>OX419607.1:3238212-4576888 GCA_948473455.1 Teleiodes luculella
CGATTCTCACGAAATTTTGTGAGCGTATTGAGTAGGTCTTTTTCATACGCTTGAGAGCGGGCGGAGCCGCGGGGTGAACAGCTAGTTATAAATAACGATTTCCGAGTTGTAAGAACTGCGACATATAACGTAGAATTCTAAATGAGCTTCATACATCTAGCGATTTAGAGACCCCCCCCCCCCACACTAGCATCTTCCGAGCGCCTTTTGAGCATCGCGCGTTTATTGCCCCTAGAGCAGGTTTTTTATTTTTCTGTTCCAGTTTATTTAAACCAACCAACAAGATAAAAAATCACAACATCAAAACTAATTATTTTCTACATAATACAAATTATTCTAATTAATTCCACCGCCACTATTAAAACTTTAGCACTACTAACTAAGTAAAGCAACTCGGCCGTGGTTCACTTAAGTCTTAATTTGTCCCACTTTGTACTGCTTTGTCCCACTTTGTACTGTTTCGTCCCACTTCGTCTGTCGATCCAGTGAAACAAATTGAAAACCGGCAAAAACTTAGCAAGACTGAACGAATTGAGTGGCATTGCTTGTTCGAAGAAAACATCGAGATAACATTGTTATGTTATTTTACCTATGTATTATGTTTTCTTCTCTCTCCTTTCATTCTATACGGTGTTTAACTGGTTGCTTGTTTAGTGCAACATAGTGGTAGTACTCATGAAACTGAACAACTTTCCCTAAGGAACATAGGTTGAAATCTCAAAAAATACTTTGCTTAGTTTCAATGTGAAAGAAGAACTAAAAAAAACACACTTTCGCATTTATAATATTACTCTACAAATTCTTTTGATACCCCATTCAATAAGTTTTATGAAAAATATTTTTTAAGGCACATATTATTTACATATTGTTTTTTTTTCATTTGGACATAGTTAAAATCCATCAAGCCGTTTAGACTACAGAGCGTGCCAAAAATTTATACATACATACCTACATACACTTGAAAAACATAACCCTCCTTCGGTAGTCAGATAAAAAAAACATCTAATACGATAAACACCATCTCATCTCTATAATTTGTGTCACAAACAGTCAAAATAATTTACTTCAAAACCAGACGTCATATCTTTTCATCTCCCGAGCAATTAATTCAGCTATCCATGTCAATTTTAATAAGAGGCGAGTTGCCGTCTTGCCGTCCAAGGCTCATCCGTGTTTCACCCCGAAGCAACCCTAGTTAGTACGTAGTTCGCCTGCTTCCCAATTTACATAAGAAAATTTACGCAAATTGCAATGCTACCCATGTTCTGCGGGGTAGCTAGGGTTGCGCCAAGAGAACAATTTATTGGAGCAGGTGACTCAGTGATTTTAATTGAATCGAAACCTTTTTTGTGATGGTCTGCTCGCAGATTTGCAAATCTTGGTGACAAAGCCTTTATTAACCTTTTCAACTCCAATGACGGATATATCCGTACATCAGGTTGACCGCCAACGACGGATTAATCCGTCATAAAAATAATGTCAGTAAAAGGCTAAAATTGAGTATTATGTAAATTGAATAATAATACAATGACTTAATCTGGAATCACTATTATTCTATTAAACTGGATTTTCCGTGGCGTGGAGATCCTGTCACCAATAAAATTGCAGCGGTGAAAAGGTTAACAGATTTAAAAAGGAACTGCTCAACAGATACGGAAAATATTTTTTGTTACTAATTGCAAATATTGAATCACATATATCTGAAACGTACAAGTCGCTTTGTTTCGGCAAGCCGAATAATATGTATCTTCGAGATGTTTCTCAAACTATTCCGCTAATCATTGGCTTAGAGGTAGAAATGCTACGATAATTCGTGATCCAAGAAATATTTTTAGCTACCCAAATATCTTTACCAACACAAGGTTTTAGACGCCTAGGTTCTAACTCAGAACTATCTAAGTAAAACTCGAAATTTAGCAAGGAGGATATTTTTTTCGATGCTATATTAACTGACTCGCTCGGTCTAGTGAAGTTTGCGGCAGGCCACTGGAACCGATCGTTATGGAGATCTTTGGGGGAGACTTTTGTCCAGCAGTGAAACTGAATCATTCAGTGACTCAGTTAGATCATCTCTAGGCATCTCAACGCACAATAGTGAACCGCCCGAGGCGAGCTCGGTTACATGGGTACTTAAATGTTCTACTGTCTGACGCCATCTTGTCTTTACATATCTATCCTGGGATGTTTTCAAGGAACAGTGTAGGTGTGTTGCTCTTGCTTATGTATTTGATCAAAACATGATCAAATTCTCTAGATAATGTGGGTGGTTTGCTGAAGGTTTAAAGATGGTGGTTATATTTTTCACTAGCTTTCCTTAGGGAAAGAAGTATTTTCCCGCGGTAAAAAGTAGCATATGTGTTATTCTGATGTATAAAAACTATATTATTGTAAAGTTTCATTAAAATCCGTCCGGTAGTTCCAGAGATTAGCGTGTTCAAACAGACAGATGGTCCTTTTTTTCAAAACTTATAAATTTGTGTTCAGCTACACTTCCTTTACCACCTACAATCAGTTTCTTTGAAAAACAAAAATCAATGTATAGACACGCCGATTCTTCAGTTTTTTATAGTAATAGATAGATAGAAGAAGATTTTGTAGGGAGTCTTTTTAATCGGGGCTAACAGAGATAGTTTTGTCGTGCATATTCTCTTATCCCATTGGAGGATAATTCAATATGGCGGGTTTCTCGCTGCTATTTGACAGTTAATGTATGATAATTGCTTGTCACAGTACCCATCGGGTAACAACGCCCGTACCCGCCGGCGGGGGCGCGGCCTTAACCAAAATCAGAATTGATAATCAGAGACGGAGCCCCTCAGGCGTCGTCTCCTTCATGATGTTTTTCAATATCAACGCGCTTGGCCGTGGTCCGAGGCTCCCTTGAGCCGCCCCTATACGCGTTGGTATGACTTTTTTTGAGGTAGATTCTTCCGCTGCTCCCCCGCAAGTCCGGTGAAGTTCGATCCGTCGTACTTTTTCGACTCAGGCATAGGTCAATTAAAAAAAAAAGCTTGTCACAGTGTTTAATGCTAGGCTTCCTAAACGGAAATCGCATGTCGATCTCCCGATATCCGCTGTAACACAGAATACGCCGTGAAATTAAATTGGTTGTTTATTCGAACTGAACAACTTACCCAAAGAAAGATAGGTGGAAATCTCAAAATTCAAAATTAAAATTCAATTTGTCACGTGACTGAAGTTTATATGAAAAGTTAAATTTTACTTCTTCGAATTCATACTTGTATATTTATTTATTTATGATTATTTATCACTGTGGAACAATATATTACGCAGGCGTAACAGAATTTTCTTTTAAAAATATTTTTGTAAAACAGTCGTATAGAAAATCTAAAATGTAACCTTTTAAACACGCAAATTACTGGTTACACAAATCTTTGTCTGATCTGACTACAATACTTAATATACCGTAAAAGTTTATCAATTTTTCAAGTAGGTATCTATCAATTTTAAAACATAGTAACGTATCATAGTTAACAGGCTTTTAAAATCAAATAAACACTTCCAAACGCCACTAACAGCCTAGTTAAAATAACTATTTAACTAACCATTCGCTCGTCAACTGGTTTAATGTTACAAACGCGCCGACAGAATTCATTATTATTAGATATTATGGCAAGGGCCACCTTCCACTGAGCCATAAAATAAATCGAGTTTGGATTATTAGCATAATGGACATTTTGGATCGAAGTGTAGTAATGATTTGTAAAATATTATTGTAAATTGAAGTTTAGTGGTTTAAATAATGACTGTAAAAAGGTGAGGTTTTAGAGTAACCTTTAGATATATTGATGACCGTAGCCTGAGATTTTAAATCGAATTAAAAATATATATTTTGGGACGATTTTCCATAAAATATACCTACATTTTGTAAATTTAGAACAGCAACAATAGATAAAGAGAGAGAAAAAAATCGATAACTTTGAATGAATTTATATTATTTTAGCAACAGCTTGTTAGTAGATAAATATTTCTACAATAGGTACTATAGGAAGTTATAGTTTGCAGATAAATAAAAAATATTAATTTGGAATAAATTGAGATTCCTTTGCCGGGCCGGATGATTTCCCAGCAATTTTCAGCAAGCCATATTTCTATTATACTTTATATATTTTTTTAAAATACTAGGTCAATATATCGCTCAGTGCCCGTTCACACATAACAGCGACCAATCCGAGTCGATCTCTTCATCACGCTCGACAGTAAGCCAATAAAAAAATGACAGCTCGAAAAATACCGACGCAGGCGCAGCGCAGGAAACATCCGTCGGCTTATTCAGATTATAGTGATTGTAGATGGAAGTATGACTTGTATGGACATGCCTTATTTGGCTTCTATACCAAAAGGTTCACCGAGCCCTGGTAGCATAAAACCCTGTGATAAGACATTATCTCACATTGATTTGACTGTTGCTTGCTTATCGAGTGGGTAACGAGGATACCTTACCTCACAAACCCTGTTGTCTGAATTATTGAGTCGCGTAAAGCATTTTTTCGTAATCGTAAATCAAGCATGGTAGTCGTTATACAAGCATTCGTGGATATAATCGGAACTAATGGCATAACGTCCTTTTCGAAGCACGAAATTATCTTTCTTCGCAATACTTTTCTTTCAAGTTGTGGTTTAGTCTTTGACGCTTTGGGCATTGATTTATTTTGTTTTGCCCACAGATTGGATACGCGGGAAGGCGTGACGTCACACTGGTCCGATCCCTCGACTCTGGGATCTCGGGCCACCTTTAGGAGTGATTCCAGGCCAGCAGTTCTGGTCCTCACTAAACTAAGGTAAGAAGGATCACCGATCATCGGATTAAAGGTGAAAGAAAGTTTTTTTTTTAAATGACCTGTGCTTGAGTCGGAAAAGTACGACGAATCAAGCTTCACCGGACTTGCGGGGGAGCGGAAGACTCTACCCCAAAGTAGTCATGTTTCAACGCGTCTAGCTCGAGGGAGCCTCGGACCTAGGGCTATCGCGTTGGTACGGAAAACATCGTAAAGGAGACGACGCCGCCTGAGGTGCTCCGTCTCTGATTAATAAAATAAAAAAATAGGCTAAAAAAATAACAAATTAACAACAAAAAAAAGCAAAGGAAGTACCGAACGATGCAGAATGAACGATAAATTTGGCAGATACCTATAGGTCCAAAATGGTTACTCGTAGTTGGGGTACACAGAGATAGGTAGTTTTTATTTTATTGATATGACTATTATTTTATAATATGAGCAAGTAATTTGTTTGAAGGCAGGCTGAAATCATAAATGAACGCAATAATATATTACTTATGGTGGGCAGATTTGGTTAGGACAGAGTAAATAAAATAAATAAAAAACAACAGTATTGGTAAGAGATAAAATATCTGTTTACGGAAGGCGGCAAATGAGTAGATGGAATCTTATGGCAAACAGTATAATCCGATCGGAAGCCAATATCTGAGATCAAACGCTTCGCGACTACAAAAGTCCTAACGATCAAAGTTCACGTGATACCACTGGAGCGAGGGTAATAAATGTTATGTGGAGATAAGGTAGAGTCGAGTATGTAGAGAAGTCAAATTTTATTATATAGAAAGCCCGTGCTGTAATCGAATATTACCACAGAATAAGGATTTAAACTACTCAATGTAAACTATTTCACACGGTCAAAGCAAATTTTTGACGGGTTACAAGTTACAAAGAAAGAAAATACCTTAATCGGTTTTTTGTTTCATAGTATCTATACCTTTGAATATAGTGTTCCCACCGAACTGTCATTTCACCACTTTTGTATATTAATATAATATATAACAGTATTAAATTTCACATTCAAAAAATCATAAAAATTACGGGCATAATTAATTACATCGTTACAAACATTCGCAACGCGATATCTCACAAAGTTACTTAGGTTTTTTGCTTTTTCCCAAACCCCTCACAATTATGCAATCTAAATTTTATTTTATGCAATTTGAAATTTATTTTTTACTAGCTATTCCAGCGGTTTTGTCTGCGTTCATGTTTTTTCTCGCTGTAAAAAGTTAATATTATTCCTCACGAGAAAGCCGAAAACACAAACGAAACCGACAAAGCTTAATAATGAAGCAACTTACTCCAGTAGGTAAACAATTTGGTGTACTACATACTCCCAACATAAATTGACTGACAATATTGCATTCCCATGCTATTTCGACTTACAGGAAGCATTAGATTGCATCCGCAACGTTTAATTAAGATTACCATACGCAAATATCGTAGAAACTACAGTTTCACACGGTACATGAATGCTTAAACTATAGTCTTGTTAGAATGCAGTAGGAACCAATTTGCTTGTAATATATGCTTATGATTCCATATAAACTTGTCAGAGTACCGCAGGGCGACGTTATTGGTCAACTTTTCTTTATAGTCTATTTAAGTAGTTTCTATTAGGTATTCCGTTTTATATGGGCGGATAAATTGTCTGTCCATTAAGAGTACATCTAAACGGTAAACAGAATGTTATAAATGGACTTGTTATGTTGACCGTGGGTACCATACTTTGTGCAAGACGTAAAGTGTCTTTGTTAACTAGTGAAAGACCGTCGGACAGGGCAAAGATCGAATGCGCTCATGTTTACTATTGGGATCGTTATTTTTGCATAAGAATTGTTGCTAATAGATCTAATAGAAGATAAAAACTTTAACGTCTTTAAGTACCAAATGTAGAAATACCTCTAGGTAGGTAGAAATGACGTAGGTAGGCTCGTGTCAGTCACGTGGTCTAATTGGAAGTATGGTTGCTTTGACGACCTACTTCAATTTATTCGAGTATTACAAGAACTTAACATTCCATTGCAAGACGCTCGCTTATCAACTAGGTGTTGGCATCGTCTCTTTTGTAGAGGAAGAAGAAATGTAATGCACCATCCACACCATAACCTAACGACCCGCCCCAATATAGGAAACTAGCGACCCGCCCCGGCTCCGCACGGGAAATTGGTTATTGTGGGTTATCCTTAAATATATTATGCATGTATTATACATATGAACCTTCTACTTGAATCACTCTATCTATTAAAAGAAACCGCATCAAAATCCGTTGCGTAGTTTTAAAGATTTAGGCATACATAGGGATATAGGGACATAGGGACAGAGAAAGCGACTTTGTTTTATACTGTAGTGATGAGTCTTTATGGATATGTTCACACCAGGAGATAAGTGCGGCGAAGGCGTTTGATATGAACTGTTTATTGAAACTCTTAATTTAACAAGCCCCGCCTTCGGCACGCTTTCGAAAGCCAACGGTGTGACGACAACTTCATCTTTGAAATTTGAATCAAAAGTTATGAAAAACATACTGTGAACTAAATAAATTCACATATGTGAACCCTCTCATTTCTACAGACGTCTATTAAGTATTGGGTTACTTGTCCCAATTCTCATCTGAAATGTAATCTAAGAACCTTATTGAATGTCTTTAGTAAAATACCGACATCCATCCATCTATAGAAAGACAGCATTGCGTTAGAGCTGTATTTGTATTTAATAGACTTTAAAAGAGATAATAATAGAATAACTAGCTGTCCGCTCGCGGCTACGCTCGCGTTGTTTTTTTACTTTTCCGTGCACAGTTTTCTGTAGGAATGAGATATTTTCCCGTGGTAAAAAGTATCTAAGATGTTGACCGGGGATACAAAATACCACCATGCAAAATTTACATTTAAATCGTTCGAGTAGTTTCGGAGATTAGCCCACACAAACAGAGAAACAAAAAACTCTACAGTTTTCTTATATAGACAAATCCGTAATGTTCCATTCAAATTAAAACTTTCTGTCTGTTTTGTCGTATTAGCTTATATGAGAGGCTGGAGCTATTTTGAATTAGGGAGAGCATGCAACGGTCGACTATGCGATATGAGCAAATGTTAACTCATTGTGTGTTAGTCGAGCTACAATGAAAATTTATAGTTTCATTGCATTGAAAAAAAAAATTGGTAGGTAACAAATTCATTCATCTTTTATTCTTTTATGCTTGATACAAAAAAAGAGTTGTTCTTGTTATAGAACCGCTCAATTTGCGAACATGCTGAATTTTGTAGAACAAATCCACAAAAATAAAAAATTGAATTGTACGAAACTACGCGCGAATTTCATTGTTTTTTCTATTCGCGAATCCAATTCCGATGCTGACAGTAGGAAATATTTATGAAATGCAATTTTTTTACCGACTTATTCATCATTGCCGTACGACTATGTATGTACTTTTAATACTTTAAGAATTCTATTTATATTTTACTTGTTTTCATTAACTATCACTCGCAACAAAGTTAATTTATTAATTACTTTACCTACAAAACTGTGAGTAGAAATAGTTAATTTCCCTTTTTTTTGTTCGCTGTCGCTTGGTTCCCGGTTTAGAATTTACGTTCACCTGTGTAATCAACAACAACTGCAATCTCTAATTCGCACAGCGTGAGAATTATTGTCAATTTCACGGAAGAGGCCTAAATCGTCATAGTCAGAATGTATTTCGGTATCACATGAAATAAAATAAAATATTAATGAATTAAGGAATCACTACAAGTATACATTCTATGCGCCAACACGGCGGCAGCGGGGAGCGCATTGCGCGTGGGGGGGGGGAAACAAAACACAAACGACATAAAAGTTGGAGTTCGCGACCTCCAATTCATAGTATGAGTGCTAGTATAGTAGTGCTAGTATCGTTTCTATGTTTTTTTTTTTAATTGACCTATGCTTGTGTCGAAAAGGTACGACCAATCAATCTTCACCGGACTTGCGGGGGAGCGGAAGACTCTACCCCAAAAAAAGTCATATACCAACGCGTCTAGGGGCGGCTCAAGGGAGCTTCGGACCACGGCCTAGCGCGTTAATATTGAAAATCATCGTGAAGGAGACTTATACAGTACATGCGACTGGACATGTTGACTTTAAGAGCGCCCGTATTCCGCAGCGGTAGGGGTGAATTTCGTAGTGCGCATTTTTTTATTTTTTTTTATTTATTCAAGTCTTATAAAGAACATAGGTACATAAATCCAGAAGTCGCACGTCAGAAACCACTAGGTTTATACGAAGTACGGCGTGTCCAACCGCATGTGCTGGCTTATGTACAATAGTAGTTCAATGTATTAATGTAGTTTCTTTGTTGCAGGCCTGAAGACAGTGGTCAGTACAGATGCAGGGTGGACTTCATAAAGTCTCCGACGAAGAACACGAGGCTAAACCTCACCGTGCTCAGTGAGTCAATTTTCGCCTACTTTTGAGTCAATTTAGGTCAAATTTGATACGTCAAATTCAGATCACGATTACGCCTAGAGCAAAGCAAATCCTTAGTCCTTCTTTAGTAGGAAAGCATTCATATTTTGATTTTGACCCATTTCTACAAATTCCCAATACTACAGATTGTCAATCCCATTTCTCCTAATTTCAATATCTTAATTGCAATAGAAAAAGGGGGACAGGGCTCTCCTCACAGCTGTCTCACTCCACACAATGGTCAAAGAAAACAATGTTCATATACCTATTAACCGAAAAGGACCGGAGATGTTTTGAATTGATTGTGTTCAAAATTGATGATATTTTAAAATAAGAGTTCGCAAATTAGAAATTTTCAGTTAGATGTTTATTCGTGCACCCTAAAATGCGATTGACGCGTGAAAAGGACATAAAATTAATCAAACTAATGTAATGTTTTGGACTTCTGGCTGGAATCATTCTGATAACGATTAATTGTAGGTCGATTAATGAAACACTATCGGCCCCCGTAGCATGACTACTGTGACAAGCTATTAAAAAGCTGAGAAATCCGCCATATTGAAATATCCTCCAATAAGATAACATAACAGTATACGCACTACGCACCCGGCACCACAAAACTTTTTTTTTAATTTATGGCCTGGTTTCAAGACCTTTAGGCCAAGTCTTGCCACAAAACTATGTGTACGTGTACGAGTATCAAACGTGAGACCTCATAAGAGATTAATTAATTACTTAATTCAACATAGAAAATAAAAATTATGACATAAGAGATTTAATAAAATTGTATTGGCCAGAAAATACTAATTCCCTTTTTTTTTTCAGTTCCGCCAGAGAGACTGATCATTCTGAACCAAGAAGGCACAGAGATCCAGGGCGGCGTGCTTGGACCTTATGACGAGGGGATAGATGTGAATCTCACTTGCGTTGCGGTCGGAGGTAAGATTTTTTATTTTTTTATTTGATTGAAAGAAAATATGTGTTTTGATATTATGTTTTTCATTATCTACACCTGTAACTAACGACTACCTAATAATATATTCAATCAAGTTCTTTGTAGGAAGTCAAGTTTAGCCAACATTACTACAGTTTTATAACGTTTCGATCATACTGAATTATCATGTATACAAAATTCCAAAGTGTGCGTGTTTGTTTGTCCAACTTTCAATGCTGCCTGAATGACAGAAGCAAATTTTTTCCCAAATAAAAAGGTGCGCAGATAGCTAGATTTAAATAAATTCTCACGTTTACGAAATAAGCCTTAGCGGATGTCATATCACGTAGTGCCCATAAAACGAGCGATTTCGATTCCACCTCTGCAACACAAAAAGCGAACAGTAAAAAAACAGTTTTACAAGCGAAAATTCTGTATTCCTAGCGAACGTTCCCCAAACGTAAACATGTCCGACGAACGCGTGGTATCGCGAAGTTTACTACCTGCGATAAGAAATTATACATAAACTCTATAATTACATAATGAAATGTCAACAGTTCAGACATCTTACTATTTTGTATCTCTCTCTGTCTCTCTGGTTTCTTACTATTAACACTGTCACAAGGGAACTTTATGTTCTTCTCTTGAAAGACCTCCACCTGCCCCTTGTAGTCTTTCCCTAACCAGCCAAGTTATCATCTCTCTATATATTTATCATCATCCTGCCTCACCTTCAGTGAGTCTAGCAATCTATACCTATTCTAATGTGACAGTATCAATGTAGTGTGCTCTCTTTACACACACTACTGAGGAACCCTCCTCCGGTTTCAATGGTAACTCTCTGTAACCATTTCTCTCTCGTAGATCTGATTCTCTTAAGTTCTTATTGTAGCTGAAATCTAGACAATACATATTTTCTGTACACCACAACGTGGCTATAAGGAATATATCAGAAATTACTTACATAGTTTAGGAAGGAAATTAACTCACCGGCTTTCCTTACGTTATCTTTAACGTTACCTCATTGCATCATCTTTACTTTATATCCAATATCTAAGTGCGGTTATTTCTCACCTCCTTGACGACCTCTCGCTACGACCGCTCGAGACCCAAGAAGCGCGTGCCGGCTGGGCGACGCTATTTAAGCGTACGTCAAACGTCACCGCGCCAACCTCACTCCGGTCGATTATAACAATTCTACCCTCAACTATTTGAGAACGTTAAAATAACTGGAAAAATCTAATCACCAGTTAACCTCTAAAAGCATGTGCCATTTCTGACACATCCAAACTCAAACTTACCAACCTAACGGCAAAGAGCCTCGTCTACATCTCTATGGTAGGTACGTTCGCAATCTTCGCGACACTCCCCAACTTCAGGAGAAAGTGTAAGCAGTCAATTATGCAGGTACTATTCTCTACCTTCTCTATTGTAACCTCACCAGTAACATCGATCTACTAAGTAAGTATTAGCTAAAAGATCTATCAAGATAAGACTCTAGGTAGGTTAAGCCTTTAAACCCACACGATACGTGAACATGGTAATACCACTTTCTTGTATGAGGATATCTAAGGGTATCAACTCTAGTAAATCATCTTAACTCACTCTTACCGATCTCTCTGGGTGTGTTCCCTCTACCTATCTCTTCTTTCTTTGACTATGCACGATCTCAGCGTGTATGCGTCCCAACTTATCTTCTTCTTGTAGTTCTAGTCGATGGTAATCTCATCTCCTTTCATAATTCTCAATGTTGTTCCAACCTCAATATCTTCTACTGCTAAAGGGTGTCAGATGGGATGTAAACGGATGAACTGCTAATTCTTTACTCTCACTTTAGCTCTTTGATCTTTAAATCAAAGCCTTAAATTATTCTGTTTATCTTCAAAGTTTGAGTTCTTTACATCAACTTACAATTTCGCAGAATCACCGTGGTGCTCTTTCTCATTAAACTCTTCGTTGCTTGGTGACATGCTTATCATTTTATTTAGCTTGACAATTATAAGAAGATTTGTAAAATTAGATCTGCTTTCATCCATTAATTCGTTTTATTGAATATCTAGTAAACGGACTTTCTATCCGAATCATCGTCGTCGCGTCTTTTTATTTAGGTATGCTTAGGGATACAGGGCTTGCAGCATACTTCTCTTCTTAACTGTTCTTTTGCAGTAATCTTCAACTTTGGCCAGCTCATGCCGGGACTGGGCTTCCCATTTGACAGATCGTTGCTCCGTCGTTCTTGGTTCTTCCAGGTGTTCGCAAAGTCGCAGGGCTTGTTTTGACATGTAGGTAGTCATCAGTTCTCTTCAATGTACAACTTATCCGGCACTACTTTCTCTATCGGATTTCCTCCTTAATGGGCATTGGGCTCCTGATCAGTCAATGCCCTCGTTTTATCGAAATCAATTCTTATAATTTGTTTGATCATAATCCTTAAAGTGTCTGTTCTCATCTTTTCCTTCAGATATCTCATGGCTTTTTAACAGAGCTAGCCTCTCTTTCAGTTCTTATTTCTTCTGGTTACTTTTCAACCAGACCCTCCTCAACGGAAAGAAATGACTTTCGACCAGTTTGAGGATTTATTATTTTCTTATTATTTTTATTATAACTCGCAATAAGTAAGTTTTTATCCAGATATTAGTCTTCAGTTGAATAGCCTTAAGTACCACTCCAATAATCAATCTTGAAATGAAAATTCCCTGGTTCAACCTTTACATTTACCCATCTTTCATTACACAAATTCTTCTAAACCGACCTTAACGAAGAGATGTTCACAATGCTCGAGAACATTTCGATCTAGATACCTACTTATATGCGTTTTGATTTAAAATCTTCAGTTTACGCCAGTAGTACGATCATGTCTCCTCTTATCGAGTTCGGTTAAAATGGCTTCCAATAAGGAATCGCAGGGATTTATTATACCCTTTCTCTGTTGTCCTTTATTCTACTCTCGTCGACTTTAAGTAGGTATTACCTACTCCGTCGCTTAAGAACGTCATCACTTTAGTCTAAGTAGGTACTTATTACTCTCAATCATAGGTACTCAGACTTTCTCGCCTTGTTTCTTGTAGGTACCTACCTACTTGCTATTTCACAATTTTGATAAGTTGTATAATAGGTAGCTCATTTTTCCTTACAAGCTGCAGGGTTCTGGAAATTAGACCTTTTATTTTATCTTAGTTTAAAAATGTAGTTCTATAGATAGATACCTGCACCAGCTTGCGTTTATCTCCTCTATCCACCCATGACTGCCTGATAGAAAACTGCTGCCTTTAGCCTCAAGGCTGTCCACCTGTAGGTACAGTTTATTTGCCACAAGCACAGTGTTTATATACCTACCTAAGTAAGTGATTATTCTATTTTTCTCTGTTCTTTTTCCTTTTCTCTTCTTTTCTTTTATTATCTTCTGCAGTAGGTATCTGTTAAAAGTAAAACTACATTCTATTCTTAAATTGCATTCTTTCTTCTGTACTTAGTTTCAATTAGGCTAAGCAAAAGACCATACGCATACCTACAATATAAACAGAGGCAGGCACATCTGTCATGTGTCATTTGTTCTTCATGTTAGGTACCTATCTATATTTAATATATCTTATTGATACAACTTCATTTTACCTTTTGTAGGTACCTTTGTAACTTCTTTGACGTCCTGAAATATGGTTCAGAAAACATTATTTATATATTAGTCCATTCACATAATATTTACCTTCATTCTTGACTATAAGTACCAAACAGGACAGTCACTGCTAACGGGTTTAAATATACTATTTTGATTTTTAATCTTGTCACCTCTCTATTATCTAACTTCTATGAAAGTCTTTTAATATCAAGTACTCAGAAACCTTTTAGTTTTAAATTGAAGTAACAATTTGGCTAGTGTAGATGCACCTTTAAGGAAGGGCACTTATAGAATCATCTGATCTTTAACTGTAGAAACATCATAGACTATGCAATTTCTTCTGCATAGCTATTTACTAATTCTATTTTAATACCTACAGTAGATAATAGAGAGACGGTATCACTCTACATCATTTAGACCGTGAATATGATTTCTGTCTTCTGTTTTCAGCTGTTCTTTTAGGAAACATTCTGTGAAGAAACTATTCAACATCAAGTCTACAGAACAGACTGATTGACCAGTCTCCCAGTTCCTGTTAATATTACCTATACTTTACTCTCCTACTGAAGTACTCAACATTCTTATCTTAAAAGAAAGTCTCTAGTATAATTATAATTTCTTTACTGTCAAATATTCACAGAACTTTAAAGTGGTAGGTTTAGTCAAGGTTTAGTTCTGTAAAATATGGTAAGTCGAAATCATGACAAAATTGATATGACTCATTTCTCTATATTGTCTGAAGTATTTACCTACCTACATCATGAACAACTTAAAATTCAATAAATGATTTTGAATTTTGAACTTAATTCTGTGTTAAGATTTTTAAATAATATTTATTCTTTTTTCATCAATTAAAGTAAACTCTTAGGTAATTATATGTAGTATATTCTCTCTATGTAAGTTAATGTTATTAACTCTTTCTTTCTAGTTTTGCTCTGAACTTATTATTATTTAATCGCTGGTTAGCAGCACTACCTTTAGCCTGCTCTCAATTACCAAAGGTTAGCTGTTTACCTGTGTTGTAAGTTTACCTTTATACTGAATTAATTTGTTAATTCAATAAAGAATTTTCATTCACACTAATGTAAAATTGATGAAAGAAAAAAGAAATAAATAATATGAATGT
Source organism: Teleiodes luculella (assembly GCA_948473455.1). Classification (NCBI taxonomy): domain Eukaryota; kingdom Metazoa; phylum Arthropoda; class Insecta; order Lepidoptera; family Gelechiidae; genus Teleiodes; species Teleiodes luculella. Next base: position 3,253,137 of record OX419607.1, read on the forward strand.
CTCACATTTTTTGTTACCAAAATAAAATAAATCTATTTCCTTATCTACCTCACTAGGTAGGTACTTAATACCCTTTTATTTCTATATCTGGGGGAAGTTTTGTGTAATTTATCCGAGACATTTTTGATCTCCAACCTTTTAATACTCTCTTCTTCTTCAGTATCTTAATATTGCATTTTGTAAAAATAGAAAGGCTTACTAATTCTGTAGGCCAGCTGCTTCTCAGTTTGTCTATTACCTCTCTGCCCTCTCGGTCTATAACTTTGTTTCTTGTTTACCTTTAACGATTTGCAAAATTTTCTATATGAGTTTGTTATATTCCAGGGGGCAGACATAATTTTCATGTTCTCTAAACTACTAGCTACTTTACAACCACACAAGCCTGGGTTATATGTAAATTTTAACTGATAAGTTTTTGTCCTTTGTGTAAGTTATGCTCAAATCCATACCAGAGTTCTATGTAACTCAGTAAATAATACCTATCTCCTTATACACGGGTTGACCTTTTTGGAAGTTTAACAATTTTCCAGGTCTCTTGTAAAGTAACTGGGTACTTAGGTAGGTAGGTAGGTACTTACTTATTGCAATGAACCTACCTACTTATTGTTTACTTCCAGCATTTAGTTCCACTCTAATCTTCTTAGAGTGGTTAGTACAAGGTAGGTAAGTACTAGACTTTGTACTAGGTATCTCGAAGTTGAGATCTCTTTCTTGAATGATTGACTACACATACATAATACCTCTTAATGTTATGTACACACCTCTGATGAAAATTAAATTCTGTGGAAACTCTTTGAACTGATTGTGTTTCTTGACTACAGTAGGTACTAAGTATTATTTTTACTGCATCATTTTAACTTGGTTCTTGGTGAGAAAGCTTGCAGTTCCGCTATCTAAGAAATAAAATAAATAAACAAACAAACACAAACCGCAGCTGTCATGCATCATGTAATAGTGATGTTATTTTTTAATTGTTCGGTACTTACATATTTAAAGGAGGTGTCACTTGGAGTAATTTAACTGAATTTAATAAGACACTAATATAGTTCACTGGTGACTAATGTCATAAGCTTGAGTCGACAAAAAGAGAAACGAGCTGATTCAATGAATTCAATTGAATACTTTGTTACGGCATTTCTCTTACGACGTCCTCATTAAAACTCATAATCGCGTATCCAACAAAATGAATGACTTACGTGGTATCTAATACACCGCACATTCGTTGTCGTGTAAAACCATATTCTTTCTAATAGGTACGACTACGAATGTAATAAAAAAAAAAAAAAACGCAAGCACCAACGCTACGCAATCGCATTGAACTAAAATCAGTAGCATTGAATATTATATTATAAGGATTCTGGTCATACAGCGTCACTTACGATTCGCCCATCTCTTACAACTTTTTGAAAGAGATCTACCCGCCAGACATGCTGGTAATAATAGTGCAGAATGAGTCAGGTCTATCTCACCTCTCCTCTCTCTCTAGTCAAGAACTATAGGTACTCTTGTAATGCCGGTGGGAACACTCGCTCTTTTCTTTCTTTGCTAGTTGTTTAACCATGGCTCGAATTATAGATTTCTCTTTTAATTATTGTAAGTAAATAAATATTGAAATATTGTTCACACGTCATCTATGGAACGACTCTGCTAACAGTCGAGGTTCATATGCCGTATTATGTCTCATCGTTCTTGATCAATTCTCAGCTTAGCGTATTTATGATATCTACAATAAAATCTTGCTGCAAATATTGTAGGGCGAAATTATTTATGAATCTTGAGTTCCTTACAATCTTGAAGGCGGGATCCGAAGGCTGGAAGCTGCTCCGTTTCAATCATCTTGATAGCTGAATGAAGTCAATAGTTTGACATTGGTTTAAGACGGCGCTGTTCTGCTTCCATAATATTCTATATCGAGAACTTGGTCAGACTCATCCTCTTTTGACGTCAACCTTTTCTCCTCTGTGTTTTCTATAAAAACAACGATTGTCTTATCATATGGCCAATCATTTCTTTTCTGCAATTCTAGTTTCTCTTGATCGATCTCGTGTCTAATCTTCTTCAATAAGTATTTACGTTTTAATCGGACGCTACCTCCAATAAGATCAACTCTTTTCTTTTTACTTCAAGCCCTTCTTTACGCCCTTATCATATATCCCGCTTCAGAGATTTGAATTTGCTTGGATCACACTTAACCGCAATTATACTTCGTCCGTAATTAAATAGCTGTCATAAGCTAAATGACACGAAACTCTTTTGAGTAATCTATATTTCGTATTCGTATCACTAGCCTACAGTAACACAAACTTGGGGCGCGTTCAGTGGCTTCGTACGAGTGCGCGCTCTAACCGTTCCGTGGCTCGGTGAAATTTTACCCTGACAGCTGTCAGAGCGTAGTTTCACCCGTTCCGTGGCTCAGAGTGAAACAACCAAACAACCGACTAATGAGATGGTTAATTTTCACTCCGACAGCCACCCGACGTCCAAAGCTTGCAATCCATGTCAAAGTCAAAAGACTCAAAAGGCCCGCCATTTTGTTTCGCAGTCACCCTAGAACAACTTTGTTAAATTTGTATATCACAGACGTCTAAATCCGTCTATACGTCTGTAATGTATATAAAAGTAGAAAACAATTGAGACAGGGGAAGAATTTTCTCTAGTCAAATATTTGAGGTTATAAAAACAACTCGATCGTTCAGTGGCTCGGTTGCAACTCAAACGGGTTAAATTTTACCCAAACAACTACGCTCGAAGCCACAGAACGCACTCTTGAAGAAAATACTTTCCGGGATGCATCAATAACAGTTTCTACTTACTGTCAGGTATATGTACTTCAAGTAGTAGATAAGTAGATTTAATTTACTAAGTTTTGTTGCAAGTCTTACAGGTATCAGTAATGATAATTTCAGATCTCTGTTAATTATTTCTATGCAAATTGATCATTTACCTCAATACAAACAATGTTTACTTTTAACGTGCCGACGACTGCACGTCTCGGAACAGACCAACGATGTCGTTTCGTTGTTGCTCTAAACACATTATGTAGGTATGTTAAACGGGAGGAACAAATAAAAGTAAACATTGTACAAAATGCAAATCTCATTTGAATGATAAACTGTTAGGGAATAAATAAAATATCTTTTTGCAGTAACATTTTACTTTACTTACTTACTTTGTGTTTTTACTACTCTGAATATGTAACAAGATAATTATAACAAGGTACATCAATAGGTAGCCTTACAGACCACTATAAGCTCTCAAAGGGCCACTCTCTATTCTCTGTAATCCGCTAGAAACTTCATTCTAGCAGGCCGCTCTTGATCATCTCTTGGCCGCTAGAAACTTCTATCTAGCGGGCTGGTATTTATTATCTCTTGGCCGCTAGAAACTTCATTCTAGCGGGCTGGTATCTATATCTCTTGGCCGCCAGAACCTTCGCTCTGGCGGGCTGGTATTTATATCTCTTGGCCGCCAGAACCTTCGCTCTGGCGGGCTGGTATTTATATCTCTTGGCCGCTAGAAACTTCATTCTAGCGGGCTGGTATTTGTATCTCTTGGCCGCCAGAACCTTCGCTCTGGCGGGCTGGTATTTATATCTCTTGGCCGCCAGAACCTTCGCTCTGGCGGGCTGGTATTTATATCTCTTGGCCGCTAGAAACTTCATTCTAGCGGGCTGGTATCTATATCTCTTGGCCGCCAGAACCTTCGCTCTGGCGGGCTGGTATTTATATCTCTTGGCCGCCAGAACCTTCGCTCTGGCGGGCTGGTATTTATATCTCTTGGCCGCTAGAAACTTCATTCTAGCGGGCTGGTATTTGTATCTCTTGGCCGCCAGAACCTTCGCTCTGGCGGGCTGGTATTTATATCTCTTGGCCGCCAGAACCTTCGCTCTGGCGGGCTGGTATTTATATCTCTTGGCCGCTAGAAACTTCATTCTAGCGGGCTGGTATTTGTATCTCTTGGCCGCCAGAACCTTCGCTCTGGCGGGCTGGTATTTATATCTCTTGGCCGCCAGAACCTTCGCTCTGGCGGGCTGGTATTTATATCTCTTGGCCGCTAGAAACTTCATTCTAGCGGGCTGGTATTTGTATCTCTTGGCCGCCAGAACCTTCGCTCTGGCGGGCTGGTATTTATATCTCTTGGCCGCTAGAAACTTCATTCTAGCGGGCTGGTATTTATATCTCTTGGCCGCCAGAACCTTCGCTCTGGCGGGCTGGTATTTATATCTCTTGGCCGCCAGAACCTTCGCTCTGGCGGGCTGGTATTTATATCTCTTGGCCGCTAGAAACTTCATTCTAGCGGGCTGGTATTTGTATCTCTTGGCCGCTAGAACCTTCGCTCTGGCGGGCTGGTATTTATATCTCTTGGCCGCTAGAAACTTCATTCTAGCGGGCTGGTATTTATATCTCTTGGCCGCCAGAACCTTCGCTCTGGCGGGCTGGTATTTATATCTCTTGGCCGCCAGAACCTTCGCTCTGGCGGGCTGGTATTTATATCTCTGGGCCGCTAGAACCCTCTCTCCAGCGGGCCGCTGTACATCATCTCTGGGCCGCTAGAAACTTCTCTCTAGCGGGCTGCTGTATTCTCTGTAATTTAGTCAATCAAGTTAGTACATCTAATCAAGTACACATGTGAAACTTGCAGGCCTCCCGACCTCAAAAGAAAAAAAAAGCATCTCCACCATTTTATCGCGAAGTTTACTACCTGCGATAAGAAATTATACATAAACTCTATAATTACATAATGAAATGTCAACAGTTCAGACATCTTACTATTTTGTATCTCTCTCTGTCTCTCTGGTTTCTTACTATTAACACTGTCACAAGGGAACTTTATGTTCTTCTCTTGAAAGACCTCCACCTGCCCCTTGTAGTCTTTCCCTAACCAGCCAAGTTATCATCTCTCTATATATTTATCATCATCCTGCCTCACCTTCAGTGAGTCTAGCAATCTATACCTATTCTAATGTGACAGTATCAATGTAGTGTGCTCTCTTTACACACACTACTGAGGAACCCTCCTCCGGTTTCAATGGTAACTCTCTGTAACCATTTCTCTCTCGTAGATCTGATTCTCTTAAGTTCTTATTGTAGCTGAAATCTAGACAATACATATTTTCTGTACACCACAACGTGGCTATAAGGAATATATCAGAAATTACTTACATAGTTTAGGAAGGAAATTAACTCACCGGCTTTCCTTACGTTATCTTTAACGTTACCTCATTGCATCATCTTTACTTTATATCCAATATCTAAGTGCGGTTATTTCTCACCTCCTTGACGACCTCTCGCTACGACCGCTCGAGACCCAAGAAGCGCGTGCCGGCTGGGCGACGCTATTTAAGCGTACGTCAAACGTCACCGCGCCAACCTCACTCCGGTCGATTATAACAATTCTACCCTCAACTATTTGAGAACGTTAAAATAACTGGAAAAATCTAATCACCAGTTAACCTCTAAAAGCATGTGCCATTTCTGACACATCCAAACTCAAACTTACCAACCTAACGGCAAAGAGCCTCGTCTACATCTCTATGGTAGGTACGTTCGCAATCTTCGCGACACGTGGAAATATTGTTAAAATCACTTGTTTTCAAAGTGGGGATCAAACGTGTCTGCCCAACCCCTATCAAACGTCACAAAGTTTGATTTCGCACAGAAATGTCTGTAGCACGCGTTGTGTGGGACGAGTCGTGAGGTGTTGCGTGGGATGAAGCGTGCGCGGGCGTTGTTGGAGCTTCAAATATACGTATAAATTAATATTTAATTAAGGCTGAGTTTCCACCACAGAGAATGCGTGAGTGAGTGAGAATTGTGTTTGTAAAGAACTAATGAAATCGCTTCATTAACCTCGCCTCAGTCAGCACAGTGATTTTATTAGAAACGCAGCCTTAAATACACAGAAGTACATTATTTACTTATGCATATTGAAATCTATGCGCAGCGTACGTACTAGTATTGCGAAATTTCCTATTACTTTAAATACTATATATGGACTTCTTTTAATTTTTTATTTACTACTTAAATGTGGTCTCCATGTTGTAAATTTAAAATTTAATATCACAAATCCGTCTGGGTCATGGACTTAGTAACATAGTTACACTATGTCTTGCATATTATGTGCACCAAATTTGAACTCGATCCAGTTGTTTCAGCTTATGATGAAGAACTTTGCTTGTACGAAACCCTCTCCAGGCGTGTTCAACTCGCACTTGACCGGTTTTTTACATACTAACAACCACACACGTGAATTAAAAAAAAAACCGCTTCCATAGATTAAAACTTTATTGGCACACAAAACACAGGCAGCACAAACATAAATCAAAAAGAGTAAGATGGAACACAATACAAATTACACAAGCAAACACACAGAATTAACAAAAAATTACAGAAGACCATATCTTTTTAAAGAAATAATCCCGCTACCGCCCATGGCTTCGCTCCCGTCGCCTCTTCTGACAAGGGTCACGCGTTTTTGTTTGCTTTTGTTCGCGCGGTTTTCCCCTCTCTAGTGTTGCCAAACTGTTTCCGGTTTTTGGTGCTAAGTCCTATAGTAATATACGACTACCTACAACTATCTACAGCTGTAGGAGATTAGTGTTGCCTCTGTTTGCTTTTGTACGTTGGAATTGGGTTTTTAAATATTCATAGAGATTTAAATTCGCCCGAAAAGGATACTATAAGACTGTAGGATTTCCTCTTTGTAAAAAGATAGCGAGTTAAAACGGGTACAATAAAAGTTTGTAGACAAGTCTAGATTTAGTATTTAGAGTCTATGTGTGTGTAATGTGTATCTACTACCTAGCATTAGTACGTTTAACATTACGCACGACAAAACTATGTCTTGTCATGTGTGGACCAATTTTTACATCAGTATAAGTATCAGCACTCATTGTTGTCTCATAAAATATACTTCATACTATAATACTATTATTATAAAGAGGAAAGATTTATATTTGTGTGTGTGTGTGTGTATGTTTGTAATGAATAGACTCAAAAACCACTGAACCGATTTTAAAAATTCTTTCACCATTAGAAACCTACATTAACCCTGAGTAATGTGGCATCGGTCATGCCATCTCTTTGGCCTTTGGTACTGGCCGCGTTGTTCTAAATTTGAATTATTTAAAAATTAAACTGATTTTGATAGATTCAGTCAGTGCTATCGCGTTTATTCCTGGGTGCGGAGGAAAAACGCACCAGGAATCAGTTTTTCTCGTATAATAAGTTATTTCTAGTTAATTTGCTGTTTGTAGGTGAAGTGTTTACGATTATGCAATAAATAGTGTTCAAATCACATTTCCGGAGTTATTACTTTATAGCACGGGTTCGCCCGTGTTATATTTGGTGGAAAGGTGCCAAACGGGATCCTATTAGTGGTACTTTCGCCGTAAAGCGAGTGGCAATTATAAAGTGAAGTGGTTTTTACCAAATAGTGAAAAAAATCCGATTGTAAAAATGGCGGATTCTGACATAAAATTCAATGGCGCCGCAGCCCAAGACATAGATGTTTTTTTTAAAAAATTCAAGAAAATATGTATCTTGAAAAAAATAACAGACGAAGAAAAATTTGTGCTGTTAGAAAATTATCTAGCAGGTCCAGCATTAATATTCTACAACACAATCGAAAGTACAGTATCCAAATATGAAGATTTGGAAAAGCTATTGAAAGAAGAATTTCCCAATACAATCAATTACCAACAGTTTTTCTACATGGCGAAACAAGGCAAATCTGAGGATATTTTAACATATTATTATCGTTTAAATGAATTAGCGACAAAAGCTAAAATAGATGATGAGACTATCTTCATCAGGCAGTTCTTAATGTCATGCTATGGCTTCATTAAGCATAAACTGTCAGCATCAGTGTTCGATAGTAAACTGAATCTCAAAAAAGCTATCATTCAGTTAATGGATATTTACAATGTAAACGAAGAACGCAACATCGTGCCTGCAAGGATGCCATGCAGCCTCGAAACGTTTGCTCATCCTTCAACATATTCTGGCTGTGATGTACATCAGCAACCCCTTATGGATACTAGGCGTCAGTCGCCTTGGATGACTCCTAGAGCAGTCTTTGCTTCGCCTGTTCCTGGGAATTCAGGAGGGGTACGCCCAGCGGGTACCCCTCAGGTTAGTTCATCGTTCTTGGGTACCGGTGACCGCCCAACACCACAATCTAACCGCTATGGTCTGAGATCAAGACCAGATCAGTCTGTGCAGATGATAGCCGAGGAAAATATGACAGTGAGAAGTTCGTTTACGCAAACAGAAAACTTTATTCCTATTTTCCCTAATTATAATGATAGTGTTCTTGATAAGAAACAAAAACCTTTTATTAATGTTGAATGTAAGGGATTTATTTTTCCGACCCTTATTGATACAGGCGCAAGTGTTTCCTGTATAGATTTCAATGTATTGGAAAAAATTAATTTGTCCCTAGATGTAGACAAAAATTTTTTTTTAAAGGGCGTGAATGGCCAAAAGTTATCGACTGTAGGCGCGACAACGTGTAATTTAAACATTGGTAGTGTTATTTTTGCTTGCGAGTTGGTTGTTGTTCAGAATTTAGCTTGTCCTATAATTCTTGGTCAAGATTTTCTTAGTCGATACAACGGAATTATCGATTTTGGCTCAGCAAAATTGATGTTGGGTAGCAACCGTGTTGATTTTTTATCTGACGTATCCACTTTTGTTTTATCTTCGAACAATCGTCAAGTTGACTTTTGCACCTCCTTTTTCAAAGATGACGTTTGCTCGGAACAAATAAACGTCGTAGATAAGCAGGAGGAGGAGATGCTCCGCTTGAGGGTGTTTGAGGAATCTAATAATTCCTATGCTTCCCCAGTTGTTTTGGTGAAGAAACCTGAGTTTAAAGATGACGGATTAGAGATATTTAGGATCGAAGCTGTGTCGTTTCGCGAGGCGCAGTCAAGTGATGATTTTTGTTTGCAAACAATTAACCGTTTGCATATACATGGTTCATTTAAAGATTTTTTCGTAAGAAACGATTTGTTATTTAAACGTGTTTTAAGGCATGGTGTTCTTAAGGACGTACTTGTTTTACCTAGAAGTATGTTTTGTGATGTTTTAAAAGGGTTGCACGATGATGCGTGGACAGGAGGTCACTTGGGTTTTTCTAAAACTCTTTATCGTTTTCGTTCGAGGTATTTTATGTGTAATGCTGACAGGGAAATCGAAAACTACGTTCGTTCTTGTCTTCCCTGCCAGGAAAGGAAGGGTGGTAATAGAATTGCTCCTCTTTTACCTATTTCGGTTTTTAATTTGATGGAGAAGGTGGGAGTAGACGTTGTTGGTCCTTTCCGTTCTTAAACTTTGTAGACTTTTTAAAGGGCCTTATGTGGTTGTAAGAAGGTCTGGTGTAAATAACTACGTTATTCGGAAAGTTGGTCGAAGTATTCGTACATATGTGGTACACGTAAACAGATTAAAAAAGTTTTATGTACGATGATGATGATTTATTTTTTTTCCCCTTTTTTTAGTTTGGTTTGGTAGTCGGAGAAGTAAATTTCCTTTTCTTTTTTTTATGATAGTTTTACTATGATGGAATCTTTTTAGGTAATATTGTTCCATATTTTATCTTTATGTGTGTTGTAATATTGTTTTTCTTTTCATGTAATATGAGGATAATTTTAAAATATATTAATTAGTCATATTTTTATTAAAAAAACAACTTAATGAGATGGCTGCTGCAGCCTGATATTCAAGACCGAGATGGCAGCTGAAATATTTAAAAACATTGTTAAAAAATATTATCATTTTTCACTCTAAAACTTAAATAATTCTAAAACATAGTTCATACTCTGTCACTTAAAAAACTTAGCTAGTATTTTAAAAAAAGGTTTCCTGTGAAAGGTAGGCAGTGAGGTGATTTATTTTAGTTAGTGGGCATTATGTATGCAGAAGAAGAGATAGGTATTTGTGTGATATAGAATATGTTCTTCTTTTTTGGAAACATGCATGGCACATAGGTGGCTATATGTATGGAAGTACCTTATGGGCTTCATTTTCAACGTTGAATTCATATTTTGTTTTTCATAAATATTAGTTCTTTGCTGGGTTACGTTCCATTAACTAACTTTAATATTTTTGAGTTTGTCCAACTTTATATAAATTCTTTTATATTTTCTGTAAATTTCAGATCTTCATTTTTCATGGTTACTGCTTCTAATTTTGAACACCTATTTCAATTTAGGTTTTCTTTTGAATAATTATTCAATTGCTGTTACATACAGGTTGATTACTTTTTCTCAAAAATATTTTTCTTATACAGGGTGTTAAAAATTATATTTGAATTTTTAATTAACAATTTAACTTTAAAATAATTTATTGAAGCTATTGATGAAGTTACTGAATTTAATTTCGTTATGAGGGATTAGGTTTGTATTTAGGTAGTTTTAGCTATTTGCGTGTTAGGTTTAATGGATGTGGGCTTTGTTGTAAGCGGTTTTTTCAACGGGGGTTTTTCCCTTGCAAAAGCAAATAGGATATTATTCCTAATTGCTAGACTTTAGAAGTACTGAGTCCCTATCTATTCTTTTTTATTTAATTCTCTGTTTTGATACTTGTCCCCCTTAGGTAGGTTGTTAGTTTGAACTTTGTATTTTTTGATGGGGATGTTTAAAAAAATATTTTGGTCGTTACTGACCAAAATAATTTTTTTTGAAGAGGGAGAGGGATGATGTGGCATCGGTCATGCCATCTCTTTGGCCTTTGGTACTGGCCGCGTTGTTCTAAATTTGAATTATTTAAAAATTAAACTGATTTTGATAGATTCAGTCAGTGCTATCGCGTTTATTCCTGGGTGCGGAGGAAAAACGCACCAGGAATCAGTTTTTCTCGTATAATAAGTTATTTCTAGTTAATTTGCTGTTTGTAGGTGAAGTGTTTACGATTATGCAATAAATAGTGTTCAAATCACATTTCCGGAGTTATTACTTTATAGCACGGCTTCGCCCGTGTTATAGTAACAAAAGCTACCTTTTACCGCGGGAAAATGCCTCATTCCCACGGGAAAAACGGAAAGCTCTTCATCGGACATCTTTCTGAATGATAATAATTAATGAGGGATACGGATACGTAAACCCTTTCTTAATCTCTTAACATCAGAATTTTACTTATAAACTCGAAAGTTTGTGAGGATGGATGTTGGATGGATATTTATTACTCTTTCACCCAAAAACTACTAAATGGATTTTATTGAAACTTAACATTAATATAGCTTACACATGAGAATAACACATAGGCTACCTTTCACCGCGGGAAAATCCCTTGTTCCCACGGGAAAAACGAATGACGCGGGTAGCTAGTAAATGCGAATGAACCTAACATAAGGTACCTTGTTCCAGGTCGTCCGACAGCCAGGGTATCCTGGTGGAAATCTCATGCTCTTCTGGCCAATTCTGAAGCCAGGGCTACCGTGTCCTTCCGGCTGCAGAGGTCGGATTACGGGACGGATGTCACTTGTCAGGTAAGTGGCGGATACAACGCCAGATTGTTTCTTCCTATGTGTATGGACTGTAACCACAGAAGAAAATAATAGTACTAACCCGTTTTGAAAGGACACTTACCCCCCCGCACTAAAATGAATTCTCCGCCCGCCCGCTCCCCACGCCCCGCACCCTGCATTCGCCGTGGGACTCTGACGGAGGTGTTCAGGGGTGTTATATATAGCGTTTCAATGTTTGACTTGTAATTGTTATTCAAAAAGCAGAAGGTTGTCAAAACGCGTTTGCTGTATGGAGTGTCCGACCTGCTGTAACTTTACAGGAGGGTTAGCTTGGTAGATACGAAACACAGTTTGTTGGTAACTTTAGCACTGATTATATTTTGAAAATACAATTTTACAGCGTTTACAGATTATAAGGAAAAGAACCAAACGAAGACCGCTCGAGAGCGAGAGAGTGAATACATACCTAATGAATGTTGCTATAGAGGAATAATTGCTATAGTGTTGTCACCAGTAAGAAGTCTTTTGTCAGTAGTTTTTTTTTAAGATGAAACCCTGACTCCACAGAGGCGGAAGACTCGCAGTCGAGATCCTACATCCAAGTTTATATCCGGCCTGTTTTACATGAGATTTATCTTATAATTTGATTGTATACAAGACCACTAATTTGATTGTATTTTCCTTGTTCACAGGCGGTGACTGATCCTTCTATACCACCAGTTTCTGAAACTCTAACTATTGACGTCAACCGTGAGTACCTTCTTTTGTAGAACCGTCCTTTCTTACATTTTGATTGAGATAACTGCATCATTTTCAAGAGAAAAACTTACTAAATTAACTCAATTTCCTGTCTGTGAATTCATACGGTTTTAAAGAATTTTTTTTCTTTCTTTGTTCCTGTATTTAAAAATGGCAATAAGAGAGCGACACATGGATCTAACATATTTGATTTAATTATTAATACTAATAATTCTTTGATCCGAGATATTCACGAATGTGGAATCGCAAAGCTATACCTCTAAATTGATTTAAGTACATTTTTATCCTTGCACTATTTGATGTTTTATATTTTTTGCTATCAAAGTTGTGTGATTAAATATGAGACAAATTTTGATTAGTTATATTATTAATTTAAATTTAAGCATCCTCAGAACTATGTATCACTCCTTAAAAGAATCCCCACAAATTCTCCAAGTTGAATTCGTTTTCTTGTTTTCATCAACTCTCTTCAACTCTTGTAAACTTGTACCAACTTCATAGCACTCCTTAAAAGAACTTCGTTGCTCTTGATTTTGTAAAGGCCATAACAAACCAGAAACGGCGGAACAGCGCGGCATAAAGCGGTGCTATTATGTCGTCGAGAAATCGCAACAAACGGCGCCGTCATTTTACAAACGTTCGGGATCTTGCAATGCCGCGTGTTGTTGGATGGTGTTTTAAAATAATCGCGAATGACTTTAAATAGGTACAAGAATAATATAATGGGTAATAATGAGCGTTTGTAAATGCCGAGTAACAATTTAACTCATATAAACAGATCAGATTGCCGTGAACTACGGCTTCTTCCACGAAGCAGCTACTTACAGTTTACAAAGCTTCTTATGTGTCGTGGCCCAAAACATTTGTTTTATTACAATTTTACCTGCAATCAGCCTACCCGCTCTTAGTGTGGTGGAGCCTTTAGAACGCTAAGTTTGCAACATGTAAGAGAATACCTTGCTTGTTCGCTTTGCAAGCTGCTCTTTTAAAATTTATCTTGTCTAGTTTTATAGGTCTTCTTTTGCTGTAAGATGAGCTTTATTGAGTTTTTTTTTTCTTCCTCTTATCGAGTGGATTTCGAGGTTAACCTAGCTCTCAAAAACCCTGTTGTCAGACGCCTTGGGCTTCCGACAGACATGGCTCCTATAACGACTACATCCGTAGATAGTAGCCGGGACCAACGGCTTACGTGCCTTCCGAAGAACGAAATGATCATTCTTTTCGGACAATCGAATCGCTTGTTTCCAAAACAGCACTTGTCCAAAATTAGTTTTTTTTTTTTTGTGTGGCAACATCATCGTTTAAGTTCCGTTCAACTTTTTTTAAAACTAAACCTCACTTGTCCCATACTTTGTAACACATTTTTACACATACGTAAAAGTTGATTTGGTTTCCAAACATCTCTAGTCCGGGACTTATGCTCTATGGAAACCAAACGCAAGATTATAGCTAATGTCATTTTGACATATTTTGACTGACAGCTGTTCGCGGCAAATTCTTTTGTTCGCTCGCTTTGTGTTGGGAGTTAAATTAAAATAGATTACATTAAATTAAAATAGATTAAATTAAAATAGATTACACAAAAAATATCACAAATAAGTTTTTTGTCCCTCCTGTAAAAAAACAATTTTGGACAAGTGCTGTTTTGGAAACAAGCGATTCACAGGTGATTCAGCCTGCAAACTGGGATTCCAATCCGGAATCTCCGTAACGTCAGCAAGCTTTTGACCACTAGTCCATAGATGAGAAACATAGACGGGTCGTGAAGATATTTGTAAGGCATTGTCCAACAGTGGACGTTTACAGGCTGAACAGCTCAATAATTCTGAGACTAGAGTGATTACTTACAACCCTTACAAGAGAAGAACCAACTTGAGAAAGTATCCACTCACACTAAATTCAATTCAAATTAGGTTATTTTTCTTCCGACTGCTTGGTTCTTTCTTACCATAAAAACGTTACGCATATTTAAAAAGACTTGTACGAAAAATCTCACAGACAGTTTATAGACTCGTGCTCAACGCCTGTTTATTTTTTTTCTGCTCACACGGGTTGTTTTTTACCCGTATGAGAAGTAGGACTAACACACAATGATGACAGCTCTATACACCCCATAATGAACTCGCGCGAACTTCGGCGAACTTGCGCGAACAACTCCGCACACCAGCGCAGTACAAAACTTGGAGGCATGTAAGGGATACCGCGTTTGTCGGTTGTACAAGTTTGTTAGGAAAAAGTTTCCCTCTAAGGGGGTGTAAATTTTCGGTCGCCGAGGAGTGTACAAGGCACACATAACGCGTAAGTCCAGTGTCACACTGTGATAGTGAAATAAAACTGGTTTCAAACTCGAATCACAAACGAGTTTCTTTCTCTTGAAGGATAAAAATATCTCGAGGCATAAAAATAATAATTTAGCTCTAGTTTTTGAGGGCTAAAGCAAATTGTGTAATAAGTTGCTAAGAGTTTTATTTTTTATTCGGCGGCCATATTTTGATTTGAGACACAAGAAGTCAAATTTCGAACTGCTAATAGGTACTTGCGATTTTCGGATTCAGTAATGTCTAAAACCTCGGAAAAGCACTCTTAACATCTTGTTACACGATATGCTTCTGACAATTAAAATTCAGACTTTTCCTAGTTTACTCAGTAGCTCCGCCAACAGCCTCCGTGGTCGAGTGGTCAAAGCTCGCTTGACGTTACGGAGGTTCCGGGTTCGAATCCCGGTGGGGAACTTGTCGGACAAATATCACTTTTTTGTTGTTAGGACATTGCAGGCTGAATCATGATTGTCCGAAAAGAAATATCATTCCGTGCTTTGGAAGGCACGTAAAGCCGTTGGTCCCGGCTGTGATCTACGGATATAGTCGTTACATGAGCCATGCCAGAAGCCTAAGGCGACTCAATAATTCTGACACCAGTAGGCCTACTATGTAAGTAGCGACAGGCTCGAGAAGCTGTCAAACGCGACATAGTGACATTAGAGCCATAGCAATTCTGTCAATATGTCGCGTTTGACAGCTTCTCGAGCCTGTCGCTACTTACATAGTAGGCCTACTGGGTTTGTGAGATAGGTTAACCTCGAAACCCACACAAGCAAGCAAGCAACTCAGTAGCTCCGTTGGAACGGGGCTCAGATGTAAGTTGTATTATATTGTTTGACGACTTGGTACGCATTCAAAAAGCGAAGGAAACAGTTTTATAGTTTTGTAGCTTGTAATACAGCGACGGAAAATTGTTGTAGATAGAGTTCTTTGAAGTTTTGACTGTGTATTTTGAATTCGCGCCAGCAGAGTTTGGAATGAGATGCTATTTTCTAAACCTTTACAAGGCAGTGGCCACTATATTACCACCTTAATTTTTAACCTTATACCCTCTACATAAAGTCGAAAACGAATGCATTTTTTATAGTTGTTTTTGCCTTGTAGGGGTAAGTGTTTTGTTTTTGTAACTAGAAAGAAAATAATATTGTTTCAGAGGTATAATTTTCTTAATACTCAATCTCAACATAGGTTTTTTTTTTAAACTTAAAACGTCAATAGTTAATAAAAGCTCCTAAAAAGGAAGAGGTTCTCAATTCGGTGTATGAATGAATAAAGTTGGTAAATTATAATTTTTTTAATAAGTTTCTATTGAATTACTAGATAGGTCATTCGTTTTCAATAAGTATCTAATTGTGGACATTTTTTTTTCGATTTCTATAATTTTCTTTTTATTTCTCTATAGGTCGAGTAGTTTTCAGATTATAACGTAGATAGACTTTTTACCACAAAAATAATACTACTAATATATATGTGCCGTTCCACGTGCAAAGGGACCTTATGGTCGGTATTGAGTTATGCTGTAATCAGCTACTCATAAGCTTTTCGAATCCAAAAAGATTATATAAGTACTGAAACCCGCCAGAAGGTACCTTTTCAGGTGGAACGTCACATATTTTTAAATAATTAAAGCAGTATTTAACGACAGAACTCGCTCAGTCAGCGCCCGAGTTTCCACAATCTTTGACTTATTCACTTTGTCTTCGAGAGATTAAGCGAATTAACTTTCCTCCTTTTCTGCTAAATGTTCTAGAGACTTCCTGAGACTTGGCATTTTCTTAAGGATTTTCCACAAGTTCCCCTTTTCACCGACTGAGTAAGGTAATAAGACTGTTAATACAATTG
The DNA here is from genome assembly GCA_948473455.1 of Teleiodes luculella. Classification (NCBI taxonomy): domain Eukaryota; kingdom Metazoa; phylum Arthropoda; class Insecta; order Lepidoptera; family Gelechiidae; genus Teleiodes; species Teleiodes luculella. The sequence continues at coordinate 3,269,528 of OX419607.1, forward strand.
CGGGAATAGTTTTAGTAATCTTTTATGTGACACAGCACAGTTTTGCCCACGTTGTTTAAATTACTACTTTACCCGTGAATAAAGGTTTCTTTCCTGAACTAAAACGAAGGTTTCTTAAAAAAACATATTTGTTTTGAAAACGAGGTTCTCAATTCGACGCGTATAATTTTTTTATGTATGACCAAGCATAACTTTTTATAGAGTAAGTATTCCGATTCTGATAATCCTTTTTTCAATGCAGTTGAAGTAGCTAGGTTCTGGGCCAAAACTATCTAAGGAATTTGTCATCGACACGATAAGAAGAAGAAGAATCCTTTTTTATTGGCGAAGGCTTCTCAGTCTTTTCAGCGGTTAAATGTTTTGTTAAATAGTTTTTAATAGAAGCGAAGCTGTCAAAAATTATCAACTTTCGAGTACGAATATAAAAAAAAGCTAAATTAACATTTCATCTGGCTTATTTTTAATCCATTCGCTTCCGCTTTCTTTTTGTTTATTGTATTAGTATCAAAATAATGGAACTAAAATCCTAGTAAATAAAATTACTAAATGCACCATCATATAAAGCTGTCGGGTTATTTTGAAACTGATAGTTTTCTTATCTGTTTCTTTTTTTTTTAGTTGTACACTACTCTGTAACTAATCTTGATTAGTATTGTGTCCGGCAGCAGGGATGGTTTTTCGTACTTCTTTCTAATTAGCCATTGATTTTTACTCGCTAAGATTATGTTAAAAGTAGGTAGTGTTCTTGTGACACAAGTTTCTATGTCCGCCCATTGACCGACTTGGGCAAACGAGATAGGACCTATTGGAATCGATAAGTGATGGATGTAACATACAGAAGTAAAAAAAAAATCTTTGAACTCTTTGAAATAAGAAGAATAAAAGGTTATTATTGTGATATTTTGCGTCTACTCATTTTTTTTATCCATTATCTACTTACATGGAAATACTCGAGCATGGAGTCGTGGCTAAAAACACAATTAACAACATTTCACACAAATGTTCATCGGTTTTCGCGGTTATTATCAAAACTAATATTACGAGATTTAAATTCAAATGTAACCCTGTTCAGTCTAGAATTTATGATCGAGATAGAGGGTTAGACCTGTAACATTTCAGGTCTGTTATTATTTCCCAGAAAAACTGAACATTATCAAACCGCCGAAAATCTCTAGAAAATATTTTCTCTCCCTAAAACCTGCGTTCCCAAATGATCCAGCCACGCCGTCATTCCCGATATTAAAAATCACATTATCATTTCATCATTACGGCTCATTATGATTCATCCCGTTGGCTGATTGACGTGTCATTACGCCGAGATGTTTTCAAAGTGACTGCGCGTTTTTTTAATTTTGGGTTCCTTGGGGAATCATTCTATTTGTAAAAACCTGTTATATCCTACTAATATTAAAAATGCGAAAGTTTGTGAAGATGGATGGATGGATGATTGTTACTCTTTCACGCAAAAACTACTGAATGGATTTTTATGAATCTTTTCAATAATAATATAAATAATAGAATAACAGGTAGCCGTATATGAGTTGTGTTAGGCTGGTTATCCGAACAATAAATAAATAGATAAATAAGTAAATCATTTGGACGATAAAGTTTAATGCCAATGGTATTGTTAGTAATGGCATAAAGTTGCAAATTGTAAGAGATTGTAAGAGATATAAGGTAAAAATGTCATCGACTTGGCGATACTTAAGAATAACAATAATTACGGACAGCAGAAAAAGTGTACAAGGGGCGGCCTAAAGGATCAATTCGGCAACCCTTAGATATAGCACATTCCAGCAGACGGGCCACGCAGGTTAGGGATTGCAGTTGTTATTGTTAAACCGAAAGCTACTATAAAATACGCCATTGAAAATCTTATCAATAGTTATTTTCGCGAAAGAGCTACTTCATCAAAAGTATACAAAAAAGTATAAAAACTTTTTTGGAACTTGGCTGATTGATTACATTTAAAGGTACGGAACTTTTATTGCTTTAACCAAATTCACCTTTCGCCATTTCTACTGCAAGATACCTATCCAGATCTTTCAGCATAATATTTTCCTCTCGAAAAACAGTAGGTAATCCATTTTGACAGCGGTATCCCAAAAAGCGGTCCAACATCAATATACGTGTCGCGTCCTATCGATATAATCGCTCGATATATTATGTCGATATATAAATAACTCTGATGTTAATCTATAGGGAGCACTAATTGACAGAATGATGTACTCGAGAGAAGCCTGGAGGAAATCGTCGGAAAGATTTATTTTTGAAGTTGGACGTTTCTTTGTCGGAAAGGAGTATATGGGAAGGACCTTGAAAAAAAATATTGCGGTATTCTTTGCCCTTTGCTTTTAGTTGTGATTTGTCCCGTGGTAAAAAAATAAGTAACTTTTAGTCCTTATGTTGACGTCATGTAAATAAAACAATTCCAAATTAGGAATATGTACAGAAAAAAATGTATCACAAATTAATAATATTTTTTGTGTCAGTATTGTTTGGTGACTAGAGAGTGACATAGGCTACTTTTAACCGCGGGAAGATATCTTATTTCAACGGGAAAAATGGTTAACCTGATTGTTTATAATAAAATATGTATTTAATCATCCTATTCTGTCTTTACAAAGGTTTATTATTATTTAATAGTATTACAAGAAAGAATCGCGAAAGCTGCATGAAAATATTAAAACAATAGCAAATATATAATACGTTACATTTATTACGTAGAAAATAACACCTTAATTAGAAAGTTCTCTATTCCAAAAACTGTCATTCTCGCCATTTTTTAATGCTTCAGATAAGGCGGCGATTTCGGCGAATAGTAAACGTTCAAAAGGCATTCCATTTTTATTGATTTACATCGTCGATTTAAATAAAGTACGTCAGTTCCCATAATCCCATTAACAATTCATAAATTCAATATCCACTGGATTTCGTTTAAACATGTTTGTTTATCGCAAACATGTACGACATTCGAACTCATCCGAATCGAAAATTGTGTACGTTATCAATAATATATTTGCTTAAAAGCTTCGCAACAAACGCCCAATAAAATATTCATTCGGTTCGATCAATCGAAAAATTATGGGTAACGTTTCATCGTGTTTACTTATTAATATGGAAAAATGTAAAAGTCTTGTTTAGATTGTAGGGAGATAAATTTTTTATAAAGTGTTTAGCATTAATTAGAAATTACCATAAAAATTAGTAGTTACCTACGAGTGTTTGATCGTGGCTGTGCTTGCGTTGTTATTAGACTTTTTGAAAATAAATAAGATATAAACTTTATTTCAATAAACTTAATCTAAAACACAGAAAAAGGTATAATATAAAACAATTGGACAAAAATATAACATAACATGATGCCTAAACTAAGTAGGTATTTACTTGTATCTTAGGCATCAGAGTAAAAGATAAAATTACAGTTCATAATTAAAATAATGATTTTCATTTAAAGTATATAAATTAAGCTAGGTTTTACAATAAAATTAATAAAATTATTGCTAAAATTAAATGCTTGGTAACAAAACAACTCATAATTATGAAGAATTGTTATTGTTATTTATTTAATAGAAAATAGACAGCATCTTTTCACAGAAAAATCTCTGTATAGATTTTTCGTTCAATTATTTGTCTTTCATTTTATAATAATAAACTTTTAATAATTGGATTCATTAAAACACTATTTATTTATTTAATTTAAACAAAATGTACATCTTCTGTCCTTTACGTTTTAAGAAACAGTGAAAGAGACCAGTGTTCTAAAATATTGGTTTAACGTGTAACTATTTTACATGAAACACGAACAACTTTTTTTTGTTCTTTTTATGTGCAGTAAGTATTCAACTAAACATATACAACCTCTAACACCTGACTTCCGCCGCAACCGCATACTAAACTTAAAACACCTACTTATCTGAAGACGAAGCGGAAAAAATAAAAATAAAACAAGGAATATTACCATAAAACGGTAGTAAACGTGCTCTGTTGTATAAAAAACAAATAAAATCAGTAGAATTGCCCGTATCCACAATTAAATCTACCAACTGTACAATGGGAAAGCGCCATATTCGCACTTGAGGAGAAAAAATCTCACACTTTACACCTTTGGGCATTGGGGTGAAGTACAGTCGTTTAGATAAAAACTTATGTGGTAAAATATTTAGAAGAATCTTTTGATTTTAATAGATTAGCGACTCCATTGGGAATCGATCTCTTTAATGCGAGCATTGAATCTGTCAGACGTATAGTATATTAAGTGATAAGTTCTTTGATGCTACTTAGAAAGTTTGAAGCCTTTTCTGCGATTAGGTATTATTTCCAATCACATTTCTTTGTTACTTTGTTGATAACATTGTTACTTTCATAGTGGTATGTTTTTTGTTTTTTTTTTTTTTTTTTTTTTTTTTTTTTTTTTTTTTTTTGAATTGACCTATGCTTGTGTCGAAAAGGTACGACAAATCAAGCTTCACCGGACTTGCGGGGGAGTGGAAGACTCTACCCCAAAAAAAGTCATATACCAACGCGTCTAGGGGCGGCTCGAGGGAGCCTCGGACCACGGCCTAGCGCGTTGATATTGAAAAATATCGTGAAGGAGACGACGCCTGAGGGGCTCCGTCTCTGATTTTCAATTTTGATTTTGGTTCTGGCCGCGCCCCCGCCGGCGGGTGCGGGCGTTGTTACCTGAAGGGTAATTGTTACCTGAAGGGTATTCACTACCAGAAGGGCATTCTGTAAGGTGTAATCTAAATTCTTTGACTGCTTTAACTGCATCAGTGATTTCGTCGTCACGTTCGGAAAGGATATGTTTGGGACGGCGGCGGAACCGCGTAGTGGGGTGCGGGAAATAGCCCGTACACTTGACAACATACGGATTGGGATGGGAAGGGCCTTCATCAAAGTAGCGTTTGGATGCTTCCTTCATGAAGCCACTAATGGAAAGGAGTTCGGTATCGACATGAAGGTCGATGTTACGAACGAACCAAGGACAACCAGTAGCCCGGCGGAGGAACCGGTTTTGAATAACTTGGAGCTTATGGATGTGCGTGGGCGCAGAGTGCGCAAAGACTACGCTGGCGTAAGTCATGATAGGACGGATGCACGCTAAGTAAAGTCTAAGCTTATTTCTAAGCGACATTTTACTGCGTTGCCCAATCATGGGGTGCAAGAGGCCGAGAGCAGAGGCGGCACGATTGCGAACAGACTGGATGTGAGGGCCAAAGCGAAGGGCAGAGTCAAGGATGACTCCCAAGTACTTCACCTGTCTCTCCCAGGGGACTGGTTGATCGAGGAGAGTAATTGGGGGGAGCGTAGGATAAGGTCCGCGAGTGAAAATGATCGCGGAACTTTTGTCGGGATTCACCTCGATTCTCCATTTGCGGAACCACTGCCCGAGGGCGTCGGCCGCTTCTTGGAGTCTCTCGGCGATTTTTGTGGGATTGGGATGGGATGTGTATAACGCAGTGTCATCTGCGTACAGTGCGAGTTTCGTATAACTAGTGGCCGGAATACAAGACGGCATGTCACTAGTATACAGTGAGAATAAGGTCGGAGCGAGGACGGAGCCTTGAGGGACTCCAGCCCGGATAGGTCGTGGGGTCGAGAGCACGCCTTCGTATCTGTAGCGAAATGAGCGATTCGACAAAAAGTCTCGTAAGATGTGTACGAGGCGATCCGGCACTTCAAGACTATAGAGCTTGTAAATCAAGCCCTCGTGCCAGACTTTGTCAAACGCTTTCGCTACGTCTAGGAAAACGGCTCCGGAAGGTCGGGGTTTGGGTTTTAGTAGATGGTCGTAAACGTCTTCCACTATACGGTGGACTTGTTGGACACACGAGTGTTTGGCACGAAAGCCAAACTGCTCGTTAGGGAGAAGGTTGTTGGCGTCAATATGGTCAGTCAAACGGTAAAGGATGAGTTTCTCGTACATTTTACCCATATTAATGAGTAAACTGATCGAGCGGTAGGAAGTGGGATTGTTGGTAGGCTTACCGGGTTTGTGAATGCCGATGACGATAGCTTCCTTCCACGCTTGTGGAAAGATGCATGCGTCCATAGCGGCATTGAAAATGTTGGTGAGGATGGTGACTAGTTTGTCAGGTAGGACTTTCAGGATTCGGTTGGTGATGCCATCCGACCCTGGGGACTTACGCTTAGGTAGGCCCTTGAGAAGTTGCTTCACCTCTTTCTCCGTGATGCGGGGAAGAGGTGGACTGGATGGGGGAAGAGAGGCTCTGCGATTGAGTTCGGCAGAGACCTCATTGAGAAAGTCGGGGTCGGCAGGGAGTGCACTGGGAGTGCACTGTGCGGCAAGGCTGTCAGCCAGGCACTCCGCCTTCTCGTCATCATCGAAGGCGGGTGGCTGGTTAGGTCGGATAAGTGGGGGCATGGGCGCTACTGCGGGCGCTCTAAATGAACGGGCAGTTCGCCAGAAGGTCGTATGTGAGGGTTCGAGTTTGCCTAGGAACTTTTCCCACCGATCGTTCCGTGCAAGGGCTACTTGCGCCTGCACCTCGCGGTGCAGGAAGCGCATAGTCCTTCGGTTATCCTCGGTGGGATAGCGATCATAGGCGCGTATGGCGGCGTTTCGTGCTGTTCTCAAAGCACGTACGTCCGGCGGCAGGTCAAACCGGCCGTCGGGCCGAATAGGAACCTGTCGTGAGCAATTGCTCACTGCCAGCTGTATGTGCTTCGAGACACAGTCGATTGCGCGGTCTATGTCATCGGGGGTAGTCAAGTCGGTAGGAATATTGTCAAGATGAGTGGACTGGAGAGAGCCCATAGCGTTATGGACTGCTTCCCAGTTCACTATAGTCTTGGTCGGACTGGGATCGTCAGGAGAAGGAGTGAAAGTGGTATGTTTTTTGTTTATGTCTGCGTCCTCTAGAGCGCTGTTTCTTTTTGTTTTGCTATAATAATTCTACTAGTGAAAACCTTTTATTAGTTACTTGTTGTTGTTGTGTTGTTACTTGCTTTTTAACTTGTTATTAAACCAACCATATATTATTGTATCGAAAGCTGATGGTTTTCCAAATAAACAAATAAATATATTGAAAGTGCGATAAACGTGGTAACAACTGTGATCCCCAATCTAACCCACCTGCCAAACGTATTAAAGGGTATAATAAAGAGTCAAACTTTACTATTACTTTATTTTGGCCTCTGTTCTCCTGTATTTCCTTATTATGTTTCATAATACATAGTACCAAAAAAAGATTGATTTTGATATGGGAGGAAAATATGAAGTCTCCAAGGAAAATTTAAGAAATAATAATAGGTAAATCTTGTTATGAGTGATTGTTTGCTCAGTAACCGTGGTATAAAAATAACATCGAAAATACATCTGACTGTACCGGCAGCAAATAAGAGGGTCACATAACAAAACAACACCGCTTAATTGTCTTAAGTGGTTTAAAAAGGTCTGAAAAGCAAAAAAAGGGCTTTGAACAAGGGCTCACCTTTTGTTAGTGGTTCTGTATTGTATTGTACAAGAGTCGGCCCTTTTAATTGAAAATAAAAAGGTCGAAAGCGTTCATCAAAATTCAATTCTGTCGCGTTGAAGTACGGTGCTAATTTGAATGGCTGAGAGCTGCTTTTGTTTTAATTTTTGTACGGCTGCCCGGCTGTTAGGAAAAAGTTATATCTTCGGAGTTATGTTTTCGGCGAAATGATTTTCTACTTTACTTTTGAACCACTCAACGAATTTGAAAATGATAAGTTAGCTCTGTCTCACATGATGCTATTGAAAAAGAACTACATAGTTTCAAATTCGAATCGCAAACGTGTTACTTGAAGATTACCGCCCGTCGTCTATTTTTAAAGAAGTTTGCACACGACATGCGACTAAATAACTAACCGCGATGACTAGTCACGATTCTGAGAATTTATGGAATGTTGGATTGGATACTAGTTTCATTTTAGTAAAGATTTTAGTAGTTTCATCCATGTGAAATTTCACAGATTATAAAAAGAAGTTTATTGACTAATGTTGAACAAATGTTTAATATTTTCGTTTCCCTGCCTGGTTGCCTGGAAGATATTGCTACTTTAGCAATAAAGCCGCCTATTGGCTCCTTGTTTCATACTTATGAAAATTGTTACTGTCCTGTTTATTACTGGTGTCTACAAAGAATATTTCTATTGTCGTCGTTAACAGCTCATATATGTCCCCACCGAGGGGCTCGCGCCTACCCTGATTTGTATTGTATGAATGAAAATTATATTATTTGCGTGGGTACACCTATTATGAAATAGTTTTTGACCACAAATTTTAGGACAAATTCCTTACTACATTACAATTTATAGTCTCTTAATTAAAATCACATTTCGAACAACAAGGCATCGACAAAAGGTTAAGAGCATCCATCTTTACATGTCAGGACATTTTTTTCTTTTTTTTTTGAATGCATTATTGACACGCGTATGTAAATCGGCTTGGCTTGATCGGCTCGGCTTAATTTACACTAATGGATCCGGCGGGCTGCAGTAATTGAATAACCCAGTAACCCCCAGCTTTTTATTCAACGAGAATCATTAAAATTCAATTTTTGTCCTGTGCTACACGGCTGTTAAGAATAACGAGCTTTTAAGTGATTTGCTTGCTTAGTATGTCAGTTTCGAGGTTATAAAACTTGACGTTTTAAAACCTGGTGTGAGAATTATTGACCCGCGTAAGGCTTTAGACATGGCTCATGTAAGCCATGGCTGATGGACGCCACGGACGGTGCAGTAGAGATGTAAGCACTACATCCGTAGATAGCTGCCGGGACCGACACGGCTTCCGAAGCATGGAATCAGCTTTCTCACTGCACGCACGACTGACCTCTCCCTTGGGTTGGTTTAATTTTAAGCATAGAACACCGAATTCGAAATCTTCATACTGTCGAATGTTCTGCCACGGAAGATGACGTCATAGTTATATTATTTATATGATATATGGATCAGAGCAGGAAACAACTAGGTACGGCAGTTTTGCATTTTTTATCGGTTATATCTTTTTACCCGTACCTATTATTTTGTGTAAAATATTATTAAATCCTGACATCAGGGTTTGTGAAGTAGGTAAACCTCGACACACAAAACAAATGCCATGGTATTTACACAAAATCATAATAGACAGAAATGACATCGCACTACAACATAACTATCGTGCCTGTACCTATAAAGTGTATTGTGTCTTTTATGTATTATTATTTATTATTGTATTTCATAACTATTGTTTTTCTTTTCTTTTTTGTTGTGTTGTATTGTGTTTTGTCAAATAAATTATGTCTAGGTATGTCTAATAGTTACGAGCTTTTTTGTTCACCACTCGTGCAGACCGTGTGTATCATATCTAAAATTAAAACTTTCCCGTGTTGCCCGGAAGGTATTACAACTGCCTCTCCGGCCCTTTGATTGTTCTTACATTTTTATTACTTTTTAACGATCAGATTTTCGTGTTTTCAGACCTTAATACTTTCTGTTTTCCTGTTTTTTCCTTTTTAATAAAAGCCTCTAATGCCGTTTTGCCCTTGGGACGATCTTGGGCGAATGTTCGTCCAATCATTTCGGTATTTGATAAAGATATACAAAAATACGTGGTACATAATCTATTTAAGGTATATATTGTGGGAGTCGTCGACGTGAACCTTAAAATATGAGTGTAAATAAATGCCTATTCATAATTTAACTCAAAAGACGTAAGCGCCAAAACACGACTTTTCTGAAGCCAAAACAACGAAAATAAATTTACTTACTATTTTTATAGCTAAAAGAAGGAATCCAAGTCTAAATAATTTTTGGCTTACCTTTGAGCCCAGAGATGTCGATATTTATGAATTGTATTATTATTGTGAAAGCATATTTTAATACATTGTGATACTGTGTTTGTATGGAATTAACCATGATTTACTATTTAACATACTTACGTTACAAAAAAAGAAACAATCATGACTATTAATAAGACGTTTGAATGTGAAAGCACACTTGATAAGTGATTAGGTACTTAATGAGTTTATGTGTAATCATACAAAATGCATAATGAGATTAATGAATGTGTGAATGAATGAAGCGAAACGAAATGAGTATGTTTGGTTAGGTTAGGTTAGTAGCAAGTGGAAGGAAGTGGTCTCTGCCATAGTGAAAGAGGCGTGACCTTTTTTTCTATTTATACTCTAAGGGCGTGACATTATATGTGTATGTATGTGACACATGATTTTTAAACTAGTAAATAACGCCAAATATTCAAAAGTAAACTAAAAGTTATCTTACTTTATCTGTTTTTTTTTTTCATTATTGAATATGAATCTAAAAGCGTCTCAGCTCAAAATGTACTTTTCTCAGAGAGTCCTTCTTCTCGAAAAGTACTTTTAACAAAATATCATTTCGTGTGTTTGATATTTATGTGATACTGTGTTAGGATAATGCCCTTTTCTCAAGAGGTCCTTTTTTTCAGAGAGTCCTTTTCTCAAAATCTAAAATGAAAATGAAAATGAAAATGAAAAATGTTTTATTCGAAGTAAGATTTTACAAATCACTTTTCGACGTCGAGGCGGGTTCACAATTTGGCTGTCTTCTGTGGAGAAGAACCCTTGTCCTTTCGTGTGTTTGACATTGATGTGAAACTGTGTTAGAATACGTTAATGTGTTTGTATAATACATATTATAAAGTAAATAACGTGTAATTTCCTTTGTCCCCAGTCCGTCCCCTGTGGGTGCGTCTCCAAGGCGGTAAGCGCCCCCTGGTGGCTGGGCAGAGCACTGAGCTGGTCTGCCAGGCTGTGGGGGCCAGGCCCAAGCCCACCATCTCCTGGTGGAAGGCTGGAGTCAAGCTCAAGACTGTTAGGGAAACTGTGAGTACAACATTTAGGAATAGAAATAGAAAAAAATATATGTAGGATATCACATCATAACACAGAAAACAAAAATAAAGATAACTACATAACAAAACATTAAAAACAAAAACGATATCCACCTTTGTTGCGCGACACTCACACAAAAGCGATGGAGAGGGCTATGCTTGGAGTTTCCTTGCGTGATCGAATCACAAATGATGAGATCCGTAGGCGAACCAGAGTCACCGACATAGCCCGAAGAATCGCTAAACTTAAGTGGCAGTGGGCTGGGCACATTGCGCGTAGAACCGACGGCCGTTGGGACAAAAAGGTTCTCGAATGGCGACCGCGCGCCGGAAGACGTAGTGTGGGCAGGCCCCCCACGAGGTGGACCGACGATCTGGTGAGGGTCGCGGGAAGCCGCTGGATGCGGGCAGCGCAGGACCGATCATTGTGGAGATCCTTGGGGGAGGCCTTTGTCCAGCAGTGGACGTCTTCCGGCTGAGATGATGATGATGATGACTCACACAAAAAGGGCTTCACTCAGCGAAAGCCGCAGCTCGGCTGGACCACGGCGCTGGTATTCCTTGGGTCCAAAACGGTCGCGTCCACAACGTTACAATATGAATTTAAAAAGAAAGAAATAAATAAACTGAAAACCCTGCCCTAATAGTATACTTAATAGACTATAAATAAAAATACAATACAATTTTGCGCGCAATAAAGTATTTTATATTGTAGATATTGTATGTAATACATTTGGATTTTCTTTGATTTCTTTACGTTCTCACATGTATTGGTCTCGCCGCGGAGGGGCTCGAGCCTACTTATTGAACAGAATTAATCTATATAATAAAACTGTAGAGGTCAAATGTCTGTACATAGAAAAAAAAAGATGAAATCCGAGTCAGGAGAATGTAAGAAGTGAAATAGAACATATCCAGACAATTTTCTTTTTTTTTGTTTCTCTGTCTGTTTGTCTGTTTGTACGGGCTAATCTAAGAATCTTTTAGACCGATTTGAATGAAATTTTGCATGGTGGTTCTTTACATCCCTGGTCAACATCTATGATACTTAAATCCCGGAAAATTAAAGAGTTACCGTGGGATAGTTAAAAATTAGTACGGAAAAGTCGGAAAACAACGCGGGCGTAGCCGCGGGCAGACACCTAGTAAGTAATAATGGACTGGAAGAGAGTTCAGTAAAAAAAACTCTTTTCCGTGAGCGAAGCTGCGGGAAGGCTAGTATAGAATATTTGTGATTGATGACAGGTACAGTCGACCACAATGATTCGGGTCAACTTGGATGGCCCCATTGTACACTACAGATAAGTTTAATAATGTTTATTCACATTCCCATTACTAACGACCGTCAATTGCCTCGATTCTGGAATCGATTGATCGGATCGGTTTCTCGTGCTCGACTCGAATCGGCATTGTGCTGTCGTGTGGGTAATTAGGTACAAGTCGAAACTAGCCATGTTACATTGAATAATTTATTGCTTTAAATTGTTACTGAGTTAAGTAACGATTCGCATGTAAGAGATCCTGTAACTAGTATTATAAATACACTAGCGACCCGCCCCGGCTCCGCACGGGAAAATGGTTATTGTGGGTTATCCTTAAGTATATTATGCATGTATTATACATATAAAACTTCCTCTTGAATCACTCCATCTATTTTAAAAATCGCATCAAAATCTGTTGCGTAGTTTTAAACATTTAAGCATACATAGAGATATAGGTTTCTTTTTTCTTCGTAAGTAGGTAAGTAAGATAAGAGAGACAAAGCGACATCTTGAACTGGGCCATCCAATGTTTTGTTCTATAAAATCTACGAAATGTAACGACGTTGTCAAATAAAAAAATGATAACATTGATGTAGTATTAAATACATAAACTATGAACAGTAAACATTTCGAATTGAACGCTGTGACACGTCATTTCATCATTACCTACTATCTGCCGGCACATAAATCAAACCGAACCTAACTACCACTGTAATTATATAGTACAGTCAGTGAGATAAACCATGGATAAACCTACCCTGAATCAAAAACAACTGTACAATAGAAAGAAAAAAACATTTAACAACAACACAATGAACAAAAAAAAAACAAATCTTCTATCGTCTAACTATATTATATTGATATAATAAAACTATAAAAGGTCAAATGTTTGTACTAAATTTTTTTTTACTAAAAACCGTATTATTGGGGTGTAAGTAGGTAAATAGAACAAATCCAGATTTTTTTGTTTTTCTGTCTGTTTGTGCATGCATTAGCCTCAGCAGCATTGCATGCATGAAATTCTGCATGGTGGTCAACAATAAAGCGGGCTGTATCGATATTGATACAATTAAAATGTCATCCACTTCAGAAATTTAACAACCTTCATAATTTCCCCGTCGTCTATCCTAACTACCTGCAACGAGAATGGCGGTTAGGACATTTTAAAATGTCGCTTTGACATGACGGACAAGTCAACCGTAATGATTACAGTCACAAATTTGGACAAAGACATTGTAATTAGCTTGGTAAATTTAAATTATAGATGTGTTAGGGACTTAGGGTACGACAATTTTTCCCTAAAATTTAACGCATATTGGTATTTGAGGTTACTACAATACAAATAACTCCAAATGTTCATAGTAGTGTATGCGGCTTTCTAACTCATCTTTTTCGCTTGTTTCTCTGCATAAAGTCATTTTTAACGATGGTAAATGCATCATATTACATAGACAAAATATACTATTGTTACTGTTTTTACCCGACTGCAAAGGAAGGGTTATGTTTTTCACGCGTATCTGTGTATGTATGTATGTGGGATTCTTTATACCCTCGAATCATCCAAACGGCTGGACGGATTTTAAAGAATGAGGTGTCTATCGATTCGTCTAAACCGTGCGATGGTTATAGGCTAGGTTTTGTTTTAACAAAACCAAAATGGCGGCCAAAAAACACAAAATGGCGGTAGAGACGAAAACAAATTTTTGCGTACCATATTAAGTGGCACATCATTAGATAGGTCCTTCAAAATGAAGATGATGTTTCTTGAACCAAATTTCATAAAACTAAAAAGTCTTCAATAAAAAAGTAAATTAAAAAAATCTAAAAACCCGACTGCTTGGAAAGCGAACTAAAAAGATGAAAACAAGATGATAGTAGCATGTATAATTGAAATCCTCTTTTTTTATAAATTAAAATAGTCATTATTGCAGTCGGAGGCATATTATTCATATACACCGTGCTTTTTTAACCGTCTTACAAACGAAGCCCAATGTATATGCCCGTGATATAGAATATATTGGCAATGTTATTTTTTTTTATCAATAAAATAATAAAACCGTGAAGTAAAATAAAATAATGCAAAATATTTTTGAATCAACCTGTACATAATATTTACAATTTAGTAACAATTTGCGCATGCGTGAGAATCGTAAATAATGGGAAAACAAAAGAAAAATATGAGATAAACACATTTTTCGATCTCTCGATCGATTATTTTATTGAAAAAATCCCTAGATTTTTTTTCTTGAAAAAAAAAAAAAACATTGCCAAGATATTCTATATCACGGGCATATACATTGGGCTTCGTTTGTAAGACGGTTAAAAAAGCACGGTGTATTACTTGCTGAGACTCCTGCTACATATTTTATGCCTCCGACTGCAATAATGACTATTTTAATTTATAGAAAAAGAGGATTTCAATTATACATGCTACTATCATCTTGTTTTCATCTTTTTAGTTCGCTTTCCAAGCAGTCGGGTTTTTAGATTTTTTAAATTTACTTTTTTATTTAAGATGTCTTCTGAACATAACGCGCAGTTATTTTCTGTTTTTCGCTAATTATCACTTTCTCTTTGCATTTTTTGTTTTCTCAAGTTATCCAGTTGGTTTCGAGTTTAACCTACCTCACAAACCCTGATGTCAGAATTATTTAGCCGCGTAAGGCTTCTGACATGACTTTTGTAGGTATATATAAGAGATAATATTCGTAGTAAATATATGAATCATTTTGTATTTTAAAAGAGAATGATAATACAATGCTGATTTCAGTGGTGTTATAATTAATTTTGGTAAAAAAAATATTTTAATACATTTCCTACTTTAAAGGGTCGATGTGGTGGTGAATGACATATCTGTAGTTTGTATCGTAACCAAACGAATATTTAGTATCATTATGTGGCATGCGGTAATGATCCGAGGGCCTCTCATTTCCGGCATTTTGTTAGGAAATGCTTTTATTGACAAAATTACGCATTGCCTTATTTTGTCAAATTATGCAGTAGGTACGTTTGATGTTTGTACCGGGCGATTGATTTGAAACTCTATGTGTACATACAACATTAACATATTATGTATGTTGTACATAATCCGCGATTCAAGTAAGCACACGCACGATTACAAATTTATTTGCTTTTGTTCTACTCTTTTTTCCCGTGGGAATAAGGTATTTCCCCGTGGTAAAAGTTAGCCTATATTCTTCCGCAAAGTCTATTCTATCTTTGTACTAACTCCACCCGCTTTAACATTTTTTCCCATGGGAATGAGAAGTTTTCCCGCGGTAAATCGTAGCCAATATTCTTTCCCAAGGTCTATTCTATCTTTATGCCAAGTTTTACCAAAATCGGTTCCGTGGTGTCGGAGCCCATTCAATTTTAAGGAATATTTTAAGTACTTTTTTACACCTTGGGTTACATTATTGAAGTTTTAGCAAAGATCCTTAATTTTTTTGAAAATAAAATATAGGTAGTTGTATGTTACTCAAGGTGAATATAGCTTTCTAATAGTGAAAGAATTTTTGAAATCGTCACAGTAGTTTTTGAGTTTATTCATTACAAACATACACACACACACTCACATACACACAAAAATACAAATCTTTCCTCTTTATAATATTAGTATAGATTGTGGTGTAGAGCGGCAGCAAAAACTACTCTGCAGAACAAAGGTATTTTTGCCGCTTCGCTTTCT
This sequence comes from Teleiodes luculella, assembly GCA_948473455.1. Taxonomy (NCBI): domain Eukaryota; kingdom Metazoa; phylum Arthropoda; class Insecta; order Lepidoptera; family Gelechiidae; genus Teleiodes; species Teleiodes luculella. Next base: position 3,285,318 of record OX419607.1, read on the forward strand.
AATGGTGAAAGAATTTTTGAAATTGGCACAGTAGTTTTTGAGTATATTCATTACAAACATACATACATATAAAAAAAATCTTTCTTCTTTATAATATTAGTATGAAAAAAAATTTTAACATCCGCACCAATATCTTCAAACCTAGCCTGACAAACTGTCAATAGTCGACCATACTGACTTAACCAAGTGCGTTAAACCTATATCTGAAAGAAAATAAATTTTTCTTCTTAGTTACATGCAGGATTATCTTCACTCCCTTAACTTTAAGTAACTAACTTGTACCAAATTTAACTACGAAAACATCTTCACATGACTTTGAAGAAGTTAAACCACAGGTATCGAACCCAAAACCGTAACCAAAAAACCACTGACCAACTGACTCATAACTTTCTGGGTACAATAAAACTTCTGTATGAGGTTAACGCAAGAACAAAGATATTTTTACTACATCCAGCCAATCGTAGAGATCCAAAATTTGTTCAAAATCTTTGCTATTCACAGCTGTCAACAAAATCTATAATCTTGTAAAAGTAATAATAAGGAAATTTTAATTGACAAGCTTTTCGCCCCCGGCGGCTGCCGGCGGCATCGCCTACATTAACTAATTTTCCCGTGGGAATAAGGAATTTTCGCGTGGTAAAAGGTAGCCTAAGTATTATTCTGATGTAAACCTATATTATTTTAAAGTTGCATTAAAATATATTCGATAACTTTTTGCGTGAAAGAGTAACAAACATCCATCCTTAGATTCACATTTTATACTCACAAACTTTTGCGTTTATAATATTAGTAAGATAAAATGTTAATTCAGCGGGCGAAATTTCATAAATAATAATTGTGGGTATTAGTAGACCACACTAGTATTATTCGTCGTCTCCATGAACGTTTCCTCATTCTATACAAAATCGAACACCCCTTTACATAAATAAGCCGAATGGATTAGGCTGCTGTACCATCGATGGCATATGATGTGGTGCATTCCTAAAATAAGCTCGTTTATAACGTTAGGCCCCAAATTAAACATTGTACAAAATCTCTTCACATTGCCATCGATAATAAACTACCAACCAGTCCATTTGCGATGGTTTATGTTACTCGTCGGTTGTTCGACCAAGCCAAATGCAGAAACAATAAATAAATTCCCTTTGTTTACTTAAACAAACTAACAGATAAAACAATGGAGCTACGAGTATTCCGTAATTAGGATTAGGTCAATAACTTTAGAGTAAATGGAAAGGGACCGGATTTATATGCACAGACACAAGAATACATGGCCCCACCGAGGGGCTCGAGCCTACCCTGCAATCAGGGTGAATAGGCCACATTATAGTCGACCACAGTCGGGTTGATCAACTTCACACACAACTTTTGAGTTACTTCGTAGGTGTATGCAGGTTTCCTCGCGATGTTTCCCTTCACCGTAAGAGCGTCGAATAATTGTACATACATAATGAATTCAAAAATGGAAAACACATTTGTACGTGCTGAGGCTTGAACTTGAACCTGCGAACTTCCGAATAGAAGTCGACGGCCCTAGCCACTAGGCCACCGACAATGTCGTACAGCATTTTTTTTATCAGATACTAAAATAATTGGACAAAGAGTCGCCAAAATAGTCCCAAAGGCATTACGGTATTAGAAGCTTTTATAAAAGGAATAATAAAAAAAGCGGCCAAGTGCGAGTCGGACTCGCTCATGAAGGGTTCCGTAACAGCAAGTAACATAATATAAAAGTTTTTGTAGTTCGTTGTGACTTTGATCGATGTTTTAATAATAGTGAAAGGTAAATTGCGGTTTACGATTTATGACGTCTTAAAAAAAAACTACTTACTAGATCTCGTTCAAACCAATTTTCGTTGGAAGTTTTCATGGTAATGCACATCATATATTTTTTTTAGTTTTATCATTCTCTTATTTTAGAAGTTAGAGGGGGGGGGACACACATTTTTCCACTTTGGAAGCGTCTCTCGCGCAAACTATTCAGTTTAGAAAAAAATGATATTAGAAACCTCAATATTATTTTTGAAGACCTATCCATAGATACCCCACACGTATGGGTTTGATGAAAAAATTTTTTTTGAGTTTCAGTTCTATGTATGGGGACCCCCTTAATTTATTGTTTTTTTTCTATTTTTGTAATAAAATCTTAATGCGGTTCACAGAATACATCTACTTACTAAGTTTCAACATTATAGGTATTATAGTTTCGGAATAAAGTGGCTGTGACATACGGACGGACGGACAGACAGACAGACAGACAGACAGACAGACAGACAGACATGACGAATCTATAAGGGTTCCGTTTTTTGCCATTTGGCTACGGAACCCTAAAAACAGGAAGAATTAAGATCCAGCCAACTTTGGTTTGAGCAAAACTTATTAACTTTATTTAACTTCATTTGACGTCGAAAAATTATTTGTAATTAATCTAGTTTCGAATAAAAACATTTTGATTTTGATCTGAAAACACAAAAATCTGATCGTCAAAAATTGAAGCTCGACCAGAAGAATAAATAACCTCGCCGTATTGCAGAATTTCAATGGAAACCACAACTTTATAATATGGAAATTGTAATAGTAAAACATATACATGTGGCGTATTTTCTCTGCCTCATTGGTTTGATTGGCTCGCGTTTGACATATTACTTGAAATGCACGCCATCTATTTGACGTCATAGAACATTCTTTTTTTAATGCCATCTTGTAAACCCCTCATTGTACCTTTTTTTCTTTTTTTTTAACAGACGTCAACGGATGGCAACGTCACCAGCAGCATCCTGACCTTCGTGCCAGCAATAGAGGACGCGGGAAGGTCGTTGTCCTGTCGGGCTATACAGCCATCGCTACCTCACTCGTCCCACGAAGACGGCTTCAAGATGGAGATACAGCGTGAGTTACCTCTTTGCTTATTCTGTTGCCCTGGTACCTTGAGAGAAAAGTGGATTGTTTAAGTAAATAAAACACTTTATTATCTTACATAAGTAATTAGAGTGCGCAAAGGCGGTTTTATTTAATGAACTGAAGAATGAAACACTTGAATTAAAAAAGCTTCTGAAAGCGCTTAAGGTGTATCATTGAAAATGTAATCGGCAAATTAAAACAGTCTGAATTAAGACCTTGATTAAACTAAGTCATGAAAACAATTGGGCCAAAAGCCAAAAACCTTTGGATTGGAATGGGTGCCCAATGTAGCACATTTGATGCCCCAAATAACGATTTCGCTTTTGTTTGGCGTTTAGCCCAAAAGGTCTGTTGACTCCTCGATGGTTGTAACACGTTGTAATACGTTTAATAAAATATGTTTTTATTGTATTTAGCTGTAGGTGATCCAATTAAATAAACAGATAATTTAAATTATTAGTTTTTTTTACAGATTTGCCAGTGGCTCACCTAACTTTAGGAGCGAATTTAGACGCTGGAAACGTGGTGGAGGGATCAGATGTGTATCTAGACTGCAGGGTGCGAGCGAACCCGTGGCACAACCATGTATACTTCAGCCATAATGTAAGTTCATGTTATAGTTTGTTACAGTAAGTATTTTTTATGTATCTGTAAAGCTGGCAGCTGAATTTGAGCTGCTTTGTGTTGAACTCTTAAAATTTAAGCTAAAGTCTGGCAAAAAAGGCAATCGGTTGTAAACTTGTCATCATCATCATCATCTCAGCCCGTAGTCGTCCACTGCTGGACTGCTGCCTCCCCCAAGGATCTCCACAATGATCGGTCCTGCGCTGCCCGCATCCAGCGGCTTCCCGCGACCCCCACCAGATCGTCGGTCCACCTCGTGGGGGGGCTGCCCACACTACGTCTTCCGGCGCGCGGTCGCCATTTTTTTTTTTTTTTTTTTTTTTATTTATTTCTTATTCATAAATTTTACAGGTATTAAAATAATAGTTAGACACTAAAACCCTACCGGGTTTAAATTGTGTCACTTTTGATTTGACACTTATGCTGTAATGCTACACTTGTTTAACATCCTATACTTCTTTATTTGCTAACAACAAGACACAATAACTTATTTTACTTTATTTATCGGAACGAGTTAGAGCGAGACGTCAACAATTTCCACAAGGTCTGCATTAGATACAGTAGCTGTTCGCTCGAACTCGGACTTATTGTGTTTACAATTTGTTGATGACTTAACCTACAGTATACGTCATGGACTGATTGATTATACAGGTTGTTTATACAAGTTTTTGTTTACGGTAGTATGCTTTAATTTTAGCGTTAAACTCCGTTTTACCGAAGAGTGTTCTTATATCGGTAGGGATACCGTTAAGCAGATTTGGTATTAGCCTATTTGCTGTCCTCGATCCATAGTAGTTTCTAAACGCGGGTACATTATATTTGTGTGACGAAATCGCTCTAGTTTTAATTCTATGAGATAATTTAGTTAATTTAAGGTTACTGGAGAAATTATTATTATATTGCTTTAATAGATTTAATTCAAATTGTTGGGTAATTGGTAATAGATTATAGTGGTAAAACAGGTCGTTCATGTTATTCTTGTATTTATCTTTTACGTTTGTTGATGCTATAGTTTTTAGAATACGGAGTTGGATTTTATGGATTTCATTTAGGTAAGATGGAAAAGTTCTGCCGTATGAGCTTAAACCGTATGTTACAATCGAATCTACCATAGTTTTGTATAGCATTATTAGAGTAGAAGTAGGTAAGCGGTGTTTGAGGATACGAAATTTTGAGTAGAGGGCTCTTAACTTACCACAAATCATATCAATATGTGGTCTCCAGTTTAATTTACTGTCCACTATTAGGCCTACATACCTACATTCGGTGACTAAACTGATTTTTGGACAAAGACAAACAATAGGGGGGGAATGAATACACGCATGGTCATGGGAGATAATTTTAGGTGGTTCATTGGGTTTCTTGTGTGCAGAGTGAACATGAAGTAGGTTAGTTTTATCAGCATTGATTATTAACCCCATATCGTGAGACCACTTGCTAATGTTATCAAGGTCTTCCTGTAGTCCCATTTGAGCTTGATTCAGGTCCTCATGGGCTGACACAATGGCCGTGTCATCGGCAAATTGGTACATAGTACAGTTTTTTGTTACTCCGGCCATATTATTTACGTATATTAAATATTCAATTGGTCCTAATATCGAGCCCTGTGCTGTACCATATTTGCTTTTTATTTTAATGCTCTCATTATTTCCGATTTTGACAAAGTGTTTCCTATTTGAGTGGTAGTTTTTCAGCAATCTTAGTAATGGCCCCCGGATTCCGCACTGATCCATCTTCGTAAAGAGGGTTTCATGCAGAAGCGTATCGAATGCTTTACTGTAATCTATAAACGTTATTAAGATATGTTTTTTATCATTAAGGTGTCTATTTATTTCATCGGTAAAGTTGTCTAGCATTTGTGTCGTACTTTTCTTTGGTTGAAACCCAAATTGTTGAGTAGATATAATGCCGTTTTTATAGAAGAAATTTTGGATTTGGTTACCTATGTATTTTTCTACAAGTTTGTTAATACATGACAGAATAGTGATAGGTCGATAGTTAGAGTATTCCTTGTGCTTACCCTTTTTAAAAATTGGCCTAATCATACCTACTTTTAGTGCATCAGGATAGATCCCCGTAGTAATAATGGTATTAATTAGGGATGTTATTGCAGGCGCAATGTCGTGGCAGATCTTTTTGACATCTTTGGCTCGAATTGCATCAGCACCAGGGGCTTTATCTATGTTAAGTGAGTTTATTAGTTTTTCTACATCAGAAATTTTAGCCGGTTTGATTCGCATACTCCTATCTGTACTATTGATATACTCAGTATTTATTAGTGGTGGTGCCGAGCAACTTATTTTAATTTTATCTACACAACTTCCAAATTCGTTTACAAAGTTATCTGCGACTTCTTTTACACTTAAATCAGGAAAATATTTTGAAATGTAATCTTCAATACTGCTAGTTACTTTACCGGTCATTTCGTTAATAATTCTCCATAGTTTACGCATATCCCCATTACAGTCTTTTATTTTATCTCTAATATACATTTGCTTACTTTTATATACAGCTTTGTTAGTTTTATTACGCAACTTGTTATAATTTATTCGCAACACTGCATTAGACGGATCATTTTTCCATTTTGAAAATGCATCGTCTCTTTGGTATGCCAGTCGTTTTATACTAGAATTATAAATATTTGGTGGTAGTTGCTGGTTTAGTTTTACATTTTTTTTAGCTTGGTTATAACATCCACTGAAAGATTCAGATATATAGTTTAAAATTTCCCGCGGGTCAGACATATATTCAGTACAAGACCAGTCAATACTACGTAATTTCGAGTACAGTACTTTGCTATCATATACAGTGGTAATTTTTGGAGCATCCCGTATGTGCGCGTCACAAGTAAGCGCGAGCGCCGTCATGCAGTGGTCCGCCAGTACTGTGCTAACCACGGCTGAGTGTGGATCGTAGTCATAGGTCTTCACAAATATGTGATCGATGCACGACTTCGTGATTTTGTCTTTAACTTTAGCGATTCGCGTATAGTCGGATATGGCTTGATACAATTCACACTCAGTCAGTAAATTGGTGTACTCCCTGCAAGCCGACGATACTGGATTGCTTCTTAAATCAATGTTAATATCTCCGATTACAACAAAGTTTCTGCTCAGTAAAGTTTGCTGTGTTATAAGTGATTTTAGTTCTTTAATAAATTGCCATTTGTTATTTTGTGGTGGTCTGTATATACAGCACAGGTGAATTACGTTTTTAGAGGGGGTAGTAATACTTCCCATGGTGCATTCAAATGAATATGTTTTAGTTATAATCGAATTAAAAGTTAAACATTTTTTTATAAATAACATGATGCCACCGCCTTTACGATTTTGACGTAGTTCGTGGTGCTGTGTATACCCACTTATATTAAATAAATTGGTAACTTTTTCGGAGATATTAACTTCGGTTAGTACTATGATATCTATGGATTGTTTACAGTTTTGTATGATTTGCTCAAGATGGATAAAATTTTTGATAAGTGATCGTAAGTTTATGTGAATTATACTAATGTTATGTCGTTGATTAGGAATAAGTTTAAAGAAATAATTAATATTAGGGACGCTGAAGTATTCGGTTATATCAGATAGATTTGTGGGATCCATTTGGTATAAAATTCATTTTGTTAGGGAGATAACTATCATTGAATTCTATGAACTAACTACTTAATCTCTAGCAGCTTTTCAACGTCCGTAATACTTCTAATTTCACGCACTTTAGATTTGTCTTCTTTTCGGGCCAGGATTCTACCTTCCTTACACCACACGTACTTATAGATACCCTTCAATTTTTCTTTTGTTTGCCATAGTAATCTTTTAATAGGATTTGTTAAGGCTTCACGTATGTAGATTTTTCCTCCATCGAGGGTAGGATCTACAACGGTGTTCGACATCTTGGCTTCACGTCCTGCATTGATCCAAGTACATTTCTTTTCTTCGTCCTTCATTGTGAGAAGAAGAATCGACCTGTCTTTGCTTTGGTCGTTATCGCCTCCTGCCCTGTCCTGGCCTTTTTTAATTCTTTTTATAGAAAGCACATCATCAACAGATGTTTGGATATTTTGAGATATAGTTTTGACAATATTTGTGACGTCTTCGTCGGGTCTGGAGGGAATACCGGCTATCTCAACCATACTGTTTAGCTTTTCTTGCTCGAGACCAATGACACGCTGTTCCAGAGCATTATAGCGCAGTTCTAAATTGCTGTATTTGTTGTTGGCGTTCGCAAGTTTATTTTGCAGCCCTTTGACTAGTTGTTCCAGAGCTGATATTTTCTCCTCGTACTCATCTATTTTGTCGCTGCTGAATTGCGCTGATGCCCGCAAGTCGTCTACCTCCGTTTTTATGCGCATGTTGATCAGTGCAATGATTTGATTCCTGCTCAGTGCACATTCAGTGTTAGGAGTGCCTTGATCATCGTCAGTCGCATCTGGCATGATAACTGATAGCCGCTTAGGGTTTTTGTTACATTTGCGACAGACCCAATCAACACACTCGGTCTCCAATAGGAGTGCAAGCTTTTCGTTAGTGATGCCAGCGCAGTCTGCATGGCGCCACTTCCTACATTTGCTGCACTCAATACCTGGCGACTTTTTGGTGACTCCTTTACTGCAATCCACACATTTAACAATCGGGGGCATTTTTGGTATAAGTACCACAATGCTAATAGTATTTTTCACCAACGCGGGTAGTTTACGTTAGCAAGTTGATTTGACGTCCGACGTCCGGTACCGATAACGATCGAACGAGAACTTCAAGAACCTTTCTGCCCCAACGGCCGTCGGTTCTACGTGTGTTGCCCATTGCCACTTAAGTTTAGCGATTCTTCACTAAACTTGTAATATTGCAAAAACATTTAGTGCGCGTACATCATTATAGTTATGCTTCCTGCCGGTATATCGTTAAAATATTGATTGATTTATGTAACCTGTACGTTGTTCGTAATAATTGGATGGTACGTCCATCAATGTCGCGTATTTTATCCAGGGCATGCCACGTGCAGTCTTAATTGTTACCTTGACGTATTTCAAAATTATTAATAAGTCGGGATTGGAAATGGTGTTTAGATATTTACTTTTTAATTAATATTTATTTATTTTTAATGCATATATGCATTTTGTATGCGTTTGTTTGTATTGTATTGTAGTTTCTGTATAAACCCTCACTAATTCAATGTTTTTGTCTGCCATTTAACGGCTGAATGGTTTGCATTAAAACATAAAAAGGGTATTGTCACACCGACGCGACTATCTGGTGAGGGTCGCAGGAAACCGCTTGATGCGGGCCAAGCAGGACCGATCATGGAGACCTTTGTCCAGCGGTGGACGTCTTTCGGCTGAAATGATGCTGATGTTTTTTTTCCCACAGGGTGTGACAGTGAAACCAGGTTCGAAGGTGCTCCTGGCGAACCAGAGCCTGGTCCTCCAGCACGTGTCCCGGAAAGCCGCCGGAGCTTACGTCTGCACGGCGCGGAATGCCCTGGGGGAAGGATCCAGCGAACGGCTCATCTTGGATGTCAAGTGTAAGTAGTACGGTGGGCTGACGATAGATGGCGTTGGGTGAAATATAAAATTGACAATCACTCGACTCGACAGTACATTGTGAAATTTAACTGGTTGTTTATCCGCAACATAGTGGTAGTACTCATGAAACTGAACAACTTTCCCTAAGGAACATAGGTTGAAATATCAAAAATAATTTTCAACTTTTCATATCAACTGCAGTCACGTGGACCGGCCACTTCGTATGAAAAGTTGATTTGAGTTTTGAGATTTCAACCTGTGTTCCTTAGGGAAAGTTGTTCAGTTACATGAGTACTACCACTATGTTGCGGATAAACAACCTGTCAAATTTCACGGTGTGTTACACAAGCCATGTCAGAAATTTAAGAAGGTTTAGTGATTCTGACATTTACAAGCGATTGTTAGGTAGATTAACCTCGCAAGTTGCAACTCACGCGATAAACAATATAATATACCTACTTTTAATTGTTTTTTAGGTAAGTACAGTCCCCTGCAAAGAAAACGGACCCCCCTGTCATAAGCGGTTACTACCCGCCGCTTACGATAGGGGCACAGAAGAAAGATAACCAGTAATTGCACTGCATACAAGAGCGCCCCGAATCGTCGCACACACACATAAGAATCATTTAGGTACCTACACGGCCGCTAACCCATTTTTCATAGTTTTGCACCGCGAAGCGGCCGGGCCGTGTAAATGATTCTTATGTGTGCGTGCGACGACTCGTTCGCTCTTGTATGGAGTGCACATACTGAGTATATTTCTTCTGTGATAGGGGGTCCGTTTTCTATGCAGGAGACCGTACCTATAGTGAATATACCTTGTTTTAATATAATTTTGTATTTTTATCAGATGCACCAACATGCAAGTCGTCTCAGCCAATAGTAATGCGAGCTGCGAGGGGAGAAATTATCGAAATAGAGTGCGATCTAGACGCGAATCCTAAGGTAACATTGAAGTAAAAAAAAAGTATTTGAAGTATAAAAAAATATTTACTTAAAACCTAAGTGCCCTATAATTGTACAATTGTAAGTGCTTACAATATTTAAGAAGCTCTATAATCTATTGAATATTATTATTAGTCTATACTAATATTGTAAAGAAGAATGGTTTGATTGTTTGCATCGATTGTACTCCGAAACTACTGATCCGATTTTAAAAAATTCAAAAGTTTCATTCACTGTTGAGAAGCTACATGATCCCTGAGTAACACATGGTATATTTTATTTTCAAAAAAATTAGGGATCTTTACTTTAACTTCAATAATGTAACCCAAGGTGTAAAAAAAATACCTAAAATATTCCTAATGAGCTCCGAAACTACTGAACCGGTTTGGGTGAAACTTGGCACAAAGCTATCTATTCTATAATAGACCTTGGAAAAGAAAATTGGCTACGCTTTACCGCGGGAAAATTCTGCACTCCCACGGGATAAACTATTAACGCAGGCGGAACCGCGGCGGGAAGCTAGTATCAAATACAATAAGTATTATGCCAGAAAACGTGCGTAATTTCTAATCACACGTAATATTATGGTTAAAAAATGTGCAACGTATTTCGCTTGTCCTGTTTTCATATCAAGACGAAGCAACGGGTACTGAAATTGCAAGGGTGACATAGGTAGGTAACTCTTTTCTTCGGAAAAAAAACGTTTTCCCGAAGAAATATTCGTAAAATAACGTGGCCGTACTCGCAGGCTGAGTAGATGGACATTTATCAGAAAAGTTTCTAAAAATAAGATACTGAAGTATTCATTTAATTAAATAATAAAAATAATTACTTCTTTACAGATACTAGACAAGGTTAATGGATGAGAGAAAAACAGTTTTCGTAATATAGATAAAATTATCTTTTTCTTTGTAGAATTGGACGAAATATAAAAATTGGATTAGCTAACATGTAGTAAAATTTCCCAGAACTCGCGAACAAAAAGTTCTTATTTATTTATTGTAAGAAAATTCCAGTTCTAATTGAATAAATCCAAATTCCAAACAAATGGATTCCCAAAATGTTGTAAATATTTACTTGCTCTCTTGAAATATAGTCTGGAAACTTTGATTTCTTGGAAAGTATACAGGGTGTTAATAAATTGGCGCACAATATTCTAAGAAGAGCCTACCCGTAAAACCGTATGAAAACATAAGCTGAAATATAAAAAAAAACGAATCAGCTGCTCACGTCACCGCGCCTGTCAATTCTAGTTTAGTAATTATTTCTGTGCGCGCACTACCCCTATTCATACACACACACACACACATTGTTATTATACTACTACCACATGAACAGCGTCATGTCTTTTAAGTCAAGATTACACACAGAAATGGTAAAATTATCTAACTGAAATATTGTGTTTTTTTCTAATCAGTTTTTTCTATGCTATGTTCCTTAGGGAAAATTCTTCAGTTTCATAAGTAGGTTCATCCTTTAAAATATTGTGCGCTAAAAAAATTACACCTATATTTTTATAGCCTCTTAGATCTATTGTTGTACTCCATTAAGCAAATTAGTATTTTATTGCGAAGCGAAAAATGAAAGATGTAATATTCTGTTAACCTCTGACAATGTACGTATAACAAAAGGTATAACATAATAATAGCTTTGAAAAGCGCCTGATGTCGTATTTATTTATTACTAGCGATCGGCCCCGGCTTCGCACAGGAAAATGGTTATTGTGGGTTATCCTTAAGTATATTATGCATGTATTTTACATATAAACCTTCCACTTGAAACAATCTATCTATTAAAAAAAACCGCATCAAAATCCGTTGCGTAGTTTTAAAGATTTAAGCATACAAAGGGACAGAGAAAGCGACTTTGTTTTATACTATGTAGTGACTAGCTTTCCGCCCTGCGGCTCTGCCCGCGTTATAATTTCCCGTGGGAATGAGGTATTTAAAAAAAACTCTGTAAGGACCATCCTTGGACTTCAACGAACATAATAAAAAAGAATTGGTAAGATTGGTCCAGGCGTTGTTGAGTTATGCGCTTACCAACACATTTTGCGATTCATTTTATATTATAGAATAGTGATAGTGATTTGCAATTACTAAAAATAGATTGTAATTTACCAAATCTTTCTTTTATTTTTTATTATTGCTGAAGATATGAATCAAAATCAATGTTTATTTACTGAATGGTGACCATTATTAGGTCTGCCTGTGTATAATTTTCAACCATGTACGTTTGAGGCCTTTAACACCTCAAATGTATTGTGTATAATATGTGAAGTCTGTCAATCATATTTCTGTATTCTGTATAAAATTCCACAGACTTGTTCATAGATTAAAATCCATATGCTTAACCTACCAATTACCCACACGGTACTCGTCTGATACTAGCGACTAAGTGCTATTGGTTCAGAGCAAGGTGTGACGTCAATTATGGTAATAACCAATAGGTTGTTTGTCAACAGGAGCCGATGTCATATCACTGGTGGTTCAACAGTTCGGCCCATAGCAAACATGAGTTAACTACCTCTACTGTGAACACAGCTCAAAATATGCAAGGTGAGAAGTTTATACCGAACTTACTGTTCGCCCCCTAGTTTCACCTACATTATCATTAAAAAAATATATATATAAAGTCTCGGCACGTGTTTGTTGTGCACATATGTTGTGTACTTATGTGTTTTCGATTTTCAAATCCATTTATGTACGTGACGCTCTTACAATGAAGGAAAACATTGTAATCTGCATACACCTGTGAAGAAATTCAAATGTTGAATTGTGTGTGAAGTTGACTGGTTCTAAACTAGCGTGGTTAACTAAGGCTGCATCACCGTGATTTAAAGATGGCTTGATCCCCTCGGTGGGGTTATATATGGGTTGTTAACGACGACGAAGAAATCTCATAATTATTGAAATAAAATGTATCTTAATAATTTTTATTTTTATTCGCAGGAACGTTCCTATACATGGTGAATACATCAGCTGACTACGGCTGGGTTCAATGCTCCGGCACTAATTCAGTCGGACGCCAAAGCAAACCGTGTCTCTTCCATATTTTACCAGCAGGTGAGATGAGCCAGTAATTAGAATATGAAACAAAGGTCATGTTCTTTGAAAGGTCACAGGAAAAAGACATTATTAGTCTGAAGTTTTCAAGCATTTTGACGAAGTTATACCAATAAAAGAACGCTCAGTTATGTGCAGAAGTCTTCATAAAAACTATGTCTAGCAAATATACAACAAACTTAACAAATGAGTGTCGTAGGAAGCGACTAAAAGTACCCAAGGAATGGGCAGCAGCTTTTATCTGTGTTATCTATCAACAACTACGATCCCCAACCCGATTGGCTGTTTGAAATCAACCCCCATGATATGGGTATCAAATGAAAGGGTTACAGGACAGCAGTCAGGAATACGAAAAAAATTTGTCACGTGACTTAAATCCAATATGGCGGACGTCAAAATGGCGGACAGGAAGCGTGATTTTTAGTTTTTTAAACTATTATATATTTTTTAATGTTACTTTTTGTCCATAGACAAGCCATCGTCAGTGAAAGCGTGTCAAATCACCAACGTGACTTACGACTCTCTTTCCCTCAACTGCACTCCGGGACACGATGGCGGGATTCGACAGGCATTCTCACTGGAGGTAATATGAGAGAAAAGATATACAGGATGTGAGAAACGGCTTAGCAAATACTGAAAGGACATACTCAGTAAACGGTTTTAGGCAACTTTCGCAAATAAACTTAGCTCAGTTTAAACAAAATTTGACTTCTTCATTTAGTCTCGGAAAAAAGACTCTTTTGATTGTAAGAAGCAAATCTTGTTACAAGTTGCTAAGAGTGCTTTTCCTGGGTTTCAGACATCGCTGAATCTGAAACTTTGCCTCTCACCTCAAAAACTGATGCGAAATCTAAACTAACAAACTTTACCCTCGGCTTAAAAGGACTGTTTTGTATGAAAATCTAAAGTTTATTCTGGGAATACTGGAGGTAGTCCTTTCAGTTGTTTTTAAGCTGCCACTTATAGCCTGTATTATCATCAGACAGAATAATAAAGTATCTTCAGGAATATTATCTTTATAATTACATAGATAGTAAGTTTCAAGCATGTTTACTTTCTTCACCTTTATCTTTTTGTAAAAGAAAATCACACACACAATTGTTACACATCAAAATTTCAACAGTAATTCAGTAATTTCGGAGAAAATTGTCGCTTACAGAAACGTAAAGCTTACAGGACACGCGAGTGATTCTGTAAGCTTTACGTTTTTTTATTTTGAGGTACGGAAACCTAGTAGGTAATAATCTCCTAAAACTACAAGAAAAAACATTTTGTTGTTTTGTTGTGTTTGTTGTTGGTGTTGTTTTGTTACAAATAGTTATTTAAAATATATTTTAATACCTTCAGTACTATTTTCATGACAAACGGTCTAATATGAACTAAATAATATGTAGTTACATTTTTTTTCCTCTTCTAAAGTATTGTTTCCAATTTTGGTTTCGTAATAATATATTAAAGTTACAAAGATATATTTTTGGGAAGTGAATCTTTCTTACCAACATATTTTTTTAGCTTTCCTACCAAGAATTTCAGGCAGTAATTTCGTCAATTCCTGTGACACGTGCCGGCCCTTGCTTTGAGGTCAAGGAAGCCTCAAAGCCGCTCTGTTTATAATACTAAAAGCTCCTTAAAAATACCTTTTGTCAAAAGATTCGTGAATACAAATGGCTCGAGTAATACATAATTAATTGATAGTCTCTTGTAGTCTTTTAACATTTAATTTGAAATGGCTAAGTTGGTTTTTGTTTTTAGCTAGTTTATTACTGTGATAATTTTATTTTGTTTTATATTGATTTGCGCTAAGTGAGGCTGATCACTTTACATTACGTTTTAAAACATTATTTTCTAATGATAATACGTGTGGTATCTATTACATCTGTGATTATAATTATTTCGTCATCTAAGCCCCATCTTATACGTATAGCTTTTAAAAATAGAACTGGTTTTAAACTTAAATCCCGAACTTTTGTTCAGCGTCCTGGTCCATTATATCAAATAAGTTCGCACACGACTAGGCGACTACTTACTAACTGTGGAGTGGGGACCATTTATATCTTTGAAAAAGTATTTAGTAGCTGAGCTAAATGGAACGAGTGTTTTTGAAGGTATAATAAAAATCCGCTGTTTCTTTTGAGCTTGACTCCATTAGGTATACGTAATGTTGATGAGAATAATTTGTCATTGGTTTTTTTTCCTAAACGTCACACTCAAGACGGTTTTTTCACTTAAATTATATTCAAATATTTTTTTAATGTACTATTATTTAAAATCTTAAGCACGCAACTGTGAAATAAAAAATAGACAACAAGCAAAAAAAAATTCTACATCTGTGAAAAAATATTCAAGTTTTCTAAGTAAAATGAAAAGTCGGGAACGGACATTTTTTAATATTCTCGCAAACTTATTTTAGAAAATGCTTCAGTATTCTTTCACGGACCGCTTCTTATCGAAAAATAGATTTCGTCGAAGAATTTGGAGCCGAAATTAACCGCGTCACTTCCGTCGGTATTTATGAATGAAAAACTTTTTTAATTGAAAGTTCTGGGTACGAGTATGCGAACTTTTTTAACTCTATTAATTTCTCATCGGAACTAAGCTTATTTGGAGTGAAACTACTAAATAATTTACGGATGTTCCTGAATCAAATGAAAATGGAATTTCATGATCAGACATTCATACTCATTTTATTTATTACTAGCTATCCGCAGCGGCTCCACCCGCGGTAACAGTTTTCCCGTGGGAATGAGGCTTTTTCCTGCGGTAAAAGGAAGCCTCTGTTACTTAGGGTGAATGTAGCTTTCTAATGGTGAAATAATTTTTGAAATCGGCACTGCAGTTTTTGAGTTTATTCATCACAAATACACACACACACAAACAAGAAATCGATTTTAATTAGTCCGTCAGCTAAATTATCTAAAAAAATTGAACACGTATATTTTTTTTCAATTTGACGAAGTTAAATCGCATCAACATGTAGGAGAAGAGTGCTATCGTCGGTTACTGTTGTTCCGTTCAATAATAATTTGTATGACGGCGTGTCGTCACTGGAAATTTTAAAGTGCTGTATCGTCGGCATTTTTCTTTGCCAGACAAAAAAAATACGTGTACCTACATTATTTTTTAACTAATTAGATTTTTTTAGGACACTTCCTTATTAATTATAATCGAAGCGAAAAATGATCTTCAATTTTTCGCTTCGATTATAAATTAATAGTATACGCTAACAGGCGACTTCTGTGGAAAAAGCAATAAACTACACTTCCTTATTTCGAATAAAGACCAAATCTTTTCACTCCCATTCAGATCTTCGACATGGGCACGGGAGCGTTACTCCGCAACGTCACAAACGATGACCCTGAGTTTGAGGTGTCAGGGCTGTCATCCAGTAATTCCTTGGCGGTGCTCGTCAGGGCTTACAACAGGAAAGGCTCCAGCGATCCCCTGACCCTGACTTCGAACCTCCTCAAGTTTCCTGAGAGGCATACAGGTAAGACGCAGAGTAAGTACCTTTCTTATTATATTTTACTAGCTTTCGCTAACTGTTTTTCCTGTAGGAATGAGAAATATCCCACGGTAAAAGGTTGCCTATGTCACTCCACAAGGTCTATTCTATCTTTATACCAAGTTTCGGAGCCTATTTAATGCAAACAATCAAATCTTTCCTATAGAGAATACTAGCTTTACGCCGCGGCTCCGCCGAATTTCAAAGAATTCGAACACAAAAATACAAAATAAATCTTTCCTCTTTATAATATTGTATGAACGATAGATGTTGTTAATACATTCAGGTTTCAGTTACTTTGTGTATAGTCTATTCAACTTAGAAAAGAATAGAGTAGAATTAAAAAGCTACCCATAGTTACCAAAAGTCTTGAAATTAAAATAAGTCTACTCTCTCATCTAAGTTTGAAGTAATTAGGGCTGTCAGAATAAGTTAATTATTTTGACGCGGGACAACCTTGTGACCCGGGTAGTATAACAAAAGAAACCGGTCAAGTGCGAGTTGAACTGGCCTGCAGAGGGTTCCGTACAAACAGAGTTCTTCATCAACAGCCGAAACAACTGGACTGATCGAGTTCAAATTTGGTGCACGTATGACTAGAAGACTAGAAGATTATAATTTCAAACATGAAGGCCACATTTAGGTTGTACCTTTAGACTTTGAAAACGAAACGGGTCAAATATCAAAATGAACGGGCTTGTGTGAATTGATCCAGTTAAATAAATAAAATAAATTTATTTTCAATATACTTAATAGCTAATGCAGCTAGTTACATGTGGTTATTACCTCCCTTTAAGCTAAGAAGCCTGTGTTAGAAGGTAACGCTCTTCCTTACTTTTATTAATTAGTTATAAGATGTGCAATTAGTGTAATTAGTTATAAGTTGTATCGGAGGAAATAGGCCCTGACAGACGGACGGACAGACAACTGAGTGATCCTATAAGGATTCCGTTTTTTGTTCAAGAGGTACGGGACCCTAAAAAGTAGATGAATTATATTAGAATTTTCCTCTTCAAAAAATTAAACTCCTGTGCAAAAGATCTTATCCGTAGAATACCAATTTTCGTGATGAATCCTCTCGGCTTATTCATCTTTTGGAATTTTTATTACTCAAGACTGTTTCACGCGTAATTTCTGTTAAAATAAATTTGTTTTTCGCAATTCGTGGAACAAAATAATGCTTTTAATCACATTTGGACTAGGCGGTTTAGAAGCGTGCTTGAAATTCGTTTAAATTTACGTCAGTAGTTTTCAGTCCACTGCTGGGAATGAGATGGACAACGTAAATACGTTGTCCAGTTGCTAATCTGTCCAGCCCAGAAGCGAATCTGTCCACAGTTTTAACGGAAAGGCTTCAACCCTAAGGGAAATAAAACAGAGGTTGACTGTATGTAGATTTTCCCATGGGAACTATGTATTTTCCCGCTGTAAAAGGTAGCTTTGCCCTTCCTCAAGGTTGATTCTATCTGTGTACCAAGTTTTATTAAAATTAATGCAGTGGTTTATTGGGTGAAAGCGTAAAAAATAGACAGAAAGAGTTTCTTGCTTTTCATTCAGTCTTATTTGTTAAAAAGTTTCGTTTCGTAAAAAAGCATAGATCAGTTGAAAAAAAATGTCCTACATATTTATTTTGATACATAAAAATGAATTGCGAAATTGTCGGTAAGCGCATAACTCAACAACGCCTAGACCAATTTTACCACTTTTTCTTTAATGTTCGTTGAAGTCCAAGGATGGTTCTTACGGAGAGAAATAAAAATACCCCATCTCCACGGGCGGAGCCGCGGGCCGGAAAGCTAGTTATATAATTTGTTTGTTTGTTTGTCGCAGCTCAAGTGCCGGTGAAGGTGGAACTGACGACGGTGCTGATTATTGTCCTGGCTGCTGTCGGGGTGATCGCGACGATGACGCTGCTCTCTGGAGTCGTGTTCTGCTGTCGGTACTGCCATAGAAGAGATAGTGAGTACTGACTTTATTTTTTAGCGGCAGCGTAAGGGCTTGGCCACAGCTTCGCGCGACCTGCGACCAGCGAAATGTTGCCTGTGACCCATAGTCAAAATTAACGTGATAGAACTAAATTATTTTTTCATTTCTAATAACGTGCTAGAAAAATGTAGAACCGCAATTAAGAAATTGATTTACAGGCGTGAAATTACCGAACTTTTGCCAAAAAAGTTCAATTTTCATCCAAAAAGTAACGTTTATCTTATTTTACTTAGAAAACGACTTCAACACTGTAATGTAGCACAAATCAGATTTAAAATACGCAAAAGTAACATTTTGAGTCGTGTAATGCAAAGTGCTCAAAAATATCGTAAAATGTTACATACAATACTAACATTCTGGCAAGTTTCGCGCAGCAGGTCGCCGCCGCACCACAGAATAAATAATAGTACTTGGCCGCACGAAGCTGTGGCCAGGGGTAACTGTCGCAATAGTCGAGCGGTGTGTGCGGAAGGACCGGCGGCGCCGACTGCGTAGTCGTGGCGCGAAGGTAGCGGGTTCGAGTCGACGAAAGGAAACGAAAGATGCGTTCCAGGTCGAGGGTGGCGATTGAGTGAAGCTCTTCACGAGCCATCCTTTATTTATAGTTTTATACTAAAAAGATCATTATATGAATGAGCGAGACAGTACGAGAGACAGCAATATTCTGTGGGTACCCCTACGATTTCATTGGTGTGTAAACAGCCATGGCCTATCTGGAAATCCCTCAACAGATTCCGGACCCAGGTGGGTCGGACTAGGGATAACTTATACCAAAGGGGATTCCAACTGTATAGGTGTTGTATGGTTCCCCAGAAAATGGACCATCTCATTAGCTGCCCATCTTGTCCTGTCGCCTGCACGCGAGGGGACTTGATGAAGGCTACTGACGACGCTATTCGACTGAACGGTTTTTGGGCCGAGACTGTCTGAGTTTGCTGTCGTCTCGAAAAGAAGAAGACTGGTGTCTAGAATTAGATATCCACCGGCAGAAATATATGTAATACTCTGCAACTACGCCACCACCTAACTTCGCAATAAATTAATTACAAAGTGTACGTCGAAAAGGTATGACGGACTTAATACGAAACCTGAACCTGCGAAGTATTTCAAAGGTTGTGTGTGAAGTGGAGCTGCTTGGTCGAGTAAGGCCTATCCACCCTGATTTCAGGGTAGGCTCGAGCCCCTCGGTGGGGACATATATGAGCTGTAAATGATGAATGAAACCATCAAGCTGCGACATATGTTATATGAACCAAACCTACGTAACATCTCTTCCATAAAACAACGGCCGATTTGTAAATGGACGGACAAATCGCTCGGAGTTATATAAGTCCAAACAAGTGGCAAGGAGATTACACTAAGCCACAGGATCGGGTCCCGGCCGAACCACAAAATCTAACTCCGTTGATATGCGATAAATGGACCCGGAGCAACTTGATTTAGTGTTGGGCAGTTGCGAGTCAGTGAGTTAACTCAAGTTGTGAGTGGATTGAATCATTGATTTATTCTGATATTGAATTGGGTTCTCGATTTTCAATCAAATCAATCAATAAGCGCTATTTTCGCGAGATGATTTGTAAAAGCTTATAGTCCGGTTTATTTTCGACCAAAAGTGCTCTAGAACTTGAGTTTCATCTGTCACTCCTGTAAATGGCAACGACTCCTACCGTTGGATTCGTCTTGATGTCCTGAACGTAAAACTGTCGGTCGTCAAGTGCTAAAGTGGTGGAGGGATGAGGGGGGGGGGGGGGTAATCAAAGCTCGCTGTAATTTGAAAACTAGTTGAGTTTCATCTTATTAGGTACGTTTTGAATAAATGTCGCTTCACTTCTGAAATACGACAGTATTGACTGTTGGTAATCTTGTAAAATAAATTATGTTCTCTTTCAATCGACAAAATATAATATGTAGTTTTTTTTTAATACATAATTATGTTTGGAATATAGTGTATAAATCAAATTTGAGCTTAAAGGGTTTTACCAAAAAATAGTTAAGCACAAGTTAATAAATACCTAAAATGTCTTGTATGATTGAAAAGTCTCCTACGCGTGTTTAACTTTGGTGTGGTACCACGATAAAAAAGAAATTAACCCCCCACAAAAATGAAGGGTGTTATAAGTTTCATATATTCATATATTCATTTATTATTTGCATTCCACAATGGTAAATTACAGATGTATAGTGGTAAATAAGGTACAAGACATTATGGACCCTGTTGGGCACAGCAAAAACATAATGGATGGAGGAGCACGCCATTGCAATTATAATGGTAATGAAGATGGTAATATACTTTTTAAAACTTTCACGGTTGTTTTCATAACTACGTGTACATAATACTTGACGTGTGTGTCTGTCTGTCTGTCTGTGGCATCATGCGCCGATTTGATCTAGTTTTTTTTGTTTGCAAGATGTTACAATCCAGAGTGTTCTTAGCTATGATCCAAGAAAATATCTTTAGCCATTTGAAGATTATCAGATCTTTTTTAGTAGATGTTATGCTCAAGTAACGGTTTGTGGTGGTTTTTTTTAATGTTATTTATTTTATGTTTGATATTGGTTAAGCGATTTATAACACACTAAACTTTTTTATTTTATGTTTGATATTAGTTAAGAAATAGAAATCATAAGCGATCTTAAGCAATTTATTGAATAATCACATCCCTAGCAAGAAAATATTAGTTGCTAACCAAAGTTTGCAGGAACCAGCTTTCGGTCGAGAATCTATTGAAAGGGTTCATTATACATTACGACATTTTCGACTAACTAAACATAGTTAATCGTACTAATTATAATTTTAGTTATAAAGTTAATTATTTTGTACCTTTACATAAATAATGATTTAGGTAAAAGTCGCGGGAAGCCGCTGGATGCGGGCAGCGCAGGACCGATCATTGTGGAGATCCTTGGGGGAGGCCTTTGTCCAGCAGTGGACGTCTACAGCCTGAGATGATGATAATGATGATGATGATGATTTAAAAGTAAATTAGCTATAGGATTTTTTCGAGCTAGTGTTTAAAGTATGCGTATTGCTATTTGTACAAACCCGTACCATGGAACTTCGGAAAGGGTGCTGACAAATGAAACTGTCCAGTAATAAACCAAATATTTATTCCGTGTACTGAACAGATAAAACAAGAATCTTAATAATTTTAACTTATACTATTCAAAACACCAAACGTCTGCGAGTTTTAAAAAACTAGTGCTGCCATCTATTGACAAAACTAAGAACCTCAAACAAGTTAACTACTGCGTTCAACATACTGCCCACCAAGGACAATATAACAATATTGTCCTTTAATAAGCTGCCCACCGTGAACCAATCAAACATAAAATAGTAAAAGAAACAATAAAAATTAAACAAAGCAATAGAACTATGAAAAAAAAAACATATCTTTTACAGTTGATATAATCAGTTAACCTAGTTATACTTACTAAATACTAAGCATGCAAGACAAGATTCGAAATATATTATCTAGTACCACAACGAGATGTTTGAACGTCTGAATGCGCATATTTTTTTCATTCTGTGACTGGTAACAATATTAACTTAGAAGTTGGCCGTTTGATTTTGGAACTCTTTGTACGAATAGTAACAACCCGCGTGACATTGTGGACGTCGGGATGTTTTTCTACAATTCTACCAAACAGCCACTTATTTGGTGCTAAATCCGCCTCTTTGACTAACACCACATCGCCAATCTTTGGTTCAGGCACTTTATTTTGCCACTTATACCTCTGCTGCAGCTTGTTCAAATATTCTACCGACCAGTGACGCCAGAAATCTTGCACCATACGTTGTGTCAGCTGCCAACGTTTCAAACTCGAAATACTCGACCCCTCGTACTTGTGATCGGGAGGTGCGATAAGTGGACCCCCCACCAGAAAATGACCAGGCGTAAGGATCAGATCTGATTCTGTGCCTGATTCTAAACGTGAAAGCGGCCTTGAGTTCAGGCATGACTCGATCTGCGCTAAGACCGTAGACAATTCTTCGAAGGTGAGCGTCGCGTTGCCTATCACTCTTTTTAAGTGGAATTTGGTCGATTTGATTGCGGCTTCCCATAGCCCTCCGAAATTTGGTGCATGAGGCGGAATGAAATGCCATGTAGTTCCATTCGTTGCAAGGCTTTCAGCAATCTCCCCGCGAATTGTTGACTTTTCTGAGTCAAACAAGATTTCTAACTCGCGCTTTGCTCCAACAAAATTTGTGCCGTTGTCGCTGTACAAATCGGAACAGTGACCCCTCCTAGCGACAAATCTTTTGAATGCTGCCAAAAATGTTTGAGATGTAAGATCACTTACAACCTCTATATGGACGGCGCGAGTCACCATACATATGAATAAACATATATATCCCTTATATGCTCGATACCCCCTGCCTTTAGATGTACGGACGTCAATTGGGCCGGCGTAGTCCACACCGCTACTTCTGAAAGGGCGACTTGGTGTGATACGCACAGCTGGTAATTGACCCATTAGCTGACTTTTAGTAGCTGCGGAATGTTTAACACATGTGACACATTTTCGTATGTGAGCCTTAACCAATTGTTTACCTCCTATAATCCAATATTTACTGTGTAGAAAACTCAACATTAATTGGGGACCGCCATGTAAGGTACATTTATGAGCATTATCGATTAGCAGCTTTGTTAAGTTTCCATCTTTGGGCATTATTATTGGATGTTTCCTGTATTCGGCTAATGCCGAGTTATCCAACCGACCTCCTACACGTAGAATTTGATTTTGGTCCAGGTAGGGGTTTAGTGAAATTAGTTTACTATTTCGTTTAAGTTTTTTCTGTAAATTTAAGTTATCAATTTCCTCTCGAAAAGATCTGATCTGGACTATCTTGATACAAGTGTCAGTGGCTTCTTGAAGCTCTTTGGCTGTTAAGATCTTACTTCTGTGTGTGTCACCTTTAGGCCTAATCAAATTCAAAAAACGTCTACAATACGCCACTACCCGCACCAACTTCGTCCACGACGAATATTTATCAATCAATTTGAATTCCTCGGTAGCCGCATAGCAGTTTATTTTCCTCTTGGCTTCTTCTAAATTTGTTTGGAAATCTTTCGACTTTTCTTTCCTTATTACCGTATTCTTCAAAATTTCGGGTCCAGTAAACCATAAAGCAGATTTCAACAATTCTGACGGTCGAAGACCACGTGACGCTACATCAGCTGGATTTAACTTTGATGGTACATATGCCCATTGTTCAGGTTCTAACACTTCCAGTATTGAAGAAACTCTGTTGGCCACGAACGTTTTCCATCTACTTGGGTGGCTATTAAGCCAAGCCAATACCACCATTGAATCCGTCCACGTGAACCAGTTGCTCTTTGGAATTTCCATAACATTGCCTACCTCAGACAGCAATTTGGTTAAAAGAACTGCCCCACATAACTCCAGCCTTGGAATTGACACTTTCTTTACTGGGGCAACTTTAGTTTTTGATGCTACCAGCGACACGGTAACGTTTCCTTTTTTATCTACTGCTGGTCGCATCAAAAACTAATCCGGTAGACCGAGTTACCGGTAATGTAGTAGCCGGTAGTAGAAATCGAAAACATATTTTTTACCATAGATCAATCAAGAACTTTCAGTGCTTGATTTACCTACTTACCATATTATCTCATAAAAACCGACTAGTAATCTTATTGGTAGAAATGAGTTTTTGCGTGTTTACATTCTGACGATAACTAATGAAATTGACAAACAGACATAGTTTTGTCGTTCGTATACTGTTATCCTATTGGAGGATATTTCAATATGGCGGGTTTCTTGCATATTTTGACAGTCAAATGTGAGATAATCTCTTGTCACAGTGCTTCATGTTATACTTACAGTTTGAGGTCGAAAAGGCCTACGGTAGGACCAAAAGGAAATCGTACGATATAAAGTTACTTCGCAACAAACTCGGAGGCTAATTTCATCGAATTGCTATTGGTTACTCTAGCTATGTCCCTATGAGCTCCAATGATTGCGCTCTTGAACTGTGATTCCCGGTAGTCCCCCGGGATCGGGATCAAATAACTGGGTTGCGCTTTCTGCGGTCGGATTGTTTGGAACTGCTGAGGTGGATGCAATAGTTGCAGCACGGGAATGGAGAATAATGTATAAAGAAAAGTAGAAAACAAGAATACTTTTATTGCAGTTATTTTCAAACCCCACACAAAAAAGGGTTGTTATAAGTTTTACGTGTCTGTTTGCAAAGAGAAATATAACTGTTCTGTTTGTGTGTGGCATTATAAGTTTGAAGTGTGTCATGATCTATGATCTGTCATCATAGCTCTTGAAGGGATAAACCGATTTTGATCTAGTTTTTTTTAAAGCCGAGAATTTTCTTAGCTAGTTTACTAGAAAATATCCATAGCAAATTGAAGATCATTCAACTCTTTTATAGATGACGAAGGGACCTGAGTCATTTGTACGAATCTGATCGATCTAATAATTTGTATCCTGTTACTTCAATGGTTTATTGCTGAGGTAAAGGTAAAAATTGGTATCTTGCTACTTCAATTACTTGGTTTACCTCTGGGGTAGGTATAGGTATAATAAGCTGACTGAAGTCTACATGACGCTTAAGCAATAAGCCCGCCTTTTACTATTCTTTAAAGTAAGTTGTCCTATATATTTAGTTGTGCAATAAAGTATTGCACAACTAAACTAAACGTATTGTATTGTATTGTATTTAATTGCAACTCTTTATTATAATATTATAGTAAAGGTATCATATTTTGACTTTGTCTAAATTTTCTATTTCATTGAAGCGCGATTTTCCTTTCTGGTTCTGGTTGTGTATAGGTTTCACTTCAATTTGTCGTTTTTGTGCTTCCATTGGTTAGACTCTATGTTTTGGAGAATAAAGTCTAACTAATCAGGTTTATTTGTTTCAGACAAAAATGAGAAGGACAAGAGACAACAGGATGAGACATCAAACGTGCCGCTTACAGGGACTAAGGAGTCTGAGTCAGTGGACAGCTTAGGTAGGATATTTGATTCACAATACTCATAAAAACGCTTTATTCGGTTTATTCCTTGGGGCTTAAAAGGTCTCACAAATAAAATATGGAATACAGAATTAAGAATGAGAATATACAACGCTCTATTTATAACCTAACTTTTCCTGTGTTACCTATATAATATACTTTATTGCACATAAACATCACAAAAATTTCTTATAAACTTAATTGCAAAGGCGAGCTTATCTCTACAAAGAGATCTCTTCCAGCTAACCTATACGCTCGTGAGAAAAAAGAAGAATAATTTTGAGAGATAGACAAGAAGTGCACCTAAAGAAGGTTATAAAGATAAAATGCTATAAATAAAAACTTAACTTTAAATAAAATAATACAAAATACCTAAACTGCTACTTAAATACCTAACAACAAGATATATATTAATAATACAATACAAATACACATTAACATAAATAAATAAATATATACATACATCAATATATATACTTCAAAGTTACAAGGATAAAAAGTGCTCTTTCAACCTTTTTTTAAAAATGTCAATAGAGGGGCTGTTTTGGATAGGTTTCGGAAGCTTGTTCCACATAAGCACAGCTTGTATAGAGAAGGATTTAAAAATAAAAGAAAAACAGTTTTTAATAATGTCGTACATACATATTATTATGGACAAAGTTAATAATAGGTATTATACAGTCTATTTTTATCAACGCATTGCACAATTACGTCACTTTTTTTTTATTGACTTAAATATGTGTCGCAAATTTGACGTATCAAGCTTCACCGGACTTGCGGGCACTTGAAGGCTCTACCCCAGAGTAGTCATGTACCAACGCGACTAGGGCGGCTCGAGGGAGCCTCGAACCTAGGCCTAGAGCGTTGATACGGAAAACATAATGAATGAGATAAAAATGCTAACATTCTCGCTGAATCTGAAATCTCCTCATTTTTAAAATACCCTTTGTTATTCCCAGATAAAAACCCGGACATAATCCCCCTGGATGGGAAGATTAGTGACAACTGCTCCAACAAATCTTCGACCACAGACTACAGTTCCATCCGACCACTCATATCTAAGACTCCGCAAGACAAGTATGATGTTCCGCCAAACTGCGATCGATATTACGATCATAATATTGACCCTGGCAGCCATTATATCCAGGTAAGGTTAAAGTAATGAATGTAACCGCACATCTTTTGACTGAGCGAGCTTCTAGTCTTCATTTCAGCTTGTCCTCCCTTATTTTTCAACTGATTTTGTGTTAGTTTTTTTTTGGAGATTCTGAATTTGAATTTTATAAGAAAAATACGTAATTATTATGGTTGCCAGCTTGCGTGATCTCCTGTTGTCGCTTATTTTTACAATGTTAATAGATATAACTTCATTTATACTGCAATCAATCGAATTAATTTACAAAGTTTAGGTATCATAGTTTCATCTCACAATTTTGTTTTAAATTATTTATAGTGATTCTGTGTTTTAGATTAATGTTATTAAGATAAAATTTTATTTAGGTATTCCGAAAAAAGGGATGGGTAAACGGATGTTCTAGGAAAAGTTTCTAGACTGTGGATGGTCTAAGCATATTGTATTCTTTGTTTATTCTAAGTTAATTCGTAAACTGAATAGTTCGTCCCACCATGGACCTCGAGTATATTGGTCCATGGCCCCACTAATAAAATCCTTTACTTTCAGGTCCGACCAATGGAATACAGGGTCCGGCCGACTTACCAGCCCAACCTTCAAATGCCGAACCTAGGGCCCAGTATACAGAGTTTGGGCCCTATGTCCAGCTTGGGCCATATGCCCAACGTTGGGCCCAGCGAGTGCCACAGACAGTACGACAAAGTGTATGAAGATTGGTTGAAGTATAAAAATGCTTTGCCGCTTAATACTAGTGGATTGGTGAGTAAATTATGTCAAATAAAAATAATAATAATAATAATAATAATATGTGGGACATTTCACACACGGCCGTCCGACCCCAAACTAGGCTGAGCCTGTACCTACTATTTTTGTCAGACAGCTGCATAATATATAAATACAACATCCAGACACAAGGCAAACACAAGTGCTCATCGCACGAATGTTTGCCATGGGCGGGATTCGAACCCGCGACCTTGTGCTTCGTGGGCAGATGTACTACCAACTAGGCTACATGGCCGTTAAATAATAATTTTAAATGTGAGTAAATAATAATTTTAAATGGGTTACATAGCAGCAAACAACTTTATTGTAGCGAAGTAATACATGCAAATCTTAAAGAAAGAAATTCTGTCAACTAGCTGAGGTGCGGGGGGGGGGGGGGGGTTGGCTCGGGGTTATGATTGCTCCAAACCAAGGGGTTGTGACTTTCTAATGGTCGAAACTGACAGAAAACAATAAATATATCTCAGTGCCAAATCACATGATTCATTACCTAAGAATTTAACATGTTTTGGGATATATTTATATTCTTTAACAATATTTACATTGGTTTGCTTATGTATTGTTCGTTAGGCAAAAAATCCTTTCTCAATAAGATTAAGATGAAATTTATAGTCTTCAGACTAGACGAATATATAGATTAGGTAGGTACTATAGATTCTTCTTTGTAACAGATTTAGTTTGAGATAGATATCTATTATTTTTCAAATTAAAGCAATATTTTTCTGTCTTGTGAATGTTTTAATAAAAAATACGCTTTACTGTTATTTTGTATAAATATTTTCTTTGCTTAGAAAAGTATTTATTTTCTTATACACATCTTATATTTTTACTATACCTAGTTTACTATATTAAATATAAGCGAAATCAAAAACTACGGTGACTCGATGGCACAATTAATATTGCTTATCTGCTGGCTGGCTCAGATAGCCAAGGAGATGCGGGTTCGAGTCCCTGCCCAAGCATTTTTTTTTTAATGAAATGTTTTTCAATCACAATCTTATAAATTATTATTATAATTTTGTTTTTATTTTTATTTATTTTTTAAAGTCTATAAAATAGTAATTTTGTTTCAGTTACCAGCAGAGCAGCTAATGCCTCCTGAAATGTACGCCACGCCTCCGCCGCCGACCCTTTACTCAAATCCTAATAGGAATCCTTTAAACCTTGCTCAGATGCCTGAGCTAGAACCTAGGTATGCCTTTACCTTATTTACGAGTATAACGCTAGTAAAAATAATTTTCTTGTTACATTTTCTCGTTGTATAACAAAAACATTTATAAAACAAAAATCTCACTACTAATATCTTTATACACCTCGTCGTTATTTTTAACTGGTGATGTGATTATATGTATAAATACAAAAAAAAAGAAAACACTTCTTCACGAAAACGATGATTCCGTGCTTCCTAAGGCACGTAAAGCCATTGTTCCCGGTTATCTACGAATGTAGCCGTTATACGAGTCATGTCAATAGCTAAAGCTAAGGTCTGACACCAGGGTTAGTGAGGTAGGTAGGTTAACGTCGAAACCCACACAATAAGCAAGCAAGCAACTGGTTGAGTAGGCGCGGTCGAGTCGAACCAGTAGAGTTGAATAGTACGGTAAAAAATACGATCAGCTGCAAAGATAACATAAACCTATATATTCCACCTACCTACATTTCCTATATTTTACCTGTATATTCTATTCTATTCTATTCTATAAACCCTTTTGTTAGCCCTAAGGTGTAAGGGCGATTGTGCACTACAAGGAATTTTACTGTCCGGCAGTCCGATTTTTTACGGTCCGATATGGCACGCCATGTTTATATACTAGTAATGTATATACTAGTTTGTGCACTATACGTAATTTTACCGTCCGACATTTTACTTTCCCCCATTCCGGAACCGGAATAATTTCCGGAGTAATTTCGCGTGGGTGGCGTGTAGTTTCAAAGACAGAGCTACCCTAAACTGAGGCGTATCATCCGAGTAAAGACGGACAAGTGCACAAGCTAATCATCCGGTTTTTTCATGCCACTTCGGACCGTAAAAAATCGGATGTTCGGACAGTAAAATTCCTTGTAGTGCACAATCGCCCTAACTCACAAGTTATATCATGGACCAATACTCGAGAGGACTGTCAATTCTCCTACTAGAATGCGTGTTCCTGTAATTAGTAGTAAAAAAGATAGGTGTCACTATCATTCACAAATTAACTATCATTGTTGAATTAAAAAATTAAAAATTATATGATGTCTCTCGACCTGATAAAAAAAAATTACTTTTAGTTCCTATTTATATAAAAACACCCACAATTATAGCCATTTTACTAGTGTATTTTTAATATAATCTCGGGCGAGGAGATAGGCGCCAACTAGTTTTAATACGGGATTTGAACTTTTCCGATGCACGTTTTTTTCTAGGGCATTGTCAGTCCTCTCGAGTATATTGGTCCATTATATCAATATTCAACCTAATCTCACCATTATTTTGACACATACGTTTCCCTCAGGTACCACCACGATCGGTCTCTAATGGACAGAAGCTGCAGCAACTCTCCTCCAGTGAGATTCAATACTGACAATGCCAGCGTCTACTACACCAAAGCACTGGACCGCTCCACTAACACTCTCCCGCACTTGAAGAGGGCTAATGGTAAGCCGCGTCCTGTGTTATATGGTCTGTGGTTGTTTTAAAATTGGTCATCTTAGTTAGACAGATATAAATGTTTTTTTAATTTAATGTGGGAAAGTACATGCATTTCTACACATTTTCTTTTGGGGCTTATAAAATGTTTCAATATACATTATATCGTCACTGGAAATCCAATTTTACTGAAGCGCCAAAATGCAGTTTCGAGAAAAAGCCGTTTAAAGTTTTTTTTTTACGAAAAAAATTCATAACTTTTTACCTAATCACTCAAAACTGATGAAACAAATAGGTAAAAAATGCTTTTCCTTTCTAGTATTTTTATTAGTATTCTGTTTGTTGTTTTTCTAGCTAGTTTAGGAGATAATGGCGGTTCAGTAAAACGTACCTCAATTTGTAGCAAGTCAGATTTTCTTAAACGCCATCACATTAAACTATCTGTATCATCAAATACTACTTATTACCTATCTCAAAAATAAAAAAAAGTGCGATAAAATTACTTTTATCTGATTTTGCTACGATGTTGGGAATTAAAATTACTTCTGAATATTTTTTCTTACTGCACAAAACTAGCAAAATTCCTTATAATGACGCCATATTACCAGATAAACACAATAAAATTTACTTTTGCCATAGTAAAATAAGAAGGCTCAATTATACCCAAGGAATAATTTTTATTTGGAAATGATTCGCATGGCTAAGTATATGATCGAATCGAAAATAAATAAATTATTTGTTAGTAAGCCACGGTCACCACACCAACATCTCGAATAATTTCTAAATTTAATTATTTAGGTGAGGCAAATTACTCGGAGAGCTAACAGATCTGGACCAGCAAACTTCTCGAATCGCCCCTCTGAGGTTCCCTTTGAGGTAGAGCAACGGATTTTGTGAGAATAGTAACTTCATACCAGAGAGCCACAGGGTCGATGATTTTGGGGGATTTCTTTCTTATAAAGTTGTAGATTTATTTCTCATTTAAATGTAAAACAAACTAATAAAACCTCATTAGATGAAGTTTATAATCCAACCATTGCTCATCCAAATACCAATTTGAACAGTTAGAACTTGAAATGAAAACTAGCCTTAAATGGCTAGCAAAATGCGAAGGTGAACAATTACTAAGGCAAGTTAATGGACACTGTCCTTACTGTTGGGCCTGAGTTCTTCAAGACTTGTCAAACATAAATAAATAAAAGGTCTTCAATTTTATTAAAGCAAGACGAGGGATAGTTTTTCAGTTTGAAGAAGATGCTTTATGCTACCAGCGATACAAAATATTATGATCTTAGAGCCTCTGACTCGCGACTACCACCAATTTTCCACCTTGATATACGTTCATCAAGCAATTTATAACGCTAATCTTTATAGGTTCAAAATTGTTACTAATAAGAGATTAGAGAAATGCGGACGTTAAAGTTGTGGCGACTACGACAGCGACAGTTGGACGAACTAAGCTTTTCATCAATGTAACCTAGTCAGTGGCCCAAGAGTGCCAGACTAACCTGATACTACCTGGTACTGGTGTTACTGATGTTATCCCAGCCTTTCTACAATACGCCGGGCAACGAATAAAAGCTGTGCTTCTGAAGAAGATGATACACTGATATTAAAAACTCTTCTGAAGCTGATTGATTTCGACTAACAACATAGATGAATCACATCTAATTGGTGATTCTCTTTTTTTAAAAAGGAGACAAAACTCTGTCAAAGAAAAGCAGACTCTTTCCTTCCCCTTCTATGTCAAATATAAAAGATATTCTCAAGAACTATTACAAATTTTCTCGCAAATAGGTCCAATGAATTTCAGTCTACCGGTCAAACACAGTACCATGAACTTCACTGCCAATAATTTAAGTTACATTAAACAGACCAGCTACCTTGTTGGGCATTGATGAGCTAAAAGAAAATGTTCCAATCGAAATTTGGACCCTGCTGGAGTCTGTTCAGAGATGCTGAAGTTATAACCGGTATAAAGAGATGCTGAAGTGATTGTATAAGACAGCTACTGGAGATATCCAGGTTTAATACTCTCGGATGACGAAATATTTTGGTCAAAACTGCTTCATGCTGCATTAGAGGATGTAATTAAGCTTCTGGGCTATCTAAAGTCTAAAATTTCATCATCATTTGGCTGAGACTAAAAATGACAAGTGAAGTTTGCGGATTCTGTCAATCAGACGAAAGATGATAAGCAGTGCAGGAGTTGGTGAATCGTGAAATCAAAAAGAAAAAGCTCAAAAAACGGACACTCAGTATGTGCAGAAACTTATACCCATAATGAGACTGCCTACTGTGCCTGCTTTGTCGTTTATAAATACTTATAATGTTTTTTTTTTTTATATCTTATTAAGTATATATATATTAACTTCTGCAAAGCAGGAACAAATTGCACGGCCTCACAGTAATATTTTCATAGAACAGATGGTTATTCCTCTAGCACCTCTGTCACTGTCAATTACACAGGAATTTACTGATATCCTTCTGGCCGGTCACATTATTACCATTGAAATAACTTATCAACCAAAGCAAATATACTAATAGCCTTACACTTGGTAAAAAAAAAGTGGCTAAATTACGTATGAGCCAATGCCGCTTTCAATCCGAGGTGTAAAAATGTCTTATTCGCCATTTATCATTCCTAGTAACATAAGTCAAAATTACTTAATCATCAACTATACATCAACAAAGCAAGGCAATACAACTTATACGACACACGTCAAAAATACGCCGGATTTTATGTCGTTTCAGTAACGGCGAAAAAAAATAACCGCCTTTTTTTGGGTTACTGAAACGCCACAAAAGTGCTCGGATCAGAATGCTAGTTAGACAGATCGACGCGGAAAAATTCGCTGATCCCGAATATGTATATAAGTCAATATGGCCAAGTTGGCGGTTCAGTAATATTGCCTTTCCAGTGACGATATCATATTCAATTTTTCAAGTTGATTTTGTTTTGTTGGTTTTGTATGTAAATAATATTTAAAACACTTTTACTTCAGTATTTATTACTGAAATAACTTAGCAAAAGGGACCTAAAATTAAAGTACAGTTGCCAGCAAATCCGATTGAACACAATATGCTTTACGAAATTCGCCTCCATTGATTGATACATCATAGGTAATACTGTTTTTAAAAGTAGTAAAAACATGGATAAAATTAGATTTTTGTTTTTGAAAAATCTGAAAAAATGTCTAGGGTGAATGGGTTTATTTGCCGAATTTAAAAAATAAAAGATTGACAAATCAAATTTTTTTTAAGTTCTGTATCAATGGTGTAGATGTCGCAGTCATCTGGTTAAATTAGCTAACTGGACGCCTAGGCCGTTGATAAGACGCCGGTACCCAATTGGATTCCTAGGCCGGTAGTTAACTGAACTAGAATCACTCAACGTTTAACAACTTGACGTATTGAAAATCAGCCTTTTCAAGATGACTGACCAAGACCCAGCCAAGTGATTCAAATTTAGTTCAGTTTTTTACCACTGTGGCGCTAGTAATTAACCAGATGACTGCGATATAGATAATTCAAAAGTCAGGGGTCGAAACTAAATAGAGTGTACAGTTCAAGGACCAGATAAAGTTCAGAGGTCGCAAAGTTAGAATCAATATTTGAGTTCAAAATTTAAGCTAAATGGTTAAAGTTTAAATCTTTCGGGTAAGTTTGTAAAACATCCACCCTACAGTGTGAGTTTGTTTGAAAAAAAAAAATAGTTTGGATTAAAATTATCAATTTTCAAGGAACACAGTCATCAAACAATTTGTTAGTAATCAGAATATTATTTCAGTACCAATAATATAGAAAAATATTTTTGACAACCACGACTTACTAAATGTTTTTGAATAAATTAAATGGTGAAATAAGTCCAAAGCTAAAAAAAAATACAATTTGATTTTATTTTAAAGATTTCAAAAAAAGACGATTTTCTAAGGCTTTTATCAGTTGATCAAGGAAAGGAATGCTCGAAAAAAACTCGTCAAAAATTTTTCAAAGAATCCGAAAATGAATATATTTTTATTTGAGCGACCTAAAAATTACCAGCCATCAACACGATACACGATAGGAAAAGAAAGAATACTAATAAGAAAAGTAACTAACTCTTTCATAGTAACTGCCAACAAACTGCTTAACAGTTCAACGGAACATGTAAACGTATTGTAAGGTATGATTTTGGTGGTTTATTTATTTAAAAGACTATTTTTCCCGCAGGAAACTCCCAGTTACTATCACCGTGTGAAGGCGGACCGAAGACCAGTGCATCTAAATCAACGGACACATCTCAAGAGCACAAAATGAGCCACGAGTGTTGAAGTTAAGTGAAAATAAGAACAATATTAGATAAACTAATTTAACAAATAAAGGGTACCTATAAGGTAAGGGTAAGATGTGGCTTAGTAAATACTGAAAAATATGCTCAGTTTAAGCAATTTTCCCAAAAGAAACTTTCCTCAGAAACGAATAAAAGTTAACACTCTCACACAAACAAAGAAAAACAAACGAAAATTGAAACAAACAAATAATTGTCATTTTTATAGGACAGGTTAGAATAAACTGTCCAGAGAGATGTTAAAAATTTTTTTTCACTTCCGGGGAAAGTTACTTTGGAAATGTCACTTGCCTACTTCCTGTATACTAGTGTAGGTACTATAACTGTTATAAGCTAATGAAAGTACAGACCGCGCCAAATATTTAATACGCTTTAAAGGGTTAGAAAAACTAAAAGGACATGCTCGCTCAGTCGATTTGACCAACATTTCATGTAATCGATAAAAAAATAGACTTGTCCTTTTAAAGTGACAATTTCGTATGGGAGAGTAGAGCTTTTTTTTAGTTTGAAAAGATTTTTTTTTATAAGTTGATTAAAATTATTGATTGAGCGTGCGTTTCAGTATTTGCTAAGTAATCCCTTACACAATATACTTCTATTGTGTGGAAGGAAGCGGATAAAAGTTTAAAGAATTCGAGAGAGTATTGAATATTTGTACTTGTACTTACGGCAGTCTGTTATAGAATGTATATTGTAAAGATAGGTTAGTAAAAAGTGTTGGAAAAAGTGTAAACCCGTCCGTCTTTTGTTTGAAAATCAGTCGGTGCTTTTTTATTTTATTTTATCACACTCGATTTTTTTCCATTTTATTTTGGTTGTGACGGTAGAACGATATAGGTACAACATTGTGTCATATACCTTGCATTTTTAATGAATTTTCAGTGGTTTGTAAAGTAATAACAAAACATGCTCTTTTACTTAACGGTGCGGGCAGATCTTAAAAGTAGTTGGCTTACAAGACAATGCCAAAAAAAACACGTTTGGCAAAATGTTACGGTTAAAATTCGATACGCGCTTCTGACCGCCGATCTTTGTGTTTCGTAATGTACTAGCGACGGTTTTCCTGTCTGTCGCCTATACGGCACCATACCATAATCAATGGAAGTCGCCTATACTATAAACATAATTTAATAACCCCCGACACAAAACCGTTACTTGATCCTTTCAACAACTAGAAATGAGCTGATAATCTTCAAATGGCTGAAGATATTTTTTTGGATCACAGCTAAGAACACTCTCGATTGTGACA
The DNA here is from genome assembly GCA_948473455.1 of Teleiodes luculella. NCBI lineage: Eukaryota > Metazoa > Arthropoda > Insecta > Lepidoptera > Gelechiidae > Teleiodes > Teleiodes luculella. Next base: position 3,320,968 of record OX419607.1, read on the forward strand.
CCTTGCAAATAAAAAAAAAACTAGATCGGCGCATCCTTTTTGGAGCTACGATGCCACAGACAGACAGACAGACACACACGTCAAACTTATAACAGCCCTCTTTTTCGTCGGGGGTTAAAAATACAGGTCAAAAGAAATATCATCATCATCATCATTAAATTTCATAGAAAAATATTATTCTGATGATTTACCTGTACATTTTCACCTAATTGCGATTTGCATTAAAAATGTAAGGTTTTTAGATATTTTTTTTATCAAATTCCCTATTGTCTCATTGCCTAAATATATTGATCACATTATTCAAATTCACTGCCAAGTAGAAATTTTTGTGGTAGTTTATAATGATGATGAACATCGATAATTACATTATCTGAACAGTTTAGTTAAAACTAAATTATCCCTCGTAAAACGATTGTACTGCGTAGAAAGTTTGCATATTGAGAATTTAAAAAATTGTACTTACCCTTAATAAAAATATTAGAAATATCGTTTTGTTACACTATTTTGAATACAAGATATTTTGATGACAAGATTATTTTTGTGATTAAACAATCGCAACAAAGAAATGACATATTAAAAAAAAAGTTTTTCATTCAAACTGACTTTGTAACAACCAAATAATTATATAAAATGTGAAAACATAAAAGTTTCACGGGCTTTTTTCAAGTTGTTTCAAGTGTAAACAGATAGCTCAATTACTACAAAAACCTCACGTTAGGTACTTTAAAAAATATGCAATGTATTAGTAAAAGTTAACCTACACATTTTTTTAAATAACTTTCCGAACTACAATTATATTGTTTTATGAGCTGAGTTATCGAGAGGTCTTGCGTATTTTTTGTTGTACGTTATAGTACCAAACGCTACTGACTAGTACGAATCGTTTTACGAACCAAAATAGAATATTAATGATAAAATATTGGAAATTAACATCGTTTAATGTCAATTTGTAAACTAAGGCGCGTGTAGCACTTGTGAACGTGTGTTTAAGACTGAATTTGTATAACAATCGGTAGATATTGAAAAATGTTGTGCTGTCCGCTGATCTGTTAGAATACCTATAGATTTTTCTTTTCATAAGTTACCAAATTTGGCTTTGATGTAACTGCAGAAAATCTGTTTTTTTTTGTGTGTAATTTTGTATGTGTGTTACATACAAAGGATTTTTATAACTCTAGTAACAACTGGAAAGCTAACCCTGAAAAGAAAGAAATGCCCTAAAAAGCCCTAAAGTTTATGCGTCGCTTTCTCGCAAACGCAAAAACTTGACAACAATCATAGAGTTGATTTTGTCTGTCACGGATTTCGTACTGGACTTTCTAGTTGCTGCGTAGTATTATTCAAATTCTTTAATGTGTCATTTTATTATTTTGAGATTTTTGTAAGCTATGACGCTTACATTTGCTATGTATAAAATGACATAATATTTAAGTCATTTCATTTTTTTACATTTGTGTGGTTCATTCTTTGTAAAAAAATTAAACTTAATTATTGCCTATAATTTGTGAGCTATGTAAGTTATCTGGGTGTATTTAAACATATTGTTGTATTGTACATAAATTTAATGTAAATATTAGTATTTAAATATCTATAAGTAAGTATGTTATACGAAGAGTTGCCATATTAAGTTACAAATTTAGAATCTAAGAAACTCATTAAGCGTGTAATAAAAAAATATAAATATTACGAAAAATATCGAGCTTTATGTTGTGAATGGTTTTTCATTGATTTACAATCAAAAATACAATTTTATTAAATATGACACTTCAGAAGTGAGTTTAAGGCACGCTTTTAAAATAATATATATAAAAAATTTATTTCCAAAAATATATTGGAGTATTTCAATTGTTGTTAATATTTAAAGTACAGAATTACTTGAAGCTTCGTAAGGAGCGATGTTGTTTAAATGTAACATATTATTATATAGCTAAATGCGGCTTAAATACGTGTGATCAAGATTTCTTAAAAAATCTCAATTATCGACTTATTGATTTTAAAACGAACGATTTTAAAATTGTGTTACTTGAATATAAAGTGGTTTCTCTCTTTAAAATACCATCATCTTTATTACTTTTAATAGACCAAATGACAAATTATGTAACTTTTATTAGAAAAAGAGGTCAGTATACAATAGGACTAAATGCCAGAAAAAAGTCTTTCTTTGGCACTTAACCCCAAAGTCGTTTTCTTGCCTGAATCATTTAAACTTAGTTATTATTTAGTTGTGTAATATAAATAGATGGATGACTTAGATTTTTATACGTTAAAAGTACTCAATCAACTTGTAGAGACAATTAAAATACACAGTTGGGATTTTATTATTTTTAAAATATCGTTCAAGATGGCAACATTGATAAAAAATAGAAAGGTCAGTTCAGTAAGCCATTTGGGTTAATATTTAAAAATTTTTATCCGTATTTTTAATACAACTTAATTTATACATTATTTCGTCATGATCATCATTGCACGTAGTTAGTTTTAAAAACTGTGTAATTAAAAAAAGTGGACGAAATGCGATTTTGTTTTGGCAACTTTTGACTAAAATCTGGCCTATGTTATGTACCTAATTGGGTTGTATTTATACGATTTTTGTCTAATTTTAGTTGTAACCTAACTTGTGATGTAAAATTCCTTTCTGAAAATAATAAATGTGACTTTTTAACAATATTTTTTTGTATTTTATTTATTTCTATTTTTATCATCATCATCATTGTACTACTTGTTTAATTATTATGTGCAATAAAGTATATTTGATTTTTTTTATCATTGATGGCCCCGTAGTCTAGTTGGTAATACCTGCCTTCTAAGCACAAGAACGCGGGTTCAAACTGCCTAAGGTAAAATCCGTGTGATGAGATGAGCACTTGTGTTTGTCTTCTCTGTATGTTGTCTGAAAAATTTTATATATACCTACCATCAGACTCTAAACTAGGCAGAGCCTGTATAATATAGTTCGTATAAAGACAGCCGATATAGCTATTAGCTATACACAAATCCATACCCATATTATAAACTAGCTTCCCGCCGCGGCTCCGCACGCGTTAATAGTTTTTCCCGTGGGAATGAGGAATTTTCCCGCGGTAAAAGTTAGCCTATGTTCGTCCGCAAGGTCTATTCTATCTTTGTGCCAACTCCGCCCGCTTTAACAAATTTTCCCGTGGGAATGAGAAATTTTCCCGCGGCAAATTGTAGCCTATGTTCTTTCCTAAGGTCTATTCAAACTTTGTGCCAAGTTTCACCAAAATCGGTTCAGTACTTTAGGAGTATTTTTAATTATTAGGAATATTTTACGTATTTTTTTCACACCTTGGGTTACATTATTGAAGTTTTAATAAAGGATCCCTAATTTTTTGAAAATAAATTTTAGCCTATGTTACTCAGGGTGAATGTAGCTTCCCAACAGTGAAAGAATTTTTGAAATCGGTTCAGTAGTTTCGGAGCCTATTCGATGCAAACAAACAAACAAACAAAAAAACAAACAATCAAACCTTTCCTCTTTATAATATTAGTATAGATGCGAAAGTGCGTTTGTTTGTCCTTCCTTCACGCCCTAACTAAGCAACCAATCGACTTGATTTTTGGCATAGAGTTAGTTGAAAAGATGGAGAGTGACATAGGCTACTTTTTACCGCGGGAAAATACCTCATTCCCACGGGAAAAACTGTTAACGCGGGCGTAGCCGCAGGTCGGAAAACTAGTAACTTTATATAAATATACAACATCCAGACACGACTGCTCATTACACTGAGATCCTGCGACTCTGTGCTTCGAAGGCAGTCTTGCTACCAACTATTCCACGTGACACGTGGCCATCATATGCATACTTTTTTTTCACGCTTGTTTATAAAATGAAAGAAGCCTACAGGCGACTACAGGTGCTAAGTGGCGCCCCCACATTAAAAAAAAGAATAACTCGTAAAATAATCAAAATTTCAAAAATCTAAAACGGCGAAGATCTAGACCGTGTTTTGTAGGATATATTGAAGCCATTAACTTTATTTATTATATCTCGCTAGTAGTTAAAGATGGAAAAATTGCGGAAAACGGCCACTTTACAAAATACAGTCTAGATATTCGTTTTAGATTTTTGAAATTTTGATAATTTTTCGAGTTATCATTTTTTTTAATGTGGGGGCGCCATTTAGCGCCTATAGACCCCTTAAAAAAAATATTTAGAGCTGTGTTTGCAAGAATTCAGTTCATTGACAGCTAAATTACTAAAAATACCCATCATATCACATTACAGGTGCAAGCCTTGATACATTTTAAAATGTACGATTAAATCGAATGATTTTGTAATTTTCTAAAATGGCGTCAAAATGGCCTCGAACAAGCGCGAATTATTTTATGAGATCATCATTTAACGATCGATAATGTTCGAAAATTGCGTTCTGAATTTTGAATTTGATGGATGCTGTAATTCGATCGGGATTATAAATTCTTTGCAATTGTAACCCTGTCGCCGTAGGAAATAAAACAATGCCTACACACCGTGTTTCACAAAGTACAGAAGTCTATAATATATTATTATTATTATTGTAACACCCTGTATAGGTATTTTTTATGTAAAATGACTTACCTTAAAATGACGCACTGTAACCCTAAACTGGGTATACCTACCTATAATAAAATCTAGGATGGAAAAAGAAACAAATAACTACTACTCGTAATTTCTAACGCAAATAACTAACTTTTAAGGTTTGAAATTTATGAGTAGTGTGATCTAATTCTAAACCATATAAACCATCAGCCACTATACATACACGTCATCAATATACATAGATACACCGATTGCGAACGATTAACCAAATACTCCCTTTGCCTTCTACGACACCTAAAGGGAAGACATATCAAAGCGTCGGTGGCCAAGTGGCTAGGCCCGTTGACTTCCATTCCGAAGTTCTCGGGTTCAAACCTCGGCACGTACCAATGTGTTTTCGTTCGATTATCGAATTCATATGTACGTTTATTCGACGCTTTTACGGTGAAGGATAACATCGTGAGGAAACCTGCACACACCTGCGAAGAAATTCAAAGGTTAAGCGAAGAAGTAGGCCTATTCACCCTGGTATCAGGGTAGGCTCGAGCCCCTTGGTGGGGACATGTATGAGCTGTTAACGATAAACGGGATCACAAAAAGGTTAAAACGTAATAACATTAGAATTATCCATGATACCACGGCACACTAGTAAAAGTTTGTATGGTCGTTGCTATGCGGGCCCAAACGCCACTTGTCCAAATAAGACCTTGGCCGAACGGAACAAAAGCGGGTGGATATTAATTCCGCGCTCACCGGCTTTTATAAATAATCCTTATCTAATCTACCCTTCGGCAGTTTTTCTGAATTTACTCCTGTGAAGGGGAATTTTCGTCGATTCGCATACCGAGTCTTTATTTTAATTAACTCATCTCTATTTATTACTTTGAAATTTATTGCATACATGACAAATTACAAGTAAGACGGCGAAGAAATATCTACTGGAAACTTTTTCTAAAGAAATATCTTCCAGTAGACCCAAACTTTACTTTTAATCTTTGTTTTGACCGGTTATGAGTTTGACTGTATTATATATCAACTGCCGCTTATAGATAATAACTGCTGATTTCGAAATTTATTTTATTTTGTTCTAGATCAGCTGTGTTTTTAGGTAATAGTTTTAAGATAAATACATGAATACTTAGGAGTATTTCATTTTTCGTTTTATTATTACACTAGCCTTCCGCCGCGGCTTCGCCCGCGTTAACAGTTTTTCCGGTGGGAATGAGGCATTTTCCCGTGGTAAAAGGTAGCCTATTTTACTCAGGGTGAATGTAGCTTTCTAACGGTGGAAGATTTTTTAGTAGTTTTTGAGTTTTTTTTATTACAAACATACACACACACAAAAGTACAAATCTTTCCTCTTTGTAATAATAGTATGACCAATAAAAAATTTTAATTTTGTAAACAGTTTACCGTCGTGTCAGAATAAGCTATTGACGCGACGGTTGTACAACGACTATATCAGTAAGATAGCAGATGGGACCAATGCCTTTACGTGCCTTCCGAAGCAACGAATTTTCTTTGTCGGCTCAGTACTTCCGACACCTAACCAGGTAGGTTTATTTTTGAATACTTTCACGGTAAGCAATTTAGTTTACCTACCTAAATCATTAATATAATTATAATAATATTGATAGGTAGTTAGGTAGATATTAGTATAGGCATTCGATTAGAATATTTCTTTTTAGCTAGAAAATAATTATATCCGCGAATAGGATTCATGCATATTTTATGAGAGCTTAGCATCTTAGCAAAAATTTATTTATTTACGGTTATGCTGTAATTTAAGACCCGATATAATTTTGAAGACAATGTTTTTGAGTTACCAAGTTCTGGGAGCGAAGATTATGGGGTTGCCAGATATAAATTTATTTCGCGCGGGGAGGAGCGCCGAAAATTGGATATCCTTTTTTATCCTGGTAATTTGCCGCCAATATTTGAATCTTTAAATCCGTGTAGATAGAGATTTTCATACTACATTATGAAGAGGAAAGATTTGTATTTGTGTGTGTGTGTTTGTAATTAATAAACTCAAAAACTACTGAACCAATTTCAAAAATGTTTTCACCTTTCATTAGAAAGCTACATTCACCCTAAGTAACATTAAGCTACCTTTTACCGCGGAAAAAATCCTCATTCCCACGGGAAATCTGTTAACGCGAGCGGAGCCGCAGCGGAAAGCTAGTTTTTTACAATTATGGAAGCTAAATAAATAAATATATGGGGACTCTCTCACACACAGTCGTTTGATCTCAAAATTCAGAGCCTGTACTGTGGATGTTAGATAGCTGATATTAATAAAATGATATAGAAAATGAAATATATACTTTCAGATATATAACAAGAGCGTCGTCTCCTTCACGATGTTTTTCAATATCAACGCGCTAGGCCGTGGTCCGAGGATCCCTTGAGCCGGCCCTAGACGCGTTGGTATATTATGACTTGTTTGATTGGTCGTACCTTTTAGACACAAGCATAGGTCAACTAAAAAAAAAAAAACAACGTCGTCGGTGGCCGAGTGGCAAAGGCCGTTGTCTTTCAATCGGCAGACGAGGATTCAAACCTCGGCATGTACCTGTGTGTTTTCAATTTTCGAATCAAATATAATTATGTAGTTTTTTATTCGACGCTGTTACGGTGAAGAAAAATATTGCGAGGAAACCTGCACACACCTGCGAAGAAATTCAAAGGTTGTGTGTGTAGTTGACCAACCCGCACTGGGTCAACGTGGTCGACTAATTATTGCGAAAGGATCATCAGAAGGACAATTAGATTATTGAGAAATCATGTTTGGACAATCGACTTTACTTCTAAGAACATTAGGATTAGGATTATACAATAGGCACTCAACAGCAACGTATTTAGCTAAAACCTGGTCACAAGTATGGTATTCACTAAATTTAAATTGACCTGTTTAATTGTAGCAGCAAGTGTATAAACAAACAGTATTATATACCTTGCCCTGTACCACATGTTTTTCGAAGTGTCTCGCCTCTTAGCTCACCATAGAAACAAATAGGTAATTAATAATTATAAACAACAAAATTATATAGCTACAACAAAATGATATACCTACCTAGCTACTAAATGAAGAGAAGATTTAAAAGTTTTAAAACGGTAAAAGTAAAGATGATGCATTGTGAGAGTAAGTAGTAGTAGTACTTCAAGCGTCGCTAGATGGCGTTAGTTGTATTTTAAAACGCGGTATCGAGTGGTCGTTGCGTCTGGACGACTTCCCAACATGAACTTTTTCTTTGCCCGTAATGAACTTTCTCGAACTATAAAAATTTTTGGAAACCGCTCTTGAAATAGCATCGATTTAATATGTTAAGAGCGGTTCGTTAAACAAACAAAGAATGAGCGAGCATTCTCCAATTTGTTCTAAATGCATGTATGTAATTCTGTCTAATCATTCGGGGAAATAGGTGAATAATAAATAGGTATTAATTATTTCTCTATAGTAAAATATATGTTATTTACTCTATGTGAAAAATAAAAGAAAATTAGTAAATTAATGTAGAGGACCACCTGACTCTAAACACAAAATCGGCAATTATTTATTATTATTTTTTTTTCTTTCTTATGTACCTACTTATATTGAAAAAATATTTTTACTGAAAAGTAATCGAAAAGGGTATTAAAACATAAAGTTATGATCGGTTCAGTAGTTTTGAGTTTATTCATTACAAACATATACACACACACACACACACACACACAAATACAAATCTTTCCTCTTTATAATATTAGTATGATATAAAATATACAAGTGCTCGGCCTTTCAGTTTTTAGTACGCACCAAACTATACTTAATAAATTTATAAATATAAAATAAAAATAATAAATAGGAAATAAAATAAAATAAATCTTATGTTATTTTGTTACACATAAAATCATCTTTCCATTGTTAAATCTAAATACGACTACATACAGTCTACAGCAAAAGTTTCTCGCGTTAAGGACGAAGTTTTGATGCTACAACCCGCTGTTGTTCGTTAATGTTGCCAACTTCGATACTAAACAACTTGATCAAGAGTTTTACGATTAGATAGTGCTTTAACAGATTTATTTTATAAACATTTTGTTTTGTTTGGGAGTTTATTGTTTTGTTTATTTATTGTTTTGTAAAGAGACTACATCAGCCCGGCGGTTATACTTATGTTATAAGTCCTCAACAGCGTCAGGCCAAGTGGCTAGGGCCGTTGACTTCCATTCGGAAGTTCGCTGGTTCGAACCTTGGCACGTACCGATGTGGTACGTTTATTCGACGCTCTTACGGTGAAGGAAAACATCGTGAGGAAACCTGCACACACCCGCGAAGTAATTCAAGGGTTGTGTGTGAAGTTGTCCTACCCGCACTGGGCCAGCGTGGTCAACTAAGGCCTATTCACCCTAATTTCAGGGTAGACTCGAGCCCTCGCCTCGGTGAGTTGCTGTTAGGAGCTGTTAATAATAATAATAATAATAATAACACTTTATTACACAAAACATCATGAACATAAAAAAAACAACGCTGGATAACAAAATGTGCAAAGGCGGTCTTATCGCTTGCAGCGATCTCTACCAGACAACCTTAGGGTAGAGGACACACAAATAAGCAGGCCGTTGTGCAGTGCAACATACAGCAGAAATTATCAATAAAACCAAAAATTAAAAATTTACCAACAAATAAAAAAAAAAAAAAAATAACGATGATAATGATGATGAATCACGTCCTCAACAGTGCAGCTTGTGTAGTCGAGGGGTTAAATGGTTCCAGGTTTGAATCGCGGCACCTGTCACTTTTTGAGACTTTACCACAGAATACCAAATAGTAATCCCTAACTTTACCCAGTTTGGTTAGGACATGCAGACACAATCAACTGATTATTATCCCTCCCGGCGAAAAATGCCACTGTAGTAACTATTAAGGCTAAATACGGGATATTTACCGTGGTATTTGTGTGAGTGCCCGATATTTCGATGCAGTTGCATGCATCATGATCACGGGACGACTGAAGAGAACTTGCGGGTGGCTGCTAAGGGCAAACATATCTGTCTACCCTCTTCCTCCATATTTTTCTTTCTCTTCTATATCCCGTTTTTAATCTTAATAATTACGAAAATAATTAGTTACATATCAATAATAACATATTATATTATTACCCCAGCACCACATTTTTGTAATGACGATCCCCGTCATGTTTTTACTTTATATTTATATGTATTTTTATTATTATTTATATTATTACTAACTAATACCTCTTTGAAATAAATGGACTTTACAAATTCGAATATTGAAATCGAATGAATACGTGTTGTATATCAAATCGAATCATTGTCTTCCGCATGGGAGGCAGCAACACTAGCCACTACATCACTGACGAAGCAATGCGAACAGAACTCTCTTTTATTTATTTCTCAAGGTCACAAAAAATGTTTCTACGCCGCAAATTCCTTGCCTTACCACCTACTCCTTACCACCTACTCCCGAAGCCAACGGATCAATCTAATTTAGTCTATTTACTTCCCCACAAGGGTCAGCCAGAGATACGATAAAACAAAAGAACCGTTACATAAACCACGGCCGAGAACGACATCAGAAGTGGGATAAAGCTGTGTAACGACGACAGATCTCAGATAAGGCAGCTCCGCGCTATTTATATAAAACTGAGTAAAACTGAGTTGGAGGATTAGCCGCCTTTGTTGGCTTCCGTGAATCCGTTTTCAGGGTTCCGCTTGTAAGTTGGAAAATAATAGGTATAAAAGAGCGACGGTGGCCAAGTGGCTAGGGCTGTTGACTTCCATTCGGAAGTTCGCAGGTTCAAGCCTCGGCACGTACCAATGTGTTTTCGATTTTCGAATTCATATGTACGTTTATTCGACGCTCTTACAGTGAAGGAAAACATCGTGAGGAAACCTGCACACACCTGCGAAAAAATTTCAAAGGTTGTGTGTGAAGTTGACCAACCCGCACTGGGCCAGCGTGGTCGACTAAGGCCTATTCACCCTAGTTTCAGGGTAGGCTCGAGCCCCTTGGTGGGGACAGAATATGAGCTGTTAACAGGTGAAATGTTAATTGATATGAAACATTGTTTTTAGTGACTTATGCTTTTGTCGCAAGATCAACGTATCCATTAGTAGGTAACTTAGAGCAACGCCGGCCTTCCGTACCGGAAGGGAGTACGCATAGCGATTTTACTCTAGGCAAATTTTTCTGTCATTTTTTGGGGGGGGGAAATGTGCACACAAGTGCAGTTCCGCATCCTTACATACAAAACAAATCACTGTAAAGACGACACTACAGTAACAATTTAGTGTACGGATGAGTCATGTCATAACTCACACATTGTCTCGTTTTACCATAGCAACCATAGAATTACGTTGCCATAACACGTATCAAGCGACTTCTCTGCCGAAAGTCGGATTTATCGCGCGACCGATCTGTTTTTTGTACTGGCGGGCGGATTAGATGTTGCTGAACAAATCCGTCAACAAATAAGAATAAAATTTGGGAATTTCGTATTTAACTGTATTAAATAGCTATAATACGATATGAATTTACTTATAAATGTGAAATGTAACACTATCTTTTTGTAAACTTAATGTACCAGACCTCTTTTTACAGCAAAAAACCGAGTAATTAGGCATTTTTGATACTACGGCTGTTCACTTGCGTGACTAGACTCGGTCTACGAAGAGATCCGACCGCAACTGGTTTTTATAAACGCACATGCCCATTGGGCATGTACAATTGACAGAGGGGTAATGTGTCGTATGGCTACTCCCTTCCGGTACGGAAGGCCCGCGTTGCTCTAAGGTAGGTAAGGAAGAATTTTTGTTAGTAGGTATAGAGACCTTATATTATAGGCGACTCGATCCTGTCAACATATTACGTGATTTGATCAAGATTTGATACTTATATCATTTTGTTTTCCGTCAGTTTCGACCAATAGGAAGTCACCAATAGAAAGCTGCATGATATTTGGAGCAATCACAACACCGAGACAACCCCACCTCAGCTAGTTGACTGAATTTCTTTTTTATGTATAACGTCTTTATAATGTTAGATACTCTTTGAACGTAACAAACTGCCAGAGGTTCCACCTCTCTGCAAACTGCACCAGACTTTAGATATAAATGAATGCAGTGTAGTTTTCATCTAAGAATTTATTTATTTATTTAAGTATCACATTAAAAGCAGAACTTTGTAACCATGAAGGAAGAAAAATTTTTTTTTTCTTTTGTAACCAATAACAGTGCGCCCCGATTGTATTTATCTATACACGCTTTTTGGAATGGGCTCCGGTCGCAGCAATCTTTACCTCATAAGATTCACTTTTGATCGACAGGCCTGTTGAGTTTGATTACAAGGTATTTCTCGGGATAGTATGACTTCTCACTCAAAACCGTGTTTTATATTACCGTTCTTTTAGAGGAAATGTTCATATGGATAGTTTCTCACTGCATTTTGGCTGTTGAATGTGAAATAATGTCCTGTTACAGTGCTTCAAGCTATCAAATGTCCTTGTAAATCCTGCAGCAGCAGAGCCTGTACTATGGTTGTCAGAAATAAAAATATACAACATCCAGATAAGGCAAACACAAGTGCTCATCACACGAATATTTGGCCTGGGCGGGATTTGAACCCGCGACCCTATGATTCGAAGGCAGACGTGCTACCAACTAGGTTACGACGCCGTCGGGGGCTTTTATAAAGCACCCGTGTTTCTGATATCTTGTTGTAGCTTGGAACACCAACTTTCCTTTGAAAACAAAAACTGTCCTCTCTTCCTTAGTTATATCTAAGCATCTGATCTTTTCCTTCACTTGTTTTAATATTTATGAACAAAAAGGGTTTTTTGTAGCCTTTGAATACTCTCAGTGTCTCGAGTATTAAATGGAGCATATTTTAGTGCTGTCAGTTAGTAGTTTTTGTAAGTAACGGATTCGGAATTAATTTTAGTTTCATTTAAGGGTCAATTATCAAAACGCATCAAAAATCTGTTCAAACTTCATAACATGTTGTATAAACGAAAAAAAAACTGTTATTTATAAACTAATATCATAGGTTTTTCAGCGGCTCGTTTTTTTACTCATTATTGACAGTGACAGAAAGATGGGCTGAAATACTGAATGATGTTATCGTTAAACTAGGTGAAGAAGGAAAGATAGAACATTTATTTAATTTTATTTATCTTCTCTTCTGCCTCGCTCTAACATTGAAAACTGTCATATATTGTTAACGGTATCAAAAACAACGGAAGCGGAAGCAACATAAAAACTACGTGAAAACGGAACAATTCAGACACATCACTAGTTTCCTAGGCACTCCTCGGAGGGTCAGATTCTTAGTAGAAAATAAAAAGATTTCGACTTTTATTAACAGCGAGGAGGCAAGCTTCTAGGTTTATTTACAGACTGGAAAAAGGACGACCTAAATGACTAGATACTAGAATTCCATTACGTAAACCTTAGACTTATAACTAAAAAAAACTGTAAAACAGACGAATTATCCGAGCGAGACAGAAAGAAGCTAACTTAAAAGCCATTAGACATGTTTAATTAGGAATCAAACCTTAACCCTTACAAAATGTGAACTTTATGTCGAAAAGTATTGACGTTAACAGCTCAAATATGTCTACACAAAGGGGCTCGAGCCTAACCGGAAACAGGACGCTGGCCCAGTGCGGGTTGGTCAACTTTTCACACACAACCTTTGAATTACTTCGCAAGTGTGTGCAGGTTTCTTCAAGTTGTTTTCCTTACAAATGAATTCGAAAATAAAAAACACATTGGAATCCTTCGAATGTCAATGAATATTTTAATATTTTTTTCATAAAATATGCACGTTAAACTACAGCACCCCTTTGTGCATACAGTTGTATGTAATATATCCCCCTCAGCGCATAGCCAACATCGTTCACAGTAATTGAACGCGCGTGTAAACTGCAGAGATGATGCATATTGCTACCAAATGGCTAATTGTGCTAGGTTTGTTTCCATTGCTATATGACCGTTTTCGGTTGCTGCTTTTTTGCTTACAAAATCTAAGCGGGAAAAAGAGGAGATGACCAACCTTTTTTTGGCTCCGTACATGGATTTGAAATAGCATTTAACAGAAAAAGGCCCTAACGTTATCTAGTCCAAATCTGTCAAAGTTGTCGGTTAGCCACCGGAAGCGGAAGTCCGAGGTTCCGGGCGGAAGTGACGTATCCGACCGCGCCGTAAGTGACGTTGTATACACAGGGATGCGGAGTTTGATGGATGAACTTTAAGAAGTATTTGTTCGGATAAATAAATCAACGATTTCTTATAATAATAATGTTGCAACAACTAGTATTGCCAATGTTTCTCTAAAAATCTAAAGTATTTGCCATGAAAAAAATGAAAGACAGTTGGAAAAGAACATAAACTGTTAAACATAAATTTAATTTCATCTGATATATTTTTTATTTGGTATTTTTAGAATTAATACCATTTAACACAAACAAGAGCGTCCGGTGGTCCAGTTATCTTTTCGGGAGATTTTGGTTCAAGCTTCGGCATGTAAATACAAAAAAAATCATAATTATGTACTACTGTACTGACTGTACGTATATTTGACGCTCTTACGGTGAAGAGTAACATCGTGAGGAAACTGCACACACCTGCGAAGTAATTCAAATGTTGTGCGTTCGTGACCAACCCGCACTGAGCCAGCGCGGTCGACTAAGGCCTGTTCACCCTAACTTAGGGGAGACTCGAGCCCCTCGGGGACATCTAAGAAGCTGTTAATGAATACTTGAAATTATTATTATTTCGTACTTATTGCATTATTAAATAACACAATCCTAAGTATGTTAATTATTCTTCAGGTAACAGTAAGTAATTATCCTGTTGTAGGAAGCTCAGGTTGTTTTAAACTTGGTTATTACTCAACATGCAACCAGAGATCCGGGTAATTCCCCTAATTGGGCGGGGGTTACCCGTACACCCGGTCTTGATGGGTAAACATGTAGCTACATACGAAGTTTGCTTAATGCACTGCTGAAGTTTAGCATTTTATGTACTTTACTGCATATTTAAATAACATTGTTTGTTTGTTTGTGAATTTGTGAGTAATATTATGTCACACACGGCCATCTGACCCAAATTAAGCAAGCATAGAACGATACACATCTTCTTCTATCTATTCTATACTATAATAAAACTGATAGATTGGCTTGTCTGTACATTGATTTGTTTTTCAAAAAACTGATTGTAGGTGATAAATTGAGTGTAGCTAAACACAAAAATACAAGTTTTGAAAACAATTACCGTCTGTCTGTCTGTCTGTCTGTTTGTACACGCTAATCTCTGGAACTACTGGACGGATTTTAATGAAACTTTACAATAATATAGCTTATAATCAGAATAACACATAAGCTACTTTTTACCGCGGGAAAACACTTCTTTCCCACGGGAAAACCTGTTAACGCGAGAGGAGTTCGGGGCGGAAAGCTAGTATTTGTCGCTATGTATTAGTCGCAGCCTGCTGTATGCCGATTACATGCATCATCTCATATTAAACTTCCAAAAAGTGGCCAAGTGCGAGTCGGAATCGCCCATGAAGGGTTCCGTAGCAGCCAGTAACATAATATAAAAGTTTTTGTAGTTCGTTGTGACTTTGATCGATGTTTTAATAATAGTGAAAGGTAAATTGCGGTTTACGATTTATGACGTATTAAAAAAAAACTATTTACTAGATCTCGTTCAAACCAATTTTCGTTGGAAGTTTTTATGGTAATGCACATCATATATTTTTTTTAGTTTTATCATTCTCTTATTTTAGAAGTTAGAGGGGGGGGACACACATTTTTCCACTTTGGAAGCGTCTCTCGCGCAAACTATTCAGTTTAGAAAAAAATGATATTAGGAACCTAAATATGATTTTTGAAGACCTATCCATAGATACCCCACACGTATGGTTTTGATGAAATTTTTTTTTTAGTTTTATTTCTATGTATGGGGACCCCCTAAATTTATTGTTTTTTTTTTCTATTTTTGTAAGAAAATCTTAATGCGGTTCACAGAATACATCTACTTACCAAGTTTCAACAGTATAGGTATTATAGTTTCGGAATAAAGTGGCTGTGACATACGGACGGACGGACAGACAGACAGACAGACATGACGAATCTATAAGGGTTCCGTTTTTTGCCATTTGGCTACGGAACCCTAAAAAGGTGTAAGAAACCGGTTGAAAACGCTTCAAATACTTTACGTTTTCTACTAGCCTTCCGCCGCGGCTCCGTGGGAATGAGGCGTTTTCCCGCGGTAAAAGGTAGCCTATGTTAGAGAAGAGAGCAAGAGAGCACTTTTTTATTCAGGATTCGTTTACTTTTTAGTGAAACTATGAAAAATAAGACGAGTATTTGTCCAGGATAGTGATATATTTCCGTTTCCCAACTTGAGTAGCCGATAACTACGTTTGCCCCATTTTCCCAGTTCATCCCGTTTAGGGCCCCTGTAGACTGCGCGACGAAACGCCGTCCGATCCGATCCGATACGACCGTTTCTATCGAACACACCGAATTAAGCGATTTTAATAGAGACATTTTTCAAACTTTTATAAAATGAGATAAACTATTTTTTTAAATCTATTCTATATACTAACATACTAATATTAATATACTAATAATATTGTAAAGAGGAAAGATTTGTATTTTGTGTGTGTGTGTATGTTTGTACTGAAAAACTCAGAAACTACTGTGCCGCCGATTTCAAAAAATCTTTCACCATTAGAAAGCTACATTCACTAATGATGATGATCCTGAGAAACATAGGCTATATTTTATTTTCAAAAAATTTAGGGATCCTTACTAAATCTTTAATAATGTAACCCAAGGTGTAAAAAGAATACCTAAAATATTCCTAATAATTGAATGGGCTCCGAAACTAATGAACCGATTTTGGTAAAACTTGGCACAAAGATACAATAGACCTTGGGAAGAACATATGCTACGATTTACGGCGGGAAAATTTCTCATTCTCATGGGAAAAAATGTTAAAGCGGGCGGAGGAGTTGGCACAAAGATAGAATAGACCTTGCGGAAGAATATAGGCTAACTTTTGCCCCGGGAGAATACCTCATTCCCACGGGAAAAACTATAACGCGGGCGGAGAAAAAAGCGTTTTAATTTACAATTATAAATATTTCGACAGACGACGATTTTTTGATTGACCTACTCTTGTGTCGAAAAGGTACGACCAATCAGGTTTCACCGGACTTGCGGGGGAGCGGAAGGCTCTACCTCAGAGTAGTCATGTACCAATGCGTCTATGGCCGGCTCGAGGCTATGCGTTGATACGGAAAACATCGTGGAGGAGACGGACATGATCACTCGCTTGTTGGATCGCTCGCTTATCGGATCGCTTTCTTGTCGGATCGGATAGTCGGATAGTGTGCATTACTCCGAGTCTACAAGTTCGACAGCTCAGGGCGCAAGACAAAAACCCATTGACCCGACTCTTTTTTCTTTGTACGGCCTGCTCCCTTGCGCTCCACTCGACATTGTTCTCCGAAGTTTGTAAACCCTGTTACGTATTCTGTAGCATGTCAGAATATGTTACAACGCTACCGTTCGTTTTGGATAATAGGTTGGACTGTACTCGGTGAATTTGTATTCAATGAAAAAATAGGTACGGAAAATTTTAAAATCGTTAGACGATGAAACTTAACGACTTTTCTTTAGATAGATCCGTTAAAATATAGTGCATTAAAATTGTTATCTTGATATTAAATGTAAAATATAATAATTTTATTATTTTTTATGTTCTGTGGTAAAAATTTGCCTTTCACCCCGAGACTTCAACTACTTTCAAACGATTAAGATAAGATTAAGATTATTTTTTTCTAATAAATCATTATCAGCCATCCAAAAATTTACCATCATCATTAGTCATCATTATTATTGGTCATATCATACATAATCTGCTCAGCTGTTTAGGCATATTACTTTTTAGGATTTTTTAAAATGCTTTCTTTTATTTTTGTCGCTGACGACGAGTTACGAAAGTCTTTTAGTGTCTAAAATAAATGTTTTCTTTCTTTCTTTTTTTTCAATGTCCCTACTAAAATCTACCCAACTAGAACGACCTATCTCGCGTAAAGGTCTTTGTAGACTGGTGTCTTCAATGACAAGTCATTTGTCAACGTCTACGAGTAGGTACTCGACGAAGACACGGTGCGTAGTTATGTCAAAATGACTTAGTATATAGAAGTATAGTACCCTATACAGGGTGTTACTAGCGGCTTAACAATTATTAAAAGGGCATGCTTAGTCAACGGTTTTGAACAACTGCCAGAAGAAACTTTCCTCGGCAACGAAAAAAAATTTTTTGATCTCCATGTCCGATTAAAATTATTAATTAATAGCTCCCGCAACGAGGCTCCGCCCGAGTGAAGTGAGTATTTTCCCGCAGTAAAAGGTAGCCTTTCCATATCCGTTCCCAACATTTATTTCATCTCTCCACAAAAAAAATCTCTCCGGGAAAATACCTCATTCCCACGGGAAAACTTGTTAATGCGGGCGGAGCCGCGGGGTGGAAGGCTAGTAAGTAAATAAATACCATCTTTATGTACGAAAGTGATCAAACCGTCTCAGCTTCAAAGTAAATGCACAACCTTTTAAGACCGAAAAGGTAAAAAACACGGTCTTAAATTAGCTTCAGTTCCCTCTTAAAAGTGTTTGTTGTCGGAGTTCGGAGTAACCTCGAAAAGCCGGGAACTTTCCGCTCTTACGCGCAAAAAGCGTAAAACTTAGCGTAAACTTACACTGTCGTAAACCAACCATTGGGTGCAGCGGGCGCACCGCTCTGGCAACACCACAAAATCATTTTTTTTATTTGACTATTTTTAATTAAATATTATTTATATCGTAAGCTGCAAACCGAAAACAGAAATAAAATCTGCTTCTTTTAGCCCGCTGTTGACTTGTACCTATTATAACAAAAATACCTACAATAAAACGTGGACGTCTTTCGGCTGAGATGAACTGAACCTACAATAAAACCCGTTCGAATTTGGTTTCGGCATTGTTTTGCCTATATATTTTTTCAGATTTTTCAACAAAAGGCACCGATTTTGTTGAATTTTTTTTATAAGGTGTGCATGTTATTAAGCTTAGCTTTTCAAGCAACATCACCAAAAGCTGCAACAGGACACGCAGTCGTGTCACTATTGTAAACTAGTTTCTGTACTGACTGCATTGTAGGTTTCTCCTATAAAAGTTCTTTCGTAATATTATTTCGAATGCAATGCCTAGTCTAATATCTTACACACATAATATAATTAGAATAAGATAATTCAAACCGCACTGCGTCAACATGTTCTCGTGTCTAAAAAGTACTTTAAGTACCCTAATTAGGGTAGGCTTGAACCCCTCGGTAGCTCCGAAAGACAAAAGTTATTACTTTGGGTACCTTTGCGGTAGCTAAAGCCATCCGCTCCTCCGCAAGTCCGGTGAAAATTGATACGAGTACGTCGATTTTGCTACAAAAGTGTAGGCCAATAAGAAAAGTGATGAGAATGAAATCTTTACTGGACCAACCGCTGTGATGCATATTTTTTCATTCCACGTCCACAGCAAATTTGCGGACAAACTTCGTCCTGAGTTCAATTGTAAGTTAAACTTGTGGTCACCCAACTAAAGGCTGGCATAAATCCGAATGCAACAAAAAGGCGAGAGTTTTTAATTATTTAATCAGATGAATCCGACTGCGATATTTTATAAACAATTTTACAATTACAAACTTAATAAAACAATTCAATTTTCGTACTTTAATATTCTATGACATAATTATAATAAAACAAGTATTAGGTATTTCCATCTCTCTCTGTCCTTTGCCTCTCTTGGCTACATCTTTCCAGCTATCTCCTTTACGTTGTCTTCCCATCTTCTAAACTGTCTTCCCTTTAATATTCTATGATGTTTTGTCTCTATAAGTTCATATATTTCCCCACCGAGGAGCTCGAGCCTCCTCTGAACTAGGGTGAATAGGCCTTAGTCGACTATACGATGCGAGTTGGCATACATTGATCAAACAAAAAATATCACTATACCTACTAGCTGCGCCCGCGACTACAAGTTGTTTTTCGATTTTTCCCGTGGGAATAATATTTTAATCAAATTGCATAAAATAATAATTATGTAAAAATATTTTGAAAAGATGCAACGCCTGTGGAGTTTCTTCCGGAGAGTTCTTCTCCACAGAAGACAGCCAAATCGTGAACTCTCCTCGACGTCGAAAAGTGATTTGTAAAATCTTATTTCGAATAAACACATTTTGAACTTTGAACTTTACCGCGATAAAAAAATATAAGTCACTCGCCCTATGCATAGAGTGTAAAAGGAAGACAAACAAAAACATTTTCGCATTTATAATATTTCGCGAAAATAATCTTTATTGTGAAATCCACAAATCCCAATAACTCAAAGCCAGTAAAAATCAGTTTTTTCCTGACAGTAACATATCTCGCTTGTCGCAATCGGGTAAATATAATGGACCTTCCACACGAACGTCAGTCGTTCGCGTGTCGCAGTATTTATTGAGAGTAATTTGTCGGTGCGACTAATCGTTGCACATTATTTACAGCAGTATTTAGAGTCGCGTTGCACGTTACGGACTTGTTTTGCTGGCGTCATGTTGCATTAAAACTAATAAAGGAAACACAGGCGCCAGAATCAGGTGTAGGCAAGTATTTTATCATCTTACTAGCGACCCGCCCCGGCTCCGCACGGGAAAATGGTTATTGTGGATTATTCTTAAGTATATTATGCATGTATTATACATATAAACCTTCCTCTTGAATAATAATAATAATACTTTACCAACTTTAGCCCTCGCCTCTTGGCTTGCCTTAACTGGCCGGCCTCGAGTGAACAGCGCAAGAGCGGAACCTATGCTCCAGGGTGGAAGTGTAAAATGTCATAACGCCGGGGGTTCTACTAGGTGTTCCACCGACGTCTAACGCCCCGCAGTCTCACCTCTCCGCACCCTGAGCCACTTACGACAATGTTGCTCCCTTGTCGCACCATGCGTGCGGCCGTTTAGGGTAGCCCATTTATTAAGTGGCAAGTCACCGTCTGCTAGATTTAATGTTGTGAGATCTTTAACAAGCAGACGTCCGCTATCTCACCTCAATAGCCCAGTTTTCCAGTCCACTAACTCCCACCCCCATAGCCCAGACCAACGTTTGTCCCTCCCTGGCAATAGTTCTGCAGCTAGCGGGGACTGTCCCCCAGCACATTTGTGTAGTGTGTTGGAGGATAGGCCCCGGTAGGTGCGTGCCATCTCACATTTTAGAATAAATGGTACTAAACGGGCCTCTACATGTTGGCTTTGGCCCCATGCACGCCTCCCAAAGGACCGGGTCTCTATAGACCCGTGATCTTAAAGTGTACCAACATAATAATAATAATAATAATAATAATAATAATAATAATAATAAACCCGCAGGGCAGCTTTGTGGCGAAGCTGTTGGTGATTGGCGTCACCACGGACCCGAGTTCAGAGGGCACTTTACCAACTTTAGCCCTCGCCTCTTGGCTTGCCTTAACTGGCCGGCCTCGAGTGAACAGCGCAAGAGCGGAACCTATGCTCCAGGGTGGAAGTGTAAAATGTCATAACGCCGGGGGTTCTACTAGGTGTTCCACCGACGTCTAACGCCCCGCAGTCTCACCTCTCCACACCCTGAGCCACTTACGACAATGTTGCTCCCTTGTCGCACCATGCGTGCGGCCATTTAGGGTAGCCCATGTATTAAGTGGCAAGTCACCGTCTGCTAGATTTATTGTTGTGAGATCTTTAACAAGCAGACGTCCGCTATCTCACCTCAATAGCCCAGTTATCCAGTCCACTAACTCCCACCCTCATAGCCAAGACCAACGTTTATCCCTCCCTGGCAATAGTTCTGCAGCTAGCGGGGACTGTCCTCCAGCACATTTGTGTAGTGTGCTGGAGGATAGGCCCCGGTAGGTGCGTGCCATCTCACATTTTAGAATAAATGGTACTAAACGGGCCTCTACATGTTGGCTTTGGCCCCATGCACGCCTCCCAAAGGACCGGGTCTCTATAGACCCGTGATCTTAAAGTGTACCAACATAATAATAATAATAATAATAATAATAATAATAATAATATCTTTATTTGCAAGAAGACAGTAAATTATAGATGGTATCTTAATTAAGCACAGTGTCTTCAGCTTAGGTCTAAGCATGCAAAGTTTCTTTATTTTACAATTGTAAATTCATTTTAATTATTAAGTTAAAAAATGTCAAAAGATATTGGAAAAAAAAATACAATGTCAATCTAATTACAAAATACGACTAATAAAATATTATACAATCAAAAGTTAAGATATTCGTCAACACTATAAAAGCAATGGTCTTGAAGCCATTTTGTCAAATTTACTTTAAGAGAGGCCTTGGTCATTAATTTTAAGTTATTAGGTAGTTTATTATACAATAGAATACTCATATTAACAACATTTTTCCTATAAATGTATTTGCGGGCTGGAATGAATTCACAATAATGAATGAATCCCTCTATCTATTAAAAAAAACCGCATCAAAATCCGTTGCGTAGTTTTAAAGATTTAAGCGTACAAGGGGAGGGACATAGGGACATAGGGACAGAGAAAGCGACTTTGTTTTATACTATGTAGTGATAGTGAAGTGTAGTCTTGTACGGAAATATGGAAGTTACGAACGTATAATTAATTATACTAGACATAGACAGACATAGACAAAAACACAGACATAGACTCTGTCAAATGTATCGTTAGAATAGCTTATACATTAACAGCCCCCTACCGAGGAGCGAGCCTACCCTGAAATCAGGGTGAGTAGGCCTTAATCGACCACGTTAATCTAGTGCGGGTCGGTCAATTTCACACACACCCATAGAATTTCTTCGCAGGGGTGTGCAGGTTTCCTCACGATGTTATTCTTCACCGTAAGAGCGTCGTGTACAAACGTACATACGCATAATATGAATTCGAAACTTGAAAACAGATAAAAGATACGTAGCGGGGCTTGAATCTACGCCTCCAATTAGGAAAAAATTTCAAGATTCAAAAAGTGTTTATTCGAAGTAAGATTTTACAATCACTTTTTGACATCGTAATTCAACGGCCGTCGCCACTTGGCTACTGACGACGCTCTAAGCTATAGGAAACATTTGTATCATCCTCT
The DNA here is from genome assembly GCA_948473455.1 of Teleiodes luculella. Taxonomy (NCBI): domain Eukaryota; kingdom Metazoa; phylum Arthropoda; class Insecta; order Lepidoptera; family Gelechiidae; genus Teleiodes; species Teleiodes luculella. The sequence continues at coordinate 3,343,705 of OX419607.1, forward strand.
TTAATATTAAAACGACCGGTTAAACCCCTCGCCAACAGCTAAAAGCTCTATTACACATGTAACCGCGCTGTGCTATTAATTCGCGACAGTCGCCCGGACAGTGTAATTGCTCCATTACTTAAAGCCTACTGTTTTACGAGTGTTTAAGAGCCTTTTCATACTGTCTGGGGTCTTTTGCTGTTAATATTAGAATAGCATCAATTGTTTTTGTTTGTCTAGTTTTATTGGCGTTTGCTAGTTAGGGTTGATAGTTTCAAGTGGAAGATACGGGTTTGACAAATATTATATTCATTTATTTCTCATCATTAACAGCTCGTATATGTCCCTACCGACCGAGGGGCTCGAGCCTACCCTGAAATCAGGGTGAACAGGCCTTAGTCGACCACGCTGGCCCAGTGCGGGTTGGTCAACTTCACACACAGCCTTTGAATTACTTCGCAGATGTGTGCAGGTCTCACGATGTTTTCCTTCACCGTAAGAGCGTCGAATTATTTTTTCATTTATGTTTATTTAATAAAGCTATTGTTTATTTATATTACAATTAACACCTTAAATGACTAGATCTGATGATTAAGCCGGAAGTTCTCTTTTCCCACGACATAGTGTAAAACTTCTTACAATATGTATATGTTAAAATAAGAATTGTATGTTTTATTCTTTATTTGTTAACGAAACAAATGAATAGTTTCTAAAATAACTTGAAAACAAACAATCAGTCTAGTATATTCTACGTATTTCTAAACATAGAATTAGGTTAAAACCTAGCTAAAGCTTAGACTCAACCACGGACTCAACTCAACACTGCCGTAGTCTTGTATCTATTCTGTTAGGCGGGGCCAGTGGTTCTCAATATTTGGTCATTGGGTACCAAGGGGGGTAATTTCCTTCTAAGAATCGCTGGAAACCGCGCGATCCGCAGCGATATTCAATTTAAAATTGTGACCTGTCACATAGTTTTGTGATATTTGTCACTGCGACCGTTAACAGGCTATTTAATGCTAGCACATGCGGCTGGACATATTGAGCTTGAGAGCGCCCGTATTCCGTAGAGGTATACGGGCACGGGTGAATTTCGTAGCGCAAATGTCTAACCGCATGTGCTGGCTTTTGTACCTTAACTTTCAAAAATCGCAGAAAAATCACCCGATATTCTTTGGGGCGTTTAAAGAATACCTAGTGAGTGCATTAGAGTTATTTTTTATTCAAAAAGAATCCCATATGAACAAATCGCTTAGTTAGTTATTTCTCTTGTTAGGCTATTATATTACATTAGCCTTCGCCTATGTTTTCCAAATCAACGCCCTAGGCCGTGGTTCAAGGCTTTCTCGAGAGGGGCCTTAAACGCGTTAGTATATGACTACTCTCAACTACTCTGAATTACTCTGACTAAATGTACTTGATAAGACCAAATTTTAACGACACCAGAACCTAAACCTAATCCTTATATATATCATGTGTTACTCTGAATGATTTCGACTAATCTAACCCCAACGCCCCCTTTATTTGTTCACAGTTTGGGAGCCAGTGTGTTTGTCTAAGTAAATCCCGCCCGTCCAGTCTAGATTTTAGACGTAGCGCTGTTTACACTGTATTCTGACGGAGCTAGTTAAGGACTTTGATAGAACATTGTGTTCGCTACGTTCGCTACCCAAGTCTATACATAGGTAGGTACATACATCTGTATTTATATTGACGACTACAGGAAATTATACAAAGGTGTATTTTTCGTTAATGAAATACCTTTTAATTATTTTGATAAATTCGTTTAGAACAATTAATTAGTTATTTAAATTATAAAGAAGAAAACAATACAAAACTCCAATGAAATCTGAAATAATGATTTGTGGAACATCACAGGATTACAATAAAACAAATTAATAACTAGATAGCATCACCAGAAAGCATATAATTATATAATGTAGGTATATAGTTCTAGTGCTTTTTACCATGTTAAAATATGCTTGCCTTTCGAGAATAACCTACCTTTCAATCCATTATGTTCCCACATTAATTTAAACTTTGTAGCGTCAAACATAAAGATGAAAAACAATGTTTTATTTTTTAATAGCTATACCCAATTAAGGGCTAAGGTACAAGACAGGGCTCGTGTGATGACTGCATCCGTAGATAATACAAGGGCCAACGGCTGAAAAGCCTAATTTTAATTATAAAAAATAATATAATTCAGGCTTTTTGACTAATGAATTAGGCTCTCTACGCACGCACTAAGCACTAAGTTAACTGCAATCAAAAATATGTATGAAAAACTATGTAGTTTTCAAACGCCCTGTGATGACGCATAACCGCGGTTAACTGCCACTACAACCGCCCCCCGCTAACCGCTTAGTGAGTATAGAGCCTTAGGCTGGAAATGACCATAGGCAATAGGGTCAAATGACCATAGGGAGGGGGGGGGAGAATAGGCTGTTGTCTGTTATATACAGGCTGTTACAATAATACCCGTAAAGCTTAAGAGAGGTAAAAGGATGGCTTGTAAGGAGTCTACTTACCAAATATGAGACCTGTAGTAAGACATTTTGAGTTGATAATTTTTTTCATTTTATAGCGAAAAATATATATATTTTTTAATCATATGAACCCAGCTCTATTATTTTCGGAGGCACTGGTTCTGGCAAGAATAGTGGTGGGTTTTTGTACTTTATGAAATACGGTGTATACATACCAGTGATATTTCATAGACAATTACCGCCGGAAACATAACTACACAGTTAGCACAATGGAGATAATATTAACAGAGCGAGCAAAGGAAACTATTATAGCGTTCCAGCCGAGCAGAAGTTGCCAGTTCAAATATACGCCAATGCACCGGGGTATGCTCGCGAAGTTGTGTACTGGGTAACAATTAAACATTCCTAATTGCATAGTAACTATATGGATAGCTACCTACTTGATGATAGACATACAAACGCTAAAATATATAGTCTAAATTACAAGGAAAAACATTTTGACCTATCTGCATCGAAACAGAAAAAAAACTAAAATAAATTGTATATTAAATTAACTTTCTGCCCCGCGGTTCGCGCTAACAGTTTTTCCCGTGGGAATGAGGTGTTACGTTACGTTACGTTACGTTACGGTACGTAGATTTTCGAACCTTGGTTACGGACTCATCGCGAATAGGTTGGCTGATAAATTCCTGGCCAAATAGGTATAATTAGAAAATACTTTTTATTAGTACTAAACTTAAGCGTTTAACTAATAAATTAATTACTAAAATGTTGGGTTGCCTATGCCTATGTTTTTCCGCTCTACCTAAATAGCGTAATTTATTTTGTAGACCAACGGATCCTCTTTCGAAAGCAAAATAAAGAGCCTAAATTAACAAAACATTTGTAATCTCTTTGTTCCACTTAACTTTTCCCAATAACTCCGATCTGAAGCAATATAACATTTAATACAATCCCAAAAGAACCACAACTCGATAATTTGAAAGAAAAATCTGCCGCAAAATGAACAAATCAAAAGAAGAGGTAAAGTTTAAATTACTTAGATTGTGGAGTGATGGATCGAGTTGATGAAAGAGGAGATATCTGTGATTCATCCGGGGAATTAGATTCCAATAAAAAGTGTATTTAGAGCGAACACGCCAGTGTTGGGACTAAACTGGTATTGAAAAGGAAATGACACAAAAATGACACAAATACGAGAGCGTCGGTGGCCAAATAGAAGGAGCCGCTGTCTTGCATTCAGAAGACGGCCCCGTAGCCTAGTTGGTAGTACGTCTGCCTACTAAGCACAGGGTCGCGGATTCGAATCCCGTCCAGGGCAAACATTCGTGTGATGAGCACTTGTGTTTGCCATGTGTCTGGACGTTCTATATTTATATTATGTATGTATATCAGCTGTCTGACACCCATAGTACAGACACTGCCTAGTTTTGGTTCAGATAGCCGTGTGTGAGATGTCCCCACATATTTATTTATTTATATTTATAAGTTTGCTGGTTCAAGCCTCGGCACGTACAGCCTGATTCAGAGTTAGCTATCCATCCCGGCAAAAATATATCTAATCTGTATAATAAGTTATTACTTGGGGCTTTTTACTATTTTTTTGACCAACGCATTCTGGCAACACATTTTGTAAATTATTTATCCTGACAATGAGGTATGTAAATATCTTCCAATGCATTTATTTTGTATTTGTTTATGGTAGCTTAAGTGATTTTAAGAATACAGCAGTGGTGTGCTAAAAACTAATAAAAGTCACTTTAGTGTTCATGTTACTTTCTCGTATCTTCATAATATGACAAGAGTGATATTTCTTTACAAAAACAGACTAACAAATGATGTCACACACTTTGTGTTTTTGGAAAAAAAGCTAACACATAAAATAGTTTGAAGTATCAAAACTTGTTGTTTTTTGTAAATACTTTATAACTTATTAGACAGACTTCTAGCATAGATAATTTTTACCACGAGAACTTATCGCTTTCCCGATGCTAACCTAGGTAAACTATAAATTAAAAACAAAAATACGCTAACATACGGTGGCTATTAAATTGACAGAAACCAATAAAAAATTGTTCTTATTGTGACTCCGTAACTGAATCTCGTGTTTGTTGTTTGTTTATTGTTTGTTGATCGGCCATCTTAAATTTGGAAGGCATCATTTTATTTTTGTACTATTGGAGAAGCATATACTTTTTGAACAGATACCTAGTCTGTAACCAGAGAGGGTCTATAACCCCCTGGCCACAGATTCGCGCGGCGGCGGCGCCGCGCAAAGCTGTGGCCAGGCCTTTTAAATCGAAGCAAAAAATGAAAATCCTAACCTAACTGGGTAAAAATGCTAATTTCGGTTTTAAACTCGCATAAATACGAGTAATCCAAGTCACTTAATAGCTACTGCAATAAATTATATTACTTGAATGAGTAGCTACTAGCTTTTCCCGTCCCTAATCAGCGTAAGAGATTAGTTTAAATGCGGAGCCTACTGTTTTTATCCTCCTCAATCGATTGACTTCGAAGGTCTATTCAAAATAACGGACTCCGTAGCTACAGAATACCAAATATGCCGTAGCCTAGTTGGTAGTACACCTGCCTTCGCAGCTCAAGGTCGCGGGATCGAATCCCGCCCAGGGCAAACATTCGTGTGATGAGCACTTGTGTTTGCCTTGTGTCTGGTCTGGATGTATTTATCTATACATATATATTGTATATCAGCTGTCTGACAGCCATAGTACAGGCCCTGCCTAGTTTGGGGTCAGATGGTCACGTGTGAGATGTCCCACATATTTAAAACTAGCTTTCCGCCGCGGCTCCGCCCGAGTTAACAGTTTTTCCCGTGGAAATGAGGCATTTTCCCGCGGTAACAGGCAGCCTATGTTACTCAGGTCAGGGTGAATGTAGATTTCTAATGGTGAAAGATTTTTGAAATCGGTTCAGTAGTTTTTGAGTTTATTCATTACAAACATACGGACACACACACACACGCAAACACACAAAAATAAAAAAATCCTTTTTATAATATAATTAGTATGATATGATTTATTTTATTAGTATGATGGCGCTCAGAGCGTCGGTGGCCAAGTGGCTAGGCCCGTTGACTTCCATTCCGAAGTTCGCGGGTTCAAACCTCGGCACGTACCAATTTGTTTTCGATTTTCGAATTCATATGTACGTTTATTCGACGCTCTTGCGGTGAAGGAAAACATCTTGAGGAAACCTGCACACACCTGCGAAGAAATTCAAAGGTGTGTGTGAAGTTGACCAACCCGCACTGGGCCAGCGTGGTCGACTAAGGCCTATTCACCCTGGTATTTTTCTGGTATCAGGGTAGGCTCGAGCCCCTCCTTGGGGACATATATGAGCTGACTATCTATATATCAATTTGGTAATGGGGTTAAAACATATAAAGTTGTTGAGAGGTGTCATTAAAGTTAATAAAATAAAATTACTACAATATACTCAAACGTAGGAAACCCTTTGCTCTTCGAATCAAAAGTCCCTTTTTATCCTACAACATTCCACAACTTGTGCATTTTGCTTCACAGCCAAGTTCGTAGTATAAGCGAACAAAGCCCTAAGCAGAATTTGTATTAAATGCAACGCCATCTAGCGACGGACGCGACGATCTGCACCTAATTATGTAAGTTCTCAACTTAATGCATACAAATGTCATCCATTCCGCGCGTCTCGCTTCCCGACGGCTGTAGAGTTGCCAGATGCACGGATTTTTGCGTATAGTAGGTATAATGTGATTTTATATTAAATTTTTTTAGTGACAATTACATTATATCCAAACAAATCCTCTCTTAATATATTTTTTTACTTCTCCTTTTTTAAACCTTGTCCTGACAGATAAATAATTTATTAATTCAGTGCAGCGGTTCCGAAGATTACTTCGCATTAACGTGTACGGTCTCCTGCATAGAAAACGGCAAGCGGCAAGCGGCAAGCGGCCTGTCGTAAGCGGCGGGTAGTCACCGCTTATGATAGGGTCCGTTTTCTTTGCAGGAGACTGTACAATTACATAATATATAAAGTAAAAGTTTAAAGTATTACTTACTTACTTATACATATTTAGACGATTGATGTTTATTTCATACTTGCTTCCCGCCGCGGCTCCGCCCGCGGTAATAGTTTTTCCCGTGGGAATGAGGAATTTTCCCGCGGTAAAAGTTAGCCTATGTTCTTCCGCAAGGTCTATTCTATCTTTGTGCCAACTCCGCCCGCTTTAACAATTTTTCCCGTGGGATTGAGAAAATTTCCCGCGGTGAATTGTAGCCTATGTTCTTTCCTAAGGTCTATTCTAACTTTGTGCCAAGTTTCACCAAAATCGGTTCAGTAGTTTCGGAGCATTTTCAATTATTAGGAATATTTTTCGTGTTTTTTTTACACCTTGGGTTACATTATTGAAGTTTTAGTAAGGAACCCTAATTTTTTTGAAAATAAAATATAGCCTATGTTACTCAGGGTGAATGTAGCTTCCCAACAGTGAAAGAATTTTTGAAATCGGTTCAGTAGTTTCGGAGCCTATTCGATGCAAACAAACAAACAAACAAAAAAACATAAATCAAACCTTTCCTCTATATAATATTAAGCTGAGGCCAAACCTGCGCGACCAAAGCGACTGCAAAGCGGGAGCGTCTACCGCGCGACGGACGCTACCCATATACATCTATGGCGCTTTGCATACCTACGCGACCGCATCGCGGGACGGCCGCGTCGGCAGAGCGGGACGCACGCGTCCAGACCAGTCCGGTGAAGCTTGATTTGTCGTACCTTTTCGACACAAGCATAGGTCAATTCAAAAAAAAAAAAAAAAGCACGCGTCCAGTGGTCAGACGTGTGTTGTGAGCGAGTTTGTTTGTTATTTAATTCCACAATGACTACAACAGGAGATACTACAGAGTTGTTTGTTCCGCAAGAGCAAGCAATAAAAGGTTGCCTGGTAGAAATTGCTACCTTAGCAATAAGGCCGCCTTTTGACTCTTCTGTTTGTACTGTTCTATTTTCTGTATACTTTGTCTTTTTCAGTCAATAAAGTATATTGTATTGTATTGTATTGTATTGTATTGTATTGTATTGTCTTCCTCATCAGAGTCAGACTCTGATGTTAAGTACCAGGATGTCATCACCACAACAATTTAGTAGTTACACCAGATAAAGTCGCGCGTCTTCAGTGATTGTTCATCAATTAATGAAGTTGGCGATTCGCGCCGCAGTCGCGCAGGTATGCACGTTAGTTTCGCTTTGCAGACGCTCCCGCATCGCGTCCCGCGTCCCGCTTTACTGACGCGCAGGTTTGGCCTCTGCTTTAGTATAGAAGAGATACGATTGTTCAGCAGCATAAAAAATAGATTAATAATTTACAAAAAATCGACCCAGGTGTGAAGCAGGTACACAATGATGATCACTTTACCAAAATGACTACTGTCGTTGCTTAAAAAAAGTTGTTCAGTTGCATAATGAGAATAAATGAAATACAAATAAAATATGACAGAAATGTATAATTTTTAAGTACATGTGGTATTTATAAACATTGCAATATGTCGGTCAATTTGTAGCTTTCCTGATGATTCTATTTCAATGTTTCCCTCAAACTGAAATATTTTTCAACGTTTCCGTAGCCTCAAGCGCAACTCTACTCCACGGAACCCATCTAAATTGCATTCCGAGCGCCTCACAGCACGGATTATTAGTTTAAATAGCTGAGGAAAGATAGAAGCCAAGTAGTTTCTTTCCTTTTATTCTTCAGCTTAACGGACACTGTCAAGCCGTTGCGGCTTGCTTACCAGCAGATTCCAAGCCGCGTAATGGCTTGTGACTTGGCTTAACGAGCACTCTAGTTTGATAGCCACTGAGCTTATAGTTTAAATAAAAAAATGTGGGAGGCATAGAGCTCGCCTTATCGAGTATGAACCGTAAGCACGGGTATGCACTTGCACAGTCCGAATATCTTCAGCGCGTTCGTTTAGTAGCAAATGGTTATCGGAGCTTTCTCCCGGTGAAAATAAGTAATTTAATAGCAGAACATTGTGAAATGTGCAGTGATAAGTTGCAAACATGACTCGAGGAACAAATCCATTAATAAAAATGTTATTGATTTCACCGCCCATACAACATCTGCTTACGCTTGGCACAAAGGCAGCGGAGCGGTGCGCGTACTCTATGTTATTTATACTCTAACTAAGCTAAGCCTATGAGCTTTACATTTCAACCATCTCAACATCATCATCATCATCATCATCATCATCAACATCAGTCTAAGAAAACAAGTTCTAACCATTAGACCACGTGACTGACACGAGCCTACGTCATTTCTACGCCATTTTGCCTATTCATCCTTGTCGAATGCGTGTAATAGACAAGTATGAACAGCGCAAAATGACGTAGGCTGTGTCAGTCACGTGGTCTAACGGTTAGACCTTGTTTTCTTAGACCATGATTTCAACAAAATCGCATCTATGTCGAAGAACGCACGGTGTCGCTTTTGCGCCGTCCCAAACAAGTTTTTTGAACCAGATGAGATCACAGATGCGGTTAAAGCAGCCAAAGAATTCTGTTTACACCTTAAAGAATGCCCTTCTGGTAGTAAATACCGTTCTGGTAATAATTACCCTCACGTACCAATGCCAGAGCAACCCGCCCGGTCCAATTCAATATAGTTATGAGATGAGAGCCCCTCAGGCCACGTCTCTGTGTGAGTCAGTACTACACATATAGAGTTATATATCTAGTTATAGTTCGATTCTATTGCTAACTTCAGTTTGCTTGTCACTGTACATACGATTTAACGTACCCTTCAGGTAACAATTACCCTTCAGGTAACAACGCCCGTACCCGTCGGCGGGGGCGTGGCCATAACCAAAATCAGAATTGATAATCAGAGATGGAGCCCCTCAGGCGTCGTCTCCTTCACGATGTTTTTCAATATCAACGCGCTAGGCCGTGGTCCGAGGCTCCCTTGAGCCGCCCCTAGACGCGTTGGTATATGACTTTTTTGGGGTAGAGTCTTCCGCTCCCCCGCAAGTCCGGTGAAGTACTTATAGGTCAATAAAAAAAAAAGATTTAACATGGATTGATTGTACGTCTACAAAAAACACTAAAAAGAAATACAGTTCATTATTTTAATTTACTATTGTGTTCTATTTTAATACCAGCGTCGAACAATCTCCTTCATGATGTTTTCCATACCACACACTAGAGGTCTGAGGCCAGCCCTAGTCGTTTTACTATATGACTAGAATGACTACTTTGGGATAGAGTCCTCCGCTCCCCCACAACGTCTGATGCAGCGACACAAGCTTAGGTCAATAAAAAACACAGGTGTCGCTTGTTGCGACAACCTTACTTGAAACTTGTACTGTGTCTGATATAATAGGTACTATAAATACTAAATGGCTGCGCCCCGTTGAGATTGCAAGCAACCCTAACCATTATTGTTAAACAATTTTTCAGCGCCAGCCTCTTTTTCGGTTGTTTTTTTATTTGCTTGTATCGCATATTCCTTCTCGGCTTGCTCGCCGGAGGGCATTGGCTCGGTAAATAACTCTGTACTATGCACTAACATATTATTATAATAAAGTGGGTGTTAGTCAAGTCTGGGTGTATACCGTATCTTCACCCAAAAGTTTGGAAAACGCGGCTGTGCAGCTTATTAAAGCCATCTAAAGCTACCTTCTATGCTGGAGGAATTAGAGCATAATATCCTTTTTAATATTTTTGCTACGACATGACAATTGGAAAAAAAAACTATATAAAAGAAAAAAATCTTGGAGCTTTTCATGGACACTGGCATTCTTTTCGAGAACTACATTTATTAATATTATAGCTGACTAATAAACCCGCAAAAATAAAAATGATGCTACATTTCCACAATCAGACGGCCCCGTAGCCTAGTTCGTAGTAGGTAGAGTGAAGAATTCCCTAATGAAATAGTAAACACTTATTACTTTTATACTGATTTATTCAGTATATTAAAATATTTCCTAAGAACTTTCCACAACAAAATCCATAGAAGACTAAATCAACCTGTGAGACAATTCCGCATTTAAAAATAAATAGTTTTTCTAGATATATGGCATTCCAGCCAGATCTAAATTAAAGGAGTTGCAACTTCGATAATGCAAACTCCACAGTACGTTTGCCTTTGAAGCTTAGGGTCGCGGATTCGAATCCGGCACAGGGCAAAAAATCGTGTATCAGCTGTCGGGCTTTGCCTAGTTTGGGGTCAGATGGCCGTATGGTATGTGAGATGTCCTCCACATATTTATTTATTTAGTTTAATTCACGATAGTTGTTTAAAAACCTACAAATTCGATTCACAACACAACCCATTTTTCCATACTTATCGAGAAGATTTCAGCCACATTTTCTTTTTAAGAGATATCTTATTTTTGTGGTATACTACAAGCCGTTTTAGTCACCGCCGCGCCGCCGCGCCGCCGCGCCGCAGACTTTTCTAGGCTGTTACAGTATGAAATCTCTTTACCTTCCGTCTTCAGTAACCAGTTGCGTACACGGCGCTTTTATTAGAATTCCAAGGCGTCAGATTGGTAAAGGAATGTTCAATATGGCGGAGACAATACGGGGTCGTGTAAGGAAACTAACTACATACAGCGGCCTATCGGTAAGTAGGTCATTTATCGTTTTGTGTTGTAAGGGCGATGAGAAGCTAGTACTTTGCATCGCTATTCGTATTCGTGTATTCGGAATTTACATAGTTTCGGTGTCACAGTAGCGCGACCGAATAATAATGTTGTGAATATCTAAATACTAAATACATCTATCCAAGGCGACAAATTCGTAACAATAGTTTGAAAAAGACTCCGCTACCCTATCCCATATCCCATACTAATATTATAAATGCGAAAGTGTGTCTGTTTGTCGACCAATCAACTTGATTTTAGGCATAGAGTTAGTTGAAAGGATGGAGAGTGACATATGCTACTTTTTACAGCGGGAAAATACTTCATTCCCACGGGAAAAACTGTTATCGCAGGCGGAGCCGCGTACGTAAAGTAGGGTAGAGTAAGATGGAGTAGGTTAGAGTAAACTTGATTCGAATTTTGAATGTCGAAACCTTGTTGTAAAGTAACTCCAGCTTTCTACTGAAAGATATTGTATAGCTAAAAATTCATTGGCCTAGTCTTTCAATTGGTATAGCAGTCGGTACGTGTGTTTTTGATTTTCGAATATGTGTAGGTAGGTGTAGGTGCGTTTATTCGACGCTCTTACGGCGAAGGAAAACTTCGTGAGGAAACCTGCACACACCTGCGAAGAAATACTAAAAATGTGAGTCAAGTTGAGCAACCCACACTGGCCCACGTAGTCAACGTGGCCTGCTCACCCTGTTCCAGAGTAGGCTCGAGCCCCTCGGTGGGGACATATTATAATGTATAAAGACTGTTTAGGAATCTCTATAAAATAACTCCAATATACCCAAAATAGATGGTTTAACTGAATTGATAAAAAAACTCAATAAAAATAAATATATAAACATAATGAATTTTACAGGCTTTAATTCTTAAAAAAATATTTTTAAACATTTTTCAGCACCGTCATCGCGGTTGTATTCCCCGCGGGTTTTCATTCAAAACTCAATTTTTCAGTCCCTGAAAAGATTTTCATTACGTTTTGAACCGAGTAAATTGAGCAATTTGCGGGTAGATTGTATGAAAAGCTCATTGTTATCGTTTTATATACCACTAGCTTTCTACCGCGGCTCCGCCCGCGTTCACAGGTTTTCCCGTGGGAATAAGTTATTTTCCCGCGGTGAAAAGTGGCCTATGTTAACACATAACCACACACACACACACACCACACACAACCATCACATAACCATTAACATCCAGGGTGTCAGCTAACTCCATACCAAATTAGTTTAGACGTGAAGAAGTAACAAACTTACACTCACTCACAAGTTTTGCCTTTGTAATTACTGTGATGTGATGTGATGTGATATAACTTAAAAATTGCGCCCTACTCAGAAAGGACACGATTAATCCATAAATTTAAGTAATTTTCCCAAAGTTTTTTTCCAAAATGTAAAAATACGTAGCGTACAGTCAGCTGCAGAGTACGCTACCCAGCTGCGCCACAATAAATGTATTTTTCACTGTACACTTTGTCATTTAATTCATTTGGAAGTTAGGTGGTGGCGCTTTTGCAGAGTATTACATAGATTTTTGCCGGGTGGATACCTAATTCTAAATCAGGCTGTACCTATGTGTGCGTGTGTGTGCGTTTGTGTGTGTGCGTGCGCACATGTGTATTAACAAGCCGTTTTGAGTAACAAAATCCAGCAGTGGACTTTACTAGGCTATTAAAGTGAAATCCTACGCTTTGTATTTAATAGAGAAATATTTTTTTACATATCTGAGATGATATTTTTTAAGTTACTCAAAATCGAATGTCAACGGAGTTTATCAACTTTCCGAAATATTATTTTTCCCAGTGCGGGTTTGTCAACTTCACACACAGCCCTTACTGCAGGTGTGTGCAGGTTTCCTCACGATGTTTTCCTTCACCGTAAGAGCGTCGAATAAACGTACATATTAAGAATTCGAAAATTGAGGACACATTGGTACGTGCCGAGGCTTAAACCTGCGAACTTTCGAATAGAAGCCAACGGTCCCGGCTTAGCCACCGACGCTCTTAACATACTTATCAATCGACTAGTCCAGTTTCGGAAAGCGAAAAAGATCTTCACTTCATTTTACATAACGATTATTAAAAAAGTTGGTTCCATCGTTGGCACTATAGAGACTTGAGCCACAATGACGCTGCATTTCTTAACTTCAGTAAAACTTAAACCCAACTGCCGGCTTCACGATCTTGGCTCCGGCTTTTCAAGGAACACAGTGATAAAAGCTTTGTACAGTAGATTATATTTTGAAAAATTGTGTCTGCCTTTTTTTAGATACTATATTTTTATTATTAGCATGGAGTGACGGTTAGTGGGTGTGTTTTCATAAAAATATGTAATAAATGAATAAAAGAATTAAAAACAAATTTTAAACAAGAAAACAACATTGAAACACGATATATTTTCATTTCTCGTCACGCTATATCCGTAAGTCCGGTGAAGCTTGATTTGTCGTACCTTTTCGACACAAGCACAGGTCAATTCAAAAAAAAAAAAAAACTATATCCGTGCGCTATTTGTTAAGTCACTTTTCCATATCGACTTGCCTTTAGTTACAATTCTGCATGCGTAGTATGATATCTTTACATTGTCCTGTACTTTACAAGAAAGAGACAAAGTTTCTTTGGACCTAAATTATGTCATCTCCTTTGACTAAACCTTTTTGCAGATTTTTCATAAAGGGCTTCACACACAGCAGCTATAATGTACATCTTTACATTATAGCACGATACATCTCATTACATCTTTCCATAGAAATCCCCAGGAGACAACACACAGCAGCTATAATGTATATTTTTACATCTTTGTATCTTAAGATACAGAGCGATACGGAAATATACATTAAATAGTTCGATATATCTTGATACATCTTAATACATCTCAATATATTTCCGTATATCTCTTATTATAGAGGGTGTTCAACAAGTTGCTAGTTATTAAACACACAGTACAGTCTGTCTCAGTCTCAATCGCTCAATTAAAATCAGGATATTATGATTTCCTCGGATTTGACCCTTAACGGATTGACTATTTATTTTGAAGACTTGGCTTCGGCCTTTTATATACATTGAAGCATTATTGACCATAGCTTCCCGCCGCGGCTCCGCCCGCGTTAATAGCTTTTACCGTGGGAATGAGACATTTTCCCGCGGTAAAAGTTAACCTATGTTCTTCCGCAATGTCTATTCTATCTTTGTGCTAACTCCGCCCGCTTTAATATTTTTTCTCGTGGGAATGAGAAATTTTCCCGCGGTAAATTGTAGTACTTGTAGCCTATGTTCTTTCCCAAGGTCTATTCCGTCTTTGTGCCAAGTTTACCAATATCGGTTTATAGGTTTCGGAGCCTATTCAATTATTAGGAATAATAATATATTTTAGGTATTTTTTTACACCTTAGGGTTATATTATTGAATTTTGGTAAGGATTTTTTTTTTCAATAAAATATAGCCTATGTTACTCAGGAATCATGTAGATTCTTAAAAATTTTCTCAATCCACAATTTTCTGTTTTTGGCGCATGTTGCAATACGCCCATCAAAATCACAATCCGGATCATCTTCTGATGAACTATCTAGTAAATCTAGACGGGTCCATAATATTATAATAATCAGAATAGAACACCCTGTATAACACTTTAGCAGCTGGGAAGTGCGTCAATGGGTACGTGTACCTATGGAATGAAGGAAAATATACCTTACATTACCTGTTGTGTGTGTGATACGTTAAGATAAGGTATAGCTATACATCCCAGGATGTAATATACATTATAGCTGCTGTGTGTGATGCCCTTAAAGATTTGTTTTTACCTCTTTTATTTAAAATTAAAAAAAGACGGGCGGGAGGAGAAAGCTTGGTGTGTAGAGACTCCAGCTCGACACGGGAAACACAGTGCTTAATAAAATTTGTATGTAAAAACTACGTAATTGTGCAACATTGTAGTGCGAATCAACTTTGCAATTGGGAAGCCATTAATTAGATTGTCGTGACAACATCTGGCTGACTGAGTATTCATGCTCACTAAAGTGTCCTGACTTGCGGTGGCGTGTGGGCCGGGTCGTTGGGTTCCCTCTAATATGGTTGAGCCCGGCGATGGCTGACCCATGCGTCAAACCCGTGAACGTGGTGCTGCTTGGGGGGACTGGTCTACTCTAGTCGATTGCCGGTTGTTTTATTTTTGGTTATATAATTTAGTTTTTCTACTTAGACTGGTTGCCTTCCTCTACTAATTGCATACTTCGTTTGCACTCTTTGTTATATTCATTGATATACAATAAACATAGATACACAAACGCCGCTCAAAAAACGGCACCGGCAAAGGAAGGCCATAATCTAACGTGTGGCCTTGGGTGGCCTTGCTTCTGCCTCAGTCGCTTAATGGCCGCGCACCGGCGCAAACGTCTGACTATTCATCTAGAATATTCGATACTATAGTGGCCAGCACATGCGGTTGGACACTCGCACCACGAAATTCACACCTACCGCTACGGAATACGCTCTCAAGGTCATAAAGTCCAGCCGCATGGGCTGGCTACTGTACATAATTTCTGCTAAAACGCCATCTAATGTCAAATAGAAATACTTCTTACAAAGAAAATACAGGACCGTATTAGGACAACAATAAAATTAACGCGGGTGATAGATAAAGCTTTTTGAAACTGATAATAATAGTAATATAGTAGGTATGTAAACCGTTTTAGTATGTAAACCAATGGTAATTCAAATGAAAAACGTTTTTTTAATCATACAGCCTGTTAGTTTTTTAAAGATTTCACATTCAATTTGCATGAGCCCAAATACGGCCGATTTATTATTACAATCACGTCGTGTGGCCCTTGTTAGCCTTCCTCAGGTCCTTAGTCCTTTAGTGACGCAAAAAACATTATTTTCTTATTTTGATATCTAAACCATAAGTGACGCTACTTTGTAAGAATGATTGGCATTTGAACATGGTAAAAATGGAAATGGAAAAATATGGAAAAATAAATAATAATTTCAGCTAATATACCATAGATACCTTAGCAATAAGGCCGCCTTTTGACTCCTGTATGTATTTTTAATTTGTTATTTTGTATTTTTTTGGTGTCAATAAAGTATTTTGTATTGTATTGTATTGTATAGATCAAAGATCAACTGAAGCGCGACTTTCTCCCACCTCTCTGGCTAGATCAACTGATCAAAGAAAAAATATTAAAAAAAAACTAGTAATAGACAGGCACAAAAACGTTAAATATATAGAAATACAAAAAGTCTGTTGTTTGGTTTCAGATAAAGTAATGCTGCCAAAATAAATAATAACCTGCTCTATTATTATTTTAATTGTAAAACTTAAATCTTTACTTAAATATAAAAGCCTTGACCAGAAAAAAGAAGGCCTGCGATGGGGGCGGGCGACCATTTCTCAACCACTTATGGTTTAGATATCAAAATAAGAAATGTTTTTTGCGTCACTAAAGGCCTAAGGACCTGAGGAAGGCTGATTACTAAGGGCCACACGACGTGATTGTAATTATTTATTTCGCCATCTAGTGAAGAATTGCAAAACTTTTTCCGATTACAGATCAGGTGAACTTCAATAGGTTGCCTTTAAAATTCAACTACTCGCTACTAGAGGGCTGGCATGCAAAAAACACTCGCTTGTGTGGCAAAATCATACTTTATTGTAATGTGCTAGAGTCCATATTGATATAATTTATTATTCAAATTATGTTCTTTCATTACTGGAAACCGTACATGTTGATATCTTTAGCGGAAGAAGG
Source organism: Teleiodes luculella (assembly GCA_948473455.1). Taxonomy (NCBI): domain Eukaryota; kingdom Metazoa; phylum Arthropoda; class Insecta; order Lepidoptera; family Gelechiidae; genus Teleiodes; species Teleiodes luculella. The sequence continues at coordinate 3,360,572 of OX419607.1, forward strand.
TAATTTGTCAGTAATTTGCACAAATAGATTTGTTCAATATTATCTAAGCATTAAAGTCTAAATTAAAAATTAAGTCAACAACTCAAAGGCTATTTTGCACATAGTTTCAACGGTACAATATCTGTATAGGCATGTATATGTCGATAGTTGACGCGGTGCCGTGTTTGGCGTTAGATTTTGTATGAGATCGTGTATCTATGTTTATTGTATATCAATGGTTATATTAATCAAATTGCATAAAATAATTTTGTAAAATATTTTTTGAAAAGATGCAACGCCTGTGGAGTTTCTTCCGGCGGGTTCTTCTCCACAGAAGACAGCCAATTGTGAACTTGCCACAAAAGAATATGTAACTGAATACTTTGAGCTTTGAACAGTGGTGGAAAATGAGAAAGCAGAGTAGACATAAGAATGTCCTACGTAAACGTAAATAAAATACACACATAAACAATAATTCTATACCATTACATACACATACTTATACTTATAAATAAGTATTTTCTAAGCCGCCAGTTACACCCTCTGAGTAGTTCATCATTTCATTTCATTTCATTTCTTGAGCGATCATTTTGCAACCGTCCTTTTAATTTTATTATGTAGAGAGATGAGATAAGCCTTTGCCCACAAGACACAGAGCTAGCTAAGATAAGATGATACTTTAACTAATTTTTTTTTTATTCCAGGTCAGAAGCCCGTAATATTAAATCGCCATTACAAAAATAATGTTGAATGTTAAAAATTTTGCCTGGTACATATTGCTACCAATAAAGTCTATTGATTACTTTAAAGTTTTGTTTACTCTTTTTGGTGGAAGTTAATAAAAAATATTTTAATTTAATTGTATTATACAAAACTTTTCGAATAACAAACAGACAAGACCTTACAAAACAAAGGCCTGCAGGCTTTTGTTATTTTATTAATACGTATTATTTCTTTTTTTTTTTTTTTTAATTGACCTATGCTTGTGTCGAAAAGGTACGACAAATCAAGCTTCACCGGACTGGCGGGGGAGTGTCACCGGACTGGCGGGGGAGTGGTACGTATTATTTCATGAATACTTTACACCACACAACACACACACACCCAAAAATGTTGTTATGGAACCTACCTAATACAAGCTTAAGTCATTCTCTCCAGTAAGCTTCACAGAAATGACCAAAAAGATTACACCCATTAGGAAGGTATTCAGAAAAATGAATTCAAAACGAAACAAGCATGTAATTTGTGGGTCTGAGAGGGGATAAAAAAGAAGGGCAAGAGGGGGGAAGCTTGCAGTAGGCAACACATACGCCTTGCCAACCTTTCGGCTGTCGCGTTTTTACAGGGCATGTACCTACGTACCATACATTCATCTATGTAATACATAATACGAGTATAATACATATCGCCAAGCTTTTAAAGGTGCTTTTCCACCAGAGCTGTGCTATGGAGCTTTGTTGCGAGGATGTGATAGCTAAGCTGTAAAAATACGTGACCGTTTTCACTGCTGCTATGCTATTAGTGGTCCATAGCAACGTAGCATAGCCGCATAGCTCATCTCCAGTGGAGAAGCACCCTAATTAAAATGAGTCACAGAATTTGGCGTTGCTAAGTAGTGCAATATTCGTACTATAAATAAAGCAATAATTATTTAAGTAATTGTTATCTAGAAGCACTAATCTCCTGCCTAAGATATTCGTGCATTGCAAGTGTAAGACCACATGTGTTGGCGACTGTACCTGCCTAATGCAAGTATGAAATAACATGTTCTCGCTAATGTTGCAACGTTTAAGCAGTCATCAATCCGTTTAACGTTCGCGGACTGTAGTTATATGCGAGTAGGGTGACTATGATTTTACTTTCAACAGAGTCCTGCTTACATTACTTACAGAATTGACGGTTGCTGGGACATAAAAGTTCCACCTCTTTAACATGCCTGGTCCACGCGTGACAGACATAATTTTGTCGTGCGTATTGTTAGATTAAAAGAAGTGGTCAGGCACAAAAATATACTGTATTAGATTTTAACAAGCTGAAAGTTTTTGTGACACGGGAAAAAATAAAAAAAAGCAACACCTGACAAGTACCTATACATCAATAATTTGAAAATAATCTTGAGTGCCAGGTACAACAATGCATTCTCTATAACACTCATTCTCTTATCCTATTGGAGGATATTTCAATACGGCGGGTTTCTTGACTGATAAGTGTGCGACAAACTTTTGTCCTAAGGACTGCATGTTACGGGGGCTGGTTGGTGACTAGCGAGGAAAGTTCACAAGGTACACCGAATATTTGGTGAGGGTGGCGGTAAGCCGCTGGATGTGGATCAATCGTTTTGGAGTTCTTTGGGAGGCGGTTGCCCAACTATGGACGTCTATAGGTTTAAACGATAATTACCTTTAAGGCATAATATGAGCAGTATATGGCCCACCTAGTGTCCTGCCCTGCCACCTGCTCGCAGCAGGTCCGGATGGATGCCACAGATAATGCAGTCGAAGTGGCTAGGTTCTGGGCCAAAATTATCTAAACAATTGTCATCGACACGATAAGAAGAAGAACGATAATAATGGTAGCTTGCTTATTTTATCGTGTGGGCTGTTTTTGTTAGGTTAACAACTGACATAATAAAAACCCTGCAGGGTTCAGGATAACGCAATCACCATAAAAGGCTTCCTGACAATATAACAGCCGGAACCCACGTATCTTTCAAGACAAAACAATTAGAGATTCAGTTAATATGGCATTTTAAAACACGGGATTTTTACTTTTATACCTATTTAATTCTTAAAAAGTAAAACATAGTTGTCATTTTAAAACAAAGGATTTTTGCTTTAATATTTCATTCTTAAAAAGTAAAACATAATATTGTACTTACGAGTAATTAATATTGTAATTATCCAAAATCAAATTCACAACCGATATTTTTTCCTATCAATCCAACCATGGTCTTTTAATTATATTCTTCAGGCAAACTCATAGTTTAAAAAATCATAGTTTAAAAAGTGAAAGATACAATCATGGTCATCCTATTTCGCGTTAAACTAGACGCCATTACGAATTAATACTGTTGGTAAGTAGCGTTGAGTTTATTGATTCAAATTGCCCCTTGCGCGCTGGGAGGCGTGTAGTGGTAGAGTCCACAATGATCCAACGAAGCATTGCCAAATCAAAGTACTTAAATAATTTTAATTTGAAAAATTAAGATCTGAACGAAAATTTAAAAGGCCAACATAGGCACATCTATATGGGACTAAATAAACACGATAACAGAAGTTACGTGTTTCATTTAGTATCGACATCAATTTTATTAATAAATTTTTAATTTCTGGCCTTGGTCCATTTCATATAAATCCGGACAAAAGTTCATTGACTTTTTTTTTCTTGAAAGTTATTAAAAATAATGTAATGCTATCGTATCGTTTGAAATAAATGTGTGCATTGTATGCACGCGTTAACGACCTTTTGTCCGCGTGTGTGTAACCATAGAGTAGTTAAGCTCTGTCCACGATGACACGACGCAGGCTTGATTAAAACACACATTAAATTTTAAAATTGTGAGGTTATTAGTAAAAGGGCATACAAGTAAGTACTTAGACTGCTGAGAAGTTAGTAATATACGCTTTTATAGTCAATACTTCGCTGGCTAGGTTGAGACCACTCAGACGATATTATTATTTAACGATATTCTTGTTTTGTCATGTGTTTTTTTTTTTGTTTTTTTTTATTGTCATATCAGCAATCTCTTGGGGTATAGCTATAGAGACTGCAAAAAGAGAAAAACCAATAGCCATGGAGCAATGGAGAATATACCGTTAATATTATGGCGTAGTTGCATGTGTGAGGTGAGATGATAACATCCTTTCCACGGTGCAGTGTGCGAATTTCATAATTACCTTATGATTATACTTGTAAATAAGGTTTTGATAGCCGAGTGGTGAACGTTGGCTATTAGTCATGGGGGGTTCCGTGTTTGATTCTGAATGGGTGACAGATGACTATCCTACTAATTTTATAAACGCGAAAGTTTGCAAAAACTACTGAATGGATTTTAATGAAACTTTACAATAATGTAGGTTATACATCAGAATGATATTTAAGTTACCTTTTACCGCGGGAAAATCCCTCATTCCCACGGGAAAAACTGTTATTGCGGGTGGAGCCGTAGGGCGGAAAGCTAGTAGTTTTATTGTTTTTCTTTTATTTTTAATTAAAATTTTAAGGAGAGACATTCTTTTTTTTATTACACTTAACTTTACACCATTGAGAAATATAGAGACCTAAATATGAATTACATACACAATCTATATATATATAAATGAAACCCGGCTTGACCGATTTGGCTGATTTTTTTTTTAAATGTTCGTTGAAGTCCAAGGATGGTTCTTACGGAGAGAAATTAAAAAAAAACTCATTCCCACGGGAAAAATGTTTAACGCGGGCGGAGCCGCGGGGCGGGAAGCTAGTAGTTTGAAAAACTCTAGAAAAACACGCTTAAGATGCTTACTTGAAGAGTTTCACTATCTAACTTTGGGATCCTTCATCGGACCTTGGTTAAGTGGTCACCTCACCTCGCCAATATAAAGGTCTTATTTAGACAAATCAAATGAGCCCAAATTCGGGGGGTTTACTAGTAGCCGTTGAAAAGTTCCCCTATCTAGGGACTACTACCTATTTGGTATTCTGTGCCCTATCCAACTTCCGGCTCCAGCATCAGATCAGCTTGCTTGTGTCAAATTATTAAATAATATTTAATATTAATATAAAAATATTTAATATTAAATTATTACCCTAGATTCCATTACATACTTAGTTACATTCAAGTGGACGTAATACAAAGCGTGTAAAAAATTAAATGCATTCGTTTTAGATTTTATGTTGAGGTTATAAGGTTAAAATTAAGGTGGCAAGTGGCCACTGCCTTGTAAAGGTTTAAGGCCTGTTCACTCTATATTACACGTAAGCACAAAGCCCTCTGATTTCCAGGTAATAAGATACCTGATTTTATAACTTATGGCATGGTTGTATAACTTAATAAATAAATAAACTTCAAACAGTAAAAGCTGCTGCAATTTAATATTCTCTCTATTTTCAAAGCTTGTTCGTGCAGGTTTATTTTGGTCGTAACATGCACAGGCATTTCGTACCCTTTGACCTAGTACAGTCAATATCACGCTAGCTTAACACTTTGGGTTTTGCAGTACATTCAATAAGGAACAAAGTCTTTTGTCAAAGTCGCGTTGGGTGTGTTCAATTTATCTTGCACTTGACTTACAAGAGGCAGTCAAGACATGGGCCATATTTTAATAATAATAAGGCCTATAAACAGTATTCACCCCAAATTCAAGTAGGCTCTACTCTAGCCTCCCAATGTAGACGTACCTACATATAACTAGTAACGTAAAGATAATAAAGATAACTGTCATACAGTTTAGCGGGCAATATGTACTGTGTTACTTGAATGCTATAGAAGCATGAAAGAAGCGCGTAAATGCTTGTTCCGTTCCGGTGGAGCATAAAAGCGGAGGCCAATTAAATAAAAGTTCCTTCGCGAATACGGATACTCAGTGATATTTGGCGAATACGAATTACGAATATTCCTGTTGTATTCTTTGCATCATTTCTTTTATACATGTACACAGCGATGGTATAAAGGTACAGTCATCTCATCATTTGTAAAGTACACTTCACACCAACTTAAGAATTCAAGGGCAATGTATCACGGTGGTGTAAGAAAGTTGTTGTTCCGAATAAGCAATCAGGAACTTGGGTTGGTCATCCATCATACTTCCGAAGAACTAAATCATTCTTCAACACCACCAACTTATCTCTACACTCCAAAACTGTCTTTACCATAAAATTCAACCTTATTCTTTATACATCAACGTTGTTGGCGGAACTCGCGACTGCAGTTAAAGTTATGGTATAATCCACGCACTTTTGAAGCAGAATTACATTTGCATTTGTTGTGGACTTTATTGGGGTGATGATAAAGCTGATTTTGGATTACATTTGGAGTGGAAAATCTTGTCGAAAACTGGGAAACTCGCTAAATTATCGAAATCCAATTTTAACTTCGGCCCTGCCGCTTTTTAAGTCTGCTATAAGTCTAATATGGTTTTTGAGGGTGAAAATCTTTTTTTTTTTTCAGTTGTGTCAGCAAACCTGTTAAAAATATCTACTTAAATATTAAGCTTGTTTGTATTTTTAATGAATTTCGGAATTGTTACTGTTTTCTAAATGCATTTAAACTTGAAGGTGTTTTAATATTAAATTATTGAGATTTTCGACTTCAAAAATCTATTTAGCTTTCTTTTTAGCTTTTTTTACAACAGCTTTATCATCATAAAATTATTTTGGCTAGTAGACGTCCACTGCTGGACAAAGGCCTCCCCTAGAGATCTCCACAACGATCGGTCCTGCGCTGCCCGCATCCAGCGGTTTCCCGCGACCCTCACCAGATCTTTAGTCCACCTTGTGGGGAGCCTGCCCACGCTACGCCTTCCGGTGTGTTACCAGTGATGATTCACGGATCCAAGATGTGATCGCTTACAATAAGCTCTAAGTCAAAGTCATTCAAAGAGCAATGAAGAGTGTATATTGGACTAGTGCTATAAAATTGAAATAAGCGTTGGTGGCTAAGTGGCTAGGGCTTTTGTCTTCCAAAAGGCGCGGGATCGAAACTCGGCTCGTACCAATGTGTTGTCGATTTTCGAATTCATTATGTACGTTTGATCGACGCTCTTACGGTGAAGGAAAACATCGTTGTGATGAACTTGCACACCTGCGAAGTAATTGTGTGAGTAAAGTTGACCAATCCGCACTGGGCCTATTCACCCTGATATCAGGGTAGGAGCCCATATAATTATGACGAGATGTTCACAGATATTTCTGTGCCTTGACTGAAATATCACTACATAGTATAAAACAAAGTCGCTTTCTCTGTCCCTATGTCCCTATGTACGCTTAAATCTTTAAAACTACGAAACGGATTTTGATGCGGTTTTTTTTTAAAAGATAGAGTGATTCAAGAGGAAGGTTTATATGTATAATACGTGCATAATATGCTTAAGGATAACCCACAATAACCATATTCCCGTGCGGAGACGGGGCGGGTCGCTAGTTACGTCATAAAGGAGTAATAATTGTGAACATCTTGACGTGGCAGCTATTCTGAACAATCTCTGTCTTGTCATATGCACAACATGCAACATACAACATGATTGTACATTTCACTGCTGCACTGAAGCGCAAAGTTAGACTCGATACTAGATCTAACTTTGTATTTCAGTGCATTATTGCTAAACTATAGTTCGAACAGTGATTTCACTTGGAGTTGTAAGAGTTTTCTCGGTGGATTTGTTAGGAGATTGATATGTTTTCGGCTCAAGCCATTTGGCTACTAGCATGAGGTTTCATGTATGACAAGACATAATTTTGTCGTGCTTATATTCTTAACTTCCTGGCAGGAAGAGGCACAGGAAAGAGAGTCATGGAGGGAGCGGAGAGAGGCCTTTACCCAGCAGTGGGACACGTATGGCTAATTAAGATAAGATTAAGATATATTCTTAACGAGAGAACCCACAGACGCGGAAAAGCGCGGACTGCTGGACGATTTCTGAGTTTATATGCAACCTGTAATATAGATAGTACCCGCTTTCTATGGGGCCAGCTGCGTAAAATCTAGAAATTCTTCCCGCAACTCTAATAGGCCCAACTCACACTGGCATCGAGTTGAAGCGAAGCGACGCGTCATTTTTAGCGCGGCGTCGCGCGTCGCCGTCACAGTTCAGAGACTTTCGAACATTATGGTCGACGCACAGTGTGAGAATTTCATGATCTGGCGGTACTTTATAGTCAACCACCAAATTATTATATTTTTGTAGTTAAATACCTGTTTTAAAGTTTTACATTTATGATAAATGAATAACAACAAGTTATAAATTTTGAATTTTCAATGTGGGGTCACTCGCGACTTCGTCCGGACAAAGTGTAGTTTTTCAGCGAAATCTTATCTTTTCTGTGAAATTTCGATAAGTTCTCTCTGAGAATACCCCTGTAGTCTATAATACACTCTTGTTTAAAATTTCTAGTTTCAATCAAACTTAAAAAATGCGTTTAGAAATTTCACAAGTAACCCTAGAAAAAAATTGAAAAAGAAAAATTGGCGCACAAAAGCGCAGGAATTGTTAATGTTACCTAATAGCTAAGGCTTGAGGCTACAATATGATACATATTTTTTTGTGGGATGTCTTGGGACTTTTTACTTTTACCCTTTTCAAATTGACTATTATTTAAAAACCGAACATTTTCAGGCCCACTCATTTTTATGTGATTATATGCATATACTTTTACTTTACAGATTTATATTTAGTGTTATTTGTACCTTAATATTCGACCAATACGATAAACAATACAAAATATTAAATTATACGTGTTGTCACTGTGTAATCGCCTCAGTACTGCACGCTAAAAACGATAATTTTTGTGTCATAAAATTTTAAATTTTATGTTCTAACTTCAAATTTTTTTGTCAGCTTTTGAAATACTTATAAAAATATTTAATATGTAATAATAGTCAGTAGGGTCTAAGGCACAAAAAAAAATGTTAGTTGATCGTCTAATTTAAGTTGATATTTTGAATAAAGTCCCTCTAGAATGGGATATTCCTACACTGTGCGACGTCTGAAGCGTTACTGCGCCCGGCTAACGCCCGGCGACGCGCGCTCCAAATATAGGAGCGCGATGTATGTATGTTTGTTACTCTTTCACGAAAAAACTACTGAATGGATATTAATGAATCTTTAAAATAATGTAGCTTATACCTCAGAATAACACATAGGCTACAGTTTACCGCGGGAAAATACTTCTTTCCCACGGGAAAACCTGTTAACGCGAGCGGAGCCGCGGGTCGGAAAGCCAGTACTTTAATATGAGAGCAACAGAGATGAATATACTGTCGGTAAAAAAAGATAACGCGTCCTGTCGCTTCGACTCTGCCCCAATGTGAGTTGAGCCTTAAGTGGTGGCCTATGTCTTCTGTGGGTTCGTGTCTTTAGACTTTGGAGAAAATTACAATATTACGTGTTTCTCATTTCACATAATCATTAATTATTTTTTTTGTATACCTATGATATATCTTGTTTAATTTTATCTAAAACAAATAACAGTACACGACAAAGTTTTAAGGCTGAGGACATGGTTGTGAGCAATTTGGTCGTAACTAGCAGAGTAGTGTAACCACGTATAACGAGCGATATCGGGACAAATGACGTCGTATATTTGATTTACTGTGGGCCCAATAACACCATAACCTTTCTGTTTTAGTGGTCTAAGTTATAAATATTATTTGGCGCTCCATTTAATTTGATTTTAAATAAAACATTTGTGAGTAAGTAAAAACACTTTATTACACAGTAGCTTTCCGCCGCAGCCCGGTTTAGTATTTTCGGAGCTAATTCAATTATTAGGATTACTTTAGGTAATTTAGCTGTTAGCTGTCTGCCCGCGGCTGCGCCCGCGTTGTTTTTTGACTTTTTCGTGCTGTTCCCCGTAGAAATGAGATATTTTCCCGAGGTATAAACTATCTCAGATGTTGACCTAGGATACCACCATGCAAAATTATATTTGAATCGTTCGAGTAGTTTCGGAGATTAGCCCATACAAACAGACAATCAGAAAAAAAAAAGCTGGATATGTTCTATACTTCTTACATCCCTCGGTATTTAGCTTTTTTAGGTATCTATGTACAGATTTTCGACCATTACAGTATTATTATATAGATTACTAGCGACCCGCCCCGGCTCCGCACGGGAAAATGGTTATTGTGGGTTATACTTCAGTATATTATGCATGTATTATACATATAAACCTTCCTCTTGAATCACTCTATCTATTAAAAAAAACCGCATCAAAATCCGTTGCGTAGTTTTAAAGATTTAAGCGTACAAAGGGAGGGACATAGGAACAGAGAAAGCGACTTTATTATACTACTAGCGACCCGCCCCGGCTCCGCACGGGAAAATGGTTATTGTGGGTTATCCTTCAGTATATTATGCATGTATTATACATATAAACCTTCCTCTTGAATCACTCTATCTATTAAAAAAAACCGCATCAAAATCCGTTGCGTAGTTTTAAAGATTTAAGCGTACAAAGGGACATAGGGACATAGGGACATGATGATGATGATGATGTCCTCCCAGACGTATCCGTCGACGGCGACACCCTTAGACAATGTTAGACTGGGCTCTTGCATGAGCGCGAGCATGACTAGCAAAACCAAACTTGGTTTTAAAAATCCTATTGCAAGTAGCACAGTAAAGAGACCCGCTCGAATTGTATGTGTAGTTGTAGTTGGGCTTGGGTCGAGTTTTCCGAATCTGGCGTTTATAGTCAAGTTCTTCAAGACGGGCGCGCTCAAAGTTCTCCAAACCCGTTTTGACATCAGTTCGCCATTCCGACCTCCGAGTTGCAAGCTCCTCCCATGACTCAGGAGATATGCCAATTGCAGTCAAGTGACGCTTTAATACATCCCTGTAACGCAGGTACTGTCCGCCTGGCTTACGTTTACCTGAACTAAGTTCAGAGTAAAATACCTGTTTCGGCAGCCTGGACGACTCCATACGTACAAGGTGTCCACACCAGCGCAGCTGACCCTGCATCAAGAGGCACTCCATTCCAACCATTTTGGTTCGACGTAAAACTTCCGCGTTCGGCACACGATCCTGCCACTTTAGCCGAAGAATAGCCCGGAGACACTTCATATGAAAAATGTCTAGGCGTCGAATGTCTCCCTTATATAGACACCAGGTCTCCGAGGCGTAGAGCAACAGAGGTAGAATTATTGCCCTATAGACAGCGAGTTTGGTGTGAAGCTTCAGATCGTGCGATTTCCAAACCCGTTTGTTCAGTCCGCCAAAGGCCGCAGCAGCTTTAGCAATCCGTGCAGATATTTCAGACTCAAGACGGTTATCGCTACGCACTAGACTGCCAAGGTACCGAAAGGTTCCCACTTCAGCCAGTGGATTTCCGCGCAAGAAAACAGCAGCATCGTCCGCAGAATTCCCTTTTGCAGGTTGTTTAAGAATCTGGGTTTTGGAAGTGCTGATTACCAGGCCGAACTTACGACAGGACTCGTCCAAACTGTCCAGATACCCCTGCAGGTCGTTCAAACTATTAGCCATAAGACAGACGTCATCGGCATACAAAATTTCGGTTACGGAAACGGAGCGCACCCTGCGCTTAGCTCTGAAGCGCGAGAGGTCAAAAATGCTTTTGTCCGTTCGGACATTTATGAAAATCTGATTGTCGAAATTCTTAAGAGCATCGTTTATAACTGCAGCAAAATATATGGCGAAGAGGGTCGGAGCCATTACGCAGCCCTGTTTGACACCGCTGGTGACAGGAAATTGGTCTGTGAAGTCATTTTCATGCCGTACACGAACTGTCATACCTTCGTGGAATTGACGAATTAAATTTATGAACTTCTCAGAGCAGCCACATTTTTCTAAAACCACCCAAAGAGCAGCTCTAGGAACGCGGTCAAAGGCCTTTTCAAGGTCCACAAAACATAGATAGAGGTCGCGGTGTTGCTCCAAACATTTTTCTTGTAGCTGCTTGACAACAAAGATGGCATCAACCGTTCCTCTATTTGGTCGGAAACCGCACTGGGTCTCGGGAAGGAAGCCTTCAGCAAATTTACCAAGGCGCCTGTTAATGATGTGCGTTAGCACTTTACCAGCCGTGGAGAGCAAAGCAATGCCTCTAAATGAGCCACAATCAGAGAGGTCACCCTTTCCCTTATACAATTTGCTAATTGTAGCATCCTTCCAGTCCTGTGGAACGATCTCAACGTCCCAAATCAATTTAATGAGGTCAAACAGTCTGGCCTTGATACTTGGTCCTCCATATTTAAAAATTTCTGAAGGTAGACTGTCTATGCCTGGCGATTTTCCGTTTTTCAAGCTATTTAATGCAGCCAAAAACTCGTCATACGACGGAGGATCATCCAAACCCGACGCAGAAGGCAGACTCTCAAGTGAGTTGATATATAACAGATCTGCTTCTTGGCTTCCGGGATTAAGCACCTCGTTGAAATGCTCAGCCCAGCGAAGAAGAACGTCTTTTGGATCTGTTAACCTCTTGGTTTTATCACGGGTGTAAACTGGAGCAGTCTTTTTGGCACGCGGTCCATAAACAGATTTCAGCCCTTTAAAGAACTTAGCAGTTTGAGAAGTATCGGCTAACCACTGTAGGTCCTCGGCCTTACGACGCCACCAACTGTCCTTAAGTTCACGGATTTTGATTTTGAGGTTCTGTTGTATTGAATTCCGCTGCTCCGCACTACTTACACCCCTCAGAGCAAGACGCGAGCCCTCAACAAGTTGCCGTATTTCCGCATCGGAATCATCAAACCAGTCCTGGTTTTTCTTTTGCGGTTTACCTATAACTCGCTGGGAAACATCGTGAAGACTCTTCGCGTATGAACGCCATTTAGTGTTTACTGAGAGCACATCATCAGTGCCGCGCATCGCAGCATCAAACTCCGCATCGAGTTTACTCCGTATTTCTTTATCGCGCACCAGTTTCGCAAACGCAAGCCGAGCCGGGACTTTGTGTTTCGCTCTACGCGGAGGCTTATAAGAAAGCCTCATTCTGGATCTAATGAGCCGATGGTCAGTCCAGCCCTGAGCACCACGCATTGCTCTGGTGATAAGTACATCTCTCAGGTCTTGCCTGCGCACAATGATGTAGTCCAGAAGATGCCAATGTCCAGAACGGGGATGCATCCAGGATGTTTTATATTTCTCTGGTAACCTAAAGAATGTGTTTGAGATACTCAGATTGAATTCAGAGCATAATGTCAAAAGGGCCATTCCATTAGAATTACACTTCCCGACTCCATGTTTCCCCAACACATTCTTCCAGGCTATGTGCTCTGTTCCAACACGCGCATTAAAATCACCGAGTAAAACTAATTTGTCACATGCCGGAATCTCCTGCAAAACATCACGCAGATTCTCATAAAAAGCAAGCTTATCCTCGTCAGAATTAGTCATGGTGGGTGCATACACGCTCACAAGATGGAGATATTTTCTTGACGCCATATGGAGTCTTAGGGTCATAATCCTATCATTGACGCCTTTAGGAGGATCAATTAGTGACCTGGCGATATTGTTCCGGATCGCAAAACCCACACCACTGGCTGCTCTCTCGGCAGCAGGCTTGCCAACCCAGTAATACGTGTACCCACCCAATTCCTCACAGAGCTCGCCACTATCCGCTAGGTGTGTTTCACTAATTGCGGCTATATCGATCTTGTAGCGGGACAATTCACGCGCTATAAGTGCAGTTTTTCTTTCTGGGCAAAGGTTATTTTCACTGTCCAGTAACGTTCTCACGTTCCATGCAGCTATATTGAGATGAGTATCCTTAATTTGTTTCTTTCGACCGCTTTTAGTTGGTGACCAGACGGCCGCGGTTAGCTAGCCGGCTGGGAAGTCTTGAGACGAGCTTTGTTTAGGCCACCTTTTCTAGGCCCTCCCCCGGATTGGGGAGAGCAGTGCGATCCCTAAATAGGGCTGCTCTGTCATCAGGTGAGCTGCCGAACCAGTTCTCTCGTCTCGCATGAGTACCGGAGCGACCATCACCACCCGACCGCCTTACGTGCAGGGATCCAGCTAGAGACCAAGCCCACCAGCTCAGCCCCCACCACCAGTCCCCGTCGCCGCAGGACTTGCACTCATAGTCCAGGTTTTTGCCAGGGGTCATCAGCGCGGGAATATATTAAAGTGGGTGAGCGTTTGCGCAGACACAAACCCACTCTCTCGTCTTCCAGCCCTTGTTACTAGTGGAGTGGAGACCCGCTACGACTAGTAAGGGCTAGAAGATGCAGCGACTGGCCGCATGCCTCTTGGGATTCCGACATGCACCCTTATAGGCACGCCGCGAATGCCTTGCTGCAGCGCCGCAGTCGCCGGGGTCTTTGTCATATTGACAGACTCCGCCTTCCGAACCGCTGCAGGCTTCATGCACTCTTGGGGGGAATCAGCCCATGAAACTAAGCTTTGGAAACTTAGCCCCCTTCACTAGATTTAGCCCGTGGATCGACACGGTTTCCCGGGATGTGGCCGCTGTGTGCACAACAACTTCTTGGAGCCACCAGTGAAGAGATTTATGGCATGCTCGCAGTTTAGACAGAATCCACCATCTGATATAATACAGATCGATCAGGTGGAATCCTGAAAAGGTTCCACTGCTAAGCATCCCAATTACATAGGGACATAGGGACATAGGGACGGAGAAAGCGACTTTATTTTATACTATGTAGTGACTAGCGACCCGCCCCGGCTCCGCACGGGAAAATGGTTATTGTGGGTTATCCTTCAGTATATTATGCATGTATTATACATATAAACCTTCCTCTTGAATCACTCTATCTATTAAAAAAAACCGCATCAAAATCCGTTGCGTAGTTTTAAAGATTTAAGCGTACAAAGGGACATAGGGACATAGGGACATAGGGACATAGGGACATAGGGACGGAGAAAGCGACTTTATTTTATACTATGTAGTGATGTAGTGATGATTCAACCTTTATTCTTCAGGAAAACTTGTTCAGTTTCATGAGTACTATCACTATATTGCACATAAACAAATTAAACAACCAGTTAAATTTCACGGTGTATGTATATTTTTAATTTGTTTTTCATGTATTTCTTCTAGATATGACCAGTAAGTTCTGTGTTGATCTGCTCTAAAACGTAGTGGATATGTGATATGTGATATGTTTGTCGCTTACAGATCATGCTTTGGACTACCGTGTATCGTAACACAAATCATTACTCTTATTGATAGATTTTTTGTATTACGCCTTCTGATACGCCATTTATTTTGACGGTCGCTAATGGCACTAGTAATACCCTAACAATATGACTTTTCCAGAAATTGTTACCAATTTTCTATTTTTTTTTTAATTGTATTTTCGCAAGACCGACGAATCTAAGTTCACTGGATTTGATAATTACTAAATACCTCGTTCTTTTTTGTGAATTAACTGATTCTACTATTTCTAGTGTGCAATAAAGTATACTTATTCTATTCTATTCTAAATAGCAATAGGCCTAGCCACCTACAACAATTTTATCGGGGAATAACGTGCCAGTAAATAAATAAATAAAAAATATCTGTAATTGTTTCAAAATTACGCAATTTATATTTTGTTTTCTATAATCACTACAACAAAGTCACTTTCTCTGTCCCTATGTCCCTATGTCCCTATGTATGCTTAAATCTTCAAAACTACGCAACGGATTGATGCGGTTTTTTTAATAGATAGAGTGATTCAAGAGGAAGGTTTATATGTAATAATACATGCATAATATACTTAAGGATAACCCACAATTTTTCCCGTGCGGAGCCGGGGCGGGTCGCTAGTAAATAATGAGACTCACTTTTTTCCCAAAAATCAATTCACAAAATCATGGCAATACCGAGTCATATTTTTGAGAATATACCTATGTATAGATAGGCGCAGTTGTTATTATATAACGCTAAAATATTGCAATACCCAAAGTGTTACATCAAAGTTGTCGTCACAGATACATTTCGGTGCACGCATTCACAAGAAGCATCATAACTCACGTCATAACATAATACAGGATGTTTAAAAGCTCAACAGCTCGTAGTAAACCCATCTACCCTGTATACTAAAGCTAGCAGGTAACGGAAAATGGGAGATAGGCCTAAAACGACACATACACTGTCAAATTTAACTGCTTGTTTATCCGCAACATAGTGGTGAAACTGAACAACTTTCCCTAAGGAACATGAGTTGAAATCTCAAAAATAATATTCAACTTATCATGTAAAATTCAGTCACGTGACCGGACAAGTTGAATTTTAAGATTTTAACCTGTTCTTCAGGAAAAGTGGTTCAGTTTCATGAGTTTTGACTAGGTACCACAAAATTGCGAAAAAACCACCAGTTAACACGGTGTGTAATATAATTATTATAGGTATCAGTAACGGCTATCCCCAAGAAAGCTTTTTCGGAAAAACAGAAAAATTTACTTTTGCGATTCTGCATACAAACTATCTAATGAAAAAATTACATACAGTGCCTATTCTCATTTCATTTTCTTGAAATTTTCTTTGGTAATGTTGCTCTAAGCCGTTGACTGAGCATCTCCTTTCAGTGTTTGCTAAGCTACCACTTATACCTTGTTACAGAATATATTTGAGGCAAAACAATTAAAGACTACACATAAAAATGTATATTTAAGAAAATAGGCGTTGCTCAACTGAACAGTGCTGTTTCGGTTCGGCCTTAACTGAGACGATTTATTTTTAGATTTTTTATTGTACGTTTGTTCGGTAATCTTACGACGAATTAAGCGACGAATTATCCTAGCATTCAATGATCAATTATGAGTTAGTATTAATAACAATAATCCAATTAAGCTTATAATTGTAATTTTTTTTATATGTATTTAGTTCTTGTCCCCAAATAATTCGTCCATTACACATTCTCCCGCGTTTCGCTTATCTGTGTTGCCCATACACAGGATGAGGTGAATTATAGCAGGCGCGAATATGTCGTTAGCGGTGACACCCTGTGTTCGCAAAGATCTATGGGGTCACGTCCCGTTTATGACTCGGTGTATTTTGGCATCTTTTCACGTATGTACGTTTCAGTCGCGCCTACGCAGCCATTACAAAGCACTTATAATGTTATCACGCTGTATAGCTGCGGCTTATGTGATGCGGAAATTGGCGTTACATTACACCTGAGTTTGATACGGCTACAACCTTAAAGGCGTAACTTTAAG
Organism: Teleiodes luculella; assembly: GCA_948473455.1. Taxonomy (NCBI): domain Eukaryota; kingdom Metazoa; phylum Arthropoda; class Insecta; order Lepidoptera; family Gelechiidae; genus Teleiodes; species Teleiodes luculella. The sequence continues at coordinate 3,377,383 of OX419607.1, forward strand.
AAGTGACTTTGTAACCTTATAGACGTATCAAGAGTCTAGCCCAAAGCTGGCCAAACCATTAGGTATTTAAATTTGCCCGCCAACCTGGGTAATCATAAAGTTATAAAAAGGTATAAATAAGATCGTTACACAAATCTTTTTATTGGATGTGCCACGTGATATAGTTAGCTTACGTTGTGGCGTCCGTCGCTACAGTCAAGAAATTTTGCCTGAAAAATCTATTGGGCCTTGGTGTAGCCGATTATTATTATAGCTTTTAACAGACTAGGTACTACTAGACTAAAGGCCTCTCTCCTCTCTACTATTCCGTATTGAAGAGACTGGGACGAAGCTTGCCCACTCTTTTTGGAAGTATGTTCCGCTTTCACTGATAGATTTGAATGAAATTCGGTACGGAGACAGTTTGTACCCTAAAATGGTTGAATCCCACCGGAAAAGAAACTCGACGTTTCAAAAACTACAAGCTAACCGCTAATTATTTAGACTAAACGTAAATACATTTTCTGATTATTACCAGCCCTGTATCATAACATCACATGCACTTCATTTCATAAAACGTTAACACTCTGTAAATAAAATTCAAAATGAACTTTATAACCGGAAAGCAAAGCACAATTTGCAAAACATCCTTTTCGTTATCACGTACAGCACAGAAACCAGAGTAGTGCTAGAATATAGTACTTACCGCCTTACTTTGATTATTTTTATCCCCTTTTCGGATACCTATTTCTCGCTTATATGCTGGCGGGACGGAAAACCTCACGTAGTAGAAATTTAGCACTGCTTAAGGCATAAGCTGTAAGCGATTATACGAGTAGCTTGACCGTGCAAGCCAGTCGAGTGATGCTTCATCACGAAATTACGTAGCTGCAGTTTCGTACTCGGCCGAAAGGGATTTGTATGCTATTCCACACCACCGAGGGGAAGACAAATTTAAAATTAAAATATTCAATAAATTCAAAGTATTTATTTAAATAAAATATAACTACGAAATAGATTTGCTTGATCTTAATAGACAGTCCCAGATTTTTTTCTATTTATACTCTAAGAGACAGTCAAAATAAATAGCTTTTTACATAAATAACTAACAATTTTGAGTGTCAAAATCTTTGTTAAAAACTGTGTGTACCTACCATCAACTAAAAAAAGCAAGTAGCGTATATTATTTTTGCAGTCAATATTACTGCCGCTATCTCCCATGGCTTACCCCACAAGTGCACTAGAGCACTAAGTCACGGAAACGCTGCAGAAACGCAGGGGCGACGTTGAATACGTAAACAGGGTTGGCACCGCGCCGTTAGACTGCGCCTTTTTAAATTAAGAATTCACTTTAATTTTTGTGACAACCCCGCTGGCTTGGCAAGCTAACGTTGAAAGTAGGCTGCCTAAATGTAAATAATAAATAAGATAAGAGGAAAGGAGAAATTAGTGTCTTTGTTCGGATGCCGAAATGTACAAATGTGTTTTCTCATACGGTGGTTAGATATATGCATAAACAAGAAAAAATTTTTGAGGAAATCTGCAGACATCTGCGAAGCTATACTGGACCAGCGCGATCGACTAAGGCCTGTTCACCCTGTTATGTGATACGCACTGATGTTAATGTAAAAGAAAGAAAAAAAAAAGGAAGAAAAGAAACCATTTATTTTAATAACTACTAGCTTCCCGCCGCGGCTCCGCCCGCGTTAACAGTTTTTCCCGTGGGAATGAGGCATTTTCCCGCGGTAAAAGGTAGCCTATGTTACTTAGCTTTCTAATGGCGAAAGAATTTTTGGAAATCGGTTGAGTAGTTTTTGAGTTTATTCATTACAAACACACAAAAATACAAATCTTTCCTCTTTATATTAATAGTATGTTAATATGTGGGGACATTTCGCACACGGCCATCTGACCCCAAATTAGGCAGAGTCTGTACTATGGGTGTCAGACAGCTGATATACATACTTATACAATATCCAGACACAAGGCAAACACAAGTGCTAATCACACGAATGTTTGCCCTAGACGGGATTCGAACCCGCGACCTTATGCTTCGAAGGCAGACGTACTACCAACTAGGCTATATTACTTCACTCATGAACTTGACTGTACGTACATGCTACTCAGCTGCTGCAGTACTATGCTGAATTTATGTATTTGTTTGTTGACCTTGCACCTTATATTTGTATAAGTACCTTATTGTTGTGCAGTCTAAATTCTACTAGCGACTTAAGTAGACTGCTACTTGTACTGAACAAATTACTGAATAAATTATAATTAATACATTGAAAAATATTGTCATCCGGTTAGCGGCTCATGTAGGTCACAGGCTAATTAATTTTCCGACTTAACCGAGTGTACTTTTAACAGGAAGTGACGTATGCCGTGCTGCGCCAGAATTCATGAATTTTAATACAAGTGTTTCCGCCCTGAACAGCTGATCGCCTCGTGGCATGCGACAACCCTTATCCATAACCACACTTATTCATAATCGTTAAGTTAAATAATATAGCCGTCCTTTCTTACATTTTGTGTATACCGTAAAATTTTGTTGTTGTTGGTTGTTTATCCCCAACATAGTACTCATGAAACTAAACAACTTTCCTTAAAAACATTGGTTCTAATAATAATATCTAACTTTTCATATAAATTTCAGTCACGTTGTGACCGGCCGCTTTTTATGAAAAGTTGAATAGGGAAACTTGTTCAGTTTTATGAGTAGGTACTACCACTATGTTGCGGATAAATAAGCCGTTAAATTTCGATGTATTTAGTGATATTGGAAAAAGACAAAATTATGTTTACCTTTATTAATAGAATAGACAAAAGACTCTACCTGCGTGTTGATCATTTTTTCCTTGCAATCGGTACTCCCAAATTTTTTTTCAATTTATTAATGTATTTCTTTTTAACTGCTTTCTGGCACACTTTGGGGATTATTTTAAACTAGCTTTCCGCCTCATGACAAGCCTATATCTTATATATAAAATTCTCGTGTCACAGTTTTCGTTCCCATACTCCTCCGAAACGGCTAGACCGATTCTTATGAAATTTTGTCAGCGTATTCAGTAGGTCTGAGAATCGGCCAACATCTACTTTTCATACCCTTGAGAGCGGGCGGAGCCGCGGGGCGAACAGCTAGTATATATACCTATAAGTAGTTAGCTAACTAACACACAATCACCCTTTATTCACACTATTTCACACTCGAAGCAGTCTGCTTTACGAGGATTTTATTCAGAACACTTTGTACCGAATTTCAATTAGCATATTGCTAAATTAAATCTACGTTTTAAACAGAAAATTTATGGTGTAATTTTGTACAACAAAGGCGAAATAATAAAATATGTTGTAGCTAAAGTGTATAAATGGTATTTGAATAGACTTTCTCTAACAAAACTAAAAATAATTTTATAGATTATTTAGGCTTTCGCTCGCGGTTTCGCTTGCGTACATTTTTACGTTGGAATATTATTGTGCTATTACAGCGGAAAAATACACAGTTCCCACTCGAAAATCTACATTCATCCATACCCTGTTTTCTTGCTTAAAGGGTTGGATTTATTCTTTCAAATTTATGTTGTACTAAATGCGAAGAATAATATCCTTTCCAATAAAATAACATAACAATTATCAAAAACGGAATAGGTACTCTGTAAAAAAATTAAGCGTGGTCGTACGTAAAAAAATACGCGTCTACATGAGAGAGAACCTCTTCCGTTTTTCGTCGATTCAAAATATTCACGTATTTACATAAAAGCAAACAAGTTCATTAGTCACTAAAAGACAGATGTACTAAAAGCTAAAAAATTATAATAGAAGCACTAACACCGGCTTTTACTCGTAGGCAAATAATATAAACTTTGTAAATAACTATAAAAGGCCACTGAACCATTTTATGGGTACATAAGTACATTAGGCAGCTCAACTTTGCACGTATTTGCGCTAATTACTGTAACTTCAGCCGCTGAAACTCATTATAATATTTGCCCCTGGGTTACGCTTCTGCGCTACTCCATCTATGTTATCTGTTCTGTGTAGATCACACGACTGTTCTCTTAAATGTGCTCAAAGATTATTGTGTAGACGCGACACAATTACGTACGACCTTAGAGAATTCCCTCCCAGAAATTTATCTATTTATACTCTAAAGCGTACGTCATTTTTTGTGATTTTTAGTTTTTAACCCCCGACGAAAAAGAGGAGTGTTATAAGTTTGACGTGTGTCTGTCTGTCGAATTCATATGAATTCATACGATTTTCGAATTCATATGTACGTTTATTCGACGCTCTTACGGTGAAGGAAAACATCGTGAGGAAACCTGCACACACCTGCGAAGAGATTTAAAGGTTGTGTGTGAAGTTGACCAACCTGCACTGGGCCAGCGTGGTCGATTAAGGCCAATTCACCCTGGTATCAGGGTAGGCTCGAGCCCCTCAGTCCATAACTCCATACAAGAGCGCCCGAATCGGCGCACGCACACATAATTTACACGGCCGCTAACCCATATCTTCACGGTGCATAACACTAAATTTAAAACATTAATAATCCCCGACACAAAACCTTTACTTGATCCTTTAAACAACTGGAAAAGAGCTGATAATCTTCAAATGGCTGAAGATATTTTATTGAATCATAGCTAAGAACACTCTCGATTGTGACACCTTGCAAACAAAAAAAACTAGTTAAGGAGCTACTATGCTACAGACAGACAGACACACACGTCAAACTTATAAAACCCCTCTTTTTCATCGGGGGTTAAAAACAATGAAAGATGGGCCGTGTGGATGGGTTGGGTGGGCCGTGTAAGGTGTAAATGATTCTTATGTGTGCGTGCGACGATTCGGGCGCCCTTGTACGGAGTGCCATTAGTGGTTATCTTTCTTCTGTGGCTATTTAGACACTTCTGACGAGTGTAGCATCTATACATTTAAAGCAATTCATTATCTATGCCTCGATGGCAACGTTACCGATTGGTTATCCCGATAACCTACAAGTTAGACGTTTAACAGCGGTTTAAGTGTTTTTGGGTCAATCATTAGATTAGCTTCGCGTGATACGTACAACAACAGTTTAAAACATTTTAGGGTTCCCTAAGGGATTATAGTTAATGGACTCATTTAGATTGTGATCTTTAGTTAAAGGGTGGGTTTGGGTTGGAAAATGTGCATTAGTTGTAGGCATTAATCATTTTGTATAAGTATTTCGGTGTTTCGATTTTATTTTCTACTAACTTTCCGCATCGCGACTCCGCCCGCGTTAATTGGTTTTCCCGTGGGAATTAGGTATTTTTTCGAGGTAAAAGGTAGCCTGTGTCTTTTCCCTAAGGTTGACTCCGCAAGGTGAAGCCTAAATCAACAAAACTATACCTACTCATAAATTATGTATTTTTATCTAGTTTTAACTTTAGTAGCATATCTTTATGTAACAATAGATTTCTCAATACTAACATCAAATGGGCAATGTTGCCGACGTCGACGACTGGCTGGAAAACGGAAGGTTTTTTAGATGAGTAATATTTATAAGTATTTGTTTTTCGACATCTGTTTTTATAGAATCTATTATTTTTTCTCTCAATAAATACTTCTCGTGAATGGACGTGTTTCATTCTTTCACAATAGGCAGAACAAATTCACAAAGATAGGTACATATTTTTGCTTTTATAACAATATTAAATATTACAGTTCTGTTGTACTTTACAATATTATGTAGCAGTCCAGCTGAAACAACCTGAACAAGTTTTCTCATAAAGGTAAGCGGCTTACAGCCTCCTATTCGCTGTACCGTGTCGGCTCCATATTGAATTTTACATCCCCTCTCTGCCACGCAAACATTATAAGTAGTTTTCATATTTTATCTGTGGTACTAGCTGTCCGCCTCTCGACTCCGCACGCGTGCCATTTTTTCCCGAAGGAATAAGATGATTTCCTGCTGTAAAAAACAGTCCTGACAATAACGAATACAACAAAAAACATGCAAAATTGTGCGGCCGTTCTAAAATTATAAGCGTTAGTAATACAATACTGAGATATTTTAATACCTATATTATAAGAATGTTTTTTGATACTACAAAGTTACTATCATAAAAAAATTATAACAACTATTGACTATTTAATATAAAAAAGTCGTATCTAAAATTATATGAATTGAAACAATGAAATCGCGGAAAAAATCGAATGCGAGGTGTTAATGCAAGTAACACTATTTCGAACACATACTATTAAAATTATACCTCCGTGTGTTTGCCTTGTGTAACCTACAACAACTGCGATCCCCAACAAACCAAGCGTGGAGATTATGATAAAATCTTCCTTTCTAGGATTTTTGGTCAAGCAGCGAACCGTAGTAAAATCCTGAAGCTTTCTTGAAGTCTCCGTACATTTTCGTGGAATATTTTTAAAACGTTTTGAGGAGGGCGGAAGCGTTTCAAAACTGGACGTAGTGACGTGGAGCAGCTTATTGAAACTGAAAATGTGAAAATCCAATACAAAAGAAGGCTATCTTTGAAACTCTGCTAAGAGAATTTCCGTATCATTACAATACTCGTAAGTAAGTCATCATCATCATCTCAGCCGAAAGCCGTAAGTAAGTACGTAGCAACTAAATGTAACTTTTGACTTAACTAAGTGATCAAAAGTGTCCAGAAGTTAAAAATAAATGATTTCATTTCATTTCATTTCCGATCAAAATAAATAGTGAATTCCCATTCTACTAATATTACAAGGCACATTATATTTTACATTTTTATAAAGTCTGCAATGTTGGACTTTGGTTTTGGTTGGGTTTGGTGGTAGAACCAAAATGAATAAAGTCTCATAAAGTGATATTTGTTTGACAAATGCCCCATCAGGATTCGAACCAGAAACCTTCTTAAGTGAGGTAAGCTTTTTTCCACTAGAAGCTTTAAGCTTTTCTTATACATATAAAATTCCTTGTCACTTCTCTTGCTAAATATTTTCCTCTGACGAATTTTAAGAATAGCACCCCCTTTCGCTTGGAAAATCTAGGTTATATCCTGCGCTGTATCGTCTAAACATGTGTCTTGTCAATATCGGCAGGGGGGGAGGAGCAAGAGGGGGGCGAAATAAGCAAACTTAATCAAAGTCATGTCATGTTTGGAAGCTGCAGAGAGTTTGGAAGAGCCGCTTCGCTTTAGAGAAGCTCCTTCGCTTTAGACAAGTTCCAAACTCTCTGGGAAAATGCCATGAAGGAAAAAAAAAATTAAGGGAATGTAAATTTGTAAATGTAATTTTTTTTCCTTCATGGAAGCTGCCGTGCAATAAGACTGTTTTAGTGCAGGCTCCCACCTGAAGAAGTTTTTAATCTACAGCTATGCAAAGTATGCTCAAAACGCTACTTTCGAAAATTTATTTTTTAAATAACTTTGACTAGGAAGGGCGGACATAGCAACATGTTATATATTTGTAATCTACTCATGATGCCCTTTCGTTTGATACCCCACACGGTTATTTTTTTATTTATTTTTCGGCATCTATATTGGGTTTGAGGAAGCTCGGCTAGAATGGAAACCTACCACGCTCGCTCGTGGCAACTAGTATTTTTATATAGCTTAAGGTCCCTAGAACACATATCAAAAATCTGTTGGCGGTACTCAAATTTTTTAAACGAATCTCCTTTGAGAGTCCGCTCTATTTATCGGTGCTACAGAAAGCGGCTCCCACCTCTCTGGTTTTATATTAATCCGGACAAAAGGTCATTGACGCGCACATTTTTTTCAAACAAACATAGTAAATCATCGCAAAATACGTAATTTGCCATACCGTAGTAGAAGGCGGGGTGAGCGTGTGACCTTGCCAGACATTTTGGCGTTACATTATTTTAATAACTTTCAAGAAAAGAAAGAGGTCAATGAACTTTTGTCCGGATTTATATGAAACAGACTATTATGTGTATTTTATGTGTGTAATTTTTTTCGAGTACCACGCATCAACTGAGGATATTGGGCGAGGAACTCGTTTTGGAGCGGGGAGGTGAAATTCCCTTCTATACGGTAGTACTATTATAATATACTTCTGTGACGGATGTATGTGACAGACAGTCGCGTAATAGTCCAATCGCCTAATAGACTAGTATCATAATAGTCCAATTGCATTATAGACCAGTCGCGTAGTAGTCCAATCGCGTTATAGCTTAGACCAGTTGCTATTTATAGCAGTAGACCAGTTGCGTTTTAGACCAAGTCATACTAACCCCTTTTTATACCTACTGATCACAATACAATGACCTTATTGATACAATGACCTTATTGATACAATGACCTCATTGTCATACAAATAAGACCGAGACAATTTTGCTTAGCTGAAACACGGAGCCGGTGTTATAGCTAAAATAACAATCTCTTTCATGCAACCAAGGTGCTTTTATAGAGAGAGGCCTTAGTCCAGCACTTGACTGTTATATGCTGTAACAGTAGGCCTATAAATGTAGGATATATCACATTCTGGATAGTTTGACATGTACATTAGGTTTCCCTTTTACATAAAAGTTTGTCGTAAAATAGCGATGTACAGTCGACGGCTGTGGGAGTGCTGATCACGTCGCTCGTAAACTATGACTGACTGTACCCGGGCGATTGGTGAAAGGGCGTAACTGTGTAAACTGAATTTATTGATAAACTGGTTTTGGTTAGTGCGCTGTAAGCATTAAAAAGAAAGAATGAAGCGATGCTCTAAGACCCGTCTTAACTTTTCAAACTTAGTCAACCTAATCTTCCCATCGCTTCTTTCTTTTTAGACGGGTAGCTTAGGTATTATAATAAAAATGTTATTACCCGGTCAATCAATCAAAAATAATTTAACAATTATTAAAAAAAAATTTTGATAGATTTCTTTTTGACTGATTGATGTTTAATTTTTTTTTCGCTTTCATACTAATATTATAAGGAGGAAAGATTTATATTTGTGTGTGTGTGTGTGTGTGTGTGTGTGTATGTTTGTAATGAATAAACTCAAAAACTACCGAACCAATTTTTAAAAATCTTTCACTATTAGAAAGCTACATTCACCCTGAGTAACATAGGCTACCTTTTACTGCGAGAAAAAGCCTCATCCCCACGGGAAAAACTGTTAACGCGGGCGGAGCCGCGGCGAAAAGCTAGTAATTTATGAATAGTATGTGTATGTACGTTTTTCAGTAAAATCGTGGTTACACAGTTTTACCAGTGAACCCTGTGTCGCAGAACGTGGCGCGTTATTTACGGCAGGCTTTTTGATGTTGCTCTGCGAAATTTAATGTCAATATTTGTAATATATCATTGCTGAAAAGCCTCGCCCTCACACAAGCCACGAGCAAAGCAAATCCACAGTAAAATATTTAACCGACTGCATAATTTATAAAATTTAAGGTCAATATCTGTTCGGTTAACAAGAAAAAAGTATTGCATCAAATTCGATGCGATTCTAAAATAATTATCTAAATGTGTCTTTTGTCCGCGGGAAAATCTGTTCTGTTCATCCTAAGATATGGTCGAAAATACGGTAGCAATCTTTACTAAACTTTTAATACACATACATACTTACATAAATACACACTTTATTATTATTGGTATTAAGTTCTTATATTTTAAGAGTCTAATCCTTAAAGGTTTCTTAAAAACTAGTTTACAATGGTGAGCTTATCTCTATATGAGATCTCTTCTAGCCAACCAACACAGTGCAATATAGGCAACGCCTGTGGAGTTTCTTCTGGCGAGTTCTTCTCCACAGAAGACAGCCAAATTCTGAACTCGCCACAAAATAATATGTAACTGACTTAACTAAGAAATGTAAATATCCTAAAGTTAAATAAATACTTTAAGCTTTGAATAGTGGTGGAAAATGAGAAAGCAGAGTAGACAAAAGAATGTGCTACGTAAATAAAATACATACATGAACAATAATTCTATACCATTACATACACACACATTTACACATAAATACCTAAGTATTTTCTAAGCCGCCAGTTACACCCTCTGACACAGACAAGCATACCGACAAGAATCTTAACATCCTTTTGCTTTAGCAATGTCGGGTAAAGTGATATAAAATTCTCAATACAATTTCAAAGGTGGAGTGAATAAGTCGTAAGGCGAGGGCATGTTGATTTATCAACGTAGACCCGTGTCAAAGGGCATAAAGGGCACTATACTATTACTAAAGGAATCCAACATTTTTACAAGATATGTTTTATAAGGCTTAGAAAGAATGTCATCCAAGTAAAATATACCTAATCTATAAATGTTACTTCATCTTATTTTGTATCAGTCCGGCTTATCTGTGCTAAAAAGGAAAAGGATTGTGTCAAAACCTCCCAAACAACAGAAAACTAACAGAATCGACCAACAGATTTTAAATGTATCTACGTATATTGACACATATTACAATAGATCTGTTGGAGGGGGAGGGGATGGGTAAAAATTGATAAAAATGATCATCCTTTAACTACCAAACTCCATCAAAGACTATTTAATTATGATCAATTTAACGTATCATAGAATTTGCGATACTGCAAAGTATTGTTTTATAATTACATAAAAATAAACTCCCGCGTAGGCTTTTCGTAGCCCTTTGCTACGCCATGAGCTACGAGTGCTACGACGACGTAGCACTTCGGCAAGCGACACTGTAGGCTGAGCTAGAAGATTCCGTGCTTCGAAAGGCACATAAAACTGTCGGTTCCGGTTCCTATTTACTAGTGTAGTCGTAAGAGGAGCCAAGTCTTGTGCTTTAGGTAGCACAAGAATTTTCGCATCAAAGTTTTTCATACATATTTTTTATTGCGATGGGGCGGTTGCAATGGCGGTTAGCCGCAGGAGGCGATTGCAGTGGCGGCTAACTGCTTAGTGCATTGCATAGAGAGATTAAGCTAAAAGCATACTGTTGTTCATTACATTCTTCTTGCAAATCGAAAGCCTGGCTGACTATTTTTTTCCAAGAGTTCAAAAAATAACAAAACACGACACGTCATAACATTGTCAAAGAAGCGAAATTATACTTTGGTCTTGAAACTTCGCGATTTCGTTTTGAACACAAATGGAATAGAAAATTTTGCGTCGATGATATAAAATGATTTAATTATAATACCACTGTAAGTATGTGTTGTGATTATGTAAAATATTAGATCGTCATCCATCATCATCATCTTAACCGCAAGAAGTCCACTGCTGGGCAAAATATACTTTATCGATAAGTCCTGCGTTGCCCGCATCAGCGGCTAATGTTAGATTCAGGATGCATATTTTGTTATATAAAACAAAGTCATGACAGTATTTATAACTCGAGAACAGCAGTACCGATTTTTACGAAACTTGGTACAAAGATATAGACCTTGGGGAAGGACATAGGCCTTTTACCGAAAACTGTTAACACGGGTGAAGCCGCAGGGCGGTCTTTATCTAATCTATTTTATACCATTCTTCTAATCTTTATCTTTATTTATTTATAATTTATACCATTGCAAGTAGTATCTTCTACTTTATATACTCACTAAATGCAAGGAAAGTACAGTCAAATGCAAAGTAAGCTGAACGCGCGAACCGCGATTCTGTTCCCTATTCACCGTACAAAATAACGGTCTAAAGTGAACAGTTTGGTGTGCTCTTGACTGCTCCCGTAGGTCAATAATAAGCTCTTATTGCATCTGCGACACAATAGAGATGATGACTGTGTCCAAAGTAAATTATATTACCCAATTCCGTACATGAATTATTTAAGAAATCTTCAGAAAAGATAATTTTACTAATTAATTTATATTAAAGTAAAATAATGTCACAACTATGTAACTCCCATGCTTTTAATAAGAACTAGTCGTCGTACTGTAGTACTTATGAAAGCCATGTGGTGACTAAATCCATACAATCCATACAAGTTGTTATTGATATTTCATAAAAAAGCTGGTTTGATTAAGCTGTATGTCATGTTGCGAATCTGTCCACTTTCTACGTAGGGTCATTATCCCCTTACCTATAGACTCTACAGTTGGTCAGATTTTCAAACGTCTTTGTTACTTCAGAACGGCTGCACCAAATTGGATAATACATTTATTGTTGTGTTCGTTATTGTCTGGATAAGGATTTTATAATAATGCGGAAAAAATTAACTCCAACTCCAAGGATCAAGATAAATGTACAAATGAACGAATTACCAATATTTTTGCTTGCAGACGACCTACGAGGGAAAAATTAACCACAAATCATAATGGTGAAAGTTGAAAACGAATACGCTAGGATATTATTCAAACGGTCGTACACAAGCTATTCGAAAACCACAATATTTTCTGACCAAACGAAAACGACTAAAACAAGCTACTATGTCAAGATGAAACCTTCTAAACACAGGTTTTACACAGAAGGCGGGAAAATAAAAAGGGACCTGAGTATTGAGACTGACCGCTGCATAATAAGACGACAGTTCAAACAGAAACTGATGCAGATGTCCAACGCTGATTCTAAATCCTTGTATACAGTAAAAATGCGGAAACCAGCTAGATCGAAATACTCAAATTACACCGAAGAAGAACCTGAAATTTATTTCAAGGGTGACGGAAGTGGGTGCGGCGACAACCATACCGGCAAATCTCACGGCTCAAATCCATTTTTAGCGAACAAAGAAGATCTTATGTACGAAAATCTAAATTTACTATTCAGGAATTGGGCACAGAAACTATTTCAAGAAAATCATCTCAAGTCTATGATACATAACGCTATAGAAAATGTTGTACAAAACTCGGAGACGAAGAAACAAGAGGAAAAGTCATCTTCTTGCACTACTTATATTCTGCCATGCTGCCAAAAAAGTTTAACCTCGAGCGGAAGAACCCCCAAAAGTACCTCAGATGATTGTTCGGCTTACATTTTACCTTCAGCATATACTGAACCGTTAGTTTACAAGACCATAAGAATTATTTCGACACTCAGTATCCCAAAAAATATCCACAAACAAAAGAGTAAATGCAAGAAAAAAATTTCAAAACCGACAAATTTTCGGATAAAAAAGAGATATAAGAAAGTTGCAGCTGTAATCCAGCCTAAACTAGCAAGCAGTAGAAGAGCATCCGATGAACATGCTAACCTATTAAACCTTTCAATGAAATCTTGGCTGCGGAGTTTGGCTGATGTTGACCAAAATAATGCCAATAAATTGAAAAAGCAAAACCCAATAATAGTCCTACGGGCTGATACGCCTCCACTTATAAATCGTGTAAGGAAAGAAGCTGGCGAATTCAGAAAAATTAATGTTTTGGAGGACACTAAACACTTGAAGATTACAAAAAGCCTACTTCATAGCATTTATGGTAAATGTGCGCCAACCTCAAATAAAACTTGCGGTACTGAATCTACTCACACAACTGAGGAGAGTCACGAACAAGGCGATAATTTTAGGAAACGTGTCAACAATGGATATTCGTGTCACAAAACAAGTATTCGAACTTCAACTATTCTTCAAGAAACCGATCAGAGTGATCCTATGGTCACTATAGATTTTCTATCTCACAATCTACACTACCCTGCTGTCATTTTCAAAGAAAAACAAACTGCTAAGGCATGCTACAAAGTTTCAAAAAAAGATATTGCTATTCTTTGTAAAAGAACAACAAGTAGTCTTAAACACGCTAATAAAAAAATTGAAGAAAATCATCGCAATGAGTTTACACACCTTTATAGAAAAATAAAGAAACGAAAAGTAAATGGAAGTATTGTAAACAATTTGCAAACTGCCCTGAAGTATTTCTTAGGTGAGACTAATAAAAATGTTGAAATGGACATTCACTTCAGTGTATCACCAAATCAGCCATTAACTACTCAAATAAAGAAAAAGGAAAAAGTTGTGAGTCCTGTTGTGTCTAAAAAACTGTCTGTTCCAATAGCAGAGAATCTAAAAAAGGAAGTTTTTGACATAGGTAATATAGTTAAGATAGATAATACTATTAAACCAACTGTTAAATTAGAAGATCATACAAGCGATATCAAAAAACAGAAATTAACTTCTCAAAAAATAATCCCTTTACTTGACAGTGCTGCTAGCAAAACGGAACATGTTTTTAAAGTAGACAGCTTAGCAACTAAACCTGTACAAAATGTGAATAACAGTAAAGAGAGCAAAGATCAAGAATCAATGACGTTTGATCAAGGATTTAAAGACGAAATTAATGAAATTAAAATAGCACTCATGAACATAACACGCTTAGTGAATTCCTATTTTACATGGGAACAAAAGGCAAATCATTTAGAATTATTACATACAGCATTACCTCCAGTAGTTAACGTCAAAAAACAAAACTACAAAATTAGAAATAAATCTTCCACACACACTCAAGTTAATAAGAATAAAATAAAATGTCCAGGTATTAAACTTTCAAAGGAAGGAAGGCATTCTTTTTCGACACAAGTAAATAATAAATTGAACTCCAATAAAATTATTTCTCATTCATTTGACAATAATGTGTTACGTAAACTTGAATCTTATCGTGTCATTGAAAGTGAATCTCTTTTAAAAATCACCAATATGTCTACGGTTTCGCCTGATAAAAGTTTTAATAAAGATGTAGCACTGACGTGCTCTTTGCCTCAAGCCAAATTACTATACGAAACATCCTCTAATTCGCCTTGTACCTGTCACCTACCTGAAAAATGTGAATTAGTCGATACTGTTAAATCTAATACATCAACACATAATACAAATTGCAAACATATCTCCGACTCCGAATCTACATCTAGAGAAATAAGAACAGTTGCTTATGAAAAGTTTTACCCAACCAGCACACACAAAATTGACTGCAACTTTGTAAAAAACGTTAAATTCAAATACAATACTGGTTTTCAATGCAATCTAAATAATAAACCAAATAAAGTAAAAAACGTCATCAATCTGAAACACAGAAATGTTAAATCTTTAACTTTTAAATCTGATAAGCCACCAATCACTTGCCATAATGAAAATATTTGTGAAAATAAATCTGCAAGTACAAATACAAACATTTGTCATCAAAAAAGTGTTGGTACCGATTCATACGAACAACAGAACAATAACAAAGCTGATAAAAAAAAAGTAAACTTTGCCAATTTTTCATGCCAAATAAATTCTGTGCAGCAGTCTCGAATTCATAAACTATATCGTTCTTGTCAAACATCAGTTGCAACTAAATCTAATACCACTTCGGATGTATTAACAAGTAGTTCTGTAGTACCAAAAACCACCAAATCGTCGCTCAATGGTACGAGTAATACCATACGCTGTAATAAAAGTTACGTTTCAACTTCAACCAGTTTGCTTGGACACAATAACGCAGGACGTAGAACAGATATCACTGACATGAAGTTATATGATGAAGATCTAAGTGAAAATCCAATTAATACTGAAGACACAACCAATGAACATGATTCCAATGTAGAAACTTCAAAGCATTTGGATTCAACTGGCAACAACGGAACTACAACAGAAGTCGCTACTACTTTAAATAGCAATTTATATGAGTCAACTGGCAACAACGGAACTACAACAGAAGTCGCTACTACTTCAAATGGCAATTTATATGTGTCTGGTCATCCATTGATTATTAAAGATATCCAAACATCAGTCATCGACCAAGCAGTGTACGGTAATTTAGAAGACTCAACGTCTGCTCTTAAATTGGCTGGTAGGATGCGGCGGCGTATTAAAATATGTATGCTGTGCTCTGTGCCCATTTTAAGTTTATTAATAATGTTTCTTTTCTACTTCATAAATACTTATACAACTGTTGGAAAACCTATACCATATTATAAACCTTTAACACAAGTGGAAGATAAAATTAGGGAAAAAGTACCTTATTATATGAGTCTTAACCGTTCGGAGTTAGGATTTTAGTTTTTTTTTTTATTTGTCTGTATTTTTTGGTCTTATATTAAAGTGTTTATATAGAATAATAGTTTGTTTAATGTAAGTTATTTATAACTTTGTTGTACAAAAGGAAAACATGCCTGTTAGGTGGTCCTTACTTACTAAGAAGAGTTTAGGTAACTGTACCTAATAACGTAAATCTGATTCAGTGAACTTCAGTGTCAATATTATTATTATTTACTAGCTTTCAACCAGCGGCTTCGCCTGTTTATTTTCCGTAGCATTAGGGGTGAATTTCGTAATGCGAGTGTCCAACTGCATGTGCTGGCTTCTGTACAGACCTTACCCTGTCAATAACGAACTAAAAAAAGGTTATCCAATTTTATTAACTTGTGGCAAAGACATTATGTGGCTAATTCATTTAACCTTTTCCGCATGAATAGCGAACAAGCAAACTGACAAACAGACGTACAGACAGACATATTTTTGTACTTTGATATTTATCGTTATAGTGAGATATTTCCTCGTTCTATTTTATAATGTTACTTGTTTCAGAAATCAACAAGTATGTATGTGAACAGTATGCAAACGAATCAGGGGAAAAAAGGACATGTCGAGCGGAAACACATTTCTAAACACCGATTTCCTAAAAAAATACCTACTTATGTAGTTGCTTTTGCCATGCAAGAAACACACGATGGACTAAAACTAGAATGCAACAGAAAAAGTCATACTTCGAATTCTATCTGTCCATCTGGGTCAAAAGATTCAAAAAATACACAAAGAATGTTTTCAGAAGGAGATGGTCACATCAATTGTAATGAAATAAAGATAAATATAAATGATGACGAACAGTTGGAACACAAATTACCTATGGAAGAAAATGGTCACAATGTATGTAAATATGTTATAGAAGATCTTGTTAATGAAAATGATTCAATAAAACAACCCGAAGTTCTTTTCGATTGTACAAAAAATAAAAAACGTAAAAATCAAAAGAACAAACCTGTAAACTGTAGAAGAAACATCTACTTGAAAAACACTAAAAGAAACATCTATTATAAAAACAAAAACAACAAGCTCACGAAAAAAATACAAAAGCACTATACAGATAAACACTCTACAGTTGCTCAAATACAAAAAGATCTGTACGTAGATTGTTTAACAGAGGTGGTGTCCCGATATAGAGTAGTGAAAACTGCTTTAGCTAAAGAAAATTTACTTGAAGCTATTAACCAAGAATTTGAGTCTAATCAAGAAGCGGAATTGGTCAATGTTTACGACTCCCAATCTAAATTAGACAACGATTCTTTGGGGTGCGATTCCATGGGATCTTCAATATCAACTGAAAAAAACGACAGCAGTTATACGAGCCAAAATACTTTGGTGCAGAAGTCTTTCAATTCTAACAATGATGCTTTTATAGATTATAGTGTGCAACCACAAGGCAGTTCAAATAAAGATGAAACTCTAGATAAGGCATTACTAAACTCTATCGAACCATGCAATATTAATAGCACAGAAAGCAAAAGTGCAGATTCAATTAGCGTACACACAGATCCATCTATTATAGAGATAAAATCAGAAACACTAATTCCGTATCAATCAAATATTATTAACGTGGCAGTAGCTGTTACTGATATGGCAAACAAAAAGATGTTTTGCGATATTATTAAAGAAAAAACAAAATACGATTCCCTTACTAGCGTAGAGTTTAACGTTACCACACATGATTTATCGGGACTTACATCAGAAGAACCTTCTTCAAGATTTTGCAATGAGTCAAGCGACACTTCAACGCTGAATATAAGAAAAAGCAGCGATACTACTTTGATAGACGAATCAAAGTCAAATGAATCTAATGATAATCTTACTTCAGCTAAAACAAAGGCCGCGCAAAATAATGCAAGTATTTTCACGTTTGGTTCTGGCAAAATGCATCGGAATCACAGAAAAATATTTTCTTCAGGATTTGATTGTGAGAGCAATAATACATTAAAAGAAAATTTAGATTCTATAGTCAATGTATGTCGCACTCCGCGATTTTCAGTCTCACCTACGGGACAACTAGATGAAATTAAAAATAACCCTTTGACAACAAATAATATCAATGATGTCATATTAACCAACGAAAACATTGCAAACATTTTGAAAATACGTCGAGCTAATAGAAAATATGCAAGTTTATTGAAGAAAAAGAATAGTGCGAATGGTGAAATAAAAAGGCGAAAATGTTCTGCAATGAGCAACTTGCCAGAAGGTACTTTAAAAGAATTGATTAAGAATGAGGAAAAAAAGTTATTTTCTTCAGAAAATATGGCTGGTATTCCTGCTGACAATCGAAATGACTTATGGGAAAAAGTAACCGTAGTTCTAGACGTCATTACGCAAAGATTGGAACATTCATTAGCTGACAAGATAATTAAAGAAATAAAAACTATATCGAATACACAACAAGCTAAGTACGAAAGTAAAGCATTTGGGACAGACTTGATGGAGACAAGGGGAGCTGAAGAAAAGCAAGTGTTTGAAAAGGGTAATAGCTTATACTCTCATAATAGTTTTCAATGTGATTTGGTAGACAACAAAGTGTTAGATGATTTAATGTTAAAATTGAGTATGGACGGTCCTAAAATTGTACCTCCCCACAAGCCACCAAAATTGAAAATAATAGAAAAACCTATACATTATAAGGAGGTAGAAGTTTTAAAATCTCCTACGGTTAAATGTTTACCTGAGGAAGTTATAACTGTGGAAGAGTCTCTGACAACAACATCCACTTTGGCAGCTGGTGTGAAGAGGGACAGAAAATTGATGTCTCAGCGTCTAAAGTACGCTCTAAAGGTCCCATACTTGTTCATAAAGGAGAACTTATTTGTGATTGTGACCATTCCTACGTTTTTCGTTTTTATGTTTGTAATGTACATTATGATGGTTCTGTTTGTGAAGCTTGTGTAAATGTGTGGTTTTCCGTTTAGTCGTCCTTTTCTTTATTGGTTTCCTAACGACACACTGGTAGTTCGTTCTGTGCTTCGTGCTACTATCTTCGGAGGTAATCGTTACACAATTCATGTCACACATATATTCTTATCCTATTGGAGGATATTTCAATATGGTGAGTTTCTCACAGCTTTTTGACAGCTAAATGTGGGATAAACTCTTGTCACAGCACTTATGCTGCGGGGACTCGGTTTGTGGGAGGTTAACCTCGTATCCCACACGATAAGCAAGGAACTAGCGCTCTGCACCAAGCGAGATTTTCTTACATTTATCTATCGAAAGCTGCGAGATATTCGCCATATTAATATAATATGCACGACAGGCTTTCACGCGTGAAACCTTTTAACTGCAACTACAAAGTAATTAAAAGGTTGTATGTGAAGTTGACCAACCCGCACTAGGCCAGCGTGGTCGACTAAAGCCTATTCGCGCTGATGTTAGGATTGGTTCGATCCCCACAGTAGGAACTTTCTAAAAATAAAAGTGATATTATGGTTCTCAGCGACCAAAAAGCAGAGGAAACTAATTTAAATTTTTAATCCCTAGTGAATACTCGCGAAATACAGCCGCCATGTTGTATACAGTTTGATTAGACTAACGCAATTAACTGTTCTCAAGTAGACGCTGATTACTTTGTTTTAAAGCTTAAATTTGTTGGTGTTTAGATGAGTTCAGCCGGGCTCATTTCCGGGATATTAATTAGAATTTTTCACGGAATTTTTATTTTATCTGCATGTTTTTCCGGCATATTTATTAGCGTACATTATTTCCACCAATGAATCTGAACAACTTTCCCCAAGAAACATACCTTCAAACCTCAAAATTAAATTTCAACTTTTTATACAAACTTGTGTCACCACGTGACCGACTTTGTATGAAAAGTTGAAAAAATCGGTGCATCCCTTAAAATATTATGCGTTTACTCTACTCTCTATGTATGTTTTTTTTTTTTTTCATTTCATTTCCTTTCATCTTTGGAGTTGATTCACTTAAGTATGTAATTATGTATAGGTGTATAATATGGTAATTCTTGTAAGTCACTCTATTTTATTTAAATCTGTCTCTTTCTAATCTTTTCGTTAGGTAGGAATTTATTTAAATCTTTTAAGACAATATTAGGCCGAGAAGGACAAGAGTTTTTAGAAATAACTATTTCCTATTTTTGTACACCATTTTAGAAAATTGCAATTTCTTTGTGTTTTAAAATATAATCGAAAAACTATTAAACAATAAAACAAAATATTAAAATAAATTACCTTTATTCCAAATTCAAATAAATTAAATTTCTTGTTTTGAAAAATATTGCACAAGCGACAGTCACCTTTCTACAATATCATCACCACCATCTTTATTTGTTTTTTACAATCTCAATCATGTTAAGTTCTTGATTTTACTTTTAATGAAATAGGCTCCGAAAATGTTATGGGAATATTTATATAATGTACCCACCCAATTTACTATGACAAAACAAAAGATATCGAAAAACACTGACTGCAGTTTACCGACAAACAACGGTTGGTTATGTTTAAACGCCTTCTTGAGATTAATTAGATTTCAGGAAAACCAAACGTCAATGTTCGTTTCAAGAATAGAATAGCATATAATAGAATATACTTTATTGCACACAAAAGAATCAGTAAATTCAGAAAAAAAAGATCGAGAGTGTAGATTTAGGCGGCCTTATTGCTGAGTAGCAATTTCTACCAGGCAACCTCATGTCTTGGTTACGTCTACTGGTGAACTGGGATCTAAAATACTACAAATACGAAAGAATGTTCGTATACGTTGAACAACTTTGAATTATTTATTTTTTCACTTTGAATTAAATTAATAGGTTTACATGGAATATCATAAAAGAAACTATTTTTTTCACGGAAAAAATGTGTTGGAAAAATGAAATAAAACCTCAAGTGAGGCCTCGATATAATAAAAGTCGTATGAAATGTTTGGTTTAAAATACAGACTGCGTGAAAATAAGTTATAAATTTTGCCGTTAACTACGTACTTAATACATGTTTTAACACTTTATGTCAGAAGCCATAGGCGGCTCAATGATTCTGACACCAGGGTTTGTGAGGTAGGTTAACCTCGAAACCAACACGCTAAAGAAGAAGAAGAAGAATGCTTTATCAGGTTTTTGTCGTTGCGATACCAGGTTCACTGTTCTTGGGCCAGCACCAGATGGCCAGATTTGTCCAGGGTAAAGACGGGGCGGACGCGACCCTGTCTATTCCTGAAGACAAACAAAATATACAGTTAGATGACGAGACCTGAAAGAAGTATAGTGATAGTGAAAGGAAGTGGTTTCTGCCTACCCCTCCGGGAAGAGGCGTGAGTATACATCGTGAAATTTAGCTGGTTTTTTATCGGCAACGTAGTGGTAGTAGTAATGAAACTGAACATCTTTCTCTAAGGAACATGTTTGAAAACTCGAAAATAATATTCAATTTTCATTGAAGTAAATAATGGCTACTAAATTTCAACCTATGTAAAGAAGTTCAGTTTCAGTGAGTACTATGTTGCGAATAAACAACCAGTTAAATTTCACGGTTTATGTATGTTTCAGCCCGATGGTTGCAAACCGTCTGATGATTATTTGTCTAGGTTAGATGTAAATTACTTAAAATGTGAGTCTTTTGCAAGGGTCTTTTGTCCAACTGTTTTGAATGTCAGTAGCTGAGGTTTACCTGAGTCTGGCTGGTCTCCTGCCTTTGGCCACAGCAGTCGCTTCTGCCACGGCTGATCCATCATCAGATGGTGCCTTTAAAATTAATATTTCAAATATTAAATGGGTAAATAAATTTCTTGAATTGTTTCCTTTAAATTGTTTCCATTGAATAAACCGTAAATTCTTAATTCCTTGTATCAAAAGAGTTTCAATTTCAAGAGGACAACTAAATTGCGTACTTTTACAGCAAACATTTTAATCGAGCGGAATCGGAATCGGATAAGATTGGTGTCCAATAGGTTAGTTGACAGGGTTTGTTGAGGTAGCCTCGAAATCCACAAGCTAAGTGAAGTGACAGACAGCTAGGTAAGGAGAGTTTGGCTATTGAAAGCCTTCGCGCGACTAATGTCCAAACATGAAAAATGACTAATGGTCGAAAAATGTCCAATCATAAAAACGTCCAACCATAAAAATGTCCAATCATAAAAATGTCTAACCATAAAAATGTCCAATCATAAAAATGTCCAATACTAAATAATAACTTGGGCTTGCACTTAGTTCCATGGACTTTTCTTGCATTAATTTTTGGTTAACTGCGATCGCACCTTGTAGAGCTTCCCTGTAGAGTTTTGGTCGGGTATAACTTTTTTTCTTCTATGTAACTTTGTTGCCAGTACAAAGTTTCCCAATTTCATCAATTGTCTACTTTCAGTAGCCAAACTCTAATATAGTTTATACTGATATAAACAGGCTATGGGGGCAGGTCTTTCGGAGATATTAGCTTGACTTACCTCAGTGGTGGCTTGCTCTGTCGGGTATTGGTATCCTGGGCTTGACTGGACCCTTGTTGTTGGGACTCCGTACGTGGCTACTCTGGGTTGGGTCCTGACAACAAATGAGGTCAATTATTTGAATGAAGAATAAATGCAGAGTAACTATATCACATGATCATAAACGAGTAAATCACATTTTTACGTTTTTCCCACTAGTTCCATTGAACAGTGTTAACTTATTGGAACACACCTTTCAGTTAATAAAAATAAGTATTAAAAATCTCTAAAAAATATTATTGCAAGCCTTTTTTGGCGGCAGAATTAATTCTGACATTGTGAAGTAGGATAACCCAGAAAGAAACCCACACGGTAAGCAAGCATTAATACGATTCTAAGTTTTTATTCATAATTATATATCAGAAAAATGTTTTACGGAACTCTTATCCTTTTTGTCACGCTTCTATAGAATTTTAACTTAATTCCACTTATCAAAACAGGTTATTACTTCAGCCCTGTTCGGTAATCGAACCGCTGACCCTTCATTGGCAGTCAGCGCGCCACTGCGCACTGGGCCAAGGCGATACCAAGGCCGCCATATTGGATTCAAACATGGCGGCCGCGTCAGCATGCTAATGCGACAACCACATTACCCTTGTTCCGCTCGCGCGTTGGACTGAATCCTAATTTTGTATCATGTTGTTCTTATTATTGATGGGAAGTCGATATACCATTTTTTGTTTTACATGATTCGGCAGAAATATGTTGAAGCACAGGTTTTAAGTTCCTTTCTATTTCTTGTGTTCAAGGGCTTTAAAACAACAGTAACTGTTATAAAACTTCCATGATTTTGACTTATAAAATATCAGAACTTATCAAATCATATTTAATTGAGACAAAACCACACACGTATATTTCATCTATATAATAAAAATGTAGTGGTCGTAAATCTGTACATGTAAATAAAATGCTAAAAGCAGATTCAGGGGGATGAAAGAAGCGAATGAAACATAATACGTGTCTAGATTTTTTTGCTAGTTTCTCTGTTGTCTGTTTGTACGGACTAATCTCCGAAACTGTTGAGCCGATTTTAATGAAATTTTGCATGGTTGTATCTTATATCCCCGGTTAACATCTTAGATACTTTTAACCTCGAAACATTTGAAAATTCCTATAGAATAGTTAAAAATGACTACGGAAATGTCGAAAAACAACGTGGGCGTAGCCGCCTGCAGACAGCTAGTAACAAATAATTCAATACTTTTTTCTTTACGGAACTTTTCAATATAAGAGCGTCGTCAGTGGCCCAGTGGCGAAGGACGCTGCCTTCCGTCCTGGAGGCGCGTGTTCAAGTCTCGGCACGAACCAATGTGTTTTAGATTTTTAATTTATGTGTACGTTTATTCGACGCTCTTACGGTGAAGGAAAACATCGTGAGGAAACCCGCACGCACACACCTATGAAGAAATTCGATGGTTGTTTGTTCGTGACCAATCCGCACTTGGCCAACGTAGTCGACTAGGGCCTATTCACCTGATCCAAATAAGACAACCCTACAAATAAACAACCCCATTTTTATAAAGTAATAAAGTTTGCTTACCTGGTTCCAAAGGCAGTAGCGACAGCGGTGGCGCTGTTTCCGTCATCTTGTTCATCATCTTTGTCCTCCATCTGATCAATCCCATTTCCCTGCTGGTTCACATCGAAACCACTCTGAAGAGAGTTCTGGGGTTGCTGAACTTGCTGCTGTCGGGATAACTGTGGATCTTGAATGAACAGCTGGGACTGTACAAGGTCCTGCTGGTAAGAATCTAAAGCCTGCTGGAACTGAGGCTGCTGGTATTGTGGTTGTTGATATTGAGGTTGCTGGTACTGTGGTTGCTGAATTTGAGGCTGCTGGTATTGTGGTTGTTGATATTGAGTTGACGGGTACTGTGGTTGCTGAATTTGAGGCTGCTGGTATTGTGGTTGCTGATACTGAGTCTGGTATTGAATAACAAACTGAGGCTGAGGTTGAACTTGCTGATCCTGTTCAGCTACTTGCTGGTCTTTAGGGCGCGGCAGAAGCTGATTTTCTTGAGGTTGCAAGAAGACAGGCTGCTGGGGATATACTTGAGTGGCTACTGTGTCGTATTGGTTGGCTGGTGCGTATTGGTTGGCTGGTGTATATTGTTTGGCTGGCTGGTATTGGACTGAAGTCTGCTGAGTTTGGGGAATGAAAACAGCTTGATCTTGAGGGACTAAATAAGCAGGATTTGTAGCTACTTGTTGAGGCTGCTCTTGCTGAGGTTGTACTGATTGAACCAGCTGCGGTTGGGGCTGGACTATTTGAGGTTGAATTTGAACAGCTTGAGCTTGGGCTTGAACTAACTGAGCCTGTGTTTGAGCCAGTTGAGCTTGAAGTAATTGCTGCTGAGCTAAATACGCGGGCAAAGCTGCTAATTGCGCTGCCTGATAATTCTGGCTGGGTTCCAAGTAAATCGGCGCCCTAAGTTGACCTAGCTGAACGGGATTGTACTGATTCTGCAGTTGTAATTGCGCGAGTGGAGTCAAAAACAGCTCAGGTGGGTATTCCTGAATATTTTGCTTGGAGACTTCAACACTAACTTTTTCTTTTTTATCTTTGTCATCCTGAACTTCTCCTTGATTAAGCTTTAAAGTTTCTGTGGTAGATTCAACAGTAGTTGTCCTCAAATCGTCTGGTTTGGGTGTGGTAGTGGACGAAGAGTTTGGTACAAACTGACTAGGTATAGGTTGGTTCGCTCTGTTAGCGTTTGCAAAAGCAGCTTCCAGTTGTCTTTGTCTTGCGAATTCTCTGTAGATATTTTGCTGGGCCTGTAACTATAGAAATTTTTGTTAATTCATTTGAATGTTTGACAATTTTTGTTAAATCTATGTCTATGTCTATGTCTATGGATGTTCTAATTATTTCTAAAACTATAGGTATCTTTATATAACTGTAGAGGCAAAAGAAAGATCTTCCTTGGGGCATGGTGGCGAGCCCGGGGACCGCGGTCCAACTGTACTTCGTTGGAACTCGTATTTATTCAATGTCTTTCGAAAACTCTGATAGCGCGTTTCAGGCCTCAACTTCAATTGGTCGCTCTTCTAATGACGTAAATATGTGGCACGCCGCCGCCACATAACTATTACCTATTACTTAGTAAGTTTTGGAAGAAAAATACATTAGGGATATTACCAGATTTTTCCAAAGAGCCATCCTTATATAAAATAAAATATTATTGAAAAGAATCGTAGTGAGTATATAACAAGTTAATTAGCTTCCCCAATAAGATGATAGATCTCAATTTGTTAAATCAATTACCTACTTCAACATTTCTTTCGCTTGTCTTTCACGCTACTTTGTTTCGATCTCCAATTATAAGAGGTTGTTAGGAAGTTAGCGAAGAATCAAATTTCAGGAAAACTTCTGCAAAGTTTTGAGACATCCTAATGATCTCGATGGACCTTTTCCTATTATTTTGTTAAGACTTTCCGGTGCTTATTCATTATTCACAATTAATGCGTCAAGTGATCCGTGAGATGATTTTATACTGTCTAATATAACATTATTAGCTATTTATGCAACTGTTGCATAATGAGGGGTATTTAACACGAGTGTGGTTTATGAAACGAGCGCAGCGAGTTTCATAAAAGTATACACGAGTGTTAAATACTAATTATGTACAGTTGCATACAATAGTTTATCTACACTCATACAACAAATTTAAATTAAAGACAAAATAAAGTAATCATTGTTTATTGTAATAATTATTGACATTTTGTATGGTAAAATTATTAAACAAACGTTAATGGCGCGAAAATAAATTTGCAGTAATATCGCACCGCGCATGCGCGCCGCCAAGGTTGCGTTCCGAAACACGCTAGTGTGCTCAAATAGCAAGCATCTGCGTAAAAATTAAAAAAAAAAACTTCATTTTGTTACAACTTTGCGATAACGAAATGAAATTTGTATGGATCCTTAGTCACGGCTCCATCGAAAGGTATATCATTTGCTTAGCGTTTCTGATAAGTAAATGAAGGATTTACGACATGAGTGTAGATAAAATTTATTTCGTAACTTTATAAATCTGCAAAATGTATATCGGATTTTATTTATATACTATACTGTAGCCAGAGGTTGTATGAAAACTTATTTTGTTCGGGATATGTTTAGACTTGTAAAACCACTACTGGTAAAGTGTATCGTTATTTTAATGTTTTAGTTAACTCTACGATTTATCAATGTTACCGAGCGAGCCTACCCGTTCTTATATTGCGAAAATAGTTGGCATGTATCATAGAAAAAGAAATTGTGTAACGACGCTATATTTTTTTTCTCACAATAAATTATCAAAATCAAAATGAACCCAGTGTTTCAGCTTGAACAATAAATACTTTCTTGCTCACTTTTATTAAATATTAGACAGTTCTAAGCATGAAGGAAGAAAAAATTTTACGCGCCCAAATGGAGTAGTAATCAAAACGTACTATGGGTGCCGGCTCAGACATGTTTTTTGGACTCACACACACATTCACACTTTTCTTTCAAATAGTCGTTCACGACATGTCGTGATGTTCTGTCATAAAATATAATAAATAAAATAAATAACACAAAAAGGTTAATTGTGCGGTGAAATTGTGCTGAAACCATGTAGCAAGCAAAACTACAAAGCTTGCTGGTATCACATTTTTCTGGTGAGTAGTAAACCGCTTGGTTTTTACAATTTTCGTGGTCAATTTTGTAGCAGAAAATTGTGTTGTTGATTTTTAGTGATATGAAGTAGTCGATAAAAAATAATATAGAATCGAGTCGTCAGCTTATTATTTTTTAATTTCATTTATTAATCGCTGTTTTCCAAAAGATCCAAAAATTAAAAATATTGTTTTAAATTTTGTGACAGTGACCACTAACCATCAGGTGCCGTCTGTCCTTGTGCCTCTCTAGGTAAAGTTCGCTGCGCTCTAGGAAATGGTTACCTATCTTAAATCCGAAAATTTTAATACCGAATATGTTTTTACCGAAAACGGATTGCATTTTTTTTACTTTCCATATTATTGGTTTACCGAAATCATTTTATCAGATTTTCATTTTCCAGAGTTTCATTTCTCTTTTTAATTTAATTACAAAACTAGATCCATTATAAATTATGGGAAAAGTAAATTCTGTTTAATAAACCTTCAGGATAATTAATATATATGAAGTAAAACAGTTGGTAAAACCAAAAATAACATTTCGATAATATGGTTGTAGTTATTCTGGAAAATAATACTCCTGTTTAACATATTTAAGGTATAATGAAGTTATGTCAAAAGAAACATATTGGAACTAAATATTCTATGAACCGTTTTCGGTTCGGTTAAGAAGAATTCGGAAGTACGAAATGTTACCAATATTATTGCAAGTTGCAAGTTGATTGTTTATGAGAGGCTCGATAAATAAGTCCAGTAGCCATGTAATAAAATGTACGAAAATAATCGATAAATATACGTTACGCTTCTTACCACATCACATCACTATTTTCAAATACAGCAACCATTAATTATCATGTTTTTTACATGCCAAATAAAGACAAATAAATGTCATACTTTATTGATATTTTGTTTTTCATTGGGCATGTCATAACATGAATGTCTCTATCTTTTTCTAACGTACCGTATTCAAAGATGTGTGATAAAGACTGATAGAGTTAAAAAACTAACCCCGTCTCCCACTTCCACCTACCCTCCCACCCCTCTGAGCGGCCGCATTGGTTTCGATACAAAATAGGCATGATTACTACTCCATATGGGCGTGGAATTTTTTATGGTTCTAAGTGTAATATAATATATCATTTATAAAATGTCTCTAAATTATTTTGTTGATAAGCTTTGTGTATCTACATGTAAACAGTTTGTTAATGGCGTTTTTAGCCAGCCAAACAAGTGATTTGTGATTCTTTAATTTCTAGGCTACAATACTGGATTTTGAAACGGTATGTATCCTTATTATGTAACAAAATAAATAAAGAATTTTTAAAACAAAAACAATAAATACTTTCGTATGTCCGTCTGCATGTCACGTATCCTCCCTCCCTCCCTCCTATATCACTCAACTGATTCTCGTAAAATCATGGGCGATATCATACTATTATTATAAAGAGGAAAGATTTGTATTTTTGTGTGTGTGTATGTTTATAATGAATTAATTCAAAAACTACTGAACCGATTTCAAAAATTCTTTCATCATTAGAAAGCTACATTCACCCTGAGTAACATAGGCTACTTTTACCGCGAGAAAATGCCACATTCCCACGGGAAAACTGTTAACGTGGGCGGAGCCGCGGCGGAAAGCTAGCATGTAATGCTAGTTTGATTTTAATACATTTTTCAAAATAACAAAGTGATAGGGGTTGATAGTCGTGAGGTCTAAAATTTTATAAAGGTACAATAATTGTTCTTATACATAATTGATATCCCACCTGACTATTCCTCAAATTTTGCTCAAGACTCCTCAAGTCTGCGTTGAAGTTGGGTCCGACATATTGCTGTCCATTGACTGGCGACAACTGGAAGATTGGCAGCTGCTCTTGCGTTGGCAAGCCTTGGACTGAAACATCTACTTCTGGGGGCCCATATTCCTGTTTAGGCGTTCTTGGGTCGCTTGGTGGGACGTACTCTTGTTTCTATAAAAGGAATTTATGATATTATATCTTGTGAGATTTTTGGTTAATCTTCTTTCTGTAGCGTGTGGATTTCGAGGTTAACCTACCTCACAAACCCTGGTGTCAGAATCAATGGTGGTTAATAATAGGCCTCATTAAGCCCCTCGCAGAGTTATTGGGCTGCTAAAGATTTGACATCGAGCAATGGAAAGAGCTGTATTTGGAGTATCCTTGAGTTATCGAATCAGAATCAAGGATAAACTAAAGTTATCGGCATAGGCTGCCAACAGCCTCCGTGGTCGAGTGGTAAAACGCTCGCGTCACGGAGGTTCCGGGGTCGAAGCCCGGTGGAGCACTCGACGAACAAATATCACTTTGTAAGGCTTTCCCCTTTCAGCTTGATTAGGACATTGCAAGCTGACCACTTGATGTTTGTGGAAGGCACGTAAAGCCGTTGATCCCGGCCATTATTTACGGATGTAGTCGTTATAGAAGCGATGTCTTTTGTCCAATAATTCTGACACCAGGGTTTATAAGATAGGTTAACCTCGAAACTTACACGATAAGCAAACACGACATAGCCCGAAGAATAATAGTAAGTGGAGACTTTTGATGGATGATATCTAACAATGAAACTAAAGAGAAATACCTATTCATAATAATGACAGTATTTTTGGACTGTGAAGACAATCTTTCTGCTTTTTATAAAATATGTTAAACATCTGAGGCAAATCTCAATAAGTAATTTTGGTAGTTTCCCAACTGGGATTCCAGAACCTTTGATACAAGATCGACCATTTTTGTAACGATCGGAGCGTGGCATTATTTATTTAGAAGTAATGCGAGATATGACAAATTCGGATTCTTTGGGACCAATATCCGTGCAATATGAATTAAAGGTGGCGCTAGTGTGGTAATCGAGAGTCTCTCTCTGTCGACGGATCGGGATCACCGTCAAGAGTAGCGCCCCTGTACCTTGGTGCATATAATTAAAATTGTGCACCAAAGGCGCGTTAAATTGATGGTTGATGTCTTTAAAACTA
Organism: Teleiodes luculella; assembly: GCA_948473455.1. NCBI lineage: Eukaryota > Metazoa > Arthropoda > Insecta > Lepidoptera > Gelechiidae > Teleiodes > Teleiodes luculella. Next base: position 3,407,303 of record OX419607.1, read on the forward strand.
AAACGATAAATCCCATGCCCCTTTTTGTTCTTAAAACATTGTAACTCACCAGTGGGGTCCTATTCCTGGGGTCAACTGGGGCCCTCTCGGGCAGGTCGAAGGCGGGGCCACTGGGCCTCCACCCACTGGGGGCGTACGGTGCGGGGGCCTCTGAGACCACTCCGCAGACGAACAGACAGACGACGATTAAGCCCTGGAAACATTGGAATATATTCATTCGTTGTCTTGTTATAGAGTCGTTTTTAACTGTCAAACAGCAATGCAATTGGCATATTTTCCGCCGGGCGTAAAAATTTCCTAAAATTCCTTGTAACTGAATTCAAAGAACTGTAGTTTTATGTTAGCACATGGTATAAGTCATGAAACTACGAGTGGTGGAAATCGTAGGACAACTCTGTGATGTTAGTGAATGAACAGAGCCACGAAAATCTATATCGAAATATCTTTGGTGTTATTTTTTTGACCTTCCAAGTGAGTGCGTAACAAGTAGTAAAAGCAGTAAACGTGTTTAATAATAATAATTCATCTTGTATCTGTCTGCTTTTAAGAAATTTTAGTTTTGGTGCGAAATGAGAATAAACAAACTGAAAAACATATTTTGTTTATAACTAATCTTATTTTAATAATTTTTTTTTATTAATGTTGTCTTCTGAAATTATTTTCAGGGCAATTCCACGTAACTAGGGACATGATAGTGCAAAAGTCAACTTGTAAATTAGTAATATCTAATGCTTGCATAATATAGTTTGAGGCTTGAAGTATACATTTTAAGCCAGTTTTGAAAGATTTCAAATTAATATCCAACACATTTCGTTATTTTCCGAAAGCGTCTCTCGTGACTTGATTACTTCGTCAAAAAGATGTTTTCTAAAAATTTAATATTTATGCAATTTGGAAATATACAGGTGAAAAATGTTTAACATACTATTGTCGAGACATCTCTCTATTATTTGTATAAATTTAACATGGCGTAAGTTGTTTTCCGGTCATCATATTCCACAGAGAAGATAATGATAATTTTTGTAACGCCAGTTACGCGATAAACTTAATTGTTTTAATAACTTTTGGAATTCATATTTTAGAAATATTTTATCTTTATTCCTATGAGTTTTTACAATATGGAAGATGTTGTAGTATTTTGTTTTCCTTAATTGATCATACCGTCGAAAATAAGGGGGGCTAAAGCCTGTAACGACAGTTACGTAACTGACGTTACATAACGTTGTATAACATCAATTACATCAATATTTTGCTATTTAAATTACGAAGGTGTTCTTTGCTGCGAAAAAAGTTTATGCAAACGAGAGGAAATTTTAAATAGGAGCGTAAATAAGAAGATAATAAAAAAAAACCACAATGATCATCAAAAAAGTAAAGTAAAAAAGAAACAAGCGTTAAATCGCCTACCACCACCGAAAATGTTTAAAGGTTTTGAAGGAACAAATAATAAGTCAGAAGGAAAAAATAAGTCAGAGAGCAGCTAAATTTCAACCAAACAAGACATATTCCTTGACTTAAAAGCTTCTAGATCTTGTTCCTCCATCATTATTCCTCAGAAAATAAGAAAAGCTACGTCACGTGTTCGAAAAGTTGTACCTAAATCAGTTGGAAAATGGAAAAGTTGTGCTTTGAAGCATTAATGGCCAAGTGGCTATGACCGTTGTCTTCCATTCTGGAGGAGCTGGTTCAACCTCAGCACGTACCAATGTGTTAACGATTTTGGAACACAAAAGTACGTTTATTCGACGTTCATACGGTGAATGAAAACATCATGGTGTTTGTCGTAAACAGTCAATGTAGTCCTCACCGAGGTGTTCGAGCCTACTCTGATACCATAGGCCTTAGTCGACCATGCTAGCCCAGTGCGGGTTGGTCAACTTCACACACAACCTTTGAATTTCTTCGCAGGTGTGTGTGTGTGTGCAGGTTTCCTCACGATGTTTTCCTTCACCGGTGAAAAATGGTCTACTAAAACTTCAAAATTAAAGTTACATGATGATTTTCTCGACGTCATAATAAGTATGCAACTGGCAAAGACCTTAACATGAGGAGAAAAACCTACAGATGTTAACGATACTAGTGAAGATGATGATAAAATTCTACTGGCGCAGCTTAAGAATCGACCGAACCCTGCTGTATGATAATAAAAACCCTGTATAGTGATAAGAACGATAATTAATAACGCGTATTTCGATGGTAACGTCAGTTACGAATTTCAAGTAACGACAGTTACGGCCTTTTTTGTAGATTATTTCAAATATACGAATTAATTTTACTACATTATTTTGAGAAAATAAAACGTTGATTAATGTTGGATTTTTATTAATAAAAGACTTTTTTTCTATATCTTTAGATTCAGAAGGAATTGCATTCCCTTGAAAGCTTCAAAATACCATGTCCATTCACTGTAACGTCAGTTACGAGCACAAAAGAATTTTTATTACAGAATATGCAAGAGATATTTCTATTATTTTTAGTATTTCCGTTAAGGATACATAATATGAATTTGATACTGTGTTCTTATTTTATTCATGAAAGTACATTTAGATTATATTTAAAGTTGAAATTCGTAAACTCGCTTCAAATGTAACATCAGTTACGGTGGAATTACCCTTCACAAGAATCGTCGAAAGTAATAGAACCGGTAGGCAGACTACGTGTTTTGTATGAAATTAATAATAATTTTACTATCACTCCACTACAAGATTATGGAATTAACACTTTGACTGCTTTACACCATCGCTACGGTTCACGTGGTTATAATTTAAGTCTTTAATGGTTGACACTCATGAAAAATTAATTGGAACTATTTATTAGGAGAAATTACACAACATGACACATTTCAAGATAAATAAGGGTTTTTAAAATTAACACGTGTAATCACCTTCATTTCGGCGGTTATTTGATATCAATGCGCGTCCACCGTACGCTTTTATAGACAATAGTGAGCGCGCTTTAAATGCGCCTCGCGCACATTACCGACCTTACAGACGCCTTGTGTATGCGCGGGAAAGCGCGTAACCCGCAAATTGATCTTTTTTTATTGCACATATATCACAGATATAGATTGAATATATATATATATTATTTATTTAAGCACTAGCTGTTCGCCCTGCGGCTCCGCCCATTTTTTCCGTGGCAATGAGGTATTTTTCCGCGAAAAAGGTAGCTTATATCCTTCCCCAAGGTCTATTTTATATATATATATATTATATATTAAAAGATAAAGATAAAGATACAAACAAACAGACAAACAGAGTTACTATTGCAATTTTTAATATTAGTAGGTTCTTACTGCTATGGCTAAATGGCGCGACGACATAATAATATGCAGAACAATTTCTAGCAACTGCATGAGGAAAGCCGAAAATTTTGCTCAGTAATAATGAGGTAAGTTTCGTCTCCTTCACGATGTTTTTCAATATCAACGCGCTAGGCCGTGGTCCGAGGCTCCCTTGAGCCGCCCCTAGACGCGTTGGTATATGACTTTTTTTGGGGTAGAGTCTTCCGCTCCCCCGCAAGTCCGGTGAAGCTTGATTGGTCGTACCTTTTCGACACAAGCATAGGTCATTTAAAAAAAAAAGTTTATTCATCTACTACTACATCCAGTACCTACAGAAATACATACCTATGTAGGAAAAGTGCCAAGGCCAATGAAAATTACTGGATGAAAAGTAAGAGGACTGACTCGGAGTGATGATTTACAATAATTGTACTTGTACATGTGTAAACAATATTACTAAATTATTCCGTGTTAATAATCTCACAATTTTATTGTTTGTATAAGGGAAATTATAAAACGAGCGAATAAAAAAACAACTTTGCGACTGATGATGACATACTGTTTTAATAACTTGAGCGGCATTAATTTGAGTAAGCGAAAAATTAACTAAACTATCGACGAATATTGATTAATAATAAAATCCAGAACGAGCTTACAAAAAGTGCTTTGTGAATAATCCATTTCAGATATTAAAATTACCAATTGAGCGACTAAATTACTAAGTCAGCGACTAAATTACCAAGTGAGCGACTAAATTACCAAGTGAGCGACTACATTACCAAGTGAGCGACTGGAAATACAGAGAGGGCAACTGGCAACACGAAGGTCACTGGCTTTGATAATAGTAGTCAGGGCGTTAAACGAAGCGGGAGGACGGGGATTCACAGCCCCCAACACGGGGGGCTCGAGGGACCCGGCCCCCCGCAAAAAAATCAAATCTACCCAGAATCAAATCGGTTGGTTAGGTTAGGTTAGACTGATGTCAATAACAGAGCGGAGGGAGCCGAGCGAGCGGAGCGAGCGAGCGGAGCGAGCGTGCCACGGCAGCGGCTGGGGACCGCCGGAGTTTTAATTTTTTCAAAGTTGTTTTTGTATTCGAAACACTTCATTTAAGATAAAATGACGCTCAGTATAAAAAATACATTTGCCAAATATTGAAAAAAATGCAGGACGTAACGTTGACACTCAAACAAATATTAGGGCACTCAAATATTATGAAGCTGCTCATTTTGTATTTTAAGTAACTCAAATTAATGTTTGTAAGTTGCTGTTCTGTTGATTTCTCGTCGCTCGCAGTCAGTCGCTCACTTAGTAATTCTGTAACCCAAATTAATTAATTTTGACACTCAAAACTGTAATTTACAGTCACGCGTTTAATTACTACCCTTTGTATAATAGTTTACATCACCACCGCATCGACAGTAGAAGTGACTGGGGTAGACGTAGAACCCTCCTAAATCCGATTGGGCTAAAAAGCACTTTGACATATGATACCACGTTTGTATTTTCTTAGTTTTGGGTTACACCGCTTTGCTTGGGGCCCTCGCTATCAAACGCCCTCACATGACTAATTTCATTTAAAATTTTAAACCCATACGTTTACATCACCTCTCATCGTCGAGCCGAAATCTTTCATTGCTAAATTCCTTTCTGAGGGCATTTTGCCAGATAGATACGACCTTTTATCAACACGTAATCACAAAATATTTTATAACTAGCTTTCCGCGTTAACAGTTTTTTCCCACGGGAATGAGGCATTTTCTGCGGTGAATGGTAGCCTATGTTACTCAGGGTGAATGAAGCTTCGTAATGGCGATAGAATTTTTGAAATCGGCGCAGTAGTTTTTAAGTTTATTCATTACACACGAATACAAATCTTCTCTCTTTATAATATTAGTATGTATGTATAGTAGATCTTATTCACTCTTTGATTTTTTTTATTATTGTAAATTATATGGGTTTTACACTAAACAATCACTGCCGCCGCTTTCTTTTGAAATTTGTGCTTTAAATTAATATTTTACTGTAAATAAGTATATCTCATAGTTTCAATTAAATTAGATACCTTAGCAATAAGACCGCCAGTCTGTACGCTGTGTGAAATACATTATCTACACAGGCAATGCGAAACAGCATTAAATACATAAAGCCTTTGGATTATTTTTCATCTTTATATACGTGGGGTGTTACTTATTTTGAAATTAGGGTGATCTGATCACCATTACGCTGCTGGTGCGAGTTAGTCAACTTCACACACAACCTTTGAATTTATTCGCAGAAGTGTGCAGATTTCCTCACGATATTCTCCTTCACCGTAACACCTGAATTTATGTATATATTCAAATATATATTTTGTACGTGTCGAGGTTCGAATGGTAGACCACGACGACGATTCTATCCAAACCACTACTATGCCACCGACGCTCTTCTTTCTTTTACCATACGAGAAAACTGTGACGTTTGTTTGTTTTTTTTGTCCCCAAAATAACATTTAGTTTTATTTCTCCCTCAAAAATTGGTAAAATGTCACAATACAGCGAACAATAAACACAAATCAAACGATCTGAGAGAGACCTTACGTGACTCTAATGTTAAGGGGCCCCCTAGGGGGGAGACGTGCGAATTTAATCACTGTTATTTTAGTAACTATGTATTTCAGTTTTTTAGAAGTACGTCTCACTGGAGGGCTTGAGCGTACCTACTGTAATTTGATATCTTGAACCTGCCTCCGTAACATGCAGTGCTATGACAAAAGTTTGTCGCACATTTAATCCCGCCATATTGAAATATCCTTCAATAGGATAAGAGAATACGTCTGACAAAATTATGTCTGTCACGCGTGGACCAGGCATGTTAGAGGGGCTGGTTTAGAAAATTATCACAAAGTAACAGTTGATCATCAGATTAATTGGAAAATTATTGGCTATCATACAGGGATCAGCTTGACCAAGAACTCTCTCATTATTCTCTTAGCTATGCTTTTGTCGGTAAATCTAAGTGCTTACTTGCTTACTTACTTACTCATTCAATAAATATTTTTATTTAAAGTAGGTACACCAAGTCCTGTCACAGAATACCAAATAGTAGTCCCTGTCCTGTGAAGCTTTGATGTGAAACTTTGTGACAAGCGAAGACCAAATATTATGTTGATCACATCGTTTTTAAACTTCTTAACCATTTCTTATTGTTTTCCTTTAATTATAAGTATTTCACTTGTATGTTTTATGTTCCTTGCATAGTATTAAGGATGTTTCTGTTTCTGTGCATTGTAATAAATAAATAAATAAATTTCTCCGAGCCCTTTCACGCCAGATTCATTATATTTCTTTGCAAATGGCTGTTTTCCATTTTTTTGATCCAATCCGTTGTATCATGTCGTCTGTTTTATGAACATCCACTATTTACTTAGTGATTGAAATTCGTAAAAATAGTTTAATTGTTCGCTTAAATTTAAAAATAACAGTACAAATTATTTATCATTACTAAAAGCACTTAGAATACTCATAACAGGTATAGCCTGTTACCGATTGGCCTCATCACTATTCTATAGTGCCGCCTGCTCACATATGGTGACGATTACAATATTTTATGGGCAACAACGTATGGGAAGGATTTGTTTTTCGCGCAAAAACAGCGTTTCCTTTTTTCATGGATAAAGGTGCTACTAGCTGTACGCGCACTTCTAAATAATGTATGGAATCGTGTAGTGGGTGGAAGTTCTTTATAGTCGGGATACAATACAATTGGTGCTGTATTATGAATTTCCGCCCTGTAACAGCACTGAAATGCAATATACCTACTGCCGTCATAACATAAAAGGACGCATTAGACAGATTTTTTTGTTTTTTTTCTTAAAATACCGTTATACTGAGAAAACGATTGTGAGTAAAGTGGTATTATTATACCTATTACTAAATTTCAAAAAAAATATCAGTTGGCCCTTTTGCGTTTTGGCGGCAATATACCACACACACGCACTCTAGATCTTATTAGTTTCAAACCCCTTTGTGAGGACACATAATAAGCTGTTTGAACGAAACAAAACAAATGAAATGAACAGCCTCAGTGTTCGAGTGGTCAAGAGTTTGCCTTTAATTACGAAGTTTCCGGGTTCGAATCTCGGTGGGACACTCGTCGGACAAATATTACGTTTTACTTTGTGAGACTTTCCCCCCAATTTGGTTAGGATATTGCAGGCTGAATTACCTGATTGTCTGTCTGAAAAGCTGATTCCGTACTTCGGAAGGCACGAGACGCCGTTAGTCTGCGAAGGTTATTGTTGTAAGAGCCATGTCAGAAGCCTTAGAGCATTTCCACATTATTCGATATCAGTAACGGGTTACCGTTAGGAGACCGATGCCGATATCGGGACAAATATGATGTATAAAAACATGTAGGTACTTACCTTAGAGTATAAATAGTTTTTTTTCTGGGAGGGATAGAGTACGCCTAATCGAGTATGAACCGTAAGCACGGATATGAACAGTCCGAATATCTTCAGCGCGTTCGTTTAGTATCAAATGGTTATCGGAGCTGATTATTTTTCCCGGTGAAAATAAGAAATTTAATAGGAGAACATTTTTAAATGTGCAGTGATAAGTTGCAAACATGACTCGAGGAACAAATCAAGAAAGGAAATTGTTATTGATTTCGCCGCCCATACAAAATCTGCCAAAATTTGCTTACGCTTGACATAAAGGCAGCGGAGCGTTGCTCGTGCTCTATGTATATTTATTTTCTAAGGTACTTACCTTTCACATTATATCGGATATCGGTTTCGATAATTTCATACATTTTATTAGGTAGGTAGGCCTAAGGGACGGACGGTAGGATCAGCTTTACCTGCTCTTAACTGTACATAAACGTATCTACTATCTATACTATAATAAATATCTGAACATTGATTTATTTAAAAAAAAACTGATTGTAGGTGATAAAGGGAGTGTACAGAAAAATACAAGTTTAAAAAAAAAGTCTGTCTGTCGTTTTGTACACGCTATTCTTTAGAACTACTAGACGGATTTTAATTAAACTTTACAATAATATATCTTATACATCAGAAGACTAACACATAGGATAAAGTAGGAGGATAGGATGAAGTGTTACTTACTTACTTACATAGGCTACTTTTTACCGCGGTAAAATGCCTCATTCCCACGGGAAAAACTGTTAACGCGGGCGGAGCCGCGGCGGAAAGCTAGTTCAATTCTGTTCAATACAATAATAAATGCACCAGGTTTTCCTAATTTACGTGAGTCATTGCTTATTGAATCATCGCACGCGCACACCAGCCTTGCGCTAGCGCATCGCGAATCTTAACGCCCGGACCTCGACGCGAAAATGTGGAGAAGGTCAGTAAAGGGAGGAAAAAGTCAAAGAAAACTAAATTGTTTTTACTTTTTAACAGATATCGTCTGTTAGTGCAACTATTGATCGAGTCGCCGACATCGTACTTGTGATATTTTCCCCTTCAGGTAACAACGCCCGCACCCGCCGGCGGGGGCGCGGCCAGAACCAAAATCAAAATTGAAAATCAGAGACGAAGAGGAAAGGAAAGGAAAGGAAAGGAAAGACGAGTAAAATCAGGCGTCGTCTCCTTCACGATGTTTTTCAATATCAACGCGCTAGGCCGTGGTCCGAGGCTCCCTTAAGCCGCCCCTAGACGCGTTAGTATATGACTTTTTTTGGGGTAGAGTCTTCCGCTCCCTCGCAAGTCCGGTGAAGCTTGATTGGTCGTACCTTTTCGACACAAGCATAGGTCAATAAAAAAAAATATATATTTTCAATGCGATATTTCAATGTAATTTGAAAGCGTTCGTAGGTATAAGACCTAAGAGTATCTAACATAGAGAAAGGCAATACATGAAAATCTTATGCCTTGATTACACAGTCGAGCTGCTAATGTGACAGAATTTCTAGTATTATTATCATTACATTTTTTATAAGAAGGTATGGTAATGAAACGAAATCAGTAGTTTTTTATGTTATTTACTGAAGTAATTAACTCCACATTTTATATTACACACACACACACACACACACACACACACACACACACACACACACACACATTTCATCATCATAATCATTTCAGCCAGTAGACGTCCACTGCTGGACAAAGCCCTCCCCCAAAGATCACACACATTTATTTAAAGTAAATTATATAATTACATTGGATAAGGATAAATCAAATAGATTTATTTTTTAATAGTTTGAATGCTGCATCTTCCCTATGTCGTTATGTATTAACTTTATTAAGTATATTTGTAAAACGCTGTTTCCTCTCCCCAAGTCCCCGCCATTTTGTCTTCACGACCGTCTCCCTGAAAAAAAAGAAGCTTTATTAAGTAGGTAGGTATATTTTTTCTAATGGCAGTTGTAACATTTTTATCTTTTATTGTTTGTTACTATCTAATTTTCAACCCCCGACGAAAAAGAGGTGTGTTATTATAAGTTTGAGGTGTGTGTCTGTCTGTCTGTGTGTCTGTCTGTCTGTCTGACCTATTATCGTATGGGGAAAGTATTTTTTGTACTTCTCTATAATTAAAAATATGAAGTGAAATAGTTTGTTTAACCAAAAATTTGATAGTAGGCTGTAGTTTCTCTAGATAGCACTAAATTAAAAAAATTTATAACCCCGACACAAAACCGTTACTTGATCCTTTCAACTGAAACTGAAAAGAGCAGATAATCTTCAAATGACTGAAGATATTTTCTTGGATCATAGCTAAACACTCTCGATTGTGACACCTTGCAAACAAAAATAACTAGATCAAAATCGGCGCATCCGTTTAGGAGCTACAGTGCCACAGACAGACAGACAAACACGTCAAACTTATAACACCCCTTTTTTTCGTCGGGGGTTAATAATGATACTAATATGTTTAAAATATTTACGAGATAATGAAGTTCTCTCAAAAGAAACATATTGGAGCTAAATTTGACGGCCCGTAGTATAGTTTGTACTGGTAGTCTGCCTACGAAGCACAAGGTCGCGGGTTCGAATCCCGCCCAGGGCAAACATTCATGTGATGAGCACTTGTGTTTGCCTTGTATCTGGATGTTGTATATTTATATATTTATGTATACCAGCTATCTGACACCCATAGTACAGGCTCTATCTAGTTTGGGAAATGGACCATCTCATTAGCTGCCGATCTTGTCCTGTCGCCTGCACGCGAGAGGACTTGATGAAGGCTACTGACGAAGCTATTCGTGTGGCTGGTTTATGGCCGAGACTGTCTGAGTTTGCTGTCGACTCGAAAAGAAGAAGAAGAAGATCTAGTTTGGGGTCAGATGGCCGTGTGTGAGATGTCCCACATATTAATTTATTTATTAACCGACTTTAAAAAAGGAGGAGGTTCTCAATTCGACGCGTATGTTTTTTTTTTGTGTGTTTGTTATAAAATATCTCCACCAATTGTGGACCGATTTTCAAAATTCTTTTTTTAATCGACCAGGTTTACTTGCAGGGTAGTCCCATAAAAATTTCGCTAAGATCGGATGATTAATTTTGAAGATATGAGGAAATAACTCCTCAATTGACGATGCCGTTATACCCGATCGGTAAATCTTCTTATCAATCGATTTCAATATTTTTTTGTTTTATAGATAGAACTTGTACTACACATGTTTATATGATGTTACAATATATGTGAATAAGGAATATTAATAGCCATATTAAATTTCTATGCTAGATTTATTTTTATTCTGAAATGTTTTTGGTGAGAATAATATGTTTCCGCTTACAGTCATAGTGAGTTCATCTTCGGTATTGATCAAAGACTCCGGCAGCAGTTGCGTGTAGTGGTCCACTCTCTCCACGATGTCGCTGCCCACTAGTGGGCCTGTTTGCGCCTCGTCCACATGCTCGTCTGGATTGTCTTCAACGCTGAACGGGCCTCGCTCACTTAACATTGCTGAATAAAAGTAAACAATATTTTCAGAAGGTTTTTATTCTAACTACTAGCCTTCCGCCGCGGCTCCGCCCGCGTTAGCGTGTAAATGAGGCATTTTCCCGCGGTAATAGGTAGCCTATTTTACTCAGGGAGAATGTAGCTTTCTAATGGTGTAAGAATTTTTGAAATCGTATTCTGATTCAAATGATGATTAATTAGTATGATGTTTCGACTTGTAATACCAAGGAATAGCCGGTCCATGAACGCACAACAATAAAAATAAAAAAAAACTTTGGTTTTAACGCACGTTCCACACATTTATTTAATTTTTTTTTCAAGTTATTAAAAAAAACCTACGCGGGTTCCAGCCTCGGCACGTACCAATGTGTTTTCACTATAAACTCGAAGACCATTCGAAGACATGGCTCCTATAAGGACTACATCCATATATAGTAGCCGGGACCAACGGCTTTACGTTCCTTCCGAAGCAAGGAATCATCTTTCTTTTCGGACAATCAGGTGATTCAGCCTGCAATATCCTAACCAAACTGAGGAAAGTCTCACAAAGTGATATTTGTTCGACGAGTCCCCACCGGGATTCGAACCCGGATTGTCTGCAATGTCAAGCGGATTTTGACCAAAAAATTTCCCGGTGTATATAGGATACTAGCTTCCCGCCGCGGCTCCGCCCGCGTTATTATTTTTTCCCGTGCGAATGAGAAATTTTCCCGTGGTAAATCGTAGCCTATGTTTTTTCCCAAGGTCTATTCTATCTTTGTGCCAAGTTTTACCAGAATCGGTTCAGTAGTTTCGGAGCCCATTCAATTATTTGGAATATTTTAGGTATTTTTTTACACCTTGGGTTACATTACTGCAAAGTTTTAGTAAGGATCCCTAATTTTTTTGAAAATAAAATATATTCTATTTTACTCAGGGTAAATGTAGCTTTCTAATAGTGAAAGATTTTTAAAATCGGCACAGTAGTTTTTAAATTTATTCATTACAAACATACACACACACACAACACAAAAATAAAAATCTTTCCTCTTTATAATATACTTAGAGTATAGATAACCCGCATAATATTATAAAAATACACACACAAAGACACAATCAAACACACACACAATCAAACACACACACTCACCCATAGTGTTAAGATGTTTGTCGTTGCGGCCGACGAGTTCAAATTCCCAGTTATATACTGGCCGTCTGAGTTCCTCCATCCTGTTCTTAGAGGCAGCGCTATCCTCTGGCCTCTTCAGCGGGGTTTCGTGGTGCACGGTGCGGGGCAAACAGTACTGGTAAATAAATTGATAATAAATAAATGTGTTGACTGTTTTCAACATTTTCGACGGCCCCGTAGCCTAGTTGGTAGTGCGTCTGCCTTCGAAGCGCAGGGTCCAGGGCAAACATTCGTGTGAAGCACTCTTGTGTCTGGATGTTGTATATTTATATATGTATGTATATCAGCAGTCTGACACCCATAGTACAGGCACTGCCTAGTTCGGGGTCAGATGGCTGCGTGTGAGGTGTCCCCACATATTATTTATTATTATTTTATTTTACACTGTGCAAAAAATAAACCGCCCGAAATCACTTGCAAACAAATTTGAGTCTAAGTAGAGTTACTTTGAAACTCTAATTATCAATGTAAGAGCGTCGGTAGCCAAGTGGCTGAGGCCGTTGGCATCCATTCGGAAGGTCGCAGGTTTTTAAAACGCATCGGCATTGTACATACCAATATGTTTTCGATATCCGAAGTCATATTACGTTTATTCGACGCTCCTACGGTGGAGGTAGGTCTTGAGGAAACCTGCCAAAAAAATCTTCCTCTATGACCTGCACACACCTGCGAAGTAATTCAATGTTGTGTGTGAAGTGGACCAACACACACAGGCCTATTTACCCTGAATCAAGGTACACTCAAACCCCTCGGCGGGGACATCCGTATTCCGTAGCGGTAAGGGTGAATTTCGTAGTGCGAATGGCCGCATGTGCTGGCTTCTGTACAATGGTAACGCGCCTTTACTTACGTAATGATCTTGTCCTCTGCAGCAGGAACTGGTGTGGTGTACAAGCTTCGTAGCAGCCCAAACCATCATTAAGGCTGGCCACTGTTACAAAAAAACATTCAATTCATCCTCATTACTACTATGGAAGAGGTCGGTGGCCAAGTGGCTAGGCCCGTTGACTTCCATTCCGAAGTTTGCGGGTTCAAACGTACCAATGTGTTTTCGATTTTCGAATTCATATGTACGTTTATTCGACGCGGTGACGCTCTTACGGTGAAGGAAAACATCGTGAGGAAAACTGCACCCACCTGCGAAGAAATTCAAAGTTTGTGTGTGATTGACCAACCGGCACTGGGTTAGCGTGGTCGACTAAGGCCTATTCACCCTGGTATCAGAGTAGGCTCGAGCCCCTCGGTGGGGACATATATGAGCTGTTAACGAACTACTATGGATACAACATTAAAAATATTCATAATTTAAGAAGAGAGCCGGCCATGGTTTTAATAAAACTTAATAATTTCTGAGGCCATGTGTTTAAAAAAATTACATATAACGAATAAATAATAGTTTGTGGCTAAATAACTCTAATTACGCTTTCAAACAAATTAGGTAAACGGAAACAAATACCAAAGCAAAGCATTTTTTCTGGCCGATACATTTTAGATATAAATATTTAATTGCACTTACCATGAGTCCGTTACGGCTGACACAGTATCTAAAAATCGAAGATGACTACCGCATACTAAATTTATTTGATAACTCTCAAAACTACAGGGCCTCTTTCAGTGGGGGCTCATTTAACATAATCAGGATCGCTAAAGATGAGGGGGTGCTAAAATATTACAAGGTAGGAGAAAAAGTTATAAAGTATAGATCGGACTGTCCTTTAAGACACGCTCTTTTTCCTAACGGGGTAAGCTTTATTTAAGCTAATAACTCTTGTATTGTTTGGTGTATGTTAAGAAGAGGTGTCTGTTTAGTAGTGGATTGTGTAAGCTGTAATAGTAGTAAAAGCAAAATCATACCTTAAAAGCCTCATTTACGCTGAGACAAACAACATTGTCGCATGCTACATCATTTTGGCATGCGAAATCTTGTGTTCTGCTACAAATAGAAAATATTTGCGGTATTTATATATTTTTGTTTGCAAGGTGTCACAGTCGAGACTGTTCTTAGCTATGATCCAAGAAAATATCTTCAGCCATTTGAAGATTATGTTTAGTTGAGCCCAAATTCGGCCCTGGTTGGTAATATTTACTAATAAATTCATCAGAAACAATAACTGACCAATACGGCAGCTGACAAACAATGTGTTATACACTCATTATTTTGCGAGATTAACAATAAACTGTGTAATTAGTAGTTTAGTACACGTACTTACTTGCGCAATCTAAGATTATTAGTGTGCTATTATTTAATAAAGAAAATTAATAGCCTAAATGCATACCTACCTACACGGTATTTTGGTATTCTGTGGTATGAGTTGCGGTTTTTGAAAGGACATGTTCAGATAACGGTATTGAGCAACTATCCATACAAATAAAATAATACACGGAAACGAAAACATAAATTCATTCTTCGCCGTGGTGGGAATCGACATACTGTGAACAACTCCCTCAAACTGTTTGTCTGTCCGTCATAATAATATGGTAATTATTTTGTATGGAGTGTGTAAGTAATTTTATTGCAATGAAGTGTTTTTCGGAAAGTGATAGGCCGGGAGATGCTGACAGAAATTTTTAGGTCATTTGTTACAGTATGGCGGTTTTACAGGGGTCTTACTACGTAATGACGAAAAGATTAATGATGGTCATAGCGCTGGTACTGGCGGCCCAATCACGTGGGCGTTATGGGAACTTGTCGGATAATTTACGGAAGTCAGATGATTTGTTACACAAAAATTTTAGTATTTTCCGATAGCCCGTAAAAAATAACTAGACGGTAGTGTCATGCCATACTTTTCCGGTGCGGCTTACAGGCCGCCATACCGACGCGAATGCGTTAATAAAAAATTAAAAATTCAACCATTTGTTACAGGCAAATTTTTGCACAGTTGATCATCGTCGTGCAGCCATTTACGAAAATCACCATGCCATACTTTTCGGACGGTTCCAAATGGTCGCCATACCGCCGAAAATCTGCATATTTTTTTTATTTCGCCTTACGATTTGTACCACCTTCAATTTTTTTTTCAACAGCTCCTGAATGATGATAAATAGAAGTGTGATAATGCCATACCTGTGGGAGGCGGCGAATGAGTATAATTTTGTTTTTAAATGTAAGATTTTGTTCGTATTTTGAACGATTTGTAACAGTGTGTTGCCCCTTTTTCCCTCTATTAGAAGTATGGCAAATATAATAATGGTCACATTACATCATATATTTTCCAAAAATCCAAATGCCATACTCGTACAAATCGTCAATTTTTTAAATTTATTTTTTGCGTCTTGGCTTCAGTCACACAGTCGTCCGCCCCATGGTTACAATCAAATTTGACGATTTGTACGAGTATGGCATTTGGATTTTTGGAAAATATATGATGTAATGTGACCATTATTATATTTGCCATACTTCTAATAGAGGGAAAAAGGGGCAACACACTGTTACAAATCGTTCAAAATACGAACAAAATCTTACATTTAAAAACAAAATTATACTCATTCGCCGCCTCCCACAGGTATGGCATTATCACACTTCTATTTATCATCATTCAGGAGCTGTTGAAAAAAAATTTGAAGGTGGTACAAATCGTAAGGCGAAATAAAAAAAATATGCAGATTTTCGGCGGTATGGCGACCATTTGGAACCGTCCGAAAAGTATGGCATGGTGATTTTCGTAAATGGCTGCACGACGATGATCAACTGTGCAAAAATTAGCCTGTAACAAATGGTTGAATTTTTAATTTTTTATTAACGCATTCGCGTCGGTATGGCGGCCTGTAAGCCGCACCGGAAAAGTATGGCATGACACTACCGTCTAGTTATTTTTTACGGGCTATCGGAAAATACTAAAATTTTTGTGTAACAAATCATCTGACTTCCGTAAATTATCCGATAAGTTCCCATAACGCCCACGTGATTGGGCCGCCAGTACCAGCGCTATGACCATCATTAATCTTTTCGTCATTACGTAGTAAGACCCCTGTAAAACCGCCATACTGTAACAAATGACCTAAAAATTTCTGTCAGCATCTCCCGGCCTATGACTTAAAACTATACAACATGGTCCAACATACAACATACAATAAACCATGGTCCAAGAAAACAAGGTCTAACAAAACGACCACGTGACTGACACAAGCCTACGTCATTTTGCGCTGTTCATCCTTGTCTATTACACGCATTCGACAAGGATGAATAGGCAAAATGACGTAGAAATGACGTAGGCTTGTGTCAGTTACATCGTTTATACATCAGAATAATACATAGGCTACCTTTTACCGCGGGAAAATCCTTTCCACTGAGGAAGAGGAAAAAATGTAAGCGCAGGCGGAGCAGAAAGCTGGTAACAAATAAAGTTTATATACATAAAGGACATTATGCATCTTGGTAAAGAGTAATCATGGACAGTTTCCTTTGATTAAAGATCGCACCACTAGACCTGTGAGAGCTCAATACACGGACAAGCTGTTCCAGCCCCCTTGTCGATCTTTTGTTTATAAGAAAAATGTGTATAATTTATGTATCGACATATACAATAAACTCCCAGCAGACTTGAAGTCATTAGAGTCACATAGATTTAAGAATAAATTGAGACATTGGCTTTTGGATAACATTTTTTATACCGTTGACGAGTTTTTAGAATTTAAGTATTGATTGACATTGTTTATATTGCTAGTTTTTAATTTTGACATTGATAATTGATTTCTAATGTGTAACTTTATTGATTCGTTTTATATAGATAGCCTTTATTATGACATTATATTTGCATGCCTAGTCAAGGTGGAATACTGCGACTTACCTACTAAAAATGTAACATCTGAAATGTAAATTAAGTATTCTTGCAAATAAATATATTTTGAATTTGAATTTGAATTTTAATATTGCTGTCGGTCGAAAAGCAGTTTGGATGAAATTAGAAAAATATATATATTAAAAAAGACATTTATTTCCAATACAGTTCAATAGTATTTAACCATTTTTACCCAAGTTACATATTTATTTATAATATGCCAGTATTCATATACGATTAGAAGATGTGAATAGCAATTTTTTACAATTAAAAACCAGCGAAATTGTATTTTAATTTTCTTGTTAGAAATGAAATGACAAATCAAACTTAAAATATACTGGCATAAAATAAGAATTTATAAATTTCTATTTTTAGTTAATATTTCTAGATAGTTAGATTTTTTTCATATTATCTATATATGCTTCACATAATTTTATTTTTATAATTACAATTTTTTGTAATAAATTAACCAAAGTACACAACAAATAAAGAATTTTGATATTAAATTCTTTTTTTCTATTCTTGTGTTTAATTTTAAATAATATAATTTAATGTGCATATAAAATATAGAATTATAAATTCTTAAGGTTTATTTTTACAACAATAAAATGGAAGTAAGTAATATCTTTACGAAGTAGGTATAAAGAAAGTATTATAAAACTATAAAAAATGGAAATTAAATTAATGAATTACAAAATATATCAGTAAAGTATCAAATTTAGCCTCACTAAGATAATGTTTTACAATAATGTAAAATATATATTTCTAAGAATTATTTCTTAAAACTGAAATTTAGCTGCTAAATAGAACTGCAGTTTTTTAAAGACACATATTTTTATATACTTCGTAAAAACAACTTTACGCGTATACGACAGTACCTACACAATCAGTAACAAACAAAATGTTTTCATTTTTCATTTTTTAAAGGCACTTTATAAACATTCACAAGTGACGTCACATTTTTTTTCTTTTACAGTATCATAGCTTCTACACCTTACTTTGCTTGCATCGTCTCTCGGCCCAAATATTGTGAATGGGAGCCCAAGTTAGCCGGTGATCCTTATGGACCTGTCTTAAAACATGTTTTCGTTTGGCAACAGCACAACCATCGGAATCATAGGTTCCATTATTCTATTGTGCTGTTAAATAAAATCCATACAAATGATAAACTAATTAACTAATCATTAGAATAAATGGATAGATTTAAGACATTTCTTTTTTATTGGCATAGATGGCGCCACTTTTTTTTATACAAATCTTTTATGATAGTCTGTAAAATCGATCATATTTAACCAATTCACTTTCATTTAAATACAAAATATTCGATTTTCGTGCTTAAATATGTTTGGAGAAATAAATATTTAAATTCATTTGATTTATAATTTCATGAAGATGCATAAGTACCTACGAGCTATTTAATAATTACCAACATATTGAATTCGTAACTCCTAAAGGGAAACGGATATAAAGCAACGCCATCTATAACTGTTTTAGAATAAATAAACTGACAAGGTAAATGGGCTTAAACACACCACGCAAATTGTGGTTTTTTACTCATATTCGCGTTTCTTGGATAGTGAAAAATAATATTTTTTTTACATAATAATTAATTATTTTTAGCATTATTAACAATTTGGAAACAATATTAGATATAAATTTGTGCAACACTTATTTTAATACAAGTATTTGGAAAATTGCAGGCATTGAATATTCAATGTGACTTGTAAGTCTAGTTATAAGTAGATTAAGTAACTGGTTAGTAAATTTATGTAAATATTTGATATCGCTACGTTAGTCTTATAATAATAAAACTAAATAGCTGCTTTTAAATAACTATCCAGTTGTAGTGCTGTGCACGATGAAACCAATACTAATAGACAAATCTTATTTTATTACTAACAGTTTTTTTTAAACAAACGTCATGGATTTCTTGTAGCATAATATTCTATTGAACATAGAAAAAAATGATAAGCATCACTTTCAACTTGTGTCCAGTCAAAATTGGGTCAAAACACGCCATCTTTTTTGGCCGATATTTTAAAATTTAATTTTGTAAAGTTGGTACAATTTTACTTAGAAGCATAGCCAATTAACATAATTTAGTTTTTTTTTATTATATCTTAGGAACAAAGACGCATTCTATCGATTCAAAACGGTCCACCCTCTTAGATAGAGACTTTTTTTATGAATGAATACATTTTTATGAATGGAGAGTTTACACTCTTATGGTATTTTGACATCTCAGTAAGGTAAAGCAAGGGATATCCACCGTGAAAATTAACTGGTTGTTTATTCTCAACATAGTGGTAGTACTCATGAGACTGAACAACTTTCCATAAGGAACACAGGTTGAAATCTCGAAAATAGAATTCAAATATTCACATAAGCTTCAGTCACGTGACTGGCCACTTTGTATGACAAGTTGAAATTAAATTTTGGCACTTCTACCTATGTTCCTTAGGGAAAGTTGTACAATTTCATGGGTACTACTATTCTGTTGCGGGTAACAACCAAATTAATTACACGGTGTATATAGGTCTACCAGGATCTGATGGCAAAAAAGTTTTAAAAATAGCGATTTTCATATGGAAACAAAATGAAATTTCGAGGAATTGTTTTTGGTTAGGCTTCAAATTTCCTTCAAAAAGTGGTGAAAATGTCAAAGAAACCTTGCTAGCGTCAATTTCTTTTGTCCCTCTTTGCCATCAGATTCTGGTAGGCGTATAGTTTGTCATAGTGGTCACGCTACGGACTGGTTGTAAGGTGATTATGTACTAACAGGGGGACACTGGTCATCTCGCTTTGCGTTCGCCATCGTCTCCGGTTTGTACTCTGACTCCAGACCGAAGTACTGGAACATATTATTAATAAATATTATATTAACTGCACACACAAAGCTAAACACTAGTATATAAAGTCTATTCATTTAACTTTAGTCCCTGAAACGTAAACAAACTTGGTATACATTTACATTATTAAGTTGGCTACATGTTGGCTAATACTTAGTTATTTTATTATCCAATCTCGAAGATTTTAGTCGTGATGACTCCCATCATATTTGTTTACATTATAGGGATAAATGAAATGAATACTGTTGTTTACTTTTTCAGAAAGTAATGGTTTATTGATGATTTTGTTAATTTTGATGGCAATCTACTACATATTTCTTCAGTGCCTTCTTTTTCATAATGAGCGAATTCGACTCCCGCTACGCCCTAATGTATGAATGTACTTTTCAAGTTTTGACGTACATTTCGACGCCGTTATGGTGAAAAAAGTATCGTGAGGAAACCTGCACACAACTGCTTCATAGGCTGTGTGGGATGAAGTCAAACCAACTTCAGAGTGTCAGCTACTAATTAACAGTAGGCTAAACACACTCGATGGGGATATTGAAGGAATCTACGAATACAGGGCATAAGTAAGAGGTCTCCAAGAATTGTTGTGCCTTCACAATCATTAAATAATTGAGAGAAAATGGCAGTGTTATTTTCTGATCTATTTTATTTGCAAAAAATAAAGATGCAATTTTAATGTTATTTAACTTTGAAAAGATTTAAAAGGGAATTTAACACAACAACTCTTTACTATAATCATATTAGGGAACATATTATATTACTGTACATTCAAGATCTGACCAAGATGGACACTTTTCGCTTTACACTGTTTTTTAAATCGTTAAACAAAGAAACCAAAACCCATAGAGCATGTCCAACTTGATTTGCTCTTAACTGTACAAGATTAAGGAGGTCACGTGTTAGCGGGGAGTGTAAGAGTTACTAAGGGAGGGACAACAGCGGTGAATGAATAAAAAAGAAACGTAGGACAGAAAGATCAAAGCGTATTTAGAATTTGATAGGTGATCTAGAACTAAAGGAACCATAGATAAGATAATCAATAGGAACTAGGAAGTGGGAAAAGGAAGCCAAAAATAAAGAAGGGAAGGATTGGGAGAAAAGTCACTGACGTTCAGAATAGTCATGAAATTGTGTATAAGGTCCTTATCTCCAATTGATAAATGAAATAAAGGTGTATTAAAAAGACGAAAAAAGATAGCTAAAGTACGGCCTACAGAATCTTCAGATTTGGCATGTTAACATGCCCATTTTAGTTACCTAAAAGAATGAATAAAACGGAGATGGAAAAGGAAGGTTAAAATAGGGAAGTGATAGAAGGCTGCCTTTTAGTGTCTTCGCATTAGAAGTCCAATGCCAAGATTCAGAAAAACAGGTAAACCTAAAAATGCAGGAATAGGAAGGTTAAAATAAGGAAGGGAATAGCAAAGGAAAGGAGAAAAGTCACTGGCTTTCAGAATCTGCATATTGGAAGCCCAATGCAAACACCAAATTCAAAAGTACGGGGAAGCAAAACGAAACCTGGAAATGAAAAGTCAAAATATGGAAAGGAAAGGAGAAAGGTCACAAACAAAGACTTACAGTATCTTCACAATGAATGGAACTACAAAGACCCATAGTACGTGGAAGCCTAAAGTATGCGGAATAAGTTAGGTCAAAATAAGGAAGACAAAAGAGAAAGGTCACAAATAAGGGACTTTCATTTCAGTATCTTCACAAGATTCAAAAGTTATGGGAAAACTAAAGAATGTGGAATGAAGAAGGTCGAAATAGGGGAGGGAAAGGAGAAAGGTGACCGTCTTTCAGATTCATAACTACGGGGAAATAAAAGCTGGACAAGGAAGTTTAAATTAAGGGAATAGGCAGGGATAGGGAGGTTCCATGGAAGGAAACAAAAGCTGGGCAAGGAAACTTAAATTAAGGAAGAGAATAGGAAGGGTAAGGAAGGTCTAAAGGAAGGAAACAAAAGATGGGCAAGGAAGGTTAAATTAAGGAAGGGAAAAGGAAGGGATAGGGAGGTCCCATGGAAGGAAACAAAAGCTGGACAAGGAAGCTTACATTAAGGAAGGGAAAAGGAAGGGATAGAAAGGTCTAAAGGAAGGAAACAAAAGATGGTCAAGAAACGTTAAATTAAGGAAGGGAAAAGGAAGGGATAGAAAGGTCTAAAGGAAGGAAACAAAAGCTGGGCTAGGAAGGTTAAATTAAGGAACGAAATAGGAAGGGATAGAAAGGTCTAAAGGAAGGAAACAAAAGATGAGCAAGGAACCTTAAATTAAGGAAGGGAATAGGAAGGGTAAGGAAGGTCTAAAGGAAGGAAACAAAAGCTGGGCTAGGAAGGTTAATTAAGGAAGGGAATAGGAAGGTCACTGACCTTGAGAATGTCCAGGTTGGGCATGTGTTCCCCCGGGCCGGTCTGCACGAAATGGTGCTTCAGGGTCCCGCCACTCCCCACTAACAGCGCGCCGCCGGTTTGCACCCAATCGCCCTTCAGGTCGCCTGACAACCCTGGGTGAAGGAGTTCCTCAGTTTATAAGAGTTTAATACTTATTGTGGCGTTGGAGAATGTTGGAGTGCTTTCTGTGTTGGCTGTGAGGTCTGTAACCTCGTTTACACCATCGCATGCTACATAATTTTACCATGCGAAATCTTGTGGTATACTATAAATAAAACTTCTGCGGTATTTGCGGCATTCGGCAGCCTATTTAACGCCGAGGCAATAACGTGGTCAGACAATTTTTAAAGCATTTTACTGTAAAATTTGTTTAGCAATTATGTGGCATGCGACACTGTTGTTTTTTCTACACTATTGTCAAATTAAACGCTATTGTTTAATATACAGTACGAGCTTGTTGTTATCTAGTACTAGCAGGGGTATCTCACTCCCTAGTTTAGATATGATCGGTCGATGCTCCTCTCCGTGAGGCGTTAGTAGGGAACTAAAGGTTGGTAGAGGCGCGAATGGCGCGTTACGAAAGAGAGGCAACTACTTCGTTTTTTAGCTAGTGCCGTGCGATCTGAATTGCACTTTATTCCAACGTAGATAGAGTTGCTATTTATTTATTAACCCCCGACGAAAAAGAGGGGTGTAAGTTTGACGTGTGTGTCTGTCTGTCTGTCTGTGGCATCGTAGCTCCTGAACGGATGCTCTGATTTTGATCTATTTTTCTTGTTTGCAAGGTGTCACATCACAATCGAGTGTTCTTACCTATGAACCAAAAAAGTATCTTCAGCTATTTGAAAATCATCAGCTCATTTCTAGTTGTTGAAAGGATCAAGTAACGGTTTTGTGACGGGGGTTATTTAAATTTTTAATTTAATGTTATTTTATGTATGTCGATGTTTGTAGGGACTACTATTCGGTATTCAGTGTTACTAGTGCTAGTGTGTTGTGACCTCGGCAATGTCCCTGTTGCTCATATTGTCGGCCGGCCCCTGCTGCGGGAAGGCCCGCGCCCTCGCCTCGCTCCGCCGCACGAGCAGAGCGCCGCCGCACACCAGCCCGTCGCCCACCAGGTCGCTACTGATACCTACACACAGGTGGCGCCGCAACAGACCAACTAGTTCGCTGCGCTTTACACAGATGGCGCCACGCACATCAACTAGTTCGCTGCGCTTTACATAGATGGCGCCACGAAAACAAACAAGTTCTCTGCGCTTTACATAGATGGCGCCACATTAAACCTACTAGTTCACTGCGCTTTACATAGATGGCGCTACGCACACTAACTAGTTCACTGCACTTGACATAGATGGCGCCACGAAAACAAACAAGTTCTCTGCGCTTTACATAGATGGCGCCACATTAAACCTACTAGTTCACTGCGCTTTACATAGATGGCGCCACGCAAACGAACTAGTTCACTGAGCTTTACATAGATGGCACCACGCAAACTAACTAGTTCACTGAGCTTTACATAGATGGCGCCATGCACACCAACTAGTACACTGTGCTTTACTTACACAGGTGCGCTACACATCAACAACAACAACTAGTTCATTGAATTTTACACAAATGGCGCAAATTTGTATGTAGTCAGTTTCCCCGTGGGAATGGAGTATTTTCCCGCCGTAAAAGATAGCCTAAGTTCTTCCCCAAGCTCTATTCTACCTCAATACCAAGTTTCATCAAAATCGGTTCAGTGGTTTTGGCGTGAAAGCGTTAGATTAATCTATCCTGTTTTTGCTAAGCCCCTACCACCTGTATAACAGCAGTGTGACGGTGTATAATACAGGGTGTTACGGACCCATGCTCCTGTATAACAGCAGTGTGACGGTGTATAATACAGGGTGTTACGGACCCATGCTGCTGCTCACAGCAGTGTGATGGTCTATAATACAGGGTGTTACAGACCCATGCTACTGCTCACAGCAGTGTGATGGTCTATAATACAGGGTGTTACATACCCATGGCCCTGCTCTTGAAGATGGCTTCCCTGGACTGCTTCCAGAACAGCGAGGTGATGATGGACAGCGTGTTGAAGCGCTTGAAGCCCAGCGACTGGTACGTGCTCATATCCTCCACGTAGTACAGCTCTGCAATTGTTATTGAATATTATGAGGGATTTCGTGACAGACGGAATTAAGGAGAATGGTAGTGTAAATATACTAGCTGCCGTTGCGCGCGTTGGTTTTCGACTTTTCCCGTGGGAATGAAATGTTTTTTAGCCTGAAAAGGTAGTCTATGTTACACCAACACATTTCCCGTGGGAATGAGGTATTTTCCCGCGGTAAAAGCCTATGTCCTTCCCTTCCTTCTTCAAGGTCTGTTCTATCTCTGTACCTAATATTATCAAAATCAGGTCTGTGGTTTTGGTGTGAAAGAGTAAAAAACAGACAGAGTTTCTTTCGCATTTATAATATTAAGTAGGTAGGGATTCCGATAGATGACAAATACCTAGTACACGCCGGACCCGGTTTAAGGAACAGTAAATCTTAATGACAAAAAGAACTAATTCGCAGGTGTGTGCAGATCACGATGTTACACAAGTTATTGTAAACGTACATATAAATTCGAAAATCTAATACACATTAGTACGTGCCGAGGCTTCCGAATGGAAGTCAACGGCCCTAGCCACTGACGACGCTCTTAAATAGGAATAAATAAATGTATAACAATAAGTTACCTCCATCGAAGAACTTTCCATCCACGAAGTCTTTGGAGCCCGCTTCCTCGACGCCCACTCCTACCAAACGCACGTTATTCTTTTTCAGTAACGGCGCTATTTCACTCAGCTGAAACGACACACAAACAAACACATTAATAAAATTAAGAACTGATCATTAAAGGAAGCCGTTCGAACCGACTGTCAGTGACACTGACGCTGCGACACGAAAAATAATAATGGACTTACGGTAATGGATTTAAGAATGAATTTACCCAAAAGTGAGTTGTCGCGACGACACAGACACCGGTAACGCCGCGGACACCGGTAACGCCGCGTCACTATTGCGTGCCTCCAAAGTCCACCATAAATACATCACTTTAGAGTCCATTAATCTTCTTCGTGTCGCAGCGTCAGTGTCGCTGACGCTCGGTGCGAACGGCTACCTTTAGACTGATAAAGCTTATCATGTGGGTTCTGATGTTAACCTATGTCACAAACCCTGTAGGCTTACTACTACGTAAGAAGCGACAAGCTCGGGAAGCAGTCAAACGCGACATAGTGACATTAGAGCCATTTAGTTGTTCTGTCAATATGTCGCATTTGACAGCTTCCCGAGCTTGTCACTTCTTGCGTAGTAAGCCTACTGATGTCAGAATTATTGAGCCGCCCAACCAAGGCACAAGACATGATTCATGCAATGACTACATATCCATAGAGTAAAGTAGCCGGGACGGGACCAACGACTTTACGTGCCTTCAGAAGCGCAGAATCATCTTACTTTACGGACAATCACGTGATTCAGCCTACAATGTCCTAACCAAACTGGAGAAAGTCTCAAAGTGATATTCGTTCGACGAACCCTACAGGGATTCGAACCCGGAACTGCAATGAGAGGCGAGCGTTTTACCAATCGACCACGAAGACTGTTAAGGATAATTTTTCGTCTAACAAGGAATAGGATGATAAGGGTGTTAAGGAAAAAAAATAAAAAAATCACTAATAGCACGAGACGAGGCACAGACGACGTGACATGATTTGAAATGTCTGAATTGAATTTTAATCTTGATAGATATAAGCATTCGCAAGAGGTGTAAAATTATGTCGAATTGGTTTTATGTTTAGGCACCTAAACAGTGTTATAACAAAAAAGGCACAGGCGTTGAGCGAGTATCTAAAACATTTCTATCAGATTCCTCATACAAGATTTTTTAAACCCCGACGAAAAAGAGGGGTGCTAGAAGTTTGTGTGTGTGTGTCTGTCTGTGGCATCGTAGCTTCTAAACGGATGCGCCGATTTTGATCTAGTTGTTAGACAAGTGTTTAACTTTATAAGGTCAACTATCGATAGTACTATCGATAGTTTGGTAACAACATGATGAGCACTTGTGTTTGTCTTCCTTCTTTACAAAAGCCTACTGTTCTTGCTACTCTTGGCGAGTTGGGGTTCGCTGTTGTTGTTGATTACACAGGTGAACGCTATTGCCCATTCTTGGGGTTTAGTTGCAAGGCACAGCAACCCAACCTAGCTTATCTAATATTTTTCTACAGTTACATATTTATTAGATAAATCTTACTTTATCTTAATTTAATCAATGGCCTCGACGGATTACGATATTTTAGCCTTCAGATTTCTAGTTCAGATTATTTTGTAATATCGTTCTTTTGAGTTGTTTGTCTTAAATGCTATAAAACAAATGTGAAGTTGTGAATTTAATTGATATTGGTGTTTTTCCATTCCTAAATATTTGCTTTGACGACTGGCTTCTGTACGTCTTTCGGCTTTCGGCTGACTAGCTTATGACCTTAGCCACTACCTTTTAATACAGATTAGAATAAATAATAAAAACGTTTTTTTTCCTGTAGTAACAAGAAGTCTAGATGTGTAAACACTTAAACAGTGAAGTAACAACTTTCAACAAATTAGTTTTAGATGCTTATTAAGCACACAAAAATTTTAAAAAATAATAATAAAGAATAATTTAGCAAACAAGAGAGAGACTATAAAGAGAGATGGAAATACACAAAGGTGGCTTTTGTCAACGACAAGCAAGGGGAAAAATAAAAGAAGAAAACAAAATAGAATATTGTTGTACAGTAGCCAGGCTGGACATGTTGACCTTGAGAGCGCCCGTATTCGTAGCGGTAGGGGTGAATTTCATAGTGCAAATGTCTAGTCACATGTGCTGGCTTCTGTACCTAAAAATTTAGCTATAAATAAATGAACATGGAGGCCGAATGTGCAATGTAATACCTCTTTAGCCCACAACCTGCAGAACACACAGCCCCATCGCCGAAAGAATATCACAGCGGCGTCCTGCTCCTGCCACAGACTCTTCAACTCCACGCTCTGGAAGATGCACAATAATAAAACATATTATGTTCTTTTTTCTCATTTTGTAGCAATACTTTCATAAATAGGACTGGGTTTGTTATTATATATTCTGATTTAAATCGACTGGACCATTTGTACTGTAAATTATTAATTCTGTTGATGTATGTTATTTATTTACAGTTGATTGGAGGAGGCCTTTGCCCAAGGGCAAACGAGCTTGCAGAAACTTAGGAAACAAGACATTTTAGAATAATCATTTATAACTAATAACTAAATGTTGTAATGTTTGTAAGTTTTTGTAAGTTACGAAATAAAGGCTATTTTTTATTTATTTTTTTATTTTATTTTTTATTTTATTTATGTTATTTATTACATGATTAGGTAGAAGACAAAACTGTATAATACTACTGTAATGTTCAAATTATTACTAAGTGTCTAACTAAAAGATACTGACTAAAATCTAATTATAATATTCTAGCTTACACAATATTTATAAATATGGCTTCTATAGCGAAATTATGATTTTGGTGAAAGATTGACAAAATATAAATACTTTCTACAAAATAATTTCACATTTATTTATTGGATACCTATCCAATTTAAAATTTTAAAGTTTATAATTTTATTTTAATGTAATATTGATTATGTAATTTTGATTGTTTATTTTGGTATTAGTATACTTTGCCTTTAGTTTGTTTTTGAATTGTTAAGAACTTGACTCTCATTAAACTTTTCTCTAAATGGTAAATGTAACCTACGAGCAATGATAATACCTAGGCTTACTATAAGCTATGTAAAATAGTAGGTATCTTCTTGCGTAACTTGTACCTCTGGTTACCTGATAAATACGCATTTAATACAAGTAGGTTCCTACGGTTCCTACCTATAATATCATACCTACAATGGAATAATTTGCTGATAGAAAAGGCCAGAAGTCTCGTAGATACTGTAATATCTTGGACTTTGATCATCGCGTCGTTCGTGGTTCGTGCCACCAGCGCTATAGTCTAATAACCCCAGACTTTCTAATTAACTACGATATAAAAACATGAAAAACTTCTAAACTTCTTACCTGTCCATTCAAAACACTTTTCACTTTGTGAGCTCCGATCACTGATAGTAAATTAGCACTCATTTTAAAGTAGAATGAACTGGTCAATAGTGTAATAAAATAAAATTTAAATTATTATTAAAAAAAGCGAGTCTGAATTGTTAAATGTTTGATAACCGCTGAAAGTTGATTGTGAAACTGCGAAGGAAAAAGTTTGACAGAAAACCAAAAACATATGATTTGACTGACAGTAGCAATCTCAATGAAGCGACGTAAAACATTAGTTATAACAAGTAAAGTTATCAGTAACTAGTATGGTAACGTTTTAAGTAACTAGTTTGCAAATTCAACTTTATGGCACTTACAGCATGGTTTTACAAAAAGAGATTAAGTTTAATATCATAAAGTGAGCCTAATTTAATACTTATGTGATTTAATAGGATTGTGAACCTGAATAATGTTACAATTTGAATATGGGGTTCACACAAAAATCTGCATGCAGTTTAAGCAAGATGTTATAAGTAGGTAGGTACTGCTTAAATATACTCTTGTAACATCCGTAAAGTTTAATTAAGGCCGATTTACACATTCACAAGTTAAGTAGCGAGTTAACTGGCTGGGTCTGGGTAGGCGAATTAAGTACAAATGATCGCTTGGACGCCGATCGGCGAGTTGAGGAGCGAGTTGACGCAAATAGAACTCGGTTCTATTTTTTGGTCAGTCAAGTAGCGAGTAACCCCTCCCACTACGTCTCCCGCTCCCCGACAACTGCGACAACTTAACTCGCCGACTGTGTGGACGGCACACGCTCGGCGAGTAGTAAGTGCGATCACGCTGCCGAAAACGCGGTCGAAAGTAATTGCTTAGTATTTATTCCAGTTTATTTAATTGGAAATGCCTTGATTTACTCAGTACATAAGGAGACAAATCGTTCACAAATGTACTTTATCACTTTTTCGGTTTGACAAAGTTAGCTACGAACTTACTACTTAATTGATAACTAAACTCCGCTGTTTGGACTATACTTACTACTTGTAGATTAAGTAGTAAGTTAACTCGGCTACTGTACTAATGGATGTGTAAATCGGCCAGACACTACCGCGATATGGCCTGGCCACAGCGCGACGCGCGGCGCGAACTGCGGCGAGACTGGAGGCGCTAACTGCGGTGCAATAGTAGGCATTCACAGTAAGTTCCCCCCGACTGTCATAGTACCACTATGGCAGGCGGGAGTCATCTATAGTGGACACCTGTAGATGCGATGCCGCATACACCCACCGATGCCGCCGCCGCGCGCCCCTCCCACCCCTTTCGAATCTAAAGGTCAGTGTGTGACCCTGAGTACCTAACCAGTCACCTATTTTTTAAATACGGCGGAAGCACTGAAAAATGGCAGGCAGCAAATTCTAGGCATAATTTCAATTTAAAAAAAATAGGAATAAATAATATAAAATTTAGACTAAAAATAAGCCGTGATCGGTCATTCTAACGCTTATTTTGCTGTTCCATTTCCACTTGCACTTTACCACCACTTAACTGTCTTCACTCGATTGTTGAACGCTTGTCTAGGAATTGTTGTTGAGTTCCAGGTTGATCAATATGTATAATAAAAACAACAAATTGTAAGATATTCACGTATATTCAAATTAGTTAAGTTGATAAAGTAATTTGTTTTATAGTAAAGAAAATACAGTAATTGAACTACTCTTTAGACGCCTCCTTTATTACAGGTTTTTCGACTGCAACACTGGGTACTAATTCTGGTAAGTGCTCCTCATTGTCTGTTGTTGGTTTGTCTTGAATCCTTAAAAAAGTAAAACATTGTTTTCATTTCCACTTTGATTTTGAATACATTAAAAAATATATATTTTTTTCTAATAAAGTTCAGTTAGTACAGTGCATCGTGTTGATTCATCGTCGCATCGAATTGACTTCATTTAGAAGCACTAAAATTGTAAAATATGTCATGGCATTCTTCAAATACTCGTATTTAAATGTAGGTCACACAGATATATATTTGATTACATGCGGCTAGTGTATGTAACTACTTCGCATGTCCAAACGAAGTAAAATTTGACTAACATGCGCAAGCTACTTGCACCGTGCAGAAGCACCCATAGGGCGCGTTGCCATTTTGCAAGTAATGCACCTGCATGCAA
The DNA here is from genome assembly GCA_948473455.1 of Teleiodes luculella. NCBI lineage: Eukaryota > Metazoa > Arthropoda > Insecta > Lepidoptera > Gelechiidae > Teleiodes > Teleiodes luculella. Next base: position 3,437,953 of record OX419607.1, read on the forward strand.
GGTGCAAGTTGCGTGCAGCTTGGCTTGAATAATAAATCGAAAACATGCATGCAAGTTGAAGTGGCATGCTAGTAGTTTTGCACTTGTACTTAGTGTGACATCATACTTCCGTGCAAGCACTTACGCTGTAGAAACGCACCTTTTAAGGTTTTATATCTATAATGTTATACGTGACACTTAGTTATTATACTGCAAAAAATCAACTCACATGTAAAATTTTAACTTACTTGTATTGTGCGATAGCTCGATGGATGTTCTCCGTATCATTGCCCATAAACTGCTCAACAACCGTCTGATCTTTCATAAATACTAATGTAGGCACGCCTTGAATATGATACTTTGTAGCGATTTCCTCACACAAATCTACATCCACCTTTAAAGATAGTAAAAAAGATAATTATGTAATGTAATAAAGAGGAAAGACTGATTGCACATTAAAAAGTAATATTTTATCATTATTATTTCCAGCTTCTGGCTGAAGTCCTGCGTTAATCTTTGTTATTATTATCTAAATCATTAATAATTAGGTAATAAAATAATAATTTGTTATATTCACCTTATCCTTATATTATCTTTACCTACTTACTTTAATAATTTCTACTGCATCTTCCCTCTCATCTATTTCATCCAGTTCTATACATAACCTCTGTCCAGCTTCGTCGTCTGGGATCAAAAAGGCTAGAATTACTAGCTTATTTTCGGTTTCCGTCAAACGTTTCTTTAAGTCTTCTCCGTCCTTGATGAAAGTTCTCAACGTATTTTGTTCTAATCCACTAAAAATATAAAATGGAAAAATAAAAACTAAACTTCATATTAAGTACAGTAGCCAGCATGTACATGTTGACTTTGAGAGTGTTCGTATTCGGATATCATTTAGTAACAAAATTATGTGACACACATATAAGATTCATAAATCTGAACGATGCTGTGTAGTAAAAAGTTAGCTAGTAAGCTATTTCTTGAGTCTTTCTGAAATTGCTGTCACCCACCAGACCAGACAATTAATGGAGGGCAATATTATAATACTTAATTTATAAGTTTTAATATAGAGAGATATGGCTGAACTGTTTTGAATAAAATTATTTGTATACTTACAGGTGCTTTTCAATAGACAATCCGAGCCTATCAGTGTCAATGCTATGATATGCTTCAAGTATATTGTTCTTTTTTATAAAAGTAAACCACGGTATTTGTGTAGCTTCGTACTTTTTGGCAATTTCTCCCATTTTAGCTACATCCACCTGATAATTTAAATGATATTATATTATTACCAGTTCAAATTAATATTTTCAATGATCAGAAATCAAACACCTGTGTCTACAAGTCTACAATGAAAACCACCATAATGTCCTCCTCCTACTTCTGTAGGTTGTATGCAGTTTTTTGCACATAATACGATTGCACAAAATCTTTCTTTCTTACGAGATAAAAAAATTAATATCTAAGCTACAAAAATAAATATTAAATGAATATGTTTACCGCTAAAATGACTACGGAACTCTCATAGCCCTTGACTTTATTTACTAGGCCATTCAACATATTTTCACTGGGCTGGACGCCAAGAAAAAGAAATGCTAGCAAGACTAGTTTGTTTCCAGCCTCAGTCAACTGCTTACTCAATTCTACATCTTCTTCTATATATTTGACCAGGTCTTGCTTATCTTTGGCTTTTTTAATCTGGTCAACGAGGAGTTTGTCATCTATGACGTTCTGAGACACTTCTGAATGAAGTGTCACTTCACTCCTAGTGGCGGTTGAAGACCTAATGGAAATTGGTCCTGACGAAGAAGTAAGTCTGAAAGGGCTGGTATTCTTTTTCATGTTGACCTATAAGAAAACAGAGGAAAGCAGTGAATGATAGCAGAGGCCACCGCTCCATAGAAGAAAAAAAACATGCAAGTACTGATTTAAATAAAATATTTGATATAGTAGCCCTATGGCTAAATACTATTATGCAGCTAGACACTCACGAAAATCCCCGTACTGTTCCCGAACAAGAACGGTGCTCTCAAGTTCAAAATGTCCAGCCAAATGTGCTGACTACAGTATGCATATCAACGAATACTAACATTACTTAATTGTGAAATAGATTAATAATAGAGAGCTTCAATGTAAAGTGTCTAATTTATTTGTTCAAGTTGCAATGGGCTGGCTTAACTAGGTACCTGTACTTAGTGCTTACGTACGTACCTACCTACAAATAGCTTGATTGTAAACATAATATTTTTATGCACAACATTTAGCATTAATTGCGCGCCGAAGCCCGCAAATAATATCCAGTGATGTTAACTGTGGTAGCAATGTTTGCATAAATACCTACTACATCGATCTACCTAAATGAGATATAACAGTATCGATGAATACGATATACATACAGAATCAATGTAAGCGCCAATATTAAAGATCCCTCACTTTAATGTAAATAACCAAAGCACACCTAATCTATGTATGTAAAAAGGTCAACTCTGGGGGCGCGACGCAGCGCCACGTGTATATTTTTACAACTATAGCAACAATTTCCCTTATAAAGTTAGTTCCATTGAAATTTCGCAATTAACTATTTATTCTTATAAATAGCTAACAAAATTTGCTCTTACGACTAATATTATAAGCGAGAGCTTTCGTTTTTTCGGCCTAATTATATTCTATACTTTACTCTCTTGCTTGCGTGTCTCATCACAGGGTATCTCAACGTGCCTTTTTCACCTTTCTGCGGGGTATCTTGCCATAATAGCCTATTATTAGCTATACTAGTAGCCATGAGTGTAGGTACGTAGGTATTATAAAGCTTCCAAGCTTTAGACTACTAGTATATTTTTTAGTTTACCTTTTGTTTACTGAATAACGTTGAACCAGATATTACTTTTAAATATTATGTATCATAATGTCTACACTTAATTTGGTCTAATGTTAATAACTCTATTTTTTACTTGTCTTTTATATCATTAGAGGAACATGACTGCACTAAATACTACTATTAGAAAAAGTATTCGTGAATTTTTATGCGTATTTTACGCATATTTACATGAAAATTTAGCTTAGTTTGCAACAGATCTTACAGACAGATATGACATCCAAAGAGAAAACTAACTCGATGATATCTTTTTGAAATTATCAGAGAGTAATACAACTCAAAGAATTTATATTAGAATTTATTAGTACAAACTCTTCAAACGACATTATTTATTTGCTATTTTTGGTTTATATTACGCTTTTTCTATTAGTAACGTTATAAATAACCGTTATGGGTATAGGAACAGCACTAGCATACTATACTCGCAATTTACTATTGCTTTGTCATTGGTTGATAGAGCTATCAGACTTTTATGGGCCAATCAAAATTCCTATATTGAACGGAAAGATGACAGAGAACGTAATCTCAGTTCTCGGATTGGTTAATTTTGTAAACATAATCGCCTTTACGAGAAAAAATTGACAAAAAGCGACATTTTGCTGTTTGTGGCATCTCCGCGTGTTCTGCCGGTTGGATTCTCATCGAAAAATCTCCAAAAAACGTGAGTGTTTATGTTTATTCATAGCGTAAAATTTAACTAAAATCCACCGACCAGACAAAGAAATTGTTTTTTCCTTTCGGACAATTGTTAATCATCGCTACGACGTTCTAATAGGAACTCGCTATGATGACCTTGTGTCGTGATAATTTGTAATGTGATTGATTTTTACTTGTTCCATGTTTTATTTCATAATTAGATTTTGTATATTGAAATAGGCAGCATTCAAATATCAGTAAAGTTCTTGGGAATATTTAGAGTATTTTTAAAGAAGGCATCCTACCCTCTAATTACATACATACTCACTCAATTCGATTCAATCATGAGCCGCTGGCTGGATTATGACGTCAGTTCTCTGTTCTATGAGTTTAGGTAATGTGATTCACTTACAGCCGCCGTCAATCTATGGAATAGGGTGTGTTTAATTTACTCATATCATTATGAATCGGTACTATTCTTGATACCTCCTACCTACATTATTCTTGATGTTGAAAGTATGTACTTCAAACAATGCATAGATAATGTGATTACTTATGTAGAACCAAACATATAAATTACTACCAATAGTAACAAACTAGGTACACTCTTGCCGCTAATCAGAAACTGACGCTTGTTGTGTCCTATTGTATGTTGAGTTTTCAATTCCTTTTCATTTAAATTGTGGTACCTACAGACAGACGTGTATTGCGGCATTTGCTGCACTAACCAACCAGTATTTTAATGCTGTTAAATCTTCCTTTTTAGTTCTTTAAAGTTGAAGTTAAACTGTCTTACCACAATAAAGTAAACACACAAACATGTGTCTAAACTCTTCTATGAGATTTTTCTTACATACAATAATAATTGTTTATAGTTTCAAACCATAGTGGGCAGAAAAGTTTAAGAGCTATTTATTTAACTTCATTGCACAACACAGTTGGCGAGCCTAATGCCGTACGGCATTCTCAACCGGCAAACCACAAGGAGAACCGAGAAAAATTAATGGGTGCATGCACACTGCACACAATGTTTAATAAATAAAATCAAAGAAATAAATATTATTATATAAGTACCATACACATATAAAGATAAAATACCAATACCATAACTATTTATGAAATATATAGATTATAATAGATACAAACTCATAACTAAATCTATTGTATTTTGTAGCTGAAAATAAATGCTCCTAACCGAATGCAAATTATTTTTTGTTTTGTCAATTCTACTTACAGTTACTTACATTAACATCATACAAATAAGAAAGTTATTTTAATTTGTTTATTAGAACTTTTTCGAAACTATATAACTTGAGTAAAACTAATAAGATAGGATTATCAACCGACGAAAATATAGAGGTATTTTTTTTTTTCTTTTTCCGAATTAAATTAATAGAAATGTATTTTTGTCAAGTGGTTTTATTGTCTCTTGTTGCAGAATAGAATACGTAAGATAAAGATAGCGATGGGCGGGTTATTCTCACGGTACAACATTTTATTTTGTTTTTCATTTACTCTGGGAAGAGCACAAAGCTTTGGTGCCAAATTAACTGACACAGCCAGAGCTAACTATTAAAGCATTTTTATTATGCATGTAGAAAATAACTTTATTAACCAACCAACTTCATTAATATAGTCGACTTAGGACAGGGGGTTCGTTTTCTTTGCAAGAGACCCGTAGGTACTTGATGTGAAAAAACCCTATTGTAGGTCTTTTTCAATTTACTAAAATCGACGAACATTTATATTCTACCGCTAATATTTTTTTTATACTAAAAAACTAATTTTTGCATGACTCACGTAAATGAAATATAAAATGATAATTTTGTGGACCCCTTATAAGTTTCATAATTATAAACTTTCCTTATTTTTACCAACTTCAAACCGCATTTCACATATTATTCATTTTAATTGCGACATTCATGCGATAAATATCCGAGAATAATCTGGAATTCATGACGCAATTATGACAATTCACAACATTTAGTCATGCAATGTGTATGTAGAAGTGGGAACGTTTAATGCCTAGTTATTATTACATACATACTCAACAAAAATAATGCCTTGAATTCAGGCTAGGCCTGTAACCCCGCGTTCAGTTATTTTATCTCACGAGTGCCGGTGAGCCATACTTGTGTGTGTGTTGTGTGTGCACATTGTGTTTGTGTGCGTAGCGCTCAGTTTAGTAGTACGCACACGAGAGCGCGTGTCTATACGCACACAACTACAAGTAAAGCTTGCCTGCACTCGTGAGATGAAACGGTAGTATTGTTTAATTATTTATTCCATTAACAATAATTTATATTGTGTTGGAAATCATGCACTTACAATACATAAAGAATAGAAAACATTATATGTCACATCAAAAAATTTAATTATCACAAATGTCAAGATATTAATTAATCATTTGTACAGACATACGCGATGTAATTAGTAAGTCCTGAATGGAAATATTTTGTATTTGGAGTTCATTATTTTATTGAAGACCTCTCCCAATTACTAGCTCGTCGTCGCTCTAGTAACGAAATCGTCGGTCCACCTTATGGGGCCTACTCTTGTTAATGTAGTCTTATTTGGAAAACTTTCAGCGCCAACGACCGTCATTATGTTAAAAATGTGCCCCTCCTATTCACACATAAGTTCTTTCCGAGGGTCTCCTTGGACCACCCTTAGACACGTTGGTACATGACTATTCTAGGGTAGAGCCTTCCGCTCCCGCGCAAGTTCGGTAAAGCTTGATTGGTCGTACTTTTTCGACAAAAGCATAGGTCAATTCAAATTTAGAAAAGACAAGCGTAGGTCAATCAAAATGTTCTTTCAATTCTTTCCATGCAAATCTATAGTTTCTCATTCGATCACACTAGAAAAATAATCATATTTCTCTCAACAATCTTTTGGGCGACTTTCATAAGGGTTAATAAAGCCCGTGCTTGCTTTGCTAGCTTATCGTTTATATTTTTGTGGTTAACCTACCTCAAACCCTGCCCGGGTTGCATGCGACTTCACACAAGACATAGGTATGTCGTGCGTACACTCTAATCCTTTTGAAATAATTTCCAATATGGCGGGTTTCTCACACCATTTCGACAGTTAATATTGAGATGATGTCTTGTCACACTGCATCATGATACCGGGGCTGGTGTCAGACTAGATAAAGCCCATTGGAAGTGTAAGCGACTGTTTCTTATAAACTAGCTTTCCGCTCCGCCCGTGCTAACAACTTTTCCCTTGGGAATGAGGGATTAAACCGCGGTAAAAGATAGCATGTGTGTTATATTGATGTATGAGCTATATTATTGTAAAGTTTCATATAAATCCATCCAGTAGTTTTGCGTGAAAGAGTAACAAGCATCCATTATATCCATGCATCCATCCTCACTTTTCGCGTTTATAATATTGGTAGGATGTGGTTTTTAAATCGCCCGCTTATCGTCCCCTTTTCCGCCATTTTGTCCCACATAAAATGATGAGTTATTTTTTTTTATAGATTGTCATGAGTACTCCGACAGCTGTTCAGTCCAAATCTAAGACTAGTAACACCCCACGGTCAAGCAATGATGGCGGACAAGGGTGACCACACTGTTATATGCGTAGATTAGGACTATCATCATCATCACCATTTCAGCCTGTAGACGTCAATTGCTGGGCAAAGATCTTCACAACGATCGGTCCTGCGCTGCCCACATCCAGCGCACCTTCACCGTACGTCTTTTAGTTCGATACTAGTATCCATTTATCATTGTAGACATTATCATCATTTACCACTAATACATGATATTTGTGAGAACTAGTTTGGTTAGAATAGAACATAGTTAAGTAACGAACGGACGGAAAGACGAATTGATAATATTAATATGAATGTATTACTCCTAGGGACCCGGCCGAATGGTTAATGGTCGGATATGTGTACCTACTCTAATGTTTTTCTCGAAATGATTCAGTCAATATATTAGCCGGTGGCATAACGAGGAAGGACATAAGTTTTCTTATCTTTTTTATTGACCTATGCTTGTGTCGAAAAAGTACGACCAATCAAGCTTCCGGACTTGCGGGCTCGCGGAAGGCTCTACCCCAGAGTAGTCATGTACCAACGCGTCTAGGGGCGGGGAGAGGGGGCGAGGACCACGGCCTAGCGCGTTGATACGGAAAAACATCGTGAAGGAGACGATGCCTGAGGGGCTCCGTCTCTGATTATTAGTTTTGATTTTGATTTTGACCGCGCCCCTGCAGGCGGGTACGGGCATGGTTACCTCAAGGGTAATAGTTACCTAGGGGCGGAAGGACATAGGCTAGTTTTTATCACGAGAAAATTCATTCCCACAGGAAAATTAAGAGCGCAGGCAAAACCGGGAAGCGAAAAACTAGTTGTTAGAAAACTGGTAAAGACCATTTAGTAATTAAAGTAAGTAAAAAATATATAGCCAAATTGCTGGTATCGATTAGGTCACCTAGATAGCTTCTAGGTCGCGTCACGAGCTATAGTTTACATGCAGTTATAGGTAGGTATATATGAATTCGTATCGAATATAAATATTAATCTATATTTTAATTCTTAACCGTCGTCAACTTGAAATTTTTCCCGTGGGAATGAGTGTGTATTCTATTGTATGTATCCCGTGTATTGTATTGTATTTGTATTTTCCTGCGGTTAAAGGTAGCCTATGTGTTATTCTGATGTATAAGCTTTGTATATTAAACTACTGTAAGGTTTCATTAAAATCCATTCAGTAGTTTTTGCGTGAAAGAGAAGTGTTTGTCAAGGTGCCAGTAATTAACTATGAAAATTGCATTAGTCACGAACTAGCCTAGCAAATTGGTATTGATCTAACTAAAGTGATACGTCGTTCGCAGTCTTTTGACTCTATGACTAGGTAAGTAGTAGATTGTATAAAAAAATTGAATATTACTTCGAACTTATTCTTCTTTTCGTATTGATGACGCCGCATGTGCTGCTTACTGTATCGTTCAGCGTCAAAGCGTAGTAGAGACAGAGATATTTAATTAATATTTTAATTAAAGACATAAAATTAAAGTAACTAGTACACTAACATAATTGAATTGCGCCAACCCAACGATTTCTGTGGGAGTAGGGCTTAAGGAACATCCAGGGAATACTTGAGAAATCCCTAGAAACCAAGTGGAAAAGCGTTCTCAATGCAAAAAAAAACTAATCGTTATGCCTTGTTTTCCCGTTTTCTGCAGCTCGATCAACGTCATCGAAATGGGTCAACGGACTACGGAAACAAACAAACTGATAGTTTCATATTACTTGTATGACTAATGCTGGCTTTCCCCCGAATACGAATGACCATAAATATTATTTGACTCAGTTTAATTTATTAAATCAAGGACGTAGAGTGTTTCAGTTATTAAACAACACAACAACGTACAGTCGAATAACAAAGACCAAAATTTTTTTAACGAATACTTCGTATAATTTAACTAAAAACTGGTTGTTTATAATAAAAATAAATAAACATACTTACTCGTAGTTATGAAGGATGCTTGGTAGAATAGTACCTTAACGCGTTCACGCAAGTCCGGTGAAGCTTGATCCGTCGTACCTTTTCGACTCAAGCATAGGTTAATTAAAAAAAAAAGCTGAGAAACATACATAAAGTATACAACATACAGACACAAGACAAACACAAGTGCTCATCACACGAATGTTTGCCCTGGGCGGGATTCGAATCCGAGACCCTGTGCTTCGAAGGCAGGCGTACTACCAACTAGACTATGGGGCCGTCTGAATATTAGTTTGATCAAATGTGAGATTTATACATGTTTTTTGGATCTCATTTTTATCATGACTTGCTAGAAACAATCCATAACTTCCTAATATTTGGCCCATTGCCATACATACACTGCCCAAGTTCCCAGTGACTCAGTGTCTAGCAAAGAAAAAAATGTGACGTCATAAACATGACGTCACCTAGTCTATAAAACATTGCTACTGCCTGTTTTATAAATCAGTCGCATAACAAGTAGCGCGCAAGAAACGCGTATAGCAGTGAAGTGAATTATCACTGGCGAATAAAAAATATCTGTGATAGTTATCTAGTTTATTTTCTAAGACGGATTGCCTTTTAATTGGTGAGTTACAAGTGTAGTGTTATTTAAAAGAGCATATAAGGAAAGCTGTACCGGTTTTGTTACTAAAATGATTGTAAAGCCACGATCTAAAATAACATTTACTTAAATATTATCCTTGTAAGCGAATGTCGTTTCATAGAATTAATAATACCATTATTACTTGTCTATTGATAAGGACTCATATGAAGTCATCTCATCGCGACATGGTAAAGGAAGTCATCGTTAAAAACTCTGAATGCTATGATGAAGATTCTACACCAATGTATCGTAAAAAAAAACCTAATTTGAAACGTGAATTTCGTAATAAATAAAATATCAAAACAAACAACATACATACGTATAGATTAAACAGCCAGAAACAACATAATTTTGTGTGTTTTAAAAATTGTAGGCGGCGCAACGCAATATGTTTTCTAAAAAATCAACCATACTTTTATAGTTATTCCCCGAGGCTACCATTCCCGAAGGTGGCCTCTGGGCTTACATTCTTCTTCTTCTTTGTCCTAGACATTTCCCATTATTTGGGGGTCGGCCTCTGGGCTTTGATTATATCACATTATATCCTCGGGGCGTATCCCTCTCTTATCATTTTAACCGTGACATTCATTCAATGTAATGTTTCCTACATTATACATACATCTTTTCTTTGGTTTTCCTAACATAAGGGTCGATGTAATGATATTTACGGTAAAAACTTTATTAACATATTTATTTATTTACAAATTAACTACATCGCGAATTAAGATGTCTCAAAATTACATCTGTCAATATTTCAACAATTTTCCTCAAATACGACGAATCTCACTAACGATATATTAGAATACTAGCGACCCGCCCCGGCTCCGCACGTGAAAATAGTTATTGTGGGTTATCCTTAAGTATATTAAGCATGTATTATACATATAAACCTTCCTCTTGAATCACTCTATCTATTTAAAAAAAACCACATCAAAATCCGTTTCGTAGTTTTAAAGATTTAAGCATACATAAGGAAGGACATAGGAACAGAGAATGCGACTTTGTTTTATACTATGTAGTGATTTCTTACTTGTCCAAATTGTAATTTCTACTAGGCAACTTTCAAGAAAGTTTCGTAGCTATTGTTTTGTTATATGAATGAGTAATGTGGTGATTCTCTAGCTAGAACTACAAAATTGTTGATGTTTTTGCATTATATACTTGACCGTGACTTACTACGCCACTTAGCTCTGCGACCTTGGTTGCTCATTTTTTGTATGACTTTGGTCATGGTACGGACACTACGGACGCTACTCATCTCATCGTTTTTATTACTAGCTTTTATTTTTAATGTTAGAACGAAAACTAATCTTTTGCTTGTAATCTTTTTGTATGAAGAATGAAAATATACAGTCAACTATTTAGTAATCTGTGGTGCAGTGTAGATTTTATACTGTGGTGTAATTTGAGATAATCATCAGCCTGTTAGTAGACGTCCACTTCTGGACAAAGAAAAGATAATAAAAATAATAATTTAAAAAATTCCTAAGTCAGCTTGTTTATTGTCTTTCGCGATGAAACGGGACAGCAGATTTCATTGTAAATTTAAAGATATGGTTAGGTTATTTGGGATTGATTGATTTATTCATTAGATTGATGGTTAAATTTATGATTGAATCATTTGTGGAACACTATAATGGCACCGAAATAATCGTGACTAGGTAATAGAAAACATTATTAAGATTCTGAGCAATGTTCACTTTGGCTCTCTCTCAAGAATTTGTTTTTGATATCGATATATTCATATACTAGCGACCCGCCCCGGCTCCGCACGGGAAAATGGTTATTGTGGGTTATCCTTCAGTATATTATGCATGTATTATACATATAAACCTTCCTCTTGAATCACTCTATCTATTAAAAAAAACCTATCTATTAAAAGTTTTAAAGATTTAAGCGTACAAAGGGAGGGACATAGGGACATAGGGACAGAGAAAGCGACTTTATTTTATACTATGTAGTGATGAAGTACTACATTAGTACCATTCATTATAGTTTAAGATTGATCTACAAAGTGTTCGTTACCCTAGTGGAAAAAGTTGTTTTTTTTAATTGAGAGTACACATTTTGAACAAACTAGCTTTCCGCCGCGGCTCCGCTCGCGTTAACAGGTTGTCCCGTGGGAATGAGGAATTTTCCCGCGGTAAAAGGTAGCCTATGTTACTCAGGGTGAATGTAGCTTTCTAATGGGGAAAGAATTATTGAAATCGGTTCAGTAGTTTTTGAGTTTATTCATTACAAACATACATACACACACACACGCACACACACAAATACAAAATACAAATCTTTCACTTTATAATATTAGTATGATATAGCGGAGTCTGTGTACAAAAAATTACAAATGTGTCCTTAACAGTTTAGAAGATCGACCAATCAGCCAAACGTTCTTCTAGCGTCATCTCAAACATCTACTAAGTTAGATGTCACACAATATTCATTTAAGGACACACATTATGCACATTTAATTTTGATAGACCACACGTATTTACTTTGTTTTGTTCAGGAAAAAAACATGACGCTAGAAGAATGTCACTCTAGCGGAAAACGTTTTTTGCGTTTATCTTAAAAACTATTAGTCACAAATTACTCTGAGTTTTTCTCATAAAATCCCCGCATCATACACTAAATATCTGCTATACTCAATTTAAGAAAAACAACTTTTTCCGCTAGTGTAACGCACGCAACTACGAATGTAGTGTTTTAAATAGAAACAGCAGCTCTGCTTGATAAAAATGACAAGACCACAAACCAGGCAAAACCTGTACTGTGTCAGACAGCTGATATACATAATACATACATATATAATATAAGATAAAATACTTCATTTACCTAAAATTGTCTACATTTATGTATGCAGCTGAAGGTAGCAGATTCGAATCTCACCAAGGTCAAATAATTTTTCGCGAAACAAACTCGTTTACCTTGAGTCTGGCGGACGTTGTTTATTTTTACTATTTATATCAAACGGTTATTTCTTACCCGGCAGTCGCGAATTCGAGGACCCGTCATGTCAATGAATTTTAATGATTTCAAATGCGCATTTATTTACCGCTCTTGAAAAAGACGTGAGAAAATCTGCATCCTCTAAAGAAATCAAAAGTTGTGTGTGAAATCAATGTTGTGTTTGTAAGCAAAGGAAGTGTGACACCAGTGTGTGTGTGTGTTTGTGTGTGAGGAACTTGGCTGTAAAAACGGGGGTTTTTCATGTTTATTACTTTTGAAGTCGAATAGTTAATTATTAAACGTTAATTCAAATAAAAACTTTTAAATTAGTCCCTGTCACTTTTTCTCAAAAAGTCCTAATTTCTTCGCCTTATTACTTTAAAAGTGGGTATTTTTATAGATGTCAGATAAAGCAAAAAGTCCAGGTTTTAGAACAATTTGGAAATGAAAAAAAAACCAAAGGACATTTGGCATCTATCCATAATGCTCTATTCATAAAAATATGTAAGGTCATGCATGACATTTTTCCTCATATAATATACCAACTTTCTAATGAATCGAATCGACACGAAAGAAGAAGAAGAATGGTAAAAGAATTTTTGAAATCGGTTCAGTAGTTTTTGAGTTTATTCATTACAAACATACACTCACAAAAATACAAATCTTTCATCTTTATAATAATAAAGATCATCGTCTCTTCTCCAGTTCGAGAACCATGTCGATCCACATCAAGGACTCCGAGGACCTGAAGACGAGGCTGGCGGAGGCCGGAGAGAAGCTGGTGGTGATTGACTTCATGGCCACCTGGTGCGGACCCTGCAAGATGATCGGGCCCAAGTTGGACGAGATGGCCGCAGAGATGGCGGACTCTATCGTCGTGCTTAAGGTGAGATTGGCATAAAATACTACCCTTAGAGAATAAATATATTTACATAGAGCACGCGCATCGCTCCGCTGCGCTGTCTTTATGTCGAGCGTAAGCAGATTTAGCATGGGCGGTGAAATCAATAACATTTTTCTTTTTTGATTTGTTCCTCGAGTCATGTTTGCAACTTATCACTGCACATTTCAAAATGTTCTCCTATTAAATTACTTATTTTCACCGGGAAAAATAATCAGCTCCGATAACTATTTGATACTAAACAAACGCGCTGAAGATATTCGGACTGTTCATATCCGTGCTTACGGTTCATACTCGATTAGGCGTACTCTATCCCTCCCAGATTTTTTTCAATTTATACTTTAAGATAGTACCCTTTAGGCCCCGTAACATGAAGTGCTATGACAAAACTTTGTTCCCAATCCGTATGTTGTTAAGTGTACGGGCTATTTCCCGCACCCCACTACGCGGTTCCGCCACCGTCCCAAACATATCCTTTCCGAACGTGACGACGAAATCACAGATGCAGTTAAAGCAGCCAAAGAATTTAGATTACACCTAACAGAATGCCCTTCTGGTAGCGAATACCCTTCAGGTAACAACGCCCGCACCCGCCGGCGGGGGCGTGGCCATAACCAAAACCAAAATTGATAATCAGAGATGGAGCCCCTCAGGCGTTGTCTCCTTCACGATGTTTTTCAGTATCCACGCGCTAGGCCGTGGTCCGAGGCTCCCTCGAGCCGCCCCTAGACGCGTTGGTATATGACTTTTTTTTTGGGGTAGAGTCTTCCACTCCCCCGCAATTCCGGTGAAGCTTGATTGGTCGTACTTTTTAGACACAAGCATAGGTCAGTTTAAAAAAATCAGCCCCAGTAACATGCAGTGCTATGACAAAAGTTTGTCGCACATTTAACTGGCAAAAAGTTGCGAGATACCCGCCATATTGAAATATCCTCCAATAGGTTAAGAGTATACGTACGACAAAATTATGTCTGTCACGCTTGGACGGGCTTGTTAGAGGGTCAGACCTAATAATTAACCTTCAGGTAACAATGCCCTGTACCCGCCGGCGGGGGCGCTATTAATTAGAGACGGAGCCCCAGGCGTCGTCTCCTTCACGATGTTTTTCCGTATCAACGCGCTAGGCCTAGATCCGAGGCTCCCTCGAGCCGCCCCTTGACGCGTTGGTACATGACTACTCTGGGGTAGTCTTCCGCTCCCCCGCAAGTCCGGTGAAGCTTGATTCGTCGTACTTTTGCGACACAAGCATAGCTATTAAAAAAAAGAAAATACTACTATTATAAACGCGAAAGTTTGTCAGGATGGATGGATGTTTCTTACTCTTTCACGCAAAAACAATTGAATGGATTTTAATGAAACTTTACAGTAATATAATTATGATCTAGTTTTTTAAACACACTGTTACACAATATTAATGCTTCTATCAATCAAAAGACTATAGTGGTGTGTGTTACTGCTAGCAATTCTATAAGTGACTTGCAAAAGTAGAATTAACTATTTTCGACTTTAAATAAAAATGATTTTATCAGCAATCGCAAAGTGTTTTCGATTCTAACATGCGCGTTACTGAACTGTTTGTTATCTATGCCAGACTGATAGCTGCTTATCAAATCAAATAATTGTACATAATTTTGCTATAACGGGTGTTAATCTAAACAGTATATTTTTAATATTTTCTCTGCAAATCATGTGGTGAAAAGAATTATTATTTATTAAAAAACGGTTCTGTCTGTCCTTCGGAACTGATGCATAGAAAATACGTTGAAAAAAAAAACTGAATACGTCATTTTTGCAGAACTTACAATCAAAGGATAGTGTAAAAAATTTGCAGGCGATTCTACACAATATGTTGTGAATACATTCAGTTGACAATGTAATGAATGAGTCATTATCTTCTATTTCTATAATAAAACTGAAGAATCGGCGTGTCTTTTTCAAAAAATTGATTGTAGGTGATAAAGAGAGTGTAGCTGAACACAAAAATACAAGTTTTGAAAAAGATGTCCGTCTGTCTGTCTGTTTGTACACGTAAATATCTGAAATAACTGGAAGGATTTTTACGATAATAATATATAAATTTTTTACGATAATATAGCTTTATACATCAGAATGTGGAAAATACTTCTTTCCCACGGGAAAACCTGTTAATGCGAGCGGAGCCACGGGGCGTAAAGCTAGTAGTTAATTATAAGTAGTTATATGAATGCACGTCAATGCTTAGTATCGGACTAGTACGTGCTAGTACCTACTAGGTTATATTTGTCTCTGTATTAGGTATTACATATACCTATCTTAATTATTGTGCAAGAACTGTGTTATGATGTCACCTAGCATGAATTGCGGTTTACAATCATTGTAACAGAATTGGAAGGAAAATATTGGTTATTTATTTCATTTAATATGTCATTTGTTCATACCTAATGGGGTGATCAGAGAAAGCAAAAATTTTTCCATAGATTTTTCTTGATATCAGTATTTTAGAATATAGAATGATTTTAATAATAAAATTGACCGTCCATTAATTACGTGTTAAAATAGTTTCGAAGGAACTTGGCTGTGACGAATTGACAGACGGACTAACACATGAGTGATCCAATAAGGGTTCCGTTTTTGCCCTTCCGAACCTTAAAAAACTCGATTATATTACAGGTGTAGTGAGATATCATGTGAAAATTGCCAACAATTTCCTTTTGGTTATTTATTCTTTACTAGCGACCCGCCCCGGCTCCGCACGGGAAAATGGTTATTGTGGGTTATCCTTCAGTATATTATGCATGTATTATACATATAAACCTTCCTCTTGAATCACTCTATCTATTAAAAAAAACCGCATCAAAATCCGTTGCGTAGTTTTAAAGATTTAAGCGTACAAAGGGAGGGACATAGGGACGGAGAAAGCGACTTTATTTTATACTATGTAGTGAAAATCAATGACAAACCAAATTTATATGTTTACGGCCCAAAATTTTAATTGGCAATGTCCGTGGCGTTTATCAGGTCCTGCTAAACCTAATCTTCTAACATGCCCGTCCACGCGTGGCAAACATAATTTTGTCGTGCGTATTCTCTTATCCTTTTGGAGGATATTTCAATATGGCGGGTTTCTCGCAACTTTTTGACAGCTAAATAAATATGCGACAAACTAAGACTTTTGTCGTTATGACTTTTAGCACTTCATGTAACGGGGGCAGTAGAATATGATAGTCTTACTAAACTTAATTACTGAATTAGTATTCAGTAGCATTAGTATGCTTGCTTAAACTTTATTAGGAACACTAATGTTACTATAACTAATAATGCTGTATTAAAAACTCGTGATTTTGAGGCTGTTTAAGACTGATTATTGTTGATTCACTGGTTTGAAATATTTGTATTTTTCCTCCATTTACTTAAACCAAATTGTCATAAAATACTTTAAAGGTTTCATGCTAGAACATCAACCCGGCCAGGTTGAAAAACATACCGGGTTGCAATCTCTAGACTATATGACGCGCCATATAAAATAAATAAATAAATAAAATAAAATTCTTTTATTTCAGGCAATTTACACCCATAGTGAACAGTTACAATTACAGTTTACAACAGTAAACATTTTTTGCTACAAATTCTACAAATTAAATTCAAACCCTAAATTCTAAATTTCGTTGTCATAAAATACAAAATTCATTAAAATAAAATTCATAAAGATAGAATAAAATTACATCAGTATTTTTTTTTCATAATATGCTCGTGAACATACAATAACAAATAAAGAATTGTAATCCTCGTTTCCAGGTCGACGTGGACGAATGCGAGGACATCGCGTCGGAATACAACGTGAACTCAATGCCCACATTCGTGTTCGTGAAGAGCTCCAAGAAGATCGAGGAGTTCTCCGGCGCGAACGCAGACAAACTGCGAAACACCATCCTCAAGCTGAAGTAAGCGCTGGGGCCGCGCTATCCCAGCCTGGCAGGCCGCGCCGTGCACTGTCCGCAACCAACCACTGTCCACGCCAACTGACATACTGATCGCTTGAACCAGCTCTCAAGTTAAACTAGGCCTACTATGTAAGTAGCGACAGGCTCGAGAAGCTGTCAAACGCGACATATTGACAGAACTGCTATGGGTCTAATGTCACTATGTCGCGTTTGACAGCTTCTCGAGCCTGTCGCTACTTTCATGTAGCCCTATTGGTTTCGACTCGCCATACATTCTCAAAGAAGCGACTCACCACGGTTATTTAATAACTAATTGCGTCGTGGGCGAACTTCTTTCAGACTGTTTGAAACGAATCCAATTATGTTTCAGTAACTGTGTGAGAAGGGCCTAAAAAAACTTAATTCCTTAGAGCGATTTTTCTGTCAGTTTCGTTGATAATTTTAAATTATTATTTTTAAGCCGCCATTTTGAATTTGACGCCATCTTGTTGATTTATAAGAAAAATTATGCATGTTTTTAACTTATTTTAGAATGAAATGTTATTAAATTATGTCAACATTCCTTACGAAAGATCATGTGGTGGGTGTCGTGATTGAGCTGGGCTCGATATATTGTGGTTTGATTTAGTAAATGCATGGCGCGGACAATAACAAACGGGCGTTCTTATCGTTTTATCTATTCGTGCATTTAGACATTTCTCATATGTAAAAGCTATTAATATGTATGAACTTTATAAATACAGTATTAACTCCAAGATTACGAACTTCTAGAAACGTGTTTGAACAAAGTTTAAAGCCCATACATTTTAGTAGTTGTTGTTGAAAGTATGCATTTAGTGTAAGCGTTGTAACAACAAAAATGACGTAGTGTTTGCCTAAATCTAGCTATATAGTAGTGTTATTAATATTATATTGTGATCTGATGTTTCGGAACGCCCCAACTAAAATTAGTCACAAATGGGATATGTACGCTGCACTGTTTGACATCACAATCCAGCCTGCCAGCGCTTCTGTGTTTAGCACTCTTTGTCATAAAATAAATACGCGCATAATAAATGTTTTGCAAGTGTTAAGTATTACTTTATTATGAAAACATTATGTATTTTTGTAAAGCCGAAGGTGTCTTATAATGTTCACTATGTGTTGCACAATTTGTATGAAGATAGAGGAAGCGTACGCCCTACGTGGTTATGATTTCTCATGTATTTCCATTTATATATGTTACAAAGTATTGTTACTCCAATACATAACGTCAAAAAAGAAAACCTCTTTTATTTTTATTAACTACCCTGCGGAACTCAATGTCCCCAAACCGAAATATCTATTAATTCCCTCATAATTCCATGAAATCATTTCATCCACTTTCGTTGGATAAAATTGTTAGAGAAAAATATAATGTGAAGAAGGACACGAAGGAAAATTTGCTTCGATGAACACGAAAAAAATAAATTGCAAGTAGAATAAAATAGCTATTTATGCAACTGTTGCTGAGGGGTATTTAATTGTGTGGTTCAAGCTATAATCCTCCCCTATGAAACCTTAATGAAATTCAATTTTGACTATGCCAATAAATGGTATTGAAATACTAGTAAATAGTATCATTGTAAGAAAAATTGGTATCATTATGATTCTAAAGATATAGCTATAGTTTGGGGAGGATTACAGCTGGATGTTCAAGCTATAATCCTCCCCTCTCGTACAGCCAAACGGTGGGGTCTTGCGACTTAGTTTATATCCAAAAAAATAGACACGAAATAGTATTCATTGCTCACTAAAGAAAGAAAATTAGACGCGCTGTAATTCCGAAGATATAGCTACTGGTTGGGGAGGATTATGGCTTGAGTATTTCAATTTTGCTCATTTCTGCACTTCGCTTTGTTCTTTCATCCCAAAATTGGTATCAAAAATTGGTATTGAAATAGTATCGTCAAACTACATTCGATTTATTACGAAAAACATCGTAAAAGTACTTTAAAAATGCATGTAAAGTTCTACATACAAATTGGTGTTGAGTCCCTATAGTGCACAGTACGATAATACACAGCCAGCAAAGCATGGCCGACAATTGAATGCCAAATAATCAAATATTGTCTATACAATATCAGACCGTGTTTATCAAACCCGTCCAATAATGTACGGCAAGGACTATACGACTCCGTAACCGCAATGCATGTTTGGCATTCAATTGTCGGCCATGCTTTGCTGGCTGTGTATTATCGTACTGTGCATTATAGGGACTCAACACCAATTTGTATGTAGAACTTTACATGCATTTTTAAAGTACTTTTACGATGTTTTTCGTAATAAATCGAATGTAGTGTGACGATACTATTTCAATACCAATTTTTGATACCAATTTTGGGATGAAAGAACAAAGCAAAGTGCAGAAATGAGCAAAATTTAAATGCTCAAGCCATAATCCTCCCCAACCAGTAGCTATATCTTCGGAATTACAGCGCGTCTAATTTTCTTTCTTTAGTGAGCAATGAATACTATTTCGTGTCTATTTTTTTGGATATAAACTAAGTCGAAAGACCCCACCGTTTGGCTGTACGAGAGGGGAGGATTATAGCTTGAACATCCAGCTATAATCCTCCCCAAACTATAGCTATATCTTCAGAATCTTAATGATACCAATTTTTCTTACAATGATACTATTTACTAGTATTTCAATACCATTTTTTGGCATAGTCAAAATTGAATTTCATTAAGGTTTCATAGGGGAGGATTATAGCTTGAACCACACATTTAATTATGTACAGTTGCATACAATAGTTTATCTACACTCATACAACAAAAAATTAAAGACAAAATAAAGTAATCATTGTTTATTGTAATAATTATTGACATTTTGTATGGTACAATTATTAAACAAACGTTAATGGCGCGAAAATAGCAGTAATATCGCACCGCGTATGCGCGCCGCCAAGGTTGCGTTCCGAAACACGCTAGTGTGCTCAAATAGCAAGCATCTGCGTAAAAATTTAAAAAAAAACTTCATTTTGTTACAACTTTGCGATAACGAAATGAAATTTGTATGGATCCTTAGTCACGGCTCCATCGAAAGGTATATCATTTGCTTAGCGTTTCTGATAAGTAAATGAAGGATTTACGACATGAGTGTAGATAAAATATATTTAAACATGCCACCATAAATAAAATCTAGAGTTCAAATGGTATGAATTATTTTTTACTAAAATTCCCTTCAAGATGGATATGACAATAAAAGATAATAAATTCGTTCAAATGTTTATTTAATATTTACATAAAATAATGTTAAGTATTGAGATAATTCGCGTAATTGCAATTTATTATTAGTCAATAATTTAGATTTACATACAAAATTAATAATATTGGTTGGGTATACATATTGGATACAAGGATACAAGTAGATTAAATCATGAATTGCAAAAGCAAGTAACATCAACATTCTTCTTTTTTTAATTCAGGTTTTACAGTTACAAAGGGCTTTTGAAACCTGAGTTATATTCACTCGTACAACAAATAAAAGGCTGGTACTGGTGTTCGATTGTAATTTACTTATCGATTGAATTTGAAACAAGTTTTTTTTATTGGAACGCTATTATTTGAATAAATAAAGACCCAAGTTCTACATTATAAAAAATATTTTTGGTAACTCAGCTTTCTATTTCGAAAAATCATACACAAATAGCATCATGAACTGAATTAGGAATGGTAGTATAAATGCAGAATGTGCAATGCGCTTTAATATAGGTAATTCAATAGATAAACTAATACAGATAATTTTCAATGTCTTTTAAAAAACTTGTAATTTAAGCTTAATTCGAAATGTAAGTGTAATCAGGTCTCTCACAAGATTCGAACTTTCGTTTTTTAGACAACATTTAGCAAATAAGTTCAAAGGCGATAATTTTTTCCGTGACCATAGCGGCTACCTTTTTTTATATAGGTACTACAAATTCGGTAAGTCGTCTAATTCATATTGATGCATACTTTTAAGTATAATATAAAATAATACTCAAAACATTTAATTTTGTATTTTCAAAGCGAATCACACATTCATTTCACAAACATTTATGACGTCATAAATGTCACAATGCGGCATTTAAAAACAAACCAGTCAATTAAAAAGGCGTATTTCATATTAACTCATGGCACCTTACAACAACCACAGACGGAAATACAGTTCTTTATAAAAGGTGGAATAAAACCAAAAAATAATAATTTCGAAACACGTGACGTGTCTATAAGAAATAAAATACACACATTTATTGATCGACCTGAATAGATCACACAAAAGCCACGAAATTACCTTAAAATTTATCAAAAATGCTTACTTAGTTTTATAAAAATGTTGTATAGAGGCTTTGATTTTGTACAAAAAAATGTGAACATTTTTGTTAGTCCCGGAGCTTAACAGACATTTCTGAACATACAATTTACACGAAAAAGTATGTAGTGCATTTTATTGTCTTAGATACTTTCTTTTAATCCGTAAGAATAGTAGTATTACGGACAAAAAATGAATATAATCTCTTTAAAAAAAAATGACGTAATAAAATAATTCTATTTTATTTCCACCTTTCACAAAAACATTCAAAAATAAACATAAGTGCCTCTCGCTTCTCTGTCCGACTCAACTTACGTACATCGAATATGTATTATAAAATGCAAAAATGTCATATTCAAATTTAGCAAAATCTACGCCTAGACCAATACATTTTTTTAACAATACGCATCTTATTCTAGGATATAATTCAACAATTTTTCGGTTTACATATCGTTATATAAATGTTTTTATTAGGTTTGATTCCAATTTTAATTTAAATACATACTTCAGACAATTTTCTTAATTTTAATTCAATTGACGAATAAATGCATTTTGGAATTAATATAAGTTCAAACATATTTGAGTTAAAGATTAAATTAGAGAAAGAAAAACAATTCAAATTGTCTAAGCGGAATGCATTACAATAACATTTTGTTAGTACATAGTTTAAAAAGCGATCAGCATTATCATAATAAAAAATAATTGAGTGAAATTATGTAAAAACATTATAATTGCATATATTTCTGACAAAAATTTGCAGTTTAATTAAATTAAAAAATATAATATCTGTCATAGTTGAATGTCTGCTTAATCAATTAATTTTATTTAATATGGGATATATTTTAAAGAGTAATGGACTCTGTGATATTTTATAAAGGACAATAAATCAGATCTTTGGACAATCAGTGGATATTTTGTTCCAATAACTAAGTAAATAAAACTGGTTCTAGAGTATCTCAATAAGTAGCCTTGTGGGAAAAAGAAAAAAAATGTTTGGAGTAGGTATATATCAAGACCAATTTCAAAATAAAAAAATATCTACATATTTTCTATAATTATTAATACACCGGATATTGTATTTACAAAATAAATCTCCTATGACTTTCAGTTCAAATTTTCAGAAATATAAAACAATCTTGAGATTTTTCCTTATCTTAAATTGTAAAGAGTTCTTTGATCATTGTTAGCATATTTTGATACGTTATTGATTCAAAAGATATTCGCTAATTTCGTCAAGCATAATTTAATATTAAAAATTATCGCACTTAGAATTATACTTGACTAAACTAAAAAACTCATTTCACTAAAAGACAAACTAAATTATACACTTAAAAATAAAAAAATGAAAAAGACAAAATTATATCGATAATACATTACGGTCATAAACGAGAGACTAGAATGTTAAAAATAATTAATTAATCAATTAAAATAATATTTCTGCTTAAAGTTAATATGTATTATAATCACAAGTTGTGAGATTTGAAAATAATGTGTCAGATTATATGAATGTTTAAGACAAAGTACAGTCGAGTTCATAAGTGCAGTTCTAACACGTGTTTTTATACTTTCAAATAAATTATTTCCTCAAGGCTTGTTATTCTTATTTTTGTGTGTTACGCATAAAGTGTACGGGACTCAAAATTTACTCTTAAAATGATAGGTATGTCCTAAATGGTTTTGGAAAAAGGTTAATTTAATGTATAGGTGCACGTGATATGACTGAACTTATGAACGTACATTCTACTTGGTCATTAAATATTCACACAAATTTATGTGTAAATGTGACTGAAAACATGTTAATTTATAATTATCGTTATGTAAAAAGAACGCTGGAGAAAGTGGAGGGGATGTTTTTGCGCATGTGTACACTCGAGCACAAAAGTACTATGTGTATTGTTTTATTTTAGAAATAGCTTAGTAGGTATACTTATTGAATATTGGTAGGTAAATTGGAAAATATAATACATTGATAGAATATCATAAAATAGAATTGAAAACATGTTTGATTCAGTAAATAATGTTTATTTAATCTAACAAAAAAAATAAAGTAAAGGTGAAACTCCTTCCATTAAGTCGTCGTGGGTGACGCGAAAACCAGATGAGGATGCGATGTTGGTGCTGCAAGTGGACGCCAATTCATCGTCGTGACTGTCGTCACTTGAGCTCTCATTATTATCTGAGTCAGAATCATCCCCTACCTACGCGAATGATGAATGTTTCTGTCGTCATGTCAACCACATGATCACTTTCACCATAATAGCCCTCTTTTGCTTTTACCTTACTTTTCTATGTAAAACCATTTCGTAACTTAAAACTTTTGTGCGCGATAGTATTTTGAGAACGAACGTGACGTGGACACAGCCCGAGTAGCAAAGGTCGACTGACGAACACTGATGGGTTGATCACACGTAACGAGTAGAGTGGCGAGACAGCAAATGGGCACTGGGCCGAGAGAGTCGCCCAACCGAGTCGCTGTTCACACGTATTTACAAAAGTGGCGAGACAGTTCAGTTTGATGCTGTTGATTGTCGTGTACAATGGATCGCATAAAAACCTGATTTTTATTTTATTTTCATTCCTTATTGCAATTAGGGCTGCATTACACTTGACTTTGTTTATATACAGGTGACAAAAAATTCATTAAATTCAATTAATTCAACATTCGTGTATTTTTTAACACTGTATGAATTTAATTGTCGTTTCTAATGTCCATTGTACATTATTCCACATACTACTAGCCATTTTTATTGCAAAAAACTAAAATAACAAAAATAAATAAACACACGCTGCTCGGTACAAATCGAACGAGTGGCGTTCTGGCTCGGCCGAGCACTCGCTAAAGTGTTCATACGTAACAACCACTCGGCCGAGCGCACTCTCGCCACTGTACTCGCTACGTGTGATCCACCCATAACGAGCCAATAGCGCACCGGTAACCATGCGATACGCGAGCCGCCCGCCCCCCGCCGCACCTCATCACCACCAAATAGACCGATAAATCGCCTACTGCGCAGCTTACTGTCAGCGTTCTTTTTACAATACGCGACCTATACCATAAATGAGGAGCTGGCGAACAAAAGCGGACTTGTCCACGCAATCAAAAATTTTTTTTATTGTGTTTTTTTCCTCTCAAAGTAGACATCTATGCATTAAAAAAAATCTTAAATCTATTCCGGCTCTTTCTCATAAAAATTAGACCTTAAAGTTGGTCTTTTCAAACAAAAATGGACTTGTCCAGGTAAAAGTTGATTTGTCCGTTTCAATTTTTTACCCCTCCTGTAAAAAAATGAATATCGGACAAGTCCGCATTTGTTCGCCAGCTCCTCAAATATATTTTTTGATACCAGAAAACTTTAATGGTATGATAATTACCAACAGGTACATCTAATACCGGATATTCGTTACACTTAAATTTGTATAGTATGAATACAAAATTATAATAAAAACAACTGGTACAAACATAATTTTCATAGTCATATACGGGTTCAAACTTCAATTTCATATTTAAATAATAAAATTAAACATATACCTAGTCATCTTAGATTAAAGTGTGACACTTATTTTGGTAAAAGATTTTTTTAAATAACTTTTTAGCCTTAGCTTAAACTATTTAATATTAGTGAATATTGATTTGTTAAATAACAGAGTATTTAAGGTTATAATAACCATTGTTGCAACGTGTTGTTAGGGGCATCGTGTAATTAGGCTATAATTATAATAATATCATAAAATTCTTGCTAATTTTCTAGCGTTTTAACGTTTTTATTATATGGCAGTGTTTTTTTTTATATTGAATATCGCACTGCTAATAAAAAGTTTATAAAAATTTCACCATAACTTTTATTTTTCTATATTATTCGGAGGTGGAGATTGTAGTATTTAAGTAAAATAAATAAACATATATTTATATAACATGTAAATCAACACATTAATCGTTAAATTTAATTGGAACTTTTGATTGAATTGATATTATTATTAAATTTTAACAGTTTTTTGAGTATTCTGGTCGAGATATTTCTTATCGGAACTGGGCAACATCATCCGAGGACAATGTAATAAATAAATACATAAAATAAAGTTCTATTTCACTAAGCTATAATTTACAAGTATCAAGTCCATTTAAAGTACATTACGTAGGCAATATGACAAAATTAAACCTGAAACTTTTTTGTCCACGTAATTAACATAAAAATGTACATACCTTGTACCTTGCAAAATTAATGCTTTAAGAAATAGTCGCCTGGATATTAAAAAATATGATAATAAAAGTAATATAATTAGTAATTAGATACATTATAAAATACGTTGAGAATTACAAACGGTTATCTAATTGACCTACAGAAGCCACTTCAGTTATACCTATTTTTATTACATTATTTATTATCATACAATGGAAGGTATAAATTGTAATATAATGTCATGCGTTATACTTTATCGCAATATAAATAATTTGAAAACAATATTATAGGAACCAAACGTGTCGAATAAAATAGTTTTTTTTTTCTAAATAGCATTCCTATTTAAAGCGTTAATAATAATAATTTGTATTATATTGAACAGATCTACAGTACGACACAAAAGATAAAGCAAAATAATTACTGCCAACATTATTTAATTCAGCCAATCATAGCCATTTCCGGTGGCATACATCCAATCATCGGCAATATACCTAGTGTTGTCGTTGGTAAAAATAATATTTCCATAATTATTAATTTTCTTAATCTTTTGTATCGCACTCTCAATAAAACGCAATCAAACGAGATATACTTTTGCACTTCAAGAATTATTGCGGCTATCCGAATAACCAAACAATTTACAATTTGGTTTTTAACAATTTCTACCAAAAACTGATATTTTGAAATGCATTGAGTCAACCCCTTAAACATAAAATAGTGCATTTAGAACAAAAGCCTACTTATATGACACAAAAAAGTAAAAACTTTATAATGTCTGCTGGCAACACTGTTAAACCTTTAAGAAAAAAAGCTCCGGTAATATCTTTGACAAAATACGAAAAAGCAATGTTTGTCACTCGTAAAACCTCACGCTTCCCTAGCATGACCGTTCACGCGTGACAGATATAATTTTGTCGTGCGTATACTGTTATCCTATTGGAGGATATTTCAATATGGCGGGTTTCTCATGGTATTTTAACAGTTCGGTAAGGGATATACAGTTTGTCACAGTGGTTATGCTACGGGGCGTGGTTTATGACATGTAAAACATGACCAGAAAAATAAAATACCTGCTCTGGGGCCGCCACTTATATATTTTTGTTATGTTTATGGCAACATTTTCTATTATAAAATTAGTTCTATTGGAATTCCGCAATATGGCGAGGTATTTTTTTCTGGTCGATCTTTAGCTATAGGTGACTAGACTACTAATAGATCACTATTTAGCTATGCTTTTATAAAGGGTGTAATTAACCCACTCCACTCCACTTTCTATTCTTCACTCATTATTTATTTATTGATTGTTAATATT
This sequence comes from Teleiodes luculella, assembly GCA_948473455.1. Classification (NCBI taxonomy): domain Eukaryota; kingdom Metazoa; phylum Arthropoda; class Insecta; order Lepidoptera; family Gelechiidae; genus Teleiodes; species Teleiodes luculella. The sequence goes on from OX419607.1 coordinate 3,465,120, forward strand.
CGATTTTCACTTTTTTGTGTCATATTCCGTATTGGTACAGTTACCAACAGAATTCAAAAGGCAACTTGAAAGCGAATATATCTATCTTACTTGCACAATAACTCTTGTATACTCTTAGTATTTTCGATACACTCTAAAAGTGATTTCTTTACGCATGACCAGTCTTTTATAATATTAGATCATTAATCCGTACCTTAAGTAGTTTAAATAAAGTACATTATAAAATAACAGGAATTTCAACAAAATCACTTTCAGCGCGTCTCGGTATTTATAGAATGGTAGAAATGACTGTCAGTATGCTGGTATAATATTGAGGGATCGCGTGTTTGTTTGTTTGTCTGTGAGTGGGCGCCGGCAGCCTCTGGGGCCTAACAGAAACAAGCGTAAAACCGGGACACATCTATATTCCACGTTGTGTCCAGTTGCTGACTTCTGGAAGACGAAAAAATGATTAAATATTTTTAGCTTGGCACAATCCAAGCGTTGCGTTGTTAAAAATAGTGATATACCGTGTGTTGCGTTATATATTGAGAACAAGGAAAAATACTGCAGCGTCAAAAGATATTTATTGATACAGCCATTCAGAACAACAACGACGGGAAATGAAAAAGATCGATAACGACAAATTTTTGCTTATATACTAAGCCTAGATGGCGCTAGTGTGCTAGTCCTCAAGTTGACATAAGTTTGGATGTAGCCTCGGTACCACCATGTTTCTCGGTAATTCGGAAAGCTTTGGATAGATGGCGCTACAAAACGGAAAAAAATTAACACTGTGTCACCACAAAAAAGTTTAATACGCGTCGAATGTCTCAAAGCGAAATCTACTCTAGTGAGATTTTTTATACAGCAATTTTTATTTGTGTGCGCATATTTTAGGTATAGAGAGAATAAATAATAATAGTACTGGTACTTTTATTTTAGCGAGCTTTATGAAAATATAAATTAAAACAAGGAACACTATTTTACGTGTAAATAAAAATGAATCAAATCATTATACTGAAAAAATATTAACATTAATTATCGTACATAACACACACGCACTCGCACTTGTGTTTGCCTTGTGTCTGGATGTTGTATATGTATATATGTATGTATATCAGCTGTCTGGCACCCATAGTACAGGCTTTGCCTAGTTTGGGGTCAGATGGCCGAGTGTGAGATGTCCCCACATATATATATATATATTTTTAATGCGACATTAAATCCAGTGTTTATAAAATAATACTAGCCATAGGTAGAGGGTTTGTATTGTGTTCGCGATGTACACATATGTACTCACCATCAGGGGTCGTGCGGTCGCGGCGGCGACGCGCCGCAGCTGCTGTCTTCCGACACCAGCCCAGACCCCAGCTCCGTGCCCACCTGACACACAAACACACAAACACACACACATTAACCAACATTATAATATAATAATAAAAAGATTTTTATTTACTCTCACAAACTTATAAACTTAAGACTAAACAATATAATGGTAAAGCCCGACCAAAGAAATAAGAAACCTCGTCATATTGCGGAATTTCAATGGAACTAATTTTATAAGGGAAATTGTTGCCAGAGTCGTAAAAATAGACACGTGGTGCCCCCAGAGCAGGTTTCTTATTTCTTTGGTCAGGCTTTAGTATCTTATAATAAGAATGTGAGAGCCTGGTGTCCGTAATGGGATTAACCTGTGTGACGGAACGCCAAGCCCCACGCTATCTGGATTAAAAATAAATGCACAACTAACTATACACAGTACTAGTATGTATTGGTAATTAATTGTATGTGAGCTTTTTGTAGATATGTATGTATGGGTGTGTTGTCCAGGATTGTTATTTTACTTTATTAGCCTACTTGATCCCACTGTTGGGCAAAGGCCTAACCAACTCTTTCCACCTCTCTCCAGGATTCTACTTGCCAATAAATACAAGGTGTGTGTATCGACCTGGAGCTCTATTTCTCAAACGTTCGTGTCGCTAAGATCGCTCGATTTCTACTGATTTACGCTCGTCTAACGGAAAACGGCATTTTTGGATCGTTCGATTGCAACGAGTGGTCACAAGCACTCGTTGCAGCAAGCGAGTGATAGATTAAACGCCAAGCAATAACGTCTATATTCCAACAATGACGTTCTCGCTCGATTGACATTAGGATCACACACACAGAGACACCCCCGAAATGAAAGAGACGCCTATACGATCGACACGGGAGTGTGAGCGAGAGCGACAAGCCCCAAAGAGTGATCGACCATATATTTACGTTCCGTTTTAGTTTCGGAAAGTACCGGTTTTTGTTTTATCTGCGTAAAATGAACAAAACACCATATCGAAGACGAGTGACTCAGAAATACGGAAAAACAGCGTCCTTCGACTTGGAAGTCGACTGTGACTTATGTCGCATACGTCTACGCTAAGTCATACGAACGTTTGAGAAATAGAGCTCCAGGAAAAAAAATCGCCATATTGCTATAATTCAATGTACTTTTTTTATTATACAATAAAGATTGTTGCTAGAGACACAAAATAAAAATTTAATGCCCCCAAAGTAGGTTATTTATTTTTCTGGTCAGACGTTAAGTGGCATAGCAAATACTTAAAAGACACGATAAGCCAATTTTGAAATTTCCCAAAGAAACTCTTGTCAAAAAGAAAACAGCTGTTCCATACAAAATAGTCTATTCAATAACTATTATTATCTTGTGTATCATGTTCTTTAAATTTTTGCCAACCCGTCATGTCTGTTTTGTACTTTTCTTCACACAACATGTTATAGATACTACTCGAAACTGAATGAAAATCTGGTAACATTTTTATATTCCTAATCTTCATACAATTTCTTTATGAAAAATATTAAAACTGTAAATTGCTAGTTTTTTTTAATTAAGGGTATTCAGTGTTGCAGCTATGTAGGTAATATAATTTAAACATTTAGCTAATAGATATTATTGACTCAAAGTAAAATAATTATCAAGAATTTATTAATAGATAATAGATATGTAAAGATTAATCAATTTTAGCACAACAGTTTTGTACCTTGCAGACCTTGTAGCAGACTAAGATTTTTTCTGAAATATTCAAACCACTTTATTTAAGATAACATCTATTAAAGATTTGCAAGTCATGTGGGATGAGATGTAGATGAGATATAAATCTCGTGCTAACTCGTGTTTATCTTCTCTTAATTAGACGTGTGTATCCCACTGTTGGGCAAAGGCCTCCCACACTTTTTCTATTTACAAATTTATGTCACACAGGGTTGAAAAAGCATGTCACTCAAGCAAACTATTCTCATGGATATGGCTTCTATTTCTCTTCTATTATTTGTCTATTGCTAATATAATTACGTAGAGTTGCTTCAGCGTTAAGTGACTTAACCCTCATTTCGGCCGTGGCAGTCGCATGCCACATGATTAGCTAATTTGAAAATTATCTAGCCATGATATTGTTTCGGCGTAAAATAGGCTGCCGCATGTCGCAATAACAACGTGCCGCCTGTAGCAGACGTTGTTATTGTTATTGTTCTCTACTGCTGACCTTGAGTACGTCATGCAGCGAGCTCATACTGCCCAGGCTGAGCTATCACCACAGACCCGCCGCCTATCTATACAAGGCGGCACGTTGTTATTGTTATTGTTCTCTACTGCTGACCTTGAGTACGTCATGCAGCGAGCTCATACTGCCGAGGCTGAGCTATCACCACAGACCCGCCGCCTATCTATACAAGGCGGCACGTTGTTATTGTTATTGTTCTCTACTGCTGACCTTGAGTACGTCATGCAGCGAGCTCATACTGCCGAGGCTGAGCTATCACCACAGACCCGCCGCCTATCTATACAAGGCGGCACGTTGTTATTGTTATTGTTCTCTACTGCTGACCTTGAGTACGTCATGCAGCGAGCTCATACTGCCCAGGCTGAGCTATCACCACAGACCCGCCGCCTATCTATACAAGGCGGCACGTTGTTATTGTTATTGTTCTCTACTGCTGACCTTGAGTACGTCATGCAGCGAGCTCATACTGCCGAGGCTGAGCTATCACCACAGACCCGCCGCCTATCTATACAAGGCGGCACGTTGTTATTGTTATTGTTCTCTACTGCTGACCTTGAGTACGTCATGCAGCGAGCTCATACTGCCGAGGCTGAGCTATCACCACAGACCCGCCGCCTATCTATACAAGGCGGCACGTTGTTATTGTTATTGTTCTCTACTGCTGACCTTGAGTACGTCATGCAGCGAGCTCATACTGCCGAGGCTGAGCTATCACCACAGACCCGCCGCCTATCTATACAAGGCGGCACGTTGTTATTGTTATTGTTCTCTACTGCTGACCTTGAGTACGTCATGCAGCGAGCTCATACTGCCGAGGCTGAGCTATCACCACAGACCCGCCGCCTATCTATACAAGGCGGCACGTTGTTATTGTTATTGTTCTCTACTGCTGACCTTGAGTACGTCATGCAGCGAGCTCATACTGCCGAGGCTGAGCTATCACCACAGACCCGCCGCCTATCTATACAAGGCGGCACGTTGTTATTGTTATTGTTCTCTACTGCTGACCTTGAGTACGTCATGCAGCGAGCTCATACTGCCGAGGCTGAGCTATCACCACAGACCCGCCGCCTATCTATACAAGGCGGCACGTTGTTATTGTTATTGTTCTCTACTGCTGACCTTGAGTACGTCATGCAGCGAGCTCATACTGCCGAGGCTGAGCTATCACCACAGACCCGCCGCCTATCTATACAAGGCGGCACGTTGTTATTGTTATTGTTCTCTACTGCTGACCTTGAGTACGTCATGCAGCGAGCTCATACTGCCGAGGCTGAGCGGCGTGATTGAGCGCTCCAGTAGCGAGCCGCTGCCCACAGACCCGCCGCCTATCGACCTGCAACACAACACAACAACATCAAACACATTACTCTACAATACAATACAAATATACTTTATTAACACCAAACAGAAATACAAACAAATACAGAAAAACTGAACAAAACAGAAGTCTAAAAGCGGCCTTATTGCTAGCAATTTCTACCAGGCAACCTTTACTAGCTTTCCGCCGCGGCTCCGCCCACGTTAACAGTTTTCCCCGTGGGAATAAGGCATTTTCCCGCGGTGAAAGATAGCCATCAGGGTGAATGTAGCTTTATAATGGTGAAAGAATTTTTGAAATCGGCACAGTAATTTTCATTCATTACAAACATAATGTATTTGTCAAAATTTTTGAGCAAGCTCGAATTTATAACTAGCATAACATGAAATAAAAAACACGAAGAAACGCTCTTTTCTCTAACGGTGTAGGCAGGCAGAGTTTGACGGCACCGTAGTCACTGGACGGTCACTCCATGCATACAGAAAACGCATTTTGACAACCTACTTCTTTTTGAATAACAACTAAATATCAACTACAAGTCAATGGCGCTAGGCGCTATGTAAAACACCCCCGAACACCACCGGCGGAGTCCTGCGGCGCCTGCGGGGTGCGGGGCGTGGGGCGCTATATCGGGCGGGGAACTCATTTTGGCGCGGGGGGGTGAGTGTCATTTCTGTACGGGTTAGTACTATTATTTTCTTCTGTGCCGTAGTTTAGTTGGTAGTACGGTTGCCTTAGTAACACGGTGTCGTGGGTTCGAATCCCGTTTAGGGAAAACATTCGTAGGATGAGCACTTGTGTCTGGATGATGTACATTTATATATGTATGTATATCAGCTGTCTGACATCCATAGTGCAGGCTCTGCCTAGTTTGAGGTCAGATGGCCGTGTGTGAGATGTCCCATTTATTTATTATTTATTTAAGTGGTTGCTGAGGTGAAGGCAGTTGAAAGAGAGACATCAAAATGGTCGAGGAAGATGATGAGGCCGCCTGTAGACTTCTTACATTCTATTTGTTATTTTCTCTATAACGATTTTCTTGGTAACAAAAAAGTATATTATTATTATAATTTTTGACAGATTTTTTTTCCCCTCGGCTTTCACCGGTTAACCAATACGCACGGGCCTATGAAATGAAATGAAATGAAATATGTTTTATTCGAAGTAAGATTTTACAAATCACTTTTCCAAGTGCCTAAGCCAAGTGCGTATCAGGACAAGAGTTCAGAGGGCTCTGTGAGTTTGTAAAATATGTGAGATGATGCGTGTTTGGACAAGGGAGAGTTTGTGAGGTTAGTGGTGGGATAGGTTCTGTATATTATTATTATGATGATAACAGCCTCCGTGGTCGAGTGGTCAAAAGCTCGTCTGACGTTACGGAGGTTCCGGGTTCGAATCCCTGTGGGGACTCGTCGAGCAAATATCACTTTGTGAGACTTTCCTCAGTTTGGTTAGGACATTGCAGGCTGAATCACCTGATTGTCCGAAAAGAAAGATGATTCCGTGCTTCGGAAGGCACGTAAAGCCGTTGGTCCCGGCTACTATCTACGGATGTAGTCGTTATTGGAGCCATGTCGGAAGCCTAAGGCGGTTATAATTCCAACACCAGGGTTTGTGAGGTAGGTTAACCTCGAAACCCACACGATATATAGATATATGTATGTGTATTTATATATTTATATATGTATGTATGTAGGTATGTAAATATTTTTATTATCCGTGTAAGTATTTTAAGTAAAATATTCGTATGTAGTTTATTTTACTAGATTTTTATGCCACCAACCTGCACCACTCTATTCTATACTATTGTCCTGGAAATGGGTTGCCTGGAAGAGATTGCTACATTAGCAATAAGGCCGCCTGTTGAAACCTAATGTTTTCTTTGTATGTGTTATATGTCTGTGTTTCTTGGTGTCAATAAAGAATTTTTTTTTTTTTAGTTTCTTTCTCCCTTATGGGAAAGGCAAAGGGATCTAAGCCCATACAGCCTAGTCTTTAGTAGTTTCTCGCATTATCCAAGTTTAATGTCTTCATGTTCAGTCATTATTTCTTCAGTTTCATTTCGTCGTCTTTAGTCATTTCTTGCATTCATACGTCTTCAGTAGTTTCATTTCTTGTTACGGGATCATTGAAATGCAAGGGTGGTTCTTACATTCCAATGATACTGAAGTTTAACGCGGGGTGTCAAATCAGAAACAGCTAACCACTCATTATTTCTCACTTTCATTAAATAGTTCTTCTTTAACGGCACATTATCGCACTAATTCCACCATATTAACACCACAATTACCATGAAAAACTAATTTTAAAAAGGACGAAACAATGAACCCGCCATTTCCTCTCGATTCCCGCGTAAAACCTATCAATAAAGAATATTTGTTTTTGTTTTTTTTTTGCTAAGCAAGCATTATGATGATGTATACTGACCTCTCCATGGGGCGGTGCGAGGGCGGGGAGGGGGGCTGGTCGGGGGCGGCGGGGGGTCCCTCCCTCGGCCGGGACACGCTGCGCCACGATCCTAAGTGCAAACACATAAGCTATATAACATACATTGAAAACACGAGCGTAGAACTATCTAAGATGTTGACCGGGGTACCATATAAGGTGCCAACAACAACATGCAAGATTTCATTCAAATCGCTCCAACAGTTTCGGAGATTAGCCCATAAAAACAGATAAACAAAAAAAGAGGATATTATTATGTTCTATATCATTTCTTACATTCCCCCAATCGGTTTTTGCATTTTTTTTCTATGTACTTACAGATTTTCGACTTTTACAGTTTATTATCGTTATTAATTCAGCTTAGATAAATTGATACTCATAATTTAACCCAACAACAAGTCACAAGTGAAGCTAAAGGTGTTGAGCATACTAAACACTCCAAATCATCATCACATCACCTGCCTTGATCAATGAAGTAACACGATATCAATAATTGATTCAATAAAACTCGTAGAAATTATCATTAAACTAAAAATAACCTGTCCCCTTAGCATAAAGTGCTTATGACCAAATTTGTCATCGACTCGCAAAGAAGAAGAAGACCAAATTATATCTCACATTTAACTGTAAAAAAGCTGCGAGAAAACTGCCATATTGAAATATCCTCCAATGTCTGTCACGTGTGTAACCTCATGCTAGGGGTAGGGGAACTGATGATCTTTTCATATGGCTAAAAATATAGTATAGTGATCTATCGTCCGCGGTCTCTACTCTACACTAGTGGGCAGGTGTGTTACCGTTATAAGAGCCGTGTGATATAGTGAGCGGGGATGTTCGCTTGCTGCTGTCTCTGCTGCTGTACTGTGGTCTATCGTCCGCGGTCTCTACTCTACACTAGTGGGCAGGTGTGTTACCGTTATAAGAGCCGTGTGATATAGTGAGCGGGGATGTTCGCTTGCTGCTGTCTCTGCTCTGCTGCTGTACTGTGGTCTATCGTCCGCGGTCTCTACTCTACACTAGTGGGCAGGTGTGTTACCGTTATAAGAGCCGTGTGATATAGTGAGCGGGGATGTTCGCTTGCTGCTGTCTCTGCTGCTGTACTGTGGTCTATCGTCCGCGGTCTCTACTCTACACTAGTGGGCAGGTGTGTTACCGTTATAAGAGCCGTGTGATATAGTGAGCGGGGATGTTCGCTTGCTGCTGTCTCTGCTCTGCTGCTGTACTGTGGTCTATCGTCCGCGGTCTCTACTCTACACTAGTGGGCAGGTGTGTTACCGTTATAAGAGCCGTGTGATATAGTGAGCGGGGATGTTCGCTTGCTGCTGTCTCTGCTGCTGTACTGTGGTCTATCGTCCGCGGTCTCTACTCTACACTAGTGGGCAGGTGTGTTACCGTTATAAGAGCCGTGTGATATAGTGAGCGGGGATGTTCGCTTGCTGCTGTCTCTGCTGCTGTACTGTGGTCTATCGTCCGCGGTCTCTACTCTACACTAGTGGGCAGGTGTGTTACCGTTATAAGAGCCGTGTGATATAGTGAGCGGGGATGTTCGCTTGCTGCTGTCTCTGCTCTGCTGCTGTACTGTGGTCTATCGTCCGCGGTCTCTACTCTACACTAGTGGGCAGGTGTGTTACCGTTATAAGAGCCGTGTGATATAGTGAGCGGGGATGTTCGCTTGCTGCTGTCTCTGCTGCTGTACTGTGGTCTATCGTCCGCGGTCTCTACTCTACACTAGTGGGCAGGTGTGTTACCGTTATAAGAGCCGTGTGATATAGTGAGCGGGGATGTTCGCTTGCTGCTGTCTCTGCTCTGCTGCTGTACTGTGGTCTATCGTCCGCGGTCTCTACTCTACACTAGTGGGCAGGTGTGTTACCGTTATAAGAGCCGTGTGATATAGTGAGCGGGGATGTTCGCTTGCTGCTGTCTCTGCTGCTGTACTGTGGTCTATCGTCCGCGGTCTCTACTCTACACTAGTGGGCAGGTGTGTTACCGTTATAAGAGCCGTGTGATATAGTGAGCGGGGATGTTCGCTTGCTGCTGTCTCTGCTCTGCTGCTGTACTGTGGTCTATCGTCCGCGGTCTCTACTCTACACTAGTGGGCAGGTGTGTTACCGTTATAAGAGCCGTGTGATATAGTGAGCGGGGATGTTCGCTTGCTGCTGTCTCTGCTCTGCTGCTGTACTGTGGTCTATCGTCCGCGGTCTCTACTCTACACTAGTGGGCAGGTGTGTTACCGTTATAAGAGCCGTGTGATATAGTGAGCGGGGATGTTCGCTTGCTGCTGTCTCTGCTCTGCTGCTGTACTGTGGTCTATCGTCCGCGGTCTCTACTCTACACTAGTGGGCAGGTGTGTTACCGTTATAAGAGCCGTGTGATATAGTGAGCGGGGATGTTCGCTTGCTGCTGTCTCTGCTCTGCTGCTGTACTGTGGTCTATCGTCCGCGGTCTCTACTCTACACTAGTGGGCAGGTGTGTTACCGTTATAAGAGCCGTGTGATATAGTGAGCGGGGATGTTCGCTTGCTGCTGTCTCTGCTCTGCTGCTGTACTGTGGTCTATCGTCCGCGGTCTCTACTCTACACTAGTGGGCAGGTGTGTTACCGTTATAAGAGCCGTGTGATATAGTGAGCGGGGATGTTCGCTTGCTGCTGTCTCTGCTCTGCTGCTGTACTGTGGTCTATCGTCCGCGGTCTCTACTCTACACTAGTGGGCAGGTGTGTTACCGTTATAAGAGCCGTGTGATATAGTGAGCGGGGATGTTCGCTTGCTGCTGTCTCTGCTCTGCTGCTGTACTGTGGTCTATCGTCCGCGGTCTCTACTCTACACTAGTGGGCAGGTGTGTTACCGTTATAAGAGCCGTGTGATATAGTGAGCGGGGATGTTCGCTTGCTGCTGTCTCTGCTCTGCTGCTGTACTGTGGTCTATCGTCCGCGGTCTCTACTCTACACTAGTGGGCAGGTGTGTTACCGTTATAAGAGCCGTGTGATATAGTGAGCGGGGATGTTCGCTTGCTGCTGTCTCTGCTCTGCTGCTGTACTGTGGTCTATCGTCCGCGGTCTCTACTCTACACTAGTGGGCAGGTGTGTTACCGTTATAAGAGCCGTGTGATATAGTGAGCGGGGATGTTCGCTTGCTGCTGTCTCTGCTCTGCTGCTGTACTGTGGTCTATCGTCCGCGGTCTCTACTCTACACTAGTGGGCAGGTGTGTTACCGTTATAAGAGCCGTGTGATATAGTGAGCGGGGATGTTCGCTTGCTGCTGTCTCTGCTCTGCTGCTGTACTGTGGTCTATCGTCCGCGGTCTCTACTCTACACTAGTGGGCAGGTGTGTTACCGTTATAAGAGCCGTGTGATATAGTGAGCGGGGATGTTCGCTTGCTGCTGTCTCTGCTGCTGTACTGTGGTCTATCGTCCGCGGTCTCTACTCTACACTAGTGGGCAGGTGTGTTACCGTTATAAGAGCCGTGTGATATAGTGAGCGGGGATGTTCGCTTGCTGCTGTCTCTGCTCTGCTGCTGTACTGTGGTCTATCGTCCGCGGTCTCTACTCTACACTAGTGGGCAGGTGTGTTACCGTTATAAGAGCCGTGTGATATAGTGAGCGGGGATGTTCGCTTGCTGCTGTCTCTGCTCTGCTGCTGTACTGTGGTCTATCGTCCGCGGTCTCTACTCTACACTAGTGGGCAGGTGTGTTACCGTTATAAGAGCCGTGTGATATAGTGAGCGGGGATGTTCGCTTGCTGCTGTCTCTGCTCTGCTGCTGTACTGTGGTCTATCGTCCGCGGTCTCTACTCTACACTAGTGGGCAGGTGTGTTACCGTTATAAGAGCCGTGTGATATAGTGAGCGGGGATGTTCGCTTGCTGCTGTCTCTGCTGCTGTACTGTGGTCTATCGTCCGCGGTCTCTACTCTACACTAGTGGGCAGGTGTGTTACCGTTATAAGAGCCGTGTGATATAGTGAGCGGGGATGTTCGCTTGCTGCTGTCTCTGCTCTGCTGCTGTACTGTGGTCTATCGTCCGCGGTCTCTACTCTACACTAGTGGGCAGGTGTGTTACCGTTATAAGAGCCGTGTGATATAGTGAGCGGGGATGTTCGCTTGCTGCTGTCTCTGCTCTGCTGCTGTACTGTGGTCTATCGTCCGCGGTCTCTACTCTACACTAGTGGGCAGGTGTGTTACCGTTATAAGAGCCGTGTGATATAGTGAGCGGGGATGTTCGCTTGCTGCTGTCTCTGCTCTGCTGCTGTACTGTGGTCTATCGTCCGCGGTCTCTACTCTACACTAGTGGGCAGGTGTGTTACCGTTATAAGAGCCGTGTGATATAGTGAGCGGGGATGTTCGCTTGCTGCTGTCTCTGCTGCTGTACTGTGGTCTATCGTCCGCGGTCTCTACTCTACACTAGTGGGCAGGTGTGTTACCGTTATAAGAGCCGTGTGATATAGTGAGCGGGGATGTTCGCTTGCTGCTGTCTCTGCTCTGCTGCTGTACTGTGGTCTATCGTCCGCGGTCTCTACTCTACACTAGTGGGCAGGTGTGTTACCGTTATAAGAGCCGTGTGATATAGTGAGCGGGGATGTTCGCTTGCTGCTGTCTCTGCTCTGCTGCTGTACTGTGGTCTATCGTCCGCGGTCTCTACTCTACACTAGTGGGCAGGTGTGTTACCGTTATAAGAGCCGTGTGATATAGTGAGCGGGGATGTTCGCTTGCTGCTGTCTCTGCTCTGCTGCTGTACTGTGGTCTATCGTCCGCGGTCTCTACTCTACACTAGTGGGCAGGTGTGTTACCGTTATAAGAGCCGTGTGATATAGTGAGCGGGGATGTTCGCTTGCTGCTGTCTCTGCTCTGCTGCTGTACTGTGGTCTATCGTCCGCGGTCTCTACTCTACACTAGTGGGCAGGTGTGTTACCGTTATAAGAGCCGTGTGATATAGTGAGCGGGGATGTTCGCTTGCTGCTGTCTCTGCTGCTGTACTGTGGTCTATCGTCCGCGGTCTCCACGGTAGTGGGCAGATCCAATAGCCTTTGTGAGCGGATGCCGTCGCCAGGCCCCATGTGGGATAGGTGGGCGAAGTTTGTGGGCGCTGATATTAGCCGGGAGCGCCGTTCTGATCTGTTGGAAAATTAATTTAAAAATAATTAAATTATAATTATTTATTGATTGGTGAACTTAATGTAAGTCTGTCAAGAGGCAGTATAATTTATAATAATTTATACGGTTAAGTGCAAAGTAAACTGAACAGTTGAACGAATAAAATGAGAAATTATCCAAATAAAATGAGGTACGTAAGATAGACTAAAATACCTTACTTAGATTAGTCTTTTTTCTACGGAAAAAATTTAATACCCCAGAAGTATGTTAATTATCAGTTTTGAATAATAATACTTTTTAGTAATAACACATAAATACGTGTTATTTTATCTTAGATACAGGTGAAATAGTAAGTTACTTACAATCTGTTATGCGCTTCGATCGCCTGGTGACTCTGTTCCCTGACGGAAAACCGCCTCTTGTTGGTACTGCACAGGAAAGCGTGCTCTACGCTCAGCGGACCCTCTGAAATAGCATTTACTTTTTAATGTATATGTAGATGCAGTTTGCCAGTACAAGTTGCAGCAGTTTATCTGAGAAAGGCAGGTATTTCACTGGCGACAGCGACAAAAAACGAAAGGGACGCAGTTATGCGCAAGAGTGAGCGCGGTGTATCTGTATCTCGTTCTAACGCATAACTGCGTCCCTTTCGTCTTTGGTCTTTGTCGCCAGTGAAATAGGTGCCTAATCCAAACATACCTATTTAATAATTAAATTTTTTGATGAATGTTGTGACTTGTCGGCCCCGTAGCTTACGGCTGCCTACGAAGCACAAGGTCGCAGGTTTAAAAAGTAACGAGGACTTATTATTTCGAGGCAGCCACACCAACTGGTTACAATACTATGTTATGTTAGTCGTAAGGTATTTATGATATGGGCCTCTGTTTACATAATTAACATCTTTATGCATTGATATACAATAAACATAGATACACGATCTCATACAAAATCTAACGCCAAACACGGCACCGCGTCAACTATCGACATATACATGCCTATACAGATATTGTACCGTTGAAACTATGTGCAAAATAGCCTTTGAGTTGTTGACTTAATTTTCAATTTAGACTTTAATGCTTAGATAATATTGAACAAATCTATTTGTGCAAATTACTGACAAATTACCTTCTTCCGCTAAAGATATCAACATGTACGGTTTCCAGTAATGAAAGAACATAATTTGAATAATAAATTATATCAATATGGACTCTAGCACATTACAATAAAGTATGATTTTGCCACACAAGCGAGTGTTTTTTGCATGCCAGCCCTCTAGTAGCGAGTAGTTGAATTTTAAAGGCAACCTATTGAAGTTCACCTGATCTGTAATCGGAAAAAGTTTTGCAATTCTTCACTAGATGGCCAAATAAATAATTACAATCACGTCGTGTGGCCCTTAGTAGTCAGCCTTCCTCAGGTCCTTAGTCCTGTCCAAAAAAACATTTCTTATTTTGATATCTAAACCATAAGTGGTTGAGAAATGGTCGCCCGCCCCCATCGCAGGCCTTCTTTTTTCTGGTCAAGGCTTTTATATTTAAGTAAAGATTTAAGTTTTACAATTAAAATAATAATAGAGTAGGTTATTATTTATTTTGGCAGCATTACTTTATCTGAAACCAAACAACAGACTTTTTGTATTTCTATATATTTAACGTTTTTGTGCCTGTCTATTACTAGTTTTTTTAAATATTTTTTCTTTGATCAGTTGATCTAGCCAGAGAGGTGGGAGAAAGTCGCGCTTCAGTTGATCTTTGATCTATGGTATATTAGCTGAAATTATTATTTATTTTTCCATATTTTTCCATTTCCATTTTTACCATGTTCAAATATTTAGATATCAAAATAAGAAAATAATGTTTTTTGCGTCACTAAAGGACTAAGGACCTGAGGAAGGCTAACTACTAAGGGCCACACGACGTGATTGTAATAATAAATCGGCCGTATTTGGGCTCATGCAAATTGAATGTGAAATCTTTAAAAAACTAACAGGCTGTATGATTAAAAAAACGTTTTTCATTTGAATTACCATTGGTTTACATACTAAAACGGTTTACATACCTACTATATTACTATTATTATCAGTTTCAAAAAGCTTTATCTATCACCCGCGTTAATTTTATTGTTGTCCTAATACGGTCCTGTATTTTCTTTGTAAGAAGTATTTCTATTTGACATTAGATGGCGTTTTAGCAGAAATTATGTACAGTAGCCAGCACATGCGGCTGGACTTTATGACCTTGAGAGCGTATTCCGTAGCGGTAGGTGTGAATTTCGTAGTGCGAGTGTCCAACCGCATGTGCTGGCCACTATAGTATCGAATATTCTAGATGAATAGTCAGACGTTTGCGCCGGTGCGCGGCCATTAAGCGACTGAGGCAGAAGCAAGGCCACCCAAGGCCACACGTTAGATTATGGCCTTCCTTTGCCGGTGCCGTTTTTTGAGCGGCGTTTGTGTATCTATGTTTATTGTATATCAATGTCTTTATGTAAATATTGCCTGAAATAAATGGATTATTTATTATTTATTATTATTATAAATACTCACGGCTAAGCAAGGGTCTTAGGTAGATAACAATGGGCGCGGTGTCGGTGGAGAAAGGGAACCCATTACCGCTGCCGCCCACGGAACAGATCCAACCGCTCGCGTCTAGCGGCCGCGCGTTCGCTACAAATATTAACCACAACTTATACTAGGGTTACACCTTAGAGTATGCTCTTAACAGCTCATATTATGTCCCCACCGAGGGGCTCAAGCCTACCCTGAAATCAGGGTGAACCTTAGAGTATAAATAGAAAAAATTCTGGGAGGGATAGAGTACGCCTAATCGAGTATGAACCGTAAGCACGGATATGAACAGTCCGAATATCTTCAGCGCGTTCGTTTAGTATCAAATGGTAATAGGAGCTTATTGTTTTTCCCGGTGAAAATAAGTAATTTAATAGGAGAACATTTTGAAATGTGCAGTGATAAGTTGCAAACATGACTCGAGGAACAAATCCAAAATGAAAAATGTTATTGATTTCACCGCCCATACAACATCTGCTTGTACTCCATGTATATTTATTCTCTAAGGGTTACACGCTCAGTCTGGCGTCAGTTCAGTCCATCAGTCTGGACTGATGCCAGAATGATGGATGAAAAACACGGTACTAATATAACCATCAGTCCGTCAGTCAACCGGTTAGACGATAATTCTGTCGTCATTCTGAGCAGACTGATGGACTGAACTGACACCAGACTGAGCGTGTAACCCTTGTCTTACAGTATAGATATATTTTTTCCCCTTCAGGTAACAATGCCCGTACCCGCCGGCGGGGGCGCGGCCATAATCAAAATTGAATAGTCAGAGACGGAGCCCCTCAGGCGTCGTCTCCTTCACGATGTTTCCGTATCAACGCGCAGCCTATGTTCCTTAGGGAAAGTTGTTCATGAATACTACCACAATTTTACGGATAAACAACCAGTTATTATTCGCGGTGCATGTATAAAATCCGCAATATGACGAGGTCTTTTATTTTTTTGAGCGGACTTTAAGTATTTAAGTACGAGTAATAGGTATGCGAAGAAGGTTATTGTTACTGATAAATTCTCGTACGCAATAGCATTATCTTATAAACATTGTTGTCACTCTATAAGGTAAAAAATTCAACTTACTGTGACGAAACTCTTTATAAAGAAAAAAGAAAATAATAAAGGCATGTATTTAAATCGATATCATAAAAAAATGCACAACAAAATAAATAGTGCACTCTAAACCTAACCTAACCAATGTTTAGTGTGAAATCCAGTTATTTTGGTGAGCAGAGCATTTAGTATTTTTTGAGTGAAGGTTTACACTTACGTATATTGAGAGTTTGCACCCATTCTCCCGACTCTATGTCATATATGTCTATATGTGTCGCCGTGAATATCAACAGGTGGGTCTCGTTTAGAGCTGCGAACAAACAAACACACACATTTAGTTTAGACAAACATAAAAACGTAAAAATAAGAAACTACTTAATTTAAACCATTTATTTCACCACACAATACACATTTACAAGTTTTAATATAAGTTATAAAATAAATTAGTATGATGCGTGTTAGAGTTAGTGTAATTTAATCAATCAAAATATATTGCAGGCTAATATTTAAATTCATAATCAATGTAATCTTATTATAAATCTATACATTTTGTTTATGATAATGTAATGTGCGTAATTTTGCAGTGCCTTAGCCCGTTATCAAATGAGATACTATTAATTTAAATTAAGACCTTAAAATGTACAATAGGCAGCACATGTAGCTAGATATGTTGACCTTGAGAGCGCCCGTATTCCGTAGCGGTAGGAGTGAATTTCGGAGCGTGAATGTCCAACCGCATGTGCTGGCTTCTGTACCATTTCATCGCAAATAAACTACTTAATCTTATGCATTTCCCGGAATAAAAAGGCAAACAACTGTTTCCTCAATATTATTGACCTCTGACTGACTGAACGTGATTGACTTCTTATTGATAATAAACTGAGCGAGATTGTATCTATCTATATGTAAACAAAATTTACTAAACATCCATAATAACATTGTTTATTATGTGAAAGAGCGTTTGTTTGCAATAAAGAACTTTGACTCTAGATTATTTACCGTTGTTTAAAATAAAGATCAACTGATTGTTTTGTTTTTTTTTTTTGTATGAAAATACGTCCGGACAAAATAATTTTCTCTTGGAAAATGTCTAATAACAACACGAGCAAAACTGTTAGCAAATAGTTAGCAATATTAAACGCAAAAGTAAAAATATTTCATAGCAAAATAAAAAAATCTAAATGTGTTTATTCGAAGTAAGATTTTACAAATCACTTTTCGACGTCGAGGAGAGTTCACGATTTGGCTTTCTTCTGTGGAGAAGAACTCTCCGGAAGAAACTCCACCGACACACAGGCGTTGCATCTTTTTAAAATGTATTATTTATTACTAAACAGCCTGAATTGTCTTTTTTTTGTAAATTTCCAGGATGATAATAACATAGACGAAGCTAGTAACTATAAAAGCGGAAAACGGAACTAATGAATTTAAAAACATTCCTAAAGGCCATACCTAAACAAAAACAATGAAAGTAAATAAACATGCGGAAACATCTCACAGATTATTATAATGTTACACATGATCATACTACACCCAACGAAAGAGTATGCAAATATGACACTATCTCCTAACTCTGTGAGTGACCATGACATAGTTTTGCAGCAACTACCGCTATTTAATTTTCCGTTTCATCACATTATTTAATCACTGATATTTAAAAAACTCATCACTTCGCCGATAAAAGCCTAACTATTAAGTTCATTGTACAATACAATACAATACAAATATTCTATTGTACTTTGATATAACGCGATCGTGGCAGTTAATATTTAAACAGCTTTTTGATCTAGAATTCGGTTTGACTGTGAAACATTTTGACTTTATTATTTTTATAAAACCTTTGATATTAAATCTTAAATTTAAACGCTTAAGTAAACCAGCGAGTGACAAACTAGTGTTTTATAATTGTAATAAATACAACCGCTCTATAGATCAAGTGAACATTAATCATTGAAAAGCACGATCGTGTGAGTGAATTCATAACAAGTTCACAATGAAATTACTATTTATTATAATAGTTCTGCTAGCAGTGCACAACACTTGTTGTCGTCAGATTTCAAGACCAAAACGAAGCTATGTGACAGATTACATATCACAGGTTGGTAACTACATCAGTGAAAAAGGACAGGCGGTCAAAAATAACACGATTCAAACTGCTTTAAATGCTATATCTTCAGTGTCATATTTTTTTACTAGTAACAAGAACAGTTCAAAAGAAGAAAGTATAGATATAATGAATGAAGTACAGTATTACATTGATAAAGCACAAGCGACGGCTGACGCTATATTTAATACTGTTTCGTACGAAGAAGTGGATCCGGAGTGTTCAGACAATGATCCAGCAAGTGATATGACAGCCCCACAGCTTATAACTCTACACGGATATTACGTGGAATCCCATACGATTCTCACTGAAGACGGATATATTTTGACAGTGCATCGGATACCGCATTCCAGAAGTTCAAATAGAACTAGAAGAACAGTGTTGCTACATCACGGGTTTTTGGGATGTTCAGTAGATTGGGTGATACCAGGAGCGAAGAAAAGTCTGCCTTATTTGCTATCTGAAGCCGGTTTCGATGTTTGGTTGGCGAACGCAAGAGGCAACACATATTCCCGTCAACATATAAATATAAACACTAATTCAGCTGCGTTCTGGAATTTTACTTTCCAAGATATAGCCGAATACGACCTGCCAGCCGTTATAGATTATATTCAAGAACATAAGAATAATGATGAGAAAATTGATTACATAGGTTATTCGATGGGTACTACAGTTCTATTCGCTTTGTTGTCAACGAAACCACAATACAATGATGTTTTGAGAGCAGGTTTCACACTAGCACCCGTCGCGTACATGACAGGGATAAAAAGTCCATTTAAAATTGTAGCAAGTTATGGTAATATAATAGAAACTATCTTAAAATATACTGGTGCGAACCAATTTTTACCGCGAAATTTCGCTGTGCGAGTTTTATCAAAACATTCTTGTAAAATTGAGGATATCCAAGGAGCTATTTGTGAGATGTCAATGTTTCTTCTATGTGGACATGATAAAAGTCATTTCGACCGCACTTTAATGCCTATGATCCTAGGCCACGTGCCCGCCGGGGCATCAACCAAAACCTTAGTGCATTTCGGTCAAGAAATCAGGAACGATGGCAAGTTCCAAAAATTTGATTACGGAACTAAAGGAAATATTAAAGAATATGGTACGACTGAGCCTCCAGAATATCCATTGCACAAAATTACTTTACCAATTACGTTGGTAAGTGCTAAAGACGATTGGTTATCGAGTATTCGTGACGCTATAAAGATTTATCAGCAAATAGGCCGGCCAGTAGAACATTATGTGATACCGGATAATGAATATAATCATTTGGACTTTCTATTCGCAAGAGATGCGAAGTTATTGGTCTATGATAAGGTGATGACTATGATCGAAAAACCCATTAAAAGCTCTATGTTTGAAACGACGAACCAGATTGATTGGAATTGAAAATACTTTTAATTTAATATAGATTTTAAACGGCTGTGAATTATTTAAATTAAGAAAATTAAACCAATTATATAATTAATCATTGTATTTTTTATTTATTTAGCTCACAATAATATTATAATGTGGAAGTATAGGTATGCTGTTTGGTCCTTTTTCATGTCGAAAGGATTATTTACAATTGTTTTAGTATTGGGAAGACTTAAGAATGACTAAGGGATTAGATGGAATAGAATATAATGGGTTCGTATCGTGGGAAATACTATACAATGCAAATATTTCCCATCTTGCAGTATGCCGTGGCAATAAAACACAATTTTTGTTTTTATAAATGGTCTATCCAAAATAAACCTGTATATCAAATAGGGTTTCAGTACAGTTGGGTTAAATTAGTGGTAATTGGTAAGTAGGGTGTGCGGTGTACACCCGCTAATAAGCTCCGTGTCTCTATATGCAGTGAGTTGAACACTTATTGGGTTTCACTATAGTTGGGTACTCACCATGGTAAGTAGGGTGTGCGGTGTACATTAGCTCTGTGTATCTACATACAGTGAGTTGAACACTAATTGGGTTTCACTATAGTTGGGTACTCAACATGGTAAGTAGGGTGTGCGGTGTACATTAGCTCTGTGTATCTACATACAGTGAGTTGAACACTAATTGGGTTTCACTATAGTTGGGTACTCAACATGGTAAGTAGGGTGTGCGGTGTACATTAGCTCTGTGTATCTACATACAGTGAGTTGAACACTAATTGGGTTTCACTATAGTTGGGTACTCAACATGGTAAGTAGGGTGTGCGGTGTACATTAGCTCTGTGTATCTACATACAGTGAGTTGAACACTAATTGGGTTTCACTATAGTTGGGTACTCACCATGGTAAGTAGGGTGTGCGGTGTACATAAGCTCTGTGTCTCTGGCGCGGTGTCCGTTGTTGTCCACGTATAAAGCCAGCGAGTTGAACACCAGTAGGGTTTCGGTTGAGTTGGGTACCACCGCGCAGGATAGCGGCCGCGCGCCGCTGTGTGATAGGAACATGTTCACTTGGTTTTCTGGGTGCACCAATGCTGGAACAACATACATTATTGTAAACGTATTATACAGTGTGAACATATCAATACAGGGTCACAGAATAAATAATAGTATAGGTACAGAAGGCGCACTCTCTGATAGCAAACGTGCGAATTTAATTCTAGCTACCACGCCACTGACGTTCAAATTACATTGAACGCGTCGAACGTGACCCTGGCTATAATAGCCTACAGTTTGTCGTTGCGCTCGTATTAAAACAAAATTCACCTTAAGACCGCGCCGCGAGTCCGTATTACCACAGACTAAATAGTAGCGTCTTCACAAGCGCGCGCGTTTTTCCTACTAAATGGCCGCGAAATCGGGACAGCCCGGCGTAGGTACATTCTGGAGCGAGGGCGCGGAGTGCGCCGGGCCTGACAGGGTGTAAATATCAATACAGGGTGTAAATGATGGCTTAGCAAATACTGAAAAGGTATGCTCAGTTGATGGTTTTGAGCAAATTTCAGCAGCAGCAGCCGGCCCCTCACTAGCTGCACGCTGTACACGGCCCCCTATAGTAGTTACAACACTCACATCCCTGGTTCAGAACTTCCAAGGTCCTTTTGGAAGTGACTAAACAGGCTTCGAACCCAGGTTGGCCGAAGCAAACAAAATCGGTTTAGGTGGGGTCTTTCTGATGGGATGGATCTCCGGTGCGCGTGCGGCCTGTCGCCGCAAACCATGGCCCACCTATTATCATGTCCTGCATGCCCTGAGTCTTGCACGCCGGAGGAGCTCATGGAGGCCTCAGAAAGAGCAATCAGGGTGGCAGGATATTGGGCAAAAATAATTTAAAACTAGCCATCGACACGACAGAATAAGAAGAAGAACACTCACAGACGGCGGGCTGGTCCCTGGCAGGCTGCCTGTGTTGCGGCAGCGTATGCGCCGCGATCCCCCCCCGGTACCCCAGCAGTAGCCGCCCCCGCACTAGCTGCACGCTGTACACGGCCCCCGGCGCGCGCAGCTCTGCCACGCGCATGCGCCGCGCCGCCGTGCGCGTTATCTCGTACACCGTCACCATGTACGAGTTCTGGAAACATTCAAATATGTCACTAAGGCTGGTTTTACCCCCTGGCCACAGCTACGCGCGTCGGCGGCGGCGGCGACTTGCGGCGCAAAACTTGCCAGAACGTTAGTATTGTAACATTTTACTATATTTTGGAGCACTTTGCGTCACATGACTTAAAACGTTACTTTTACGTATTTTTAATCTTATTTGTGCTACATTATAGTGTTAGGCTGCTTTTCCACCAGAGCTGTGCGAGGTAGGTTCATTTTTCTAGCCTAGTGATTCTATTGGTGGATTTTTTCCTCGCACACCGCTTATAGACTACAGGCCCGTGTTAAAAAAAATATGGGTCATTTGAACCACCAGATGATCTATGTAGAACGATATAAGAGCATAAAATAATAAGATTCAGCATTATGCCGTCACTTGTAAGCTGTCCAACTGAGTGCAGGTGAAAGAAAGGGGGTTGCAACCCTCGGCTTTTTCCCCTTGTCGCATGATTTTTGTACGGCGTTGCGAAATAATGGATTAGAAGCAGTATTGAAATAGTATGAAACTGATGCCGTACAAAATTAAATGACCAAATTCACCCTGGTAATTGTCGGAAAATAAAAAAAAAATCCGACTATTTGGCGCACCATTTTTTTACGGCACTACGCGTTTTCTTATTATTTTTCATGGATCTATCGATGGTAAGAATGCCGTACAAAAATATATGACCAAAATGTACTCACTCTACCTACCTACTTTTGAATTCTCACCTGCACTCAGTTGGACAGCTTACAAGTGACGGCATAATGCTGAATCTTATTATTTTATGCTCTTATATCGTTCTACATAGGTCATCTGGTGGTTCAAATGACCCATAATTTTTTTAACACGGGCCTGTAGTCTATTAGCTACCTCGCACAGCTCTGGTGGAAAAGCAGCCTTAAAGTCGTTTTCTAAGTAAGATAAGATAAACGTTACTTTTTGCATGAAAATTGAACGTTTTTTGTAAAAGTTGGGTAATTTCACGCCTTTAAAACAGTTTCTTGATTTCGGTGATACATTTTTCTAGCGGGTTTTAAAAATGAATATTTTTTTTAGTTCTCTCATGGTAATTTTGACTATGTGTCACTGGCAACATTCCGCTGGTCGCCGCCGCCGCAGCCGACGCGCGAAGCTGTGGCCAGGCCCTTATAGTCACGCGCTTGAGCAGCGTCGTTCGTTGAACGCGTCCTAACGCTGTTCAAACGCGCTGCCCAACGGCGCGTCTAGCGGCGTGACTATAAAACCAGCCTAAATAAATTATTTTATCTACACTCATGACGTAAATCCTTCATTTACTTATCAGAAACGCTAAGCAAATGATATACCTTTCGATGGAGCCGTGACTAAGGATCCATACAAATTTCATTTCGTTATCGCAAAGTTGTAACAAAATGAAGTTTTTTTTTTTTTAATATTTACGCAGATGCTTGCTATTTGAGCACACTAGCGTGTTTCGGAACGCAACCTTGGCGGCGCGCATGCGCGGTGCGATATTACTGCAAATTTATTTTCGCGCCATTAACGTTTGTTTAATAATTGTACCATACAAAATGTCAATAATTATTACAATAAACAATGATTACTTTATTTTGTCTTTAATTTAAATTTGTTGTATGAGTGTAGATAAACTATTGTATGCAACTGTACATAATTAGTATTTAACACTCGTGTATACTTTTATGAAACTCGCTGCGCTCGTTTCATAAACCACACTCGTGTTAAATACCCCTCATTATGCAACAGTTGCATAAATAGCTATTGGTGGGTTTCTCTCCCGAGTTTAGAGGTATGATTGACCGATGTGCCAATCAATAAAAGGCGCATACCTAATAGGTTAATAAATCGGACTTTTGTATTTTTTCAAAGGACAGTCCTAAAGTTGTTAGTTGAGTGGGGCGATACGCAAGAGAAAGAGATGCAGGGAAGAAGCCGGGGCGGGCCGCTATTATTTTATAATATAACGAACGCGGGATAATATGTCATCAAAATAATTTCATATAAATTGAAACTAAGCATAAATACCAGCTTTACCCTTACACAAAATAGGCGTCATGTCATACCTTACAAAACTGAATATTTATTTTTCCAAGCCCTGCACTGCAATTTAGCCTATAGTATAATGATAATAAAGTTCATCAGAAACAAGCCAACCTGTCGCTTGCAGACGACTGCGAAGCCCTGCGCCGAGGCGTTTAACTCGCCCGCAGCCACGTCCACCGCGCCTGCAAACAATAACAATTACATATAAACAAATTTTTGTGTTTAGAACAGAATATTTAAATCTTGATCAAAGAAATAAGAAGCCTGCTCTGGAGGCGCCACGTGTATATTTTTACGACTATGGCAACAATGTCCCTTATAAAATTTGTTCCATTGAAATTCCGCAATTTGGTCGGGCTTTACACATCAACAAAACAATCCGACAAACAGCAAGACTTTCTGTCTAAGATTCAAAAACCAAATTCCAAACTTGACTCGAAAGAGGCCGCCTTTTGACTCTTGTTTTTTTTTCTATATTGTTTTCTGTATGCTGTTTTTTTTTTTGGCCATAAAGTTTATTGTATTGTATTGAAAGAGTATGTGATTACCCATCGACAATGTCTCGCGAGGTGTACAGAGTGCCAAGTGCGAGTTTTTTACTCACGAAACGCGCTCGATAACAACGACGTAAACGTGTATTTAGTATGGAGAAATTTTAGCTCAGCTCTACAGATGGCGGAGTTTCAGTTCCATACAAAATCGCGTTTACGCTCTCGATTTCGAGCGCGTTTACTTTGGTTGCAAAACTCGCACTCGGCACTCAGCTCACGGAGCCACTAGTAATAGTATAAGTGTGAGTGGTGGTCACCTTTGGTTTCAGCTATCTTGACACACTCGACCTCGGAGCACTCGAGTGCCCGTATCGGGACTAGCCGCACGTGCCGCCCCCTGCCCGCTATCGTCACTGGAACAAAACAAACAATCGTTTTATTTGGTTCATATTCATATTCATTTATTAGCATTCAAATAGTACATAATAGGTCTTATAAAATCAAAAGTTTTACATTCGATACCTTATAAGGTGTTGCATGTCATTTACAATAAAAAGAAATTTAAGTTTTAAATTAAAAATAATAATAGTTAATAAGTAAAAATTTCGTCAGTCATTGTTAAAATAAGAATAATAATATAAAGCAATAGGTCATGTCAATAAAAATAATAATAAAATAAACATGATGTCACTTTGCTAATCACTATTCACTAGTCTAAAATCAAATTCAAATAAAATCCTTAAATTAAATTAAATATTGCAAATTCCTATATTTTATATTTCTGACCACAAAATTAAGCCTTTGTAAATTATTTATTAACATAAGGAACATAAGGTTTTTTAACATAAGGTTTTTTAGGTTGACAAAACAGCCCGCGAGATCACAGGTGGGTTTTGAGGTTAACCTCACAAACCGTGGTGTCGGAATTGTTGAGCCGCTTTAGGCTTATTTCGGCGCTACATTATTTTTAATAACTGTTAAAAAAATAAAGAGGTCAATGAACTTTTGTCCGGATTTATAAGAAACAGACCATAGTCACTGAAGAAAATAATAGTACTAACCCGTACAGAAAGGACACTCACCCCCCCACGCCAAAATGAGTTCCCTGCCCTATAACCTCCCACTCCCCGCACGGACTCCGCCGGTGGTGTTCGGGGGTGTTTTACATAGCGCCTAGCGCCATTGACTTGTAGTTGATATTCAGTTGTTATTCAAAAAGAAGTAGCTTGTCAAAACGAGTTTTCTGTATGGTGTGACCGACCAGTGCCATAGTGTTGTATAGTGGGCTCAATTCCGCCGTGGCCGCTAAAATCTCTAAATTTAAGTTGTTCTCGTTCATTCATATGGGAATCGAAAAGGATGGGGAGATGAATGAATTTAATTTTGAATGAATTATATTTAAAATAAGCAGCGCAGCTGTCAAATTCAGCTTAATTTAGTCGGGATGTTTTTAAATTCCCGCAAAATTACGCGTAAAACGAATTTTACGTGTCTAAATGTAGGTTAGCAATCACCTGTCCCTTTTCGTTCTTAAGAACGTGAAAGAGACATAACAACTTATATATAGATATTTTAGCGGCCACGCAGAATTGAGCCTAGTGTGAAAGAAAGAAGAAAGAAACTTTATTTGTACAAATGTGGTGCACAGTTGTTACATTTTGGAGATATAGGATAGGATCACACATTCGACCAACATTAATTTGAAATGAAATATGTTTTATTCGAAGTAAGATTTTACAAATCACTTTTCGACGTCGAGGCGAGTTCACAATTTGGCTGTCTTCTGTGGAGAAGAACTCGCCGGAAGAAACTCCACAGGCGTTGCATCTACAAAATTATTATTTTATACAATTTGGTTAATATAACAAAGAGTGCAAACGAAGTATGCAATTCAACAGTCAAAGTAGAAAAACTAAATTATATAACCAAAAAAACAACCGGCAATCGACTAGAGTAGACCAGTCCCCCCAAGCAGCACCACGTTCACGGGTTTAGTATACAAAAGCGAGTGAGTGATGTGTGCTCACCTAGCAGCTGTTCGCTGTGCACATACTCTGCGCGTGCGACGGGCGCGTGCTGCCGGCGCGGCGTCACCTCCCCCCGCTCCAGGTCTATGAGCGCCAGCCCCCCCTCGCCCCCCACGCATATCCTGGTGCGCTCCAGCACGCATGCGCACAGCGCGCCGCGTATCACATTCGCCGCGGTGCTGTCTATCAGCATGCATGCGCTGTATACCTGTCGACCAAATGGTAATGTCATTAAAGCCTGACCAAAGAAATAAAAAGCCTGCTATGGGGGCGCCACGTGTTCATTTTTACGACTATGGCAACGACTTCCCTTTTAATTAGTTCCATTCAAATTCACGTTACGCAAGCGGTGTGTCCTGACTCATACAGTTCCATACATTACAACTCAGTGGTACGCGCACGTCTACGTTACGCAAGCGGTGTGTCCTATCTCACACAGTTCCATACATTACAACTGAGTGGTACATGCACGTCTACGCTTACGTGTACGCAAACGCATCCGGTGTGCTCCAGCCTTACAGGGCTATATCTTGTATGTAAAATCTACACCAAAGTAAAAGTCGTAATAAGGTCAATACAAAGCTAAAATGATGACGATGATGATGACAAAGCTGATATTTTATTAATTTTTTATTCTTAAGGTTTTTTAGACGCGTTTTTAAACAGTTTTTTTTTGTGGTCAGAGTGTACAGTGACTTCTAATTTTGAGGACAAGCACCTGATTCATTCATTTGGTCCTCAAAATGATGTCACTAAAACTGGTAACATCAATTTATTCCAGAATCTAGGTCTTCCTCCTCAAACATGTCCAAAGAATACCAAAAAAGATCGAAGAGTCAATCCAGTATTCGAAAAAGTTAGTAGTTTAGTTTTTTTTTATCCAGTTTTTCTAAATTAACGGCATAACAGCCAGTCTCAAACCAAAAAAGTTGCATATCCAACGATGCAAACTCCACAGTGAGAGCGTCGGTGGCCTAGTGGCTAGGCCCGTTGACTTCCATTCCGAAGTTCGCGGGTTCAAACCTCGGTACGTACCAATGTGTTTTCGATTTTCGAATTCATATGTACGTTTATTCGACGCTCTTACGGTGAAGGAAAACATCGTGAGGAAACCTGCACACACCTGCGAAGAAATTCAAAGGTTGTGTGTGAAGTTGACCAACCCGCACTGGGCTAGCGTGGTCGACTAAGGCCTATTCACCCTGGTATCAGGGTAGGCTCGAGCCCCTCGGTGGGGACATATATGAGCTGTTAACGAAACTCCACAGTACTTACGCATTTGTCAGGCAAGTTGTTCCTCTTCAATATCCGATGTAGTTCGCTGAGCGCCACCACCCATTTGGTTTTCTCTGATTCCGACTCCGCCAGCATAAGTGTGTGCGACCGTTTACCGCCTTCTAGTTGCGATGTCGATATCTGTTGTAAAACAAAAGGACGACTACAAAAACTCTGCTTACCCCGTTAGGGAGAAGAGTGTGTCTTTATAAAAAAATATATATTTCATTTCAAATAGTATAAATTACTATAATCTAAGGCTTATGAAGGTAAATCTTATGAAGAAAATCTTTATGAAGGTAAATAAGATAGACGGACTTAGATTAAGAAGTTACTTAGATTTTTTTTTTTCAATCAGCAATATGGATCTGTTTCAAAACTTAGAGGATTCCCGCTAAAATTATACCTTTAAGAAAAGAGAAACAATGGAACAAACAACAGTGGAGTTTCTTCTAATGCGTATTTGCGTATATTGATGCGACGCTTGTAGAGTTTATTCGGCGAGCTCTTCTCCACAAAAGACCGCACATTTTGCTTTGCTGAACTCGCTAAATGTAGCTTTATTTGACTTAACTGAGTGATAAAAAGTGTCCAAAAGTTAAAAATAAATAATTTCATTTCATTTCATTTCTGCTATTTTAGTGATTTCTTGTATGTAAGTATACGTACCCTGAATATGCAGGGTATGTCCCTCTTGCTGGCGTGTATGACGTCAGACTCCCTGACCGATGTCACGCTGAAGTCAGGGTCCCGCATGTCTAGCACTTGACTCACGCACACTGACGGCAACGCGTTCCTGTTAACAACAACATTAGTGTTATACATCAAAAGTAAAAACGTTACTGTCAATATCGTTAACTTAGTGTGGCGTTTAAAGAAAAAAACGAGTTAGTTACTCTATCGTCAAAAGTTAAAAATGTAACTTAGTGTGGCGTTTAAAGAAAAAAACGAGTTAGTTACTCTATCGTCAAAAGTTAAAAATGTTTGTTACTCTATCATGTGGCGAACACAGCTTAAAAGACCGTCCATCATGTGGGCAAGACCTCCGTGGTCGAGTGGTCAGTGGGGCTCGTCAAAAAATATCACTTTGTCACACTTTCCTCAGTTTGGTTAGAACATTGCAGGCTGAATCACCTGGCGTGGACCAAAATACTCATAATAATACTACACAGTAATTAAACAGAATAAGAAATAAAAACAACAAAAATTTTATAATTACACAAAAAACCTCTTAACAATCATAATTTTCAACAAAAATATTGACATTGTGCATACATTTGTTCGTAATTAAATATTTTGACAAAACGTTGATAAGATAACTCACCTATCTTGTGATATATCGTAGAGGAATAGCTTGAAATCACAGACGACTACAAATTGTCTCATCCACCCCTTCTTGACTCCACCTGGCTTTGGGACCTGGAAATACAATTGATTAGTGTATTAATGTTCAATTAAAGCCTGACCAAAGAAATAAGAAACCTGCTCTGGGGGCGCCACGTGTGTATTTTTACGACTATGGCAACAATTTCCCTTATAAAAATAGTTCCCTAGTCACTGTTATAGCTTCTTGACTCCTGGCTTCCACCTTGGCGTGGCGGGCGTGGCGTAGGCTTTACCTTGATGTATCAGGTACAGAGCAGGTTTTTTATTTGTTTGGTCAGGCTTTACCTTGACGTATCAAGTACAGAGCAGGTTTTTTATTTGTTTGATCAGGTTTTACCTTGACGTATCAGGTACAGAGCAGGTAATTTATTTCTCTGGTCAGGCTTTACCTTGACGTATCAGGTACAGAGCAGGTTTTTTATTTCTCTGGTCAGGTTTTACCTTGACGTATCAGGTACAGAGCAGGTTTTTTATTAGTTTGGTCAGGCTTTACCTTGACGTATCAGGTACAGAGCAGGTTTTTTATTTCTCTGGTCAGGCTTTACCTTGACGTATCAGGTACAGAGCAGGTTTTTTATTTGTTTGGTCAGGCTTTACCTTGACGTATCAGGTACAGAGCACGTTTTTTATTTGTTTGGTCAGGCTTTACCTTGACGTATCAAGTACAGAGCAGGTTTTTTATTTGTTTGATCAGGTTTTACCTTGACGTATCAGGTACAGAGCAGGTAATTTTTTTCTCTGGTCAGGCTTTACCTTGACGTATCAGGTACAGAGCAGATTTTTTATTTGTTTGGTCACGCTTTACCTTGACGTATCAGGTACAGAGCAGGTTTTTGATTAGTTTGGTCAGGCTTTACCTTGACGTATCAGATACAGAGCAGGTTTTTTATTTCTCTGGTCAGGCTTTACCTTGACGTATCAGGTACAGAGCAGGTTTTTGATTAGTTTGGTCAGGCTTTACCTTGACGTATCCCTCGTAGGCGGTGCCCTGCCCCCGCGCGGGGTCGATGCCGAGGGGGCGGCGGCTGCGCTCGGGCGGCAGCGGGCAGCGGGGAGCGACGCGCGCGCAGCAGCGGGTGTGCACGCACAGCCCGCACGTCTCGCACACCACGCCTTGCCGGGTCAGGCCGATCTGGAGGGGGGGCAGACGTTACTCACACTTCTTATCGAGTGGATTTCGAGGTTAACCTACCTTAGAAACCCTGTATGAAGATAACTTACTGGTTTTACTGTGGCCTGGCTTCATACGTAAGAAGCGACAAGCTCGAGAAGCTGTCAAACGCGATATATTGACATTAGAGCCATGGTAGTGTGTCAATGTCATGTCAATGTGTCGCGTTTGACAGCTTCTCGATCCTGTCGCTTCTTACGTAGGAAGCCAGACCACAGTAAAATCAGTAAGTTATCTTCATACAAACGTGCCGCTGTCAGTTCGAATGTGTGCGTGCGTGCGCCGTTTAGGCACACGCTGTCACGCATACCACGCCTAGACGGGTCAGACCGATCTGGAGGGGTGTAGTGTAGGCGCATGTATAAGTAAAGTCATAGCTAACGTCACAGAAACGTAATAAGACCGTGAGAAGGCCAATAGTCCTAAGTTCATAGATTATCTACAACACGTTGACATCGTTACGTATGACCCGATTAACTAAAAAATACTACTTTTCGTCACTTATGATCTTAAGCCCTATAGTAAACCCTGTAACTATTTAGATTCTAAATTTTAGAATAAAGTAGTTGTTCTTCAGGTCATCTTCCGGCATCAAACAGTGTTTTACTCTCCCTGCGTAACCCCGCATCAATTCAGGTTCAACCCTGGTGTCGGAAGTGTTGGGTGGTGCTTTACATAGCGTGTCAGTGTTTGACTTGTAGTCGATATTCAGTTGTTATTCAAGCTCATTGTTAATGATGATGATGATGATTCAAAAAGAGGTAGCTTGTCAAAACGCGTTTGCTGTATAGAGTGTCCGACGTGTGATATCACTTTAACTGTCCAAAGCATATTTTCTTCCCTATCACGAAATGTCCAACGTAGCGATAAGTTGATCTGTGGTAGTCATTGTTTCTTGGTTATTATTTATAGAATGACAACTACACTAGTGCATTATATGTAATGCACGGACGTAGCAAGCAAGATCATCAGTGCATTACATGTAATGCATGGACAGTCAAAGTGATATCGTACTCACCATGAGCGATGTGCAGTGGTTACACTTGGTAGGGCTGCTGAATGTTCGGACTAGGAACTGGTGCACCTTCTGCTTGCCTGGTACCGCCGGGCCCAGCGACGGGTCCTGAGCAATACACAATCATTGATTTATAACAGAGTAGCTTTAGCTTTAGGTTACCTGGTAGAGATCGCTACCTTAGCAATAAGGCCGCCTGTTGACTCAACTTTGTTTATGTACTGTATTATTTATGTATTTTCTGAAGTGGTGTCAATAAAGAATATTTGTATTGTTATTGTTATGTACTACTAACACTAGGTTAAGCTATGAATTGTTACTAACACCTATGGATCTGGTCCGAAATAAATATATTTGACTTGATTTGATTGTATTGTAGCTTTCCGCTGCGGCTCCGCCCGCGTAAACAGTTTTTCCCGTGGGAATGTGGCATTTTCCCGCGGTTAAAGGTAGCCTATGTTACTCAGGGTGAATGTAGCTTTCTAATGGTGAAACAATGTTTGAAATCAGTTCAGTAGTTTTTGAGTTATATGTGACCTTATGGTCGGTCGGGGTGAGGTATCTTATGGTCGGTATTGAGTTACAGCAACGAATAAGCTATTCAAATCAAAAAAAAAATACTGTTGTACTAAAACCCGCTATAAGGTACCTTTGCATGTGGAACGTCACATATATTTACTTTAGGCGATTATTAAGTTTAGTGCAAACGGGGTGTATGTGTTCTAAGGTTCAGGTAACAACGCCCGCACCCGCCGGCGAGGGCGCGGCCAGAACCAAAATCAAAATTGAAAATCAGAGACGGAGCCCCTCAGGCGTCGTCTCCTTCACGATATTTTTCAATATCAACGCGCTGGGCCGTGGTCCGAGGCTACCTCAAGCCGCCCCTAGACGCGTTGGTATATGACTTTTTTTTGGGGTAGAGTCTTCCACTCCCCCGCAAGTCCGGTGAAGCTTGATTTGTCGTACCTTTTCGACACAAGCATAGGTCAATTCAAAAAAAAAAAAAAAGTGTTCTAAGGGAGCCTATAATAAAAAATATTTTTTGTTCTTTTTTTTTACTATTATTTTTTAATCCAGGCAAGTTTTTGATCAATACTCACCGTAGACACTTCACTGGGCTCACTCTTGCTGGACGCGGGCGATATCCTTCCCTCCAACTCGTGCTGAGACTCCGGAGACCCAGACTGCCCCGACCCATATAACATCTGCAAACAAACACACAGTCACACCATAGTAAAACCAGTAAGTTATCTTCATACAAACGTGCCACTGTCGGTTTGAATGTGTGCGTCCGCGCCGCGCGTCGAGTAGGCACGCGCTGTCACGCACACACTAGCATACAATAATTTTGGGGGCAGCAGTATGGGCTCAATGCAAGCGTGTGCGTGACAGCGCGTGCCTACACGGCGCGCTCACATTCAAAACGATGCGGCCAGTTGGTATGGAGCTAATTTACTGTTCTCAGTCTACTGTGGTCACACGTCATGTTAGTAGCTGTGGGGGACTGACTGATGCACTTTTGAATTCATTAACAGCTCACACATGTCCCCACCGAGGGGCTCGAGCCTAACCTGAAATCAGGGTGAATAGGCTTTAGTCGACCACGCTGGCCCTGTGCGGGTTGGTCAACTTCACACACAACCCTTGAATTATTTCTTAGGTGTGTGCAGATTTCCTCACGATGTTTTCCTTCACCGTAAGAGCGTCGAATAAACGTACATATAAATTCGAAAATTTGCACATTGCATATTGGCACATTGGTACGTGCCGAGGTTCGAACCTGCAAACTTCCCAATGGAAGTCAACGGCCTCAGCCACTTGTCTATCGACGCTCTCTTTAGTACCGACCTTTGAATAACTTCAACTCATTCTAGGTTATTTTAACCAGCTCATAAGCTTTTAAGCTGCCTATTCTACTCTACCCGTGTTAAACCGACGTTAAAGTTAAAATGTTCGGGAATGTGACAAATTTAATCATTGTATACTCCATTTTTGGAAAATAAATTCGCTATAGGTTCAATAAAATCATTCAAAAAACCAGAATAATACTCATATAAATTGTTAGAATGACGTGCAAATTATTTCCACAACCTATATGAAAAGCGAGCGATAACATAAAAAAAATGAAATAGCATGAAATGAGGCGGTTCAAATAATTATGATTAAAATAAGCATTCTTTAGATAGATGTATCAGCAGATCAACGAAAAAGTTTTGTAGTAAATCCTTCATTTAAGTGGGGTGGAAAGGGGGTTGTACTGACAAGCATTCTCAACTTTTTTTCCTTTAATATACAGTCCGATTTCACATAACTACAAGTAAAAACATGTTTATCATATTTAGGAACAGTGTACAAGACAACCTGGCATTCAAATAATACTTATTTAAAAGTATAAGTGCACGCGATATGGATGGACTTATGAAAGAGACTGTACATTGAATACATAGACTTATAAAGGGAAGCAGACTAAACATTATTGTATAATACAAAAAATGCCCCGTGGCATGAATTTCCACTTAAGCTACATAAGTTTTGTTGTTTTTCTTTAACATAATTGGTAATATTTGGAACAAAAATAGTAAAGTACTATACTTATGAATGTGAAAAAGTACTTCAGTATACAAACACCCGCAATAACTGTTTATAAATATATTAATTTAGCAATTCAAAAATAAGCTACGAGTGAAAAGTTGCCACGCGTTCTGTAAAATCGTGATTTGTAAAATCTTACTTCGAATAAAAAATTGACTTTTGACTTTTTTTACTTTTGTTCTAAGTCTGTAATGTTTGGTCTGCTTCCCTTTATATGTCTGTGATTGAATAGATGTATAAAAAAAGCTTCCAAATTAAAGGCAAACAAACAACTAAAAACAAATACCTTTGCACTACAACAATGCTGATATTCCCTGTACCGATACGGCGGCGACATCTGTGTGCAAAACGAAACAAAACTAATTGCAAAAAAACATTAAGCTGTTAGTGTATTCCAATATTTGACTATCCAAAATCGCTATCATTCCATTGAATAATAGCAATTTAAATGACTTCTTGCATTCAATTTGTTGTTTTCTCTCTGTTATGATTTTCTTGGTGTCTATAAAGTATATTATTAGTATTATATTATAAATACGAAAGTAACTATGTCTGCCCATTTGTTAAGCTTTGAAGTTAATATCACTGAACCGATTTTTAAGAAACCTGGTACAGAGATACATACAATAGACCTTGAGGAAGGACAGGCTATTTTTTTCAGCGGGTAAATGTCTCATTCCCACGGAAAAACTGGTAAAGCAGGCGAAGCCGCGGGACGGAAAGCTAGTACAAAATAAATGTTGTCTTTAAAAGACAGACATTGAACGCTATAATATTTTGATTTTTATCATCAGTCGCTGTAGGCAGATAGTCAAATATTCGATTTAAAAAGCTATTTACATGAATTCGCAAATTAAAATGAAATTTAGTATTAGTGAACACGTTTCTGGAACTATGTCAACAAAATGAATTTAACTATTAAAAGTATATTAAAATGAAATTACTTTATAAGCTTGACTTATGTTAATTTGGCAGTTTTTATGTGTGATATTATGATGAAGTCAGAACTAAATTATTGTTTGATAGTCACAATATTATAAGCTGTTTTGTGAAATTACGAATATTACATTTACAAAAACATGATAATTTATAAATACACGAAAATATCACCGCATATAGAATATTGAAACAAAAGTAATAAATAGAGCATTGTGATTTTTTTTTAAAGAAATTAACAACTTTTTAATATCACATCATTTTATTATATATAACGTATGGACAAAACTAACAACTAATTTTACTTAATTCCTATTTCTAAATCTTTAAATAGCGAGGTGACATTTTCCTGCTTTTACATTCGTGAATTTAAACTCAATATTACAAGCAAAAACCTACCTTAGGTTCACTATTCATAGGCACATTATCGTAATGCCGTTCCGATGGCGCTTCCTTCATAAACTGGTCTAGATAGCTCATCTGCGACGACGGCCGGTCCAAAACTGAAAAATATTAAAATATATTACTAAGAAATATAATAAATTCTAAAACACGATTAATTTTAGTAAAAGGGCAAAATGGGGTAAAAACATGTACACTAATTCCCAACCCAAAACCACGATCACAAAACACTAAATCATAGACAAAATACATAAAAAAATAATGTCATGTGCAAAAGTTTAAACAGAAACCTTTTAATGCGTAAGAAATGAACTATACCCTTGAATAGACAAGTATCTCCTCTCTATCTTTTGTAACTGATAACAAAGTGTTAGAGAAAGAAATAAGACGAAGCATTCATTAATTACTTCATTTCACACGGTTGAAAAAAGTAATCGTTGCGGCAACTAATATTAATAATTCTTTCGACATAATTTTAAATTAATTAAAATAAACACTTATACTTAGTATACATATTATATACCAATTACAAACTCGAAATGTATAAAGTTTATTTTTTCTACTTTTTTGACGTGACAACGTCTTTAATTCGATGGAGCCGGCTGCACGCACGAAAAAACATGACCCAATGCGGCGTTACCGCGCGGCTGAGGCGTTCCATTTAAGGCTTGAAGTGCAAGCGAGAGCGCGGAACGAGCAAAAAAGAAGGCACAATCGTTGTCACGTTCAACTAACGTCAGTAAACCGACTTTACAGACAACCGCTTTTACAGCTTGCTAGCGTATTTATTTATTTAAACAAGGTTTGTGTAAACCTTCGAAAACAACAACTTTTGCACACGACCGTACACAAATACATTAAGAGGACGTGGACGAAATTGGGTAGTTTTACATGCACAACAACGTGTGAAAATTCGTCCATAAGATAACATGGACTGATACACACCCACAACACAACATTTGCATAAAAAAATATATGCATATTTTGGTAGATATCTTATCAAGTGCACATATTTATATAATCATAATCAGTGATCGGAATCAGCGAGTATTTTTTTAGGTTGTACATTTTATAACATTGAAGTACTCCAAATATTTTAAAATATAGTTCTGATAACACTAACACACATTACTAAGAATGTTCGTTCTAAGGCGATGTTTTACTTCATAACACTTTAAATTACAATATTCTTATGATTTTATACTAAAATTACTATCTATAAATCGACGACGACTTCTGTTAAAAAAAGTCAAATGCTGTTTAAATACTAATTATTTATTGCATAGATTTGAGTTTAAAAGACACAATAATATTCGAAATTCAATTTAAAAAAGTAATAAAGGTTTATGGTCATCTTAGCTTCGACCAATATTTCCATCAATTAATTAAAATATGTGCACCGATATGTCCCACAATATGTTAAGCATGATATGATATTATGACATACGAGACAAGTGTATTACTTTGATTATAAATATAAAAATGAGTTATTAAAGTAAAATACAACACATATCAGTGGCAGATTTATTTCTTTCAGCACATATTTGGTAATACTCTTAACACGAGGTTACTCAAAAACCCTGGTCTCATAAGGGTGATTAAAAATATAAAATTAAAACATGTACTTAACGAAAAAGAATTGCACGACGATATAAAAGTTGTATTGTGTTGTGTTTGCGTTTCAAATTATTATTATGTAATAGGTAACAAAACTCTTTTTTTTTTTACAAATCGATTAGTCAATACGTAAATTATACAAACAAGTGTTAAGGAAAACCAACGCTAGGCGTTATGGTGTTATGGACATGATTTTTAAAACAAAGTAATGTATAAATTGTGGTGAATTGATTCGAGGGTAGTTGTAGATTCTTCTCCACATCCATGCCACCGGGAAAAGCTCAAAGCATAAGCAAAGCGATTTACAAACAAATGATTTTGATTGGCCAAATCGTTCAGCAAATATCACTGTTTTGCGAGTCAGATATTAGTACAAAAATTAATCATACATTATTTTTAGACAGGAAATATACACAAATAAAACCTTGCCATTACATACTGTGCATTCAAAATTATTTTAAATGGTTTATTTAATAACATAAATCATAAAATAGATTTTCCAAAGCAAGATAATAATAATACGCTTTTATTGATTTATAAAACACATATACTCCTACAATTACAAAAATATACAGGGTATTGAAAAAAATACTACAATCATAAAAAAATATGCCAAAAAAAACTTTGATAAGTTTAATAATGCACAGTAATTTAACATAAATAAAATTAAATACATAAACATAGCAAAAATAATTATAGATACAGTAAAAACTCCTTACAACTCAAAATGCTAAATCCGGACCCACAAAACAGTGATAATGCGAAATTAACATGAAAATTAAATTTTCCTTTACACTTGCTCGTATTTACAATGTTTAACAAAGAACTAAGGTGTCTAAGAACGCAGCACGAGGACAAAAGTGAACTAACACCTTTATATTTGCTATATTGTCTGTTTTAATACACGCCCCTTCCGGTAGAGGGCATTTATTAATTACTTCAGCTCAAAATGGGGGGAAAGTTCAGTGGAAACTAACCAAATGCCATTTTGACTAAGTAGAAAACAATATGAAAGTTGAAACTTAATTTAAACAGGACTACAGCACGATAGATATTTTTTCTACTTTGACTGTTGTCTTCCTCTAAATGCCTCTAATTGTATATTTCGTTTGCACTCTTTGTTATATTACTAAAATTATATACAATAATAATTTATAATTTTGTAAAAATATTTTGAAAAGATGCAACGCCTGTGGAGTTTTTTCCGGCGAGTTCTTCTCCACAGAAGACAGCCAAATTTCTGAACTTACCACGTGAGGTTTTTTTAACAGACATTATAACAAATATACTGAAAACAAAACATGACATTCTACTTCTAAGGACAATAACTCTAATAATAAATAAGACGAACCATTCTCTTCTTTGCTCCAATATGTGGAAGACTTCGTCGATCCTTGCCTGGCTGCTTGCAACCAACTTACTACCTTATTACCAAGTCATTGTGATGCAGTTTTTTTAACAGTAAATAAAATTATAATAGTAACTAATGATAATTCACTATTTTGAATGTTTAAAGAATGTTCAATAATTATTTTTAATAATAAGAACTATGTATCTACAGTGCAAGACGTAATATAAATTTAGAAATTAAACACCATAGAAATCACCAAAGAATGATTAGCAGAAAACTTTCAATGTTGCCAGTAAAAATACCAGTTTTTGGCTTTTTAATATCGCATTGTTTGTACACAAAGTGTATGCATATTTTTAACATGGAACTTATGCAACACTAATACGAGTATGTTATACTTACTTACTTACATATGCAACACTAACGTGTGGTAAATTTTTATCTACAAACGTAATAAAAACCAGAAATAACAAGATATTACAACAGAACTTTAATAACTTATACACCAAGAGCTTTTATACAATAAGTACAGTTCGTGACAAAGTACAACTTCAAGTTAAATTAATTAAAAACTGTAAATGCATGGTAAATATGCAACGAAAAATGTATATAACTAAAGATACAAAATGGGGTAGCAGAAAATTATGAAATGTATAGCACTGTAGTAATAAATAAAGGCATTGGCTACATTTAATGTACAGAGAGTGCATCGTATTTTTTGGGGGGTTGTGATTTCTTTGAAGTACTACGAAACAGCCCGCGATGTATGTATGTAAAGATGTCAGAGACAAATGATTGACAACAGGATCGGGTTGCTTATACTAAGATCTCTTTTTCTTCACATAGCCAAGACCTCTTAAGTGGTTTCTCTACCTTTTTTGACATAGTCATTGATCACGAAGCCGCGTTTACACGGGTGGAGTAGTTAACCGGTAGAGAACGGTCAGCGGCAGAAATATTGTAATAATAATATGTAGGAACATCTCACACGGCCGTCTGACCTTAGACTAGGCAGAGCCTGTACTGTGGATGTCATGTTGGGATTTAAGTTGGTCTACCGCGATACAGGTCCACCGTGTAAATCGTGTTGTAACTGTTATTTTGATAATAAATATATTTAGTTTGTTTTTATTGAAACAACAACAAAATTCGACATACAGACACAAGGTAAACACAAGTGCTCATCATCACACAAATGTTTGCCCTGGGCGGGATTTGAACCCGCGACCCTGGGTTTCGAAGGCAGGCAGACGTACTAACTAGGCTACGGGGCCGTCACCATTCTCATAGTGATATCAGCAGCTGACTTTGCTCTACCGGTTAACTCTGCCCATGTGTGATTTTGTTGCTACGAAATCAATACTGCTTACAATAACTAAAACAAAGTAATAAAAAGAAACAATTTTTTTATCAATGGATTACGTTAAAACATTTCAAAATAAACTACTTGACCTACAGTCAAAAATAAAATAAGTACACTTAGATTGAGATTCTACATGGTGATCTAAAAACTTAAAACTAAGTAAAACGAAACAGCAAAATAAAATCCCGAATTGTGCTAATAAAACTCCATAATAATATACAGAGGGAGTTAAAACTATAATATTTTTTTTATTTCAGGCTTAGTATACTGGCTAGAAGTAGTATAGAAAACTTTTTGATGATTTTCTTACTAACATGATAAAGTAACGCGCAAAATGTTCATTCAAAATTGTCAAAATTACAGTTTCAATTCAAAGAAACTATATGAGATTTTCTATTTTTGCACATATTTTTTAAAAATCATTATTATCATATCAAGAAAGTTTTATTATTTGATCATTTAAGAATACCATAAGATATAGGTAGGTATTCATTCATATTTCCAGCAAGCACAAATACAAAAAAGATTATAATTTAGACACACCTTTGGAAAGATCTTAAAATAATGACTAGTTGACACGACTGAGGTGGTATTTCGTTAAATAAATAAATAAAAGGATAAAAAAACTTATCAATTTTTAGGTCAAAAATCTTTGGTAATATTTTTAAAGTTTTGGACTAGACTAAGAAATGAGACTAGAATTGATTGTCTCACAATTTCTTTTTTGAGCACTATTTCAAGACTATTGTTATATAACTTATTAATAAAGCTATAAAACTCATTTTACACACACGCTTTTTGTAAATACAATATTTTGTACATCCATGCCCGTCAAATACCTTAATATAGTAAGTAAGGGAAAATTCATGGCATTTAAAACTGTACACAAAATAAAAAAAATCGGAATAGAATACCTTAAGATGCAAATGCAAGTTACTTAAATTAATTTCAAATTATATTTTTATCTTCCATTGGTATTTAACTTCAAAATATTCAAATAAAAGCTTTGGTTCGTAGGCCCTAAATTAGCCACATCGTTGTTTAATTAATCAATCATAAACATGATGGTACACAAGTATAGCAACGCCCCATAAGCATGACGTCACGCCAATCATAAACGGAACATACCGCCTCAGCCACGTTCGAACTGTCAACGTGAAAACAAGAAAACGCACAACGCGGGAAAAATAATAAAGAAAAATACAAGATGGCCGCGTCACACGCAACCGAAAAAACAATTACCAAAACGGTTATAATAATAAATGCCACGTTTAATACATGTACGTTACGTAAGAATGCCACAAATAACAATATAAAAAATGTGTGTAAACACAAAATACCATTTTAAAAATGGATTACAAAGAAGAAACAGCACGGATGGAATTTCAAAATCACAGTTCCAATTGTTGTTATTTTAAAAACATACAGTCCATAAATAGGTGATAAAAGGTTTTTTTTTTGTAAATTCCGGTTTATTTCCGTTTTTTGCGGCGCGGACGACGTTGGACTTTGTGATGGGAGCCAAGATGTCGTATAAGGCGGTTGGGTTTGATTCGTGACGTAATTCGTGACGTCATCGTACGTTTAGCGAATGGGTGGAATAGTGCGGTAACATGTAACGAAAACAAAAAGAAAAGGTGCACTAAATAAACATATATAAATTTGGTGTTGTGTGCTGAAATTATAAAGTATAATAAATATAAAGTTAATCAAATGAGGTTCTGAAAATAAGTTAAATATAGCAACACACAGTAATACAAAAAAAGTAATAAATAAAATTACTTTGATAAAAGAAATATGATGATGACAGTTAACCAAGAATGATAAAGTACAGACAGGAATGAAAGATGAAAAACCTAGATTTCAAGAGAAATGATAAATATACAAATGACCTAGATTTTCTTACAATTTTTCAATAAGCTGACAGCTAGAATCTACTGATTGGAACAAAATAATACGCAAAATTGTCAAAGAAACTTTTCGATTATCAAAATATAAAACAGGGTGTACGGCTTTCTAAACTTTAATAGTAACACTTTCCTTATAGTACGGCTTGTTAACCTGAATTACGGTCCCATCTGGCAGAAAGCATGAAACTTAGCATACATGTAGCTTTTATATATGTGCTTCAATGTCGATATGGAAACACGCTGAGAAATGATTACCCCCCCCTTTTTCCCTCATTTTACCTCCCTCATTTTGGTTTTTTTCATTTTCTACAAAAACGGTAGGACTGATGAGTTTACTTTTCAAGAACCAAATAGTTGTCGATAAATTACCTACAAAATGATACTACATTTTATAGTGCTAAGATTAATATATTTCTATATACAGCCATCAACGTATTATGAAATTTTAAAAACAGGCACACTTTTTTCTTCCTTACTTCATTTATAGGAAAACGACAAGAGTGGTGATAAAATGGACTAAAGAAGTCAACTACCTTATACATTAAGCTAAAAAATGACATTTATTTCATAGTCGTAAAGGCATTACTTCTAGAGTTACAGCTCACCGCGTCTGACTCAAGTACTCTTTTTTTTACCTTTTTAGAATACATCTTTCTGTTAACTTTGTTTAGCGTAGATTAGATTCAGATTTTCCAATTAGAAATAAAACAGTCCATGTACTAATCCAGGCCACAGTCTATTTACATGTAAAACTAGCTGTCTGCCCGCGGCTACGCTTGCGTTGTGTTTCGACATTTCCGTATTAATTTTTAACTATTCCACTTTTTTCCGTGATTATAAAGTATCCAACATGTTGACCGAGTATATAAGGTACCACCATGCAAAATTTCGTTTCAATCGGTCTAACAGTTTCGGAGATAAGCCCGTAGAATATACTGCGCCGTATGAGTTACTAAAGTTTTTTAACTATCCCACGGGAACATTTTAATTTTCTGGGATTAAAAGTATCTAAGATGTTGACCGGGGATATAAGGTACCACTATACAAAATTTCATTTAAATCGGTCGAATAGTTTCGGAGATTAGCCCGTGCAAAGAAAAACAAAAAAAAATCTATAAAATCTGTACATAGAAAAAAAATGCTATAAACCTATTCAAGGGGATGTAAGAAGCGATATAGTACATACCCAGATTTTTTTTAAATATTTTTG
Source organism: Teleiodes luculella (assembly GCA_948473455.1). Classification (NCBI taxonomy): domain Eukaryota; kingdom Metazoa; phylum Arthropoda; class Insecta; order Lepidoptera; family Gelechiidae; genus Teleiodes; species Teleiodes luculella. The sequence continues at coordinate 3,507,528 of OX419607.1, forward strand.
TTTCTCTGTTTGTCTGTTTGTACGGGCTAATCTCCGAAACTATTCGACCGATTTCAATGAAATATTGTATAGTGGTACCTTATATCCCGGTCAACATCTTAGATACTTGTAATCCCAGAAAATTAAAAAGTTCCCGTGGGATAGTTAAAAAACTTTAGTAACTCATACGGCGCAGTACATTCTACGGGCTTATCTCCGAAACTGTTAGACCGATTGAAATGAAATTTTGCATGGTGGTACCTTATATACTCGGTCAACATGTTGGATACTTTAAAATCACGGAAAAAAGTGGGATAGTTAAAAATTAATACGGAAATGTCGAAACACAACGCAAGCGTAGCCGCGGGCAGAAAGCTAGTTTTACATGTAAATAGACTGTGGCCTGGATTAGTACATGGACTGTTTTATTTCTAATTGGAAAATCTGAATCTAATCTACGCTAAACAAAGTTAACAGAAAGATGTATTCTAAAAAGGTAAAAAAAAGAGTACTTGAGTCAGACGCGGTGAGCTGTAACTCTAGAAGTAATGCCTTTACGACTATGAAGTAAATGTCATTTTTTAGCTTAATGTATAAGGTAGTTGACTTCTTTAGTCCATGTTATCACCACTCTTGTCGTTTTCCTATAAATGAAGTAAGGAAGAAAAAAGTGTGCCTGTTTTTAAAATTTCATAAAACGTTGATGGCTGTATATAGTAATATATTAATCTTAGCACTATAAAATGTAGTATCGTTTTGTAGGCAATTTATCGACGATGATTTGATCTCTGAAAAGTAAACTCCTCAGACGTACTGTTTTAGTATAAAATTCAAAAAACCAGAATGAGGGAGATAAAAGGGGGGGGAAAGGGGGGAAACAATAATTTATCGAAGTGTTTCCATATCGATATTGAAGCACATATATGACAGCTACATTCATGCCAAGTTTCGTACTTTCTGCCAGATGGGACCGATATCCTTATATTTTTTAGCTAGCAAGCCGTACTATTAGATTTTACTACAAAATTGAATCTACAAATCGCGTTATCTATCCATACGTCCCATCGCATATGTTTTTTTTTTAAATACACCTAGTAATAATAAATTACTAGAAAGATTACTGCAAAAAAGGACTATATTTTATCAGTACAATTAATAGACTTTATTTTGTATGAAATGATATAAAATACTGTCTTAAACCGTTTTGCCCATCGCAATTCTATTTTTGAAGCGTTCATGTTCTATCTAATATATTTGCGCTTCATATTATAAATCAATGTCTGTCCCAAACACCCTGTATACACTTATGGTGCAAGTGGTGTAAATGGTGCATCCTGTTCCATACACCCTGTATACACGTATGGTGCAAGTAGTGTAAGTGGTGCAAGTGGTGTAAGTGGTGCAAGTAGTGTAAGTGGTGCAAGTAGTGTAAATGGTGTAATACTCACAGGAGTTGCCGGGCTGCAGTGGCTGGTCCAAGCGCGCCTGCATGTCTCGAATGTGCTGCTCTTTGCGCTTCATGTCGTGCGCGAGCGCATCCAAACGCTGGCGGGTTTCAATCAGCTCCCTGCGACAAACAGAAGTCTATTAATAATAAATAATAATAATAAATCCATTTATTTCAGGCAATGTCACTACATATTATAAAACAAAGTCGCTTTCTGTCCCTATATCCCTATGTATGCTTAAATCTTTAAAACTACGCAACGGATTTTGATGCGGTTTTTTTGATAGATAGAGTGATTCAAGAGGAAGGTTTATATGTATAATACATGCATAATATACTTAAGGATAACCCACAATAACCATTTTCCCGTGCGGAGCCGGGGCGGGTCACTAGTTTACATATAGATGTTAAATATTATGTAAACAGAGGCCCATATCATAGTTATGGTCTGTTTCATATAAATCCGGACAAAAGTTAATTGACCTCTTTCTTTTCTTGAAAGTTATTATAAATAACTAGCGACCCGCCCCGGCTCCGCACGGGAAAATGGTTATTGTGGGTTATCCTTAAGTATATTATGCATGTATTATACATATAAACCTTCCTCTTGAATCAGTCTATCTATTAAAAAAAACCGCATCAAAATCCGTTACGTAGTTTTAAAGATTTAAGCATACAAAGGGAGGGACATAGGGACAGAGAAAGCGACTTTATTTTATACTATGTAGTGAAGTAATGTAACGCCAAAATATCTGGCAAGGTCACACGCTCACCCCACCTTCTACTTCTACTACGGTATGCCAAATTACGTATTTTGCGATAATTTCCTATAGTCCTATCGTTCCTTTTGAAAAAATGTGCGCGTTTTGTGCAGGCGTCAATGACCTTTTGTCCGGATTAAATGAAACAAACCATAGCTGCTAGAAGGCCCAGTAGCATAGACAAGACACTCGAAAGAACCAACGCGATTTGTCATTTTTAAGACAACTGTCAATGAAAATGAAAGGAAAATAGTCTTTAAGCTTCATCGAGTACCACCACTCCACCCGGCGGAGTGCCGCGGCGCCTGCGGGGTGCGAGGCGTGGGGGGGGCTATCGGGCAGGTGCGGGGAGGTGAATGTCCCTTCTGTACAAGTAGCTATTTTTGTGTTATACAGCTTGTGGGAAAGGAGAGATCACCAACTCGGTATTTACTTAAGCTTCACTTCTCTGTTTTGTTTCTATTTTTATTTTTTTTATCTATAATTTCAGTTCTGGATATTACGTTATTTTTATGGAAATTTATCAATAATGTGCTGTCTTCAGTTAAAAATCATTTGACTTTGACAGAAGAAACTCTCCATACGCCTCGCTGTAAAATGTTGTACAGAAGCCAGCATATGCGGTTAGACATTCGCACTAAGAAATTCACTCCTATCGCTACGGAATACGGGCGCTCTCAAGGTCAACATGTCCAGCCGCATGTGCTGTGATGTGCTGGCTACTGTACGTTTGTTTCAATACTACACTAATTAAAATAAGTATATTTTATAGTTATAATGAGCAACAGAATTAATTAACAATACATAAAACATCGCTCTGATAACGTTTATATACTTTTCAGTATGTACATAACCCCCAATAATGAAGCTGTATAATTTGTTGAGTTGTTCGCTGTATTTGATATCCAATAATATTAACGCACGTAAGTAATATACTTTCCAACCGTAAAAAAAACCAATCAATATGATACATTATCGCTTTCGAAGGCATATCACTACATAGTATAAAACAAAGTCGCTCTCTCTGTCCCTATGTCCCTATGTATGCTTAAATCTTTAAAACTACGCAACGGATTTTGATGCGGTTTTTTTAACAGATAGAGTGATTCAAGAGGAAGGTTTATATGTATAATACATGCATAATATACTTAAGGATAACCCACAATAACCATTTTCCCGTGCGGAGCCGGGGCGGGTCGCTAGTTATTCATATTTTACTTGCTGAGACTCGTGCTACATTTATGCCTCCAACTGCAATAATGTATCAAATTGATTAGATATTTTTTGCAGATTCCACGACTTTATCTATCTCCATTAAATTGGCAGGCTGAAGACTGATAGATAACAACAATTGACTATTTTAATTTATAGAAAAAATAGGATTTATCTTATACATGCTGCTACTATGTTCCTTCATCATTTTAGTTATTTTCATCTTTTTAGTTCGCTTTTTAAGCAGTCGGGTTTCTAGATTTTTTATTTAAGACTAATTAGTTTTATGAAAAATGGTTTAAGAAACATCATGTTAATTTTGAAGGACTTATCTAATGATATACCACTTAATATGGCACGCAAAATATTGTTTTCGTATTTACCGCCATTTTGTATTTTGTTAAAACAAAACCTAGCCTATATCATCGCACGGTTCAGACGAATCGATAGACACCTTATTCTTTAAAATCCATCCAGTTGTTTGGATCCTTTGCAGTCGGGTAAAAATTATAAGTGCATTGTAAATATGGAGAACTTTTTGTATAAATTGACAATAACTAAATTGGCACTCTGTTTAGTTCTAACTCGCAAACAGCATACCTTTCTCTGTTGCACATGTACGGCGCCGCTTAGCGCTATTACTTTCCTAAATTGGCATCAGTGGCCAAGTGGCTAGGCCCGTTGACTTCCATTCGTCGGGGAGGAGTTCGCGGGTTGAACCTCGACTCGGAACGTACCAATGTGTTTTCGATTTTAGAATTCATATGTACGTTTATTCGTCGCTCATACGGTGAAGGAAACATCGTGAGGAAACCTGCACACACCTGCGAAGAAATTTAAAGGTTGTGTGAGAAGTTGACCAACCCGCACTGGGCCAGCGTCGTCGACTAAGGCCTATTCACCCTGATAACAGGGTAGGCTCGAGCCCCTCGGTGGGGACATTTTGAGCTGTTAACAATTGCCATCAGTAGTCCGTTTACTTTGCCGCACAGATAAACCATGCCTCTACTGTGATTTTAAGTTTTTCGAGGTGTCGCTCTAATATCATGCTTAATTTTATCACGTTTTCAGAGGAAAATGTCAAATCCAACTGCAGCCTTGCATGTTTCAAAGAAATATTCAATAGCGATGGACATATGGATTTTCGTAAGTTGCATTAATATAACAATTTAATCAAATAATGGACTCGAAACCACGCGTCCACTGTCTAAATAACTTAAAACTATAACATCTAAAATTTAACTAGTTTTAATTGGTTACCTATATTCACAAGTGCTATTCTACGGTGCCAGGCCAACTAAATTTAACGGAGTTTAAGCGACTTGCTAAAATGTCTAAGTTGAATTAAAGTTGTTGTTTTTTCATGTTATTTTTATGAGAAAGGTAAATTATATCCTTGCCATACAACCTAATCATAATATTTATTAATAAAAATTATCTGAATTGGTAAAAAAATCCTTAAGTAAGTTTTTTTATTTGTGTCCATTCATAGAGGTACAGTAGCCAGCACACGTAGGTGGACACTTTGACCTTAGGAACGCCGTTGTTCCGTAACAATAAAAGCTAATTTTATTGAGCAAATGTCCAGTCATTTATCACTTTATTATTCTTTACTGAAATCTATTTACCCGTTTAAGCGTAAGGGACAAAAAGAGTGGTTATCAAATTTGTAATATTAGTGAATATATAATTGTATTTGTAATATATATTTTTTAATGTTGATTTTGACTGTTGAAAATATTTTTCCAGAATTCTGTGGCGATCTAGGTGTTGTCTACCCCCCGTGCAGGGCAGTTCGAGGCATTTGCAAGCCGTTCCCAAAATGTTGCCCAAAAATGGTCTGCCCTCCGTATTTTAGTTATTTAGACGCATATCTTTATATGTTCTCTCTTGTACTATCCAGAGGTAAAGCCCCTCTTATTATGGGCACATACAAACCGCCGACAAGTGACCCTTTACCATCTTACTTTACGGGATTCTACTTCTCAATAAACTATAAAAAATTTATAATGTTTGAGAATGGTACTTACATGTACAATTCAGAATGGAAACAATTGAAGGGAGAACAACTTGACACACATGTTCAATTATCTAAGATGATGTCTTCAATATACGATGATATACTTAACGGAACTGAATACAACTATGAATATGACTATTATGATGATGATGATGATGAGGATGATGATGAGGATGATGATGATGATGAGGAGGAGGAGGAGGAGGAGGAGGAGGAGGAGGATGAGGATGATGAGGATGATGAGGATGAAGATGATGTGTCAAAATGAGGATGAGGATGATGTGTCAAAATGTGTGTCACCATTATGAATGGTTTTTATTATGTAAGCAAAAGATATGTACTCCGTGCAAATAATTGTAGGTCATATCATAATAAACATTAACTGACACTGGTTATTTTTTTGTACACTACTTTAAAACTTAGAACCAATTATTAAAAACTTCTGTTTTACGGTATATTTCACTTGGCGTTTTACTTCAACGCTAGAGAGGTATTAAATATTTTTAGATTCATAGAAAACAATCAAAAACGTATACCTTCCGGCGGGACTTGAACCCACGACCTTCGGCCTATACGCAGCCAACGTGCTACCAACTAGACCACGGTTTTCTATGAATCTAAAAATATTTAAATGTAATATTAATTTACTTTTATTGGATAGCTAAACTATAAACAACACAACAAAAATAACTTAAGTTCAGAGTATAAGTTGGAAGTCTTTTTTCGAAAGTGCATCTCGGTATTTGCAATATTAACAGCGCCACAAGGAGTATTTAATATTATAGAGACATAAAATAAGGCTGCGCTGGATACGGGCAGCGCGGGACCGATCTTTGGGGGAGACCTATGTCCAGCAGTGGACGTCTACTGGCTGAAATGATGATGAGGATGATGAAAATAATGCGAACAGATACTGTGACGATCCAAATGACACATGTGATTTGATACTGATACTTTTTTGTTTTCCGTCTCTTCGACCAATAAAAAGTGAATTCAAATCAATTTTTTCTTGTCATTCATTCATTCATCTCAGCCGAAAGACGTCCACTGCTGGACAAAGGCCTCCCCCAAGGATCTCCACAATGATCGGTCCTGCGCTGCCCGCATCCAGCGGCTTCCCGCGACCCTCACCAGATCGTCGGTCCACCTCGTGGGGGGCCTGCCCACACTACGTCTTCCGGCGCGCGGTCGCCATTCAAGAACCTTTCTGCCCCAACGGCCGTCGGTTCTACGTGCAATGTGCCCAGCCCATTGCCACTTAAGTTTAGCGATTCTTCGGGCTATGTCGGTGACTCTGGTTCGCCTGCGGATCTCATCATTCCTGATTCGATCACGCAAGGAAACTCCAAGCATAGCCCTCTCCATCGCTCTTTGGGTGACTTTGAGCTTTTTCTTGTATTAGGCACCAATAGAAAGCCATCACAACCCCGAGACAACACCCCCCCCGCACCTCAGCTAGTTGACAGAGTTTTTTTCTTTAAGATTTGCATGTTCTACGTTTCTAAGCAAAACAAATTCTTCCTCACTCTATGCAGCGCCATCTGTCGGTAAATAAACAACTGTAGGTTGATGTTTATAACTGACTACCTTTCTGCCGCGGGTTCGCCCGGGTTAACAGTTTTTCCCGTAGGAATGAGGCCTTTTTCCGCGGTAAAAGATAGCCTACGTTACTCAGGGTGAATGTAGCTTTCAAATGGTGAAAAAATGTTTAGATAGAGTGATTCAAGAGGAAGGTTTATATGTATAATACATGCATAATATACTTAAGGATAACTCACAATAACCACTTTCCCGTGCGGAGCCGGGGCGGGTCGCACTTTAGTACAAAAATTTCTTAGTTCGTTTCGTACATACCTTTGACTAGCCAACAGCTCTGCTCTCGTGCGACTGAGTTCTTCGCCGACCGCTTGTTTCGCCTGCAAACGAAAAAGCACATTAATGTATAGAGTAAGAAGGTTCGAACCCGCCAACTTCCGAATGGCAGTCAACGGTCCTAGCCACTTGGTCACCGACGGTGTGTGTAGTAGTGTTGTAAAAAACTCAAGTCTTTTAGTTTTCATTTCGAGACTCAAGTCGAGTTTTAGGGCTAGGACTCGTTAGTCACATGAGTCCGAGTCTTTTAAGTCCCCTGAGTCCTTTTGAGTCCTCTTGAGTCCTTTTGAGTCCTCTTGAGTCCTCTTGAGTCCTTTTGAGTCTTGGACTTGAGTTTGTGTATTATAATAGATAACACTGGGTAATAAGAGGTTTTGCGTTAATTAACACGTTGTATGATAGTTTCATATCCATTAAATAAATTATTTTCTACTTGCTATTTTACTTACTTTAAACTAAGGATTAAAAGTAAGTCATGAATCCTAAAGACTCAGTCATTGAGTCCTTTTAACAAAAGACTCCAAATTCGGAAGGACTCGAGTTCTATGTATCATTTATAAGACTCGAGTCTTCAAAAATTAGCTCGAGCTCTGTTAATTAGGGCTCAAAGACTCGAGTTTCTTACAACACTAGTAATAATAATAATAACAAACACTTTATTACACAAAAAAAAATAGCTAACATAAAAAAACAATACTGGAGAACATAATGTGCAAAGGCGGTCTTAATGCTTGCAGCGATCTCTACCAGACAACCTTAGGCACAGAATACCAAATAGTAGTCCCTACAGAAGCTGCACTAGGCGACATAATTCATATAAATTGCAACCCTAGCTCCGTTATAATAAAGTGCAATTCAGATCGCACGGCGCTAGGCGAAAAGACGAAGTTGCTGCATCTCTCTCTCTCTCTTGTATTGCGCCACTCTACGTCACACGTTTAGACAATGGGGAATTGGTCCTGGGTCGGCCCGAGACCGCTCGGCCGGGCGGTAGGTAGCTATAGCGCGCAAGTACGGTCGCGTTCATAAGTCCAGTCATATCACGTGCTTCTACTTTAAATTATTTTTTTCATTCTTTATAAAATATCGAGTCCCGTACACTGTATACGTATCACACAAAAACAAGAATAACGAGCCTTTAGGAAAAAAGTTATTTGAATGTATAAAACACGTGATATAACTGCACTTATGAACTTGTACTGTACAAGGAGTGATGGAGGCCTGCCTTATAGCTCCTCTACATGATGGGCCAGCGCTTGTCCAGCAAAATGGCCATCGAATGGTGAGTACGCATCTACACGATGGCGATATACAGTTGGGATCTGAACGTTGACCGAGATGGACGTAGATAGCCGCTGTGGCAATTATTTATACAGCACATACTGTCATTTTCTTAATGTGCGCAAGAATAAAGTAAAATATATTTTGAAACAAGCTTTTATTTAAATCCTCTAAAAAGATAAAAATAAATTTGGATTTCATCAAACCCATTAATTTATTACATTACATTATTTATTTGTTCAAGTAAGACACAAAAACTTGTCGAGATATTAACAAACTTTATTATAAACATTTATTTATTTTATTTAGCATTGTGGGATGGGCCACGTGTAGATGCGTACCACCATCGCTGGCCCACTACCTTTGATGTGTGGGCGAAAAACCGACACCGCGGCCATTCCGCCGGCATCGTACGCACCACAAGCCAGCCTACGCCACTACGCCCTCTATATGGTGGCACACTACGACGGACCATCATGATGGCCCATCATGTAGAGGAGCCATTATAGAGTATACACAAATGAGCAGGCCGTAGTTGTGCAATACTAGTGTGTGGTATGTAGTGATACCTGTATCTCTGTGTGCAGCGAGGACTGCAGTGTGAGTATCTCCATCTTGTCGAGTTTCTGCGAGCGGCGGTTGCGCCAGCCCCCGGGGCCGGGCGGGGCTCCGGGGGGGGACGCGGGCGGAGCCAGGCGGGGCGCGCTCGCTGCAACAACACACACACACACATGTCACGTGGTGCATGCCACCTCGTTGCCTCACTCTCATCTCATTTACCATTTTTGTCTAAATTAGAATACTTATATTTAATTTTGGAATTCAATCGACAATCATCCGTCATTTCATTCATTTTTTATTCACTTTTGGATTTACCTTTCAACGAGCCGGCCGGCCGTTACTTCAAAATTGTCAGTCTTTCCTTACAAATCTTATAAAGTTCTGTTTTCTTTTATAAATTTATTTTAATAAAGTCAATTCTGTGTTTATAACGAGTTTCTTCATTTTCCTGTGCGCCTTCGCTGGCTCGCCCAGGACCTGGCGAGCCGCGGGCGTCACTCACACATACGATACACTTCACACCATACTACGAGTTAATGTTGCTTGCTTGCTAATCGTGTTGGTTTCGAGGTTAACCTACCTTACAAACCCTGGTGTCGGAATAGGGATGTTGAATGTCAAGTCAAAACAACTTCTTTTTATGAAATGTCAAAAACAATATTACCTTTAATGATTCATAATATAAAATATACTCGCTTATGACGTCACAAGCTTGTATTGTCGTTTTTGTACGATTTTTATTTTGATTTACAATAGCAAATCATAAAATTGACAAAAGTCGCCCCTACATAAGTTATACTAGAGTAATTTCAGGTGTTTTATTTCCTACATAGTGTAAGATAATTTATTTTGAATACAATCAACATCCTATTATAGAACCGCCTTAGGCTTCCGACATAGCTCCAATAACGACTACATCCGTAGATCTACTATCTACGGCTTTACGTACCTTCCCAAACACGGAATCATCTTTCTTTTTGAGAAATTACGATTGGCAGCTTACCGTGTTTCAAATATTCTAGTTCCTCAGTCATTTTGGTAGCGAGCGCTTGCAAGTATCCTCTAGCCTCCTTTTCATCCGCCACCCACCGGATAATGTCCGCTATCTGGTAACACAATAAACAATTTCTTCAATACCTGTCTGCATATTTAATTGACGAGTATACAAAGACTAGCTTTCCGCCGCGGCTCCGCCCGCGTTAACAGTTTTTCCCGTGGGAATGAGGCATTTTCCCGCGGTAAAAGGTAGCCTATGTTACTCAGAGTGAATGTACCTTTCTAATGGTGAAATAATTTTTTAAATCGGAGTTTTTTCATTACAAATATACACACAAATTCTAGGCAATGTTATGAATCAATATGCGTACTACCAACTAGGCCTCGTAGCCTAGTTGGTAGTACGTCTGCCTACGAAAACAAGGTCGCGGGTTCGAATCCCGCCCAGGGCAAACATTCGTGTGATGAGCACTTGTGTTTGCCTTGTGTCTGGATGTTGTATATTTATATATGTATGTATATCAGCTGTGTGACACCCACAGTACAGGCTCTGCCTAGTTTGGGGTCAGATAGCAGTGTGTGAGATGTCCCACATATATTAAATATTCTTTAATCAAGATCCGTTTAATGGTTAATCTTTTGCATATGTAATGTCGTGTATGTGTTTGTTTTGTCGTCTTGGAGATCTTTGGGGGAGGCCTTTGTCCAGCAGTGGACGTCTTTCGGCTGAAATGATGATGATGATGATGATGATGATGTAATATCCACTCACTTGGCTCTCCCAGTGCTGCATGGTTTCCTTCTTCGCCCTCAACTCTTCTAATTCCAACTCCATCTGTCTTCTCTCCGACTGCCATCTCCTACCGTTGTCTGCCATCTGTACCACAGAATATCAAATAGTAGCCAGTACAAAAGGTTCACTCAGCGACATAATTCAAAGAAATAGCAACCCTAGCTCTGTTACAATAAGGTTTAATTCAGATCGCACGGCAATAGCTAAAAACACGAGGTTGCTGCGTCCTTTTCTATCGCATATCGCGCCTCTCTACTAACACGTTGAGTTCCTTATCTAAAACGTCCCGGGGGTGCATCGGCCGATCATACCTTAACTACGGAATTGGAATGTTAAATGTGATATAAACTCTTGCCATGTCACTTCATGCAACGAGGGCAGTATGTGAGGCAGGTCAACCTGCCCCAGTAACATGCGCGGTCCACGCGTGACAGACATAATTTTGTCGTGCGTATTCTCTTATCCTATTGGAGGATATTTCAATATGGCGGGTTTCTCGCGCGACAAACTTTTGTCATAGCACTGCATGTCACGGGGGCTGGAAACCCGCACGATAAGCAAGCCAACACTTGGTCAATTTTATTCTTGATATATTTTATTGCACTTAGCTGAGTGCAGTAATGTTTTTGTCTTGAAAATTGTACTGTGGTTGCGGTCGAGAGCACGCGAGCGTTTAACAGCTATACTACCGTCTCTTTACGTAAAATACTATAATTACTAAATAGCATTTTGTGGTTAACTGAGCTGAGATAATTCAAATTCAAATTCAAAATTATTTATTTGCATAGGTGTGTGTTGCATAGGGTGATAGGTGTTGGTATCATAATTATCATGCTTCTTTGTGTTATTTGAATTAATGTAATTATCATGCTTCTTTGTGTTATTTGAATTGAAAGAAAGAAAGAAAGAAAGAAATCGTTTATTTGCTAAGATAAATGTATAACAATGGGTCTTGAAAACTAGGAAATCAGTCCAATTTATCCAGCCTGCTCGCAGGCGTGCAAATTAATATAGGTATGTGTATTAGGAATAGGTCTTTTCTCTTCCTCTAGGTCTACTGGAAGACATTTCTTTAGAAATAAGTAGTACCTGTTGTGTCGTCGCTCTTTATGTTTGTATTTTTGTAATTTTCGTGTGTACAATAAATCTTAAATAAATAAAATAAATAAATAAACAGTTTATTGACCTAAATAATAAAATAATAAAAAATACCTGTATGAACCTGTCTCATGTTAACGTGCACATGATTAACTTATATTTGCAGCCAAGGGCGCGACTCCAGCTTGAGATAGGTGACAGATATAGTAACTCACGGCGTCCAGGTCTTTGGCCAGCTTCCTGTTCTCGTTGATGAGCATCTGCTTGTCTGTTCCAGCTGTTCCAGGCGACGCGACTCCAGCTTGAGATAGGTGACAGATATAGTAACTCACGGCGTCCAGGTCTTTGGCCAGCTTCCTGTTCTCGTTGATGAGCATCTGCTTGTCTGTTCCAGGCGACGCGACTCCAGCTTGAGATAGGTGACAGATATAGTAACTCACGGCGTCCAGGTCTTTGGCCAGCTTCCTGTTCTCGTTGATGAGCATCTGCTTGTCTGTTCCAGGCGACGCGACTCCAGCTTGAGATAGGTGACAGATATAGTAACTCACGGCGTCCAGGTCTTTGGCCAGCTTCCTGTTCTCGTTGATGAGCATCTGCTTGTCTGTTCCAGGCGACGCGACTCCAGCTTGAGATAGGTGACAGATATAGTAACTCACGGCGTCCAGGTCTTTGGCCAGCTTCCTGTTCTCGTTGATGAGCATCTGCTTGTCTGTTCCAGGCGACGCGACTCCAGCTTGAGATAGGTGACAGATATAGTAACTCACGGCGTCCAGGTCTTTGGCCAGCTTCCTGTTCTCGTTGATGAGCATCTGCTTGTCTGTTCCAGCTGTTCCAGGCGACGCGACTCCAGCTTGAGATAGGTGACAGATATAGTAACTCACGGCGTCCAGGTCTTTGGCCAGCTTCCTGTTCTCGTTGATGAGCATCTGCTTGTCTGTTCCAGCTGTTCCAGGCGACGCGACTCCAGCTTGAGATAGGTGACAGATATAGTAACTCACGGCGTCCAGGTCTTTGGCCAGCTTCCTGTTCTCGTTGATGAGCATCTGCTTGTCTGTTCCAGGCGACGCGACTCCAGCTTGAGATAGGTGACAGATATAGTAACTCACGGCGTCCAGGTCTTTGGCCAGCTTCCTGTTCTCGTTGATGAGCATCTGCTTGTCTGTTCCAGGCGACGCGACTCCAGCTTGAGATAGGTGACAGATATAGTAACTCACGGCGTCCAGGTCTTTGGCCAGCTTCCTGTTCTCGTTGATCAGCATCTGCTTGTCTGTTCCAGCTGTTCCAGGCGACGCGACTCCAGCTTGAGATAGGTGACAGATATAGTAACTCACGGCGTCCAGGTCTTTGGCCAGCTTCCTGTTCTCGTTGATGAGCATCTGCTTGTCTGTTCCAGGCGACGCGACTCCAGCTTGAGATAGGTGACAGATATAGTAACTCACGGCGTCCAGGTCTTTGGCCAGCTTCCTGTTCTCGTTGATGAGCATCTGCTTGTCTGTTCCAGCTGTTCCAGGCGACGCGACTCCAGCTTGAGATAGGTGACAGATATAGTAACTCACGGCGTCCAGGTCTTTGGCCAGCTTCCTGTTCTCGTTGATGAGCATCTGCTTGTCTGTTCCAGCTGTTCCAGGCGACGCGACTCCAGCTTGAGATAGGTGACAGATATAGTAACTCACGGCGTCCAGGTCTTTGGCCAGCTTCCTGTTCTCGTTGATGAGCATCTGCTTGTCTGTTCCAGGCGACGCGACTCCAGCTTGAGATAGGTGACAGATATAGTAACTCACGGCGTCCAGGTCTTTGGCCAGCTTCCTGTTCTCGTTGATGAGCATCTGCTTGTCTGTTCCAGCTGTTCCAGGCGACGCGACTCCAGCTTGAGATAGGTGACAGATATAGTAACTCACGGCGTCCAGGTCTTTGGCCAGCTTCCTGTTCTCGTTGATGAGCATCTGCTTGTCTGTTCCAGCTGTTCCAGGCGACGCGACTCCAGCTTGAGATAGGTGACAGATATAGTAACTCACGGCGTCCAGGTCTTTGGCCAGCTTCCTGTTCTCGTTGATGAGCATCTGCTTGTCTGTTCCAGGCGACGCGACTCCAGCTTGAGATAGGTGACAGATATAGTAACTCACGGCGTCCAGGTCTTTGGCCAGCTTCCTGTTCTCGTTGATGAGCATCTGCTTGTCTGTTCCAGGCGACGCGACTCCAGCTTGAGATAGGTGACAGATATAGTAACTCACGGCGTCCAGGTCTTTGGCCAGCTTCCTGTTCTCGTTGATGAGCATCTGCTTGTCTGTTCCAGGCGACGCGACTCCAGCTTGAGATAGGTGACAGATATAGTAACTCACGGCGTCCAGGTCTTTGGCCAGCTTCCTGTTCTCGTTGATGAGCATCTGCTTGTCTTCGCTATCGGTCATCTGTTCCAGGCGACGCGACTCCAGCTTTTCTTTAGACGTCTGCAGCTGAAACAATTGTATTACGATCAATAAAAACATGGTTGAGATAAAAAAGCTTTGAAGTGGTGAGCCAACTGTACTTAGTTGGAACTTGTATTTGTTCAATGTCTTGCGAAAACTGATAGCGCGTTTCAGACCTCAGCTACTAAATGTTCGTTCTTCTAATGATGTAGTATGTGGCAAAATAAAATGTTTACAGAAAGTCATCTCCCGCCGTCCTTGAAATTAACTACCTAAACTTGGTTGACTCCTTGAAAAACGTGTATCATCATTTTTGTGTTGTGTTTGAACAGCCAAATACACTACAACATTACTGTTGAACACTTATCCATTTTTAGCACATCAAACATCAATACTTTAATAATAATCGCGAGAGCGACGACTGCACGTGGTCCGAGCTTGTATTGTATAGAGCGTGGTCCGAGCGGCCTGTAAACGCAATGATCAATGTGTGCGTAAAAATATTGCGCTTAGTTCCGAGTGGGCTATCTGTCTAGGCGCGCCGCGCGCCGCCGCTATACGTAATTTGTGACAAGGTCCTGCTGCGTCACCCTGTCAGCAGTCAGCTGTATGTAGTACAGGGGCTCTGGCTAGTAGCACAGAATACCAAATAGTAGTCCCTACAGAAGCTGCACTAGGCGACATAATTCATATAAATTGCAACCCTAGCTGCGTTATAACAAAGTGCAATCCAGATCGCACGGCGCTAGGCGTGCAGAAGTAGTTGCTGCATCTCTCTCTCTTGTATTGCGCCACTCTACGTCACACGTTTAGACAATGGGGAATTGGTCCTGGGTCGGCCCGAGACCGCTCGGCCGGGCGGTAGGTAGTTATAGCGCGCAAGTACATAGAGTGACGGAGGCCTAGTAGTGGCGAGATGGGCGTGTGTTGTCCTGGTGTGTGATGTTGGTTGTATAGGTACCTCCCGGTTGAGCACGCTGCGCATGGCGTCGCCTTCCTGCAGCTGGTCCCGGAGCGCTGCCAGCTCCGCGTTGTAGCGAGCCTGCTGCTGAGACAGAGACTCCTGGCTAGTTAGTGGTGAGATGGGCGTGTGTTGTCCTGGTGTGTGATGTTGGTTGTATAGGTACCTCCCGGTTGAGCACGCTGCGCATGGCGTCGCCTTCCTGCAGCTGGTCCCGGAGCGCTGCCAGCTCCGCGTTGTAGCGAGCCTGCTGCTGAGACAGAGACTCCTGGCTAGTTAGTGGTGAGATGGGCGTGTGTTGTCCTGGTGTGTGATGTTGGTTGTATAGGTACCTCCCGGTTGAGCACGCTGCGCATGGCGTCGCCTTCCTGCAGCTGGTCCCGGAGCGCTGCCAGCTCCGCGTTGTAGCGAGCCTGCTGCTGAGACAGAGACTCCTGGCTAGTTAGTGGTGAGATGGGCGTGTGTTGTCCTGGTGTGTGATGTTGGTTGTATAGGTACCTCCCGGTTGAGCACGCTGCGCATGGCGTCGCCTTCCTGCAGCTGGTCCCGGAGCGCTGCCAGCTCCGCGTTGTAGCGAGCCTGCTGCTGAGACAGAGACTCCTGGCTAGTTAGTGGTGAGATGGGCGTGTGTTGTCCTGGTGTGTGATGTTGGTTGTATAGGTACCTCCCGGTTGAGCACGCTGCGCATGGCGTCGCCTTCCTGCAGCTGGTCCCGGAGCGCTGCCAGCTCCGCGTTGTAGCGAGCCTGCTGCTGAGACAGAGACTCCTGGCTAGTTAGTGGTGAGATGGGCGTGTGTTGTCCTGGTGTGTGATGTTGGTTGTATAGGTACCTCCCGGTTGAGCACGCTGCGCATGGCGTCGCCTTCCTGCAGCTGGTCCCGGAGCGCTGCCAGCTCCGCGTTGTAGCGAGCCTGCTGCTGAGACAGAGACTCCTGGCTAGTTAGTGGTGAGATGGGCGTGTGTTGTCCTGGTGTGTGATGTTGGTTGTATAGGTACCTCCCGGTTGAGCACGCTGCGCATGGCGTCGCCTTCCTGCAGCTGGTCCCGGAGCGCTGCCAGCTCCGCGTTGTAGCGAGCCTGCTGCTGAGACAGAGACTCCTGGCTAGTTAGTGGTGAGATGGGCGTGTGTTGTCCTGGTGTGTGATGTTGGTTGTATAGGTACCTCCCGGTTGAGCACGCTGCGCATGGCGTCGCCTTCCTGCAGCTGGTCCCGGAGCGCTGCCAGCTCCGCGTTGTAGCGAGCCTGCTGCTGAGACAGAGACTCCTGGCTAGTTAGTGGTGAGATGGGCGTGTGTTGTCCTGGTGTGTGATGTTGGTTGTATAGGTACCTCCCGGTTGAGCACGCTGCGCATGGCGTCGCCTTCCTGCAGCTGGTCCCGGAGCGCTGCCAGCTCCGCGTTGTAGCGAGCCTGCTGCTGAGACAGAGACTCCTGGCTAGTTAGTGGTGAGATGGGCGTGTGTTGTCCTGGTGTGTGATGTTGGTTGTATAGGTACCTCCCGGTTGAGCACGCTGCGCATGGCGTCGCCTTCCTGCAGCTGGTCCCGGAGCGCTGCCAGCTCCGCGTTGTAGCGAGCCTGCTGCTGAGACAGAGACTCCTGGCTAGTTAGTGGTGAGATGGGCGTGTGTTGTCCTGGTGTGTGATGTTGGTTGTATAGGTACCTCCCGGTTGAGCACGCTGCGCATGGCGTCGCCTTCCTGCAGCTGGTCCCGGAGCGCTGCCAGCTCCGCGTTGTAGCGAGCCTGCTGCTGAGACAGAGACTCCTGGCTAGTTAGTGGTGAGATGGGCGTGTGTTGTCCTGGTGTGTGATGTTGGTTGTATAGGTACCTCCCGGTTGAGCACGCTGCGCATGGCGTCGCCTTCCTGCAGCTGGTCCCGGAGCGCTGCCAGCTCCGCGTTGTAGCGAGCCTGCTGCTGAGACAGAGACTCCTGGCTAGTTAGTGGTGAGATGGGCGTGTGTTGTCCTGGTGTGTGATGTTGGTTGTATAGGTACCTCCCGGTTGAGCACGCTGCGCATGGCGTCGCCTTCCTGCAGCTGGTCCCGGAGCGCTGCCAGCTCCGCGTTGTAGCGAGCCTGCTGCTGAGAAAGAGACTCCTTGTACTGCATCTGCAACACAACACAATATGTACATTACTAAATAAACATACATACATTTTTTTAGCTTATTTTATTTCCCACTGCTGGGCCCTTTGCCCTCCTCTCCATTACGCCATGCATTCACCGGAAAAATGTTTGTTCGGGTGGAATCTTTGAACTCAATTTTGAAGTAAATATCTTCAACCGATTGAACTGAAATTTTGTATACACGTTTAGTTTGGATGACAATACACTTTCTTTTGTTTCACTCGCTTTCCTGCCTATGATTGTATGCTGGCTGGAAAGACGCCAGTCAGTGTCGGGGCCATGTATGAGCCGTCAACAAACCTCGAGGGCCTCTACTTCAGCCTGCAGCCGCGCCACGTCCTGCTGCGCCGAGGAGCCGGGCGGGCCGGCCGCCTCCACGCGCTGTGAGTGAGAGTGTCGGGGCCATGTATGAGCCGTCAACAAACCTCGAGGGCCTCTACTTCAGCCTGCAGCCGCGCCACGTCCTGCTGCGCCGAGGAGCCGGGCGGGCCGGCCGCCTCCACGCGCTGTGAGTGAGAGTGTCGGGGCCATGTATGAGCCGTCAACAAACCTCGAGGGCCTCTACTTCAGCCTGCAGCCGCGCCACGTCCTGCTGCGCCGAGGAGCCGGGCGGGCCGGCCGCCTCCACGCGCTGTGAGTGAGAGTGTCGGGGCCATGTATGAGCCGTCAACAAACCTCGAGGGCCTCTACTTCAGCCTGCAGCCGCGCCACGTCCTGCTGCGCCGAGGAGCCGGGCGGGCCGGCCGCCTCCACGCGCTGTGAGTGAGAGTGTCGGGGCCATGTATGAGCCGTCAACAAACCTCGAGGGCCTCTACTTCAGCCTGCAGCCGCGCCACGTCCTGCTGCGCCGAGGAGCCGGGCGGGCCGGCCGCCTCCACGCGCTGTGAGTGAGAGTGTCGGGGCCATGTATGAGCCGTCAACAAACCTCGAGGGCCTCTACTTCAGCCTGCAGCCGCGCCACGTCCTGCTGCGCCGAGGAGCCGGGCGGGCCGGCCGCCTCCACGCGCTGTGAGTGAGAGTGTCGGGGCCATGTATGAGCCGTCAACAAACCTCGAGGGCCTCTACTTCAGCCTGCAGCCGCGCCACGTCCTGCTGCGCCGAGGAGCCGGGCGGGCCGGCCGCCTCCACGCGCTGTGAGTGAGAGTGTCGGGGCCATGTATGAGCCGTCAACAAACCTCGAGGGCCTCTACTTCAGCCTGCAGCCGCGCCACGTCCTGCTGCGCCGAGGAGCCGGGCGGGCCGGCCGCCTCCACGCGCTGTGAGTGAGAGTGTCGGGGCCATGTATGAGCCGTCAACAAACCTCGAGGGCCTCTACTTCAGCCTGCAGCCGCGCCACGTCCTGCTGCGCCGAGGAGCCGGGCGGGCCGGCCGCCTCCACGCGCTGGCTCCGCAGGGTGTCCTCACGCAGCTTGCGCTCCTGGAATATCACATTCGCACATTAATTTTGTACACAAAAAAAAAACACACACACATAAAAATCTGCTCTGGGGTATATTTTTATGTTTCTAGCCACAATTTTCATTATAAAATTTGTTCTATTGAAATCCCGCAATATGGCAAGGTTTTATAATATCTCTGGACGTCTGTAAATGTTATTATTACAGTTCTTTAAATGTTATTACAGTAGTAATTAATTACGAATCTTTAAATGTTATTATTACAGTAGTAATTAATTACGATAACATAACGAAAGTTTGTATTTCGTTACCTTGGTGGCTTCAGCGATGGCGGTGTCGAGCCGAGCCTCGAGTTCCCTCCGCCCCTTGTCGGAGCGCCTTATGTCTGCTCTGAGAAGGTCGATTTTCTGCATCGCCACCTCTAGTTCTTCTTCCTTATCGCGAACCTTGAAAATTAAAAGAAATATATGAAGCCTGACCAAAGAAATAAGAAACCTGCTCTGGGGGCGCCACGTGTATATTTTTACGAATGTGGCAACAATTTCACTTATAAAATTAGTTCCATTGAAATTCCGCAATATGGCGAGGTTTCTTATTTCTTTGGTTGGGCTTTAATGTCATTGAAACTGAGCATCAACCTATCTTAACAATTTAGTATTTAATCGGGTCTGATACGGGTCTGGTACTGATATCGGGTCTTGGTACTGTACGTCTTTTTTATTATTCTAAGAACAAAAAAGGATAGGAAATTAGGCTTTATTCTGCCAAGTTACACTCTAAAATTAAATGGTCTTTTTCGTTCATATGAGAATTGAAAAGGATGCGAGATGAATGAATCTCATTTTGAATGAATTATGTTTGAAATAAAAGCGCAGCTGTCAAATTAGTTTTGTACAAGTTCTCCTCGAATACATTCTATGCGCCAACATGGCGGGCGGAGTGCACGGCGAGAAGAAAAACAAATGATAAACGACAGAAGTTGGAACTCGCGATTTTTCATATTACTATGAATGCGGTTTGCGGGTGTCACTTCTTTGTTCGCTAGTACGAGTAGGGCAAAACTTCATAAAATGCATTCTTTTTCGACTTTATGTTGAGGTTATAAGATTAAAATTAAGGTGGCAATATAGTGGACACTTTATAAGGCAAAACAACTTTATAAAATGCATTCTTTTTCGACTTTATGTTCAGGCTATAAGATTAAAATTAAAGTGGCAATATAGCCTTGTAAAGATTGAATGGTTATTTTTTTTTTCACCTGTCTAGACAGCTTCTGTTTCTGCTGCCTCAGCTCGGAGAGTCGGTCAGTGACCTCGTTGTACTCGGTCATGGCTAGTTTGCGTTGCGAGAGAGCGTCTTTCAACTCCTTGTCCTGTTAGTTACCACACCAGTTAGTATTACCCTCCTTTTGCTTTAAATAGTCGGGTAGTCGGGTACAGGTGAACTCTACATGGGTCAGAGCAGCGGAGACGATTTTATTAAGGCACTCAAAACTTTAACATTATGTAAATAAAGTGCATATACGCTTGAACTTAATTTTAAAAATGCTCGCGCGTCCTCGTAGGTACGCGGGAAGTCACATTGCACTTTATTTCAATAATTTTAAAGTTGATTTTCGAGTGCCTTAATCCCTTCCGCTGCGCTCTTCACTGTCTGCAACAGACTTTAATGGCGTCGTCCCATTAAAGTCTGTCCAGAAAAAAAAATAAACCTGATCTGAGGGCTATGCATTTTTGGCAACAATCGTTATTGTATTTTTTTCTATTGAAATTCCCCAATAAGGCAAGGTCTTTTAATTTGTTCTGGTCAGGTTTTTATTTCAATTCGACACAAAAGAAAAGGCAGAAAACGTAGTATGAAGTTAAATGGCAACATTCAAAATAACAGAAAATAATTTGCTGTTTATATTGCGTTACTATGAATTCATCTTTTTTTATTATTATTTCAATGCTTCAGTGTCACATAATTTTTTAAATCACAAAACAATGGAAAGATTTTCACACAATGTCTAATTAGGTTCAAAACTGTAAATTAACTAAAACAATGTGTTATTTATGATTATAAGTAACGAATAACCTATAGGTTTTCACAAAATATAAAACTGAACAACGGTACAAAGATGTTAACAAAATACGTATTAATGGAAACACAGGGGACATGATAACACTATTATCAGTTACCTGCAAACTTAGTTTTTCAATAGCATCGTTCCTGTCCTTAATCAGTTCTTCCCTCTCGCTCTGCAGGTTCGATAGCACTACTTCCATCTCACGTAATCGCGCTGTTAGCTCGGCGGGCGACGATTGGCCTACATCCTGGGGGTGAAAATCCATACTAATATTATAAATGTGAAAGTGTGTTTGTTTGCTAGTACTCCCTACTTCCACAAAGAAATGAAATAATTGAAATCAGTTTGCTTATGGTGCAACCACATCTACCGGCCGGCACGGCATCGGATCGAAACGAATTTTACATTTTTTAAACGAAATTTACATATAAATATTGCTCTAATAAAAGTATGAACACAACAAAAAAGGTGCAGTCGTTCGGAAGGGTCCGGCCGTTAGGGCCCCATTCCGGTACGCCCCCGGCCGTGACGCCACTGAAAAACCCACAGAACATTTAAAAGAGGTTAGAGCGGCGCTGTGGGCGGGGCCGGCGCGCCAAGACTATGAGCAAACGCTCATACTCCATGCAAAGACGCGATCGCGCTGTCTAACTCACACATAGCTATAAAAATGTACATCGGTATGCGTGCATGCGTATGATTCGTTTCCATTTGAAATCGCGTGATTGAGCGGCGCTATGATTGGCTAGATTTGAAATTGCAAATATGTGCGTAAACTTCATCTTTATTGAAGTACAGATGTAGTGGAGGTGATAGGTGGGGTGGAATCGGCGACACCGGATTTCATACGGACGGCGCATTATCGCCATTCTAACCTCTTTTATATGTTCTGTGGAAAAACCGGCGGCTTGCCGACAAACTGATTTTAGATTGTAGGTGGCGTCACGCCCGGGGGCGTACCGGAATGGGGGCCTAACGGCCGGACCCGTTCGTTGGGTCGGAATCCATGTGCGACTATATGTTTTTATTTACATAGATATGGTTACGCGTTGTCTGTGCACGGCTAACCGGATTGCGTTAAATTAACATAAGTACTTTTACTAAAAGAAGAAAAGATTCGCATTACCTGAGAAAGATTCTCAATCCAAGTTTGTATCAGATGTTTCATGAGGAATGAATTAAATTGATTTAACAATGACACAATAATACGAGTATGACAACATTATACACGGATGAAAGCTACAATAAACTGTATAATGTTTTTGTTAGATATAAATATACCACAAAGGCATTAGTCATACAGAGATAAAAATCCGCATCGTTTTGCCATTTTTCCCTATACACTTTTCCGTTGTAATTGTAAAAGGATAACATATGGCCTAGATTAGCAAGTAAGTACAGTTATAGAGTAAGGAAAGTTATTTTTTTATTTCAGTATAAGGGTGCTCCCTCACCGGGAGCATTCGCGTGTAATGTAACATTATAGATTCGTCTTTGAGCATTACATTACAATAATACCTCCCTGACTGACGAGCATTCGCGTGTAATGTAACATTATAGATTCGTCTTTGAGCATTACATTACAATAATACCTCCCTGACTGACGAGCATTCGCGTGTAATGTAACATTATAGATTCGACTTTGAGCATTTCATAGCGGCGGGGGGCTAGGGGAAGTGAAGCGCATTGATGTTACAAGTTGTATCAAGATATTACACATTGTATCATTACAAGGTGCGCATTGTAATGCTCGGTTCTCCTCCTTCACTGATGTATCCCCGTTTTGTATCATTACAAGGTGCGCATTGTAATGCTCGGTTCTCCTCCTTCACTGATGTATCCCCGTTTTGTATCATTACAAGGTGCGCATTGTAATGCTCGGTTCTCCTCCTTCACTGATGTAATGCTCAAATCTCTAACGTTACATTACACGCGAATGCTCCCGGTGAGGGAGCACCTTTATAGAGACGTAACATAATACGTGAATTTCTTTTGATTTAGTGTTCATAAAATTAAATTTTGTGTGCCGCTTTGTTCCAACTATTCAGACTGCTCCGGCGAAACTGCTGAAAAGTTTTCTTTTTATGTGTAAGTAATTTATATTCACGAATTTAACTGAATTCTTCACTAAGTGTCACCTAGCGGTGGGTAGCGATACTTTCACGAAACAATTCAATTTGTGTTTTTTGGTTGTAATTCGGCTTCTTGCCAATAGGTGGAATCTCAAAAAATACGCGAAGCCACGTTTTTTGCGTCCCCCTCTTCCATCACTTCCACCCCGCGCATCGCCACAACGAAAATGTATGAGAATATACCTATTGGCATCTTCTCTCTTTTCCGTCCTCCGTGGTGACTACCGTGTCTTGTGCATAACTGTACACTGACCTTGCTGGTGATCCCGGATGTGAGTTGTTCGTGGCAGCGCACTTGAGCCTCTAGGTCCGCGTTCCTCTTAGCTAACGTCGACAACTCTTCCTTCAGACTTATTAGTTCTTCTGCAAATACAAAGGTTATCTTATAACGATAAGTAATGTGAAATAATATTTAACTGAAACGATATAATTTGACTGCTTTTCCACCAAGGTAAAGCCCGTCCAGAGAAATAAAAAACCCCACCCGCCATATTGCGGAATTTTAATGAAACTGATTTTATAATGGAAATTGTAGCAGAAACAAAAATATACACGTGGCGCCCCCATAGCAGGTTTTTTATTTCTTTGGTCAGGCTTTACAAGAAAATACGCAAGGATAATATAATAAGCTACTTTTTACTTTTTACAGTGGTGTAGTCTTCCGGCGAGTTCTTCTCCACAGAAGAGAGCCAAATTGGGTATGCTTAATTTTTTGTGAGAGGTAGAAATACGAAAACCATTTGGAGATTTAGTGATTAGATATCTTATTTTCATATTTTTCTCTCAAAATACGCATTCATTGAGTTTAAATGTCCAAAAAACCTAATGACTTTCATTTGACCCGTGTGACGTCACGCTGCCACACGTTGAAGTTAGCTTTTATAACATTTAAGAATAATATCTAAATATTTTATTATTCATTGAGAAATCCCCTATTCTTCTCATAGAATTGTTATGTTTGCCTCTACTATGAGCCAGACCCTCATTTCGTGAAAGAGGGAAAAAAAGAAAGTAAAGAAAAAAAAAAAAAAGTTTGTGACCCAGTGACGTCACAAGAGCAAATTTTTAAAGTGGTAAAATAAAAATAAACATTGAACTAAAAATTAAAATAATGAAATTAGTTTCTTAGAATTATGTTTACTTTCAGATAAAATAGAAAAAAAAATACGTTTTTTTTACTAAGCATACCCAATTGTGAACTCGCCGCGACGTCGAAAAATGATTTGTAAAATCTTACTTCGAATAAAAACATATTTCATTTCATTTCATTACCGCGGGAAAATACCTCATTCCCACGGGAAAATCTGTTAGCACAGGCGGAAAGCTAGTGTGTAATAAAAAGTTAGTGTAGAACAGTGGTGTAGTGACCGGTATTAGGTTCGGCGCCGGCGCGCAGCTCCGCGATGGTTTGCGCCAGCAGCGCGTTCTCCCGCTCCAACGCCTTCACGGCCGCGCGGTCGCCCGCGTTACACGGCGCCTGCCAAACAAACATTATATTAAACCTCGCCATATTACTGAATTTTAATGGAATAAAATTACTAAGGAAATCGTTGCCTTGGCCATTAGAATTACCTGGCTGGGAGCATTTAGGCATTATAATTACCTGGCTGGGAGCATTTGGCCATTAGAATTAGCTGGCTGGGAGCATTTGGCCATTAGAATTACCTTGCCGGGAGCATTTGGCCATTATAATTACCTGGCTGGGAGCATTTGGCCATTAGAATTACTTGACTGGGAGCATTTGGGCATTAGAATTACCTGGCTGGGAGCATTTGGCCATTAGAATTACTTGACTGGGAGCATTTGGCCATTACAATTACCTGGCTGGGAGCATTTGAGCATTAGAATTTGGCCATTAGAATTACCTGGCTGGGAGCATTTGGCCATTAGAATGACCTGGCTGTGAGCAGTTGGCCATTAGAATTACCTGGCTGGGAGCATTTGGCCATTATAATTACCTGGCTGCGAGCATTTAGGCATTAGAATTACCCGGCTGGAAGCATTTAGCCATTAGAATTACTTGACTGGGAGCATTTTTGCATTATAAATTACCTGGCTGGGAGCATTTGGCCTTTTTTTTTATTGACCTATGCTTGTGTCGAAAAAGTACGGCCAATCAAGCTTCACCGGACTTGCGGGGAAGCGGAAGACTACCCCAAAAAAGTCATATACCAACGCGTCTAGGGGCGGCTCGAGGGAGCCTCGGACCACCAACATCGTGACGGAAAAAAACATCGTGAAGGAAAGAGTATTTGGCTATTATAATTACCTGGCTGGGAGCATTTGGCCATTAGAATTACCTGGCTGGGAGCATTTGGGCATTAGAATTAGCTGGCTGGGAGCATTACCTGGCTGGGAGCATTCTTGGCGGGGCTGAGCGGCTCCGTGGGCCCCAGGTCTGACAGCCTGCTGCCGCCGGTGTAGGTGAACCCCACGAAGGGCAGGTGCAGCCCCGAGAACGCGGACGACGCGCACGGCGGAGGCACGGCTTCCGACAACCTGACATATACACACGATTGTTGATCACTAATAAGTACCAACGCCAAAGAGTCTTGAATATTAGAGACGTAATGCGTGCAAATCTTAAACAAATCAATAGGGAATATGCACGTTTTTTCTTATTGTTTTAAACGTTTCTACGAGTTAATAAAAAATAACACATCCAAAATATAAATATCTAAGCTAAAAATTCTTTTATTTTTGATGATAAAATTATACTATGAAATTATGTTTAATTTTTTAAATAATTGTATGGTTATGTTTGTGTAACAATAAAGATAAAAAAAAAAACATTTCGTTAATTTTTAAAGCCACGTGCATATTCCCTAGGCTCAAACACCTCAGTGGGGACGTATTATTATTGTTATATATTTTTTAAATGGGAAAAAATCTGTGAAATTTTTAATTAGGCAATAAAATATAACAAAATAAAAACCAGTAAAGTTTCCACAGTTACAAATGATGAGGTGTTCGCCGCTATGCAAATACCTGATGTCAGTGTCGTCTACATCGAAGTTGGAGGTGTCGGTGGGGCTGGACACGTCGGGCACGAAGGGCGCCTGCATCTCGCGCAGGCTCTCCCACTCCAGACCAGAGAACCACGGGTGACTCTGCAATGAGGTGTGTTCGCCGCTATGCAAATACCTGATGTCAGTGTCGTCTACATCGAAGTTGGAGGTGTCGGTGGGGCTGGACACGTCGGGCACGAAGGGCGCCTGCATCTCGCGCAGGCTCTCCCACTCCAGACCAGAGAACCACGGGTGACTCTGCAATGAGGTGTGTTCGCCGCTATGCAAATACCTGATGTCAGTGTCGTCTACATCGAAGTTGGAGGTGTCGGTGGGGCTGGACACGTCGGGCACGAAGGGCGCCTGCATCTCGCGCAGGCTCTCCCACTCCAGACCAGAGAACCACGGGTGACTCTGCAATGAGGTGTGTTCGCCGCTATGCAAATACCTGATGTCAGTGTCGTCTACATCGAAGTTGGAGGTGTCGGTGGGGCTGGACACGTCGGGCACGAAGGGCGCCTGCATCTCGCGCAGGCTCTCCCACTCCAGACCAGAGAACCACGGGTGACTCTGCAATGAGGTGTGTTCGCCGCTATGCAAATACCTGATGTCAGTGTCGTCTACATCGAAGTTGGAGGTGTCGGTGGGGCTGGACACGTCGGGCACGAAGGGCGCCTGCATCTCGCGCAGGCTCTCCCACTCCAGACCAGAGAACCACGGGTGACTCTGCAATGAGGTGTGTTCGCCGCTATGCAAATACCTGATGTCAGTGTCGTCTACATCGAAGTTGGAGGTGTCGGTGGGGCTGGACACGTCGGGCACGAAGGGCGCCTGCATCTCGCGCAGGCTCTCCCACTCCAGACCAGAGAACCACGGGTGACTCTGCAATGAGGTGTGTTCGCCGCTATGCAAATACCTGATGTCAGTGTCGTCTACATCGAAGTTGGAGGTGTCGGTGGGGCTGGACACGTCGGGCACGAAGGGCGCCTGCATCTCGCGCAGGCTCTCCCACTCCAGACCAGAGAACCACGGGTGACTCTGCAATGAGGTGTGTTCGCCGCTATGCAAATACCTGATGTCAGTGTCGTCTACATCGAAGTTGGAGGTGTCGGTGGGGCTGGACACGTCGGGCACGAAGGGCGCCTGCATCTCGCGCAGGCTCTCCCACTCCAGACCAGAGAACCACGGGTGACTCTGCAATGAGGTGTGTTCGCCGCTATGCAAATACCTGATGTCAGTGTCGTCTACATCGAAGTTGGAGGTGTCGGTGGGGCTGGACACGTCGGGCACGAAGGGCGCCTGCATCTCGCGCAGGCTCTCCCACTCCAGACCAGAGAACCACGGGTGACTCTGCAATGAGGTGTGTTCGCCGCTATGCAAATACCTGATGTCAGTGTCGTCTACATCGAAGTTGGAGGTGTCGGTGGGGCTGGACACGTCGGGCACGAAGGGCGCCTGCATCTCGCGCAGGCTCTCCCACTCCAGACCAGAGAACCACGGGTGACTCTGCAATTACACGAACACTTGTGGAGGCACATGGAACATCTTCCTTGACCAGATCAGAAAAATGAAATGGTGGAAATTTAATGGAACGAATTTTATGTCAGCGATTGATGCCAGAAATACAAAAATACACAAAGCTTAATTTTATTTTAGCTAATCAGAGAAAATAAGTTTAACTTGAACAGAATTCGAGCTTGCGTTTTCTAGGCAATCCGAGCTAAGCGAGCGCATAGTCATTTAGTTATTCTAGCGCATTATTATCTAGTCAATGTATGATGACTAGAAACCATGTCTGTTTTGTAGCTTTTTAACCTTCTTAATCTCTTTTACTTAATTACACTCAAGATCAAACTCAGTTTGTCTTTTACCTATAATTATTATTATTTTCTTAGCAGAAACGTAATAGAAATCATTACTGGATTATTCAAAATTACTATTGTCAGCAAATAATTTAATGAGTTACCTTGAAATCAGTGAGCCCGTTCCTCCCTAACCTAGTTTCCGATGCACAAATTAGTCTGCGAATCAGATCTTTGGCTTCGTCTGACACCTGGAACATAAAAACACATTACTTAAATTATTATGTTCTATCTTACTAATATTATAAACGCGAAAGATTGTGAGGACGTATGGATGTTTGTAATTCATTCGCAAAAACTACTGAATGGATTTAGTTAAACTTTACAATCTGAAAAGATGATTTCGTGCTTCGGAAGACACGTTAATCCGTTTTGGTCATGTAGTCGTTACACGAGCCATGTGTTGGGTCACGTTTAATTATTCCAGTATTTTAAGTATTGAAAATGAAAAACGATTTTATTTGCAAGTTTACATACATAATGAGTGCAACTTTTTTGCACTAGAATTCCCTGTATTGCAAAGACTATAATCGGCGTCCCCGTAGCATAGTTGGTAGTACGTCTGCCTACAAAGCACAGGGTCGCGGCTTCGAATCGAATCCCGCCCAGGGCAACATTCGTGTGATGAGCACTTGTGTTTGCCTTGTGTCTGGATGTTGTATATGTATTATGCGTTTTGACAACCCACTTCTTTTTGGAGAACAACTGAATATCAACTACAAGTCAATGGCGCTAGGCGCTATGTAAAACACCTCCTCCACCCCCGAGCACAGTCCCGCGGCGCCTGCGGGGTGCGGGGCGTGGGGCGCTATATCGGGCGGGGAACTCATTTTAGCGCGGGGGGGTGTCCTTTCTGTACGGGTTAGTACTATTATTTTCTTCTGTGCCAATAGTCAGGTGGCCGTGTGTGAGGTCTCCCCACATATTATTAAATACTATTGTATAGTATAGTGTTGTGTTGTTACCGGCGTGGCGTGTTCGTCGGGCGGCGGGCAGCGGAAGGAGCGGTGGTGGTTCATGATCTTGCCGTAGGTCTCCACGAGCGACTCCGCGTAGAAGGGCGTCTCCCCGAACAGCATCTCGTACATGCACACGCCCAGCGACCACCAGTCGCACTCCGGCCCGTAGCGGCCCTGACCGTCCTCCATCGCCTAACACACACAGATCATTTAAGATAAGATAAAATAGCTAAGATAAGATAGGATAGATAAGATAAGATAGATAAGATAAATAAAACGTTTATTGACACAATAATTCACAACAATAAAAAATCACTACATAGTATAAAACAAAGTCGCTTTCTTTGTCCCCATATCCCTATGTATGCTTATATCTTTAAAACTACGCAACGGATTTTGATGCGGTTTTTTTAATAGATAGAGTAATTCAAGAGGCGGGTTTATATATATAATACATGCATAATATACTTAAGGATAACCCACAATAACCATTTTCCCGTGCGGAGCCGGGGCGGGTCTCTAGTTATAAAATAAATCAACAGGTGATATTGTGGCAATAGGGCTACTCTCAGCTTAACTGTCCCAGAATCTAATCAGGAGCAGTGCTGTTTTTCAGAGCGTTCCTTTTACCACGTGCACCCATGCTACATTTTATTAAAAATATTTGAAAACTAAAAAAAAAAAACAAAATTAATCTATGAAACCAAAATAAAAAGAACAATAATAGGTGGAAAAAAAGAAGGAAGAATAATCAGGAATAATCAAGATAAGATAGATAAGATAAGACAGATAAAATAAGATAATTTCCAATCACTACATAGTATAAAATAAAGTCGCTTTCTCCGTCCCTATGTCCCTATGTCCCTTTGTTCGCTTAAATCTTTAAAACTACGCAACGGATTTTGATGCGGTTTTTTTTAATAGATAGAGTGATTCAAGAGGAAGGTTTATATGTATAATACATGCATAATATACTGAAGGATAACCCACAATAACCATTTTCCCGTGCGGAGCCGGGGCGGGTCGCTAGTTAATACTAAACGTAATGTGCAGTAACTTTTTTGATACGTTTGGCAGAAAAATAGTAATACTAGATCTAAACTAGGCCTAGCCTATAGCTATATTTAAGATTCTAGTTTCCTCCAAAGTTGAAATTAAGATGGCGAATAAGCATTATTAAATTGTTTCTGTGCACTGTATATTTTGGTGTCAATAAAGAATATTGTATTGTATTGTATTGTAAAAGATATCAGAAAAAGATATTGGATAAGTTGGCTATGGACACGAGCCGAAGTATAGTGTTCACTGTAGTTACCCTGAGTATCTCCGGTGAGATGTAGTCGGGCGTGCCGACCGCCACGTTGCTCTGCACTCTGCCGTCGTCTCCGAGCCGCAGACAGGACCCGAAGTATAGTGTTCACTGTAGTTACCCTGAGTATCTCCGGTGAGATGTAGTCGGGCGTGCCGACCGCCACGTTGCTCTGCACTCTGCCGTCGTCTCCGAGCCGCAGACAGGACCCGAAGTATAGTGTTCACTGTAGTTACCCTGAGTATCTCCGGTGAGATGTAGTCGGGCGTGCCGACCGCCACGTTGCTCTGCACTCTGCCGTCGTCTCCGAGCCGCAGACAGGACCCGAAGTATAGTGTTCACTGTAGTTACCCTGAGTATCTCCGGTGAGATGTAGTCGGGCGTGCCGACCGCCACGTTGCTCTGCACTCTGCCGTCGTCTCCGAGCCGCAGACAGGACCCGAAGTATAGTGTTCACTGTAGTTACCCTGAGTATCTCCGGTGAGATGTAGTCGGGCGTGCCGACCGCCACGTTGCTCTGCACTCTGCCGTCGTCTCCGAGCCGCAGACACGAGCCGAAGTCCGCTAGCCGGATGTGGCCCGACGCGTCCAACAATACGTTGTCCGGCTTTATGTCTCTGCAGACACAACAACTTACATCAAACCATCGTACAAACAGCAACATAATTTAATTATACTGACGACGAACCGGAAGTAGAACAAAACAGAGACTTCCATTTGACGTTAACTGTCATATCTAATGATGGATGAGATTTCGAGATTTTAACCTATGTTCCTAGGGAGAGTTGTAGTTTCATGAGTACTGCCAAGTACTGCGACTATGTAAGGAGGTGGAGGAGGCCTATATATTCTTAATTATTTTTGTGTATGTCTCTTGGTGTAAGTTGTAAATCTTAGGAATAATTAACATCTCGTTATTATTATTATGTTGAAGTATGAGTGTATATGGTGTATGCAATGGTGACCTGTGCACGTATCGCAGCTCGTGCACGCTCTGTATGGCGAGCACCATCTCCGCGATGTAGAACTTGGCCATGTCTTCCGGCAGCCGGTCCTCGAACTTGGAGAGCAGCGTCAGCAGGTCGCCGCCGCAGTAGTAGTCCATCACCAGGTACTAAAACAAAATTTACGTCACTACATAGTATAAAACAAAGTCTCTCTCGCTCACTCGCTTTCTCTGTCCCTGTGTCTCTGCCCCCCTACTATATAAGTAGCGACAGGCTCGAGAAGCTGTCAAACGCGACATATTGACAGAACTACTATGGCTTCAATGTCACTATGTCGCGTTTGACAGCTTCTCGGGCCTGTCGCTACTTACATAGTTAGCCTACTGTATGCGCGATGTTGGGGGAGCTTACGGTCCGAGAAGCTGCCATAGACGAAGTCGTCATGTGACGTCATGCCCCAGAAAGGGGAGAGGTGACGCAGGGACATCTAGTCAAGAATTTGTAGGGGGGGAGTCGCGTGGATCATGGTCGACACGGTCCGTATGACCGGGAGGTCGGTGGGACCATGGGAGGTTGGTGGGAGATGTCCCTATGTCCCTATGTATGCTTAAATCTTTAAAACTACGCAACGGATTTTGATGCGGTTTTTTTAAATAGATAGAGTGATTCAAGTGGAAGGTTTATATGTATAATACATGCATAATATACTTAAGGATAACCCACAATAACCATTTTCCTGTGCGGAGCCGGGGCGGGTCGCTAGTACTATAATAAAACTGAAGAATCGTCGTGTGTGTACATGGATTTGTATTTCAAATCAAAGAAAGAAGACAATGAATTTTTGCCCGGATATTAATTGTTATCAGGATAGATAAACGACTAAAGGACTGGAGTCTGAGACTGGAGTCTGTTTCATCGGTGCGGATATTAGTGTTACCAGATTGTGTTGGTCCTGGAAGGCGTAGTGGAGGTTGGTGATCCAGCGCCGGTCGCCGAACACCAGTACGTCGCGTTCCTCCTGGAAACACGCCGTCTCCGCGCGCTGAACCAAACAAAACAATAACATAACAACATTTGTGGTATGCGGAATAGATACTGCACGTCCCTCATAGGTACTATTGTACTGTGGCATCGGTTATGCCGTCTCTTTTACTTTTGATACTGGCCGCATGTTTGTTCGAAATTTAAATCATTTTAGAATTGATTGATTTTGGTAGTTTCAGTCAGTTTTTATCTGATTCTTTCCGGGAGCTGTTATAAAACGCTCCAGGAATTTGCTTTCGGATCTCGGGATCGAGTTCGGAAGTAATATAGTGTTAAAAACAGTTTCCGAGTGTTTTTATTTGTAATTTTGGTTACGACCATATTACAGTACCTATGAGGGACGTGCGTTCTTATTAGAAGATAGGCTCTCTCTCCTCACAGCACGTAGTGTGTTGCGAATGACGCACGCACTATATAGTATATAGGGAAAGGCTTGGAAAGGCTAGCATTTAATAAATGGATTAAACCTGGGCGTGTGTCTGATTAACTACCCCTCTCCTTACTGCGTCATTTACACATGGATTTATATATAACAGACCACAGATAAAACATGAACGATTCAAAAATGGGACGGCAAAGAGATCAAAAACCTCTTTTACCGCAGTGACAATACAACCACAGTAAGAAAGACTAAGGTTCTAGTAACAGTGATAGTACCCATGAACAATTTCAATAATAACTTTCCTGGAACATAGGTTGAAATCTCAAAATTTACTGAAGTTTATATGAATAATAAAAAAATATATTTGATGTTTCAATCTATGTTCCTTAGGGAAAGTTGTTCAGTTTCAAGAGTATGACTATGTTTCGGATAAATAACCAGTTAAACTTCACGGTGTATAATAAAAAAAAAATTGACAAAAATAATATGAATAAAACATTCTGCATACGAACATGCTCACAAATTTTCACGAGAATTGGTTGAGAAATACGATCCGTAGAGAACAGATGGACAGAATAACATCTGAAAGCATGGTTTCCGTTTAAGCTTGAAAAAACTCCGTGTAAGCAAAAACTAAAATGCTTCGCGGTCGAACAAGTGTGCTTCGCGATCGAACAAAAATGCTTCGCGGTCAAACAAAAATGTTTGGGCAAAATTGTATTGTATTTTAGTTACCTTAAGCATCTCCCACTTGTTGAGTATCTTCATGGCGTAGACGCGTTCCCCCGTGCTGCTCGATATGGTGCCCCCAGTGATGCTCAAGTTGCCCCCACCTTCCGACCCCTGCAACAACACAACGGGAAATATTAAACCTAAACCACAGAAGAAAACGATAGTACTAACCCGTACAAGGACACTCACCCCCCCGCGCCGGCATGAGTTCCCCGCCCGATATAGCGCCCCACGCCCCGCACCCCGCAGGCGCTGCGCGACTCTACCAGGGGTGTTTGGGGGTGTTTTACATAGCGCCTAGCGCCATTGACTTGTAGTTGATATTCAGTTGTTATTCAAAAAGAAGTAGCTTGTCAAAACGCATTTTTTGTATGGAGTGACCGACCAGTGCCTTCACTCTTAAAAATACTAAGTTCTCACCAAAATAACTGGATTGCACACTAAACATTGGTTAGGTACGGTTTAGACTGCAAACCATTTATTTTGATATGCATTTTTTTTATGATATCGATTTAATTACATGCCCAACACAACACTAAACCTCAGAACAAACTGATTGTCATTATTTTATGTTGGCATTATTGGTTTAGGTACTATTGCTAGCGAAAACAGAACTTAAGCCTCTGTCACACAACGGCAAATAGTCGCTGCGACTAAAAATGAACACGGTCAGTATGGAATTCACTGAGCGAATACTCGCTGCGATTGCCAATTCGCAGCGATTAATTGCTGTGTGTGACCGAGGCTTTAGTGGTCAACCATTTAATTTTCCCGACCGATTTTTTGGACCGATCATTGTGGAGATCCTTGGGGGAGGCCTTTGTCCAGCAGTGGACGTCTTTCGGCTGAGATGATGATGATGATGATGATTTAATTTTCTGACTAGCGGCCAACTGGTGGTATAGGGTGATTTTCACACAAAGAATTATTCAATTTTTTTTGCATAGAGGCAGACAGAAGGCTGAAGAGTGACATAAATAAGCTACTTTTTACCTCATTCCCACGGGAAAACTCGTGAAACAACGCAAGCCTAGCCGCAGGGGACATTAGTCTGCCTAGCATGACAGTTTACACGTGACAGATATAATTTTGTCGTGCGTATACGGTTACTCTATTGGAGGATATTTCAATATGGCGGGGTTCTTATGGTATTTTGACAGACCTAAGGGATATATAGTTTGTAACAGTGGTCATGCTACGGGGAGTTGAATGAATAAATTTGATTTTGACCCACTGACCTGTAGGAAGGACGCTCGTACAACGCAAACCTCCCCGAAAGCCCCGCGTCCTATCACTTTGACCAGCTCGAAGTCATCGCGAGATAGACGGAGACGCTTTAACGCCGTCACCACTGGTTTCACTGAAAAATAACACATTTATTAACAAATTAATTATGTAGGATAACTTCTAACTAGTCAGAGCCAATATTATATCAGGCCTCCGTCACTCCATGTACATAAATTTTTGATTCGTTTTACCAGTCTTCCCATTAGACCACGTGACTGACACGAGCCTACGTCATTTTGCTTATTCATCCTTGTCGAATGCGTGTAATAGACAAGGATGAACAGCGCAAAATGACGTACGCTTGTGTCAGTCACGTGGTCTATTTTCAAGACCTTGTTTTCTTGGACCATGAGCACGTCTATTTTATTTGACGTAAGAGTTAGTGCAGCGCCATCTCTTATGACCATAATGAAACCTTTGTTTTTAAAACTGTCAGAATGAGAATCCCTCATTACCATTGTGATGAAGTCAACCACAGCCTTCTCCCTCCGCAGGCTGCTTCGTACAGCGCAACGAGTATATCCAGAAACCCCTCCACACTAAAGCATCGGTCACACACAGCGATTAGTCGCTGCGAATTGGTACTCGCAACGATTAATCGCTCAGTGTTACAGGGCTATTCGCTGCGAATTCCATTCTGACCGTCTTCACTTTTATTCGCCGCTGCGCAATCGCAGCGACTATTCGGTGTGTGTGACCGAGGCTTAAGCGACCGCCTCTTACCATGGCTATCCCGGTGGGGACTCGTCGAACAAATATAACTTTGAGCGATATATTAGTTTGAACAGAACTGGCAGGCGCAATGTGTGCACTGCTGTGGAGAAGAATCCGCCGAAGAAACTGTCATTCTAATTACCATGTGTGATGAAGTCAGCAACAGCCTTCTCCCTCCGCAGGCTGCTTCGTACAGCACAAAAAGGATATCCAGAAACGCCTCCACAAGCGCCTCTTACCATTGGTGATCGAGTAGTCAAAAGCTCGCCTGACATTACGGAGGTTACGTGTTCGAATCCCGGTATTTTGTATATTCACGGGTCTTATCGCGATAGTTTTAAATAGGTATGTATTATCGCGTTAAGACCCGTAAATATACAAAATAATGTGTACTAAGCGCGATAGCCTCAAACAAATATCACTTTGCTTTGTGCAAAATTCGTTTGAACAGAACTGGCAGGCGCAATGTGTGCACTGCTGTGGAGAAGAACCCGTTGAAGAAACTGTCATTCTAATTACCATGTGTGATGAAGTCAGCAACAGCCTTCTCCTGCCGAAGAAACTGTCATTCTAATTACCATGTGTGATGAAGTCAGCAACAGTCTTCTCCCGCCGAAGAAACTGTCATTCTAATTACCATGTGTGATGAAGTCAGCAACAGCCTTCTCACGCCGAAGAAACTGTCATTCTAATTACCATGTGTGATGAAGTCAGCAACAGCCTTCTCCCGCCAAAGAAACTGTCATTCTAATTACCATGTGTGATGAAGTCAGCAACAGCCTTCTCCCGCCGAAGAAACTGTCATTCTAATTACCATGTGTGATGAAGTCAGCAACAGCCTTCTCCCTCCGCAGGCTGCTGCTGCAGCACTCGTCGTACAGCACCACGAGCACGTCCAATAGCGTCTCGACGCTGAGCGACTGGCTGCGCGGGAGTTGCACTCGCCGCCCAATGAACATCGTCTCGATCTGCTTCAGCCGCTTGATGCCCAGCACTGGAAATTAATAATTATATGTGGGGACATCTCACACACGGCCATCTGACCCCAAACTAGGCAGCCAGACTACTGATATACATACATATCACTACATAGTATAAAACAAAGTCGCTTTCTCTGTCCCTATGTATGCTTAAATCTTTAAAATTACGCATCGGATTTTGATGTAGTTTTTTTAAATAGATAGAGTGATTCAAGAGGAAGGTTTATATGTATAATACATGTATAATATATTTAAGGATAACCCACAATAACCATTTTCCAGTGCGGAGCCGGGGCGGGTCGCTAGTTTTTATATTATATTAGTAGCTTTCCGCCGCGCCGTTAACAGTTTTACTCGTGGGTATGATGCATTTTCCCGCGGTAAAAGGTAACCTATGTCACTCACTCTTCTAATGGTGAAAGAATTTTTGAAATCGGTTCAGTAATTTTTGAGTTAATTCATTACAAACATAAACACACACACACACAAATACAAATCTTTCCTCTTTATAATATTAGTATGATTTCTATATATTATTATGTTAGGTCGAATTGTGTTGTTGCCCTAGAAATAATCTATAGTTAAAATTGTTCGATTATATTTTGAACTGACTGACAACAAAGACTGTGTGGCACAGGCTTTTTATTTTCTTAGTCGTTTTGCCCTGCTTCGAATTGTATCAACTCAACTTTTGTTTATTGTTATGAATAAAATATTTTCCGTTCTCCTCATTCTCACCTATGATAATTATCTTGGATTATTATAATACTAGCTTTCCGCCCCGCGGCTCCGCCCGCATTAACCGTTTTTCCCGTGGGAATGAGGTATTTCCCCGCGGTAAAACACTTAAGGGGTTCCCACGGTAAGTGGCGCCGCTACCCTTTAAAAAATAATAACTCGGAAAATAATCAATTTTTTAAAAATCCGGTCCACAGAACTGGAGTCGGGGTGCTGTAGGATATATAGAAGCTATTAACTTTATTTATTGTATCTCGCTGTAGTTAGAGATAGGAAATTTGCGAAAAACGGCCACTTTTCGCATTTTTTCTATCTATAACTACATTAAACTATAATAAACATATGTGATTGCTTCTATATATCCTACAGCACCCCGACTCCAGTTATGTGGACCGGATTTTTGAAAAATTGATTATTTTCCGAGTTATTATTTTTTTTAGGTTGGCGGCGCCACTTAGCATGGTAGAGCCCCTTAAGTGAGCATGACAGATGTTGTCACAGCGGAATCTAATTACTTTCTATCATCAATTTGCGGTTTTTTATTGATTTTTGCTTGGTACACCTTCCACAAATAAATTGTTATGGTAGAAGTATTAAGTAGTAGGTAGATTTATTCAGGACATGGCCTTCCCATTACACTCAAACTGACGTCATAATGTGGTGTAAGTATGCGGTACTTGTAGTAACTTTAATAGCGATGTGCAAATACAATCAACATGGATCAATAAAAATTAAAGCAACAATGCACTTGCATTATAAATAGGTACATTGTTCCATTTTTCCTGTAATAATTTTATTTACTTTTAATTACCACAATATAGTGATGTTGACTCAGAGTTTTTATTGATAGGTACCTACTTCCTACTGAGTATGTATTACACGATTTAATTACAGTCTATTGATATGTTCTGGAAAAATGTGATCACATTATTTTGTTTAAACATACCAAGGACTTTTTCAACAATATAGAATTATTATCGATTGCTGCTACATACTAAAATCATTTAGTATATTACATGTTTAAATTGAAATGGTTTTTTTTCCAATGTTCAATGTAAAAAGTCATCTGTCGATTATTTAAGGCGAGCGAAACCGAAGGATACAGTTTATAAATATTTTTTTATTAAAATCCGAATAGATACAGCATTTCACGACACCGGTGGTAATTCTACAAGTCGCACTCCAAACTTTACTTGAAGCTGTCCATCTTCTTCCTTCGTATCCGAAACGAAAAGGACGAAAGATGAACGGTTTGAGTTCATTGAAGAAAAATACAAGCGTAGTGAATTAAATGTTTTCGCATGCATTCTAAACTAGAGGGGTACATACAGACACGCCTCTTTCCCGGAGGGGTAGACAGAG
The DNA here is from genome assembly GCA_948473455.1 of Teleiodes luculella. NCBI lineage: Eukaryota > Metazoa > Arthropoda > Insecta > Lepidoptera > Gelechiidae > Teleiodes > Teleiodes luculella. Next base: position 3,545,962 of record OX419607.1, read on the forward strand.
ACCACTTCCTTCCACTTGCTACGATCCAGACATACTTCTTTCGCTTCATCCACATTCATTATTCTCATCAAGCAAGCTAGAGTACTTCTGACTTCTGACCTGACCTTTTTTCAGAACTTAAAACAAAATTAGGTTTATTTCTCTTCCCTCCTTAAAAGCGTCAAATAAAATCCAACTAATATTATAAATGCGAAAGTGTGATTGTTTGTTTGTTTATTTGTCCTTCCTTCACGCCCTAACTAAGCAACCAATCGATTTGATTTTCGGCATAGAGTTAGTTGAAAAGACGGAGAGTGACAGGCTACTTTTTACCGCGGGAAAATACCTCATTCCCACGGGAAAAATTGGTACTGGGCGGAGCCGCGGGCGTAGTAAGTAGGGGCGTAATAGTTAGTGCAACCGGCTATTTTGAAGTGCGAAGTATTGTGAAGCGCGCCTATTTTACGTGTTGGGTAAGATAACTTACTACTCGAGCCACCCGATCTCCTCAAAGAAGCCCAGCAACCTGCCCAGGTTACCGAGCATCTCCGGGATCAACCCAGATGAACCGAGGTATTTATTTAGCCAGATGTGTAGTAATAATGACGTCAGATCAGATGTTGAAAAAGTTTGATCAAAAAAAGGCTGGAAATTTTAAGGACGAAAACGTGAATCCCCCACTTTCTACTCTAGATGTAAGTCAAATGCATATGTACCGTCATATCACGTGTTTTTAACCCCCGACGAAAAAGAGGGGTGTTATAAGTTTGACGTGTGTGTCTGTCTATCTGTCTGTGGCATCGTGTCGATATTGATCTAGCTTTTTTTGTTTGTGTCACAATCGTGTTCTTAGCTATGATCCAAGAAAATATCTTCAGCAATTTGAAGATCAGCTCTTTTCTAGTTGTTGAAAAGATCAAGTAACGGTTTTGTGTCGGGAGTTATCAAATTTTTTAATTTAGTGTTTAATTTATTATACTTTCAAATAACTTTTTTCCCAAAGGCTTGTTATTCTTATTTTTGGCTGTTACGTTACGAATACAGTGTAAGGGAGTCAATATTCTACTTCAAATGATACATCCTGAATGCTTTCTGAAAAAAGGTAAATTTTAAGTATAGGTGCACGCTGCACGTGATATGACTTGATTTATTAACGTGACCGTGTACCTATGAGTCAAATAATGTGGAAACACCGTAGATTGACAGGAAGTAGTGATGGCAACACGGCCAAACGCGATTGTCGCTTCCGATGACGCCGGCGGAACAATAACAAAACAATTGAAATGCACAGTGTAGCAGCGCGCACCGTCAATCAAATCAATGGAAGATTATTGGGTGATGACTTGTTTAGCGTTCGTTGTGTAACGGTAATATGGTCGCCTCTTGATCGGAAGGACGCGGTTCGAACTTGGGTTGAATTGGGGCTGTTTCAAGAGCTGTTAGGATGTTTTAGTAGGTATATGCCCGTAGATGTCTCTTTTCCGACAATTTTTTTTACATCCTGTTTAGTGTTTTACTGCTGGGCAAAAGCCTCTCCTCCATTACGCCATTAAGTTAAAGAATGGTCCAGATTATAAAAGTTTCATAGAAATCTGTGAAGTGGTTTCGAGAAACATTCCAAAATTGTTCATTACAAGTAGGCAGCATATGATTCAAAGGCCTTGCGCCTTATATTCCAAGTGTGAAATAAAAATTAACATTGTTTAGGGAACACGAATGACGCATAATTAATTCACGGCCAATTAAAACTGTTCAGTGACATTGAGATACAGCAGTTAAACACGGTAACTCAACGAGAAATTACTGGGAAATAATTTATAAGCTTACATTCAGCTCTCTAACACAGTACAACTAAACAAACTTTTTCCGCGAAACTAATTTTACTTTCAGTAGGCCCGGCGCACTCCGCGCCAGAGCTCCAGAATGTACCTACGCCGGGCGGCCCCATACATGGGGCCAGCTAGTAGGAAAAACGCGCGCGCTTGTGACGACGCTATTATTAATTCTGTGGTAATACGGACTCTCACGGCGCGGTCGTAAGGTGCATTTTGTTTTAGTAAGAGCACTACGACAAACGGTAGGCTATTATAGCCAGGGTCACGTTCAACGCGTTCAAAGTAATTTGAACGTTAGTGGCGTGGTAGCTAGAATTAAATTCGCACGTTTGCTATCAGAGAGTGCGCCTTCTGTACCTAGTACTATTATTTATTCTGTGCTTTCAGGCTGGAGCACTGAGTTTAATGTTTGGAACTCGACGTCTACACGCACGTCTTCGTTACGCAAGCGGTGTGTCCTGTCTCATACAGTTCCATACATTACAACTCAGTGGTACGCGCAAGTCTACGTTACGCAAGCGGTGTGTCCTGGCCCATACAATTCCATACATTACATACAACTCAGTGGTACGCGCACGTCTACGTTACGCAAGCGGTGTGTCCTGTCTCATACAGTTCTATACATTACAACTCAGTGGCACGTGCACGTCTACGCATAAGCATCTGGTGTGCTCCAGCCTTTCAGGGTAAAAACGCTACTCCACCCACTATTTCACTATGGCGAATATTGACTACCACAAGGGTCTTACACTGCTACGAAAGTATTTACTGCAGGAAATAATCCCTACTAATATTATAAATTCGGAAGTTCTGTAAACCCAAGTTTGGAGTGTGTGTGGGACGGTGCAGTCTATGGCCCACCTGGTGTCCTGCCCTGCCACCTGCTCGCAGCAGAACCTGATGGATGCCGAAGATAATGCAGTCGAAGTGGCTAAGTTCTGGACCACAATGATCTGATTTGTCATCGACACGATAAGAAGAAGAATTTGGAAGTAACTCTGTCTGCATGTCACGTTTTCACGCCAAAACCACAGAACCGATTTTGATTAAACTTGGAGAGATAGAATAAACCTTGGAGAAGACTACCTTTAATCGCGGGAAAATACCTTATTACCATAGGAAAACCTATTGACGCTGGCGAAGTCGCTAGGTGAAAAGCTAGTATCATCATCATCATCATCATCTCAGCCGAAAGACGTCCACTGCTGGACAAAGGCCTCCCCCAAGGATCTCCACAATGATCCTGCGGTCCTTGCGGTCCTGCGCAAATAAATAAACCGCGCTGTGGTGCGCTGGTAATCGTACTATAATGGGAAAAGTTGCTAATTAGTAAAATTAAGTCCATCGGTGACGCTGTCTAAAGAGATTATTTTTGTTTATGTGTTTTTTGGTTCAAAGTACTCCACCCTCAACACACAGAATGCGGAATAATTTCTGTTGGCTATCACGTTTGACACTTTTTCACGCTTGTCGCGTGTTATATAGTGTACTGCATAGCTTTTGAATATCATATCCTTTACCAAAATTCATACAATAATGCCTACTGTGCATAAAGCCTTTAATAATGATTATGACTCACCGGGCACGCTGTTTGTGGGGCATAGCGCCCGCTCCGGCGACGAGTCCTCCTCGTCCGACATCCCGACACTACTCACTGCACATCACCCAAACAGTCCATTCGTAAAAACACTACTAAAATAAAGTAAGGCATTCACTTCTTATTGTACCCGTCTCTTCCTTCTGTCTCATTCTTCTGCCCTGTAAGGAAAAGGAAAGAATAAGTATATCACTGAGCTGGATGTGACGAAGTGGCTAATGCTGTTGGCTTTCATTCGGAATTTCGCGGGTTTAAGCCTCGGCACGTACCAATGTGTTGTCGATTTTCGAATTCATACATACGTTTATTCGACGCTCCTACGGTGAAGGAAAACATCGTGAGGAAACCTGCACATAACTGAGAACTCAAGGGTTGTGTGAAGTTGACCACACACTGGGCCAGCGTGGTCAACTAAGGCCTATTCACCCTGATTTCAGGGTAGGCTCGAGCCCCTCGGTGGTGACATATATTATGAGCTGTTAATGATGAAGTATATCACGTGACATCATGCTCTTCCTAGGTGTGGTCAGCATAATAATTATTTCAGGCGAAATATGTCCACTGCTGGATAAGGTCTTTCCCAAATTATCTGTGTCCACCTTGTAGGGGCCTACCCACCATCCCAGCAAGAACTTTTTTGCCCCCGGGGGCTGATGAGTTACTAGGTATTAGGCAAGCAAGTCATTAGTTGAATAAGCCACAGAGCATATTTATGTATTAACAGAGGAACAAAGGGGACATCTACAAATGAGAGGGGGGGGGGTGCATCTGGGAATAAAGGGTAACAACTGTGAAACCCCTTGTTTTGAGCAGCATGAAAACTTTAAAATAGTGGAGCATAAAGTTAAACCACATTCAACAAAGATACATCAATAGTATACTTAATAATATTGAATATAAAAAGCTTTCTTGTTTGTATTGTGTAAAATAAATTACACTTTTTTTTTTAATTATCTCAACATGTAATTATTAATATTTCAGTTTGAGTATCTTGTGACTAAAGTTGTTTTTCCAGTTGAACATCACATTTATGAATAAAATAAATTTGACCATCTTTTCCCTACATAGCAATTTATTCATATTACAATACAAATACAATACAAAATAAAATAATAATAATAATATTAATATATCTTATTGCTTCCTTGCTTTTTGTGTGCCTCATTAATTACTTCTTACTAGAAGTTGTGGTACTTTACCAAAGAATGCTTCAGTACCTAAAATAGAGTAAAGTGGTCTAATAATTTTTTTACTAATATTATAAAGATTTGATTGTTTGTTTGTTGGCATAGAATAGGTTCAAAACTACTGAACCAATTTTAATTGGTGTGTAACATAAGTTATCTTTTACTACGAAAATGAGAAACTGATAACACAGGCGGAGCCTCAGTGTTGAAAGCTAGTATTTTATAAACACTTGAAAAAGCATTATTAATACACTGTGCTTCAATTTGGATTTAAATTTTGAAATTATCTAAAGATATAGCCCATATCACTACATAGTATAAAATAAAGTCGCTTTCTCCGTCCCTATGTCCCTTTGTACGCTTAAATCTTTAAAACTACGCAACGGATTTTGATGCGGTTTTTTTTAATAGATAGAGTGATTCAAGAGGAAGGTTTATATGTATAATACATGCATAATATACTGAAGGATAACCCACAATAACCATTTTCCCGTGCGGAGCCGGGGCGGGTCGCTAGTGGATATATAAAGGAAAAAAATGGTTTTTGTTATACTGATTTCAAATTTCATATCTGCTAAAAGTAAACTCTAAACTAAATAGAATACAGTATACGTCATTTTTCAAGAATTCTGATTAAAAGTAAAATTTGCTATACTACCTGGTGATCAAGTTGTAGCAAATTATTTATTTTAGTCCAATAAGAACTTTTTAATGTAACTTGATACAACTACTTTGAGGTTTATATTTCAAGCTATACAGCTTCTTATATATTAAATACCTAATAGCATTATGTTGAATCTTAGTAGAATTTTTAAAATATAAAGTCTATTTTATGCCTCATATTGGAAGTTGAATATTTATGATAGAAAAGGCTAGCTTATATGATAATGTAACCAAATATGTATGCAGAGCCCTGTGAACTATGTTTCTACCAAACAAGGGTGTATCATAACCATTATGGGCATCTCATAATCATTATAAATTGTTTAATATTTATGAAGTCAGTGATATAACAGCTGAGGCGAGGTGCACGAACCGTAAAAAATTTAGCCATCAGTCAGGAAACCAATTTCACCATTGTCTTTATTCTATATAGGAACCTGCTTTCTATCCGCCGCTGCAAGGCCTCAGTCATTCGACACTGACTCGAACACTTTCGCAAGCCCTGCATCTAATCTGAACTTTATCTAATAGCGATACATTTTTATACCATTAGCAAAAAAGCCATGAAGAGTCGATGACATATAAATGCGTTTCCGCATCGAACCTATAAATAAACAATAACATATACTTGCGTGCGACAAAAATATCAACCAGATGAAGTTTTATATTTCCAGTATTCCGTATTGTTCACGTTAAGAATACAAAACCACAGATACGTCTAACCTAAATTTATTCTATCGATTGTTATGCAAAAACACTGGAATGTGATATCATCCTTACTCTTAATGTACACTTCGTTTCAAGCTTTATTATATTCACCTGGCCAATTCATAACATGTAAATGATCCAAGCACTTTTATTATAATCTTCGAAACATAATTTTCGATCTCACAAGAGCAGACATTTTCCTCGGTGCACTGACAATGCTACCAACATAGAGAAATTAAAATCAAACTGACTGAAGAGGACTGAACAACCATAGACAACCAACATATGTTTTCCTGAATCTCGAAACCACCCATACACAAACGAAGGAATAGTCTCTGTGGGAATAATTCATGGTAAACAAAAATGGTAATTTTTCTTAAATAATTGCTCTCTCACTCGCTTGATTGATAGAATCTCATTAACTTTAATTTCTTCTCCTTTCCTTTTGCTATTTTGTATTTTAAAGTTTCGCTAAAATAAAAATAAAAAAGAAATCAAATATTTTGCTAAATTCGGAAGTCACCAAACTGGCAACGTTGTAAACCGGATATGGTAGCGGAAATACATTAACAAAATTGTATTTCTTTAGATCAAATTCATGATCATTGGAGATTAAATACTTTGGAGAACGATAATAATCTATAATTTGAAAATTTAAATTACATTTTAATTACAAAATTGCTTATTTTTTTAAATTCAACACAAATTCCTTTGTAAAAAGGACATCCATTGACTTAGCGTCATATTGTCCGTAATGGAGTCGATGTACTGTTCGTAATATTCTTTACTGAAATTTTTGTTGTTTTCCAACAAAATATCACATAAACTAAGTGCAAAAGTGAATTACTGGATTGCAGTGACTAATAAGCTACAATATATGGATTTCAAAAGGGGAATTAAGTGCCACTACAACCTCATTATTCTGCCAATGGTATGTGTGCCATCAAAATATTTTGGAAAGTTTACTGAATTTTACATATAAATGGATAATTTGTTCAATATTTTGATCCAGTTTCTTACCTTACGTAATAAGTTAATAAATTATGGGTCATTCTATTATTTTTGAAGTCGCATACGTTCAAAAAATCAATGGCTTTGTTGCCCGCGTAACTGGGTAGCTACATGGAAAGGTCATGCATTCATATTCACCTTTTTGCTTCCAGAATTATGTTTCCCACGAAGTATTAGACTTGACCCTACGCGGGTAGACATCTTTGTGGAGGCCTGCCGGCCGAGTTCATGGTTTTAAGAGGGCAACAGCATTGCTGTCCACAGACAGATGAAGGAATGGCTTCAGAGCAGCCTGTGAAGAAAAAAATACGAATCGACGCTCCCGACATCGACGATGGCAGCGACAGATCCACCGAGGATATCATCGCAGACATATTTGACTCAGAAACACCACCAGCTGAAACATCAAATGACTTTCCGACGAGAAACGGCGAATCACCAGACAGTGGCACCGTAAGTGAAGACGCAGTAGACTGCTCAGCTATTTTGAGACTTCCTAACGATTCTGATGTGGAAATCATACCATCTTGTTCCAATACAACTCCTCATTGGAGATCTGAAGATGATAAACTGTTGATTGAGCTTCGTAAACTCCAAGAATCTCTCGTAGGCCACTGTCTGTGTCGATTTGACGAGAATATCGTCACCCAGTTATTTGATAGGCAGCTGAACATTGCATCATGGCCCCTCACATGCTCTTTGACCTATATGTCAACAATGCAACTTATGTTTGATACTTATTTGAAACAAAACAGTCCTGGGGCCATATGCTCAAAGATTATGGCAGCTTGCGATATACTCGTCAGAAACCGGCATGACTGGATTACAGAAATAGTAGAATTGGCTGACCATAAAAGTAAATTTGTCACATTTGTTGCAAGCAGAATGCTAGCCAGTTTTCTAATAGTTTCAAAGGATACCGTTGATGAAAACTGGCTGCAACAGATAGCTGAAAATATCTATTTATTTGATAGGATAAACAGAATTACCGTACAGAAAATAAATTTCAGTTTAGATATCATAAAGAGGATAGTGGAATGGAAGGATGTTGTGCAGCATCCTCTAGATGAAAGCAATTACATGAACTCTACAAATCATGTCCAAGAAGATAATCCGTTTAGGAGTAGTGTAGGTTATGGTGTGTCTCAATCCTCAAGTAGTTCTCACAGCAGTAACTTGCACAATGAATTTTCAAATCTGCAGACAAATAGTACTGCTTCAACATCTGGCGAAAGATCAGAGGAGAGACCAGTTACTTTCACATTAAGTGAGCCTGTACTTAAATTAACACAAGGTCTACCACCAACTGAATCAGAGCGATCACTATCTCCTGATCCAGTCCCTTCGAGAATAGAAAGAGTTGACGAGAATGGTTGTGTTACAATAATATTAAATGACTCTGAATCTTTTGATACATCCCATATAAAATGCCTCACTATTAAAACACTTGAACATCACTGGCCCCTTTTAGTAAAAAACATGAAGCTTTTATTACTAAGGTACTTGAATTTAGCTAATGCTGAAAACTGCATACTTACGTTTTTCTCTTTATGGGAGAACATAATAAGTGTCAAAGCTAACCTTTCTGTCATTGATACCAAGCCATTCTATGCTGATTTGCAAGGATTTGTAGATTTACTAAGAAATACAATGCTACCAAGTTTAATATACTCTCATCTACTGAGTCTATTCAATGAGGTTCTTTGTTACGGTTCAACATTAGCCTTACAGGACATTCTACCTGAAGAAATATGCAGTCTCGCTCACTCCATCGTCAGATTCGTAAAGGACTTTAGGTTGTTGAGCGATGTCAGAGTCCAAAATAGCAGAAGCGGTTTTGGTTTCCTCGGGCATGAATGTCCTGTCATAAGAAATTATGCCTTAGGTTCAGAAGTAACCCCCTTAAATTCAACTATTCAGTTAGTTGATCAAAGTTATGGGGATGATGAAAATGAAGATTCAAATCAATCAAGAAACGAAGTAGACAAAACAATGTTGCAAAGAATGTCTCTTTTAGTTCTTAAATCTATTGCTGTTACTGTCAAAGAAATGAGGTGTGACTCCTCTGATAGTTCAATCGATTCATCAGACTACAACGCCATACAAGACATGCAGATTGTGGAGAGATCAATACGGGATGTTCTTAAGAAACTTGATGTGTTTATCAGGAATAATCTTGAGTTTCACCCAGAGACACCATTCACAAAAATGCTGATACATTTATTTAGTGAACAAGATGATTATTTGATTGAATCCATGGTATGTACACTTGATATAACTGTAGGAATTGTGTACAGAAATTCTATGTATCCTGATTTGATGCCTATGCTGAATCCAATAACATCTTTCATAGAATTTTTGAAGGTTGTGTCTCATGACAGTGACGTTTTGCTTGACTATTTAGTGAGCAATGAAACATGTTTCCTTCTGTATTTGCTCAGGTTTTTGAAGTATGTAAGGAGAAATTGGCCTAAATTCCTTGAAACTTGCCAGCAGAGTGAGCCCGGAAGCAATAGAGGGCTGGATGATACCATGAGGGTTCTGATACGGTTAAGACTGCAGATAAGCAGACTAGTATCAAAATCTTTGTTCCCATACAACATAAGCCCAGTTCTCAGATTACTTGAAGTGTGTGAGAGCTTGTATGAGGGAAATGAGTTTAGCTGAAAGATAATGAAATAAAAAAAATGAGATTTTCTAGATGATGGAAAGATTGAGAATTCTAAAACTTACACATGTAATGAAAATGTGCATGATTTTTATGTTCTCTGTACATAACATTCAATAAACCTATAAATTCTAAGACTGCCAGTTTTTAACTCTACATTCCAAATTGTTTGTAATTGTTTAATTTTAATGTTTAATTTATAATTGATTGAATTGTAACATTTTTGTATTATTATTTTCTATTTTTATAAAATAAAACTGTAAAATGTAATTAATTCAGTCTTCCTTATAAGCATACCTCTTAATAAGTATTGTAATTTATAATAATTCAGTAGGGCAGTTTATACATATGAAAATAAGTGCCTTTGTAACATTTTACTCGGGTAAACCAAGAATATGTGCCTTACTTTAGATTAATGAAATAGGTGCTTGTACATTTAAAAAATATGCAAAGTACTTTAATTTATAACAAATAGTTTAAACAAAAAAGCATTACCTATTATGCATGATAGTTAAGTTTAGTTTTTAGTTTATTTAAAAGTATTGGTTGTATTATTTTAGCAAAAATATTATTAGTTTTAGTTCAATTATTTATATATCGGAATAATGTTTCATTTATGATTTTTGAAAGAAGTCAAATATTACAGTTGCTTTTTGTCATTTTTTATAAAACCATTTCATGAATGTTCAGCACACTCTTCGAGTACAAAAAAAATTTTTTTAAGAGTACGCTATTTATTTTTCTCTATTGTGTCACAACAATGGTCTGACAATTCCTAACCAAGACGTTTAAAAATAAAATATCAGCCAAGATGTAATATTTTGTATAAATTATGATACAGGCTTTATTTATTTATTCTAGCTAGACTGCAATATTTTGTTACTGAATGTCGTCTTAAATAAAATACGCTTAATTTATTTATAATTAATGATTCTGGTTTGCAACAATGGGCCCGATTCTACATAATATAACGCTCTAACTTAAATTAAAAACCACGTGTCCCTTTCACGTTCTTAAAAACTAAAAGGGACAGGTGGTAGTTAAATTTAGAGACGTCAAACATCGATTTATCCGTAGTTGGCACTAGTTTAGCAGGCATGCGAAAACTTCACACTTCAGAATTTGACGCTGCACTCATGTTTTGAATATCATTCATTCAAATTTAGATTATGTCCCATCCTTTTCGCTTCCCATACGAATAAAAAAGACCAAGAACATAAATTCAGAGATTTTAGCGGCCACGCCGGAATTGAGCCCATTTTCATCTTATTAAATAATTAATTTTATTTTTTCATATTTTCATATAAAATGCGGGTGTTACTAAAATATAGAAAGAATACAAATGTAAATATGACGCCATCTTTACCGTAGCATAAGTAACTAAAGTAATCAGTATTAATATCTTAATTTATATTCATTTTATATAAATCAGATCATTCACTTCTTTATAAGGAATTAATTTAAAAAATATTAAATTTATATACCAGATAAACTCGTATATATTTACTATTTCATTTATATTATGATTAATTATCAATTTTCAGTCTAAATTTTGATAATAATTAACATAATAAATTCGTAATTGGTTGTCTTTATCTTAATTAGGCAAAGTTAGCTTTAAGTTGGAAGTGAAACCCGAAATGTCATTGATAAATTAGACTGAACACTAAGTTGTGGCGACTATTTAGACAGATGTACTTAATTTATGTTTTTAATGAATCTCAGAAACGTTTTACGAAATTAAATAAAAATACCTAATCATCATACAGTCATGCTAGATTCCTAATTTGTTCTCGGATAAAATTTTAATTTGCATATGAGATACTACTTAGTTAAGAATTTTAGAATTGAGAAAACATTTATTACAGTCTTCATATTTGTTGGAAAAAAAGTTGGTTTGTTCTATTAATATCTATAGTTGATTGAAATCTACATTAAATAAAATCGTTCATGTTATTGAAATATTGGTCTGGAAGTCTTTCTGTAGTGCGCAAACTTTCTCTGTTACAAGTGGGCCCTATTTAATATTTCAGCATATAACTCGCTCAATTGACTTTTTACATGATCTGATTTCAACTTGTATGTAAAGCCCGACCAAAGAAAATATAAGAAACCTCGCCATATTGCGGAATTTCAATGGAACTAATTTTATAATGGGAATATTGCCATAGTCGTAAAAATTTACACGTGGCGCCCCCAAAGCAGGTTTCTTATTTCTTTGGTTAGGCTTTACAATTATTTTGGAATGCACACTAAATCAGAGATAAAATTTTCTTTGATTATACATTTTTATTGAGTTAGCAAAGTGGTCTACACCACACACACAATAAAAAAAGTTCTAGCAAGATAACACGAGCCAGTATGAGAACAGTTCACTAAATTTTTTTCACAACTTTGCCAAGCTGTAAACCCTGACCAGAAAAATAAAAAACCTGCATTGGGGGCGCCTCATGTTGGTCAATGTTTCTGGATACAATAGCCATCGTGGCCTAGTGGCTAGGCCCGTTGACTTCCATTCCGAAGTTCGCGGGTTCAAACCTCGGCACGTCCCAATGTGTTTTCGATTTTCGAATTCATATGTACGTTTATTCGACGCTCTTACGGTGAAGGAAAACATCGTGAGGAAACCTGCACACACCTGCGAAGAAATTCAAAGGTTGTGTGTGAAGTTGACCAACCCGCACTGGGCCAGCGTGGTCGACTAAGGCCTATTCACCCTGGTATCAGGGTAGGCTCGAGCCCCTCGGTGGGGACATATATGAGCTGTTAACGAGCCATATCGTAAAAAAGTTAGTACCATTGGAATTCCGCATTATGGCGAGAATTTTTATTTTTCTCTAGGTTTACTACCTAAGAAGCGACAAGCTTGAGCAGCTTCAAGATTGTCGCTCCTTACGTTGTAAGCCTACTGGCCTGGCTTTAGTTATGCCAAACATTTCTTGCCATGCACAAACAAATCTATAGACAGCATAAGACTATTCTTGCATATCTTTTGATTATTTTCGATTTTTCAACACCTTCTGGTGGTATGTTTATGCAAATTGTATATCTTAGCAAAACTGCTAAAGGATTATATAATATACTGTGTATATGTACTTATTACAGTTTTGTATTTAAGTCTATATTGATAAGTAACGTTAATTTAACAACAATAAAACAAATATTTTTGTACATGTCTAATGTTTTGTTTCACTACAATTTCGCCCATTCCTCTTTATTTTATACTGATCTAATAGAAAATAATTCAAATATGAGTAAATTAAGACCATAAGTCAAGACCTTATACAAAAAGGCGGCGTTGTTGCTTTAAAATTTAAAGTTTAAATGAAAAACTGCTCGGGCAGGGACTCGCCTTGGCTAGCCCGATTCAAACCAAAAAGCGCTCTTCATATGAGTGTGTTCAAAAAAAAAGTTATAGGTATGATAATTAAGAATATAATAAACTAGCTTCCCACCGCGGCTCCTCCCTCGTTAGTAGTTTTTCCCGCGGTATAAGTTAGCCTATGTTCTTTCGCAAGGTCTATTCTATCTTTGTGCCAAGTTTCACCAAAATCGGTGCAGTAGTTTCAGAGCCTATTCAATAATAAGGAAATATTTTAGGTATTTCTTTACACCTTGGGTTACGTAATTGAAGTTTTAGTAAGGATCCCTAATTTTGTTGAAAATCAAATATAGCCTATGTTACTCAGGGATCATGTAGCTTCTCAACAGTGGAAGAATTTTTGAAATTGGTTCAGTAGTTTCGGAGCCTATTCGATGCAAATAAACAAACAATCAAACCTTTCCTCTTTATAATAGAAGTATTAGATAAAAATAAAACTCATCTTTTACGTATCACCAAAGTGTATTTCTATATATTTTACAACATCCAATATCGTTGTACACGCTAAATTATATACACGATTCACGATACCTACTAATAGCATCCTGTCTATATTGCTTATGATTCGCGATTGGACGTTAACACCGAAGCATGAAGGAAAAAAAAATTACGAGCCCTTAAAATAAAATAAAATTAAAAGTAAATTTTTTTCTTCCTTCATGCACCGAAGGCTATGTCGCTCCTCAAAGGGTTTAGTAGGTCAACCACGAAACGCGTGAAGCTTGAGAAAGTCAAAACGCGACATAGTGACATAAGAGTCAGTAGTTTTGTCACTTTCATAATGAAAATTAGCAGGGAAAATTAGGATTACACGCTTTATGTCAGATACGCAAAATGTCAGACACGCAGATTGTCAGAATTCGCAAAATGCCAGAAACTCAAAAAGTCAGATTCGCAAAAAGTCAGACACGCAAAATGTCAGAAACGCATAATGTCACATACTCAAAAAGTCAAATACGCAGAATGTCATACTCAGAATGTCAGATACGCAAAAAGTCATCTATACGTTTACGAAAGATTTGATTGTTTTTAATGTATAGGCCGGAAATTCACTAGAATGGTAGCCCACAGTTGATTACAATAATAATAATAGATAGTAATACTTTATGCATAGGTGTTGATGTTAGGTGTCGATAATGGGGCTAAATTGTAAGTCTACTATTTACGTCATTTTTATTTTTGTTTCCTTTCTTTGGAAGCTTAAATTAATAATAATAATATGCAGGGACATCTATGGGTGTCAGACAGCTAATATACATACATATATAAATAAATATACAACATCCAGCCAGACACAAGGCAAACACAAGTGCCCATCACACGAATGTTTGCCCTGGGCGGGATTCGAACCTGCGACTGTGTGCTTCGAAGGCAGGCGTACTACCTACCAACTTATTAGGCTACGCTACGAGGCCGTCAGATACGTAAAGTGCCATAGGCAGAGATCCTACTATATTATTTTTATAAGAATAGCATAGAGGATATATTATTAGCTCATTCATGTTCTAAACGTAGTCGCAAACAACTTTAGTCACAAACAAAGCATCAAATAATTTTATCTATAATAATGCACTTTTTGCATATCGACGTTAAATTTATCTGATATATACTTGACAATTTCCACTTATTAAATAATAACTCCAGTCAGGAATATTTTTGCATTGTTTTTGATAAAATTGTGTAATAGATTTTATCATGACAACTTCTGTTTATAATACTCGTCCCAAAAATTTTGATGATTATTTATACCTATTTGATCGTGTTTTCAAATAAAATTATAATTAATGTTAACAGAAAATGTTTTATTAATTTCTTCCTGCCTATCGTTCATTTCATGACATTTTGCGTATTTGACATTCTGAGTTTCTGACATTCTGCGTTTTTGACTTTCTGCGTATTTGTCATTTTGCGTTTGTGACATTTAGCGTATATGACATTTCGCGTACAGTTTCACTAACCTGACAATCTGCGTGTCTGACATTTTGCGTATCTGACATAAAGCGTGTAATCCTTTAAATTAGTGGGACGTCTTCCAATACAATCTTCTTACCACGTACGAGTGCTACGATACGATAAGAGATTTTATTGCTCTACTTTTACCTTATGCAGCAGAATGAGGTAATAATAATAAATAAAGTGTCCACTGCCTTGTAAATGTTTATAGGAGCGACATAGCATCCGGTCAGACTAGTTAAGTAGGTAAAGCCTGACCAAAGAAATATGACACCTGCTCTGGGGGGCCACGTGTATATTTTTACGCTTATGGCAACAATTTCCCTTATAAAATTAGTTCCTCTGAAATTCCGCAATATGGCGAGGTGTCATATTTCTTTGGTCGGGCTTTATTATATAATAAAAGTTACAAGTTAGTACAGAATGTTCTAAGCACCTTCCGTTCAAATGGTAAACTATGCAAGAATAAAATGTACCTTTGAGACATAACTCGGTAAATGTGATATTTCTCACTACCCCCGTAACATGCAGTGCTTTGACAAAAGTTTGTAGCACATTTACCTGTCAAAAAAAATAAAAAACCCGCCATATTGAAATATCCTCCAATAGGATAAGGTAATACGCACGACAAAATTGTGTTTGTCACGCTTGGACCGGGCATGTTAGAGGGGCAAGACGTATCAACTTATGAAATGTCACATAAGTTTTTAATATTAAAATGCGACCAGAAAAATAAAATCCTCGCCATATTGCGGAATTTTAATGGAACTAATTATAAAATGGAAACTGTGGCATCCCCGGACCATGTTTATTTATTTTTCCGGTCATGCTTTACTTCCTACTTAGTGATGAGTCGTTCCCGAGAATATTCCCACACTAAGAATGCTACTTTCCGTTTGAGGCCAACTAGGACGAGTCAGTGAGGTCTGTAGGGTCGGTCGGGTCGTTAGGTACCTAACCGGAAAACACCAACTCGGTCTACCACATCTAGCCAGCTTGAACAGCATATTTCGTTGGGAAATTCCTGGGAACGTAATTTTCCCGGGAATGGTGGGAATATTCCCGGGAACGACACATCTATATTCCCTATTACCCGACAAAGAGTAAGTAAAATAACGTTATACTCACATAACTGCACAATCTTTGTTCTAGAATTTTACCAAAACTTCAATTATGCAATTTCTTTTGCAAAAGTTACTGATTAAAAGTTAGCGAAGTGCGGCGAAGACTACAAGAGTAACAATGTAAAGCAAACCTTATTTTCTACGCCATACGGTTGAAAATGGTTTGCTTGGTTTACTTTAAATTTTACCCTTCAGTATTTTCTAAAACATATTCTGTGCCAAAGTGAAGTACCTAGTCAAAAGTACAATCACTCATTTCCTTGTTCATACGCTATAGTCTAGACAAATCTACCTAACTTTTATAGATAGGTACATAATCTTTTCGTTTTATCATCTTGGGTAGTGTTATATTCTCGTAATTTAGCTTTATACAAAGTATTAATACAATTTATAGATCTGTTTGATACCATATTTATTTCTTAAAAATTACAATAAATAATTGTAGGTAGGTACCATTTACTTGCTTTTATTACTTAAATATAACGATCAAATACATTTCCTTGACATTTAGGTGCCCTTTCTTTCATATCATACTTATATTACCTACACAGATAAAACTATATAAAATAAAAGATAGGTACCTACATATATATACCTACAAAATCTCCATTTATAATCGTAATTGACTGGCAGGTCGAGACCTATAATTCTTTATTGTTATTTTAAGGCTGGCCACAGAATAATTCTACCGGACCGGATGCTTTCCGGAAGGTGCTAAAAAGGACTGACGTGATTTTCTTAACATTTCTTAATGAACTTTATGTCAAGTGCATAAGGTGCATTTACTTTCTTCTAATTTAAATATGCAGAATTTACCAGGATAGCTGTTAGCGCGTTCCAGAAGGCATTTTAAAGTTCAAATAATAAGAAACGCTTGAAAGTTAGAAATTCTCGACATATTTGTACATAAGTATGAAGAAAAAAAATTACACAGCGCCACCTGACTGTAAAATCTAGTTCTACAAGTCTGTCTTCGCTAAAACAACACATTGTAGAATATCAATGGAACAATATTTTGGTCAGGCTTTGCATCAAATAACAAATCACATTTTTATGTTGAAAAAAAAAACAGCGTTTTGAAGGAGAAGACAATCAACAGTAGTTTCCATTTAAGAAAAAAAAAGGAATGAAAAAAAAACATATTTATCAAAAAGAATACATATTATAGACATCTTATAATAATTATGTGTAAAACACCGGTATTTATTGTTCAAGGTTGTAATCAGATATTTAAATAGCAATCTTGAAGAGAAAAACAAAACAGATTAATATAATATCTATCTCTTTTTCATTAACGAACAGAGTAAAGCCTGACCAAAGAAATAAGAAACCTGCTCTGGGGGCGCCACGTGTATATTTTTACGACTATGGCAACAATTTCCCTTATAAAATTAGTTCCATTGAAATTCCGCAATATGGCGAGGTTTCTTATTTCTTTGGTCGGGCTTTGCCAAGTGCGAGTTTTGTAACCGAACCCGCTCGATATCGAAAGCGTAAACTGCGTTTATTATGGAATTGAAACTACGCCATCTATTGACAGACAGCTGAACCAAAATTTCTCAATACAAAACGACGAATGCGCTTCGTTATTAAAAAAACTCGTAATCGGCACTCTATTTATACGCTACGCTATGCGCTACACTCTAGAAATTGTCTAGACGCAGACCTTCACCCAAATTCACTTTATTAGCGGCGACAATACAATTAATCCTGATTTTGCATTAAACAGTTTGATGGAGGCTTTACATACACGCTGAGAATTCAGAATTAGTTAATAGTATAAAGCCTGACCAAAGAAATCAGATACCTGCTCTGGGGGCGCCACGTGTATATTTTACGACTATGGCAAAAATTTCCCTTATAGAATTAGTTCCATTGAAATTCCGCAACATGGCGAGGTTTCTTATTTCTTTGGTCGGGTTTTATCTTATTATCTAATTCTGAATTCTGAGCGGGATTTCCTCCCTCCCGAAACAACACGCGATCCTTCCCCGCCCATCCAGTCTTGGGTGTGCAATTTGAATACAAAACAAATATTATTTATTGACACCAAAAGATAGAATCTCTCGATAGACGATCGATGGCGAAAGCTAACCGTAAGAGCGAGACGTAACGATAACCCCAAACATTTTGAATACATGCGTCGCGTTGTCTTGAATGAATTCAAGAAAAGAGTAACTTGAGATAGATCGATACTTTGTATGCGTGTGAAAGAGATGGCTACACACACCCACAATCGCTTGTTCAAGAGGGGACCAGGGAAGGGGGGATCGCGTTTTGTTATGGAGGAGGGGGGGCATTTCTGTTCTTAGTAGTATTAATTTCTTATTCTGCGACTATGTACAGTTAAGATAAGACTAAATTAAGTTAGCGCCTCGCGATTTTGACCCTATTTTAATAGATATAAGAACGGTCCAGTTTTTAGCTTGATCTGCTCTTGACTGTACAAAATTTGCTCTTGTTATGTCTCAAGGAGTTTGTACGGCCCACATTATAGAATATTTAATCTATGTTAGATTTTTCTATGAATTGTGAAAAGAAAAGAGAAAAAAAAAACATTAAAAGATTCCTTCTCTCTTCATTTACTGAACCAACTAATTTAAATAGAACTGACGATACTTTTATAAACAATGCACATCAAATAACTTATTATCTACTTGACTAACCTATGTGTCTACATATTACTTTGGTTGGTATACCGGCACCTTGTCGAAGTAAACATAATGATAGTTTTGACTTGAATTGACCATGGAAATGACTTACAAGTTGTAATTTTTGACATAATATGTGTCAAAATTTAACTGACTTTGACACAAAATTATAAAATTGCAGAAGTGCAAGTCATTGAATTTTTTTGTTGAAAAGATGCTTATTTAATTTTGAACTATATGAAAAGCGAAACAACACTGTTTTTTGCACTTTTTCGCACAAGGTTCCGTTAAAATAACCATACTAATTAGTTTTTTTTGTTATTTACAAACTCTAAGCAATATAACATCTGCACTGCGCTATGCCAGAATCTTAAACCGATATTACATTACCTATGTAATTTCACAAATACAAAAACTAATAAAAAAAAAACAAAAATTATGAAATAATCATTCAGCGATCACCTTTGCTCAAGCAAAGACACATATTAAACTAAAGTCTTCAATTATGAGAAGAAAAAGAATTCCTTGTTGCGAAACTAATAATAATAAAAATAAAACAATTATCCTTAAAGAAATAGTCAATCTCATAAAAAACAAACCACTCACTTACGGCTGACTAAAACACATATTGGTAAACAGCGTTCTTAAAAAAAAACTTACATCGTGTAATTCAGGTATCGTAGTCCTCATCTATTTGAAGATTACCAGAGTTAATAAGGTCTATATTGACTGGCGCAGTCGGTCGCGAATCCCTCCTTGCTTCTTTGTGTGACTTCGAATTCTGCCGCTGCAATTTCTCCTTTACCTTCTCCTTAACCATATTAGACAAGGGTGGGGTTAAAGACGGGTCTATGACTTTAATTTCAGGTTTAGCTAAGTTAGATAAGTCTATGTTTATTATTGGCGTGTTCGGAGTTAGGGGCGTTCGCGGAGGCGTCATGTTCATGGAATTGACTATGTTATTGTTTTGTCTGACGATGTCAAAGAAATGTGGAATATTGTCAGGCTTTGACGTTTCAGTTCGGTTTGGCCGCGCGACCGGCGTCAATGTAGTGAAATTTGACGTCGACGGCTGCGGGCAGCTATAAGTCGGGTTGACAGTTATCACTGATCTATGTTGCGCTTGATCTAACAAAGTTTCTTGGTAGAAGTTGGCCGTTCTGACAACTTTTTCGTCTTTTTTTGTGGATAAGTCTATTGCAGCGTCATTGGACACGACTGTTGAAGTGACTACGAAGGAGTCCACTCTTGGTTTGGGTTCCGCGTCGGCCGAGAGGGCGCGCTTGACGGTTTCCCGCGGGAGCGGTTCACGCGGTAACTGGATTCTGACGTCACTGCTGCTAGAGCTGTTCGAGTCTTCCCTGACAATTCTGCGCGTTGCTGACGTGTCTGAGAATCTGGAATGGAAGAATAAATACCTATGTATTCGTAATTAAATAAGATTTTTTTTCGTTGACAGCAATGAAATCGAAGTAAACCCTAATCAAGCTTTTTGTAATGCCGTACAATTTAAGCAAGAGCATGAATTCATGATCTGATGATTTACAACAAAAAAATAAATCACGCATCGAGCGCGTGTCTAAAAAGCCGAATGACATACAAGACTTTTTAGACAAGCGCTAAGCGTTTTTTTTTTCGTGGCAGTACGACTACTATTTGGTATTCTGTGGTACAGTAGGGTAGGGAGGGATATTGGAAGAAGGTAATCGGAACTGACAGGGTGACAGTCAAAAGCACGTTAAGCTGTTCGAATTGCGAATTTTACACCGTTCTTGTGTCCATTCAATAAGAAAGAGAATCGACGTGCGCCTAATCAGCTTGACCGTATTTAGTTGGGTATTATATTTATAAAATTATTATTATTAGACAAAGCAAATATTGCGGCACAGATAGTCCAAAACTACTCGTAGCCAGAGGACGCAAATATGGAACGCATCGTGCGCAGTTGATCAAACAAAACCTACAATCAATTCGTTAATTTAATTCCTTATCATCTCGGCTTGAAATAAAAAGTACATCGTTCCTCAACGAGTTGTAATTAATTAAACCGTTGAGTGCAGTCTACGAATTTCACGGTAATATTTCATTTAATAATGTAAACTTTACAGTATTTTATAATACTGCAAACAAACAGAGGAAAGATTTGATTGCTTGTTTGCATTGAATAGGCTCCCGAAACTACTGAATGAAACTTGGTACAAAGATAGAATAGACCTTGGGGAAGGACATAAGTTATCTTTTACCGCGGGAAAAACTTTTAACGCAGGCGGCGAAGCCGCGAGGCGGATGGCTAGTTTTAAATAAGTTCCTAAAACGCATTAAAAATAATCATGCAATATTTGATTACGAATGATGTCTTTGAGTGAATAACTTATCAATAATTGGGGGCAACCTCGCGGCTCTCTCACCTCTCTGGGGGCCACAAATAATTTTATACATAAAATTTATAGCATAGAATCTGAGCCTATTGGGCTTCAACGTTCATAGACAATTCTGCCTGAGTCCACACTCACTCATATCCCTTTAACTGTACAAATCTGAATTGTCTTGTCTTGTTACCTAATAAAATATAATTATGTTCATATTGATGTCCGCTTTCTGAATATTAGTATGGAATGATTATAATAAAATTATAACTTTAATATATTTGGTTAGTGTAATTAATACGGGTCCCGTTTAACGATACTGCAATTTGAAAATACAATAAAATGATGTATTCATTTTAGTGTTCAAGTAAATTCTTCCTTATATTTATATCATATAGGTACCGACTGCGCTATATAAGTCAAATAGTAGGTAAGTACTTATAATTTACGAAATGGAGCTCAGTTATTTTTAGGTTCCTCGTTATCAAAGTGCGCCAATTACGCAGTAACCGAGGCTCAATAATTGAAGATTAATCGGCAAACGAAATAACATACAAAATTGGAACAATTTATTTTTATATTTTCTGACTAACTGGTAGGCAAGGGCGTTGCACAGAAAGACACCTAACACCTAATTGAATTACATGCTTCAATGTCTAATTTGAAAATATAGTGTCGCATCTAAGTAATGAAAAAGATTAACGATTTTATATTTAGGATTATAGCGTGACAGCCTCCGTGGTTGAGTGGTAAAACGCTGGTCTCACATCATGAATGTTCCGGGTTCGAATCCCGGTGGAGCACTCGTCGAACAAATATCACTTTATTAGACTTTTCCCTGTTTGAATTTATCAAAGGCTGAATCACCTGATAGTCCGAAAAGACGTAAAGCCCAAGGAATTAAAGCTATACAGGCTACTACCTACGGACGGATGCAATCGTTACACAAACCATGTCTTGTCCTTTATGCTGCTCAATGATTACGACACCAGGGTTTGGGTAGGTTAACATCAAAACCCACACGATAAGCAAGCTACTGACAACGAGATTGAATTCAATTTTCAATAACCCTACAACCGCCTCACCTTGAAGAATTTGGTGAGCTCTCGGTGGCCATCTGCAACTCCTTTTCTTCGGCCGCAGACACGTCAGGTACGTTCTTCACCTGCGGACAAAGCACGAGTAAAAATAACAATCAAACTTTACAAAAAGACTCACCAGGTGAGCAAACTAACAGCGCCATCTGTCATTAGAGAACAGCAAACAATCAACGATCTGGTGAGGGTCGTGGGAAGCCGTTGGATGCGGGCCAAGCAGGACCGATCATTGTGGAGATCCTGAGGGGAGGCCTTTGTTCAGCAGTGGACGTCTTTCGTCTCTCTTGTTGATCGTATACCAAACGTCGAAATTCGACGGAAGACAAAGGTCGAAGATGTAGGTAAACGGATCACGAGATTGAGGTGGAGATGGGCGGGATATGTGGCTAGACGTGATGATGGCCGGTGGACCAAAGCAGTTACAGAGTGGTGGCCAAGGGAAGCAAGAAGGCCAGTAGGCAGACTACCAGCCCGATGGTCCGACGATATTGCCAAGTCGGCTGGATCTTGCTGGATACGGATGACACAGGACCGTGAAGAGTGGCGCAACAGAGGAGAGGCCTATACCCAGCAGTGGGTTGAAACGGGCTGAGAAAGAAGAAGAAGAAGAAGAAGAAGAAGAAGAAGAAGAAGTCGTCTTTCGGCTGAGATGATGACCCACCTGCTCAGAAAACTAGCACCACCATCTATGGGTAGCTAACAGCAAACAAATAAGTGTGTTACACCCGCGGCTCGTCTAGCTCTTGGACGGCCTGCGGTGTAACTACGTTTAGGGTTGTAAAGCCGACACTCGCACCGAGTTTAGTTTAGTTTAGTTTAAGTAAGAAGTAAAAGGCTTTAGAACTTTCACTAGTAATATAGTAGTATAATATCGAAACACAAACACAAGGATTGATAAGAAAAGCACAGAAGTTACGTTGACAAAAGTTGATGATGGAATGAATAATAAAAAATGGATGAATGACGGATGATTTTGAATGAATTCCAAAATTAAATATATTTGAATTTAGATGAGAAATGTAAATGAGGTGAGAAATGAAGTAGAAAAACGTGGCAACGAGGTAGCACGCAGTGCACCTCGTTACAGTACCGGGGGGGGCCGGGTAAAAAAAAGGCTAAAAAAGGCTTTTTTTTTTATACAAAACTTATGCTAAATGATACTTAAACTAAACTAAACTAAGTATGGACTGTGAGTGATAATTTTGTAGGTGTGGATGTAAACTACAATGGGAATGTACACTAAGTCAGTTCATACATATATCCTTCTATTCTTTCATGCATCAACTTTCAATGTCTCGATCCACAATAGGAAAACAAAACCCTTTCATAATGAGGAAACTTATATAAATGTATAAGTATTCCTCTATGAACTGAACTTAGAATAGTGAAGGCTTATTTTACTAGTCACTACCCGCTAGTGTGAAAGATGAAAGAATTTATATGTACAATTGGTGCCGATGCGCATTGCAAATGCGAGGCAAAAGTAGAAAAGAGAAGTGATAAAGGCCTATTTATTGTGTTATCAACCGCACAGATGAGATAATAATATGAGAACTACATACTACATGTTAAGTATATGATATAGGCTTATTTTACGTGTTATCGACCGCACGAAATAAAATAGAGAGAAATTGAGGGGCAAATATTTATTTGGTTTAGAAAAAAATAAAATTACAATTCAATACTTAATACTAAATGATTTCAAAAAAAAATGAGGTGCGTATAAAATAACATTAATAAAAAAAGGAAACTTTCCATCTACCAACAATTCCAAATTTTTTTAACAGTTATAAAAGTGTTACCTAACTTTTGTTTATGAAGCGAGTTGGCGGGGTTTTAGATCTTTGACATGCCAACGACCTAATGGTTTATGGTTCATGTCAATAAGATCATAGATGAGAGGTGATATTTTATTCGAAATAATACATTTAATAAATTTAGGTGCCAACTTCGCACAGAAATGTTTTTCAGACGAACTGATAGGGTAATTACGTTTCCAAACAATGTCACCTTCGTTAAAATCGAAAGATTGACGATGTCTGTTGTAATTTGCAGAATTGCTTTGATGAGCAATAAACAGACGAGTTTGAACTGTAGAAAATATAGGAAGGAGTTTACCCATATTTTCTGCGTAAGTGTCGCGGGGACTTAAGATAAGATCCTCAGAGGAATCTTGGTCGGAGAAGATGGAACCACAGGTTGCAAGTTCTCGACCAAAAACTAGAAATGCAGGTGTAAATTTTGTTGTTTCGTTGACTGATGTGTTAATTGCAAATTGAATTTGGTTCAGAAATCTATCCCATGAACGATGATCGTCATCGACAAAAGATGCGATTGCGGAGATAATAGTTTTGTTGTAACGTTCGACTGGATTAACTTGAGGGCAGTAGCGTGGTGTATAATGTATATGAGGAATTTTGTATGAACGGAATAAGTCAGTCAACTCGGAACTAATCATTTGTGGACCGTTATCAAGTATAATGGTTTCTGGGATTCCATAAACCATAAATACAAGATTTTCGAGGATATTTCTAATAGCGAGAGAAGTAGCTTGTCTAATAGGGAAAATTAAACAGTATTTCGAAAAACAACAAGTTACTACGAGAATAAATCTATTGAGTTTATGGGTTATAGGTAGTGGGCCAATTAAGTCCATGGAAATAGTTTGGAAAGGGCGAGAACATTGTTTTGGTTTACCCATAAAACCAACAGTTTTCTGGTTATTAGATTTATGCGCTAAGCAGATATCACATTTAGAGATAAAGACTGCTACGTCTTTATACATACCTGGCCAAAAATAGTTTAATTTAATGCGATGGTAAGTTTTGAAAATACCGAAGTGAGCTGCTGTAGGAAGACAGTGATTTTCAGAAATTATGTCTTCACGATATTCAGCGGGAATTACAAGTTTCCAACTATATTCAGAATTATATTGAAAAGTGGAACGTGAATAACGGAAAAGATAGTTATTTTTAATAACATAGTCGGGAGTAGATTTGGGGTTATTCTTACATTTAAGGAATAAGGTATTATACCAAACATCTTGTGAGTCCGAGAAGGAACGTGAAATAGTATTAATACTTTTGATCCGAGATAATTGATCGGGGACAACATGTTCACTACCTTTCTTGTGTTTAATTTCGAAATTGAACATTGAAAGACGAATACACCAACGAGCTAACCTACCAGTAGGATTGTCGAGTCGTAAAAACCATTGTAAGGCTGAGTGGTCTGTGTATATAGTAAATTTCTGTCCATTGTCCAAATAACTACGCCAATGTTCGAGAGCAGTAATAACACTAAGAAGTTCGCGTTCGGTAATAGAATAATTTCTTTGGGAAGTAGAGAGGGATTTGCTCATGTAAGCAATTGGTTTTTCGACACCGTCGAATTCTTGTGTAAGCATTGCACCGATTCCGTAAGCAGAAGCGTCGCAATGTACTGCGAATGGTTTAGAGAAGTCAGGGCATGACAAAATAGGGGTACTTACTAAGGCTTTTTTAATGTCGTTAAAAGCTTGATCTGCCTCAGATGACCATTTAAACGGGGGAGCTTTTTTACTGGTAGAAGTAAGTTTGGTAAGTGGGGCTGCTAAAGTACTTAAGTTAGGAACGAAACGTCTATACCAACTAGCGGTACCGAGAAATCTCTTAACGTCTTTGGCTGTCTTAGGAGTTTGGATATTAAGAATAGCCTGAACTTTGGTAGGATCTGTTTGGAGACCGTCTTTGTTAATAATATAACCAAGATATTTAAGTTCTTCACGGAAGAAAGAACATTTAGGGAAATTTATTGTGATATTAGCTTGAGATAGCTTAGAATGAAGTTTATTAAGAAGTTCGACATGTCGTTCGAATGTGTCTGTGGCAATAACTATGTCGTCTAAGTAGCAAAATACGGAGTTGTCGCACATTAAGTCAGAAAGTAAAGTGTCCAAAAATCTCTGTTGTGTAGCAGGGGCATTAGTTAGACCGAAGGGCATTACCTTGAATTGGTACATACCACGACCTGGTACATGAAAAGCAGTTTTGGGGCGATCCTCAACTCGTAGCGGGATTTCCCAAAAAGCTTTGGCAATGTCAATAGAAGAAAGATATTTACTGTCCTTCAAGTTATCTAGAATATCAGAGATAAAGGGTAATTTATATGCGTCTTTTAAGGTGATATCGTTTAATTTTCGACTATCTACGCAAAAACGCCAAGTACCATCTTTTTTAGGGGTGATGATTACAGGACTAAGCCAGGGGCTTTCACAAGGTTCAATAACATCTAGTTTCAGCATGTCATCGACCTCCTGTTTAAGGGCTTTTTGTTTCTCTGGTGATAAACGGTAACACCGTTGCCTAATGGGAGCATGTTCACCAGTGTCTATATGGTGTTCTGCAAGATGAGTTTTACCAAGAGGTTGTGTTTCGGTAGAAATTCTTTTGAATTTCTCAATGAGTAAATCAGCTATACTACGCTGGGACTCTGATAAAGAAAGATAAGGGAAAATATGTGAACTGGGGGTATTAACTAGAAAGGTTGTATTACTGCGAAGTTTATGGGAATTAATATTATTTAGGATATTTGGAGCCAACTTAAAGGTTTTCCAGAAGTCGATTCCTAAAATTAAGGGTTCAGTTACACTAGGCATGACGTGCGCAGTGATGATTGAAAAGGTATTTCTAAAGACAACAGGGAGGGAGATTGTACCAATAGAATTAATTTTTTGACCGTTAGCGACGGTTCCAAATATTTTCAGGGAGTTTTGTAGGGATAAGCCATGTTGTAGTAATATTTCGTGGGAATTGTTTCCTAAAATGGTTATAGCGCTTCCACTATCAAGTAAACCATTTAATGTCAACTCGTTGACCTTAATATGAATATAAGGACGCTCAAAGTCAGAAATATTCTTGAATAGGAGTGTATGCACATTATATGTATTAGAAAATAATTTAATATAATTTAGCCAATTATTCCAATCGTTTTTATCGAATTCGGGTGGTTTGTGGATACACTCCCTAATTAGTTTTTTTTGGAGATCGATTTTTGACAATCTGGACAGTTGGTAAAGATAAAATCTTTTTTACCGCAACGATAACAAACTCTTTGGGTACTTGTGCAGTTAGCAAGGAGATGTGAGTTTGTTCTACAACGAGGGCAATCGAAAGTTGTTAAAACTTCGCTGGACCTTTTAACGGAGTAAACGTTAGTAAAAGGAAATTTAGGTATATGAGGAGGAGGAGGGGTAAGGGAGTTTTGCTTATAAGAAGAGGAAGGTTTATCCGGAGGAGTAGGGGAATGAGAATAGAATAAAGAGTGATTATTGACTTGCAAAAGTTTTTCAGAAAATTTGCATGATTCGAAAAGCGAGGCTATCGAGTTGAGGTCGTTATGGGTAATACGTAAACTGAATTGTGGTAACAAATTACGGAGAAGTATGTCTATTTTCTCCTTTTCGGAAATTGGTTCGTGTAATTTTGAGAATAGAGTTTCCATTTGAGAAAAATATATAATTATGCGTTCATTTGGTAGCTGTTTTCTACGGTCAATTTGTTTTTTAAGTGTGTAGTCATAGTCATGTATTTCGAAGTCTTTCAGGAGGGAAACTTTAAAAGAACTCCAGTCCTTAATTGTGTCTTTACGGACTCGAAACCAGTCTAGAGCTACGCCTGACAAAATATCGTAAACATGATTATAAAGTGATTTATCAGAGATGTTGCGGGCAGAGGCGAATTCCTCAAGGTTCTGGATGAATTCTTTGGGACAACCGTCACCTTTAAAGGTAAAACGTTTGAAATCTGATGTTTTACCATCCGATAAAGATAATAGCTTTTCAGTGAGGGTTTCAAAATAATTAGTAGCGGGAAGGGTTTGTACAGACTCAGCCGAGTGGTACGTAGTCGTAGGTAGAGATGCGGGGTTTATAAGGGCGAGATATTGGGATTCGTATAGAGTGAGTTTATTAAAAAGGGAATTATAAGTCGAAAGCTGGTCGGTAGTTAACGAGTCGCTGGATAAATCGATGAGGTTTAGGCGATTTCTAATATGGAATAGGTAGGTAGGAATTTTATTCCTACGTTGGGGAAAAGAATTTAGGCACGCTTCTAAAAGGGCGAGGCACCTAGATATGTCGGTACTGTCTGTCTCGAAATTATTTGGGCTAACATTTACTACAGTCGTGTTTGATTGAATTGCGGAAATGAGCATTTCCCGCAATTCTTCCGCAGTTTGGGTTATTATATGGGATATATTTCTGATTTTTAGTTCATATAGAACCTCTGGTTTGTTTAACTCAGAAGGTTCCATATTGAGCTACCTAAAGAGAATTTTATTAAGAAAAAAGAATTTGTGTCTATGATTGTGGTGTGTCAGTGTAGTAAGTCAGATTTGATAGATGTTACTAATTAATGTAAATAACTATATAATAAATAATGTCGTATTTTGAAATATTTGGAAATATTTCAATGTGAACAAAGGTGAGTAATACTGTAGGATATGATGTTGTATGGTAAAAAATATGTGAATAAAATAAGTCGCTGTAGTCGGCCTCTAGAGCCTAGCGTCTTATGTGTATGTATTTCCGCCGTTACAAGGGTATTAGTTCCAGTCACATTTGAGACCAACCCAAGTAACGTGGAGGTCTTTTTGTCTGATTAATGAGAGTAATATGCTTGTATAGTATATATAATGTTTGTTACAGGTGAAATATTATACAAATAAAATATGGACTACGATAATATATGGATGACAGGGAATGAAAATGGAGACTTCACACAAATAGAAACACAAATAAAACACACAAAGAAAAGAAGACCCT
Source organism: Teleiodes luculella (assembly GCA_948473455.1). Taxonomy (NCBI): domain Eukaryota; kingdom Metazoa; phylum Arthropoda; class Insecta; order Lepidoptera; family Gelechiidae; genus Teleiodes; species Teleiodes luculella. The sequence goes on from OX419607.1 coordinate 3,574,985, forward strand.
AGAAGAAAATCCTACCTAACTATAATATTGTGTTTTAAATAAATTTTATTGCTTAAATAACGTTAGTTAAATGGTGTTTTCTTCTGGAATAGGTGGGGTTTATAGTTTTAGGGGGGGGGAAATGCTTGATTTGGCGAAGCTCGAGGTGTTACACCCGCGGCTCGTCTAGCTCTGGACTTTGGGGCTTGTAGGGGCAACAGCAACCGCCGCAACCGGGGTGTCGTCTGAAGCTTGTAGGGGCAACAGCAACCGCCGCGACCAGGCTGTCATCACCGCAGACCTGTAGAGGGGCTCTTGAGGGGCTCTTGAGGGACAAGGGCAGCAACTAGCGGAATAGCGTTTCCGCCTGGTTTTTTCAGGAAGTTTTACCTGAAACTTATTAAATGTGGATTCGGCCCCACGTTGGGCGCCAGTGTTACACCCGCGGCTCGTCTAGCTCTTGGACGGCCTGCGGTGTAACTACGTTTAGGGTTGTAAAGCCGACACTCGCACCGAGTTTAGTTTAGTTTAGTTTAAGTAAGAAGTAAAAGGCTTTAGAACTTTCACTAGTAATATAGTAGTATAATATCGAAACACAAACACAAGGATTGATAAGAAAAGCACAGAAGTTACGTTGACAAAAGTTGATGATGGAATGAATAATAAAAAATGGATGAATGACGGATGATTTTGAATGAATTCCAAAATTAAATATATTTGAATTTAGATGAGAAATGTAAATGAGGTGAGAAATGAAGTAGAAAAACGTGGCAACGAGGTAGCACGCAGTGCACCTCGTTACAAGTGTGTTCATAGTCATAGCATGCATGGAGATTGTCTAGTATCAAAAGCTGTCACTCACCAGGTCCCTAAGGAAGTCGAACCTAGACTCTGCCAGTATGCACTGCTTGACGTGCGAGGGGCTGAGGGTCTTGGCGTTCCTGGATAGGGTCACTTGCATCGCCTTGCTGAGCAGAGACTCCACGAACAACTCGAGGGTCCGAGGTGTTGCGATAACAGGATCAGTTAAGGATGTTTGTAACAGTACAATGCGTAAAACAACATTTTTGTTAGAGGTAGGATATAAAGAAACTGGTTTTCCGGTACGGACTTGTCGGTGCGAGTCGGTACGGATCGGTGCAGGTTACCCAACATAAACGTTGTTTTATATCAATAAAATACATTATTATAGAAAAGTATTTCATGAAGAAACAGGTAAATTGTCTTTATCATCATACTAATATTATAAGGTGGAAAGATTTATATTTTTGTGTGTACGTTTGTAATGAATAAACTCAAAAACTACTGAACCAATTTCAAAAATTATTTCGCCATTAGACAGCTATGAGTAACATAGGCTACCTTTCTTTCTTTCTTTCTTTCTTCTTTCTTTATAAAGTTCAAGCCCGTATGAGCCGGTCCAGGTCTCTCCAGGTAGACTGTACTGTACCGATAAGCACCAAGCTAGGTACAAAAGCCAGCACATGCGACTGGACTCTACGAACTACGGGCGCTCTCAAGGTCAAAATGTCCAGTCACAAGTGCTGGCTAATGTACAACAGTAGACCAACTCTAATCTGGAGGATTGCGATAGCAGTTTGCAAGGTGAAGATGGCATTATGTATGAGTAAGGGCATAGGCAACTTTGACTGCGGGAAAATGCCTCATTGACAGGGGAAAAAAGGGGGTGCCGCAAAGAGGAAAGCATAGGGTAGGTATGTATATTTTAAATGCAAAAGTAATTCCGTCAGTCTTAATGCTTTCAGCTAAACGGATTGGGATTAAACATTTAAAGTTGATAGACGTTATGACGAAAATGAACATGGGCTATTTTTAATCGCGAGTAAATACTTCAAACCCACGGGAAAAATATTAATAGCGCAGACAGAAAAATCATATTTAAATAATATATTTACAAGGTAAAGTTATAAAAAAACGTATTGACCTGCAGTCGAGCGTACTCAATACTCATGTAACATTTATCGTAGTACAAAAGCCAGCTCATACAGTTGGACATTCGCACTACGAATTTCACCCCTACCGCTACGGAATACTGGCGCTCTCAAGGTCAACATTTCCAGCCGCATGTGCTGGCAGTAGCCAGCAGTGGTTTTGTATGTACAGTAGTACATACAAAACCACATCATATTCTATTCGTCGTCGTTCTAAATACGGCTTATCGCAGGATGTGATTCAGCCAAAGTTCATAGTTCAGCCAAGCCTGCAGCATAAACTGAATTGTATGCCTTATCGGATGGTTAAGAATTTCGTGTGATCGTCGCTGCCCGAAATAGAACGATGAATTTAAAACAACACAATTATGTAATATAATAATAGATTCTGATGACCCTTGTACTTATTTATTTGAGGGTATATACCTATACTTACTGAATTATACAATTTATAATAATAAATGAGTATGTACGCGGAACTGAGGCGGCACCATGAAAACTTTTGTTTTTACCCGACTGCCGAAGGAGTGTTATATTTTTCGAGTGTATGTGTGTTTGTTTGTTTGTATGTATAATTCTTTGGCGCGCTCTGTAGCCTAAACGGCTTGATTGTTTTTAAAGTGGAAGGTATCGTTAGATTCGCCTTAATATTGAGGCTAATTGAGTGAGAGTGACACTGAGTACATCAAAATTATGAAAAGTACTAGCTCTTCTCCGAGGCTCCGCCCGAGTTACCAGTTTTTCACGTGGGAATGAGGAATTTAGCCGCGGTAAATTGCAGCCTATGTTCTTTCCAAAGGTCTATTTTATCTTTGTGCCAAGTTTCATCAAAATTGGTTCAGTAGTTTCAGAGCCTATTCAATGCAAGCAAATAAACAAAAAAAAAACAAGTCATCGAATGGGGTATCAAAAGGGTTATGAGTAAAAAAGGTAACTAAAATATATTACACTTACAAGTTTAAACGTAATTTGGAATGAGAAATTATAAAATAGACATTCAAAAAGTTTTTTATGCAGTCGGATGTTTGGTTTTAAGAATAGTAATTAATTATCAAATTATCGCGCAGATAAACCATGTCTCTATTGCGAGTTGAAGTCATGTTGTAATTTGCAGACCAATAAAGCGGCGGTGGTCTCAAGACATATTAATGGATGATTTGATGAAGGAGACTATATATAGACGAGGAAAATTACTTCAGATCATTGTTGTCTGTCACTGCGCAACACAAAAAAGTCCTATTTTAGCTCTTGAATGGTTTATGAAGACATATTACTACTACCATATATTTTTTTAAATTAAATTTATATAACATTAAATTAAAAAATGTAATAACCCCCGACACAAAGCCGTTACTTGATCCTTTCAATAACTAGAAAAGAGCTGATTATCTTCAAATGGCTGAAGATATTTTCTTGGATCATAGCCATGGTCCAAGAAAACAAGGTCTAACCGTTAGACCACGTGACTTGACACAAGCCTACGTCATCATGCTGTTCATCCTTGTCGAATGCGTGTTAATAGACAAGGATGATCAGCATGATGACGTAGGCTTGTGTCAAGTCACGTGGTCTAACGGTTAGACCTTGTTTTCTTGGACCATGATCATAGCTAAGAACACTCTGGATTGTGACACCTTGCAAACTCGACGCATCCGTTTAGGAGCTACGATGCCACAGACAGCTGACAGACAGACAGAAAGACACGTCTAACCTTTAACACCCCTCTTTTTCGTCGGGGGTAAAAAAATAAAAACAGAATAATCTACACATACTTATTCCATAAAAAAATATGATTAGGTATTATTATTCTTTTGGTCAGTTAGATCTATGATCCACTTCATATACACTACATATCTTAGATAGAATGTTAAAAAGTGAGATAGAGTAAGTATAACATAGTAAAACATCTTACAAGATACCTACAAATTCCGACGCAGAAGGCATCATAAGGAATCATGGTAAACAGTTCTTAGTAAGGCCTTTGTTTACATATCACATTCCCACTTCTATGTCTTAGTGTAGTACCCATCCCATAACAACACATATCATACTAAACTCCCACAAAATGTTACTTGAAGGTATTTATTACTAGCTTTTCGCCCCTCGGCTCCGCCCGCGCTATTTTCCCGTGGGAATGAGGGATTATTCCGAGGTAATAAGTAGCACACATTTATTCTGACGTATAAGTTATATTTTAAAATATTTTAATTATTCTAAAGTTTAATTAAAATCCATTCTGTACTTTTTGCGTGAAAGAGTAAGAAACATCTATCATAGAGTTCCGTTATTTTCGAAATACGTCATTCCCGTCCCGGATTCGGGAAATATTTTGACGAATAACAGAATTATTATCTTTTTACAAATTTTGATACTATTTTAAACCGTTTAAAAAAACATTTTAAAAATCGCTATAATACGGTTGAAGAAACTTATATATATATATTATATTATATAAATTTTATTTATGCATAAAGGCGAAATTTTGATTTTTTGTATGAAACGTGACAAAATAATGGTTTAAATAATACGGGTTTTTTTTCATAATCTACCTGAAATATGCGCATTCTCTCTTTTTTAGTTTAGGGTAGACATAAATAAATATACATTTTTTTAATTGACCTATACTTGAGTCGAAAAAGTACGACAGATCAAACTTCACCGGACTTGTGGTATATACTATTTGGTGTTCTGTGGTTTATGTAATAAAGGACAGGAAAAAAATCGTATGGGGCCCGGTCTTTTATTCACAGAAAAATCTAACCACTATATAGAAAAAATATATGGATTCTAGACATAAAACTGAGTCCACATGTCCAGTTGTGGAATTTAAGTGCCCCCCATTTAGGAGATATTAATTTTTTTCAATGTGAAAAAGTTGTACACTCAGCAAGTCTATAAAACGCACCTGCCATTACCTATCTCTTTCTAACACCTAGCTAAGGCTACTCTTGTCTTCTCTTTCTTACAAGGTTATTAAAATAGTTAACTAAACCGCGAAAACGATTTTCAGTGACATTATGCGAGACATTTACAGCACATGCTATGCTCATTTTTGAAGTTTTGAATACAGAATAAATCGTTTTCGCGGTTTAGTAACTATTTTGTAAGAAAGAGAAGACAAGAGTAGCCTTAGCTAGGTGTTAGAAAGAGATAGGTAGTGGCAGGTGCGTTTTATAGACTTGTTGAGTGGACAACTTTTTCACATTGAAAAAAATTAATATCTCCTAAATGGGGGGCACTTAAATTCCACAACTGGACATGTGGACTCAGTTTTATGTCTAGAATCTATATAATTTTTCAATATAGTGGTTAGATTTTTCTGTGAATAAAAGACCAAAAAAAGCCATGTCCTTTTCAATAAGTGGTTTGTTTTCATTAATCATAAAATGAATTTAGTAGGTATAGTAATTATGTGGTCACCTGCTGACCTTCATATTGTAAAATTTTTACTTCTGAGTATGTTGTGATAGATAATATTTAGTTAGTAACTGCATTGTTTTACTTTTTCTGTTTATGTAGCCATTAATATCTGGCCCTTACAGATTAATAATTGAAATGCATTTTAAACCAAATTAATAAAGATTATGAAATCAGGCTATGTGCATGGTGTTGTTATTATTATTGAAAGAAAGAAAGAAGTTTATTTAAATCTCAGTGCACATTACTAAGATACAACTGAAAATACCTAGGTACCTATTAATGCTATACAATGCAAAAAGACTTATTATTAAGAAGTTGAATGTTCATTATATTGTTTAGTTTGAATAGTGTTTTTGAACACTTATAAGAATGTAGTTAGAAACATATAATAGAATGTTTCTTACTTAAACTGTGGTCCCAGTATGTTTATGGGGGTCCACCGGCCTACCTATGGATACTTGAAAAAAGTGAATATATGCCAGCAAGTCCTAATTATCATGCTTACTTACTAATTTTGTTGAAAAAAGCAGCATCAACCTTCACATTTAAACCTATTCAACCAAAGTATAGTTCAAACAAGATAATAGAAGTTCCTATTGAAATAGATGTTCCTTGTAAAAAGTATAGGATTATTTTGTATACATATTTTGTTATTCTTAGTATCAATAAAGTAATTTTTTATTGATTTACAAAGTACAGTGTAAGGTTATTTTCTATCAGGCATAGGTATTTAAATTAGCAGTGTATGGTTTTTTACCATTGTTGTTTTATTACATTTACCTTAATATTTGGGAATGATATCACATTCTATAACCTACACATGAACAAGTTAGTATGGTGCTTGGTGTCAAAGCCAAAGAATTTGAGCCATAAGGATCAAAATGATCTAAAAGTGTTTCTATTTCACAGAGAACACCTTACCACTCCTTGAAGTATATTCAAAAACAAGTTATAATTATTAAGCAATAAGGTATGGATTAAAGATGGATAAGTAGGAAACTATAGAATTCCAGCACAACTGGAATAACAACAATGGAACAGATTCATCTATGCAAAGTTACTGTGTCACCCATAAATATTTTGTCAGCAGTATTAAAAAGGATATAGATTATGACTGGCACGGCTTGGGCGACTTTCCCCACTTCCTCGTCAGTCTGCATTATCTTCTTGATTCGCCCCTACAAACAAACAATGTCATAATCACCAGTCTACCAAAATTAAACACAAAAACAACTCAAATTTTTCACTTCCATGAAAGTCTGCATGAAAATTTTCACTTACAGCGGGAAACCTTGCATTGTATTTTCTTTTCTTGGACGGCATGGTGGTAATCCGTTCACTTTAGCACTAGTTAAACGCAAAATTAAGCTCACTTCGCCATAAAACTGTAATACTTCTCGCGCATTTTTGAGGTTATAAAAGGGGGACGTTCGCAGCCTCTTCATTTATATACGAATCTGACAGATTCTCCAGCTTTTTTTGAGTGGGGAAATTTAATTTTGCATCATTAAAAAACATGTTTAGAATTTTTTAGGTTCTTCACATTTGTGTATTTATGAAACATTATGAAAATACTCATTAAAAGTAATGGATTTATTGATTTTTATGATTTAATCCCAATAGGCTGTTTAGTAAAAGTACTCATGCCTAAATGTCATGAAAGTTTAAAAATCTACATATTTTCGTTCAAATATATTTTTTTCTCCGACTTCAATCAATCAATCCAATTTTGTTCTTTCTTGTCTTGCTTTGCTTAGGTATTTTATTTTGCTTGTTTTATTGCTTCTTCAGAATAATCGCTTTTGGCTGGCTGAGCTATTGATAAAACATAAAGTAAAGTAGTAAACAGAAATAATAAATGAAAGATATAAATAAAATTGAAAATTTTTGAACTGTACTTTACTTTTTTTTTGTAAGGCTGCCATACTATGGATTGTTCCTATAAAAATGGGAAATGCGGAACAATCTGAGGAGGGTTGTGTGGTCATTCATAATGTAATAAAATCACAGTTTAATGGGTGGATCACACGTAGCGAGTACAGTGGCGAGAGAGTGCACTCGGCCGAGTGGTTGTTACGTATGAACACTTTAGCGAGTGCTCGGCCGAGCCAAAACGGCGAGACAGCGACTAGATTCATGATTTGTTTGCTCGGCCGAGTGCCCACCCCCTCGCTTCATCCTACAGCCCCCGCAGCCACTCGCTATCCCGCTCGGCTCGTGTGGACATGCACTCGGTTGGCCACTCGCCACTCGTTCGATTTGTACCGAGCAGCGTGTGTTTATTTATTTTTGTTATTTTAGTTTTTTTCAATAAAAATGGCTAGTAGTATGTGGAATAATGTGAAATGGACATTAGAAATGACAATTAAATTCATACAGTGTTAAAAAATACACGAATGTTTATGGAATTTTTGTCACCTGAATATAAAAACAAAGTCAAGTGTAATGCAGCCCTAATTGCAATAAGGAATGAAAATAAAATAAAAATCAGTTTTTCTGCGATCCATTGTACACGACAATCAACAGCATCAAACTGAACTGTCTCGCTAGTTTTGTAAATACGTGTGAACAGCGACTCGGTTGGGCGACTCTCTCGGCCCAGTGACCATTTGCTGTCTCGCCACTCTACTCGTTACGTGTGATCAACCCATAAGTAACGGAGTCGTAACTTGTTCGGCACTGAAAGTGATGAATGCTGCCGACATAAAGAATATTAGGCCAACAAAATAAATGGATCTGACTTGCCATCGACATGAAAAGAAAAAGATTATTAATTTAAATACACAAAAGCTTTTCTATTCACAGCTTAATTACATATCTTTATAAGAATTTGGAGACAATTTTAATTATAAAACAATTTTTTTCTTCTGTTCTTGATTTTGACTTTTGGGAAATCCTAAACATTGGTACTGGCAAGGTTTTTTATTTCGGCGAAAAAAAAAGCATCCTTTTTGCAAAATGGCGTCGCTGTCGAGGTGCGTTGTATTGTTTTTTTGTAAATATTTAGAAATATTCCAAATTTGCGCTGTAATTAGAGATTTCAATAAATATTTATAGCCTAGCCTGAGATTTGTGTATGACTGTTGCAGTTTGCTGCCAGCGCCTACCCAGCAGGTGTGGGATAGAGATGACGAGAGGAAGGCTCAGAAGGTAGGCAGTGCGCTGGTGGTGTCCCAAACCAGCGTGCCGCCGTATGGGCAAAGGAAAGGATGGGTGCCACGGGCCGAGGAGGACTTTGGAGGTAAGCTATGTTTGGCGTTAATTTAATACCAAATTGTTATTTGAGGTTACTCTACTAAACCAAGGTGAACACTCTCAAATTAAATATTCTTCAGTTATTTAATCTCAAATTTTGCCTACAGCTCAAATATTTCGCTCAAGGATAATTTAGTCAATTCCTAGTTTCCCAGACAATCTCATACATTACCTTACTTCAAGATAAGTAAGTAGTAAAACAATTTATGGTAAAAGCTCGTGCAATGTTTAACAGATGGAGGTGCGTTCCCCGAGATTCACGTGGCTCAATATCCCCTGGGGATGGGAGCCCGAGGCAAGGAGAGCACGTCCAATGCCCTTGCTGTTCAACTGGACGAATCGGGGCGTGTGAAATACTCTGCCATAGCTCGACAGGGGCATAGCGCTGACAAAGTAAGTGACTCAAAAGCCAATAGAAAAAGTTATCAAATATTAGAACTAAAACATTCCATTGTTGGACATGTTCAATATCAATGTGGCATTATTCTGTGGAGAAGACCTCACTGACAGATTTTATTAGTTTGCTTAAGTTTAAAATATCATACCAATATTATAAATAGGAAAGATTTGTATTTTTGTGTGTATGTTTGTTATGAATAAACTCAAAAACTACTGAACCATTTTCAAAAATTCTTTCACTATTAGAAAGCTACATTCACCCTGAGTTACATAGGCTACTTTTTACCGCGGGAAAATGCCTCATTCCCACGGGAAAAACTATTAACGCAGTCGGAGCCGTGGCGGAAAGTTAGTATAATATTAATAATAAACTGTATGGCTTGTCTTGTAGAAATTGCTACCTTACCAATAAAACCACTCTTTTCTACACTTTTGGTATTGTGGACTGTATTTGTTGTCATTCCTGGTATGCAATAAAGTATTTATTGTAGATAGTAATTAAACTAATCACTCTCAAGTTGCTAAATGTATTAATGATAATGATTATTCATGAGCTTGGTACCATTACCATATAGATAAGAATAAAAATATCAAGTTTAATATTACAAATTTTGTTTGCAACTATTTTTTGCATTGGCAAATGGTGCAATTTGGCGAATTGCAACGGTTCGCAAAACGCGCCAGTTGACGTAAATCGCCGGCTTCCGAAATTTAATACATTTACTTGTTTATTAACATTGTTTTTATCTCAACAGATAATATACTCAAAGCTCACGGATCTGCTTCCGTCTGAAGTTTTAGCTGAAGATGACCCGACGTTGCAGAAGCCAACGGATGATGATATCCAAGACATCACGGAGAAGACCAAACTTGCCCTGGAGAAGCTCACTAACGCCAAAATATCAGCTGCTATGCCTGTTAAGGCTGCTCCCAAAGCCGTAAGTTGTACTTCCTTAATAAAGACTTAGTAGATTAGAGCGCAGCCACTGGGTGGTCACTCCATACAGAAAACGCATTTTGACAACCTACTTTTTGAATAACAACTGAATACCAACTACAAGTCAATGGCGCTAGGCGCTATGTATGCTGGATGCGGGCAGCGCAGGAGCGATCATTGTGGAGATCCTTGGGGGAGGCCTTTGTCCAGCAGTGGACGTCTACAGGCTGAGATGCTATGTATGCACACCCCCTCCACCACCGGCGGAGTCCCGCGTTGCCTGCGGGGTGCGGGGCGTGGGGGGGAACTCATTTTGGCGCGGGGGGTGAATGTCCTTTCTGTACGGGTTAGTACTATTATTTTCTTCTGTGGCGCAGCATAACTTTAACAGGTGCATCGTAAATTATGTTCCTTAATTAATGGTCATAAGAAAAGTGCAATGTTCATAGTGTTCAGCTTAGCATGCTCTTGACTGTATCAAGATATACTAAAAGCTATTTTGTAATGGTATTGAATGAACTGCACAATAAATTGTAAAATTACAGTAAAAGCACTGTTGAGTCTCAAAATAAACTAATTTACATTCTGATTAACATTTTTGAAGGAAAATATTGTGAGGACACTTTCTTATCTACATTCAACATTTTGACCGTATTTGGGGTAATAAATAACCTGATGGACGGTTGTTTTATGTGCTAAATACAGCAATAAAAGCCATGTTTTACATGATTTAAATGCAATGTTTACACTTAAACACTTATCTATTATTGTTTTTTTTTATTATCAATTTTCCTCACATTTGTGATCAATGCCTAGATGTGCTACAAATAACTTTCCTTGAATATCTTGTGCGATCGCACTATCTTCAAAGCCGTAGCCTTGTTGGTAGTACGGCTGCCTTCAAAGCACAGGATCGCAGGTTCGAATCTCGCCCAGGGCAAACATTCCTGTAATTCTGTCTGTATATCAGCTGTCTGACACCCATAGTACAGGCTCTGCCTAGTTTGGGGTCAGATGGCCGTGTGTGAGATGTCCCCACATAATATCACTACATAGTATAAAACCATAGTTCCTATATCCCTATGTATGCTTAAATCTTTAAAACTACGCAACGGATTTTGATGCGATTTTTTTTTATAGATAGAGTGATTCAAGATGAAGGTTTATATTTGCATAATATACTTAGGGGAAACCCACAATAGTAGGGTATTTAGTGCAAATGAATGTATGGGAACCATGTAAAATTGGACGAGTGGATGAAACTTGGCATGGTGTTAGAATAGGTGAACTTGAGTAGAAATCCACCGGGACCCATGACTCGTACCCCCTCTGAAGCCGGGGGGAGGGGGGTGAAGTTCGGTTTGGCCGCCCTTCTTGTTGACGCTTATATATCTAAAACCGTATGTACTATGACAAGTTTGGTATCATTTTCGGATAACTCGTTAACGTAGAATTCATTTTTGCAATTATAAAATAGGGTTGCCATACAAAAAAACTAAATTATAGAACAAAATTCGCAAAACACGAATAAAGTTTTTCCACATAAACGTCGTTTACTTTTCCCATGGGAATGGTATCGATACAAAAAAAATATGGTCGGGTAGCAACATTCACGGGCTTTACAAATATATAACTTTTATGGCACTTACTTGATAAAAAATGGGTTAAAAAAAATAAAATTGCATGCGCGGCAGACAAAGGTATATACATGGAACTAGCTTTAAGACCAAATTAGTCCCAGAACAGTGGTATTAAGGGGTGATAATGTATGGAAGAAATGTTGTGGATGTTACAAAACCTTCCAAACAAATATGCGATGTAGAAGATCAGGTCAGAATGAAAAGTTAGAGCGGCCGGAACAAACGGTAGGAGATTAAGAGGTGGCGCCGTAGTGAAACTTGTTGGGAACCTTGGTCAGACTTTGAAATGTAAAAAAAAGTCCCAAGATGGCTGACTTCAAGACACTAGCAACCGCTGGCAACCCAGCAAATATAGCAAAGCGGGGGCAGATAATATTTCTGTCGATCAGTAATAGAACCAAGAACCCATTTCGTTTTCTCGGCTACTGGTTTATTTTAACCCTGTTCAATTTCTGGTTAGATTCCACGTCTTTGGGGCAAAAGCTAAAGCTGTTGCACTGTTGAAACTCAGAAAGCCTTGAGGTGATCTCAAAAGTTACCTGCCGATATCTTTACTGTGGCATACTAACCAATTGCTGCATATAATGCTACTAAGCTAGTCAACATCATCAGGCAGACGGATCAGCCAGCGTAAGGCTAACTAAGCGTAAACAAGAGTTCGAGGTAGAAGACCATAATAAGGGTTGAAGGTTGGGGAAGTTGGTGAACAGTAGGGAAGTAGAGTCGTTTGCGATTTCAAGGAATCGTCTTATGTGTGTTTTTCCTTTCTAATCGAATTAACTCAGCGAGACCGGTACATTGCCACATATGAAGCGCTATCTGTAGCCTCTAGAAAGATCCTTACGCATGCAGGTGGTAGGGTAGGCTCGACAAGTCATGGGAGCGTCATCGTTGAACCAGCACGTGGTGGTGTTGAGGATGTTTGCTGTCGGTCTTTTCATTAGCCATGCCCAGAGAGCTGGTCACGTCTGTACGAACCTTCTAATTAAAACCAGAGAGTTTTATTTAGAGCCAAATTTAGCCCCATAGCTGAGCGTGTGCTCACCGAATCTAAACCGAAGCTGCTAGTATAATTGCCTGCCGTAAAAAAGAGATCCAGTTCGACCAATCGATGAACTGGTGGAAAATTTTACCATTTGGTGGACGTAGGTCGGCACAGTAGGTTGTTGCGAGTACCAATTTTCTTTTTGGTATTTAAGCAGCGTTTCTAATAAAAGAACGATTTATCCAACGTAGCAATAAGGTATCTTGAAAGACTGTTGGATGATCGTCAAAGGTTCCAGCTTCAAGACATTTTGTTAGCAACTAAGGATTTACATACATTAGTTAAATTCCTTCCTATCCACAGTCTCAAAGGCCTGCGCTTAGTGAGTTATTACCAGATACACGTCGCAGATCTCTTTCAATCAGAGGTATGTGCTGTGGGAGGTTCAAGATTTGGTTACAGCTGAGCAGGGATTTTCTGTTCAGAATGCAGCTTATTCAGAGAAGACTATTATTTCCAGTATTTTTTAAGCATGAATGACACAGTACCGACAATAGCTTTTGAGGTCATCAAACGGTTGTCTGAGTTTCAGCAGTGCAACAGTCTTTTCCACGCAAAAATTAAACAGTGGTTAAAAAATCCAGTAGCAAAGAAAAAAAAATTTTGATTCTATTACTGGTCAACAGAAATATTGTCTGCACCTGCTAACCTACATTTGTTGGATTGCCAGCGTTTGCCATGTTTTGAAGTCAGCTATCTTGGTCTTTATTTTTCCTTTTAAATTCTGACCAAGGTTTCCAATAAGTTTTACTACGGCGCCACCTCTTAATCTCCTACCGTTTGTTCCCGCCGCTCTAACTTTCCATTCTGACCTGATCTTCTACATCGCTTTTTTTTGGAAGGTTTTTTAACATCCACAACATTTCTGCCATACATTACCACCCCTTAATACCACTGTTTTGGGACTAATTTGGTCATGGAGCTAGTTCCATGTTTAAACCTTTGTCTGCCGCGCATGCAATTTTATTTTTTTTAACCCATTTTTTATCAAGTAAGTGCCATAAAAGTTATATATTTGTAAAGCCCGTGAATGTTGCTACCCGACCATATTTTTTTTGTATCGATACCATTCCCATGGGAAAAGTAAACGACGTTTATGTGGAAAAACTTTATTCGTGTTTTGCGAATTTTGTTCTATAATTTAGTTTTTTTGTATGGCAACCCTATTTTATAATTGCAAAAATGAATTCTACGTTAACGAGTTATCCGAAAATGATACCAAACTTGTCATAGTACATACGGTTTTAGATATATAAGCGTCAACAAGAAGGGCGGCAAAACCGAACTTCACCCCCCTCCCCCCGGCTTCAGAGGGGGTACGAGTCATGGGTCCCGGTGGATTTCTACTCAGGACTACCTATTCTACAACCATGCCAAGTTTCATTCACTCGTCCAATTTCAACCGTTTTTTGCACTAAATCCTCTACTACAATAACCATTTTCCCGTGCGAAGCCAGGGCGGGTCGCTAGTTATTAATATACTAGCGACCCGCCCCGGCTCCGCACCTTCCTCTTGAATCACTCTATCTATTAAAAAAAACCGCATCAAAATCAGTTGCGTAGTTTTAAAGATTTAAGCATACAAAGGTACATAGGGAGGGACATAGGGACAGAAAAAGCGACTTTGTTTTATACTATGTAGTGATTATTATTATTGAAGCTAATTAATCTGCTTTGCCAGTAAAGCAGAGTTCAGATTTACATTGGGCCTGATAGTGGTTGGTTGTTGCAGGCTCCAGCGCAATATATCCGCTACACGCCGGCACAGCAAAGCGGTGCGTTCAATTCCGGAGCCAAGCAGAGGGTTATTAGGTAAGATAAAATATCTACTACTGCTCTAATGTTACAAATGCTTTATTTTTATTATTATCTTATATATAAAATTCTCGTGTCACAGTTTTCGTTCCCATACTCTTCCGAAACGGGTAGACCGATTCTCATGAAATTTTGTGAGCGTATTCAGTAGGTCTGAGAATCGGCCAACATCTACTTTTCATACCCTTGAGAGCGGGCGGAGCCGCGGGGCGAACAGCTAGTTATATATATTTTTTAATTGACCTGTGCTTGTGTCGAAAAGGTACGACCAATCAAGCTTCACCGGACTTGGTTATAAATGCGAAAGTAACTCCTCCGTCTGTTAGTTACTCTTTCACGACAAAACCTCGGAACCGATTTTGATAAAACTTGGTACAGATATGGTATAGACCTTGGGGAAGGACACACGGGATTTACTAACGCGGGTGTTTACTGATGTGAGTGTTACTCATACTTAGCAGGCAAGTTAGAGTTGGTTACACAAGTGAAAGTGCTGCACATTCATGAACTACATATTCGCAGGGTAGATATTCCTTGACATGACTCTTAGGATTCTAGGTAACGCTCTAACTTAAATTTAAAAATCATATGTCAGACCTGTCAACTTAAATTTAGAGATGCAAACATCGATTTATAGTTTAGCAGGCATGCGAAAACATCCCACTTAAAATTAAGCTGAATTTGACAGCTGTGCTCTTATTTTAAATATCATTCATTCAAAAATAGATTTATTCATCTCCCATCCTTTTCGATTCCCATATGAAAAAGACGAAGAATTTATATTTAGAGTTTCTAGCGGCCACGCCGGAATTAAGCCATTTGAATCGTATGTAATTTACCACAAAAACATGTAGCTTGCTGTGTGGTACCGGCATAGAATAGTACCATCCCATCTCTTCCCGTGGGGGTCGTAGAAGTCGACCGAGGGATTTAACCAGAAGACGGGCAGCAGCGTCTTACTGTGTATCTACGACCAGACACTGTTGATCGCCAACCCGCATGCCAAGCGTGGCGATTATGGCAATATCCCCCTAATATGAAAATATATTTTTTTTGTATTGACCTATGCTTGTGTCGAAAATGTACGACCAATCAAGCTTCACCGGACTTGCGGGGGAGTGGAAGACTCTACCCCAAAAAAGTTATATACCAACGCGTCTAGGGGCGGCTCAAGGGAGCCACGGACCACGGCCTAGCGCGTTGATATTGAAAAACATCGTCAAGGAGACGACGCTTGAGGGGCTCCGTCTGTGATTTTCAATTTTGATTTTGGTTCTGGCTGCGCCCCCACCGGCGGGTACGGGCGTTGTTACCTGAAAGGTAATTATTATCTGAAGAAGAAATAGATCTTTGGGGGAGGCCTTTGTTCAGTAGTGGACGTCTATTGGCTGAAATGATGATGATGTAGGTTTGCGATTGGTCGTTAGGATGGTGGAGGCGCAGTCGGACCCGATGGAGCCGCCGCGGTTCCAGATCAACAAGAAGATCCCGCGCGCCGCGCCCTCGCCCCCCGCGCCCGTGCTGCACTCCCCCCCGCGCCGCGTCTCCGTCAAGCAGCAGCGCGACTGGAAGGTGCCGCCCTGCGTCAGCCACTGGAAGAACGCTAAAGGTCACCTAACACCCAACACAATAACACTCAATTAAAAAAAACATAACCCCCGCCACAAAACCGTAAAAAATAACCCCCGCCACAATAACTAAACAGATTGACTAAACGGATTTATAAATTAGAAATTAGAAAACTTTATTTGTAGGACATCACAACACAGAAAACAATAAGACAATAAGGCAAGAAAAAAATAACTACATAATTTAACACTATACATACATGAAACACGAACGATATAACTACGTGCAAACATCCCTCTGTTTTGCAACACCCACACAAAAAGGGCCCCACTCAGCGAAATGCCGCCGCCCGGCTGGGCCACGGCGCTGGTCTTCCGTGAGTCCTAAACGGTCGCGTCACGGACGACCACAACGTAACACGTTTACCGTATAAGGCGAGAGTAGAAGGAAGCGTTGGAAGGGGAGACAAGACGAACGTTCCAAAATCAAAACGGGGACATTCTGACAAAAGATCGGGTCAGGAGTACTCTAAACCGACGAGCATGCGTGAGAAGATTAATGAATGTGGATGAAGCGAAACAAGTGTGTTTGAATCGTAGCAAGTGGAAGGAAGTGGTCTCTGCCTAGCCTACCCCTCCGGGAAAGAGGCGTGAGTTTATGTATGTATGTACAAAACCGTTAGGTACTTAGATCCTTTCAACAACTAGAAAAGAGCTGATAACCTTCAAATGGCGAATGAAGATATTTTCTTGGATCATAGCTAAAAACTCTCGGTTGTGACACCTTGCAAACAAAGAAAACTAGATCAAAATCGGCGCAACCGTTTAGAATCTACGATGCCACAGACAGGCGTTGTCCTAATAGAACGCGATTACGCGATTCGCGCGAATTTTACTCGTACGAACGCGCGATCAAACATATTGAAGTCGAATAGGTGTCCTAATAGACGATCGCGCGATTGAACGATTTCTTCATACATTTGACAATCGCGCGTTCGCGCGAACTTGCGATGATCGCGTGGTCGCGTTCTATTAGGACAACGCCAGACAGACACCCACTTCAAACTAATAACACCCTTTTTCGGGGGTTAAAAAGGAATGATAGACTTGCCCAAATGGAACTGCGTCACAATATTAAACCGCGTAGCGAAATGGAATTGCGTCATAAAGTGAAAGTATAATCGTAAATCAAATGGAAGCATCACACAAAACAAATGGGTCACTCGATGGAATTTTAAGCGTATCTTTTTTTTTTACGAAAATGTTTGTGTCGAAAAGGTACGACGAATTAAGCTTCACCGGACTTGCGGGGAGCGGAAGACTACCCCAGAGTAGTCATGTACCAACGCTCGAACCTAGGCCTAGCGCGTTGATACGGAAAAAACATCGTGAAGGAGACGACGCCTGAGGGGCTCCATCTCTGATAAGTTTTGATTTTGGCCGGGCCCCGCCGGCGGGTACGGGCATTGTTACCTGAAGGGTAATTTGAAAGGATCTCGTTTCCATCCCACATCCAGATCGTCTTCGTGCCACGATGCTTCTGTAAGTTTCATGCTTAAGACTGTGTTCGAGACAGGTCGAAAGAAAGATGAAAAATGTATTTCACAAGGTTTAATGCTCGTAGAACAATCAATTACAGAAGAAATGTAAATAGTAAAATATACTAATAACGCAACCGTTCAGTTGTCGTATTAGATCCAGAGTGACCGGCCGTTAGAGGGCGCGCGCGCATCGGTGTACGACTGATGACGTCACGTCGTCCATCGGTTTGCAGGTTCAGTTCAGTTTCAAGGTCACGCGTCAACAGGGGCGCGTTCAGTCGCTTCGTACGAGTGCACGCGCGCTCTAACCGTTCCGTGGCTCGGTGAAATTTTACCCTGACAGCTGTCAGAGCGTAGTTTCACCCGTTCCGTGGCTCAGAGCGAAACAACCAAACAACCGTCTAATGAGATGGTTAATTTTTACTCTGACAGCTATTTGACGTTTAAAGCTTGCAATTTATGTCAAAGTCAAAAGACTCAAAAAGCCCGCCATTTTGTTTCGTAGTTACTTTATAATAATTTTATTAAATTTGTATATCACAGGCGTCTAATACGTCTGTAATGTATATAAAAGTGGAAAAAAATTGAGACAGGAGAAGAATTTTCTCTCGTTAAATATTTGAGGTTATAAAAACAACTCGATCGTTCAGTGGCTCGGTTGCAACTCAAACGGGTTAAAATTTAACCGAACAACTACGCTCGAAGCGACGGAACGCACTCTAGACCGCTTAATAATTCTGACACGAGATTTTGTGAGGCAGGTGAACCGCATAACCCACACGATAAGCAAGCTTCAAAGTAGTTTTCTAATAATATAAACCTTACGTTGTTGCAGGCTACACAATCCCGCTAGACAAGCGGCTCGCGGCGGACGGGCGCGGCTTGCAGCAGGTACACATCAACGAGAACTTCTCCAAACTGGCGGAGGCGCTCTACATCGCGGACAGGAAGGCAAGGGAGGCCGTGGAGGCGCGCGCACAGCTCGAGCGGAGGCTGGCGCAGCGGGAGAAGGAGAAGAAGGAGGAACATCTGAGGATGCTGGCGCAGAGGGCCAGGGACCATAGAGCTGGTTGGTTCACTTCTAGAACTAACTTAATTTAGAATGTTCCCACACACACTTCCTTTCAATTTCTTCGCAGGTGGCAAAACATGAAAAAAAAAAAAAAAAAATTACTACGACTGACTACTGATAAAACCCGTGTTTTGATATTTTGACACTTTCTCGCGCCAATTTTACGTGTGTAGCAGTAGTGAAACAAAATAGTATTCCATGTCTAAAAGCAGTCCACTTGCAGGCATCAGGGCTCCGGAGGAGGAGATGGAACAAGCGGAGGCGGACGAGAGCGGGCTCACCGCCGCGGAGAGGGACAAGCTGCGCGCGGACAGGCACAAGGACCGGCAGCGGGAGAGGAACCTGGCACGGCAGGCGCCGGACAAGAGGTCAGTCAGGGGTTGATATAGCAGGCGGAGGCGGACGAGAGCGGGCTCACCGCCGCGGAGAGGGACAAGCTGCGCGCGGACAGGCACAAGGACCGGCAGCGGGAGAGGAACCTGGCACGGCAGGCGCCGGACAAGAGGTCAGTCAGGGGTTGATATAGCAGGCGGAGGCGGACGAGAGCGGGCTCACCGCCGCGGAGAGGGACAAGCTGCGCGCGGACAGGCACAAGGACCGGCAGCGGGAGAGGAACCTGGCACGGCAGGCGCCGGACAAGAGGTCAGTCAGGGGTTGATATAGCAGGCGGAGGCGGACGAGAGCGGGCTCACCGCCGCGGAGAGGGACAAGCTGCGCGCGGACAGGCACAAGGACCGGCAGCGGGAGAGGAACCTGGCACGGCAGGCGCCGGACAAGAGGTCAGTCAGGGGTTGATATAGCAGGCGGAGGCGGACGAGAGCGGGCTCACCGCCGCGGAGAGGGACAAGCTGCGCGCGGACAGGCACAAGGACCGGCAGCGGGAGAGGAACCTGGCACGGCAGGCGCCGGACAAGAGGTCAGTCAGGGGTTGATATAGCAGGCGGAGGCGGACGAGAGCGGGCTCACCGCCGCGGAGAGGGACAAGCTGCGCGCGGACAGGCACAAGGACCGGCAGCGGGAGAGGAACCTGGCACGGCAGGCGCCGGACAAGAGGTCAGTCAGGGGTTGATATAGCAGGCGGAGGCGGACGAGAGCGGGCTCACCGCCGCGGAGAGGGACAAGCTGCGCGCGGACAGGCACAAGGACCGGCAGCGGGAGAGGAACCTGGCACGGCAGGCGCCGGACAAGAGGTCAGTCAGGGATTGCTAGCATACTTAGAGAGTGTTTTTAACTATGATCCTTAGAAATATCTTCAGTCATTTGAAGATTATCAGCTCTTTTCTAGTTGTTGAAAGGGTCAAGTAACGGTCATGTGGCGGGGGTTATTATTATTATTTTATTTAATGTTTTTTCATATAGTTTTTTGGTCTCTGCCTTCGTTTAGCAATTGACACGAGTTGTAGAGTTTGACAAATGAAAGTAGACAATCGATGAAATTGGAGAACATTGTACTGGCAACAAAGATACATAGAAAAAAAAAAGTATCAAATTAGCTAAATCCATGGTCCAAGAAAATAAGGTCTTGCAATTAGCCCACGTGACTGACACGAGCCTACGTCATTTCTACGTCATTTTGCCTATTCATCCTTGTTGAATGCGTGTAATAGACAAGGATGAACAGCGCAAAATGACGTAGGCTCGTGCCAGCCACGTGGTCTAATTGCAAGACCTTGTTTTCTTGGACCATGAGTAATCCATAGTTTGTTTATAACGGGTTTAGCAATGGTGTTCATCACAATTTCGTACAGAAATTTCGTTCTCAAAATCTTTTAGAAAAATTTAAATTTTATTAATTTCATCTCGTTTTACTTAAAGCTGAAGCAATAGCGCGCTGTCAGTTTGTATGAAAATAATGCTGTACGCTGATTGGTGTTTGAAAATACGTTCCGTTGTACGGTACTTTTTATTCAAAAAATAAATAAAACAAAATCTATACTATAATTGCAGTCTATTATTGTAGACTCTACATTACTTTGCGTGTTTTGGAAAACAATGAAACCATAGAGTTTGTTCGTCCACTTAGCTAGTTACCGCCAAATTTACGAAACGGTTAAGTGAAAACTGATAGTGCAAACAAATTTTTTTTAAAGCTCTTCTGTTTGGCTTAGTTTTTTGTTAACTACGTTAAACCTATGACGAGGTTAGTGAAAACGGGTGTATGTGTGTTTGTGGTATCAAACGAATGAAAGTTTGTTGTTGTTGTTCCCCCAGGTCCAAGCTAGTGAAGGATCGCGAGCGCGACATCTCTGAGCAGATCGCGCTGGGGCTGCCCGCCAAGCCGTCGACGCAGGGCGAAGGCATGTTCGACCAGAGACTCTTCAACAACTCCAAGGGAATGGACCAAGGCCAGTACTTACTCAGCTTGCGACTTTTTGTTTTTATTCATCTATTGGCTGGCACACAGAATCGGCTTGCAACTAACTCTAACTGTCTAACTTAGTAGATCCAGCTCATATATGTCCCCACCGAGGGGCTCGAGCCTACCTTGGTACCAGGGTGAATGCCTTAGTCGAACACGCTGGCCCAGTGCGGGTTGGTCAACTTCACACACAACCTTTGAATTTCTTCGCAGGTGTGTGCAGGTTTCCTCACGATGTTTTCCTTCACCGTAAGAGCGTCGAATAAACGTACATTATGAATTCGAAAATCGAAAACACATTGTTACGTGCCGAGGTTTGAACCCGCGAACTTCGGAATGGAAGTCAACGGGCCTAGCCACTTGGCCACCGACGCTCTACTACTTACTTACTTGTACTTACTTAGCTTGTGACTAACCCACGTTCTATCACTACATTCATTAACAGCTCATACATGTCCCCACCGAGGGGCTCGAGCCTACCCTGAAACCAGGGTGAATAGGCCTTAGTCGACCACGCTGGCCCAATGCGGGTTGGTCAACTTCACACACAACCCTTGAATAACTTCGCAGGTGTGTGCAGGTTTCCTCACGATGTTTTCCTTCACCGTAAGAGCGTCGAATAAACGTACATATGAATTCGAAAATCGAAAACACATTGGTACGTGCCGAGGTTCGAACCCGCGAACTTCTGAATGGAAGTCAACGGTTCTAGCCACTAGGCCACCGACGCTCTTCTAATCACTACATACATAGTATAAAACAAAGTCGCATTCTCTGTCCCTATGTCCCTATGAATGCTTAAATCTTTAAAACTACGCAATGGATTTTGATGCGGTTTTTTTTAATAGATTAAGTAATTCAAGAGAAAGGTGGTTTAATTACATAATTTTTATTGTATTGTGATTATGAGGTAATGTGGGTACCTCTTTTGATATAGTGATTGTAGTGTGGCATCGGTTATGCCGTCTCTTTTACTTTTGATACTGGCCGCATGTTTGTTCGAAATTTAATAATTTTAGAATTGATTGATTTTGATAGTTCCAGCAGTGGACGTCAACTGGCTGAAATGATGATGATGATGATGATAGTTTCAGTCAGTTTGTATCCGATTCTTCCCTGGAGCTGTTATAAAACGCTCCAGGATTAGTCCCTCAGGGAATTAGAAAGTAAATTGGTTCTTAAATGGTATAGTGTAGGCGTCTCTGTGCGAAATAAATGTTTTAGTATATTATAGATACGTGACTTTAATTCATAGTAGACCGCGTCGGTCTTACAGTAGACAAAATAGTTCTGCTTGAAAGTGTTGTATGCGAACATTATATTATCTACCTTCAGAATTTTTTGTGTCGGATTTTACATGGTTTTGTTTGAGATAAATTTTAGAATAATAAGTTGATTAATTTGAATGATTTTTATAATCCAATACTTCTGTATTTATTACCTCACTTTTTACTAGTGCCATCTATTGAACCGTTCTGTAAGGATTTTTTCTTTCTTAATTTGGTACTAGAAAGTTTCCCATTTTTCACGTTTGAAAGTGTGACAGTCTATTTCGATGGTGACAGTAGAAAGTCCCCCGCAGGCAGGCTTCTGTCACACGCTCGTGTACTTTCGAAAGTACAACGGACAGAGCGGCGCCGAACGCCCGGCTTAGCGCTTGAACCGCACGATTCTCGCCAAAACTATGAAATCACTGAGACTTAGTTCTGAGCAGAAAGTATTATTATTAATATTTTGTAGGCTATTAAAGAGCAGGTATTTTCGCTTTTGTATGGAGTGATGTATCTGTTACGTAAGTAACTATTTATGAATCTGTGCCGCAGGTTACGGTGACGACGAAGCGTATAACGTGTACGACAAGCCGTGGCGCAACCAGGACAACATCGGCGCGCATATATACCGGCCCAGCAGGAACGCGGACAGCGACAACTATGGAGGGGACCTCGAACAGATCGCTAACACTCGCAGGTACGCAGCACTAGTATATACACGGGCAGGCCTCCGTCACTCTATATACTTGCGCGCTATAACTACCTACCGCCCGGCCGAGCGGTCTCGGGCCGACCCAGGGGCGCGTTCAGTGGCTTCGTACGAGTGCACTCGAGCGCGCTCTGGTGCGCGCTCTAACCGTTCCGTGGCTCGGTGAAATTTTACCCTGACAGCTGTCAGAGCGTAGTTTCACCCGTTCCGTGGCTCAGAGCGAAACAACCAAACAACCGTCTAATGAGATGGTTAATTTTTACTCTGACAGCTATTTGACGTTTAAAGCTTGCAATTTATGTCAAAGTCAAAAGACTCAAAAAGCCCGCCATTTTGTTTCGTAGTTACTTTATAATAATTTTATTAAATTTGTATATCACAGGCGTCTAATACGTCTGTAATGTATATAAAAGTGGAAAAAAATTGAGACAGGAGAAGAATTTTCTCTCGTTAAATATTTGAGGTTATAAAAACAACTCGATCGTTCAGTGGCTCGGTTGCAACTCAAACGGGTTAAAATTTAACCGAACAACTACGCTCGAAGCCACTGAACGCACTCCAGGACCAATTCCCCATTGTCTAAACGTGTGACGTAGAGTGGCGCAATACAAGAGAGAGAGAGATGCAGCAACTACTTCTGCACGCCTAGCGCCGTGCGATCTGAATTGCACTTTATTGTAACGGATCTAGGGTTGCAATTTATATGAATTATGTCGCCTAGTGCAGCTTCTGTAGGGACTACTATTTGGTATTCTGTGACACGGAGTACAAGCGAATATTCCTATCTGCCATTTAGGTCTGTGTTAGATAGGAGTATTTGCTTCTTTCACGTCGATATCTTAAGTAAAGTAAAACGTTTATTGTTTTTTTTTTTAAATTGACCTATGCTTGTGTCGACCAATCAAGCTTCACCGAACTTGATCCGTTTATTGCTGTACTTGCCAAGGAGGCAACACTGATCAGCCCTCACCTAGGAGATGAACGCGGGCACGGTACTTTGAAAATTGATTTTTGAAAATAAAGTAAAATCTAAACGTAATCTTTAGTACCTAATCTAAATCTTATCTTAATTAGGTGTGTCCCACAGCTAGGCAAAGGCCTCTCTACTATTCTCGAAGTCTGTTAATAATGTTTTGTGCAGTCGATTACATAAAATGTGTAAACTAGTGGTGTTGTTGCAGGTTCGTGGCGGACAAGGAGTTTGCGGGTACCAGCAGCAGCAACACTCGCAGCGGACCCGTGCAGTTCGAGCGGGACGGCGGGGAACCCGTGAGTACACACACACACACACACACACACACTGTTAAATTATTTTGTGTCTTGTAGCACCATCTATCCAAAGCTTTCTGAATTACCGAGATAGATGGTGGTACAAAGGCTGCATTCAAACTTACCTCAGCTTGCGGAAGCACACTAGCGCCATCTAGGCTTAGTTCGTTAACAGCTCATATATGTCCCCACCGAGGGGCTCGAGCCTACCCTGATACCAGGGTGAATAGGCCTTAGTCGACCACGATGGCCCAGTGCGGGTTGGTCTAGGCTTAGTATATAAGCAGAAATTTGTCATTAACGATCTCTTTCATTTCCCGTCGTTGCTCCGAATGGCTGTCTTTTGTATTAATAAATCTCCTGAAGACGCTGCAGTATTTTTTCCTTGTTCTCAATATAATATATCGCGACACACACACACACACACACACACACACACACTCACACACACACACATACGAGTACTCGGACACTCCATATAACTAACAAGTTTTAGTTACCTGCACCATCTTGAATAACTGCTGCAATAATTTTGTCTTAAGAAAATCTGAAATTTGGTTTATGTTGCTGTTATTGGTTTATGTTCTGTTTGTGTAATAATGTGTCTTGTGCTGCGATTTCAATAGTGTCAAAAGAATAACAAAATAGTTTCATAAAAGATGAGTTTTGGATTAGGTTTAGGTTCAACAAGCCCTCTTATTTACATCAAATATAAAATTTTTAGGAAAACAAAGGAAGGCCTTGGGGGAGGCCTATGCCCAGCAGTGGCATGAAGTAGTCCAGTAAAGTATAAGAGAAAGAAATACCAATATCTGTTATTGACTTCGCCATTGTCTTTGTGGTGTACTGCAGGGATTTATGTTTGGTCCTTTACTATATATAGTTTATACAAATGATTTGTGTTACTTGAAAGCAGGCGCGGCCGGCGGCGGCGGAGGCGGACTTGGATCCGTTCGGTCTGGATCGGTTCTTGATAGAGGCCAAGCGAGCTGACAAGACCAGTAGGAAGAGGGACCACCACGACGACAGACATCGCGGCGACAAGAAGAGGCGCGAATAGGTCAATAATTAATGCTACTGTAATCAACTACTGTGCTTTTCTTTAGTATTTTCTTCGTCTTAGACAAGCTTTAACGTATGTGTTTCCTCTCAAAAAACAAGGAATTTGATGACCTAATGTGTGCACTTGGCAAAAAATAAAGATTTGTCCGTCTCAAAAATGCAATCAATTATTGCAATTTGTTTAGCCTTAACAGAACGAAATCAATACTATATTTATTATAACATTGTTTGTTTCAACTAAATAGCTTAATGATATTATATTTTGTTTCAGATTCCTTCACCTGCCTTATTCATAGGTTTAAGTTATGTAGATGTAATTATAAATGTAAAAAGGTTATGTACATACTTTAGCACAGTCAATAGACCTACCGTAAGGGCTCTCACACATAACTGCAGATTTGCAACTTTCTGCGAGCTCGCTGAATGCATAGCAACAACTTCCGATCTGTATTGTGTGTGATCCCTTAACTAGGAGACTAGCTTATTCAATAAAACTACAATTACTGATAAACCAAAACTTATTTATCATTATTCAGTTAACAGCTATGAATTGTAATAAAGTATTTCGAAGAATTTATCGAGCTGCTTAATTAAGGTGAAGTTTAACATAAAAACAACACTGTTTGCTGAAGAGTTTTGATCTATTCACGACCCTAATATGAGAATGTCTAATTTGCATAATGTAAAAATAGCAATATATCCAAGTAAAGCTTTGTCCAACCACTTCATTTTTATTATAATTTGTAGTTTTATTGAACGCGCTCAGTTATTAGGTTAAGATTTTGTTAGTGATGTAGCATTAAGTCGCGTTTTAATTTCTCTATATAAGCTGATTTTGTAGTTGTTTCGTGTAGCTAGCTTGCTTGTTTACTTTCAAATGGTTACAAAATCACTTTATGTAGAGCAAATATTTCATTTCGTATATTATAAGTGTATTTTATATTTCTGCTTATTGGCAGATTGTCTTTGCTGTATTTTGTTATGAAATTTCGTTCGTTATGAAGATGCAGTTGGTTACATTTGCAACTGGTCTAATTTGCGATTAGTCTAAAATTATCTCTAAATACGTAACATAAACGTTATCTACGGATAAATAAATATTTTTTCAAAAAGCCTGCAACTACAAACGAAATTTCAATTTAGATTAACTGCAACTAAACCATTCGTAAATTAAACTAATAGCAACATAGAATTCATGCATTTCGTATGGTTTTTTGATCATTAGATAAACGAAAAATAAAGTCTATGACTCTATGTACACCTAAACGTGAAATTTAAGTATTC
Organism: Teleiodes luculella; assembly: GCA_948473455.1. Lineage (NCBI taxonomy): Eukaryota > Metazoa > Arthropoda > Insecta > Lepidoptera > Gelechiidae > Teleiodes > Teleiodes luculella. Next base: position 3,601,562 of record OX419607.1, read on the forward strand.
GCTTAAGACGAACTCTCAGAGGGGTTCTATATATCGTATGTGGATTTCAAGGTTCGCGACTAGCCTCAGTATAGACCCGTGATATCTCGTTAGTCGATTGCTGCTGTATGTGTATTGTAACTAAACTGTTTGCGTTGCTGTGTATCCTGTTCATTCATGGTGTTAATTTTTTATGCCTTTCATGAATAAATGTGAACATATTTTTTCATGCTATTTTTCAGAAATATTTTCCATTATTTATTAACAATCAGTCTTACTCATGTAAATTCATCGTATGTTTCAAAATATTCTTCTTTAGTTAGTAAAATATGTAATTATTAATTTTTACCGCAAGGTATTTAGTTTCAATAAATTGTAATCTATACTTATACAAACAGTTTTTCTATATCATACTTGTCTAAAGAACCTCACGAGAATAATAATTTCTACCACATCTGAGACGTAGAATGTCCTATTCGCATTATAGACTGAGAGCTAGCGACCAAATCCTTCATGTGGCTTCAGCTGTATTGAAACTCCGTTGGCTACATCCCTGAACTTCCTTTTTCTATAATCTTCGTGCTGGCAGGCCGCGGGCGGTGGGTGCGGTTGTAGTGGGGTGGGAAAAAAAAAGAAAAAAAATGTGGGCTCAGCGACTTTAATTTTTTTTTCAAACAGTTGCTCTGTACTCCCTGTGCACCCACAAAAAAATTTAAATCGATCGGGTGGTGGGAAGGGGTTGCCAGCGTTAATTAAAAGTACCAAAAGAATAATAATTTTCGTGTGGGCTCAGCTGTATTGGCTTTTTTTCTGACGCGAGATTAATCTCTCTCTCTCTCTATCTCACAGATCAGTATGTTAACACACTACTACAGAGGATGGAGTTTCGTAACTATTTAAATCTCAGCAGAGTTTGCCGAGCGTGCCTCGAATCGATGTGGTTACGTAGTGTTGTGATGTGGTTACGTAGTGTTGTGTGTGATGTGGTTGCGTAGTGTTGTGATGTGGTTGCGTAGTGTTGTGATGTGGTTACGGAGTGTTTTGATGTGGTTACGCAGTGTCGTGATGTGGTTACGCAGTATCGTGATGTGGTTACGCAGTATCGTGATGTGGTTACGCAGTATCGTGATGTGGTTACGTAGTGTTGTGATGTGGTTACGGAGTGTTGTGATGTGGTTGCGTAGTGTTGTGATGTGGTCACGTAGTGTTGTGATGTGGTTACGGAGTGTTGTGATGTGGTTACGTAGTGTTGTGATGATGTGGTTACGTAGTGTTGTGATGATGTGGTTAGGGTTACGGAGTGTTGTGATGCGGTTACGTAGTATTGTAATGTGGTTACGTAGTGTTGTGATGTGGTTACGTAGTGTTGTTATTAATCACTGATTAGATTAACATTAGTGAACTCTCATTAAGTGACAGAATAAAAGACGCATTTTATAAATACCATTTATTTAGCGAGCCTTAGGTCAACAGTCAATTACAAACGCAACACTTATGTAAAACAATCTCAAGTCTTTGTACAAGGCAATTTTGTATTAACAATATCACTATGTGAAAAGCAAAAATTAACAACAGCAAAGACTTTTTAAACTTCAATGAGATTATTAAAAAGAAAACTGAATTTTCGTCATTAATTTTTGCTTTTAACGATTTTATCTACCATTGACCATGATCGCATATTTTGATTACTATTATTTGAATTCAAACTTCACAAGAAATATTAAAATAAGTTAAAACTCGAGGTTAATAAGGTTCAGTTAAATATAATTGTTTTTAAACTGAGTATTATATAAAATAAATACATAAATACGTATATGTAATAATTATATCATTCAATAATCACGTAAGTACGTTGAAATAAAATTAAATTGAATATTAGTTTTATTGAATCGAGGAATGTTATAAGGAACAGAAATATTATTTAATACAAAATAAGTAAAAAACACTTCTTGTCAAACATGATTCACGTCCGTACTCTTCAAACTTTAGTTTTCTTTAACATTCTGCAAACAATGTTAAAAAATATCATACCAAAGTAATATTAATTCATTTAAAAGCTAAATAGAAAAACTTATTGAATTTGAAAATGTGTAAATCTGTTATAAGATTTCGCACGATGTTTTTTTTTTAATAAGATTATATTTTATTTTACTCTAAACTGTTATTTTGTATTCATCAATAAAATAAATCGATAAGTGATTCACAGACAATGAAATTCTAAAACTTATATCTCAAGAAACATGTGAAATCTGCAAATCAAATACAAACATCACAGGTCACAGGACCAGGAAACACTATGTTTATTATGAAAAGGTTTTTGAACACTCGTTATTTTCTTAAATCAATACAAAATCACAGTGTACGAGTAGCATTTTTTTACTACGAATATCTATCTAAGTATAATTAGATCTTTTACGGCAAATCAAAGTTTGTACGACACTATTTACCTTAATAATACTTTTACAATTTCGAACCTCCAAAGAAAAATTATAACTAAAAATTACGATTAATAGTAAGACTATATTTTGGTGCAGGCAACACTAAAGTGGTTGTTTAAGCTATAAGACGGAGAACACAAAATGCGTACGATTATAAGATACAAAAAAATGCAATTTAATGAGCAAACTCAGTGAACCTTTTCAGTGCAACACAGAAGAGATGGAATACTGACGTAACTAAATTTCTCACAATGGCCACACTAAAGCAATGATTGGTTGTTTAACCACCGAAAAATAACGTGATTGGCTGAAAGTTGAGCAGTGTTACCTTTGTGTTGCACTGTGGTTATTGATGGTATAAAAACGTTTTCCTTCCTTTAAAAAAAAGCGTTAAGTCTCTATCGAAGGATGAAAGCTGATTAGTTTGAGCGATATAAAACCTGATAGTGACATGATTATTTTTAATTAATAAACATGAGTTAGATGAGGGTGCCTCTGAAAATTATAGGCAGCCGTTATTGCCTTTTGTGATGAACACTTTTCCACAAGATGGTATTATTTAGTTTGGAAACTAAGTATGAATCTAAAAAGCGTCTGTCTAAACTAAACTACGTTATTTTTTGCGCGAGACATTTTCTTCCAAAAGACTATAGGATTACTACTCGATGTTAGTGTTCAATATGATTATTTCATTATAATAAGTATATCGTCGTTCGGTTTTGTTTGACAGCAATTTTCTAATGTCAGTTTGATCAGATTCAGCCAGAAGTGTTAAAATGACTTCAGTACGCGGCTAGTGAAGTGACTATAATTGAATCGAATTGATGTCGTATAAACGCGATCGTGGAATAATAATGTGCTACAATATAGGTATTCTCTTCAAGTTTTTGTCGAAAAGATAAAAATGAGCTTAAATTCGTATATTTGCTATTGAGAAATACTTTTTTTTTTAAACAGAACTGGTAGTGGTCAGAACAAAGTGAAGAAAGTTGATAGGAAAGGATTTAACCAATTGTTTTTTGTGCAATAAATCAAAATGATATGATTTAGAAGAAAAGATTGTCATTTCGAAGTAGAGAATACCAGTTGTAATTTATATTTGCGTTCCAAGACGCGCTAAAAGTGATTTTGTACAAAAAAAAAGGAAGGTGAATGATGAAACAGTTAACATTTTCCTCCTTATTCATAAACATTGCTTTTAAACAATATTTCTGTTCCTTTCCAACACTTAAAATAAATTTCATAGACATTTAAAAGTCGGACGAGGACATAATATTGATTAACTGCAATGTTCATGATTAAGAATCTATCTAGACATCAGAAAACTCGATAATATCACTTTCAGCGCGTCTCGGAGAGCTCCCAACCCGTAGTGTCAGGTGCTATGCTACCGTCATATCACAAAAGGGTGCATCTAACAATGTTTCTCAAAATTAATTTAAAACACCACTTTGTTGTGTTTTTTGTCTAATTTTGAGACAATCTGTCAGATGCATCTTATTCTGTAATGACGACAGCACATGGTCTTAAAAAACAAGGCCTTCTACTCCGACCACGTGACTTGACACAAGCCTACGTCATCATGCTGTTCATCCTTGTCGAATGCGTGTTAATAGACAAGGATGAACAGCATGATGACGTAGGCTTGTGTCAAGTCACGTGGTCGAAGTAGAAGACCTTGGGCTCAATTCTGCCGTGGCCGCTAAAATTTAAAATTTAAGTTGTTGGTCTCTTTCATTCATATGGGAGTCGAAAAGGATGAAGAGATGAATGAATGATAATATTTAAAACCCTTATTTATTTATATTATTTAGTATTGTAGAAAAACTGCAATTAATTAATTATGCAATTATATTTAAAATAAGCAGCGCAGCTGTCAGATTCAGCTTAATTTAGTCGGGATGTTTTTAAATTCATGCTAAATTACGCGTAAACTCGATGTTTGACGTGTCTAAATGTAGGTTGGCAATCACCTGTCCCTTTTTGTTCTTAAGAACGTGAAAGAGACATAACAACTTAAATTTAGATATTTTAGCGGCCATGCCGAATTGAGCCCCTTGTTTTTCTAGACCCTGCGACAGCATATACGTGTGTGTGTGTGTGTCCCTAGTCGTCCTTGCGCGCGCGTCTCTTGCGCACCTCGGGCGCCGCGTCGCCGGCCGCCTCGGGGGGCCCGGGCGCGGGGGGCTGCTCACCCTCCTCCTCTGACGTCTGCAATATCACAAACCATTCATGTACACCAACTAAACATATTTTTTTTTAGCCTATTTCGTGTCCCACTGCTGGGCAAAGGCCTCCCCGGGGAGGGGAACTAAACAATACCACAGTAAAACCAGTAGGCCTACTATGTAAGTAGCGACACGCTCGAGAAGCTGTCAAACGCGACATATTGACAGAACCGCTATGGCTCTAATGTCACTATGTCGCGTTTGACAGCTTCTCGAGCCTGTCGCTACTTACATAGTAGGCCTACAGTAAGGTATCTTCAAAGAAACGTGCCGCTGTCGGTTTGAATGTGTGCGTCCGCGCCGCGCGCCGTGTAGGCACGCGCTGTCACGCACATAGCTAACACAGTAGCTAAGGGGGCGGCAGTACGGGCTAAATGCAAGCGTGTGCGTGACGGCGCGTGCCTGTAGGCTCTCACATTCAAACCGATGCGGCCAGTTGGTATGGAGATAACGTACTGTTCTGAGTCTACTGTGACAATACCGTCGAACCTAATAAACCCTCCGACCGCCTCCGTAACTGATCACACGACAACAACAAAAGGAAAGCGAATGACAGCGGTGGTAATAGGGAAGATAACTGAATCCAAAATAAAACCATTTTAACAAAAAATTAGACCACCGACAAAACTGAAAAGAAAACAAGCCTACGTCATCATGCTGTTCATCCTTGTCTATTAAGACGCATTCGACAAGGATGAATAGCATGATGACGTAGGCTTGTGTCAAGTGACAAGTCACGTGGTTCGAATGCAAGACCTTGTTTTCTTAGACGATGATTATGATTATAAAGTGTACTCACATCAGGCGGCGAGTTTTTCTCGGCGTCGCTGTCGTCCTTGTCGTCTACTATGTCGTCGTTAATCAGCTCCTGTTCGTCGTCGCTTCTCTTGTCGCGCGCTTTGTCCAGCTCCGTCTGTGAGATGAGGACCTTGTCGGAGCGGCGAGGTGGGTACAGGAGGTCTATTATGCACACTAACACCTGCAAAAAATTGTAAGGATTTAATTATAGGTACTATCAGCAAAGTTGCCGCTAACCCACCTTAAGGGATAATATTGTGTGCAGTGACCCGAGACAAAGTATGCTAGGCCCCGCCTAGTTGTTTTTTTTTTCGTCATTAACGTTATATTGACATACTCAACTATAAACATTTCTTTTTGAGTCTTCATTTCTTCAGAAATATACTTCAAAAATTATCGGTAATTGGTAAATCAAACAAAAAGGCGGGGCTGGAGAAGATCATCGCGTGCAAGGGAAATATTTTTAAACTGCGCTAGCGGGAACTTTGCTGATTGTACCTATGATTAACGAAGTGTTACAATAAGTCAATAGGTGGTCTTATTGCTAAAATTATATTGTTATCGCAATACGTACAGCAATAGTGAAAGCGCAACTAACAAACATCTAAAATTTAATTCAGTTGACCGTAACCACAGGTCGGACACTCCATACAGCAAACGCGTTTTGAAAACCTACTGTTTTTTGAATAACAACTGAATATCAACTACAAGTCAAACACTGACACGCTGTGTAAAGCACCCCAGAACACCCCAGTAGAGTCCCGCGGCGCCTGCGGGGTGCGGGGCGGGGAACTCATGCCGGCGCGGGGGGGTGTGTTCTTTCTGTACAGGTTAGTACTATTATTTTCTTCTGTGGCGATAGTTGAACGTGACAACGATTGTGCCTCTTTGTCGCTCGCTCCGCGCTCTCGCTTGCACTTCAAGCCTTAAATGGAACGCCTCAGCCGCGCGGTAACGCCGCATTGCGTCATGTTTTTTCGTGCGTGCAGCCGGCTCCATCGAATTATAAGACGTTGTCAAAATGATTAACAAAGTTACCAGTCCGAGCAACGCTCCGATGAATATGGTGGCGATGGCGAAGATGAGGTAGGAGCCCCACGTGGGCAGCCCGTACTGCTCCATCAGCGTCGTGTGCACGCTCTGGAATACAAACACATAATCAGCATTGTATTGTCATTACAATACTCGTAGCATAGCATTGGAATAACGCATTTCCTGCGGTAAAAGATACCCTATGTGTTATTCAGATGTATAAGCTACTAGCTTTCCGCTGCGGCTTAACAGTTTTTCCCGTGGGAATGAGGCATTTTCCCGCGATAAAAGGTAGCCTATGTTACTTAGGGTATAAAGATAAGATAAAACTTTATTTAGCAAAAGTAGAGGATTGTAGCTTTCAATTGTGAAAGAATTTTTGAAATTGGCACAGTAGTTTATTCATTACAAACACACACACATACACAATAAATCTTTCCTCTTCATAGTATAGTACAATAACATTCTAAAGTTTCATTAAAAATCATGCAGTGGTTTCTGCATATAAGAGTAACAAACATCCATCCTCACACCCCTTCAGGTAACAATTACCCTTCAGGTAACAACGCCCGTACCCACCGGCGGGGGCGCAGCCATAACTAAAATCAGAATTGATAATCAGAGACGGAGCCCCTCAGGCGTCGTCTCCTTCACGATGTTTTTCAGTATCAACGCGCTAGGCCGTGGTCCGAGGCTCCCTTGAGCCGCCCCTAGACGCGTTGGTATATGACTTTTCACTACCTCACTTCATGTATACTAGAAGTCAACACAAACATGTCCCTTTGATTATACTTTTACCATGCTGAGTACACGTTTTGGGTTGGGATCTAGTATAACATTTTGTCTTTTTATAAAAACTGCTTTTAATCCCAGTCTGTTTTGTGTACCTAAATAAATAAATAAATAGTAGGATTGTTCGACTGACCCTGAGCACTTGGCTGAGCTTGAAGAACTCAGCGACGAGCGTCATCTGCACGCTGTGGGGCGCCTTCCAGCCGGGCACGGGGTCCACGGCCTGCCAGCGCGCCTGCTCCACGAACCCTAACATGGAGTCCGCGTCGCGGGGACCCTTGTACTGACGGAACTCTGAGTCCTTCACACTGGAACACAAGCATTTCAATATTTATAATCCGATACGAAAGGTAATCGAAGTATCGAAATCATTATCACTACATAGTATAAGGCTGCTTTTCCACCAGAGCTGTGCGAGGTAGCTAAGCGGTGTGTGAGGAAAAAATCCACCAATAGAATCACTTCATTTTCCTAGCCTATTGGTGGATTTTTTCCTCGTACACCGCTTAGCTACCTCGCACAGCTCTGGTGGAAAAGCAGCCTAAAACAAAGTCGCTTTCTCTGTCCCTATGTATGCTTAAATCTCCCGTGCGGAGCCGGGGCGGGTCGCTAGTTAATTGTAATTTACTGGCACCCGCCCCGGCTCCGCACGGGAAAATGGTTACTGTGGGTTATCCTTAAGTATATTATGCATGTATTATACATATAAACCTTCCTCTTGAATCGCTCTATACATTAAAAAAACGCATAGAAATCCGTTACATAGTTTTAAAGATTTAAGCATACATACATAGGGATATAGGGACAGAGAAAGCGACTTTGTTTTATACTATGTAGTGATACGAAAAATTATAATCGAAATAATTATAATTAAAGCCCGACCAGAGAAATAAAAAACCTCTGGAACTAATTTTTTAAGGGAAATTGTGGCCATTGTTATAAAAACACGTGGCGCCCCCAGAGCAGGTTTTTTATTTCTTTGGTCAGGCTTTAAAACAGTAAAAATACGCTAATATACTGATAAGAATATTATTATTTCTAACTATATTAATATAACATGATTACATCGCTTAATTACAATAAATAATATATATTATTAGTTAAATTAACATAAAAAAAAGTTAAATGCTATAGTTTTATTATTAAAAATGTAACTTAGGCCGCGGGAAGCCGCTGGATGTGGGCAGCGCAGGACCGATAATTGTGGAGATCCTTGGGGGCCTTTTTCCAGCAGTGGACGTCTCCAGGCTGAGATGATAATGATAATAATAATAATAATAATAATAATAAAACTTTATTTAACGCAAAAATCTTACAATGTTGCTATCGATGTTCACCATATTGTGTACAATATTTGTAAAATACAAGCCAACACAATCGGGTTTCGAGATCCCCTGAACTAGTTTGCACTGTATCTCAGTGGACCTCTATTCCTATTATTATGACTAATGATGATGAACTTTTTAATTAATCCAAAGAACATTTAATACTCACTGGAAGATGGTGGGCAGTGCGGTGACGACGAACCGGCCGCTAAGCCCCGGCGACTTGGTGACGTCAACGGCCGCCGTCCGCAGCTCTAAGCTCTTGCGAGCCGCGCGCGACGACAGCTCCTTCCACGCCGGCGCGAGCGCATTGCACGCCGGGCACCATGGCGCGTAGCTGGAAACAGGAGACATTCTCCTCACTTTACATACGTCTCACTCTCTCTCACATCATAACCTTGAAAATTACCATAGTTTTTTTTCTAATTTTCATAATATTTTCAAAAGAATAAAGTTCAGATTTTTTTGTTCATACATGTCTTTTCCATTGATATAAAAACAATTATGTGGTGATAATCCACTTTTACAGCATGATGTTGTTAAGTATGTTTATATGAAGGGCTCCACAAAGTGAAAAATTTATATGACAATTATTTAAGTCCGGTGAAGCTTGATTGGTCGTACCTTTTCGACACAAGCATAGGTAAATCCAAAAAAAAAAAGACAATTATTTAAACATTTTTGTTCAATAAGGGTGAAAGTTCGAAAAAAATTGGTTAGTTACCATTTACAAGTTTACTACAGTTTAATTTGTTGAAAAATTAACTTTAAGTAAAATTTCCAACGGGAGCAAATTCTTTGAAGTGTTTGGAAAACATCATAATTTTTAAATTAATGTTTAATACTTTAAAAAAATAAGTAGTGTGACGTGCTCAGTTTTGACGCCGCGCACGTAACCTAAAAATTCTGCGTTAAATTAAAATTATAAACAATGGAGATAGAATTCCGGGATTTGGGAGTTTTTTTTGGAAATTTTGTCCTCTTTAAGAATCTTTTTTTTTATTATTTCTTATTTCTTAAATGTATAATAGTTTCGGAGTTCGCAACAAAAAACTAAATACTTTTTATAACTTTTGCAATTTTTTGTGTGCTAATATATGCTTCCAATACATTTTTCTAGATGTCATTCCAGATCGAATGAGCTATCACACGTATTTTTAAGAGCAGTATCTCTATTTTTCACCATTTTCAACTTATCACTTAGACTATAAGAATTAATGAAAGGTAATAAGTAAGTACAGTAGAACAAACAAACATGTTTGATGACATCAGCGCATGATGTCATTTAAGTATCTCATTAAAATAGATGTTTAACATTCCAGTAAGTTGAGTTATCTTTTTAATAGCCTAATTACTTAGAATGTGTAAACCTTTCTTAAAATATACAAAAGAAAAGGTCAAGTTGTTTACTATTTATTATCATTAAAATATGTACATATTTAACCAGCAATTGTAAGGTATTATAAACATAAAAACATTTTTTTGTATGGATAAGTAAATTTTTATATAGATCTCATAGGTAAATATTAAGGGCAAGGAAACCATTGTATGGCAAATGCTAAGATGAGCATTAAAAGAATAAAATTAAGAATTTACAAGTTATTTGAGGACTGAAATAAATATGTTTGCCCTGGGCAGGGTTGGAAATAGCAACATTTGCTTCAAAGGCAGATACACTAACAACTAGACTAGGACGGGGTCATCTAAGTCAGAAGTACCAAAAACTGATTAGAATATTTGACGTTCCACATGCAAAGGTACCTTATGGTCAGTATTGAGTTGCGCATATCTCTGTAATCAGCAACTAATAAGCTATTCAAATCCAAAAGGATTTTCTTTGTACGAAAACCCGCCATAAGGTACCTTTGTACGTGGAACGTTACATATTATTATATAATTATATCTGAAAGCAATCAAGTGGAAAAAAGTGGCCCCTGCCTCCATTGAAAAAAGGCGTGAGTTTATGTATGTATGAGTTACAAAATGTGCAGCTGACTCATACAAAGGTGACTAAATGCATTCTAAGATAGAGCCAGAAATTTACTATTCAGATCTGAAGTTGACTCTCTGACCGATATTATTCATGTAACAAGCATGCATCATCTATGGTAGAGTAACTTAACCCACTCACGCGAGAAACTATGATATATATTTCATTCATTGAATATGCTTGTTTACAGTTATAATTATGCTTGATTCCTGGATGAGTCTTATATAAAATGAGGTGACAATAGTTTCTCCTAACAAGATTTCGGCAAAATGGGATCATTGTTAGTAGTTTTTGTTAGAAATGTTAACAATAGCACGTCACGGTAGTTGGAACGGTTCTTTGGGATGCAAAACGGCCTTGACAGAAGTTAATGAACTCTGTACATACAGCAGGGGACATCTTCAACTCTAGTTTTCATATTGAAATAGTATTTGTTTTATGTTAAAAGTATGTCGATTGGATGCTTCAGTACACGTTAATTGGGATTCGATGAGAAAAGACCATGGTTTTATTACAAATATGATTTTGACACGTTTTTGAAAACAGCCGACACCGGCTAGTTTAAAAGTACTCACAATTCCACCATCCATTCCCCTTCTAGTATTTGCCTCCAATTATCTTCATCTAGTTCACGATTGGCACTAACTAAACTACTTGAATAACATGTTATAATCGTGAAAACAACGAAAAAATGTAAAAATTTAGGAATTCGGTAAGCACACGCCATGTCTGATTTTGATTTGATGTTGCTATACTTATAAAACACAAATAAAACTACTCCTAAACCGATTCCTATAAATACTACTACAGTACACACACAGCTACAGTATTACAATTTCATTATCTTTGGCACTACTCTTCTGCTGCAAGTTGTGTGTAGTGTTTAAAGCCATTCACAAAACGTAAGTTTTAATAATAATTGGTTAATGGCTCATCAATAAGAGTATTCTATTGAAAAAAAAAAAACTTACTAAAATAATAAAAATACTCTCAAATGGCAACCCAGAAAGAAGTTTTAATTGATTTCACTAGATGGCGCAACGTACAATGAGCACATTTGTAAAACTTCTATGATTTAGCATTAGAGGTCGTTACATATCGTATCATACATACCTGTGAAATGGAAAAAAATAAGCGTAACTTGATTTTTAGAACTAACCAGACAAGCAACAAGGGTAAAAGTGATGCAGAATAAATTGAACAAATACACATACAGCCGCCGCCTTTTTCCCGGAGGGGTAGGCAGAGACCACTTCCTTCCACTTGCTACGGTCCAGTCCAGACATACTTCTTTCGCTTCATCCACGTTCATTTATGAAATTAGGAATTGTAGGGCAATCCCATTAAATGAAAAAACATCCAGTTTACAAAACAATCAGGTTTATTGTTTTTCCACAAGACATAAGCCTTTTCAAAATTCGCTGTGGCAGAGAGATTCAAATCCGTCTGTCAAGCGCGAGTCGCGCATGCACACATTACATTCTTCTCTCTCATCATGCATACTTGTAAGTTTAGTTTTCCTGAACTTTTTTCAGAACATCCCCGATTTCCTTCCATTACTTCCTTCTACTCTCTCTCCTCGCCTTGTTTTATGCTCCAACATAAATTTAAAAACCATATTATGTCCCTTTTGCGTTTGAGTGGTTAAACTTTTGATAGATGTGCTCTTATTTTAACATCTCACGAATTTGGATGGAATAGAGTTGAAATAGTCTTGCAGAAAAAGAGTCTAATCATTACTCAAAATAAACACCAAACTTGACCTGTGAAACACAACAACCATATCATTCATTCAAAATTTGATTCATTCATCTCCCAATCTTTTCATTATGAATGAAAAATACCAAGAACTTAAATTTAGCGGCCACGGAATTGAGCCTAATATGATGACGTTGATGGTGGTAGGTAGTTGTGAGTTGTGAGAGAAACCCTCGTTAGCCAGTATGCAGTGTTCTGGCGATACGCGACGTCAGCAGCGTCATAAGACACCGCCGTTGTGCGGCTTCAATGGCTTCGGTCACCGCGGCGAGCATCGATCCCGGTTCGAGGCGCGGCCGTGTATGTTACTGCTGTACTTACTTCTGTAGTTTTTTCAAATTCAAATTAAAATAATTTATTTTAACTTTTAGAATTTTTACATCACTTAGTAAAGTCAAATAAAGCTACATTTAGTCGCGAGTTCAACAAAGCAAAATGTGCGGTCTTTTGTGGAGAAGAGCTCGCCGAAAACTCCACAAGCGTCGCATCTTTTAAACAATTTTTTAAAATATAATGTTATACAATGTATTTTAATAACAGAAATTAAATTAAATTTTTAGCTAACTCAAGCAACCTTATTTCAAGGACATCTGTCTTCTAATAATCAGATATATAATATGCTTTATTAATCAAATTTTGCTTAAAAACAACTTTAAACTTCTCTAGGGGTAAGGTTTTGTACAATAGTTTGGTTTGTGTATTTTAGCGATAAGGCCGCCTTTGTGCCCTCTGATTACCCGTGTTGTCTATTGTGTTTTGAATTTGGATTATAGTGAAATAAACCTTTCCAAACTTCTTTGAATTCGTTAACAATAAAAAATCCGATTTTGACGATATTATCTCCAAATGAAAAACAAGTTATCGGATTTTTTTCAATAGAATAAGTTTACAGTGAAACTCACGAAACTTAGCTTCAAGTGTACATGCCTCTTGGCTAAGTATGATTGTGCTTTTAATTGATATATTTTTAAGACCTGTTTGTTAATAGTTCAGGGGATCTCGAAACCCGATTGTGATAACTTGCATTTCTCAAATATGTTACACAATATGGCGAAAACATTGTAAGATTTTTGCGTACAATAAAGTTGTATTATTATTATTGTTAATACCATACTTGAAGCAAATAAATTATTCAATTCTACAAAAAGGGTGCTGCAGGGAAGCATGAGTGAAGCTGTAAAAAATTACCTAGCTCGTTTCCAAAGAGATGTCAAAACACTTTTATCTTAATCTTTAGAATATAACTCTTGATCATAATATGTTTTACCAAAATCATTACAAGAAACAAGAAAGAAATATGTAGTACTAGCGACCCGCCACGGCTTTGCACAGGAAAATGGTTATTGTGGGATTGTGGGTTATCCCTAAGTATATTATGCATGTATTATACATATAAACCTCTTGAATCACTCTATCTGTATTAAAAGAAACCGCATCAAAATCTGTTGCGTAGTTTTAAAGATTTAAGCATACTTAGGGACATAAGGATATAGGGACAAAGAAAGCGACTTTGTTTTATACTATACATTCTTATTTCAAATAGCAAGCGCGTGAGCAGTATGCGCAGGTAACAAACAAATGACTTACCCATAGGGCACATAGAATTTATAACAGAGATTATTACCTTTGGGTAAAAACGTACCGAACTATAAATTCTAGGCGAAGGTACGATAGCCGCTAGGCTAGGACTGTACCGATACGTGGAGCTTCAAAATAAATAAATAAAAGACATGATATCGATCACGAAAGTTGTCAAACATCAAAATATTTTACGCGCGCTTTTGTTGCCGGGATGCGATAGATGCGTCACTTCCCCGCGAACTAGGGTTGAAGCTAACTGGTTTTTGTGTCATAATAATAAAATAAACCTGCTTTTGCCTTGGAAATAATATAGACTTAGACATAGAAAATGTTTTTTTTTTACATATATCTGTATGGACTAAGTATCTATTCGGTTTAGATAGAAGATAACTTTTTATTAGCATCACATAAAAATGTTGGATGTAGCAGAATATGTGCTAATAGAAAACTAAAAATGTACGCGATGGCATGCACAAAATAATTTAAAGCCCAACCAGAAAAATAAAAAACATCATGCGAAAACTTAATTCTAGAGTTTTTAATATGTGATACGCTAATAGTGGTGCAACCAACCCTAGCAGTGCCCTAGTTTTAAAAATCTAACTTCATTTGTTTATTTTTTAATTCCTATTCCGATGGCACTGGCATGGCAGCCGAAATGTTTGTTATTTATTTATTTTTTTCAAATAATATTTTGTCATTGTTTGTGGACATGCATTTTGATATTGGAGATAAAGCCACAAAGGTTGTGGAATTTGGGAGCACGTCTGGACGGTAAGTTTTTGTGGATGACCGTGCAGTTTTGTAACGTGCACAATGTTTAAATATTATGTATATTTTTATTTTAACGCAAAATGAAATAGAGATACTTGCCACCACCATTTTAAGTTTAAAGATGGGTACTTCTATAGCTTTTTCTATAGGTACTTCTAGAATTAGCGTTCTATTACTATCATAATACCTAGGTACTATAGTTAATCTTTTGGCAACGTTAGGGTTCTTGTTTTGTTATGATGGCAATTTGTCTAACCATATTTTAATTTAAAGGATAATATTCAATTTTTTAATTGAGAGTTATATCTTGACTTGACTACTACAAATAAGGAATATGAATGGCAAGATGCGGGATTCGAACTGGCGCAAACTCAACGAGAATAACAACAGACCCAGCTACCTACTACACGGCCCACACTATAAACTATTAATAAGTGTAAACATTTTTATGTATTATTTTGAAGACTACTTACTTTGATTATATACAACTAAAAGACTACTTAGTATAACAATTTCTGTATTAGTTTATCTATCATACTACGACTGTTATTTGCGGCTGTCTAATTTTGAGATATAAACCGCCTAAGCTTAAAATGCAATTAATTGATGGAATCCAATCATAATAAAATAATTTTGTTGAAAAACATTACATTAAGCCATCGTGTCGTCCAAACTAACATGGCGACACATTCGTTTTTTTTATTTCAAATATCGAACTGTCATATCTCCACAGAAATGCGACACACTTGTCAAATTGATATTTTTTTGTAACGAATTAAAATCAACGTGCATCACTTTAGCAGGACTCCATTATTCTATTGCACTTGCTGCTGATATTATAGTAATTGTGATGGGGTGAGTTAGGACATTTTTTAGATACAAATCCTTTACGGTATTAAGTACTTGCGAATAAAATGCTAATATTTAATGTTATTCTTTAATGGAGATGAAAATATAAGCCAAAATTTGTATATGTATTGGCTTTGTCTGTGCAAAATAATAAAGGCCACAGCTAGCGCACAGAATATTGAAGTTACATTTATTTAATCAAATGAAGTTAGATCGAAGCAAATAATTAGGTATTAGTATAGCATAGCTGAAGTTATCCAAAAAGTTTTTCAGCCAGTGCTCGTCAAATTGGACACCGTGCGCGTTCGATATTTAACACTTTGACACTGGCAGCTAATCCTCAAACAATTATTTTATTTTTTATTGTAGGTACTCTTTCCCGCGCGCTCATGTGTCATGGCGGCCAAAGAAATAATCCTTTTAAAAGTGCGCGAAGCGAACAACCTCAAATAACCTGGATCGTATTTTATTTAAAAAAAGATGTAATAGAAGATAGCACTTAAGGGTAATTTAAAACGGGTAAGAAGGGAGAAATAATTGCCCTACTTCTACCCCTATATTTACTACAGACAACAATATAAGAAGGTGTTAATGTTTCCCTATTAAATTAATATTACCGTTAGTGGTGAACTTAGCATCCTAGAGTCAATGGATTATCTAATAATTATACATTACTTACCTAGATAGGCTACACTACGTAAGTACAGTCACGCCTCTTTCCCGGGGGCATAGGCAGCGACCACTTTCTTCCACCTGCTACGATTCAGACCTATATTGCTTTCGCTTCATCCACATTCATGAATCTCATCATGCGTACTTGTCGGTTTAGAGTACTCCTGACCTGACCTTTTGTCAGGATTTGATTATTTACTTTTAACACATTTAGTAAAAATAAACTAGTGGTGGCCGCGCGCCGGAAGACGTAGTGTGGGCAGGCTCCCCACGAGGTGGACCGACGATCTGGTGAGGGCCGCGGTAAGTGGCTGTATGCGAGCAGCGCAAGACCGATCATTGTGGAGATCCTTGGGGTAGGGCTTTGTCCAGCAGTGGACGTCTTTCGGCTGAGATGATGAGTAAAAATAAACAGCCTGTGGCGTTAGTAATTAATTAATGCTGATTGCTGGTAATATTTTGCTCTCTATTCGACTTTTTCAGTCCTGGCAAATGTATACAGTACGTAAAAATTATAATTATATCAAAACAAAAGCCCAAATAGGACATTTTTAAAATTATCATTTTGAATATTATGTAAAACATGTTTAAGAAATGTAAATACTTATCTAAACAACTGGTCCGACCGAAGGATTTCGTATACCTACTAATTACTTCGAGAGACCTTAGACTAACTAAATAGATTGATATCTACCAAGTCGAGGGAAAAACGGGTTAGATTCACTAGCGTCGCAGAGGTTTTCATCAAACGAGAAGGCTTTTGCCCTGCATCGGATAAAGAAAGGCCGATGTGATTGATGGATGGAAAATATGTACAGTATGCCTGATAATAGTACTAACCCGTATAGAAAGGACACTCACCCCCCCCCCCCCGCGCTAAAATGAGTTCCCCACCCGATATAGTGCCCCACGCCCCGCATCCCGCAGGCGCCGCGGGACTCTACCAGGGGTGTTCGGGGGTGTTTTACATAGCGCCTAGCGTCATTGACTTGTAGTTGATATTCAGTTGTTATTCAAAAAGTAGTAGCTTTTCAGAACGCATTTTCTGTATCATGGAGTGACCGACCAGTGCCGCTGGTGTCATAGCTGGGCCTGAGGATGTTGCATTCCACCGATAGATGTCGCTTTGATTCCGGCCAGCTACTAATGTGCTTTCGACTTTAAAATTCATTTTCGTACTTTTATTTATGTTTTTATGGTAAATAATAACGTAGGGAAAAATCTTCATACATATATCTACATTAAGAGGTGTGTATAAATTCGATCAGTTTAGTCTGCGTCAGCGCAACGTAGTCTTTTTAAACTGTAAAGAGTAAAATCATAGTTATGGATGTTTATGAGCTGATAATGAAATAAAAAAACGTGGTTTTCACACGCAATCGTAACAATTGTCAGATAACTGACAATTATTGTCAAGTCATCTTTCTTTACTGTATCTTGTCCACCCATATCACGCAGCGTCGGGCTTCCCAAGTAGTCCATTGTCAATATTGCCAAATCACCGATCGACGATAAATATAGATCATTGATCTATAGATCATTCACACGCTAGATCACGACAGGTGGCAGCACTTGCACGCAATGTTTGACGGTTGGACCGATCGATCGAATCACACCTTTTGAATTGAATTCCAATTTTGAAAATGTATCTACGATAGTGATTCGTAGGAGGCATGTTTTAGGGATCTTTGTGTTGGATTTATATTTAATAATTTTATATTTTATCTATCATTTTAAATATTAAAATGTGTAAAATATATTATGTGTGTTGGTACCATTTATTTTTTTGGTAGGTTAGAGAGAGCAAGTAGGTACCTACTGAATAACTTTGAATATTCTTATTCCTGTGAAAAATATCGAAAATAATAATGTTGCAAATACAAAAATATAGATCGTCTTTCTTTTCTTTCACATAAAACAAGTAAGTAAGTAAGTAAGTAAGTAATACTTTATTGCTTATACACATAAAAATATTTTCACAAAGACAAACAAGATATGTTTTGCAGGACAATTTTATTTTCAAGGGGAAAATTAATTCAGATACACTACTACATTAACTTACTACCACAGAATAAAATAATAGCATAGTAAATGGTGGCACTACGGTAACTTTTGGGGTTACTTCGCAATATAATCTAAATAAATATACTTTGTAAGCTTATAGTAAACTTACTTTCTCTACATATAATTTGAAAACTCAAAATATCATAACTTTTCTTTTCCTACAGAACTCTAAAACTATGTATGCCGATTCATACATAACGATATATTTTAAATTTCAAATTTGGAAGCGTCGAATCCAGTGTGGCCGCGTCCGAAATGCGTTTGTCGTGTAATCCTCCAGGGATATGGATTATATTTTTTCTATTAATTATTTTTTTAAACGTTGCTGGCTGGATATGAATTCTTGCTTTTTATACTTTTTAAAGTTGCGTGGGATATGGTATAGGGCGGTATGTCGAGTATTTTATACGGTATATTAGTTTTGTGTCCATCATTATTTCATTCAGATAAGTCTTTAATGTGTCATTCGTTGGTAAGCTTTACAGGGATGACAGATTTCTTTTTTTTTATTCATGTATGATGAGGCAGTGTAAATAGGATGTCTAAAAGCTTGGCATTATAATAATGCAGCAAGTAACTGCCTCTATCTCATTAAGTAATTATTTCTGTAATTATTTATCCATTAAATATTTTATGATTAACATAGAAAATTACTTTTAAATAACTTTTAATGCTTATATTACGATGTAAATAAATGTCGTTAAACAATTTTGTTTGTTGTATGTAAATGTTTTATACTTTCGTCCGATTGCACATATTATTGATATAGGCGCAACGGTCGATTTATTACTCGTATTGTAGAAATACAGGTCTTCCCAATAACATAACATTTCAAGGATGTAAGTAAAGCGAACTAAAGCGAACTTTCCGTGCGAAATCTAACTATACCTCTTTATGGTACTAGATTTCCGCCGCGAAACCACCCGCGTTAACAGTTTTTCCCGTGGGAATGCGGCATTTTCCCGCTATAAAATGTAGCTTATGTTACTCGGAGTAAATGTAGCTTTCTAATGGTAAAATAATTTTTGAAATCTGTTCAGCAGTTTTTGAGTTTATTCATTACAAACAAAAATACACGAAAATACAAATGTTTCCTCTCTATAATATTAGTATGATAGGTACAGTACAGTATCACATGAGCACAACTGAGTGAAGTGGATCAAGTCGCACTAGACCGGTGTGTTCGCCCTAAGCCGTCAACCCTAACAATAATTTGGGATCGACGTTCCTTGGCATTTGGAGTAAGTATTATCAAGGTATTATTGAATCGTAACAGTAAAATTGACAAAATGAAGTTTTTACCATACGACAGTTTGACAGCTCACGGCGACAAGGTCCCATCCCAAGTTAAGGTAACAAACATGGATCTTGTCAAGAATCTTGTACAAATAAAATGATCTATCGTACAAATACACCTGTGTACACATTCTATACAAAAATTGAAAAAAAAAGTCTATTCAATAACACGGAACTAAGTTTCCGAATATAGAATCTTTATAATAGCCGGGGGTCGTTCTCACGTTTTTTGTATGGAAACTACAAATTGATGACCGGTAGTCGAGTTTATGGCTGATAATGGTTGCAAATTAATGTGCTAAGTGAATAATTTGTTTTATATTTCGACTGGGATATAAAAAATATTTAGCATAAAATATATGATAGATAATACATATTTTGTCTAAGATAAATTACACGAATCTATATAATAAAACTGTAGAGGTCGAAAATCTTGTACTGTACATAGAAAAAAATATATCTAAAAACCGAGTCAGGGGGATGTAAGAAGCAATATAGAACATAATAAGTAATATCCAGTTTTTTTCAAATGTTTTGTTTCTCTGTTTACCTCTTTGTTTGTTTGTACGAGTTAATCTCCGAAACTGTAGGACCGATTTGAATAACATTTTGCATGGTGGTACCTTATACCCCCGCTCAACATCTTAGATAGTTTTTATCGCTGGAAAATATCTAATTCCTACGGGAAATTGCATGAAAAAGTAAAAAAAACAACGCGGACAGCTAGTACGAAAAAATAGTTAAAACTTCCTTTTTTAATGCAAACGAACGAATTGATATCTAATTCTATGATGAAATAGGCTAAAAATACACTTGTCACTGGCAAAATGCTATAAGCTAGTGCTATTAAAAAGAATAGGTTAAAAGAACAATTACGACTAAACCCCAGAAAGAACTAAACATCAGAATCCCCTGAGAGAAGCCTGTAGGACAAAACAACGAGAGTAGTCGAGTCAGAAACTACGCCCTCCAGCCGGTTGGTCCTCCGGGAGTACTAATGGTTGTTTTATTTTGTTTAGTATCATGTTTCGTTCGCTCTCTTTGCCCAATTTGGCCGAGACAACGGACAAGATGGCGGAGAGATTATGTTCCGATAGAACTGGCCATGTAACTTTTGAATTTGGAAAGCTGTATTCTAAAAGCGATTGTTATTATTAAACAGATATAGGTAATTATTGGCACAAATTTTACTAGACTAGTAAAATTTGTGCCAATAACTAAGTGCCAAACTGGAAATCATCATAGCTTTTCAACTTCTCGATAATAAGGCTTTTTATTTGGATGAAATACGTGTTTAGGAATTCTAAATTTAATTCTATAGAAGTTGGTAGCAAACTGGTCATAAAACGGTTATTTTTTTATTTTATTCTTCGCACCCTTGTAGACTATTCTCTAAACAAATGACATTGTGCATAATGTAAATTCATGTTTCATTGCTTGTTTAGTTAACGATGAACTATAACATCCTTCCTAAAATCTGTCAATGGACAAAATACATTTAAAGGTCTGATTGTAACATTGTATTTTTTTCAACAGAATCAGCCTCTTGTATCTCTTTTGTGTAGCATCCTGCCCTTTTCAGTCGAATCTTTTTAAAAAAGAAATTTATAATGTTAACTTTCGGGCATGACCAGTAGCCGCCTTAATTGTGAAATATGGCGGTAGCTTTTTCTTTTTTTTAGTTTTTTGGATCGCTTCCTGGCCGATCAGAGGTCACCTTTATTCACTTTTTTAATAGATCTGGATTATTTATAGCCCTGATTTAGCTTTTTTCTGTTATTGAATTAGTTATTTTGTTAGGTTAATCAGTCGGAACAGCGATTTAATGTATTTTGTCTACAATAGGGCGGATGCTTGTGGAATTCGGATCTTCGGACAGGAAACGATTTAGTATTGAAATACGTTATTTTTTGTTTTCTTTGCAGGCAAGGCATATATTATTTAACCAGTAAAATAATTTTGGGAATGTTTATTCGTTCATTTAGTACCTATATTTGTAGGCAATTCAGTGAAATGAAATAATTTATTTTTAACTTTTGGACACTTTTTATCACTTAGTTAAGTCAAATAAATTTACATTTAGTGGCGAGTTCAGCAAAGCAAAATGTGCGGTCTTTTGTGGAGAAGAGCTCGCCGAAGAAACACCACAAGCGTCGCACGTCGCAGTGAGATTTAAATAAAAAAACAATCACAGAATAATAATACCCTAAACATATTAGGTATAATAAAGCACTAAATTAATCAGGAAAAAAATTATTAAGTAACAGTCATCAGGATGACTGGCTCTTTAGTGACTGGGAATATCTACGCGGAAAGGCTTATTACAAAGACCTAAGGTCGCTTTTACGAAGTGTATTTTACTTGCTCTTTGTCAACATAACAGCCAGTATTCACAGAAAAAAAAACAGCCAGCCAGCATTATTTTACACACGAAAAAATCGGCAAAGGTCCGTTGACGCAAATCCTCGCGTTCTTAAAAAAATAAATTTCTCGATTGTAAAGGAAAAGAAGAATAAAAAACAGAGTAGATGGATTAAAGGGCACGCTCCATTGCCGATCATAATTTTTGCCCAGCAAAGAATTGATGCTTTATTTTTTACTTTTGAAGGTAAAAAAATATTGTACCCACCTGGTCTGCCAAAATACCTTATAATTGGGACGTCTAAGGTACGTGGCAACCCTTGCGATTCCGTTCAAAGAATGGGTAGGTATTGTTATACGATTGAACAGTGGGGGGTAGGTAGGTATTATGTCGATTTGTCTGTACACTCGATAAGACAACATGTCTCACCATGGTCCCACCTGTTTCTTGATAATTATTTTATTACTCCTACTTACTGTCTTTTCACTAACGGAGCTGCTATCATCATCATCATAATTTCAGGCGAAAGATGACAAATATGTGGGATGGGATTATATACTCGTATAACATTAAAAAATTAAATAAATAATAATTATGTGTGGGACACCTCATACACGCCATGACCCCAAACTAGGCAGAGCCTGTACTTAATGGCTGACTAGCTAGCGACCCGCCCCGGCTCCGCACGGGAAAATGGTTAATGTGGGTTATCCTTAAGTATATTATACATATATTATACATATAAACCTTCCTCTTGAATCACTCTATCTATTAAAAAAAACCGCATCAAAATCCGTTGCGTAGTTTTAAAGATTTAAGCATACATAGGGATATAGGGACACAGGGACAAAGAAAGCGACTTTGTTTTATACTATGTAGTGATATACATACATACATAATATTATGTAGGGTATGTATGTATGTTTACATATGTAAACATACAACATTCAGACCTATTTCGATGATCCAGACACAAGGCACACACAAGTGCTAATCACACGAATATTTGCCGTGGGCCTGGGCGAATTCGAACCCGAGACCCTACGATTTGTAGACAGGCATACTACCAACTAGGCTACGGGTCCGTAGAAAAAATAACTAATTACACCAGTGTATTAAGTTATTTTCAATACTTAAATCAGTACTACACTTTTAAATTTTAAATATTTTATAAGGTAATACTCGTAGAAGAGAGTAAAAATAAAAACGTTTTATAGCAAAAGTTTTGAAACTACTGTCTACTGCTAGACTGCTATTATATTAGAAACATTTTAGTAATATTGCGATTCCTTATTATTTCGAAAGTATATCTTGTGTAGTTAAAAAGATTCTAGTTTTAAAAGTGTACGTTCCGCAATCCAGTGCTTGCTTGTTTTTCGTGTGGATTTCAGAATTATTGAGCCACCTAAGGCTTCTGACATGGCTCCTGTTACGACTATATCCGTAGATCATAGCCGGGACTACAGCTTTCCGTGCCGTACCTTCCGATGCACGAAATCATCTTTCTTTTCGGACAATCAGGTGATTCAGCCTGAATGTCCTAACCAAACTGGGGAAAGTCTCACAAAGTGATATTTGTTCGACAAGTTCCCCACCGGGATTCGAACCCGGAACCTCCGTAACGTCAGGGGAGCTTTTGACCATTTGACCACGGAGGCTGCGCATTCCAGTGTATTAGACAACTATGACTATTCAAGTGGTTATAAAGGCACAGAATACCGAATAGTAGTCCCGTAAAGATTGAACTCACAATAAAACTTCAAACACGTGTGATAGCTTGAAAGTGAGGGGGTATATTTTAGTGAAATTGCCCATGTGTCTTTGTTTGTGTATCACTACATAGCTATAGTATAAAACAAAGTCGCTTTCTCTGTCCCTATGTCCCTCCCTTTGTACGCTTAAATCTTTAAAACTACGCAACGGATTTTAATGCGGTTTTTTTTAATAGATAGAGTGATTCAAGAGGAAGGTTTATATGTATAATACATGCATAATATACTGAAGGATAACCCACAATAACCATTTTCCCGTGCGGAGCCGGGGCGGGTCGCTAGTCAATTATAAAGTAGAGTTTGGTCTTAGAGCAACGCGGGCCGGGTGAAAGTAGACAAATGATGGAAAACATCGTACTGGCAACAAAGTTACATAAAAAAAGTATCAAATTAGGTAAATCC
Source organism: Teleiodes luculella (assembly GCA_948473455.1). Lineage (NCBI taxonomy): Eukaryota > Metazoa > Arthropoda > Insecta > Lepidoptera > Gelechiidae > Teleiodes > Teleiodes luculella. Next base: position 3,625,674 of record OX419607.1, read on the forward strand.
ATAGAATCGGGGTTGCCATGATGATTTAATTCAAAATTGCCGCATTTTTTCATTGTCACTTTCAATAGCGAAACTCTAAATATGAAACTGTTAAGTTACTGCGTAGTAACCTTTACGCACAGACATCGTAAAGGTTATAATACTACGGAGATAACTTAACAGTTTCATATTTACTTTATAATAATTGACACAGGACAAACATAGACACAGATACGTTGTTGTACTCGTATATAATATACAGGTGAATTTGTCAATTTTCTGGATTGCGTACTTACCGTGAGTAGCCCAATGACATTCGCAGAAAGTATTGGATTGCTCCTGATTGATTTTTCAACACAAGCATAGATCAATCAAAGAAAAAAAAAGGATTGCTCCAAATTTAAACCGGGAACGAACAGTCTTCATTATCTATGAATTGAAAGGGTGGTGTAGACAAAACACTTGATTTTAATAGATTAGAAGCATCATGTGCCCATTGTGGGGGATGAAACTCGACCGTGTGTCGCCACGTGGCTGAAGTGTGGCTGCGGAGTGGCGTGGTTGGGAGCTGACATGCAGGCATTTTCTGGTACTGCTTTTTGTAGGGCCAAAACGAAATGCCTTGTTAGTACCTACTCGTAGAGTCTGGCCAAAAAAAAAAAGAAAATCCTCGAATTAAGAAAAAAATACAAACTAACAAAAAAAAAACTTCTGATAATTAACATTTATGTTCTTATGTGTGTAGGTATTTGCAAAAAAGACTTGCCCTGGGGTTGTCAAAATATTTATGGTAATTTATTTTTAAAATTAGTTCCATGGAAATGCCGCAATATGGCGAGGTTTTTTATTTTCCTGATCGGTCTTTATACGTAAGTTTTTCTTTACGTTTTCTTTCATTTATTTGTGACAAAGGAGTATTTTTCAAGAAACTGCAAAGTTTGTTAAAAGTACATACAATACCCATGTTGTATTATCTAGGTACCTACGTCTCCATTATCTAGCCTGAATTAGGGTAAATTAATTCATTATACAACCTTTAAATTTCATCAAGGATATATGCTGACGTTTATCTTAAATTTTGAAGTCGAATATACATTATTACACGGCAGGGCTCGAACCCTGGTTTTCCATAACTACGCCACCGACAAATACGAGTATAATACCAAATATAGACTTATCTTTCCCTCTATATTTCCCTTAACCCAAATCCATTAAACACTTGAATTTTCAGATTAAAAAGCTACATAGGCACGAAATCATTTATTCACGGCGCGACGCTATTGTTTAGACAATAGATCGGTGCACGCGCGGCGCACGCGTTCTTTTGGGGCAAATTGAGTGCTCCAATTACTGGCTGGTTAGGCTGACATGTTAAAAGAGCAAATGTTTGAATTTAGAATTTATTGCAATGATCTATTTTCATAATTGCTTTGGAGGAGTTAAATAGTTGTGGAAATGTTTAAGGAGGCCTTTGTCAAAAGTGGACGTTTTCCGGCTGAAATTGGAAGATGATTATGTGTTCTAATATTATAAAAAAATAATGTTAAGCATTTATGAATTTGAATACAAATAGCACATAACCATAGAGTAAGAAATTCCATAATAATACTCTTAAAAATATAATATGGTTACCGGTCAGACTTAATTAATCCTCGATTCAAAAACAGTAAACATCTAAATTCTAATATCCAAAAAATATCAATTGCTTTCATTTACCGGTGCTTACACCATCGATTTGGCGCCAAGATAAAGCGCGCCAAATTGAAGAATCGAGTAGCGCATAATCGAATATCCGCGAGCTGGCAACATCAAAGCATTCGCTTTAATTCGATAAATCGCACGAAAAAAGCGAAGCACATTGAGTTGAAATCGACAATGGTATGGTTCCGTAGGTAAAAATATTACGGGAAGTTAGAAATTTCAGTAAAAACATTCGACACTAAAAAAGTAATTTCTTCTGGTTTATTTTAGATGTGTGTGCTTTATTATCTTTATTAAAAGACAATGAAGTAATTTCCAAACAAACAATTGCGTTGAAATTGTTTTAATTGCAACCTATTTAGATTTAGACGCATTAATAGATGCACGAAATTACTTTAGCATGTATCATAATAATTAGTAGTATACCATGAAAACATCTATTTGATTTATGATTTAAAATTATTAAATGGAATGGAAATAGGGAAGGAAAAGTTAATATTGCTTAGGTTAAGTACATAATTTGAAATTATTTTATAATGGCCCAGTTAACTGTATGGCTTACCTAATATAATATAATTGCAGTAGTATAAGGAACTCTAAATAAGAAAAATTACCAAACACGCAGAATTGGCGCCTCGCGGCTCTACACGGAAATGTCATTTGCCCATTTGTTTTTGGTTTGAAAAGGAAAAAGTTAATTTTCCATATTCGAGGGGCGAACGAATTTAAATTTTGAAATAAGCGTTCGGAAATTTCCGGATGTTAAATCATTGTGGCAAGTCTCTAAAAACAAGATTTGTGGCTTAAAAATAAAATACGTTGTAAACATTATTTATAGGTAAGGTAGGTACTTTATAATGGTTTCACTTCGTTGCATACCTACCTTACTCAATGAGAGAGTAAATTAAACGGTAGAGAAATACGATATTTCTCACTATAAGGAGACGCCATTTTGTTTATCTAATAAAACTAAGCAGCTGAAACAGCTACTAAGCAAATTTAATCAAGACTCGTTAGATGTTTCAGAGTTAAATCAGAATCTGTTTATTATGTACTTATGGGCTTTCGCACATAAACGAGAATATCCCCACATATTTATTTATTTATTCGCATGAGAAAACTTAAAACGCAAGCAAAGTCGCGCGTCAGAAAACTAGTGTAAGTATAGGTATTATTAGTTTGGTGAACTAACCGGAGCGACGGTCACTTATAAATTTGGAAAGGTTCTTTATAGTAGGCAGGTTTGATTTGTGCTGAGCGCATAAGAAATTCAATTTTGTAAATTTCAAAAGGAGTTTCGCGGGGAAGCGGCCGATTCAATTTGTCGCCATGTTAGATTCCAACCGAAAAGTGAATTTATTTCATCATTCGCGGTTGAAATGATTTGAGGACTCGTACTTTGATCTATTTCGGTTTGCTGATTATGTAATTTTGGAATTGGGTACTTGAAATACCGTCTTGGCATACTTTTTAAATGTTTAAGAGCATTTTTGAGTCGAATATTTGCTTCTTAGAATTTAAATATGGCAATAATTTATATGTAGGTAGGTATTTATAAAAACACTACGAATGAATAAGCAGTATGGGTATGGCGAAAGCTATAGCCAGTCCTTTATGGGAAAATTGTACCTACTTACAAAAAAAACATTTCCTAGAACTGGATTCGAACCCGGGATCACGAGCTTTGGAGGCAGATAACTAAAACCACCAAGTAATAAAGCCACCACTTTGATGTTTTATTTATATAAAGTTTTTTTTTGGAGTTGGTGTGTTTTCCCTAAATTTCCCTATCCTAAAATCCCCTAAATTTCCCTGTTCCTAAATTTCCCTTTCTTCAATATCCTTAAATTTCCTAATAGTCCCAAGGAGGCCTAGTACTTCTAGCACTTAAAAACGCATAATAGTGTAATTCTCTACATAGAGCTCGATGAAAGCTCTATAACAAGAATTGCTAGAAAAAAATGTTATAAGTACAATGTTTTTACACGTAAAACAAAACTGAGTAGGTATAGCACGGATTAACATTATGAAAATTCTTAGATTTTCATGATTATTATAAACTAAAAAAAATGTGGAGTAGCCTTAATATTTCAATTACTTAGTTTTAACCAAAAAAAAACTATAATATTAAGTACAGATGTACCTAACATGTACCTAACATGTGCCTATTGCCTAAAACTGCAATGGAAAACCTATGAGCGTCAGATGTATTAGGAGAATGAATAATAAATCCCAGTACAATGGTGGTATTACTGCAGACGAGAGGGTCGGCGCGATTTTAGAAGGGTGTTGGGGCAGGGCCGGTTGTAGGCTCTGGAGTCTGGGGCCTAAGGCCCTTCAGTTGAATTAGGCTGCTTTTCCACCAGAGCTGTGCGAGGTAGCTAAGCGGTGTGCGAGGAAAAAATCGACCAATAGAATCACTAGGCTAGGAAAATGAAGTGATTCTATTGGTGGTTTTTTTCCTAGCACACCGCTTAGCTACCTCGCACAGCTCTGGTGGAAAAGCAGCCTTAGGCCCCTACTGTAAAGACATTCCTCGAACCATCAAGTGATGATATATCTATTGATTAAATGTGTTACCATATCATGTACAATAGGTTAATTGAGTGAGTGACATAAAATAAGTAGATAGAGCAACTACCATAAAAGCTACAATATTAAATTGATTATTGCTTTTTACATCCAATTATATTATATTGTTCAAGCCACCATTATTCTAAATACCCAATTACACAATAAATAAGTAAAATAAGGCTTTGGTTATAAAATAATTCGGATACTTTTTCAGGAAAATTACGATTTGCAATTTTGCGCAATTGTTGCTAGAATAAAGTGCAAAAGGTATTTATTGTCTTAGTACGGTTGCTACGAACTAACTATAACGCAGATATTTTGATAAAACTCTACAAATAATGTTATAAGTTTTGTATCAGACTACTTTTCATTCACAACACTTTGAAAGATAAGCAAGGTTTCTTTATCTATGTAAATGAAAAACAAATATTTAACACGATTATCATACCAGAAATTCAAGGAGCTGGCTATAGACACAGAGAGGTGGCGATTAGGTACTCTACGAATAAAAGCCTAACCCCTTAAATTTTCATTGAAAAGCACCATAAAATATGACGTGGGCGAAGATACAATATATTTTTTTAATTCATCACGTTACTTACTGTACTGTGAAGTGTCACTGTAAAGTGTAGTGGCCTCCCTAAATCCACCCCTGTCCCCATCTCTGTAACACAATCCGCACGTCAACTCTATTATTTATGGATTCTTTAACATGTAAGGACCGTATCAAGGGTATTGAGGGGCACAACGCAAATATCGGACATTTGGCGGTAGGAAGTGTTTCTTCTGCCTCAGTGGCCCTCAGAGGGACCTCATAAGAGGGCCAGAGGGCCCGGGAGTCCCGAGGGTACAGGTTGGTAATAGACATCTAATTTTGTAGTAAACCGAAATGAAATTAGTTGCGAACTTGTTGTATTTGATTGAATGTGTAACCTGGGGGGGTGACTTGGACGAAATTAAATGAAAAAATAATGAGATGGTTATTGTTTGTTTTGATTTATAAACGAAACTCAATACGGGAGTCCTAAAATACAAGCCCGGGCTTAACAAACGTAATTATAATTTATATTATGTACTTACAGTACTATTCAAAAAATTCAATTCAAAAGTAGATTATAAGTATTGTTTGTAGAGAGAAATAAATACTATTTTCATTATTCATCTTCACAGTAGTCAACATCCACTGATGAGACAAGTGAATGTGGATGGAGCGAAAGAAATGGAAAGAAATGCTAGAGCTAGTGGAAAGAAATGGCCTCTGCCTATCTCTCCGGGAAAGAGACGTGAGTTACTGTACATATGTAATATTGATAATGAGTATTATGAGTAGAGTAAATTTACTCATAGCAACACTGATCTTGAGATATAAAGCCTGATAAAAAAAAAAACTTCGCCATATTGCGGAATTTCTATAGAACTAATTTTATACTGGAAATAGTTCCCATAAAGTTAAAAAATACACGTGGCGCCCCCAGCGCAGGGTTTTTATTTCTTTGGTCAGGCTTTACGTTATTGTTATATTAGTATTCGCAAGTAGTAGTATTAATAAACGTGATGAGACCTGATCCAAGATCTTGGACTTGAACGCAGCAATTCTACCACAGTAAATAGTTCAAATTTGACTTAACTTAACTTTGACTTTGACTTAGAAATTGTCAATAAAATTTCAAAGTAGGTAGGTACTTTATTGATCAGAGATATTGGAAAGCCGCGTTTCGCTTTATTCGTTATTCTGAGCTTTTGATAGCTCATTCAAGTACCTACCTGCTTAGTGGTGTTTACATGTCTCTAATACGCGAGAAATGATCGTAATTATATTATATGTGAATAACCTTTAGTTATAAAATAATATTATATTTAAGTATCTACGATCTTAAGAGTACTTAAGGATACCCATGCGTAGAGCGCTTTGTAATAAAATTTCTAATAGGTATTCGATTGTGTTAAAAGTCAGAAATTTAAAAATAATAAGTATAACAAGATCTTGTGTAAAGCCCGATCACAAAAATGAAAAACCTCGCCATATTGCGGAATTTCAATGGAACTAAATTTATAATGGAAATTGAACCCCACACGAAAAGCAAGCAGTGGAAATTGTTGCTATTAACATAAAAATGTACACGTGGTACCCCAAACAGGTTATTTATTTTTCTGGTTAGGCTTTTATTACCTAGCTTGTTTATATTCTAATAAATACATTTTTTGTAGTTCTAAATTTTAATTTCTTAAAAAATGGTAAGAAATGTAAATCTTACTCATCAATTGATGTGTACCTACTTTTTAGATATAATTTATTATGCTTGTTTGAAATCAACTCACCGAAAGCAGAATAACAGCATTACTGCACTTTTCAATATTTCAGCAGCAATCTTAATGTTTGTAACCAAATTTTTGTAAAGGGTATCGTATCGAATAAAATCAACAAAAGCTTCAAAAAGTTAATAATATTGACCACAAAATACTGAAGTGCGTGCAAGCAATAAGCGCTATTTTAATAAACTGGCCGGCATGTGGCCACTTGTGTTCGATATTCAAACAAATGTTGTTCTCTTCGCGTTTCATTATTGAAAATTTAAAATTGGGAGAGAGATGTGTTTGTTGGCGGATTTTTGCGGTTGTTTGGGAGATCGATTGGGTTTTTAAAGGGTCAATGTAGCAGGTTAATTTTATTTATGCGAGAGAAATCAATGTGAGTCAGATTGACTTTACTCTACTATTAAATATTGCATCAGCTCACAATGAGAATACTGCTGTTTTGGTAGGTAGCCATAGGTTTAATGACAGACCAGCCAGATAGATTAAACACTGCTAAATCTAATTGGTTGTTTTTCCGCAACATTACGGTATTACTCATGAAACTGAACAAGTTTCCTAAGGAACAAAGGTTGAAACCTGGAAATTAAAATAAAACTTTTCATATAAACTTCAGCCTCGTGGCCGACCACTTTTTATGACAAGTTGAATTGTAATTTTGTTATTTGAAAGTTGTTCAGTTTCATGAATACTACCACTATGTTACGGATAAACAACCAGTTAAATTTCAAATTTGGGGAAATAAACTTGTTAGGTCCTATTTGAGAATTTTATTAATATGACGGATTTCCCACAGCACTTTCTCAGTTTAGATATGATAAAGGAAGAGACATTGGACATACTTACATAAATTATGTCTTGTCATGTCACTTAAGGCTTGTGCTACCGGTGTCAAGGCTACTAAAGTAGCATGAAATTTTGTAGTGTAGTGTTTATTGTCGTGTCATTTCTCATACATATATATTTTAACCTATTGTACGAAATTTCGATATAGCGAGTTTTTGCAGCACTTTGTCGATTAAATGTGAAATAATGTTTTGCCACATTGCCTTATGTTACCGTGGCTGGTTTGGATATTAGTTTACATAAAAGAAGACGTGTTGGCGATCACAGTTGTTGTTGGTTATCAAGTGAACATTGCTGCTCTAAATTACTATAAAGAAAGCGATAGAAATTCTAATTGCAGTCAGTCTTGTTTGTTTTGTCCATTGTACACGAAAGTTAACAAAATGGTTAGACTTGATAGTATAAAGACGGCCTTGTACGTAAGTACTAATTAAAAATCTACAACAAGAAGGTATTGTATGTAAGAAAAAAATCGACTTGAGATGTAAGCTAGTAGTTAAATCATTCGTGATAAAATAACTTAGCAACATGAAATTCAGAAGGTGCGTGGTTCAAGTAGGCTGTAGGTAGGTATATAAGTGGTAGGTATAGGTATAGCTATGTATATACCCAGTGAGAGTGGCGTCGCGCTCTCTTGTAATATACATCGAGAAGGCTTATTCTGTAATAAAACCTTTTCAAGAACAATGTCTCTGGTTTTCTAATAAAGAAATCCGATACCTTTAAAATTTTTCGCCAATGGAGAAGATGTTTTGTGACCCCGTAAAGTGGTTTAATTTGGTAATTTCTGGAAGTTTTAATTTTTAAGAAATTTAACATTTTCCACCGGAAGTAACTCCACAGGTTTTGCTTATTTTTGCAAAAAGATATATATATTTTTTTAATATAACAAATAGTGCATACGAAATACCTATATAATTAGAGAAGCCGTTAGTTAACGTAAGTATCATCTATGTAGTCTGTTGTCAACACTGTATAGATTCAGAAATCAATAATTTTAGATTTTTAATAGTATAGCGTTTTGGTTAAATTGTATTATTAGTAAAACACCGGAATATTCCAAAATTATTAAAATTTGATGACATAAAAGTAATTTTATTGTTATTTTAACACAGATAGAAAAAGTGGTTTAATTTATTACATCAGGATTTAGACCTAGGGTTTCTTCTGAGTCTAGAGCCACTTCGATTGTGTCTTCAAGAAAAAAAGTTGAGTTTCAATTTCGAAGCCCATTTTCATGTTTTTTTTAATCGTTCGAAAATCTTTCAGAATAGTCTTGTACGCGCAGCAGCCGGCAGGGCGGCGGGGCGGGGCGCGGCGTGCGGGCAGAAGATAAGCGGCTTAACTCCGCACCCACATGAAACAGCGGCATACGACCACCCCCCAAGCCAGACAGAGACAGAAACACTTACCTATATACAGCTGCAAATACAACTGCGTACGCTCGCCCCTATCCGTTCCAAATTCAAACGTTTGAACAACCACCCTCGATCTCCGCGAAGAATGCTCTCATCTTCAGCGCGAAGGTTGAATATGGAACGGTTTTAATCTGTGGGTTAGGTGGCCAGTGTTGCCAGGCAAAAATAAAAATACATTTTCCGTGGAATATCTACGGCGTACAAGTAAAGTTTGCGTTCGAGGTAGCTATGGGAGTAGGGGAACAATTTGCTGGCGGGTCTAAACAGCTAATTTTAAAAGAACTCGGTTAGAGTTGGTCGGTAAATTTTGTAAGATTTTTGGTCTTTTTCGGTTGGAAATTGCTACCGTTTTAAGCGTTTTGCTGTTCGTCTTTTGGCGTCTTCTGAGAAACTACTTTAATTGTTTCTCGACTTGGCTGTTTATTTTATGTTGATATTGGTGTGGCAGCTGGTTCTTCCCAGGTTGTATGTGGGTGGAAAGATCTACCTTTCATGGTTTGCACGTGCCTCCGTGGTCGAGTGGTCAAAAGCTCGCCTGGCGTTACGGAGGTTCCGGGTTCGAATCCCGGTGGGGAACTTGTCGAACAAATATCACTTTGTGAGACTTTCCTCAGTTTGGTTAGGACATTGCAGGCTGAATCACCTGATTGTCCGAAAAGAAATATGATTCCGTGCTTCGGAAGGCACGTAAAGTCGTTGGTCCCGGCTACTATTCTCTTATCCTATTGGAGGATATTTCAATATGGCGGGTTTTTTGAGAGTTAAATGTGCGACAAACTTTTGTCATAACACTGCATGTTACGGGGACACTGGACAGGGTTTATGGGGTAGGTTAACCTTGAATCCCACACGATTATCAAGCAAGCAACGGTCGAAAATCTTAGGCAGCTCATATTAGTCGGCCTCGTAGCCTAGTTGGTAGTACGTCTGCCTACGAAGCACAAGGTCGCGGGTTCGAATCCCACCCAAAGCAAACATTCGTGATGAGCACTTGTGTTTTCCTTGTGTCTGGATGTTGTATATTTATATAATTATGTATGTATATCAGCTGTCTGACACCCATAGTACAGGCTCTGCCTAGTTTGGGGTCAGATGGCCGTGTTTGAGGTGTCCCACATCTACACTACATATCGTCACTCGGCTGAGAAAACCTCGTAGGACAGCTCTTGTAAAAATTCCTTTTTTTACAAATTGGACAAAAAAACGCGCAGTATTTGCACTATAAAATTTACGCATTTGTTTTAAAGCGTAAAGATAATCATATAGTACCTAACTAAAAAAACTACAGAATTAATATTTACCTATCATACTTTTTATTCAGTAGGTAGTTTTTTGGGTCTCCTGTAGAAGATTTTTTGAAAGCATTTAAGAGGTTTTCTTACCCGGTTGACGATATTGTGACACTAGGGTTTGCGAGGTAGGTTCACCCGAAAACCCACACAAAAGCAACCTGATAATAATAAAGTACCTAATTGTGTGGTCCATAACCACCCACTCTGTCTTTTTGCTATAAAACGGAAGCTAATTGAATTCCAATGCAGTATAGCAACACTCGATTCATCAATGTCAGTGTGACCATCCGAGTATGCCATCTAATCCTACTTATCAACTCACTTATCTATACATGTTTTCCGCTTTTTGATTATTCTCGACGTCATAAAGTATAATTTGTTTTCCCTTGGTAAAATCTTCAATAGCTAATTGTTTTTGCCGACATGAATTGAGAGTTGAGGTGTGCGGGCTGGGTTTGTCGTCTGAATTAATTGCAATGATCGTAAAAGTACCTACTGGCACCTACTGGGAAACTTGTAAATGGCTTTATTTATATCCATTTAATTTATCTCTTGTTGTTATTTTAGCTGTAAGTTTTCCAAATAAAGAAAAAAATAATGTATTCAAGAAACATTGGGTATTTAATATTACCGTAAGATGTATGTTTCGTAATACGTGTGACAGCTTCCGTAGGAGAGCTTAACATTACGGAGGTCGCGCGTTCGAATCTTGGTGGGGAACTCGTTAATAGCTGTAAGGTTCGAGCCTACCATGAAATTAGGGTAAATACACGCCCAGTGCGAATTGGTCACGATCACACCACCAGGTGTGTGCAGGTTTCCCCACGATGTTTACCTTCACCGTAGAGCGTCGTCGCGTTATTACTGATGCTATTTTGCTGTGGTACAAGGCGAGTAGAGTACTGAACCTATCTGGGTTAGTTTGGCTATGGCACCGTACCATACTGATACTTTTTGGTAGGTCATTAGAGAGGGTGCCATAGCGAAACCATACCATAGCGAAACTAACCCCCCATATCTAATTAATTGCTACTTTAGCAATAAGACCGCCTATTTGTACACGTATATTGTTGTAACTGTATTGTTTGTAATTTATTACTGGTGTGCAATAAAGTTCGGAATTGTAATTGTAAATTCGGAATTGTAACATAAGTAATGTATGTAAATCTGTTTAAGTAATTTAGGCAATAAACTTGATTTGATTGATTGATTGATTGATAAAGTATATTCTATTCTATTCATATCTTCCCGAACAGAAGGCAACAATCGCAGCCACTGCGCCACGCGTACGCTTCGCTATCGCTACTCGAAGGTGATACGAGTTGTCAGTGTTCGGTCGCGGCCATAGGGCTTCAGTCGCCGAACTATCGGGTTTCCTTCACCCAGGGTTTCGTCTATACACATTACACACGGACGCATGTCTAACTATACACTACAGCACAGAGTGCCGAGTGCGAGTTTTGCAACCAAAGTAAACGCGCTCGATAGCGAGAGCGTAAACGCGATTTTGTATGGAATTGAAACTACGCCATCTGTAGACAGTTCGCTGAACTAAAATTTCTCCATACTAAATGCTCGTTTACGTTGTAGTTATCGAGCGCGTTTCGTGAGTAAAAAACTCGCACTTGGCACTCTGAGCACTACAGTTTCCTGGGAAAGACATCATACAAATATTATAAACGTGAAAGTTTGTGAGGATGGATGGATGCACTATTCCATTCAAACGATTTTCTTAAAGGTTGCCTGATAGAGATTGCTACCTTAGCAATAAGGCTGCCTGTTGACTCAAGTTTGTTTATCTATTGTAATATTTACGTATGTGTTTTCTGTTGTGGTGTCAATAAAGAATATTTGTATTGTATTGTATGGATGGATGGATGTATTGATGGATGTTTGTTACTCTTTTACGCAAAAACTACTGAATGGATTTTAATGAATCGTTACAATAATATAGCATATCTATCAGAATAAGACATAGGCTATTTTTTACCGCGGGAAAATTCCTCATTCCCTCGGGGAGATCTGTTAGCGCGAGCGGAAAGCTAGATTAAGATATTTGCGCAATACAATTATTTTTATAGAATGACTTTGTATCTATTTAAAAAAGAGCTTCGGTGGCCCAGTCGCTATGGCTGCTCTCTGTCTTTCGGGAAATACGAGTTCAAGCCTCGAAGTAAAACATTCGAAAGGTAATTTCCACTGACAGTTTGACGGAGAAGTAAAATTTATTTTTCTGAAATTTTCTTTGAGAAATTTGATAAGATTCATTTACTAAGCATGTCCTTTCAGTAATTTCAAAAGTCATCACTTACAGGTGTAAGCGTATAGAGGTCTATACTTTTATCAATAATTATGGTGAAGCTCATTGCAGCGGTCATTATGTTACACTCAACTTGCAGCCAACTGTACCCACTGTAATTGTAGACTAGACTATGAGTTTTAAAGTTAACTCAATTAGCAAAAGTTACTAAAATAATTCCTTAATCCTAATTATCTTAAGTACTTTAAATTAAAGTACTGTTTGTAAGTCTTTAAATACGGCGAACTCACTCAGGTTGGTCGAATAATACAACCGTTTTTATTATAAACTTTACGCCCGCGTTGCTTTTTTTTTATTTCCCGTGGTAAAAAGTACCTAATATGGTGACCGGGGATATAAGGTATCACCATGCTTTTATTCAAATCTGTTCAGTAGGATAGGTTATAGCTGTTAACATCCAATTTTTATAATAAAACTGTAGAGGTCGAAAGTCTGTACATAGAATAAAAATGCTAAAAAGCGATATCCAGATGTTTTCAAATTTTTGGTTTTTCTTTGTTTGGGCTAATCTCCGAAACTGTTATCACCTGTTAAACCGATTTGAATGAAATTTTGCATGGTGGTATCTTATATCCCCGGTCAACATCTTGGATAGGTACTTTTAATCGCGGGAAATCACAGAATTCCCGTGGAATATTTAAAAATCTGTACAGAAAAGTCGAAAAGCAAAACGCGAGCGAAGACGCGGGCAGACAGCTAGTTATAAATACTTACAGATAAATCACGTTTATATTAGTGGTAGAAAGTAGTATTTAGCCAGGCAGGTACCTGAGCTTTGGCTAGGTACTCCTAATTCTTGGGCATGAGAACAAGCTCCATATACTTAGGATCTGAATTCTACTACTGATTTGATGGTATCATGTAACATGTAGGTACTATTATTGTATTTTGTAGTTTATGCCTTACTGGCCTTCCGCCCGGCGGCGGCGCGACGACGGCTCCGCCCGCGCTAACAGGTTTTCCCGTGGGAATGAGGTATTTTCCCGCGGTAAAATGTAGCCTATGTGTTATTCTGATGTATAAGCTATGTTACTGTAAAGTTTAAATAAAATCCATTCAGTAGTTTTCCATCCATACTTACAAACTTTCGCGTCTATAATATCAGTAGGATGGTATGTACAACAATGGTACGGAGGCAAGAAATGTTTGTTTTACAAACTTTCCTATAACGACCTTTTTGTACTAGTAATTGTTGATTTTTTTCTCGTTTCCGGTAAATGTTCTTGAGAAAGCTGATTCAATTAATTAATTGACAGTCCTATCATTTATATTTTTTTGTATGTGTTGCAAAACTATATCAAGTGTATGGTAATAGAAAAATAAATTTAACACCCCCATACAAAAAGGTCGTTATAGGAATTAAGTTTAGAAATCTAATACTTATTTTATAGATAGGCTATTATTTACCTCGGGAAAAACATTATCCAAGATAGTAGGCAATTTTCATAACTATTAAGATTTAAAACGGGATTTTACCGTGGTTTTATTTTGTGTGAGTGCCCGATATTTCGATGCAGTTGCATGCATCATGATCACGGGACGACTGATTTTTTTGGTTGAGTATTTTAGTTGATTTATTTTTGGCTTATCTTTTAGTTCGAAGATTTTTTTTTTCTACAAACATGATATTAAAATAAAACACACTTAAATGTATTTTATATGCATATATTCGGATTCAATATTTCAATAGCTATCAGTTACTTAATACAACTTAACTAAAAAAAAATACACTGACTCAAACCGAGTAGGTACAATCGTATGTACTTACACTTAATCTATAACTTAGCTATGTCCAAGCTTAGAAGTACTATAAATTACAAATTTCATTACAATTTATAAGCTACAATTTGATTTGTAAAATAAAAATACATTATAACTAATAATAATCTCTGTAGTGAGTTGATTTAAACATAAATAATTTACAATCTTCAGGATGTAAGGTTGGTTACAATTAAATAATTTTTATCAAAGCAAATACTTGTAACTTTTCTTTATTTATAAGGTAATAACGGAACGTAGAGAGGTAATGTTATCAAAGCTGTGGATAAGCCCTAAGTTCAATCGAAATAATTTCAACATTTTAATTAAGCAATTTCGATACTGTATTATTTCAAAAACCAAATAATGATATAGGCCACCATTCAAAAGCAAGAGATGATATTTACGGCGTATCCATGTTATGATAACGTACAAATTAACTCTCAAATTCCAATCATTGTTATTTTTTTTTACGAACATTGTTGAATGTAGATCGATTTTTTTTAATGGAAAAGGCAAAGTCTCTCTTCCATTCAGACTTGTAACATTGTTGGAAAATTAATGTTGGAATTGGAACCTTACGAACTACACAATATAAGTCACATATACATCCTTGCCACGCACATTTACAAATTTATTTAAAAATAAAAACTCTTATCAATAATCTATTTACAATAATAAAAACTATTGAACGCGATATGCGTTTCGTTCCTAAACATAGCCTAGAATTTCTTTAAATATAAAGTTGATATGACTGGGAATCTTTACACATAGGAAACAGGGAGCAGTTATATGTATATAAAATAATCTCTATACAAAACTAACTTTAAAGGCTTTTTTCAATCTATGGCAAGAAAATGGTTTTTTCTTTCGATACGACTCGTTTAGGCCTCTTATTTTAACATACTCTGTATTCGTTGGTTATTTTAAAATTCGAAGTCTGGAAACTTCTATCGACATCCGATTATAGGAGTAAGGGAAGCGCGGGCTGCGGGACGGAATCCGAGTTCATATGCACCTGTTACACAGGTCGCATCCGCTTTCTATGGGACAGACTGCATATAAACATCCGCAGTCCGCTCTTTCCTACGACTGTGGGGACGCGGCTTTACCCATCATTTTTAAAGGCAAGTTACACCTCTCTATTCAGCCATTGATTCGAAGTACATTGCTGTGTTTGGGTTGCACTTGTGATTGTAAATTACTACGGCAAAACCAATGAATGGAAATTAGCACGCCTTATTTTGGTAAGTGTAATAACTGCTTTTATATTTTAAACATAGAAAATTGATGGTATTTTAAATGATACAGTATATATTTTTGTGTAAATTTTTGTTATTTTTGCGACTCAGTTGAACAAAGGCAATAAATAAGAGATAAGACATCATGGAAAAGGACATTTTATTGCAGGAAAAATTCGATTTCCCGAAGGAAAAATTTGAAGCAATTGGGCAAATAGTTAGCAGTTATTGTTTTAACACATACACTGCCGAAGTACGGTTGTTTCATTTGATGTATTTGGAATGTGTTTACATTATAAATTATTAATTTAGGCAAGCATTTGATTCTGCTTAGTATTTTATTGTTACCATTTATATAAAAGAGTCAAAATCAGTATAGTTTAGACTTTCCAGTAAGAAAGGTACTGATTGACTGTCAGAAAAGTGTAAAGAAGTGCGATACGCAAACACGAATTACATAATATCGAAACACAATTAATTGAAAAAAGAACGAACTAAGAAAATCGTAAACTTGAAGGCTTACTATCCCGAATCGCGATTAATATTTCACTACTTATTTGTAATGTTGGATTCAATGTAAAGAGATTCGGAACATTAAGGTTAAATTTTTACTTCATTTTAGCAGTTTTGTCCTTTTTCATAAAATGTAGTTTTCGATTTTATATTTGGTGATTACGAATCACAAAAATTTTAATGGTTTTAACAGATAGCTACGAAGTTTAGTAATAATACGAAATTAAATATTACATTTAATTAAGTAATTAAAAGCAATGTGTTTCATAGCAGAACTGCAGATTCTTGCCTAAAGAAATAATTTACGTTTTACAAAATTATAAAAAAAATAATTCCTATAAAATAATTTAGCTAAACGTATTTTGTAGTCGAAACACAGAAAGTTTATTTGCTTGTTAAAATCGATCTTAAAATAACATTTTGATATGTACTTACGTCGTATTTCCAAAAATGTTCACTTCATACCTAACATTTTTGAAAATGGCAGTTTTAGGAGTTAAATGTTACAAAAAATGTGTAAGTCACAAATGAACATTTAGAAAAATACGATATCGATGACGATGTCATTGAAATTTACGATTTGTACAAGATATCATGTTTTTTAATCAACGGCTTTCAAGTTCGGTTCTATTACCTTTCCCTCTGGGAAGACTTTCTGCTGCTGAGCGATAAAAACATTGTACCTTTTACAAGACGAGATGAACACAAATTGCAATAGCTACATATAGAACACAAAGCAAAATAAACTTCCGGAGTTTCGACTTAATCTCTAAATAACTCCACAAATGTACACGCTATTTACAAAGTAACCTAGAAGCGGGACTAGAAATACTATGCGTCCAATACAAAAATCGAACCCTTGATCAAAATCCAGAAACAGCGCGGTCTTCTAAAAAAATTATGTCTAACGACTGCCGCACTGAATGTTTTGAACAAAACAGAATAGCACTTAGGTTGTAAGACTCTGTACCACTCCCTTTCCCTTTGAAACGAAGATAAATGCTACTGCCGCCGCGCTAATGTTCTGCACAAAACAAAATGGCGCATCAACGGCTCGATTCCAATTTCAAAGGCATAGTACTAAACCATATTAATGCCGTATTTCTCTGGCGCGAAATAACTGTTCCCTGAGTTGCTGAAGTTCGTGATCTGAGAAGCTTGGAGCATGCTCAGATGGGGGGAGTTCTGGGTCTGGTTCTCTGGACTTTCGGGGCCCGAAGACAGGAGGTTGTGGTGGGAGGGCCACGCGGCTGGAGGCGATGGGTTCCCGAAGGAAACTTGGTTATAAAGCTGGTTCCCGTTTGTCGTTAAGTTGTGGCCGTGGTGGCTGCCGTGAGACTGGTTCACGGATGATCCGTTGAAGTATTCCATCTGGAAAAAAGACTTTTGTTAGAAGTTTCCTGTGAATTTAAAGAGTTTTTGTTCTGGTTCCGCTTCTGATAAGATTTTCACAAATATTGCTGAGTGAGAATATTTGAGTTTCCAGGGCTGTAACGTTTGTGAAGAGGAAAACTTTTACGAAAAGACAGCAAAATACTTCAACCTTTGAACATTTTGAGTCCACTGTTTTGTAACACAAATGTTCAAAAATCCATCTCAGTATAATCTCAGTATACTTCTTGTATAAAATACCTAACAGTTTTGGAGAAATGATAATATAAAATCCTGGTGGCTTACCTGAGTGGGATAATACGGCGAATTGTAAGCGCTCTGTCCGTATCCCTGATGATGGTGCGAAGTCGAGTAGCTCCGGATGTAGTCCGAGCTGCCCGGCCAGTGGAAGCTGTTGTAACTGTCTGGGTGGTACACGTTCCCTGGACCGTTCAGGCTCTGGGGGGTGATGGGGGGAGAAGGCGTCGTCATAATCGAAGAGTTCGACCCTAAAGGAGTCAGGTTGCCAGTCAGCCTCGAGCTGTACTGGTCCTTCACTAAACTACTTCCGAAAGACTTTTCAGAATAATCGATCTTGCTGGAATAATCCAGCCTTTTTGGACTGCTGTACAACTCTTGTTTAGGAGTCACCCCGTATCCGTGCACGTTTGAAATCGCGTCTGATGGAGAGGAATCTTTCCCGCTAATTCTCAAAGAGTCATTACTGTAATGGTGTGAAAGGGATGTTATACTATTGTTCTTATTTAGAGGCGACGATTCGTAGTTCGAAGGCGCTGACTCCTTTTTACAAATAACATTAATTGGGGGACTTACAGAGGTGGTGGGGGTGATGGGTAGATTTGGGGAGGAAGTCGTGATGCTTGAGGAGTTTTGGCTTGTCGTTAGGGTCGTGTTTGGCGTGGTCAAGGATTTGCTGGTGGTGATCTTTGACGAAGAGGAATTGGAAGAGCCTTTTATAGAGGAAGATGAGGATATGGAGCCGGTCTTGGCGGATGACGAGGATTTGCTGGATATCTGGGTGTTGGACTGCTGCTGAAGCTGCTGCCGGCATTTCGCTCTTCGGTTTTTAAACCAGACCTATGGACAATTCATTTAGTCAATTATTTTCGTCTATATTTCGGATATATTTGTGTGACAAGATCATATTACGGTTTCCCTTTGAATAATTTTAACCTATTTATGAATACACATATTCTGAAGAATAAAAACAAAAGAAAAAGTTTTGGTGTCAATGTCAATAATTAAATCAAAACTTTTTATTGAACTGAGACTAATGCATCAAAAACTACCATAGAATAGCCTATTCTATTCTCTAACCTAAAAAGTTTAATTTATTGTAGCTTGCATAGTCCAAACAATGGGTCACAAAAGTGAACTAGGGTAGAGACCCGCCTCATACTGGGTCTTATGGGGCATAGATGGACGTCATACCGAGTCTTAGACGTGCCTCACCATACACGCTGCGGATTAAAGACTACATTCAATAGGTATAATGTGTCCACTGCGGAGTGAGGGCTGCTTGTTTGCAATGTTAATAGTACGTTCAATTTAGTTCTTTTTTTGTACAAAGTTTTATTGAAGTATTGTAATGTAACGACCTGTGTCGTTGTTTAATAGAGCCAAGACATATTTTAGTGGTTTTGAAAATAAAATGTAGGATTAGATTGTATCCATCTATCTGATCTATTACTATTACCAACAAGTTAAAGAAAGAAAATGTTTTTTGTTTTGATTTTCATACGAGTACTATAATTTTATAAAGAAGAAAGATTTGTATTTGTGTGTGTATGTGTGTTTGTAATGAACAAACTCAAAAACTACTGAACCGATTTCGAAAAAGTTACATTCATCTTGAGTAATATAGGCTACCTTTTATCGCGGGAAAATGCCTCATTCCCACGGGAAAAACTATTAACGCGGGCGGAGCCGCGGCGGAAAGCAAGTATTAAATAAAAACACAGCTAATAATGAGAGTTAGTTAGTGGCTTTATACACCACAAATCCGTTACAAAGTAGCCGAGCTATACCTATCATAACGAGTTAATCACTTTTATCCTTCTCTACAAAAGAGCAGCGATCAATTACCCCATAGTTGTGCGTTGTGCCTATAGTTTTCAAGGGTACGATCACCCACAGTCAAACATACTCCTACGCCCCTTGCAATAGAGTTTATTTTCGTAAATGTCTAGGGAGCGTCGACTGTATTATCCGTTTGGATTAGGGTCAAATCACATGTAACTGCGTGCTACCAGATTTTGTATTTTTTCTTGCAAATAAGAACGAACGATCTATCAACGAAGCTTATACTTATTGTACGTATTAAAAAATGAACAGATAATAAAATGCGCTTCGCGAAACTATGGTAATCTAATCACTGTCTCAAGGTAAGTGCGCACGATTACCAAGTTTATTTGCAGCCAAGGGAGCACCCATTCCAAACAGTGCGAAAGTAAATTAAACAATCTAAGCGGCAAAAGTACCTTTGCTTTGCAAAGTTGTTTTTGCTGCCGCTCTACGACCACAATGTATTATAAAAGGAGTACAACAAGTGCAAATAAATTAGTAATCGTGCGCACGTATAAGTGGCGACTTAGCAAAAAATTAAAGGATGAACTTTCTCAAAGACTTTTCTCCGGAAAAATAGTTGACTTCTTCCCACAAACTATCTGATTAAAATGACTATTTAGTACGGAAGCGTCAATTTTCTTTTTGTATTAAAAAAAAAAACTTTTTTCTGCTTATGGTTATGGCACTAGGTGTCTTTGTGCCAGTGTCAATATAATAATTTTCTTGATTGTTCAAGAAAAGTGATTTGTTTTCAACATAAACTAGGTGACGTCGATAATTTGGGGGGACCATGTTACAAGTTACACTATTGTAACTATGTTACTAAGTCCATGGGGGGGACCGTTATGACGTATTTCTGCGACAGATGCGAGTGCATGATATTGCATGTGTATGAATAATTAGTAGCATTTTGTTGTAATGAGCGGGTGGGATTGAATCATTGTACTGAATCACTCAGCGGAAAATTGCTTATAAGGAATATATTTTAATAAAAACATTGTGGGGATTTCTCATAATATACATCGTAGTATCAGATGGGTATTCGTGAAAAATACGAAGGCGTTGTTTTTTAGAATATGTAGTAAGTAATTCATACTAATATTACAAATGTGTTTATCTAGTGCAGCGGCAAGGGCACGATATCGAATACGTCTGTTTGATCCTTTTTCACGGCGCAAAAGATCGACGGTATAGTATGGTGTTTTATTTTTTATATGGAGTTGGATATAGTTAAGTAACTGAAGGAAGAGTGATGTAAGCTACTTTTCATTGCAAGAAAATCTCATTTCCAGAGAAGCGCAGCCGTAGGGCGAAGGCTTGTATATGTAGAATAACAAATATCAAGAAAGTAAGCTTCAAACCTAATAAGTAAGTAAATTTAGAGAGCTTTTTTGCATTGTTTGTTAGTACAAGCAATGTACTACGGCCCGCTACGATGCGACGTAGCACGCTTGTATGATACATTTATAAATAGGTTAAACAAATAAATTAATCCACATTACGTGACATTACTAACCTGACTAAGGCTTGCTTCAGAAATCGTGATTAAAAATATAAAATATTACAAAATTTATAAGGTCTAAACTCTAAACTAAACAATAAAAAAAAAAAATTACCATGCGCACGTTTCACTTATTTCTAATACTAATAATATTTATTACTGACATCCATATGGCTCTTAACCCGTGAGCAAACAAGACGTGCAAAAATGTAATTGAGCTGTGTACACACTGGTCGCTACTGTAGTGTCGTTTCGCAATAAGTTACACTTGGGGACACCCCCTTATTTGGGGGAAGACGTTATGGCTATTAATTTCAGAATCAGTTATTTAGAAATTGTTATTAATATAAATAAATATGCTGGGACATCTCACACACGGCCATATTATGACCCTAAACTAGGCTGAGCCTGTACTATGAGTGTCAAACAGCTGATATACATACATATATAAATATACAACATCCAGATACAAGGCAAACAAACAAGTGCTCAAAACACGAATGTTTGTCCTGGGCGGGATTCGAACTCGCGACCCTGTGCTTCGAAGGCAACTAGGCTACGGGGCCGTCAAATAACAATTAACATTGTGAATATGCAAGAGTGTTCGGGGTTCATTTTTCATGATTTAACAAAGTAATTAATCCATAAGATAAACATAAATTACTAGCTGCCCGCCCGCGGCTTCGCTCGCATTGGTTTTCGTCTTTTCCCATAGGAATGAGATGTTTCCCAGCCTGAAAAAGTATATTACCGCGGTGTATGGTAGCCTTTATCCATCTTCAAGATCTATTTATTCTATACCAAGTTTCTCTGTTCTGTACCAAGTTTCATCAAAAAGTTCCGCCCGACCTACCATTTTCCCGTGGAAATAAGGTATTTTCCCGCGGGAATAAAGTATTTTCCAGTAGTATAAGGTATCCTATACACATCCCCAGGGTCTATTCTATCTCTGTACAAAGTTTCATCAAAACTTTCCAACCGCGCTGCTATTTTGCCCGTGGGAATGAGCAGTTTTCCCGCGGTAAAAAGTAGCCTATGTTAATTTCCAAGGTCTATTCTATCATACCCCAAGCTTAGATTGGTATAGATAGATATCAAGTTTTATTAAGTTTCCGCCCCACGGTTCCGCCCGCGCTTGCAGTCTTTCCCGTGGGAATGAGATATTTTCCCGCAGTAAAAAGCAGCCTATGTCCGTCCCCAAGGTCAATTCTATCTTTGTACCAAGTTTTATCAAAATCAGTTGAGTAGTTTCGGAGCCTATGCAATTATAAGGAATATTTTAGGTATTTTTTTACACCTTGGGTTACATTATTGAAGTTTTAGTAAGGATCCCTAATTTTTTTGAAATTAAAATATAGCCTATGTTACTCAGGGTGAATGTAGCTTTCTAATGGTGAAAGAATCGAAGGAAAAAGGTACTAGAAGCTAAATTTTAATTCTAAATCAAAGCCGTGACCAATATATTATCATAATCCCGTTGATAATTCTTTTCATTATCAAATTATCAATCAAATGTGAGGAGTCTAGACGATTACTACTAGTTTTTTAATTTTTAATTTAAGATCATTAAGATAATATAACTGTTTAAAGATATCGTGGTTTTTTATAATGCTGTCAAGAGCTGTGTGTACATTAGATCAAGTTAACCAACGAAATATACTTAGAAGTTCAACTTAATAGCGTGTGTCCTGGCTTTTAAACGTTTTTAACTGATTTACTTAGTTTTACGTATTTTACTGATTACTGCTATCTCTACCAGAGTGTAACAGGCGATACTGACTTTGGATGATACGGAAATACTCGATGAATTTAAATCGGTACAGTAGTTAAGGAAAAACTTGCTTAAGCTGCTTTGATGTTGATTAACATTTTGTAAGTACAGTTTTATTTATTTACTTAAATAATAAAATCTTTAATTTGTTTTTACTTCCTGTTTACAACATTCAAAACAAATTTCGAATCGGTAAGATTTCTTGACATTGAATCGTAAAAGTACAGAAAGCAGAAAATAAAGTAGTAAAAAAAAAGAAAACAATAACTTTCTTTAAAAGTTCAAAAGAAGAATCCTGTCAGACGCCACGGCTCACTGCGCTGATTCGTTCAAACGTCCAATTTATACGACACGGCTACCGCATTAGCGCCAATCAAATTACGCCATTTGAAAATCGAGTCGCATAGTTTGACAGTACATTAAGTTACGTAATCAAGTTTGCTCCCTCTTTTAAAGATTGAATGATAAGATTTTTGTGATATTTTGAGGGAGAATTTTTGAATGGTTTGAGGTTTTTTAAAGACACATTCTTGTTATTACCGTTTATTACAATATAAACTTTTTTTATTGTTTAAATAAGTTATTGAAATCGAAAATGTATCTTAAAGCCTGGCATTTTCAAAACAAACAGTATTAAATACAGCAGCGCTAGAGCTTAGGTGCCCGACAAAAAAATTTTTAGCTCTACCTAAATATTCCTTAGATTTCACTTATCTATAATATAAAAATGAATCGCAAAATATGTTGGTAAGCGCATAACTCAACAATTTTTCCAATTCTTTTTTTAAAATGTTCGTTGAAGTCCAAGGATGGTTCTTACGGAGAGAAATTTAAAAAAAGGGGAATAAAATTTAACGCGGTCGGAGCCGCGGAGCGAAAAGCTAGTTGATTATATTTTTTACGATTATATTTCTTTTTCTATCCGGATTTTTCACCCTTGCACTAAAAATAATCTGTAACATTGACTATTTCCATACTTGCGTAGTGTATAGTGAATAGTCAAGTGCGTAGTGTATTAAGTAAGGCTCTCTTCTCTAAAAGGAAGATGGAGCGAAGCTTTCATTGGCTTACTTTCCGACTATCTACTTGAATAGAAGAAAACAGCATTAAAAAAAATCAATCAACATCATCATAATATTGAAGACCTTAGTTGGCGTCTAATTGGAACGGAACCCTTGTCTCGTTTAGGATCAAAGTGATGGGCTGATGACGTATCTACTCATTAGTCGGTTCTAGTTTAAACCGGTTTAATCCGCTTGATATATCAACTGAGTATGTACAGTGCACACCGCGAGAAGTGACATTTATTTATTTATTTGGTCAACCAACATAGTACATATTATGATTCTGTGATATCTAATACATGCTAGCACGTTGCGAGTCTGTGCGGTGTTAGTTTGAAAAGCCAGGCCAGAAAAATAAGAATTTGCTTTGGGGGCATCACAATTATACTGTTTCAGGCAACATTGCCATTATAATATTAGTACCACTGCATTTCCGCATTATAGCGAGACTTTAATTTTGCTGGTCTGACTTACCACGATGCACGAAGACGACGCTAGAGTGGGGGGGTCATTTAGTTCTAAAATAAAACGCGCGCGACCTATACAGCGATCAGCCAACTTTTCAACTTGCTTGTGGTTACGCCTCGGAAAGCATTTTTTCCTTAGGAAAACATAGTTTGCATTTTTTAATTATTTTTATTATATTAATCTGTTCGATTCAATTTAGGTATAATAGGTATAACAACATAGAAATAAAAGGTACTTGAACAATATTTTACAAATAGGATTTATAACATAAATTTTTAAACTAAGAATGTTTTGAGGGAATTTATACGATTGGCCTGCGTTGTTCTTTGGGTTCAACATCATTCTTTAGTTTCCCCTCTCACTCTAACGCAAATCGTCTCATATCTGTGCAAATGGTACGCGAGAGGGGACCCCTATCAATTAGCGGGTGAGATGGTATCTGAGGTCAATTAACCATGGCTCTCATGTGATAAAAGAGAGATCTATCTGATTCGATAACATCGACATAACAGTGTTACCTCGAAAAAGTCAAACACGCGTTGAGCGCGTGTCTAAAAAACTCTTTTACGAGATTTTCCAAGTGTGTTTGTTTGTTTTTCCTTATTTTGCATTCAAACTAAGCAACAGCTTGGCCTGTTACTTTTGCACTTTGGTAGATTGAGGGCTAGGGAGTAACATAGGATACTTTTTACACGAAAGCGTATTTCATTCCCACTGAAAAACGAAAAACAGCTTAGGGAGACCAGCTAATTTGTAATAATTTAAATAGTATTTTGGTGTCAATAAAGAATATTTCCCGCGACCCTCACCAGATCGTCGGTCCACCTCGTGGGGGCCTGCCCATACTACGTCTTCCGCCCGCGGGAAGCCACTGGATACGGGCAGCGCAGGACCGATCATTGTGGAGATCCTTGGGGGAGGCCTTTGTCCAGCAGTGGACGTCCACACTACGTCTTCCGGCGCGCGGTCGCCATTCAAGAACCTTTCTGCCCCAACGGCCGTCAGTTATACGCGCGATGTGCCCAGCCCATTGCCACTTAAGTTTAGCGATTCTTCGGGCTATGTCGGTGACTCTGGTTCGCCTGCGGATCTCATCATTCCTGATTCGATCACGCAGGGAAACTAATGTAATTTTATTTCTTTTTATTTATTTTATTTCTACTGTACTGTATTTACCTGCACCCTGCTCTCCGGCAGGTTGATCTTCAGAGCCACCTCCTCCCGCATGAAGATGTCGGGGTAGCGCGTCTTCCCGAACAGCGCTTCTAGCACGTCGAGCTGCGCGCGAGTGAACGTCGTGCGCTCGCGCCGCTGCTTGCGCGGATTCACGCCTGAACACAAACAGACAGACCGTTAATATCATACTACCTTTCTACCTGTGGAAACCAGTTATTAGTTATTAGTTTTTTAGTTATGTTGTTATTGAGTTTTAGTTCACTGATGGTTTTCCGAAAAAAAATATTAAAAAAAATACTAATAAATAGTATTATAAGAGAAAAGATATGTATTTTAGCGCGGCCATAATCAGAGACGGAGCCCCTCAGTATCGACGCGCTAGGCTGTGGTCCGAGGCTCCCTCGAGCCGCCTCTAGACGTGTTGGTATATGACTTTTTTTTAAGGTAGAGTCTTCCACTCCCCCGCAAGTCCGGTGAAGTTTGATTGGTCATACTTTTTCGACATAAGCATAGGTCAATTAAAAAAAAAGATATGTTTTTTTGTGTGTATGTTTGTAATGAATAAACTCAAAAACTAATGTGCCGATTTAAAAAATATTTCATTATTAGAAAGCTGCATTCACCCTGAGTAATATAGGCTACCTTTTACCGCGGGAAAATATTTCATTCCCACCGGAAAATCTGTTAACGCGGGCGGATCCGCAGCGGGAAGCTAGTTTTATTATATTTAGGGAACTTACAGACTAATTACACAATGACTATAATATGTTATTAGAGGCATGAAGGAAGAAACATTTTTTCTTCATTCTTCATGATTATAGGCCATTTAAATAATAGGTTAAGTTTACTAATATCAGCTATCTGACACCCATAGTACAGGCTCTGCCTAGTTTGGGGTCAGATGGCCGTGTGTGAGGTGTACACATATTTATTAAATATTTACAGTTATGGTCACAGGATTGAACCTTGAGTAATACCAGTTTGAAAAGACCGGCCGTGCGTGGGGCAAAAAGGTTCTTGAATAGTTGCCGATGTAACGTGGGCAGGCCCTCCACAAGGTAGACCGACGATCTGGTGAGGGTCGCGGGAAGCCGCTGGATGCGGGCCAAGCAGGACCGATCGTTGTGGAGATCACAGTGAGAGGCTTCTGTCCAGCAGTGGCACTCTGTGAGCTTTCTAAAACTCTGCTCGCCCCGTTAGGGAAAAGAGCGTGTCTTCATGTATGAATGAAAACTATGGTATTATGTAGGTACCCTCAAACCCAAGGTCATCATCAAAAGTTGTTTTAAAAACAGGAATAAGAAATATAAAAAATATTTAGTAGGATGCTAAAACATGTTTGTGGCTTGTTCGATTCGATTGCAATATTTATAAAGGATCTAAAACAATATTATTTTTTTCTAGAATTATTGCGAGCTTTACATTTCTATGCTTTGAATAATGATGGCGATGATTAGACTAAAAACAACTATAAATTGTTTGGAAGAAATTGTCAGCTTATCAATAAGGTCACCACTATTTTACAACTATTTTTGAGGTGCACGTTTATTGTCATTAAATTTGAATTATGTGTAACAAACATAAACTTTGAGATCAATTCGGACCCTTCGTCCATTTTAGTTCGTCTACTTGGTCTCCGTAAGTCCAATTCCCAGTTTGTTACTTTCCCGGTTCGTCCATGAAATACATAAACTCATAGTTTTTGTATTATTTCTAATCAAGTCAGAAATATTCAAAGCTTTATTGAGATAATATTAATAACATGTTATTCTTATTATATATTTCCATAGTAATTTAAAACCGAAAGGAAAAATGATTATTCTTTGAATTCTCAAATCTAATCCAATTACTGTAGTGTACTTTCTTACTTTGTATTGTCGCTGTATCGAAACAATTGTCAAATGTACAAAGGATAGTGGGCAAAAATGTATAGGCGGCACACCCACTTCCGCCACAGATTCGACTGGTTTAGTTTGAAAGGTATCATATTCATATTTCTTTGTGCCAATGTGCATCAAATTCTGCCCCGAGGTTCTCTATTTATTTGAAGTTAAAACAAGCACAATTACAAACATTTTTTGTTTATTGTTACTTTACAAGAAATAAAACAAACATTTTATAATCATTATTCGTTGAAGAGCGTCGATGGCCTAGTGGTTAGGGCCAGCGCCGGTTCGATCCCCGCCACTTACCAATGTATTTTCGAATTTCGAATTTAAATGTACGTTTATTCGACGCTCTTACAGTGAAGGGAAACATCGTGATGAAACCTGTACACACCGCGAAGGAATTAATTTTTTAATTATCTGGGACACATTATTAGAGTTATTAATAATTATAAAAAATAACGGTAACCAGTGAAAAAAAAATATTATTTATTAGGTATGTATACATAGTTTTATGTGATGATCTGTCGGAGTGTCTGTCCGGTGAAGCTTGATTAGTCGTACCTTTTCAACACAATTAAAAAAAAAAAACTGTCGGATATTTTACCATGGCGTAATAATAAAAAATGTTCATTTTTAGAAGGTGTTTTCAGCCATAATTATTATATGACTGGCGGAGCTGGGTGTATTTTGCCCACCATCCTTTCAATAATTTTATTTTTTCAAATGTCAAGACTCTGTATAGTTTATGGTCAGGCCGCGCCGGTCCGGTCATCGCATTCCTCGAGTTATTTATGGATCTATAACAATATAATCTAATTATGCAAATTAGCCCAGCTCCTGTATTACGACTGTGTGCCGAGGTACAAATTACACTCAAACCTTTCCTATTAAATGACACTGGCCACTATATACATTTTTAAAACTTAAATATAAGTTATTTTTAAAAAGAAAACTTTTTAAAGAGTGACATCTGCGAGCGATTCCGTGTTTAAATTTTAATTTCAAATGTTTTTTTTTTTTGGAGTAGTTTATTAAATGATTCTGGCCACTAAACGCATTTTGGAATTCTTTAATAAGTTACCTAATTAAATGACTTTAGGGTCATGCTTAAAGTAGGTAGTTTATTTTTTTCTTGAAAAAGTCATGAAAAAGTCTGATTACAATGACTAGCACGAAAAAAGTGACGATTGCTTTCGAAGTTAGAAATATTTGTTTTCTTTTTTTACTGCTACTAGCACTAGTTAATTAATAATGTTCTCAGCTAGGTATTATAGGACAGCAGGTTTCTATTACGTGGCTATTTAATACTATTTTTAAATCTTCAAGAAAGAGAAATAAATTAATGAGAAATAGATCGCGTTTATGTCTTTTGTATGAACAAATTATGTTCTGTGCAAGTAACATTTGATTCATATTTCAATATCTACTATTTCAATAAATGATTAGGTATTATTTAAATACTAATTTTCAGTAAATAATTTACTGAATTCAAAATATAATAACGAAATTATAAAATTAAAAAAAAAAAAATCCATAAAAAAAATTATACCGCTGGACTCACCGGTCCAAAAAAGTAAAATAATAATATTTTATATTAAATCACAGCGTCTCCATGCTTTCACTGTTTCCTTATTATGGTCCGTTCAGAAATTAGTGGCATAATTAGCATACTGATATTAAATTCACACGCTGCTTGTTTATGCGCGTGATTCGATTAGAGCGCTCGTTAAATAACCAATTTATTTATATCTAAATTCTAATGGAAGTGTATTAGGAATTTTATACTCCAATACTTTTTGTTCACTTGAACATATACTAACTAGTACATGTTAGTAGTAGTAGTGCTTTGTACTATTTTTCAGGCCTCGCATTATTGATGTTCCACTGTATTATACAACATCGGCCATTACCAAGATGCCATTTAATTTTTCTGTATTTTTATACCATTCTGTTCAGCCGTCTAGCTATGAAACTGTCACAACAAAAATTGCTGCCAGATATAAGTATTTATATCAAGGATTTTATAAGTATGTACTACCGTACTATTACTTATAGATCTTTGATTTATATAGAAAATTCAAAATTCAAATGTTTTATTCGAAGTAAGATTTTACAAATCACTTTTCGACGTCGAGGCGAGTTCACAATTTGGCTGTCTTCTGTGGAGAAGAACTACTACTGCCCTCATTTTATGGGAGTAGTTTGAGTACAAAAAGTAGGTAAGTGACATGTAAAATGTCACATTTTTTCTCACGTGCGGCGTCAGAACGTCTCGCCTTCTCTCTAATACCAACATGAATGCAATATCGAAGGCTACAATAACAACTCATAGAATATCTAAACGGCCAGTCATTTTAAACTAGCACAAATTAACGGCCAAAACCTTCCATTTTCAAAAGAAAGAATCCACCGCCATTAGTCAAAGACTAGCAGACAAACAGACGCGACGCTAGTTAGGGATTAGTAGTGTAATCCCTATTCAATCTAAACATTGAGCGTTAACGATCTGTCAAGCTGAAGCGATTCTTTGCCTAAAAATTAAGTCTACATTTTTTAACCCAGTTTTCACTTGTGCTTCGGGGGTCATCATATACCACGGATGTCTGTGAGTTCGGAATTTATAATTGAAATTGGAAATTCCACTCAAGTTATGTAATTGAAAAAATATAAATTATTCTTTACAAAGAAAATTAATTGCGTTGGAGAATCTAGGGCCACAAGACCGTATCGTACCGTACCGTTGTTGTAACGTAATAATATTATATAGGATCTAACTACAAAGAGTCTTGTAAATCTTGACTGAAAAATATCAAGAAAAACTTTTAGACATGCGTTTCATATGTGTTTAACTTTTTTGTAACGAGTCGGGTGCTTTAGTTTTTCAAATCCATTATAATACCCGTTGTTTTATTTTATGTATATTAGATTTCCGCGTTTGTTATTTACTACACTGTCTGTAATTTTTACGAAAAGAAAGCAGATTACCGGAGATAGCCCTTCAAAATGTCACTTAGCGTCGATAAAGAGGTAAAAATAATATCTCCGCCATTTGAAGAAATGATTATAACGGCCGCGTATGGTTATGGTTAATGGTTTAACTAATAAGTTATTACAGCATCTTTCAAAATAGCTCTTTTTTACGCATAATGTATACGCAAAATACCAGAGTGACGGTATGAGAATATCCTAATAACCTTTTAAAAATTCTGTTTAATTTCGTGTCTTTGAAATACGAAAAGACTTATGGTAATTTGAGGAATACCCCTAAGAATTACAGAAGTACACGCATCATAGACAAGACAGACTGCATGTCTACACGCGCTTTTGTAAATCATAGACAAAGCATTTTGTTTTTGTTTTTCAAATTTAGAATGCGTTCTTGTTCGGGATGACAAGGTTTTCTTTTTTAAAAGGATTTGGTAGCTGCCAGTGCTCGGACAATGTCGAAGATGTTTGTTTAGCGCCATTCACTGGCCGAAATCGTGGTCAAAGGTTTAAAAGTTAATTTTTTAATACTAAGTGTGAAAGGTCAGTATTGGTGTGAAAAAAATTAATAGTTTAAAAAACTGTAGAAAAACACGCTTAAGATGCTTACTTGAAGAGTTTCACTATTTAACTTTGGGATCCTTCATCAGACCCTGGTTAAGTGGTCACCTCACCTCGCCAATATAAAGGTCTTATTTAGAAAAATCAAATGAGCCCAAATTCCCCTATCCACCTTCCGGCTCCAGCATTAGATCAGCTTGTAATTGTGTCAAATGATTGTGTTGTCATCGGAATTACGTATAAATTCCGAATTTCACTACGTTACGACTCTTGGAAGATGGTTAAATTAGTTACCTTAGATTCCATTACATACTTAGTTACATAAAAGTGGACCTAATATAAAGCGTGTAAAAAGTCATTCTTTATTAGATTAGATTAGAATATATTATAACGCACACAAAAATACAGAAAATAAATTACATAACTTAGAACTGTTTATACTTATTTTGTCATTTTCACTTATTTTATTATGTATGTAGCAATAGAAATTCGTAAATCATATGGCTAATATGCATTACCTATACTATAGACTGGGCTAGAAATTTAAATATCGCTCTAGTTTTTGAGGTGAGAGGCAAATCTTGTAACAAGTTGCTAATAGTACTTTTCAGGGGTTTTGGACATCGCTGAATCCGAAAATCGCTATTAGCAGTTCGAAAAATTACTCCTTGTACCTTAAATCCAAAATGGCGGCCAAAAAAAAATAAAAAAAATTAACATGCCATGTGGGGTATCAAATGAAAGGGAATCATGAGTAGATTACAAATATATAACATGTTGCTATATCCGCCCTCCCTGGTTAAAATAATTTAAAAAAGAATTTTTCGAATGTAGCGTTTCGAGCCTACTTTGCATAGCTGTAGATTCAATACTTAGGAATCAATATCTGTAAATTATTATTTTTATTTATCATCAGAAATATCCCGAAATATGCGCGAAAAATAAATTTAGTCAAAAAGATTCATAAACAAGCAACTTAACGCATGTAAGCAGTGTTATTTTTTTCTCTATCATTTACTAGGTGAGATAAAATAACACTGCTTACATGCGTTAAGTTGCTTGTTTATGAATCTTTTTGACTAAATTTATTTTTCGCGCATATTTCGGGATATTTCTGATGATAAATAAAAATAATAATTTACAGATATTGATTCCTAAGTATTGAATCTACAGCTATGCAAAGTAGGCTCGAAACGCTACATTCGAAAAATTCTTTTTTAAATTATTTTAACCAGGGAGGGCGGATATAGCAACATGTTATATATTTGTAATCTACTCATGATTCCCTTTCATTTGATACCCCACATGACATGTTTATTTTTTTTAATTTTTTTTTGGCCGCCATTTTGGATTTAAGGTACAAGGAGTAATTTTTCGAACTGCTAATAGCGATTTTCGGATTCAGCGATGTCCAAAACCCACGAAAAGCACTGTTAGCTACTTGTTACAAGATTTGCCTCTGACAGTCACAATTCAGAGATTTTTGCCCAGTCTACTAATACAATTTAAAAAAATTGTGATTAAAAAAAATAGGGAGATATAATTTAACTTTTTTGTTTAAATTATTGCTTGAATATTTTTAGGTACCTAATAAGGATAGCTTCAACACCGCAGATGTATTTTGTAAGAAAAAAATAAAAATGTCACATGATAGAGGTAGTCGGAAACCCGACGCTTGGTATCAGTCGTTATTAGACCCCTCGGCCGCTCGCTTACGGATTAAAAATAAAAATAATGACACATCCATCCGAAACTCGTCTGAACGGCCCCATTCAACTATTACAAACAAACATTTCATACGAAAACTGTCACATTATTGAAAAGTGAAAATAAAACAGACAGCTGTCTCTTTCCATTCTGTTCCACAGACGCACGATAGACAGGGATGGATATATTCAATTGTCAACGTTGACAATAGCGGCTAATCCGCATGACGTGCCGTTCTTTTTTCGAAGTTCGATTTTTATCTCCGCGGCCGATTTCTGATAGCTACCGCGTGTTTATAATCTATGGTCTGGTTTGTCTACGGTGCTAATGGCGTAGCCGTGTAGGGATCACGTTACGAACAAATCGATAATTTCGAAAATGTGCTTTGGTTAAGATCGGGTCGATAAAGGTTAAGCTGGTAAGAGTGATCGAGTTTTTACGACAAACCATGGCGGAGAAAGTATACCTATTATTAGAGATTGACGAACGAACGAGTTGTGTGGTAAAGCTTCACAAGTGATTATTACTAGGTTCAATGAACTTATTTTTACTTTAAGTATAAATAAAATATGAACAAATTATAATTATCTATTTAATTAAAGAAGGTTTCTCAAAAACAATGAAGTAAGAATTTTGCTCGATTCGCTCGCTTTTCAGAATGTGCAAAAAAAGTTTTGATCCGTCGGCAATTAAAAGTTCCTAGACTAATCTTGGATGAAATACAAAATAAATTAGCCCATAATCAGACACGTGCCAAAGCCATCCAAACACCACAACAGCCGGCAACAAACTTATTATTTTCCCGTTTTTCACGCTCTTTGACCCTCCATCCCCACGGAGCACTCTCTTAATGATGTGTAAAATACTATTTGGGGGAACCTCACAGCTGCAAGCTACACAACCATTAAAAACTGTAAAAAACGGAGCAATAAAAACTCTATGGTAGCGCAGCAGAGTTGGTTTTGTTTTAAAAATAGCGCCGTTTGAAAATGGCGGGACTTCAACTGTCAACTTGACAATTCGAGGGGCGCGTTCGGATTTGGAACCGGGATGTTGTTTTAGCGACGACGTGGTTTATGACCGTCGAAAGGGGTTCTCTAAAGACCTTCGATTAGGCATATTGATTTGCATAGTTTTACGGCTGAGAGAAATTTGTCGTCAGGCTAACATACGAGTAACGATATTAAAAAGATTACTTTAAAAGTTTGTACATTCCTTAGTCGTATATAATTATATTATGTCATAATCCGAATGAATGGTAGACGAATTGGTGATTGCAGTAATTTTTGATTACATATAAGAGTAGGTAAAAGTTACTGCTATTCTTTGGGTTCAGTTCTTTATACGCTTTTCTAACCAACTTAAAAAAACCTTCAGAACATTCAAAAGAAGAATTTGGTAGGTCCAATCTAAACTGGGAACCACAATCCTGTCACATCCTTACTAGGTCTTATACCTTTAGAGAAGAACAATTCTCATACGTTTATCAAACCCATCTTGTGCTAAAATCAAAACCTACCCTCACATAACACAGTTACGTAACTAGAAATTATATTAGCCTTATTTACGTTTAGCGGAGGGTGGGTGTTCCATAAATCATGTTAACACATAAATTCAGTTGGGGGCGCGGTGACAGATCGTTCCCCAACGATCCCCCGGGCGGGTGCTGGAATATTCATGGTTCAAGACTGGATGGGTTGGGTGAGGTCTGAGGGAAGGCGGAGGTGAGGGGGGTTGGAACTCATACTGCTGTTAGAGGAAGACGTGTAATTTGTATTTTACGTGTGAAGTAAACCAAGGTAATGCATTTTTTTAATTTATTGTACACGTAAGCAATAAAAGGACATGTAAAGAAAGGAAACTTTAATTTGTCTCTTAAAGAAATATTTTTAAACAAAATTGCGGAACAGCAAGAATGTAGCAGACAAGACGTGTTTTAATTCAATTGAAAAAATATTATTATTTTCATTCATATGCAAAACACCTCTTATCGCTTTATTTAGGACACCTAATTACATCTACAGGTTTTTCCTACACTATGCAAATTAAAAATGTGTATTTTAAGAATTCTATGTAAAATATTGGAATAGAATATATGTACTTTATTGCACATCAGGAGTTACAATGAATACAGTCCAGAACGGTAAAAGTGTACAAATAGGTGGCTTTATTGCTAAGAGGCAACCCAGTCTAAAATTTAAATACCAAACTAAATTTATCAATATTAATAAAGTTATCACACAAAATGTAAAATATTTTCATTAACTTATCAAATTACTCTCATTTATTATTACCTCTCCGTTTAAAACTATTGTAAAAACAATAAAAAAAAGAGCTTGTTCTTGTTTTTTTGTTAGTGTAATTTTTGTAATTTTATTTTTCTTGTTAAAAAAACCGCAACACACGTCCCGCCCCTACTAACGAGCACAGTATGTGCCCACTATTGTGTCACCATCATAATGTGATAGGATAGGGGGCTGCGTAGCTGCGCACTGGCAGGCGGCGACGCCAAATTGAAACTCATACAAACTAATACAATAAATTATTGGGTTATTTTATCTGTGGGTTATTTGCTACAATATGTCATCGCAGGGGTGGGGAGTGTAAGTGGAGAGATATATACCTTTTTGGTACTGTTTGGGTAATTTTGAACTGTTACAATATATTTTTTAAAGAAATCATACTAATATTATAAATGCAAAACTGTGTTTGTTTGTTTGTATGTCCTTCCTTCACGCCCTAACTTAGCTAACAATCGACTTGATTTTCGGCATGGAGTTAGTTGAAAGGATGGAGGGAGAGTGACATAGGCTACTTTTGGTCCTGGAAAAACATACGGGAAAGTCAAAAACAACGCGGGCGTAGCCGCATGCCGACAGCTAGTATAGAATAATGCCGAATGGTTGGTTAGAGGGATTTGTAGGACTTGATTTTGCAATTTAGGTATGAAGCAATTATATAATTTACTTAATGTTGCAGGTTTAGGTATGAAGAGTATGCAGTAATTAATTATTGCTAGCTTCACATAATACAGTATTTTTATGAAAGTATAATACGTCTAAAAATGCAAATAAGAGCGTGTCGGTGGCGTAGTTGCTAGGACTGTCGCCTCTCGTCTTGGGGACTCGCGGGTTTGAGTGCCGTCCCACACTGCAAACGTACAATTTGTTTACGACACTATATTCGTATGCGTGTTGATTTAATTTTCTTATGGGAAAAAAAAAGACATCTAAGTAAAACTGCACTACAATGGCATCCGGCAGAGAGCAAAAATAACATTTGGTTAATAAGAATAGTTTATTAAATACATCAAAAACCATCCAGACCCACTTCTGAAAAACCAACTCCTTAATAAATATCTTTCCCAGGAATCGAACCCCTTATCTTCGCTGCCAGCCGCCGCGCCGCCCGCCCCAATATTTAGCGCCCAGAATCTCTGAACGCTTGATAAGTTAATCTGTAGCGAAGATACAAGCTACTAGTAACAATTGCTTTGTGAATTGGGGTGATAGGATATTAAACCTATCCATACTTATGTGAAAGTGGACGCGTGTTTATATAGTGCGCAATTCAGAAATCAGATTTTTTTTATTTGTTTTGGACATTTCAACACAAAAATTAGAAACAAAAATACAGACATAAAACAACAAAAAGCATTGACAAATTCACTTCGAAACAGAGATAGTCTATATGTAATAAAACTGTAGAGGTCGAAAATCTATACGTAGAAAAAAATGCTAAAAACCAGGTCAGGGGGATGTAAGAAGTGATATAGAACATATCCAGATCTTTTCAATTTTTTTGTTTCTCGGTTTGTCTGTTTGTACGGGTTAATCTAATGTTATTTACGGAAAAAAAATATCTCCGAAACTGTTGTTGGACCGAAATTTTTTTAATGAAATTTTGCATGGTGGTTCCTTATATGCCTTGCCTGGTCTTCATCTTAGATAGGTTTTTACAGCTGTAAAATATGACTAGTCGTTAAATGAGCAATGTGAAAGCCCTAGATGGCTCAACAATTCTGATAGGTACCAGGAATTGTGAGGTAATTAACCTCGAAACCCACGCGATAAGCAAGCCAGCAAAAAAGCAAATAAAGTTACTTCAATTCTATTGTTT
Organism: Teleiodes luculella; assembly: GCA_948473455.1. Classification (NCBI taxonomy): domain Eukaryota; kingdom Metazoa; phylum Arthropoda; class Insecta; order Lepidoptera; family Gelechiidae; genus Teleiodes; species Teleiodes luculella. The sequence continues at coordinate 3,662,329 of OX419607.1, forward strand.
TTAACCCTAGACGAAAAAGAGGGGTGTTATAAGTTTGACGTGTGTGTCTGTCTGTCTGTATGTCTGTGGCGTTGTAGCTCCTAAACGGATGCGCCAATTTTGATCTAGTTTTTTTTGTTTGCAAGGTGTCACAATCGAGAGTGTTCTTAGCTATGATCCAAGAAAATATGTTCAGCTATTTAAATATTATTAGCTCTTTTCTAGTTGTTGAAAGGATCAAGTAACTGACTTGTGTCTTAGATTTTAAGAAACTTTTTAATAGGAACAAAAATCTCCGTATTGTTCGCCAGATACCTTCAGATACAGATAGGTCTATAAAGTCATCATTAGCTATCGCACTCAAGCAGGCTTAGAGGCGTGTGATCGCCACGTGCCGAGTCCATATCTGTTTGCCCAGCAATTCACGCCCATGATCACAGTAAACATGCCTTAGGACGCGCCAATGGAGTGCAAACTTTTCAATAAAAACGCAGTTTCATGCCAATACAGCGATAGCAATAATTTACCATGAGAAAATACTCTGTTCATTTACAAAAAAAAAATATATGTTGGCGTAGGCGTAGACGTTAGGCTAGTACTGTTGGTGTTTAATATATTTTTTAATTATTTTAGTGTTTGACCGTATAGGTAAAATTGATGTCTCTACAAAAAAAAAAAACTGAGAAAGGGACCCGAGACCGTCAGATTTTTAAAAACAAATGCACAGTGTAGCAGTTCTAAATTTAAAATGTAACTTTTTGCAGTTTCGGGTAGTACTATTATTTTCTTCTGTGGTTTGGCTCTACGACAAGCAAAGCTATGATAATTTTTGACATTCTCTACAAACTTTGAAAGAAAAAAAATACATTTTCGGTCCTCTTAAAAAACTAAACGTGCCCTGAGGAAGTGTTATTTCCCACTTGGCAAACACATTACCGGCGCGTGGCCCGGCCGGGCTCGAACCCGCGTCGAGTGTTTGTGCAGTCGAGTCGAGTGTTGCTTTATCAAGGATATGTTTGGCCAATTCGGGATGCATTCAAGTGAGGGTGCTGTTGAGTGCTGAATTGAGAGATCTTTGAATGCTGTTATAGTAAACTAGCAACCCGTCCCGTCTCCGCACGGGAAAATAGTTATTGTGGGTTATCCTTAAGTATATTATGCATGTATTATACATATAAACCTTCCTCTTGAATCATTCTATCTATTAAAAAAACCGCATCAAAATCCGTTGCGTATTTTTAAAGATTTAAGCATACGTAGGGACATAGGGACAGAGAAAGCGACTTTGTTTTATATTATGTAGTGATTTTAAACTTTTGGGAGGTTATGGAATTTGGATTCCAATAATTAATATTATTAAGTATCATATTATATAAATATCCTGTTATAAAAGTTGGTAGTACGTCTACCTACGAAGCACAAGGTCGCGGGTTCGAATCCCGCTCAGGGCAAACATTTCGTGTGATGAGCACTTGTGTTTGCCTTGTGTCTGGATGTTGTATATTTATATATGTATGTATATCAGCTATCTGACACCCATAAGTACAGGCTCTGCCTAGTTTGTGGTCAAATGGCCGTGTGTGAGATGTCCCACATTATTATTTATTATTTACTAGCGACCCGCCCCGGCTCCGCACGTGAAAATGGTTATTGTGGGTTATCCTTAAGCATATTATGCATGTATTATACATATAAACCTTCCTCTTGAATCACTCTATCTATTAAAAAAAACCGCATCAAAATCCGTTGCGTAGTTTTAAAGATTTAAGCATACAAAGGGAGGGACATAGGGACATAGGGACAGAAAAAGCGACTTTGTTTTATACTATGTAGTGATTTATTTACTCGTAAATATCTTATGAATTTTTGCTATAATATTTTAAGAACGAATGAATACAAATAATTGTGAAACTATATAGACCAGACGTTATGATATAAAACCATTATTTTCGCATGACTTATAAAAACAAACTGGGGGTCTGTCTACCCCGCAGCCAACGCCCAATGTTGAACAATCCAGACAGACAAACAAACAATGTTTGTTTAACAATTAGCGGAGAGAGGGCAAGTATTTTTTGGCAAATAAATTACAGGTTTGGTTACTGCGATAAAAAATATAAAAAGCTTTTTATTTTTTTATTTTTTGTAGTTATGTTAAATTAGGTTTTAGATTAAGATTCAGACAATTGTTTTAGTTCCAGAAGAGTGCTCTAATACTATATTTACCTTAAAATTTTGTATTGTATTTGTACTATTAGTACTATTTAGTACCTATATAATCAAAAACATTCAAAGGTTAGCTTAGAGTATGAAACAAAAATTTTTTTCTTAAGAAACGCGACTATAAATCTAAAAGATAAAATTACATAGACACAGACTCAAAACTTATGAAATATGCGTTACCAAACATTTATAAACATAAAATATATATGGATACTATATCGTTTAATTCGGTAAATAAATACTTAGAGCAGTTGTAGGCAAATAATCCTACTAATAATACTATAAATGCGAAAGTTTGTGAGGCTGAAAGGATGTAAGGATAGATGAATGGATATATGTTACTTTCTCTTTCACGAAAAAACTACTGAATGGATTTTAATAAAGCTTTACATCAGAATAACACATAAGCTACTTTTTATCGCGGGGAAACACCTCATTCCCACGGGAAAATCTGTTAGCGCGGGCGGGGCGGGGCTGAAAGCTAGTAGAAGATAAATAGCACAGCATAGCCCATATAGTAAATACATTTTATTTCATCATTAACAGTTAATTTACGTCCCCACCAAGGGGCTCGCATCTACCCTGAAATTACAGAAATACAGTGAACATTTTATTTCAGTTTGCACAAATCAATAGCGTACAAAAAGAAGTTTATTGTTTATTTTATTCAGACATTTCACCTCCTCAGACAAACCCAAGCCCTCAATTCTCACCAATCTAAAATCAATTAGTTGCAACAACGCTAACCCGACGCGGCCGCATAAGTCCATTGCATAAATAAACACTCCATCGGGGAGTTTCACACACCTACCCTCAATAAGAAAACACCCTGAGGGGAGAGTTTATTGACGTGGGAAGATAGCACTGTTTTTGCTACATTCGACGATAGAGTTAGCTTTATCCTCTATAGATGTCTGAACATTGGAAATATCATGTGAAACTAACAATGTAACAAAATGCAAATTTTAATTTTCGTTAAATTATAAGTTAAATAATTATTATAATTATATATTATAGCCTTTGTCAAGCAGTGGACGTCTACTGGCTGAAATGATGATGATAATTTAATTATTATAAATCAAAGCGAAAAAGAAAAACCTGCTCAGATTTGTACCTACCCATATCTTCTAAATGTAAAATTATAAATGTTTTCAGAGATTTTGGGACTCATTTTCTTTTTTCTCTATTTGTCAAACTATCCGTAGCCGCGTGGTAAAAGCTCAATTCACACTGCGGAGGTTGCGGGTTCGAATCCTGGAGAGGCACTTGCCGAACAAATATCACTTTGTGAGACCATTCCCAATTGAGTTATGATATAACATTGAAGGTTGAGTCTTCCTATTGTCCGAAAACAAAGATTTCGTGTTTCTGAAGGCACGTCAAAAATATATTTTTTCAATCTGTTTTAATATCCCGTAGTTATCCATCTATCTATCTACATATACTTCTGTGGTAGAGTATGACAATTGACAGTTATACCTATATAAAGCAAAACAAGTGAACAATTAACCCGGTGAAACAAGCATAAATAACCAATTAACGATATCAACTAGTTCTAATGATTTTCGCACGCCAATAGAAATCTTATTACACTTCATAGACGTGCGAATTTAAAAAAAAACGCGTGCGCGCGAATTGTGTTTAAAAGCGTGGTTCAGTACATTTTTAATGACAGTTGAATAAGTGTGGATTGTTAGGTTTGTGAATAGCCAATATGTACAGAAGGCAGCACAATATGCGGTTGGTAATGACCAACCGCACTACGAAATTCACTTCTACTTCTATTGAATACGGGCGCTCTCTAGGTCAACATATCCTGCCACATGTGCTGCTTACTGTACAACGTGTTGATCAAATAACGCAACACCTCTCGGGTGCTAACTCAGCTCATAAAACTGTACAACATTTTGTTCTGCAGGTTTTCTGAAATCTTTTTTTTTTACTTTTGTACAAATTGACTTGGCCAGCTGTACAAATTATGTGAAAAGTAAAAAAATAATAATTGCGATTTCAGAAAACTTTCAGAACAAATATTGTTTAGTTTCATAAGCTGATATACTTACGAAATCTCATGATATTTTCCTTCAGTGTAAGAGCGTCGAATAAACGTACATCTTAAGAGTAGAGTAGAGCCCCAGACATAGGTATAAGGTTGGTCGTTGAGCCTAAAATGCAACCCAGACTATAAAGAAGCGACAACGCATGCATTTATATCCTTCTTTCATTTAATCATGAGTAGGTATATACCTAAAAAAAAATACCTAGTCACCGTTACAGATAGGCACAACCTTCGTCCTATCAATATCATTCATACCTACTTGAATCAATCATTGCTTTGTATCAGTCGTCAAGTCAGATAGTACACAAATGTTATCCTGTTATGGACAATGTCCTTTTTTATCTTGTAGTAGATAGATATATCTGTGTATGTTAATGGAACAATATAACTTATTAAAAAAAAAAACTCTACACTCTACAGATTAATAGTATAGACCAAATATACCAATTAGATCAACCCGCGCTTTTTGAACATTATTGGTTGCGTGGAAGAGATTTATATACTTGTTTCTGATAATGTATAATATGATATTCCTGTTTTGGGCGAAATTATAGGGCTTAAAGTAAATAAACAATAGTTTTTGATAAACAAGTAAGTACGAAAAATTTAAAGAACAAAATATAAAAAACAAAATATGAAGGAGCCAGTATGGGAAGTGGTCCTTACGAAAGTCAAATATTATGTACACCTTTGTATTTAAAATTTCAAAAAGTAGTCATTTTGAGAAATTATCTTTTTGGGGAGGAATCCCCTTTAAGTATAAAATATCTCCTAACTCCTAAAATAGCTTATAAATCTGATTCTGACTAAGGCTAAGGCTCACTTTTTGATGTGAAACATTCATGTGAGACGTAAAACTGATTAATGGCGTGACAACCGTGGCGAGCCGACCGTGGCAAGCGGGCGCCGCCGCCCCGGTCTAAAAAAGCTATTCTATAAGTACCACTAATAAAGTGTGCATTCGCATGATTCATCTTGTACTACGCCATCTAGCTAACACCTGTAAAACCACTTGAAACATGCACAAACTAACTTTACTTTTGAGTTTACATCAGCCAGGCGGCGGCGGGGTCCCGTTACGGTTCACCATTCTTTTTATTTAATTGAATATTATTTCTTGAACTAATAGCGGAACCCCAAAGTCACACGCTAGCAATAACAGTTACCGCTGTCACAGTATCGCATATCACATTAATTACCGATTACCGTATTTCGCAATTCTAATCCTTGATCTATTCTCAACTTTATTGAATTGTAATAGAAGCTATTTTGGAGTGGCACGGTGCAATGATTATGTTCTGATTATCTACGATCTGATAGCATAATCTAACTCTATTGCATTGTAATAGAAGCTATTTTGGAGTGGCACGGTGCAGTGATTGTTTTTAATGTCTAGAAGACAGTTCCAACGAGGTGTCATTTGTTTTTGTTTGTTAAAAGCTGTTAGAATAGGTTTTGTTTAGTTCATTCAATAGCAATTTGAACGTATTAAATCAACTAGGTTTAAAAAAGTATTAGTTTTATAGAGATTAACTAATATCAACCTGGTTGATCATCATCATCATCATTATCTTGGCCTAAAGCTGTCCACTGCTGGACAAAGGCCTCCCCTATCCACAATGATTGGTCCTACGCTTCCCTCGACCCTCACCCACCTTGTGGGGGGCCTGCCCACACTGCGTCTTCCGGCGCGCGGCCGCCATTCAACAACCTTTCTGCCCCGACGGCCGTAGTTCTACACGCAATGTGCCCAGCCCACTGCCATTTAGCGATTTTCATTGCTCATATTAAAAAAAAATCTTGCAAGTAATTTATTTTGGTGAATTAAAAAATTTGGTCCCTGAATTACATCTTTTTTGCTATTAATCTGCTAATTCCTTCGTGAATTTGTATTCTATGTGTTAGCGTTTCATTGTTTTATTTTATTGTAATTGTTTATCTTTGTTTGTTCGTTATTGAATTTTTTTCTTTGTCAATTTGTATCACAAGTGTGTCGTGTCATTTATTTAATTATTTATTTAAGAAACTTGTTTGCTTTAGTCCAAAACGCAAACGGTGTAGAAATATGAAATTAAAACAATTCGTAACAAATAAATTATCAAACACATGGGCATAGTAATATACCTACATGTAATGTAACTAAATAAATTCTGTCTTTCTTAGGATATCTAATTTTAAGTTGTTACAAAATCCCATTTATCTTGTGTAGTGTAGAGGCAGCTAAAAATACGTAACCATAGAGCGGAGTAGAAAAGATAATATTCTGTGTTGTAACCAAAAACAACTGCGATCCCCAACTGTAACTTCAAAAAGAGGCATCAGTCCAGCGGTGGACGACGGATGAGTAGCAGTAGTGAAAAAAATCCTTTAATGTATTTGATTTAAATTTATCTGGAACACACAACATCCCGCCGAGGTCAACGACCTGTGACAACAGACAGATCGCAGCGAGCGGAGCATTTTTCGAAATCCTACAAAAATAAGACACGTTTATTATAAATAAGGGTCTGGACGCGTGAAATCAGGGTCACTCCGCGGCCATTTAAATTAACCATCATATTTTATAGGCTGTGACATCAAAAACTAAAGATACGGTGTTGGCGAACAAAGTATTTGAGTTATTTGTTATTATTTCTTCAAAAAAGAAGACCCTAGCTAGGTAGCTTAACAAGCACATTTTAATTCGATTGTTTAGTGACTGTTTCAAAACTTATCAGATTTCTAGTGCAATAATGTTTAATTCAATCGATCAAAACAAAGATAAAGTAAAACAAGCAGCGGAAAATTTAGTTTCTGCATCAATATGGTTGTTATCTATCTATCTTGTTTGTGTTTTTGTAACTAACTGTAATTCTGTAAATAATCTAACTGCTTTGTAGCTAAATCTTATTAAATTTTAAGTCATTCGAATCAGGGGTCACTTCAATGCTAATCAAAAATATTAAAACAATGCAATTAATGGCCTTGATTAAAATGGTTTAAGGACCGAATTCCGACAAGACTCTACACCGACAAGACACTACTCCGACAAGACACTACTCCAACAAGTTCGATAAGTTAGTTTAGGTTAGGTTTTATGTTTTGTCGGAGTAGAGTCTTGTCGGAGTTCGGTTTTGGATTCGATTAAAATATTGAAAATACAATTTTTATTATTTGTGCAAAAATTCAATAACATAGAAAAACCTAATAATTCATAACATAATAATTCTAGGCATCACATATCTATCAGTTTTCTTTCTAAAAGCCAGTAGCTTTCCATATCCACGCAGAGAAGATAATACCACCGTTTAAGCTTACACAATAAAACGAATAATGATAATAAACTTTATTGCTGGCCTTTAAAGATTTATAGGACACATCATAGGCTATATCACCTAATGCTAAGTTATAAAACCTAACATAATAACTATATTCTAGAAATTAATAATAAGACTTTATGATCAAATTTCTCTGCGACTGTATGCGTAGATAAATAATAAACCTAGAGTTTGATATGAAAAGTTCACAATCACAATAATACTGTCACTGGAACATCAACTTTACTGAAGCGCCAAAATATGGTTTACGAAAAAAAAATTCTTTTTTTTACCTAATCACCCGAACGAAACTGATAATTTGATAATAAATCTTATTCCTTTTTAGTATTATTATTATTATTATTATTTTTAGTTTAACCACCACCGATATGAATGGATGTAATTTCTTAGTCTTTATTTCTTAGTAGATTTATGTTTCTAACTAAAACAAAGTTTTTTTACTGTACCAAAACAATTACACACATGACAGGTATGCGGTTTGTACAATATTCGCCCTTATTCCCAGCACTAATCCCCGTGACCGGCCGTGACGCCATGTTTGAAATGTGTCTAATTGTTTTGGTCGCGTAGTAATTGACCTTATGCTTGAGTCGCTAAAGTACTGATTCAAAAGCTCTACAGTCTACTGGGGGACTGAGGCCTCCTTTAAATAGGGAGATGTTAAATCGTAGTTATAATCATAGTTTTAACATTATATCGAAGCTATAAATTTCATGAAAGGTATCGAAGAAATTGCGATCAACTGATTAAGCTCTATTTATCAAAACTACACACTTCACTTATCAAATCCAATTAATATTAATACCACAATTACTAGCTTAAAACCAAATCCGTGTGACAGTCAAAATAAATTATCATCATCCAACTCTGACACACCAATAGCATCTTAATCACACCTGACCCACTCTTAACGAGTATTGTATTGCGTCCAGTATAGTTACAAGTTGAATGCACAATTTTATATTCAATGCGTAGCCGATTAGCCTAAAACGTGAACCATTAATTTAATGACATATCGAGTACGCAATGTACTCCAAATTGCACATAAAGTTTATAAATTTTTAGTAACATGAAACGGAGCCCTGATCGTCATAAATAATATTAAAAATTTATCATTTATGAGTTCCAACAGCGCGGCCGCTACCGGTGTCTTTGATGCGCCGCCATCTTATCCGCCATATTTGTTTTTGCTTTTTTTTCTGGGTTTTTAATGCAATGCTCCTGTCACCGTCAGCCTTATCGCGATAAGTTCGGTGGCACGTCAGTGGATATGAACCTTTAGTTTCGCTATATTACTGTGATAAAAAGGCGGTTGTCATAGTTTTATCTGTAGCTTTAATGCGTTTTGTATATCGGTTGGATTGCTTTGTTTTGTGATCAGCTGGCTTTACTATGAAAATATTAATCATATTGATGTAGTATTGTGTCGCTTAGGACAAATTTTATGACCCGTTCATTTTCTGAGATGGGATAAATTTCGGTTTATTCAAAGCTACTTTAAAATAACTTAATAAAAACAACATTGTTTCATTAAACATTAAACGCACACTTAACACTGTCTTAGAGCCTCATAAGAACAATTTCAATGAAGATTTTTTTAGACACGAGCTCAGCGCATGTTTAATTTTTTTCATAGTAATCCATGGCTGTAAAATGATAGATTATCGACTTTTCCTGGAGGAACTTTTATTTTCATTTTGTGAAGTAATATAACTTGCTGACCTTAAATGTTTTTTTTACTTACTTACTTAATTTAACAAAATGTAATGTTTTTTAAACAAATTACCTATATTAGTCAAATCTCTACCAAGCAAACAACCCTATAGAACACAATGCCTAGCGCAGTCATTTGTGCACAATCTCTGCCCACCCTCTTTCAGGCTGAGCGCGTTGTCGACAGCGAGAACGCAAGTGTTAATTCGCACGGTTAAAGTAACAGTTATTTTAACTAAATCGCTGTTTTGACGGAGGGGAGGGGATGTTGTGATGGAAATTGGGAGCTGTGATAATTTATTTTAAAGGTTTTTCAGTCACAAGAATTTAGCATTTGTTTCTTCTTATTTATTTAGCTTGAATAATTATTAACAGCTCATATATGTCCCCACCGAAGGGCTCGAGCCGAGAGAGCTAGGTCACGAACACACAACCTTTGAATTTCTTCGCATAATAAATCTTGAATAATCATAGTAATTTAAATGGTAAGTGTCACTCGTTTTTGAATTATATATAACTCTAACAAAAACAATAAATATATACTTCGAATAAATAAATAAATACTTCGAAAATCTAATACGCATCGTAGTCAATGGACCGTCCATACAAAAGACATCAACGCGTTCGACTTACATTTTTACAATCCTACTATAATCCAGACTCATTTAATGTGTCCAACCCTTAAGTACTTAGCGTGAAGATGCCACAGAGTACGAAAACAAAAACAGAGTAACCTGAGCCAGTGTGACGTCACAGAGGATTACGTGTCAAGCGGCGGCGGGCTTCCGAAATCAATACGAGTGTCGCTTGCTTTATTTTGTACGCGTAATATAAGTACTGTTCGTAGAGATAGGATTTTTTGTGATTATATAAATGTAGTTATACTTTGTTGCACATTAAATAAAACAGAATTTGATACAATTTTCACCGAGGCGAGCTTATCTCTAAAAAATATCTCTTCCAGCCGTCGACGCCAGTGAGAAAAAAATATTTTGTGATATTAACAAGAAGTGTACCTGAAGAGTAAAAAAAGGGGCCAAGTACGAGTCGGACTCGCCCATGAAGGGTTGCGTAGCAGCAAATAACATAATATAAAAGTTCTTGTAGTTCGTTGTAATTTACTGAGGCACCTATTACAGATTTATTATTAGAAAATAATGGTTCACTGTTTATGCATAAGGTTTATGTTTATGAAATTAAATGTTTTTCATTTTATTTTTATATGTATTTGAGTTCATTGAATAAAAGGTAAGTTGCGATTTACGATTTATGACGTATTAAAAAAAACTACTTACTAGATCCCGTTCATACCAAATTTCGGTGGAAGTTTTATCATTTTCTTATTTTAGAAGTTACAGGTTACAGTTATACATTTTACCAATTTGGAAGTGGCTCTCGCGCAATCTATTCAGTATAGAAAAAAATAATATTAGAAACCTCAATATCATTTTTGAAGACCTATCTATAGATACCACACACGTGAAGGTTTGGTAATTTTGTTTTTTTTTGAGTTTCAGTTCTATGTATGGGGAACCTCCAAAATTTTTTTTTTCTATTGTTGTGTAAATTTCAACAGAAAAGTTCTTATAGTTTCGGAGAAAAGTGACTGTGACATACGGACGAACAAACAGACAGACATGACAAGTCCATAACGGTTCCGTTTTTGCCATTTAGCTACGGAATCGTAAAAATAGGAAGAACTGATCTATCCTTTATATACCTTCTGCCACAAAATTGATGTACAGTGGAAATATTTGAGAAAAAAAAGCATCTATTTAAAGATATACTTAAGATAACGATAATAAGTAATTTGAATTAAACAAGTCGCGCGTCGTCGTCGGTTGAAATTGATGCGTCAATGTAACTAACAAAGTAAAAGCTCGTAAGTACATTTTTTATCTTTTAGAAAACCTTTTTATCTCTACCTAAGAAATGGCGCGGCACTATCTGGGTACAACCCTTTTTGGGGATTATTTTTTTATGTATCAGCTGTTAGTTTTTTGTATTTGTTGCTAGGATTTTTTTGGAAACTTTTGAAATTTAGTTTTTTTTAATGAAATTGATGAATGCTTTGTGAAACACTAGTAAAAATTATTTACGTAAATTTTTTTTATAAGCAAAATCTTATCGACCAAAAAATTAGTTTTCGAATGTGTAATATATTCATTATTTTTTATTTCCTCAAACAAGTTCAAGTCACGAAAACCGCGAACGTTCTGTCTTATTTTCTTTTTAACACGTCAACCCTTCCGAAATTTATGTGAGCATCCTTTCGGCCCTCGGCCTTCCAATGTCAGACGTTTCCTAATCAGATTAAGGCCATAATATTGCCCTTTTTAAACCAACACTCTCTTTCTTACTACACACAAACGGCAAACGCCCACCGGATAAATAACCACTGTACAATACAATACAATACAATATGTCTTTATTGAAATATAAACTGTAAAACAGTAAACAATAATTTAACGACTTACGACCTTCTAGATTTAAAACCCAATACAAATTTAATTCGAGAATAAAATTAATCCTGCCACCGAGTCCGTTTTAATCTATATATCTGTCTCTTTTTGGTAAATATTAAAGTGTATAGCGCTTTCTCGCTTGTGCGCTAGACGGCCGGAGCGCGTAACGATGGCAGCTGGGCGTTCTTTTTTTAAATTACTTTTTTTATTGTATGTTTTCTTTTTATTCGCATCCCTTATAATTTTATACGGCCAGTTTTTTAATCTTTCTCCGGTATAATGAATTGATTTTTTATCTGTCTATTTTTTAATAATTTGACTAACAACGACGTATCATTTAACTTTTTAGCGATATGTAATCAATGCCTCAGAATTTATTTGTTTAGGTACGTGTTTTTAGATGTATATCGAAAGGTGGAAACAAGATAAGATCTCAATTAGGGGCATTATAATAGATTTGAGTGGGTCTTAGTTTAATCTTTATTTAAAACTTAACCGAATTATTTTGCCGAACGACGCCCTTGTTTAGCAAAATATTTATATTTAACACAGTTTAGTATAATTCACAAAAAGGATAGAAAGTGTATACGTGTAGGCAGCTTTCTTCCTGAGTAGCAATTTCTACCAGATTAGACATCCAATAACATACAACGCAAAAAAAAATCTACCTCTCTCTATCCATAAAAAAACACAAAGCCCTTTAAAAAGTTACACATTTAACTTAATCATGAAGAAAATCGGCTTATTTACGTAATTTTGGAAAAACTTGGGCCGCGTGAAGGCGTAACAATCTGCTTAGCGTGCTTAAGGCTTCGTAAGCCGTGCCCTGGTTGTGGCGGTCGATACCAGTTCGATTCTCAGCCAATCGATGACAGCTGAGTGTTCATTGGAGTTATTTGGTGTCTGTGAGAAATTGCTTTTAAGCATAAGGAAGGATGTACTGCATTTAATTTAATTGCATTCTCATGTGTAACAGTATGACAATAGCAATTTTTTGAGGATGGGACATTTTGAACATTAGGAGTAAATGAAGCGAAAAGCGAACGTTTTTTTTATTTTATTTTTTTAAAATTTTCTTTAATTTTTACCATAGTTGTCGTTCGTCACAAGCCAGAGACTTGTTTTTTTGAAAATAATAGATGCATTTTTATACTAAAACAGAATATAAAAATTAAGTGAAATTTTGGGCAAAAAAACAGATAGGTACATCTTTTTGTCTTATGACGCCTTATATGGTTTAGTTTAGTTTTAGAATACGTTCTATACATGTTTTTGGTACATGACACAGACAGTAAAATGAAAAGCGGGAAAATTATAATTTTAGTAAGTATTTTATATTACTATTTTTCTGCAAAAGAAAATATGTTATAGGTATAAATTGTAGTCATTTGTAGTTTACGTCTCCAACAAAGGAACGGTTGCTTATCTACGAAGGTGCTTTTGTAGGAGATAGGACATAGCCCCACAGCTACCGAATAAGTACTCAATGCATTTTGTTGAATCCGTTCCATGAAAGGGGCCCTAATCCGTCCTTCTCGGAGGACGCAACCGTTTGAATATCGAACGCCATGCCATTCCATTTTTCCAAATTCAAATCCGGACATAAAGAGCGGATAAAAAATAAACAATTGAACACTGGCTGCAGTCTTTTTCTTTCTAACAATAAAGCGTTCGAAATATGAAAGTTTATCTGGGATTTTTGCGAACGATACTGGCTTAAAAAGTTCGCATTTTTTCAATCTATTAACAATTAATACTGCCGTTATTTTTAACCAGACAGTGCATAATATAATAACTAAAAGTAGGAAATTAAAAACTAAGGAACCAATACATTTTCAGCAACCTTTTACGTCACATTTTTCCGTAGAAATAAAGTATTTTGCGCGGAAAAAATAACTTATTTTTATCGCAATCCATTTAGCCGTGTGTAAAAGCGTAACAGATAAAAGATAATTTAGAGACTAGGTAGTTAAATAGTATTTGTAACATTTGTAAGTTCCTATTAATCATTGGCACTTAGGAATAGGTATAAAAACCACACGCACCACACCACTACCAACATAACGGAACGAACATCAAAACTCAAGTTTGCTCCTAATTAAAGCAACTAACAAGCTACGACTTCCGCCACATTTTAGGGTGGCAACATTGGCGAGGTCCCAGAGAAGGGAGGGGGAGGCTAGGGGGGTTTATAAGCGGCTTACGAGGGGGGCCGTGCTGTTTTGATTATTTCCAAGGATGTCTTCTTGTACGTAAATTATGCAATGCTTTTCGGCGCTCGTTGTTTTGATGTAGCGATTTGGGCTGGCAGGTTGGTAGTATTGTTTAGATGTGGAAGAAAAATAAATGTCTGTTTTGAAAAACGAATCTGTGCACAAGATAATGTTTTCGTTAGATAGCTGTTTTTTGTACCACCAGTAGGTAGAGCCTAAATTAAGCTATCTTGATTTTGAAAGGTTTGGTTTTATGAAGTTAAATAGAGTCATGGATATTGTTGTTAACCACAGTAGTAAAAATGTAGCTGACTAATGGATGCTGTAATAAGACGGTATATAGACCGGCAGATTAACGGTTATCTTCCGCTTATTTCCGGAAACTGTGATAAAATGAATACCAACAGATGGCCATTCGATTATACCAGCCAGTTAAGTCCTAGAAAAGTATAATAATATAGGATATTTTTTTATCGATAAACTAGCTTTTTGCTCCACGGTTCTGCCCGCGTTATCGGGTTTTCCCGTGGGAATGAGGTATTTTTCTGCGGCCTGTATGTTAATCCAGTGTGTCAGTGTGTGTCTAACTCCATGCCAAATTTTATTAAAATCTATCTAGCTGTTTAGACTTGAAGAAGTAACAAAATAGCGACGACGACGTAAACGTAGACGTGAAGTAGTAAAAATAATTGTCTATGTCTATGTCTAACAAACATACACACTCACAAACTTTCGCCTTTATAATATTAGTGTGAGATATCTAGTATCTATTTAGATGCGGAGAAAATTGGCTCTTATTAGCAGGCGGACGGACGGAAACATACACAGTGAATCTTATAAAAACCCGTTTTTCGTTCGGAACGGAAAGGGATCTTGTTATTAGTTTTAGTTTCTGCACTTTTTAAATACTTTTTGTTAGCTAAATTTATGTAGATCACAGAAACATCAATAAGATCAGACTGGAAAAGGACCTTTCACTCTTAGAACCTCGTCGTTAACAGTATGTACCCGCAGAGGGGCTCGAGCCTACTCTGAAATCAGGTTGAATAGGCCTTAGTCGACCACGATTGCCCAGTGCGGGTTGGTCAACTTCACACATAACTTTTAAACTATATACTTCACAGGTTTCCTATGAATTTGATAATCGAAATTACATCGTGGTACGCGCCGAGACCTGTACACGCGAACTTCCGAATGGAAGTAAATAGCTCTAGCCACTTGGCCAGCGACGCTCTCTCCGTAGATATATAGATAGATGTACCGTATTATTTATATGCGTTTAGTTTCCCAAACTTGACACTGGCACAAGGCCAGGGTTGATAATTTTACAATGGTAAAATGGTAAATAATAATAATAAAATAATAATTATTATTTTTATTATTATTTTTTGGAAAAGATAAAATTAAAAAACCAAAAACTTGGTCGTTTCAATTTTTTACATAATTTTTGAGGTTATGAAAACGAAAGCTTTAGATCTTTTTTACCTACAACTTTGACATTGAACTTTTTTTTATAGGACTTGTAGTTTTGCCGGAAATCGACATCCCGTAAATATTTTTCCATTAATATTTGTTATATTCTTTTTCTTTTTCTTCTAATGGGTTTCATCCTACTATAATTTTTTGGTCTGAAAAATTATCGATCCTGGTCTATAGCTAGTGCTAGAAAAAAAAAACTAGTCATGTAAAAATAAAGTTGGCTTACCCTGCGGGAACCCGACGGCCTCCAAGCCGTGGTGCGACAAGCCGAAGGGGCCTAGGCCCCCCAGGGGGCCCGGCCCCATGCCCATATGGTGCGCGCTTGAATGGTGCGCGTAAGGGTTCTGCGCAAGCGGCGATGGCTGCTTCAGGTAGTGGAAGTAGTGGTGGAGAGGCGTCGTGGAGTGGTGGGCCTGGGGGGAAAACGTTTGAAAATAGAATGCTTGTTACTTCTTCGGATGGGTTGGACTCATGGTCCAAGATAACACTAAATTTAAAAATTTTATAACCCTCTTCACAAAACTGTTATTTGATCCTTTCAACGACTAGAAAAGAGCTGATAATCTTCAAATGGCTGAAGATATTTTCTTGGATCATAGCTAAGAACACTCTCGATTGTAACGCCTTGCAAACAACAAAAACTAGACCAAATCGGCGCATCCGTTTTGGAGCTACGATGCCACAGACAGACAGACACACACGTCAAACTTATAACACCTCTTTCGTCGGGGGTTATAAAGGATGGTGGTTGTGTTTGGTCCTGACCTGCGAGGGCCCAGTGGCAGTGGGTCCCGTGGGAGTGGCCGAGTTGGTCAGCAGCGCCATCTCTGGAGTCACCGCGCGCGCCGCCGCGTTACCATGGCGGGCCGACTACGTGCTGCGCAGGAGACCGAAACACTCCCACTGGCGCATCCTTGCCGGCGCTGCAACAAACGGATTACGTAATTCAAACTTCCACTCATCATCATCATCATCATCATCATCATCATCATCATCATTGAGGCTGACCCATACGTTAAACCCGTGAACGTGGTGCTGCTTGGGGGGACTGGTCTGCTCTAGTCGTTTGCCGGTTGTTGTGCTTGTGATAGATTTATTGGTTATATAGTTTAGTTTTTCTACTTTGACTGGTTGCCTTCCTCTAATTGCATATTATCGTTTGCACTCTTTGTTATATTAATCAAATTGTATAAAATAATAATTTTGTAAAAATAATTTGAAAAGATGCAACGCCTGTTGTGGAGTTTCTTCCGGCGAGTTCTTCTCCACAGAAGACAGCCAAATCGTGAACTCGCCTCGACGTCGAAAAGTGATTTGTAAAATCTTACTTCGAATAAACATATTTTGAATATTGAATTTTGATCATTTCAGCCAGTAGACGTCCACTGCTGGACAAAGGCCTCCCCCAAAGATCTCCACAACGATCGGTCCCGCGCTGCCCGCATCCAGCGGCTTCCCGCGACCCTTACCAGATCGTTGGTCCACCTTGTAGGGGGCCAGCCCACGCTACGTTTTTTAAACTGCTTAGTTTCTGCCAACATTTATGATGTGCAGTAACAGAGATACTAACAAAAAGGAATTATGTTAAATTATAGGTAACTTATAGACAAATGGAAAAAAGCACGCATAATAAACGGTTAAATAACTTACTAAGTAACTAGATATGAATATGTAGAGTCAATAAAAAACAGGATCGTGTACCCATCTTGCAAATCAGCGTGTACTTAAGAAATCGAAGACCAATTATTTACGCCTCATATTTCTATGCTTTGCGATTCTCCATACAATTAAACGCATATCATCGCAATAAGCAATATCAATTGAATTTTTTGTTGCAATCATAAAGTATTTTTAAGCTTTTCTGCTCCTTCGTACAGTAAATTTTCTGCACTATTGCAATTGTAGAAAAAAAATACAAAAGTCAAACACGTGAAACGCCTTCCAAATTTGAAATTTGATCAATGAATGAATGTTCCATTCGTCACGACCTGAGGATTCGAATTGCAAAATTCTATAGCATTTTTTTGGCAAAGGTGCGTGTAGGTACATGTTTACCGACATTTTGTCACGTTTATTTTTTCTTTTTGGTTCGTCTCTTACCTGAGGTTCTTTTACCAAATTGAGGGGCTATGATCACGCTTTGTAAAGAAAAAAGATAGGAGCTGTATCAAAGTGATGACATGTGAGATGGAATGGTTTTGAAAGATATGATACGTAACGAGCTCTTTGATTGCATTGTAAAACTCCCATAGGTACGAAATACCGGACTAAGTTTTTTATACTACCTTGGAAAATAAATTAGGATCTCAGGTAGTTTACCCCACTAATTTGTAAATCGATGTGTATGAACATGATTCCAGCCAGTAGGCTATATAAAATTATTTATGACATCATTATAATATTTCTTGGTCTGAGCATCATTATTTTCGCCGAAAGACGTCAAAAAAAATCTGCACAACGGTCGATCCTGCGCTGCCCGAATCCAGCGGTTTCCCGCAACCCCCACCAGATATTTCTACATACTGGCAAATTATACGATTGTTTTCCGTTTTCCATACATAATTAACAAAATAACTTTGTTACAGAATATTTCTTATTTCGAAGATAAAAACACCAAGCTTTTGGCTTTCCCTAATAGACCCCTTATTCCCAGAAACGAAACCTTTAGAAAGAAACCAAAAGCTGTAGTTACTTTCTTTAACGCACTTGTAATCTGTCAACAAAAGATTATCCCGTGGGTGCCCGTGGTCTACGGATAAAGATCTGTCCCTTGAATCCCACAATGTCACTTTTGCTTTAAACTTTACCAGAAACTCAATAAGTCACAGTTTGAAACGAAAATGGTCTGAAAAGGTTTCTGCTCGAGAGAAATTTTGCGTTTTCGCGGCAAAAATCTTGAAAGGTGTTCAATTGTATAACTAAACCCGTGTTTTTTTTCGAGGTTGCAGTCGGTAACATTGAAGTACTTTCGCGTCATCGGTTTTCTGTACAATTAGATGCCTCCCTGAAAGTGTTTTCTGAGCGAAAGCGTTCGTATTTCATAATTTACGAACAAAACTTGCAGAGTTCTCTGCTCAGAAACAGACTCACTCTTTAGGAGTCATGACATGAGCAGAAAAAAAAGACCACCTATGTAATAATCAATCGACAATTATAATAATAATAATAAATACTAATAATAAATAATAATAATAAAAGTAGTTTATTTTTTCCCACACAAAAAATCAATTATGATCCTAGAGTACAGATTATGGTAACACCTTTTTGACCTAGTGTAGGTATAGTACTCGTATAGCAGATGAAATGTATAGGTACATAATATTTTAGATATTTTATTCCATTTGCTAGTGTAATATAAAGTGAGTTTTTAATTCGTTTACTTACAACGAGCCGTTTGGAGGCGTTTAAAGTAAATATTTTCTCTAAGACGACGATTGACTGACAACCTAGCCTGGTATTTCATTTCTATGGGACCAACTCCCAATAACTTTGGTCGTTCTCCTTTAATCCAACACCATACACTTTGGCAGACACAAAATAACAAATCACCCATGTTTTCGGCTTTCATCACTTTCAAAAAGCGCAGTCCCCTAGTGTCAATAACGCCAGAAATCTATTTGTCAACGCAATAAACGCGATGCCATAAATAATATCTCGGAGCAAACATGGAGCATTGTGCTTTTCGCGGCAAAACAAACAGTTTTGCGCCCTTGCGTGTAATTGCTCGTTCTGTTTGCTCAGTTGGCAGCACTGGGTGTCAATGACGGGGTATTCGAAATATAAAATTGAGTTTTTTATGGCCTAGACTAGAGATTGATGATACTTTCGTCTTAACAGCTAGTTTGAGGTAGCTTTCAAAAATCACTGAAACAGACTTGGGTAATTATCAATATAAAATTACTTCGCTTTCAGTGGTTGATACGATATTAATCTGAACACACGCTTACTGATGTTAATTTCGACCGCAGTGACTCAATTCTGAGATTGGAAATGACAACAACATTTGATTTTTTTGTTTTAAGTTCTGTAGTTATATTTCAGATTGATCCATTTACTTGACTACTTCTTCCAGCTTGTATTTTATGAAAATCAACTTTGCACCTAAAGAGGGGCTCGAGCCTACCCTGAAATCAGGGTGATTAGGCCTTAGCCGACCACAGCCCAGCGCGGGTTGGTCAACTTTACATACATCCCTTGAATTACTTCGCAGGTGTGTGTAGGTTTCCTCACGACGTTTTCCTTCACCGTAAGAGCTTCGAATAAATGTATTCATATAAATTCGAAAAACGATAACACATACGTACATAATACATATATAATCGCACTATATTAAAATACTAAAGTGTGTGTGTATTTGAATGTTTCTATTGTTTTCAGGCTGAAATAAACGAACGTATTTTGATGATATTTAGCAGATACTCGTAGCGTAGACAAGAATGGATTTACACAAACCCAACCCAAGTGGATAGATTGGAAAGATTAACATAAAATCAAACTTTTCCCGCGCGCAAGATTATTTTCCCTAAAAAATAAAAAAACAACATAGGTGTAACCGAGGGCGGTAAGATAGTGCTAGTTCGTAATAAAATACTATTACATCACCACAAGAGAGCGCCCGCGTGCTAACAGAAACCGAAAGCACGGCTGGTGTTTTGACAAAGACGTTAATGCCAGGCGTGATAATTGCCCACTGCGCCCCCTTTGTGACAAATTTCGCGCATCGCAACACACTATTAACTATTTCAATGGAAACTTTACTTTTTTTTGGGCAAAATTTCGGAGGAACCATTTGTCGCGGCCACAAAGCCCGTCGGCACTTTTTGTCTGCTAGAACCGCGTCGGAACCACTGGGGAGCGAATGGGAACGAATATGGCGGCCTAGTGAAAATTCGAAATAGATTTTTCTATTGGCAGAGACTGTGGGTCGAGGTCTACAAGTAAGAACGATGTAAAAACCACTTCTGATTACTGTTTTTATTAATTTTTAAGTCGACCGGTCGGTTTCGGTTTTTGAGTCTTAGAAAACTAAAAAGTTTAACACAAATTTTGTTCTGTAGATTAATACTACTCTGATATGGAGAAATGAATGGATGTACTGAAAACGAAGGTGTTGGGTCATTTTTAAGTCGTTTTATTTATATTTTTGAAAGGAAAATATAATAATACAACGATTTAGTAAGTATTGGTAAAATTTTTCAAGTAGAGTGCTAAAAAGGCTTTAATATTTTTCTTACACTACAATTTCAATCACAATACCAAGGATGTTAGAAATTCGTAATGCTTACTAATATAAGCATAAACAGTAACATTTAAAATTTTATTTTCCGAACTACCTAATAAAAAAAACTATTTGTTATTGGACAGGGCCGCCCGTCTCAATGCAAGCAACATTCAAACATCGGCTAGGTACATCGGAAATGCCAACGTTTGTATGGAACATCCATGTTCTTTGTACGGCGATCCGCTTTGTAAGGCATGACAGTTCTACAAACATTGTAACATCGGGATCGCCCTTTTCAAATTCGAAATTGGAATGTCTCTATTTTTCGGTTTTATCAATCGATATACGGCTTGGATACGATCTTTGTTTTTTTTAATGGCACTGGTTAATGTTTGTGTCGATTTTGAGTATTTTTTTTAAGTCCCTCTACATGTGAAATACAACAAGAAAAAATATTACAGAAGAAAATGACTATGAAATAATCTCGAGGTTCTTGTGGTTATTTTTTTACATCTTTTTAGAAGTTTATCTGTCTTACGTTACTTTTTCCCCATCCCCGTAGAAAAATAATCTTCGCGGTAATAAAGTTTAAATACTTACTATATTTTTTTATGCCCAGTACTTTTTAGTTGCGTGGATGTTTTTTGATGGGAAGATGCTGGGTCACTTGATACGACACGACGACTTTGTCAGAAACATCATTGAAGGAAAGATAGAAGGGAAAAGGAAGAGAGGACGACCTAGAAGGACATATATGGACCAAATTAAGGAAGGAATAGATGTCGTGTCGTATCAGGAGATCAAAAAAAGGACGGAAGACAGAACAGAGTGGCGCAGACTCCACCGACAAGAGCGAGGCTCTTAAATATGAAGAAGAAGAAGAAGGATGTTTTTTTTTTAAAAAAAACGAAAACGTTAAACAAATATCTACACTTTTACGTCCATCCATTTTATTAATTAATGTAGAAGCCAGCACAGGTGGTGGACATTCCCACTACGAAATTAGCCCCTACCGCTACGGAATACGGGCGCTCTCAAGGTCAACATGTCCAGCCGTATGTGCTGGCTACTGTACATATTAAAAACATAGTCTATATTAAAAATTAGTATTAGTATTAGTCAGTGAAAATTATACTTAAATTCAAATACAAATTGAATGCACGCTTCTATCCACTATTTTCATCACTTACTTCTTTAAAAGACAAAAAGATAAATAAAACTCAATATTTTCCATAATAATAATCGTTAGAGTTTTTTTATTGAAAGTAGACAATGAAAAAACGCGGCAAATTTGAAAAAAAAAAAAAATCATGGCAACCCCGATTCTATGGATTTACCTAATTTGATATATTTTTTTCCATGTAACTTTGTTGCCAGTACAATGTTTTCCAATTTCATCGATTGTCGACTTTAAATAGCCAAACTCTAAGAGCTCATAATATGTCCTCCCCACCAATATTTCCCCACCGAGGGGCACCTAAACATTTTCTTTCATCGAATCAAGAGCACAGATAATAAAAATGCGCCTATAAAATATTCACGACTAGCAATCCCCCATCATCGCCGAGAACAATTAGTCGCACAGTGGTGCGGATCCGATGTCTGACAGGACGAGAGAAAACCGGTGAAGTCCCAGCGGGTAACCGGATACGCTCATTACTAGACCACTGGTTGCACAAACCATTGGGTGGGGCTACAAATTGAGATGTTTTTGTTTGGAGATTTTATTGTTTAATTTTTTTTAATATCGTAGATAATATTATATCAAATGAATAAATTAGTACCTAACTTTTTTCGTTTATTAATTTTTTGACCACCCACGTCGCGCGTCATTTTTAGGTTCATGCGTCGCGTCGTGTCTCGTCCGCTAAAAGCTCTTTTTGTTTTGAAAATTGAAATATCTATCTTTCTATGGGTATGTTAATTATAGGCATATTAATATTGGTCAGAACTAAAAAAAATATTTAAATTCGAATGCAAATTGAATGCACGCTTTTAATCCACTATTTTCATCATTTACTTCTTTTGCACCCTAAGGATCCACGGAATGAATTGTTATCTTTGTAGCAAGGCCTACAGTAATATTACTATTATTATTAATACTATTATTAATATTAGTACAATGTATCTTGTTGCGCGTTATTGTGTATTTTAAAGTCTAACAAGAAAAAACAAGGTTTGAGGTTATAATATAATCATAAAATTTTCCACATTTAATTTAAAAACATACTGCAACCAGATCACTGTCTAATGATCGACAGATTTCGTTGTTTGGTTTTTAACTTGTGTCAGTATTCATTGCTTCAGGAGGTCTCATGGGGTCTTTTAGGGGCGGAGTCCCTAGGGAGACCCTAATGGTGCATTTGCTCAGGCCTACAGATCTAATGCGGTTTAGGGCGTGGGATTATAATCGTTTTGATAGATATACATAAGTCAAATGTATGGATCGCCTTCTCTTTCGAAGTTTCAGACAAGGCAACTATAAGTAAATATTAAAGCTTCATCCAACTACCTACAACTTTACTGCATTGCATACCTCCTGCTAAGCGTTAAGTACCTACATAGTATATAATTATATTTTTAAAGTTTCTGCAAATTGTATATTTCCTTTCCACTTTAACATATTTCCATCTTTTTGCAGGTGGACTGAAATATATATCTTGTAGAAATAAATTCAGCTTAGGTCAATTTTAAAGTTTCAAGCGTCTTATAATTTGGTATATTTTATGAAATATGATTAGCAGCTTTTTGAGTTGTAAACACTAGACTAGTACCTAACTAACGCATGCGAAAAGCTGGAGAAGGTGTCGAAACGCGATATAGTGACATAAATAAGACTCTTAATAGTTCTCTCGTAATATCGCATTTAGACTCGTTTTCAAGCTTTTCGCACTTCTGTAGTAACCACCCCACTGGGCCTTAGTTCTCGTGTGTCTGCCAAGCCAACGTTTGCTTAAAGAAGCCATAAACATCATCCCAGTGTTTCCCACAAGCCACTCAGCACCGATCGTAATCACAGTAATCACCGCACGGCTTTCTATTCACTTATCAATTCAGTCGCTATAATATTATATAATTTATTTCATATTTTCGGCTATGTCCCCTCGCGTGACGCCCGCACAATGGGCGCGTGGCCGCCATTGTGGGACAAAATTAATGTTGCAAATTGATACGAGTAGCTCTCGTTCTGAAATCACTTTGTTGGTTATTGATGCGATTTCTGGTAAAGATAAGAGCAAAATCAAAAACTTATAACTTAAAAACTAACTATTTACATTGCTATATTTTCGCCTTTTCTTTTCTTAGTTATTATTATATAATATATCCCTCATAAGGTAAGTTTTTAACAAATTCTTAGTCTATGAAACTAACACATAACGCTAAACTTTATTCATATAACTGGGCCCCTTTGGGAAAGTTTTTTTTGGAAACCTTTACATTGTAATAATTTGAATTCATTGTATCATAAAGTGACTAAAGTCAGTTTAGGTTTACTGTAAAGTCCTGTGCTATCCCATCAGAAGATTTTAGCTTGTTTTTTTTTGTAATTTTTTTACGTTCTTCATTTTTATTTACATTAGGTACTAACTTACATTACAGCGTTGTTTATTGACTTTTCCGTGCAGTGTCCCGTAGGAATGATATATTTTTCCGCAGTAAAAACTATCTTACATGTTGACTGTGGATATGAGGTATTACCACCATACAAAAAAATATTCAAATCGGTCCATCAGCTTCGGAGGTTAGCCTGTACAAACAGACAAACTAACAGAGAAAAAAAAAAAACTGGATATTGTTCTATATCACTTACTCTGTTTTCAGTTTTTTTCTATGTACAGATTTTAGACTTTTTCGATTTTCGAATTTTCGATTTTTTTCTATAACTATATAGATAGATAGGAGCTCCTTAATTAATAGATAAGACTTTTTTATCTACTAAAATAATGTATCAATCAATATTATCACGGTTAATTCACGTGATCAAATTCTAGTGATTTTATCAAGTCTAAGTATTTGTTTATCAACAGAATTTCCTAAAATAACTCCGTCATATCAATTTACACGGGAAATTTCTGTTAACTCGATTGCTTTTTCAATAGATAGGTACCGTTTTTTAACATATACTTATTTACTTTTCTGTGTACTTAATTGTAATATTATAATATCAACTAGCTTCTCGCCGCGGCTCCGCCCGCGTTTATAGTTTTTTCCGTAGGAGTGAGGAATTTTCCTGCGGCAAATCATAGCTGTTGTATGTTCTTTCCTAAGACCTATTCTATCTTTGTGCCAAGTTTTACCAAAATTGGTACAGTAGTTTCGGAGCCTAGTCAATTATTAGGAATATTTTAGGTTTTTTTTGCACCTTATTGAAGTTTTAGTAACGATCGGAATATCCCTCATTCCCACGGGAAAAACTGTAAGGGCGTCGCGAGGTGGAAAGCTAGCGCCTACTTTCATAATCATAGAATTCTATTCGACGTTTGAAAATATTATAATTCTTAATTAAACTACTTACACGATGAAACATCAAAACAATTCTAATACAAAATTATTATAGATAAGTAGGTATTTAATTATCTAATATAGGTTCAAAATCGAGTAATGAACTTCTAAAATGAACTCGACATTTCAATTAGTTAATGTAATAACCAGAATGTATAATTAAAACCATTAAGCAGTAGGTACGAGTAGGTCTGATCATTTTATCACCGCAGCTATACTCATGTCAGCAAGTAATTACAGCTATGTCTAAATTCGCTGCTTCAACAGCACTTGAAATGTTTACTTTAATAACAGATTAACGTCCATAAAAACAAGCATAAACTTGCAAGACATTCCAAAAAATACGTCTGAAAATAGTTTGCTGCCAAAGCCAGCTACTTACACAGAACCCGGCCATTTAAAGTGCAGTCATATTATTACCGCAACTCATCTAAACTGCCACCGTCGGAATTCGGCCGCGTAAACAAACCAGGAAAATCGATAGTTCAAGTGTGAGCGAGACGGTAAAACAAGTTTATGTAAGCAAGAAAAGGACGGATTATACCGGGGACGGTATAAGGCGGGGCTTAGACGCCTACCTCGTGAAGTTATAACAGCCAGCGACGGGTATATTGAACTCGGCTTTAAAGCTATCTGTGTGAGCGGGCCAGCTATAGTTTTGATTACTTCGCTGCGGTCAAAAAGTGCCTGAAAGCGCGTAAATTGTGTCTAGTTTTGCGAAATCTAGACTCGTCTATTAAATAATTGAACCGATTTAAGCACTGGCAGATGCTTTTTGGTCATTTTTCTTAAATATTGAAGAAGGTCAGGTTTATTGTAGTTACTACCTATTTGTCGAACGAAATAGAAACATCTAAATTAGAGATGTTATTACAGAGATTATTTTGTTTTGTTTAGTGCACTGTAAGTGACCACTGTGCATAACATGAAATGTGTTTAATTTAAGTCTAAATTGTAACTTTCCTTTAAGTAACATCGAACCGTTATAATATGATTATTTATCAAAGATTACTCGAGTACGGTAAAAGATTACGCTACTTGCTTTTGTAGGTACAGGTATGGTTTTAAACAAAATTATGGAAATTACAATATTAAGTACTTCGATTTGTAAATTTTGTTAAATAAACATTGGAAGGCAGGCCCATTTAACTTTTGAATCAGCTTTTCTTCCTATTATTACAGTTTTTAAAATTTATTTTTGTATTAGCTTTCCGCCGCGGCTCCGCTTGCGTTACTAGTTATTCCCGTGGGAATGAGGCATTTTCTAAAAGGTAGTCTATGTTAATCAGGGTGAACGTAGCTTTCTAATAGTGAAATAATTTACACACATACAAATCTTTCCTCTATAATAATCACTACATTACATAGTATAAAACAAAGTCGCTTTCTCTGTCCCTATGTCCCTATATTCCTATGTATGCTTTTGAAAGAATGTTTGAAATCGGTTCAGTAGTTTTTGAGTTTATTCATTACAAACATACACACACGCACACAAAAATACAAATCTTTCCTCTTTATAATATTAGTATGATTGATAAAAACTTAGAATATTCGAGACAAGTGTAAAGGAAGTTTTAAAAATATCGCTCATTAAGGGGCTCCCCAATGCTAAGTGGCGCCGCCGTCTGTTAAAAAATAATAACTCGCGAAGTATACATTTTTTATAAAATCCGGTAGGTCATTTTCAAGTTGGCGTGCTATAGTATATATAGCGGCCATAAACTGTATTTATTATAGTCCGCTGTGGTTACAGATAGAAAATTTGCTAAAAACGGCCACTTTTGGCAAATTTTCTATCTGTAACTTCATCGAACTCAAACTAACAGAGTTGATGGCTTCTATATATCCTAAAACACCAAATCTTTAAAATGACCTACCGGATTTTTGAAAAACTGTTTACTCATAGAGTAATTATTTTTTAACGGATGGCGGCGCCACTTAGCATAGGGGAGCCCCTTAAAATAAAACGTTATTTTCTAAGCTAATCATAACTTCCTGTGGTTAAACTGCCAATCATTTCCTACTTTCAATGGAGTTTTTATTACTAATTATTCCAACATCATTTATTTCGAATCTTTTTATTAGTCGTTCCATACCACCTACAATATTAAAAGTCACCGCCAAGTCAAAAATAAAATTAATAGTTTCCTCTACGTGACTTTTCTATTGATGCCACAAACAATGAGGTGCTTTATAGTGCAAGTTTTGCATCTGCATGGTACGTGATAGCAACAAACGCGCGACGCGATTGTATCGCATAAAAGACCCATTTTTTTAGTTTTGTTTTCGAGTTTTATATGTCGCGTTTGGGCTGTAGGGTGTTGAATAAAGAAATAAAAATAATATTTATTTCTTTTAAATAAATAAATATTGATTTGCAAACAGAGGATGAAAATTATAATTACGAAAACGGACCAAACGGAGGTTACTAAGGAGTGGTTAGTGCAAACGGGTGTTAGATATTAACAAACTGTTTCCTTCCTTCAGCAAGTACAAGGCATTCTTTACTGAGTTTTGCTAGTGAGTCATGGAAGAGGTGAATATGTAGTGACATACCCAGGATCCAAGAGAGCGTTCAGCTGACTGAGTGTAAGGACGAGCGAAGAGTTGCAGTAATGGTTGGTGCATTGGAAAGGCACTGCCAAAAGACGATGACATATCTTTGGGTCATGGATTTACATAGATACATACTTGTACCAAAGAACAATTCAACTGGTCCAGTAGATTCGTAAAAATTTGACAGACAGGGAAACAGTGCGCCTTAAAAGTCCTATTTTTCTTATTAAGTATGGGACCCTAAAAACAGAGAAAGCTGCTCATTTTTAATTACTTAATGCATTTCCAACGTTTCTAATTCAAATTGCCCACGCCACAGGAACCGGTCGAACCACTGCAATTATTATTATTTCCAAACGAACGGGTGATGACAACTAAGTATTTTCTTTTTTTGTGCAAAGGGCGTATTCGGTAGCTCCCTCCCTGCAGGGGGCAGCGTTTTGTTAACACAGATAGGCAGTATGTATTTCGAACATCTGCCTGGCGTGATGAAAAAGCAATTGTCTATGGTTTTAGACATGGCGCCGGCTGTTTTGGTAGGTCGGCCTTTGTTTGTTTATGTATTGTTATGATGTTTTGTTTACTTACCTATCTTTATATACCTATTACAGTGGAATCTCAATATCTCGAATGTCAAGGGAAATGCAAAAAAATCGAGTTAACGAGTTGGCGCCGCCATCCGTTAAAAAATAATAACTCGCGAAGTATACATTTTTTATAAAATCCGGACGGTCATTTTAAAGATTTGGTGTTTTAGGATATATAGAAGCCATCAACTCTGTTAGTTTGAGTTCGATGAAGTTACAGATAGAAAATTTGCCAAAATTGGCCGTTTTTAGCAAATTTTCTATCTGTAACTACAGCGGACTATAATAAATACAGTTTATGGCCGCTATATATACTATAGCACCAAATCTTTAAAATGACCGTCCGGATTTCATAAAAAATGTATACTTCGCGAGTTATTATTTTTTAACGGATGGCGGCGCCACTTAGCATAGGGGAGCCCCTTAAACAAGAACTTCGAGATACAAGTGATTTAACTGCTGAAAATTCGACTTATAAAAGCGCGATTTCTATTTTTCGATTTGTAGAGTAAAATTCGATTAACAATTTAACTTGAGTTTTATAGTACCTACAACTACATATATGTATATATACTCGTGATAGTTGTCTTCCAATGTTACTATTATTACTAATATTTAATGAGCTTGCTTGCTTCTACTTTAGTTAAATTTTAGATGTTATTTTCTAAATCTCTGTAATTTATTAATATTTCGCAGTCTCTGTTTTTAAGAAAAAAATCGCGCTGGTTTAGGATATACTTATTGTACGATTATTTGGATTTAATAAACTTCCGGTTTTATAATATATTATAATAACCTATAAGTGATCTTATAATATTATAACTAGCAAGCGACACTGTGGCATAGTGAACCCTATTTTACAGGAGATAAGTAAGAACAAGAAAAATATAAATATTTTTTATAAAAGTACAGTTATATTTCAATTTTTAAGCTAAATTGTTAATTTATTTTTCTAAATTCGAATTAAAATAATAATATGTGATTTACATACATATGCGATGACATGAGAATTACTATTTTTTTTTTACAATAATGTTCACTTAGGGGCTTGACCGCTTGAACCAACCATATATGTATTATGGATGCCTATATGGATATGGATAATAATTTCCCTTGTAGTAGTTAAATTAGTCACCCGTACAGACTGACCTAGCTCAAACATCTATCTCAAAAGTAAATTAATAAAATCTAAAAACTCGACTGCTTAAAAAGCGAACTAAAAAGATGAAAACAAGATATAGTAGCATGTATAACTGAAATCCTCTTTTTCTATAAATTAAAATAGTTAATTCAATTATTGTTATCAGTCTGAGCCTGCCAATTTAATGGAGATAGATAAAGATGTGGAATCTGTAAAAAAAAATATCCAATTAATATGGTACATTATCGCATTCGGAGGCATATTATTCATATTTTACTTGCTGAAACTCGTGCTACATTTATGCCTCCGAGTGCAATAATGTATCGTATTGACTGAATATTTTTTTCACAGATTCAAGGACTAAACGAACCTAATATCCAGATTTTTTTTTTGTTTCTCTGTTTGTGTGTTTGTACGGGCTAATCTTCGAAACGGTTGGCACGATTTGAATAAAATTTTGTATCGCGGTACCTTATATCCCCGGTCAACAGCTTAGTTAGTTTTTACCGCGGGAAAATGTCTCATTTCTTTGGGAAACTGCACGGAAATGTCAAAAACAACGCGGGCGTTGCCGCGGGTAGAGAGCTAGTAGATAATAAATAACCTTTGCATTTATTTACGTTACTACTACTGAAACTAATAAAACCTTGATTCAAAATCTCATAACGTCACGATGTAATCAAGATACACAAACAAACAAACAAACCACGTCGCGCGTCGGGCGAGTTGCGCAATGGCTGCGATTCTGACAAAATTACTGTAATAACTTTTAATTGAAAAATAAAAACTAATTTGGTATAAACTGTGCATAAATCTCATCTAAAGAGTAAAAGATCTGTAAAATAACATTATAATAAGGATTGTGATGATATTTTACAATCTTTCGCCACTCAGCCAAAAATAAAGTACCTATCAGAAAATTTGAACGTTTCTAATCGAAATCATAATGAGAAAAAAAAAGGCTATCTGAAGAACTTGCTCTCTTATCCAATAGGTACTTCTCTGTTCGTATTCAACTTTATGTCAATTTATTATTTATAATATAATAATTAAATAATCCTAATTTCCTGTGCAGTTTTTCAAAATAACTATTGTAGGTAATAAAGAAAGTGAGCAAATTTGAAAAAAATGTCCATCCGTCTTTCTGTCTGTCTGTTTGTACACGCTAATCTCTAGAACTACTGGACGGATTTTAATGAAACTTTACAATAATATAGCTTATACATCAAAATAACATATAGGCTACTTTTTATCGCGGGAAAATACGTCTTTCTCACGGGGAAACCTGTTAACGCGGGCGAAGTCGCGGGGCTGAAAGCCAGTAAGTTATAACCTAACCTAAGTAAAGGTTGCCTGCTAGAAATTGCTAACTTAGCAATAAGGCCGCCTTTTGTACACATGTGTTGCTTTAATTATGTTTGTTGTATTCTCTTGTGTGCAATAAAGTATATTTTATTCTATTCTAGTAAGTAATACAATAACTCCATAAAAATAAACCACGTTTTGGTAATGGAGTCCAGAATCGTGGACAGCGCGCGTAATTATCTTTTAACCGCGGTTAGCTAATCAAAGATGTATTAATCTCGCGTTAACCGCGGATAAGCCGGCCATGCCGCCATACTTACATGGCCAAAGATTGTAAGAGTACGGAGGCGTTGAATGTATGGCGCCAAGGTATTGTGCCTAATTGAACAATCGTTTATTTATTACTTGGTTGGTTTTACATAAGCACCTAGAGCGAAAAACACACGCGTGGAATTAATAAAAGTTTATAAAGTCAGCTGCGCGTTTTGACGATGCGACAAGCAACATCGTATGGTCCCCCCGTTTAAGTAGAATAGGATATTAGCTTGCTTTATAGAATTTAATCTGATGTGTTACTCTGGCCATAAACTGCCATTCCCGATTTGTAAATACCTCAACAGACTCCGGACCCAGGTGGGTCAGACTAGGGATAACTTTTACCGATGGGTAGGTATTCATAGGGTTTCAACTTGGAGTGTAGGTGTGGTATGGTTCCCCAGAAAATCGTCCACCCCTGTCCTGTCAGCAGCACGCGAGAGGACTTGACGAAGGCTACTAACGACGCTATTCGTGTAGCTGCTTTTTGGGCCGAGACTGTCTGAGTCGAAAATAAGAAAATAACGTAATCAGGAAATCCAGAAAAGAGTAAAACTAATATATATTTTTTGACTTTTTCTCTGATGCATCACGGCGGCCCCTTAGCCTAGTTTATAGTACGTTTGCCTTCGAAGCACTGGGTCGGGGGTTGAATCTCGCCTAGGCCAAATATTCATATGATTGGCATCTGTGTTTGCCTTGTCTGGATTTTGTATATTTATATATTATGTTATATCATCTGTCTGACACCCATAGTACAGGCTCTGCCTAGCTTGGGGTCAGATGGCCGTGCGTGAAATGTCCCTACATTATTTATTGTTTCTTATTTATCACACTCATAAGTATACGTGAAGTCAACAGGGTTTCACGAATTAGCTTTGATCTGAACGGAACAGGCCTGGACATTGAACAAATACGTATAAATAGCGATAAATTACGGCAAGTCCGGTAAAGCTTGATTGGTCGTACCTTTTCGACACAACCATAGGTCAATTAAAAAAAAAAAACGTATAGATACTCCTTAACATTACCCAGAACAATTAAATAATGTATTTCCAAAACACAGTCTCATTTCCGTGTGTTCACCGTCTGCGTTGCCAGTATCCTAATCTTGAACTCACGCGCACCTAATTGGACATGGCGGCGCTGACTCAGCACTGGCTTTGTGTTCCATCTGTTTGAATTTCGAATGTTTCAAACCGGTCGCGGCTACTGAGTTACGCTGGCCTGTGAAGCTGTGGCGCATACGCATTGCGGTTTTAAGATAAACATAGGTTTTGGTTAGTTAGATATATGTTTAAATCCACAAGTCTTTTTGTTTTGAATGTAGAAATAAATAAAATAAAAATAGGAGAAGAAATAACCCAAATCTTTTATTAATGAAAAAGCCATGTCAGAAATTAGGCGACTTAATAATTCTGACCTAAGGGTTTGTGAGGTAGATTATCTTGAAAATTCGCTGGTTCAAGTCTAGGCACATGCCAATATATGCTTTGGATTTTCAAATTCATATGTATGCTTATTAAAAAACATAGTGCGGAAACATGCACACACCTGCGAAGTAATTCAAGATTGTGTGTGAAGTTGACCAACCTGAACTGGGCCATTAGTGTGGTCGCCTAGGCCTACTCACCCTGATTTTAAGGAAGGCTTGAGCTGAGCCCATTGTTGGGGATATGCATGAGCTGTTAAAAATTCGTTACCTTATATCAAGTAACATTAATGTACTATGTGATAAGAATTTATGTACCACCTGTACGTGTAGGTCGAAGCTACTAATAATATTCTTATCAATGAGTGATAAACTTCACGTGCGTTAGCAGTAGTTTAACCAATTTCGTAAAGCAAAAATGTAGGTTATGTTATCTTTACCATCATATTAATAATATGTACTGTATATTTTTTCAGGATACATTTTTTAAACATAGATCTTTCAGAAAATCACAGAGTTGAAAATTACTCTTACCTAAGTTTGTATAAAAAGTTCTATGTTAGTTATATTATTTAAATACTGTTTCTTGAAAATTTCGTAGTAAGTGTTTTGTATTTTCATACCTACATTCAAGTTTTTTATTTGTATGATAGAAAATAGCGTAAAGATAAGTAATTTTCATTATCAAACCGGATGTGTAAATAATATATTGTCAAGTATAAATTCAGCATACGTTGAAAGGATTCCGTACCTATTAACACTTTGCATGTAAATGTGAATTTTGGGAAAATAGACAATAATGCGCTCTTTACCTTGACGGGGTAAGCAATGCTTTAGTAAGCTGGCTAAATCTATCGCGGCTTGTACCTTGCAAATATAAATTGAATCAAACAAACAAACAAATGCTTCATTCAAAAAATAAATTGTACAGACAATCATTGATTTATTTTATAAATTTATTATTTGTGAACTAAGTAAAATCACTTATGTTACTGAGCGCTAGGCTAAGACCATTCAAACAGAATAGTTGAAATCTAATAGTTTTAAACTTGGCTGTACTTGTAACTATTGGATTTTCTAAAAACAATAAAGGGTCAATGGGGTTTTTAGATCGTATGTACAGGATAAATATTTTTAACAATTTTCTGGAAGAGATTGCTACTCCAGAAATAAGACCGCTGAAATTGTAACAGTGTTAATTGCATGAGTTATCAATGGTTTTTAATCCTGTCGATGTTGCCATCAAATTGATTGGTGAAGATGCTAATTAAACAATAAAACCCCCAAATGTACAACATTTTCTCCATTTTATATTGTTCCTGTATTTGTGTTTGTGCATTCATTCATTCACAGATTTTGTCAATAAATAAATCTTTGTGTTGTTTGTATTTTCTCAAGGAGCACTGTATTCTAAAAACCTATTTTTCACGATTTCAAAATTAGATAACTAAAAAATACCTCATCAATTGCGATAATTATCAGGTCGCTGACAACTTGACGTTATCGGCAACCGTTGCTGTATTTTTATCGATTTTAATCAGTTTTTTATCGATATTTTTAACTAATTTGTCGATAAGTGTTGTGATTCTGGAGTTTGAAGTGGAATGTACACAGGTAATGCCGTCGTATCGTCAGATTATTGGTATTTTCAAGGAATTTAGATACTCTAAATGCATTATTATAAGTAATTATTGTTTTACAAGATTCTTATTGTATTACGAATGCGATTACGACTGCTGCTGCTGCTGTATTTTTACGATTTAGACTGTCTCTCTACCAGACAGATTTGATAAGGCATATATTATGTATGACTTAATTCATGAATGAACGAATTAAATATTCATTATTGCACATATTCAAAACAATCTTTATTCACAAAGACAGATCAGACCTTTATATTATTAAGTACTAGCTATCCGCGGCTTTTTTTTAGTTTTTACTGTAGGACTGGGGTATTTTCCCGCAGTAAAAGTAAGCCTATAGCCTCCCTAAGGTCTATTCTATGTCGGTACCAAGTTTCATCAAAATTTAGGTTTAGTGGTTTTGGCGTGAAAGCGTAACTAACAAACAGACAGACCGATAGCTATTTTAAGTCCGGTGAAGCTTGATTGGTCGTACATTTTCGACACAAGTCAGGTCAATAAAAAATTAAATAAAAAACAAAAAAATACAGCAATTTGACTTCAGTTACTTTAACATTTATTGTATTAATAAGGATAATTCAACATTTCACTTAATTATTGTACTTTATTCGCCCTGTAGTTTCAGTTTTGAATTTAATTAACTTACACCTAACAAACTCGTGGTCGAGTGGTCAAATACTCGCCTCACGTCACAGAGGTCCCGGTGGGATATAACTTTAATACTTAGGTCCAAGTTCTCAAACATGACGATTTAAAACCCATTTGACATTTAAATTTGATTTAAAAAGTCATCAAAAGAGCTTAAACGACATCTTATGGCACACCGAAAGGACAATGCTCATTTTGTAGACATTACGGACTGAATCACCTGATTGTCCGAAAGGAAAGATAATTCCGTGCTTCGGAGGGCACGTAAAGCCGTTGGTCCCGGCTGCTATCTACGAATGTAGTCGTTAAAGGAGTCATGTAAGAAGCTATAGGCGGCTCAATAATTCTGACACCAGGGTTGATGAGGTAAGTTAACCTCAAAAACCAACACGATAAGCAAATAGACACAAGCGTTCACCCGTGTAACCAACAACCGAAATCCCCAACCTGCCTGGCAAGTGTGGGGATTGTGGCAACACCTCCCGGAAAGGAGGAAATTTAAGTCCAGTGGACTATTGTGAGATATTTTAGTAGATGTTGGCCCCGTAGCCTAGTTGGTAGTAATTCGTTGGTAGTAGTTCGTACAGGGTCGCGGGTTCGAATCCCGCCCAGGGCAAACATTTGTGTGATGAGCACTTGTGTTTGCCCTATGTCTGGATGTTGTATATTTATATCAGCTGTCTGACACCCATGGTACAGGCTCTGCCTAGTTAGAGGTCAGATGGCCGTGTGTGAGATGTTTTTACATATTTGATGTGTGATGTTGATTATTATTTAATTTCGTTTAGCCATTGTTGAGTAATGAAATGACATTCACATCTACGTATGTACATTGAACTAAAGTAAAAACTTACAAACATCTAAACAATTATTATAATGTTATATTACAATGTGGTATGGAGTGCGTTGATGTCTTTTATATGAAAATAAAAATTTCTTAGATTTTTGTGGTTTTTAACTACACTAACCATGGGTGGCCTGGTAGAAATTGCCACCTCAGCAATAAGGCCGCCTATTTGTGCACGTTTATTGTGGTGAATAGTATTTATTGTTATATATTAATGGTGATCAATAAAGAATAATATGCTATTCTTATATATTAAAATTCTACTAACAGACATTTATACCAGCCGCCGCTGTTTCATTTGAAAATACCCTATGATCGGTGTTAACAGGTAGAAATATAGGTGTGTTTATTTCAAAATTAAATCGTGGAGCTAACAATACAATACAATACAAAATACTAACCAGGAAAAATACCTATTAATATATAAAATAAAGTTATTTTGTGCAATTAACAATTATTGAACATAATTTTTGTCGTGTTGTAAGATTGATATTTACATCATTAACCGAGCAGAAAGGGTAATCCCCTCGGCAGCATCGTTAGAGCATCGCGCTGCCCTACTATGATAGTTAATCTGCGATATAATCTCTAATCTAAATGATGCCAATTATCTGTATGTTTGTATGTTTGCCTTTTATTTTTAACCCCCGACGAAAAATAGGGGTGTTATAAGTTTGACGTGTGTGTCTGCCTGTCTGTCTGTCTGTGGCGTCGTCGTAGCTCCTAAACAGATGCGCCGATTTTGATCTAGTTATTTTTTGTTTGCAAGGTGTCACAATCGAGAGTGATCTTAGCTGTGCTCCAAGAAAATATCTTCAGCCATTTGAAGATTATCAGCTCTTTTCTAGTTGTTGAAAGGATCAAGTAACGGTTTTGTGTCGGGGGTTATAATTTTTTTATTTTTTATAGGATTGCGATTGAATTTATTATGTTATTTTTTATAATTAGGATGTTTAATCGTATCTTTTATTGAACTGGGCTGAAAAACTACGTACAGTACTATTTTTTTTATATAATCATTATAAAGATTTGATTGTTTATTTGTTTATTTATTTGATAGGCTTGAATAATCTCCGAAACTACTGAACCGATTTCAACCATTTTTTCTCAGCTAGGAAGCTACACTATCCCCGGGTAACATAGGCTATATTCTATTTTAAAAAAAATAGGGATACTTTGAGCTATTGTCACTTGATTTTAAAATACGTTATTATTATTAATACTCCAATAATGTAACCCAAGATGTAAAAAAATACTTAAAATATTTCTAATAATTGAATAGGCTCCAAAACTACTGAACCGATTTTGATTTTTGATAAAACTTGGTACAAAGATAGAATAGACCTTAGGAAAGAACATAGGCTAACTTTTACCGCGGGTAATTAATTACTCATTCCCATGGGAAAAACTTTTAACGCGGGCGGAGTCGCGGCGCGGGTGGTAAGCTAGTTAAATATGTAGGGATTAAGTTTACGCACTATTTTACTATTTACTAATTATACTTCAAAACAACCTCTAAAATTTAAGAAATATAAAAGAGAACCTCAACCTTTACGAAACAACTTAAAAATGACTTAAAAATAAAAAGATGCCTGTAAATACTTCAATATAAACTAACCTTCAAATTAATCTCCAATGATCATTGAACCCACCTTTAGCTCACAATAGGCTGCGTGCACCATAATTGGCATTATCTGACGTCATTAACCGTTTGTTGACACGTGTGCATACGCCCTAATTAGCCCCTGAAGGGAATTGTGGAACAATCGCTTGGAAAGCCCGTGGGTTTGTCTGTTTGACTGGTAGGTAATATGTATATATCATAGATTTAATAATAATAAGAATCTAGTATGTCCGATTTCGTCTCAAATTTGGTGTTTTTTTAATGTTCTACATACTGATAATAAAATTATACATACCTACTTAAGTTTATGTATCATACTAAACTAATGTAATCATATCAAAGTTAAAATGTTTGTGAGTGTGGATGTTTTTTACTTTAATCATGTAATAATGGTTGGACCGAATATAATGAAATTATTACCTAGATTTTTAACTCTGAACAATGTGATGAATGATTTAACTATTTATTATTTATATATTATTTAAACGAATTGCATTCAATTAATAAACGGAAGATAGAAAATCAATTTTATTGTTTTAGATTATTTTTGTATTTTTTAGTGCTAACTTATTATATTATATATTATATTATTATTTATATAATTAGGTAATAAAACTGTGGAGGTCGAAAATCTGTACATTGAAAAAAAAAGCCAAAAGCCGAGTCAGGGGGATGTAAGAGGTGAAATAGAACCTAACCAGATTTTTTTAATATTCTTGTTTCTCCGTTTGTCTGTTTGTACGGGCTAATCTCCGGAACTGTTGGGCTGATTCTAATGAAATTTTGCACACTGGTACCTTATATCTCTGGTTAACATCTTAGATAGTTTTTACCGCCTTTTACCTTATTCTGACGGGCAATGAATACAATTTTACAACACAGGTTTACAATTATTAATATGAGTGAGATTTATTCTACACCTTTTCAAGAAAAACTGAGACTGTTCTGTTTACATTTAATCAAAACATTGGCGAAAAAATCACATTCAATTTTTCTTCCCGAAAGCTATCAGTGCGCGTGTTCTAGTGATAAAACGGCGTATCTCCGAAACTCGGTAAATTACAGTTTTTGAGAGGGCGTGCCGTGTCACGCCCCTCGGTGACTAGGGGATGCTGGGGGGTAACTGAGCTATGAATCCCAAATTCAAAATGTAATATTGTCAACAATACTTTTTTAATAGTAAAAAAGAATACTGTACAGTAGGTAATAATAGCTAAAGTATAACTGTAGAGGTCGAAAATCTGTAATAGAAAAAAAAAAGGCTAAAAATCGATTCACGGGGATGTAAAAAGCGATATAAAACGCATCCAGATTTTTTTAAATTTTATGTTTCCCTTTTTGTCTGTTTGTACGGGCTAATCTTCGAAACTGTTGGACCGATTTGAATGAAACTTTGTATGGTGGTACCTTATATTTTTGGTCAACATCTTAAATAGTTTTTACCGCGGGAAAATATCTCATTCCTACGGGAAACTGCACGGAAAAGTCAAAGAGCCTCGCGTTGCTTTTTGCCGCGATTGGACGGCTAGTACCTAGTTGTAATAATTATAAACAGTATAATTGTCACGACTATCTTGAGTGTTCGAATATTTATTGTTGCAATTAATTTACCAAATTGTAATATAGAAAACATAATGGACGGTCCTAAACAACAAATCTTTTTTTAATAGCTAAAACAAATTTTCAATACATAGTTAAAATGTATGTCGTTTTGTAATTTTTTTTCGCTCTTGAAACAGCTGTAGGAATCTAAATAAAAATATTTGAAAAATTTACAAGAATCAATTCCTTGGGATATTACAAATGGCAAATTAATATTGTTATTGATACCTTAGCAATAAGGCCGCCCATTTATGGACGTATATTGTTGTTAACTGTATTTTTTGTCATTTATTACTGGTGTGCAATAAAGTATATTCTATTATATTTTCTACTATATAAAAAAATGGTTTTTGTAATATAATTCAAACAA
The DNA here is from genome assembly GCA_948473455.1 of Teleiodes luculella. Taxonomy (NCBI): domain Eukaryota; kingdom Metazoa; phylum Arthropoda; class Insecta; order Lepidoptera; family Gelechiidae; genus Teleiodes; species Teleiodes luculella. The sequence continues at coordinate 3,701,571 of OX419607.1, forward strand.
AAGGCGAAAATATGCTTCAAATAAAACTGCAAATGCATTTTATAAGTCATATTATACACCCCTCGATTTACGGTATCATTGTGTTGCTACACATTGGGCGTATTACTGGGGTTGCCACACGAAAATAAATTATTATTGAATAGCGAGGGGAGTGATTGCTAATGCGTTTGGTAAGTTTTTCTATTATTCCCTTACGTTATTATATTCATTTCTATTTATTATTTTATATTTCATTTAATGTACCAATTTCATTTTCTATTTACTTATTTTTTATTGTGCTTATTTCTTATTACGACACATTATTAAAATATATGAAGAACGATATTTTTTTACAGACTGACGTACAATCTCATTACATTTATAAATTTCATTATGTCAGACAGTCGAAGTAGGTATCTATTTCATAATAACTTCTTACATCAGTCAAGTAAAACCTACATTTTTGATTCAAATAAATATGAAGTAAATATTGAATGCAGACAGCTTCAAGGACGATATTATCCAGTATTTCCAAATCTAGTAAAAAGATTAGATTAATAAAAATGTAATTCGTAAAAATTATATACATGTAATTTTTATCGGAACAATGATCAAAGGTCTATTTATCATTTTATATGACAGCTGAGATAGTGATTAGTGAAGCAACGCAATTCATGTGCGATAAAATTAATTTTTACAATAAATTAACCTACTACATTGCATTATACTTATATAATAATACATTTAGTTCACGTTTGAAAATATACCATATTTATAATCATCAAAACCAGCATAATACGTAAATTATACTAAAAAAACTATTTGTATAAATACACAATAATGCACTTAGATGAATTTAGTACAGTCTAAGTACCTATACACATATCTATTTATAAGTGCTATACATTACAATAAAATATTTTAAAGTGATAAATAAAGTTTTCATTTATTTTAAGTGTAAATAAATTATGAGACAAATGATACTAATTCCTACCTCAAGCGACATTCATGTTCTTCATTCAATTAATAATACCTATTTGTGACTATGTATTACGCGATTTAAAATAATATATATTTTTTTATAAATAAGAGATGTTATTAATTATTTATTCAAGTTATCTCAAGTTGTAATACCGGTTTGTCAGAAGTTACTAAATAGCAGGCCTACGGCACTTTTGCGAGTTCTCGGTTACGTACTAACTTTGAAAGCAACAAATTTAATATAATGTTTAAAATTATTATTATTGAAAATTACTTTTAAATTTAAATATAGTTAGTATATGATTTCTTATGAATTTTGTATTACGATTTGTTAAAATTGTATAAAATACGCAAATGCTCAATAAGAGGGTAAATATAAGTTTATTTATTGTTTTGATAGCTTTTTCGTATGTAAATAAAAGTTAATTGACATTTTATCACATAACCTATGTTGTTATTGTTAAATTTATAAAATTATTCTGATGAAAATATGTATATTAGAGTTATTTAAATTGTATAAAGGGTCGAAAAATGGAAGCATTAGGAATGATGTTGTGATAGAAAACAATGAAATAAACACTCACCAGTAGAAATTAAAATCCAAACTTTCACGTGTTATTGAACTCGGCACTATGTTAAACTTAGAAATTGCACTAGAAACGTTTAAGCGTTACTTGATATCGCCGATCAATCACTTAGCACGAACAACGGCCGCTACCAATTATCTTATCTTTCAAAAAACACAATTTAATCGGCTCCCAATTTCCTAATTACACGTCCTTGACAGTCCAACTAAATAAATTAAAAGTTTATTAAAAAGTAAATGTGTAAATAAAAAGCGGATTCGTTGTGGAAAATTAGGCCTATGATTTCGGTTGAGGAACACGAACTGGCCAGCACTATCGTTCTATATTTGAATTGTACCGCGCCGCGCGGTCGTGAGCGCTCCGCGGCTGGGGCCCGACTGCCGCGCGCCGCCGCCCCTCCCCCTCCCCAACCCACGTACATTTTTCAGGTAAAAAAGAAAAAACCCAGCCAGTGTTTATTATCTATTATTATCTATTTGGCGACAGTTTTCGTTCTTCACTCACTTTGCGACTTTTTTGTACGGAAATGAGTGGTTTATCGCAGTCTGTGGTGACAAAGAGGTGATTATAGGTGGTCTCGGCGTCGCGGCTTTGTTCGGGGGGTTTGCGGAGTTGCTTTGTTTCAGGGCGTGTAGTTGCGTTCAGGCGCCGAGGCCCAGCACGTGCGGTGCGGAAAGGCCTGCCTAGCCCCTTGTTGGGACGCTGAGTGGGTGGGCTGGTCGTATGCGCAACATACGGTACAATGGGGCTAATATGTCTACCTAAAAATATGTGTAATACTTAAACTTTATAATGTTATTATAATTAGACGTTTGCATTGCACTTAATTATGAAATATAAATATATTCATTTGTTTATGTTTTAATAATTATATGATAAAAATTAATAAAAATAATTTATTTCATCTTTCTAAAGTACAATCCATTTTTTTATAAATTATATATGTTTAATAAACTCTAAAACATAAATTATACATTTTTTTTAATTATAAGCCTTTCTTCACCTACCACGATTTTAAGTGAAAAAAAAAGCACTTAATAACAATATTTTAACGTTTTACGTGGTTTTGCGAAATCAAATCCAACTACCTTATCTCATTCCCAGACAGATTGTAAAAGGTTGTATATTATTTTAAATTAAAAAGTTGACAATTTCAACAATTGCTTCAAATCATGATTAGCATTTCACTTATTGTCCGTTGAACAATAGTTTTCGATGAAATTCTTTGCAAAAACAACTAAAGGAACTATAAAATTAATCCCTCTTTTGATTTCTAAAGAATGGAAGCCAGTTTTTTTAGTGTAAGCAGAATCTTTTTCTGAGCTACTAGAAATGAGAGTTTTAAAGAGATTAGCCCTTTTTCACAGGTAAAAAGTTTTCTTAAAACTAATTGTTGGCTTCGTTTTTAAGATTCTAGTAAACTAATGATAAATTTAGTTTTATACATAACACTTAAAGAGCTGTGTAATATAATATATTTAAGATTCGCTAAATCAAAGTGTTGCCCGTGTTGTAAAAACTGATTCGGCAAAAAAATCATCATCTCAGCCAGTAGACGCCCACTGCTGGACAAAAGCTTCCCCCAAAGATCTCCACAATGATTGGTCCTGCGCTGCCCGCATCCAGCGGCTTCCCGCGACCCTCAAAATTTGTTTAATCAAATAGAATACTTACATAGTATACAAAATATTGAATATACTTACTTGCTGTCACATTCGGACCTAGAATAAAGTATTTTAAGATCTGTTCCAAGAAGTACAGTTTTCTTTGTAAATAATTTACTTTTCACAATAAAAATATTTAAAAGTTAAAAGTAAAGTTTCTTTTTTTATTTGACTTATGCTTTTGTTGAAAAGGTACGACCAATCAAGCTGAAAATAAACGATTTTGATTTGATTTGAGTTTACGTAGTTAGTTTGAACAGAACTTTTTTTCAAGTTCTCTATAAGAAGCTTTTTTATTTCAGATGTGCATTCTGTGGAGAACAGTTTATAAAATCATAGGAATGATGTTTAACAATATCTTGCCCTTTAATTAAAATTAAAATAATGTTCTATTACACATATACTTTGCCTAGTACTTAGTAGTATCATTTTTCATATTCATGTGTCGAAAAAAGACCTTAAAATACAGTGTTTAAGACTCAAAGTAAAATACAGTGTCCCTTGCGAGCGAGTCCACAGACAGAAGCAAGTTGAAATGATCGCTTTACAGTATCTTACTACGAACAAGTTTGAGTACTGGAATATAAAAATTAGTATAATATTTAATATAATATTTATTATAATTTAGTACAGTGTCGTGATGCAAGTCCGGTAGCAGAGGAGCGGGTTTATGGTATCTGGCGATTAGTTATAGTAGCTATCTGTCGGCCCACGAACACAGCGGACAATGAAGGAAGAAAAAGTTTTACGCGCCCAAATGGAGTAGTACTCGTAATCAAAACGTACAAAATAGAGACTGATAGAGTTAAAAGACAAACCCCGTCTCCCACTTCCACCTACCCTCCCACCCCTCTGAGCGGCCGCATTGGTTTCGATACAAAATAGGCATGATTACTACTCCATATGGGCGTGGATTTTTTTTCCTTCATGCAGCGGTCCATGCAATAGTTGTTACGTACTGGACTGAGCTCCGGTCGCATCCGGGCTATTTATATTGTTTTCTTCCGTAAATTGTTCTGCCAGGTTTACGGAAGAAAACAATATAAATACCCCTACTCGGCAACATTATCTTTCACTGCATTGTGCGTCTAGAAGTGAATCTTATGAGGTAAGGATTGCTGCGACCGGAGCCCAGTCCTTGACTGTATCTATACTATAATAAAACTGAAGAATCTGTAGACACGCCTTTAGAGTGTCTGTACAAGTGTCTGTAGACACGCCGATTGTCTTGTTTTCCAAAAAACTGATTGATGTTGATAAAGGTGGTGTAGCTGAACACAAAAATACAAGGACTGAAAAAAAAACCGTCTTTCTGTCTGTCTGTTTGTACACGATAATCTCTGGAACCGTTGGTCCGATTTAAATGAAATTTTGATTGGTGGGACCTTATTTCCCCGGTCAACATCTTATATACTTTTTACCACGGGAAATAAAAAAAACAAATTGAAGAAAAACGCGGGCGTAGCCGTGGGCGGACAGCTAGTACGAAATAAATGATCTTACTATAATCGAGCCATTCTAAAAAGCGATATTTATTGCAGCTACAAATTCATATAAAATTATAATATAGTGCCTTTTGGTGAACTCTGTCTTTAGCCATAAGAAAAATATAACAACTGTCAAATATACTCGTAGCTTCTTGATTGTATGTACGGATGTTTACTGTGTGAATGCTTAAGTTGGTGAGGATAGATAGACGGATGTATGTTTGTTACTCTTTTAAATAAAGTAAACTAATGAACGGATTTTAATGGAAAGGACAATGCCCATTCCTGGTCCAAAGTTAAGTTCAGCGGCCACTTCTGAAACTAATTTATATGAATAGCTTTTTATATTATATATATTTTTTGTTATTAGCAAGAAGGCGGCACGTGATTTTATTCCGAGTTATCTATAACAACAGGCGAATACGGTGGCGCATAGTTATAAATAAATAAAAAAAGGGTTATATTGATAGAAGTAGGTACTATGTACATCCCTATTAGCATCATGCAGTACACTCAACTGTCCATAGCATGTAACATCAGTCGTACACCAAAACACGCTATATTTCGTACAGACAGGATAAGGCAGCATAATTAAGATCAACGCTTGACGTATCGTCCTTCGTGAAATAAGTACCTACCTATTCTATCTATTTTAGCCCACATCAGCCCATGTCCTCTAGCTTTCCGAAAGCGGCCCATCCTAATTGGATCCGTCTAGCTGTCTCCTTTGTATACGTCGTGTACAGCTGCACGCAGTGCTGCGGTCTCTTCAAAGGTGCCAAATCGACTACCGATATATTGAGGTACTCAAGTGTTTGTATGAGAACGCCACCATGTCTGTCCGGCTCCAGGATCAGAACTCCAGACCAATCCAACTGCAGCGGGGTGTGAGACAGGGAGACGTTATTTCTCCGAAACTGTTCACCGCTGCATTGGAGGATGTCTTTAAGCTTCTGATCTGGAAAGGACATGGCATCAATATCAATGGCGAGTACATCTCTCACCTTCGGTTTGCCGATGATATCGTAGTCATGGCTGAGACCTTGGAGGACCTCGGCACAATGCTCGATGACCTTAACAGAGTCTCCCAACAAGTGGGTCTTAAGATGAATATGGAGAAGACAAAAGTCATGTCGAACGCCCATGTAGTACCCACTCCAATAAAAGTTGGGGACTCATCTCTCGAAGTTGTAGATCATTACGTTTACCTGGGACAAACAGTCCAATTAGGTAGATCTAACTTCGAGAAGGAGGTCAATCGTCGAATCCAACTCGGCTGGGCAGCGTTCGGGAAGCTGCGCAATATCTTTTCGTCCCAAATACCGCAGTGTCTCAAGTCAAAAGTCTTTGACCAATGTGTGTTGCCAGTGATGACTTATGGATCCGAGACGTGGTCGCTTACAATGGGCCTCATAAGAAGGCTTAAAGTCACCCAAAGAGCGATGGAGAGGGCTATGCTTGGAGTTTCCTTGCGTGATCGAATCACAAATGATGAGATCCGTAGGCGAACCAGAGTCACCGACATAGCCCGAAGAGTCGCTATACTTAAGGGGCAGTGGGCTGGGCACATTGCGCGTAGAACCGACGGCCGTTGGGGCAAAAAGGTTCTCGAATGGCGACCGCGCGCCGGAAGACGTAGTGTGGGAAGCCCCCCCACGAGGTGGACCGACGATCTGGTGAGGGTCGCGGGAAGCCGCTGGATGCGGGCAGCGCAGGACCGATCATTGTGGAGATCCTTGCGGGAGGCCTTTGTCCAGCAGTGGACGTCTTTCGGCTGAGATGATAATGATATATACATATATATGTAACTAAATAATAATGTTAAGTCAATAAATAATACTTATACCATAAAACACTATATTAGTTACTAAAATACTACACGGAATAGTCATATCTTTCAATAGTGTAGATTTACATATTAGTTAATAACTCAAAAACTAACTTCATTAATGACACCTAGTTTTCTTACATAGGTTTATTATATAGTTTTCTTGAATAGGAATACATTTTTGGAAGTGGCCGCGGAAGTTTTTCTTTGGACCAAGCTACATAGTTTTTTGGGCATTGTCCTTTGCAATAATAAATACATCATCAATGTTACTTCTCATCCCCACGGGAAAAACTATTGACGCTCCCGAAGCCGCGAGCCGGAAAGCTAGTTAAAAAAAATCTTATATTATTCAAGAACTGAAATGTCGTAAATCTTTCGTGTATAAATTATAATAGGACATTTTTTTTTCAATGATACTTATTATTTAAATATCTTACGAATCGAAGTCAGTCTCCTACAGCTGAACTTGTAAATAAATACAAAATTTTACATAAAGTAGATATTTAAACTTAAAACAAAGATACAAAAAGGAATAATATACACCGTAATCATATTTAAAGTAAATATAATGTTGTTTTTTTAATCGATTGACGCTAATAATACATTTTTGTGGCCCCACAGATATTATTCGAAATTACAGAGAGCATGTCTAAGCGCGGTCGATTTACTATACTTTATTATAGCTACCGAGAGGCCCACATTATATTATATTATTATTATTTTATACAGAATCTACCTCTAACTCCGGCCAACTATCCGTAAGGTTGCATCTGTTTTTATTACAGGCAGCACATTCTTCTTCTTCTTTGGTTGTGGATGACAAAATAAAGCATAGCGCCTTAGAATCGAAATACTCTACCTTTATACTATTTTAGCTATTTCAGGTAAATAATACGTTAATTAGTTCAAGTGCGCTCCTATTTTCCACTGTCTTGGCAATTTTTGAATATCTCTAAACGAATCAAACATGCCCAGTTTTTTTTTTGTTTCTACGGTATTTTTACTTTTTATGTTTGTACGGGCTAATCTCCGAAACTGTCGAACAGCAATTTAGATCAGCAAATTAAACAAACAGTATCTAATTTTACTTCATGAAATTATACGAAAGCAAATTATAAATTTAGCGTTCCCAAGAATTTATCCAACTGTAATGTTCGTTAAAATAATTATCTTTGCAATTTCAATTTAGAAATTCTTAGTAACATAACCTAAGTGACTTAGTTGGTTTTCAGTTAGCACATTTTGTTAGTTATGCCATGTGCATTTTCTGCTTCTCAACACAATCGCGTTTTACTGAAAGAGTGACCAGCCAACTATAAAGATGCTACTTACTCAAAGACTTTCCAAAAAAGAAAAATCTATACAATAAAAATGGAGTGCGCGTACATTTTCAAATGTCACCCGGTTCACACCTGCCGAAAAGAAACAATTAAATTTTATTTGTTTAATTAAAATAGACTTAAAACGCAATTTTTAGAGTTTAGTATGAAATGGTCAGTTTGTGAGTTAGGTCGTTTCGGATCGCGGCCGTGCATGGTAAATGTCATTGGGTTTGTGCGGGCTAATGAAGTAGGTGCCCGGTGTGGTGGGTGAGGAGTAGAGTGGATATTACCACGGGAATTCTTAGTAGTAAACGGAAAACATGATAATAAAAATGTTCAAAAACGTAAAATGAATTAATAACAATAACTACAGCTCATATATGTTTAGTACATCTCATATTATATCCCCAACAAGGGGCTCGAGCCGATGAAAGAATAACATACTGAAAAAATTTTTATTTTTCTCTTTTTAGAATATCTTATATCCACGAGAAAAATCTAAAATTGTAGCAGTCGGATTCATAGATAATGACATAAAAAATATTTTTTTTTTCCCATATAAAAGACTTCAACGTAAGCCTACCATACCGAATTTGATTTTAATAGCGTAATAAAATAATTATTATGACGGGAACTTGGCTAGTTTATAAATTAAATATCACAAATTCAGGAACTTTATACTAATAAAACTACTTAAAATAATAATCTGATGATATTTTTCATACGAATTCCTTAGAAAATATCCTATTGGATTAAACCAAAAACTAAACTACGTTCTAGACACCTACCTATAGGTTGTACGAATATATAAGTCCATTTCTGGACAAAGATCTTTGGCTAGGTTACAGTCATGTTGTTCTTTTTGGTTACATAGGGGAATGCTACTTACCCATTCCCTGGGTTACTTTAGTTACTTTAGTCACGTTGTTTTAGTATATAAGTTAGTTCTAAACTAAAAACCAAAAAACAAAAAAGCTATTTAGCAATAAGGTCGTCTATATGTATGTTTATTGTTGTCGTGAATGTTGTTTAATAAATATGAAGTACTAGCTTTCCACCTCGCGGCTCTATGGCTAGCATACGCCTGCAAAGTAATTCAAAGTTGACCAACCCGCACTGGGCCAGCGTGGTCGACTAACGCCTACTCATCCTGATTTCAACGTAGACTCGAGCCCCTCGGTGGGGACATGTACGAGCTGTTAACGAAGTGTCTGATTCATTAGGTCAATTAAACAATCCTAATGCTAATTAAAAAATGAGTGATCTCATCCACTTTATCTCATCGTATCGGGCGGCTCGCCACAAAAGTGAGATATACGTTAAATACAAGATTTTTTTACTTTTCAGTCGGCGGCAGCGGCCCGTACCGCATAAATTTATGATATTTTTGTCAGCTGTTTATCTTCGGGCTCCCGAGAGCCAGGTTTTATGCCTTTTACTGGGAGCTAGGAATCCTAGCCAATATTATTCATGTACAAATATTACAACCTTACAACATTGCACGTTATCCCGGTAACGTCTTTCTAACTCTTTCACTTTAAAGTCTTTTAACTTTGTAAGACCGAATACCACCTAAAAGAAAGATGATTCTGTGCTTCGGAAGGCATGTCAAGCCATCGGAAGTTCGCTTTGGTCTGTGCTTTGGTGAAACTTATATGTTGACTATTACTATTACAACTAATGCTGAGCTCTAAACCCCTTCGCAGTGCGCAGAACATAGCATAATTTTGTTTTGTTTTTTTGTGTTCGCTTAATGTTATGTTGTTTTTTGTGTGCTGTGAATAAATGTTTTTATGCTTGTTTGCTTGCTTATCGTGTGGGTTTAGGTTATGTTCTAAAAAAATCCGAATACTTACTTTAAGACCTGTTTGCACTAAAATTGTCTTAGGCTTTTCGTAGTTAAGAAAAATCTAAGCTAACTAAAGCTTAAAAAATATTGGTTCTCACTAACAAACTAATTGGCTTATAAAGGTAGGCAGAAACTAAGCAGTTTAAAGAAGGTCTGAAGGTTACTAGCAAACAAAATTTTTACCAAAACTCCAGGTTAGTATACTTTAGGCATCTACTTAAGCGATTCTTAAGTTTAGTGCAAACGGGTGTAAGTGTTGTTGTGTGTGTAGTGTGTTTTTTAGTGTTTTTTATTTTTACTTTACTTTTCTAAAATCTTTAGCGCATGCGTTTACCGCATCCATTCCTTATTACCTGAATGGTTCCAACGCGGTGGTCCCATCTTCGAGTCCAGTAGAGCTCTCTACACCATACAGTGCCATATAGCCAGCTAAACCCATAACTATTCAAGTCTTCTGCGAAGCTGGGGTGAACTACCCTACTTGACCAAGTCTGGCGAAGCTTGACACTTTAGAGTATAAATAAAAAAAAAACTGGGAGGGATAGAGTACGCTTAATCGAGTATGAACCGTAAGCACGGATATGAACAGTCCGAATATCTTCAGCGCGTTCGTTTAGTATCTATCAAATGGTTATCGGAGCTGATTATTTTTCCCGGCGAAAATAATAAATTTAATAGGAGAACATTTTGTAATGTGCAGTGAAAAGTTGCAAACATTACTTGAGGAACAAATCAAAAAAGAAAAATGTTATTGATTTCACCGCCCATACAAAATCTGCCAAAATTTGCTTACGCTTGACATAAAGGCAGCGGAGCGATGCGCGTGCTCTATGTATATTTATTCTCTAAGCTTGACACTTATTTACTCGTAGTTAGGTTGCGGATTTACATACGCTACCCAAATTTCGACTCAATCGGTCTATTAATTTCGGAGGAAATACCTAGATCCTGTCCCGAAACCGGCTGGATTAAGATCTTTCTCTTGGTTAACAAGTGTTACCAAGATCCCCAAAATTGGCAGGCGTTTGGGGATCGTAGTGGTTGTTGGTTACAATGGTGAATTCTATTTGTGATAACGCCTATTTCGTACTACTCAGAGTAAATTAAAATTGTCAAAAAGCATCGATACATGGACTTAGTAACATAGTACACTTGTAACTATGGTAATTCGTCCAAGCATCGATATATTTCGTAAGAAAATACATGAAGGTCGTATCGCCTGTGTAAATTCAAGCTAGTGCTATAAAACACTTCCATGTTCTTTTGTTTTCTACAATTTTATATGGCAAGTTTTAGGAATTTATTATGAAAAGTAAAAAACTTTCTCTGGAGGCACCGCATGTATATTTTTATGTTGAAAATATGGCAAATTAGTTCTGTTGATATTTTGCAATATACCGAGGTTTTTGATTTTTCTGGTCGGCCTTTACTTAAATCTTTGCATAAGAAAATTACAACCAAAAACCTTAACTCGAATCATCTGTTCCCAGCTTCTCTGACCTACCTATTAAAAGTTCGAAGACCTTATTAATAACTCACACAATTATAAATTCCAATATTATTAACCATGAGGTCCCGCGGTTCTATTCCAAAACTCTAACACAGCATAAAAAATCGTAAAAGTTGAAAAAACCCGACCGTAAAAGAGTCACCTTTGTGACAATATAAAATCACTGGCCGCACGCCATCCAACGACAGCCTTATACCAAAAAGAAAATAAAAACTCAAACGAAACGAGCATTGTAACGAATCTATTTTTTAAAATACGGCTCGAATGTGGAATCCCATCGGCCGGAAACGAATAAAAAACGCGGCAAAACTTTCAAACCTGGAACTGAATGGGCCGTCATTTTTTACGTCCGTTAGGGATGTCGCAGTGAAAAATGATATAATTTATATCGGTAAGGTAGCAAGCGGCTACCCGTTTTGTGTGCGCGTGATAAAATACAAATAAAAATAAAACTTTATAATATTTTTTCTCTCCTACTACTAATTTAAAATGTTTCCTTATCAACGCGCGGTGCGCTGTGACAAAAGAAATAGTGATGGGACGTGTTTTGTATTATCGATGCAATAAGTACTTTTATTTATAATATGTATGCAGTTTTTATTAATGTTACCTAAAAAGTATAGCACTATTTTTATAAGTAGTGTGCGGATTTTAACACTTAAACCTAAGTTTGACAAAATTATGCATTATGATCTACCCCTAACATAAAAGCCTTAATTATTAATTAAAATATATCAGTCACTTTAATGTAATACTTACACTAATATTTGTGTTCTTCAAAGAACTTGCTTTTTAAACTTACTTACTGTGCTTGCAAAAATGTTTGTGCTTTCAAATCCTTTTTTTGAAAATATGAAATAGAAATTAATTCGAATGACTAGTCGATGTCGATATTTGCAAGTAACTCTACTCCACACACAACAGCTACACAAATCAAAGCACGCGCTCGCACAAGCACGAAACGAATGAAATATTCAAATTTGGAAGCTGATTCCGTTTATGGCTACTTAATTTGGGTGATTCGATTTGAATATTTAAAAAAAGAACACATGAAAAAAGATGGGCCATAGACATTCCACCGGCCAGTACAGTGGACAGTTTCTTTTTATTCGGTATTATTTTTAAGTGTAGCAGATTTCTGTAATTTATGACTTTGGCAGTTTCTTTAAGTCAAACGAATTGATTGTTATTAGTGATGCTTGCCTTAATTTTATATCTGTATTTTTATCGAAACGTGTTTTTATTGATACTTCGATATTTTTTGAAGCGGTTTCATTCCACAAATTGCGAAGGAATAAAGTCACAAGAGATATAAATCCTCCATCATAAATAATTTTTACATCGCTTTATTAAAAGGAGCAGTTCAGAAGTAAATCGGCGAATGGAAGGCCCCATGTATCATAGGTTGTAAGCTCAGAATTAGCCCAAACTTTATGGCTAGCTAGTGCCGCGAAAATCATAAAATATCGATACGAGGTATGACAAATGTATTGGATATCGATTGGCTCAAAATTATATGTATTTTATAGATGTAATATAAAAGAGGTAAAATTTAATGTCAATTTAAGTTTTTTTACATGTAATGGAACATAAGATTTATTTATTTGAACCATTTAAATTGAAATAATTCACTTTTTATCTCATAAATGGGATGATGAATAATAGTTGATGTTTTTTTCCAATAAAAAAATATTGTATGACATGTTTATTTTTGAATATCATCATCACTATATTTGAAAAAAAAAAATCAAGGATTATTCATGCAGTAAAGATTAACAATTCCATATCATGTACACAGACAAGCCCGAACGAGTCGGCGTCCGAACGACGAGTGAGCAAAAAAGCGCGCGAGACGCTCATCTGACAGCCAACATAGGGAGGGGCCACTCTCCACCCGCCTCTCACGCTATTGGTCCGTTTAAAAATCGATTCCATTTTATAAATATGTAACCACTTCCATTCTCATCACTCCAAAAGATACTATGCACCCTTGATGGCTGTTTAAAATCAGGACCTTCGTGTTAGTGTAATGAAGGCGAATTTCAAATAAAGTAATGTTAGTGATGCGACGTATGATGTCGATAAAGTTTCAATTGTTTTACCGACATGTCTTTGTAGTCTCTTTTGTTTTATTTAAAAGGAGAATGGGCCCAAGAGATGTATTTTTTTCAACGTTCTTCGAGTTGACGACGACGCACATTTTTTGTGTAATAAACAATGAAACGTACGTAGGTGGATGAAATTGAATCGGTAATAAATAATGCGTTTTATGATTTACGATGGCTGGAGTGCTAGGGTGGGGTAAAAAAATAACAAGATTTACCTTTTAATGGTTACTAACTACATATTCAATATTATTTTATAAATTAAAATAGGTAGATGTGAGTGTATATCTACTTAAGGTTAATCAATCGCTAAATAATAAATAAAAATAAATAAATCGTTTATTCATAGGTAATTTGTGCATTAACAAAAATATATGCCCCGCCAAACTACATAATAGTTTGTAGGCGGAATATAGCTCCCTTACTAAAACCATACAATATCAAAAAATATTAGATAACATAGGCGTAGAGAGTGCGCGTACGGTAATCAAACTTATACAATGTGTGCCTTTCCAAATATTACTATCGTTGTCTTTAAAATTATAATCGAAGCGAAAAATTAAGATCATTGAGCTTGGATTATAATTTAAGAGTAAATACTAACAGACGTCATCTGTTGAAAAATCAATGAACTATCGTTGTCTTGTTTAGATATTTATTTCGTGTTTAAACATAAGAACTTCTACATCTTACTTATTTCCATCAGATAAAACACCATTAATATAAAATGAAATTAAAAAAATTAAAACCCCCGCTAAAAAACCGTTACTTGAGCCTTTCAACAATTAGAAAAGAACTGATAATCTTCAAATGGCTTAAGATATTTTCTTGGATCATAGCTAAGAACACTCTCGATTGTGACACCTTGCAAACAAAAAAAAACTAGATGCAACGATGCCAAAGACAGACAGACAGACACACACGTCAAACTTATGAAACCCATCCTTTTTGTTGGAGGTTAATAAATAATAAGAAATTCATTATCTCTTAGCCGATGAACGTCCACTGCTGGACAAAGGCCTCTCCCTGTGATCTCCACAATGATCGGTCCTGCTTGGCCCGCATCCAGCGGCATCCCGCGACCCTCACCAGATCGTCGGTCCACCTCGGGGGGGGATTGCCCACACTACGTCTTCTGGCGCGCGGCCAATAAGAAATTACATACCACATATATCTAATTACATTATTTTTATAATCCCTCCCAGAAATTTTTCTATTTATAGACTCTAAGGTAACAGGTAACCCCTTACAAAATTCAACATAGATTAGTAGCCAGGTCCAGAATTTAATTGTTTTCAGATAGAAATCTATTTTTTTTTCAGACTTTCAGAGTTTTAGAGACCAAGTTTAAGGGTACCTACTCTTAATTTTATGCATGAAGCATGCAAATATGTGACGTTCCACGTGCGAAGGTACTTTATGGCGGGTTAAAGTATAAAGATATATTTTTTGGATTTGAATAGCTTATTAGTTGCTGATTACAGGGATATTCGTAACTCAATACCGACCATAAGGTACCTTTGCACGTGGAACGTCACATATAATTTAAAATGCCTCAATATTTTTTAAGTTTATATAATGCGATGCGCTACGTATTAGCAGGTGTACTGAAGACTGAAACCTTACGGGGATAACCTACAAAAGCGTGCTGCTTCTGTAAGGCGGGTATGTTGCATATACCTATACTTGTGACAGGTGACCTTTGAACTACCCCCTGTATGTAGCAGAGAAGAACACTGCTATATTATATATATATTATATAGATTCTTTATTGTACACACACAAGTATAACAAAGCAGTACATTTAACTGGTAGTTTACAAGGGCGAGCTTATCTCTAAGTAGAGATCTCTTCCAGCCAACCCATAACAAATGTGAGAAAACTATTACAAAATTGCAGGAACAAGGCTGTGTACATATTTGATATAATACTTACTAATGTTCAAATTACATACACCATACTTACAATAAATACAATAGAAATGACAAATAACTATACATACACCTATATAAACCTAAACACAAAACTACTATGCATGGTCCAAGAAAACAAGGTCTAACTATTAGACCATATGACTGACACAAGCCTACGTAATTTCGCGCTGTTCATCCTTGTCTATTACACGCATTCGACAAGGATGAACAGGCAAGGCAAGATCACGTAGAAATGACGTAGGCTTGTGGCGGTCACGTGATCTAATTTGTTATGTAATAAATTATAGAACGGAAAAGTAACATAACTGACTGTTTAGCTGTATCTAGGTAGGAAGTAGGTATAGCTACTGGAAGAACTTATAAGTACCTAAAATATGTAAGTAAAACATAATAGCAAAAAAAAAATTACAATTTAAGTGTTTTTCACAAATTATTATTTTGTTATGTTATATTAAGTCCTTCTATTTGCCCATAACACAGCCAAACCAAACCTATCCATTCGAATCCTATTAAAGCTAGGGCTTGGGCACGGAAATTATTTTGCGCCAATTGTTATTTTTAGTCTAGATTATAATTTGTAAGGTTTTTTAAATAAAAAATATTTTTATAATTATTAATTAATTATTAATATATTTTAACGTCACAACAAAAACTGAACAAGGGACTCGTAATTTTAGGGAGTTGTGCTATATTTTCCATACCCTACTTGATAGATATTAGTCCTCTTTCAACATCTAGACTTAAAATTGTCACAACTACGACGGCCTCGTAGCCTAGCTGGTAGTACGTCTGCCTACGAAGCACAAGGTCGCGGGTTCGAATCCCGCCCAGGGCAAACATTCGTGTGATGAGCACTTGTGTTTGCCTTGTGTCTGGATGTTGTATATTTATATATGTATGTATATCTGTATATCAGCTGTCTGACACCCATAGTACAGGCTCTGCCTAGTTTGGGGTCAGATGGCCGTGTGTGAAAAAAAAAAAAAAAAAAAAACTTAGATACTAGAGTCGGTGAGGTCGTACGTCGACCACGCGGTACAAAGAAGACATCTAATCAAACACAATTAATTACTCGGATTCGCGACTTCAAGATAAGAAACGAAGACAAGTCCAGTGAAGCTTGACTGGTCGTACCTTTTCGACACAAGCATAGGTTCAATTAAAACAAAAAAAACCGAAAAGCGTAAAAAAGAATCTTGGAACCGACTAATTTCCGTCACGTATTTTCTCAACTAACAATTTTTAAATTTCTTTTTCTACTTTAAGGAAATAAGGAAAATAAAATTTAAATTAAATGTCAAGCTTAAAGAAAACATCTGTCGCGAAATGAGAAATTGTTTTTATTACAATTAAATGCGTCATACAAATCTCTGTTATTAACTCTACAGACTGATTTTGTACAGAGTAAGAATAAATTTCTAACGCATAAAGTTTATAGAATTCAATATAATTATTCAAAACCTGTACTTAAATAAAAAATAACAGTTTTACTGCTCTGGATCACTACGTGACTGCTGATACTAATTAAAGCAAGTTTATTTATCCAAAAATCGCTGATTGCATTCCTGCCAAAAGTACAGACCAAAGAGTAATCTAATCACTACATGGTATAAAACAAAGTCGCTTTCTCTGTCACTATATCCCTATGTATGCTTAAAACTAGGCAGGCATGCAACGGATTTTGATGCAGTTTCTTTTAATAGATAGAGTGATTCAAGAGGAAGGTTTATATGTATAATACATGCATAATATACTTAGGGAATAGGGATAACCCACAATGACAATTTTCTGTGCGAAGCCGGGGCGGGTCGCTAGTCATACTAATATTATAAAAAGGAAAGATTTGTATTTGTGTGTGTGTGTTATGTTTGTAATGAATAAACACAAAAACTGCTGAACCGATTTCAAACATTCTTTAACCATTAGAAAGCTATATTCACCCTGAGTAACATAGGCTACCTTTTACCGCGGGAAAATGCGTCATTCCCACAGGAAAAACTGTTAACGTGGGACATATAATTTAACTTTTTTAACAAAACTCACCTGACTATATCGCGCTATATCACAGACGGTGACGCAGATAGCTCCTAGCGTTTCATTTTCATAATGGACTCGTTGCAAGATTTACAGCGGGGGAGAGGCGGGGTGAGGCGGGAGGGTGCCACGTGGGCAGGTAATTACTGTGATTGTTGGTCGTGGCTAACTGTGGTCCGGACCTTGTTACACTAAGTGGTCCATTGTTGTATTCGTCGCCTTATTAATTTGTAGTATAAAAAAGGGACAAATTTGTTGCGAGAAGGCGTTTTGTCATATTTGTGCAGTCAGGTAGATATACTTTAAGAAGTCTAAAAATATCTTAAAAAAAACTAATGTTACTTAATTTGTTGTAAAAACCTTTGAGATAAGTAATTAATAAAAATTTGTGGAGTGAATTAATGAAATAATATTAATTTGAATAAAACACTGCAAAAAATGTGGTAGATATTTTTCTGATACAGAAATATATAAATAATAAATAAAATAAAAACGTGGGACATCTCACACACGGCCATCTGACCCCAAACTAGGCAGAGCCTGTTCTATGGGTGTCAGACAGCTGATATACATACATATATAAATATACAGCATCCAGACAGACACAAGGCAAACACAAGTGCTCATCCCACGAATGTTTGCACTGGGCGGGATTCGAACCCGCGACCTTGTGCTTCGTAGGCAAACGTACTACCAACTAGGCTACGAGGCCGTCAAAATAATGTTTTTCCAATTAAAAATGTTGCTTGAAAATGTTGTTATAGAATAATTATCATAAATTTATTATAAACGTAACTATTTACTCCTAATTTTACACAGTATTGCTCAGTCAGTTAATTCGACGTCACGCTGAGCTATTGGAGGCTAAATTAAAATGAATCCACCGCGAAATGGCTGAACAAATAAATGTTGTAACCAGCCAGACCAATTACTTTCACCCTCGTCTGAAGCAGCCTTTGTCGATAGGTAGATGAAAAACATCGATATTGGTATGTATGGCGCAGCTCTATTTTTTTGTAATCGGTGTGTTAAAGAATAGGAAAATAACGCGCTTTCACGCGATGTTTTACTTATCTATGTATATGCATTTAAAGCATAAATTTCATGTTTATAGAATATCTTCTAGTTATTATTTACAAAATTTAAATCTTTGTACGGAGACGTGCATTTGATATAAATTAATTAATTCAAATTGTAGTAACAAATAATGTTATTATTCTTCATCTAATATTATAAAGAAGAAAGATTTGTATTTTTGTGTGTGTGTATGTTTGTAATGAATATATTCAAAAACTGCTGCGCTGATTTCAAAATTCTTTCACCATTAGAAAGCTATATTCACCCTGAGTAACATAGGTTACCTTTTACCGCTGGAAAAAGCCTCATTTCCACGGAAAAAACTGTTAACGCGGGCGGAGCCGCGGCAGAAAGCTAGTAATAAATACAAACATAAGTAATCCATCGACAGTAAATAGGTAACTAATAAAAATCTCAATAATTAAATTTAAAATCATCGATATTTACCATTCTTCACACTATAACAGGAGTTTCCCTGATTTCGCGCCAATTTTCACCGCGGGGTTGCCAACAATGAATATCTTCACATTCGATTTTCAAGATACAAATTCGGCATCGATTTATTGCTACATTTCTTCAGATTTATCAAGAGTATTGCTTACTAAATACGTAATGTAATGCATCCAGGGTAAAAATAGGGTGAAAAAAAGGTGCACATGTGGCGAGATTGCGTTTTCGCAACGAGTACCCTCGTTGAGGTATTTCACGCTTGCATTGCAGGGGCGAAACGTAATTTACGATATTAAAACATGATCCGAACACTAAAAGACTAGCTGAAGTAGGTGTAGAAGTGGAATGTAAAAGACTCCCTCGATAACCTACCTTTATTTTTTTAGTTCTTTTTTGCGTCTTTACATGTTGGTCTTTTATTTCGCCAACGTCGATTGTAGAAGAGTGTTGGTTTTTTTTAGTAGTAGTTTTAAAAACTTTTTACCTTTCTTCTTTTTGATAAATGACGTTACTATCATGTAACAAACTGTTAACATTGGTTAGGCTTATTGATATCCGTTATACTTTATGACGTGTGGCTTTACTTTGTAATTTGTATTGACTACTCCAATTGCGGAAAAAAAGGTTGGCCATCTCGATTTTTCCCGCCTGGATTTTGCATGGAGATTTTTAAACCTTCTGATATAAATTTAATAATAATTGATTCCTTGAACTTGGAAAATAAATAATTTGTTGTTCTGAACTAAACTGTAGTTTCAGTTTTAGTTCAGAAGTGGGATAGACAACGCTCACAAGCAAAGGTAACTATAAATCTCCTCACTGTGAATTTGATATTTTCAATGCAATCTGCTTGTATGATTGAGGCTAATGGTAATGGATGGGATTTATGTCTCCAATATTATACATGTAATTTTTTTTGTATCTAGAATCGTCCATTGTTTGAATTTTAATGTTTTATAGAGTTGGAAAGAAGTTGTTTTGTATTCAATATTGTTAGCAAGAGCTTAATGTTGTTGCACTGTAGGTATCTGTAGAGTCATTTATGTGGGTTTTCTGAAAATTTTCAGGGAGTTTGTTGCAATAATTTATTTTATATATAAGTAAACTATATAAATAATTACTGCGGTTTTGTCATTCAGAACTTAATAAAAGGAATAAATTGCATTCTATTTTTCATACCTCTAACAGATGTTGAAAAAAATAATTGTGTTCATATGATTATAAAAAAATAATAATAATTAAATGAAGTTAAAATTATAAAAAAAGCAATAGTTACTATAATTATTATCACTGAGGTTGATTACCTTTTATTGTTTTTTTTTAGCTTATATAACTAATGATATATAACAGATTGTTATTTATTTATTTTTAAAGACAAAATTATCATGTTGTTATGGAAAGTAATAATAATAATACAAACAGTTTATGCATGAATGATAGATAATCATCAATCATTATTATTATTATTATTATTAATTATTAGAACAATTTCTGGGAGGGATAGAGTACGCCTATTCGAGTATGAACTGTAAGCACGGATATGAACAGTCCGAATATCTTCAGCGCGTTCTTTTAGTTTCAAATGGTTATCGGAGCTGATTATTTTTCCCGGTGATAATAAGAAATTTAATAGGAGAACATTTAGAAATGTGCAGTGATAAGTTGCAAACATGACTCGAAGAACAAATCAAAAAAGAAAAATGTTATTGATTCACCGCCCACACAAAATCTGCCAAAATTTGCTTACGCTTGACATAAAGGCAGCGGAGCGATGCGCGTGCTCTATGTATATTTATTCTCTAAGAGTCATAGTATTTGCCAGGTTGATGTATATAAAATGTCAAAAAGTCAAGATAAATTAATTTCGTTTCACATTCATCAGTAACTAATCCATTTACATCCGCGCGATCTTACAAGTTAATGAGTATTTCAGTATTCAATTACTAAAATAAGCGTCCACACTACGAGAAAATAATTTGATTTTTTTAAATACTTGAATAAATCATTTTAAAATCGGCACAAATCTCAGAAATACAAAATACATATTTCTAAGAACACAGTCATAGTATTTACTTGACAGTTAGGCACAGTCATAGCCGGGTTGCATTGAATAATTATTAAGAAATCAAAGACACACACAGAGACTCAGACACAGCCACACTCAACTTAGACTATAACATATACATTACCTATATGTAGTCATAGTCAGACACAAATAAAAAAATATATTTTAATTCACTGCTCACTAAGGTTCAGACAAGCGTCAACTCCGTTAAATCATGTTTATTAAAAAAGATGGCATTTTTCTCAAATTAACCGGTTTATTGTGTTCAGCAAGAACGGTTTCTAAGAAAACCGCTCTTTTCCTATTAACCCGGTTAAAACCGGTAACCTAAACCTAAAACCTGAATCGATTTCGGTTTGGGGTCAATGACCGAAACCGGTTTGAAAAATAAACCGGTTTCCGATCCCTGCTTCAAGCCTTAAATGGAATGCCTCAGCCGCGCGGTAACGCCGCATCGCGTCATGTTTTTTCGTGCGTGCAGCCGGCTACATCGTATTACAAAACGTTGTCACGTCAAAAAATCATCATTACCTCGTGGCCACAGAATACGGCGCGGCAGAGAGAAATGCGGTGCGACCAGCGCAGAGCGATGGAAACAAAATGCAATCATCCATCCATCCAGAAGAAAAAAAGAGCATCGAGCGAATAGTGAAGGAGTGGGAGGGGTGCGCGGCGGCGGCGGCGGTGGGCGCATGTGGCATTTTACACGGGATGTGCTCGCCGCGTCTCTGCTCTTCCGGTGTGATTGGAGCGTATGATTATGCCAGCGGGCATCTTACAGTCTGTCCAAGAAGAGTAGAAATTAAAAAGTAGCAATATCGTAGTGCCGTCTCATTTTCACCATTTATTGGTTGGAAAGGGACGGCACTATGGTGTTGCAACTTTTTAATTTCTACTCTTTTTGGACGGACTGTACACTAAACGCTCTGTGGCCTACCATCGCATTTCCGTTCACGCCGCCACCGATCTATTGGCAGTTCGCGCCGCGCTTTGCCACCTTCTGAATGCACCAAATGTGGAAAGCTCTTGACAGAAAATGTTTATATAAAAATCCTAGAAATAAATTACAATCCTAACATTATTTTTCAGTACTACTACAAGCTGAAAACTCCTGACATCACATACGATCTGGTGGAGCTGCCGGTGTACGTCGGCATTGATCTTTGTACCGAAATATTAGCCTTAGACAACTTAGCGTACCACGTCCCATGCTACTCCGCTTGCACTCCCGAGGAGTTAAATGAAGAGGCTCCTAAATGCCAAAAATACCTCGGGTCGGAAGGGGGGGCGGTCGTTAATACCACCTCTGGGGAGCTCATAGGAGTAGCTTCCTGGGGAGTTTACACCAAGTACAAAGGGTACGAGCTACCCGTAGGCATCTGCGTAGTAAACTCTAACAAATTCAAAAATTGTTTGAAATGCGCGGAGAAAATTGTACGCCTTAAAGCTGAAACATTTACCGAAGAAGAATATAGTCAATTATGTGGTGAAGTTATTTAGTAAAGAATGGGCCCGATTCTACATATTACGCTCTAACTTAAATTTAAAAACCATGATGTCCCTTTCACGTTCTCAAGAACGAAAAGTGACAGGTGATTGGTGAGTGTGTGAAAGAGACCAAGAACTTAAATATAGATAGGTTGGCTAAAGTTGGCTTCCCACAGCACAGGAATTCCTAGTTTGGGGGCCAGGAACACAGTATGTTATTACTATTTTGAAAAATAAATTAGTTTTTGTTTTTTTGTTTGTTTTATTTGATAGTTTAGCGGCCACGCCGGAATTGAGTGAACCCAATAGGTACCTGCTAAATACACAAAGTAACCACACGGCGAAAAGTAGGGTCGCATAATGCAACATAAAGGGCTGCAGTAATCTTTTCGAATAAGGATGAGATTAAAAGTACCTTAGAAAATGGGCACAGTATCTACTTGGCCACAGCTTTTGGCGACGCCTGATTCATTTGGTGCACTTCGCGTCGCCATTCGCCCCGCAATTCGCGCCGCTGCCGGCCGGTAAGCTATAGCATGCTTCGTACAGCAATGTTATTCTGTAAAGACAAACTCGAAAGTCAGGCGTGGATTCGTTAGCGATGATTTGGTATTGTGTAAATTTCTGTAGTTCGATGCTAGCGCCACTGCGTGACAGTGGCGGCGACATGAACTGTTTTAAGTGAGATTCTTGACGTTTCTAATAGTAAGTGGTATTCAGTAAGAGATTTCTCTCTCATCTCAAGCCATTTTCGATTTCACACGTCATAACACTAAATTAAAAAATGTAATAACCCCCGACACAAAACCGTTACTTGATCCTTTCAACAACTAGAAAAGAGCTGACAATCTTCAAATGGCTGAAGAAATTTTCTTGGATCATAGCTAAGAACACTCTCGATTGTGACACCTTGCAAACAAAAAAAACTACATCAAAATCGGCGCATCCGTTTAGGAGCTACGATGCCACAGACAGACAGACCTTAGAGCAACGCCGGCCTAATCTCCGAAAGTACTGGGGTAGGATAAAACCCGAGAATTGATTTTTAAACGATCAATTTACCTTCTATCTCCGACAAATAAAATGAATGAATAAATAAATCATAAACTAATAATAATCTTCATTAATAATCTTAATACCTAATTATTCGCGCGTTCGCATTGTCGGGTCGAAGCGGCGCGGCGCGGCGGGCGGTATGGCGGCATCTTTGAACTAACACAGGGTCGCGGGTTCGAGAGATACCACAGGTGATGATACCGTTTTCCTTGTGTCTAGAAGTAAACAATGTGTTTACAAATACCCTTCGCGTTAGGTTAGACATGTATATTAACACGTTCACTGCGGTGGTGATTTGCTATACTTCTTTCCATGTGAAAAACAACTGTTTAAGTCCGGTGAAGCTTGATTGGTCGTACCTTTTCGACACAAGCATAGGTCAATTAAAAAAAAAACAACTGTGATCAATATGGAATTTATTTATTTTATCCTTCCCGCCGCGTTAATAGTTTTTCCCATGGAAATGAGAAATTTTCCCACGGTAAAGTTAGCCTATGTTCTTCCGCAAGATCTATTCTATCTTTGTGCCAACTTCGCCCACTTTGACAACTTTTCCCGTGGTAATGAGAAATTTCCCGCGGTAGACCGTAGCCCATCTTCTTTTTTAAGGTCTATTCTATTCTTGTGCCAAGTTTTATCAAAATCGGTTCAGTAGTTTCGGAACCTATTCAATTATTAGGAATATTTTAGGTATTTTTTACACCTTGGGTTACATTACTGAAGTTTTAGTACCTAGTACTATTATTTATCCTGTGGTTAGTAAGGAACCTTAATTTTGTCTGAAAATAGAATAATAGCCTATGTTTGCAGGGATCATGGAATAGGCTCCGAAACTACTGAACCGATTTCAAAAATTCTTTCACTGTTGGGAAGTTACAAGGCTATATTTTATTTTCAAAAAAATAGGGTTCCTTACTAAAACTTCAATAATGTAACCCAAGATGTAAAAAAGTACCTAAAATATTCCTAATAATTGAAGAGGCTCCAAAACTACTGAACCGACTTTGGTGAAACTTTGCACAAAGATAGAATAGACCTTGGGTAAGAACATAGGCTACGAATCACCTCGGGAAATTTTCTATCTGTAACTACAGCGGACTATAATAAATACAGTTTATGGCCGCTATATAAACTATAGCACGCCAACTTGAAAATGACCTACCGGATTTTATAAAAAATGTATACTTTGCGAGTTATTATTTTTTAACAGACGGCGGCGCCACTTAGCATAGGGGAGCCCCTTAAGATAGGTTAAAATCTCAAAAATAATATTTATCTTTTCCTAATAAACTTGCGGATAAAAAACAGTTAAATTTGACGGTCTAGAAATATGAACATTTGGACATAAGGCAAACTTAAGTGCTCATCACATGAATGTTTGCCCTGGGCGGGATTCGAGCTAGCTTTTAGATTCTTTGATCTCTTTTTTATTGCTTAGACTTGTCAAGTTCATAAGTGTAGTCATATCACGTGTTTTTATACTTTCAAATAACTTTTTTCCTAAAGGCTTGTTTATTTTATTTTTGTGTGTATACGTATACACAGTGTAAGGGACTTGATATTTTACTGCAAATGATACATTTTGAATTCTTTTAGTAAATAAGTTAATTTAAGGTATAGGCGCACGTGATATGACTGGACTTATGAACGTGACCGTACATTCGTTCGAGACGAGAGCTTTGGTTTGAACAAAGCTTTTTAGATTTTCATATTATTATATCATTGAGTGTTTTTTAAGAAATCTATGATGAATAAACATTTTTGAATTTTGTTTTTTTTAACCCGCCCCCCTTTGCTTGGAAGGAGGTCGGACGAGGGTCAGTGATGACTCAAAATACATCGTTTTTGAGTCATCACTGATTCTGATAGCGGCTGCGGCTTTCGCTGAGGGAGCCCTTTTTGGTTTGGATGTCGCAACGCAGGGAGTTGTCAATGCTTTTTGTTGTTTTATGTCTGTATTTTTGTTTCTAATTTTTGTGTTGTGATGTCCAAAACGAATAAAAATTTTCTGATTTCTGATTTCTGATTTTCTGATAACCGGCGTGCCCAATTCTTCGTAATGCATTATGAATTTTATGGATATTTGATACCCCGCCGGTGTTCCTTTGAGAAACAAGGTCCCGATTTAACGGACAGATGAATAAGAATAAGAATAATTTATTTCAAATTTAATTGTACAAAATAATAATCTAGACTTAAAATAACAGTTGTAGCAAAATAATTATTTGTGCCCAAGCTAGGGTAAATAAATCCCTGTGTTATGGGCAAAAAAGAAGGACTTATACTAACTTAACAAAATAATAACTTAATATTAACGTCTACATTTTAAAATAGCTAAGTGCAAGATAAAATTAATTAAAAAATAATCTAAAACAATTTTAATCTTAGTATCTAATAACTTCTCTGTGTCTACATCGGATAAATTTTGAAATTTTACACACGGCAAGCTGACCCCAAACTAGGCAGAGCCTGTACTATGGGTATCAGACAGCCGATATGCATACAAAGGAATAAGCAACATCCTAACACAAGTCAAAACTGAGCCCTCGTGCTTTGAAGGCAGGAGTATTACCAACTAAGTTAGGGTGACGTCGGTGCATATAAAAACTGTATATTCATTAGATTTTTCAGTAGGTATTTCTTTATGGACAATATGTAGTAAGCATATTATACAAACATCTTCGTCTGCAGATGATTATGCTAGTGTTCCTTTTTCAATTTAGGGTACCTATATTAGGAATACTAAAAGCAGTATCTTGTTAGAGCTCGATCCCGTGAACCGCGTTCGGCAGGCAAGCTCTAAGAACTCTACCGTTGACTCTTACAAAATATTATTCATCCGTTGTTAATAGGTCCCCGAATTAATACGGAAAACTCAGAAAATTGTATTCGCCTATCCTGTTATGATAATTATTGTAATTTCCTATTAACATTTTTATTAAGATTCATAGTCGGTATAAAAAGAAAAGTCTCTCTTTGTTTTATCATTTCTGGTAAACATTTTGCTCGCTCAACATGTTGAAGACTATGTTTGGGAGAATATTTCTGTGCACTGTTGTTTTCATGTAAGTACCTTTATAATTTATGTTATGTCGTAGCTTAGCGAAAACTATTGTGACACTCACCGCGGCAGGCCCAATGGTGGGAATAAAGGTATAGTGAGGTTCATTTTCGAGCAAAAGTGCTCTAGAACTTCAGTTTTATCTGTCACTCCTGTAAATGGCAACGACTCCTACCGTTGGATTCGCCTTGATGTCCTGAACGTGAAACTGTCGGTCGTCAAGTGCCATAATCAAAGACGGCTGGATTTTTACGCTGTAATTTGAAAACTAGTGGACGGATTTTTTTCTTATTGGTATTATTTGAACGGTTATAACATTGTTTGTTTGAAGCTTTCGCGCTTACTACACATTATTACAATTGTTTACGGGTCTTAGAAACGTCTGGCAAAATAAGGTATAGTACGTAATACATACCTAACCTTCCTATTTAAAACTATCGCACTAAGACCCATAAATAATTGTAATAAGGGTATAACATTATCTAAAACACGTTCATATACATCGAATACGTCAATGCAGCGGTTACCGCGTAATAATACAAAACATTAGAAAAAATAAATTTGTTTAAATAATATCACAAATTACGCTAAATCTATAAAGTTTGTAAATGTCCTTTCGTTGGAAAAAGTGCGGTCCCCTTATATCTCAGAAAGTTGTGATGATAATATGATATTCAAAAAAGCTTATAAGACGCGTATTATACGTACACACGTACGAGAGCTATGAGGTGCAAAAAGAATTACTGGAGTAAATCAAAAACAAAAAAGTTTATGGCCGAAATAGTGTTTTTTTTTTCCAAAGTTTCGAAATTGGTGCTCGATGAAAACGAAGGATGATATCATCAAAAATTTGAGAAAAATTCTTCTGGATATTTAGTGAGCTAGCAGCTAGCTACTGTAGCATAAAACAGGGTCAAGGATTTGCCCTGTAGTTTTATGAAAATTGTCAAAAAGTCTAAACGAAATTTTGATATTACAGATTCATTTTCAATAGCTCCAAATAATATTTTTTTATCGGAATCCATTGCATCTAGTACATGCACTATTTCGCGTATTAAAATGTTACTAATTAAATAAATAAATAAATATGTGGGACATCTTACACACGACCATCTGACCCCAAACTGGGCAAAGCCTGTACAAACACAAGTGCTCATCGCACGAATGTTTGCCCTGGGCGGGATTCGAACCCGCGACCTTGTGCTTCGTAGGCAGACGTACTACCAACTAGGCTACGAGGCCGTCGCCGTTAGATTTTACGATACGAATACAATCCAATTCCTATTCCTAATGTGTTTTCATTTTTTAAATAAATTAGAAGGTAAACTTGGGGAGGAAATCCGCACACGCTTGCGAAGTGCAGTAGTTTTTGCGTGTAAGAGTAACAAACATCCATCTTGTATGTTTTTTACTCTTACTTCTCTTTGATTTGTAAAATCTTACTTCGAATAAAACATATTTCATTTCATTTCATTCCATCCATTCATAAACCTATCCTCACAAACATTCCCGTTTATTAATATTAGGACTAGAGGATAGTAGGATTAAATATGAAAATTTGTTGTGAAATGTGTACGTTTGTCCTTTTTTCACACTGATACTAAATGACTTAAGTACCTTAATTTTTTTTAATTGTTGGGTGCTGGAGAGTTTAGGCTACTTTTTACTACAGAAAAATGTCACATTCCCACGGGAGAAGTCGAAAAGCAACGCGGCGGAACCGCGGGCGGACTGTTCATATAGTAGAGTAAATAAGAGGAAAGATTTGTATTTGTGTGTGTGTGTATATATGTTTGTAATGAATAAACTAATAAACTCAAAAACTACTGTGCCGATTTCAAAAATTCTTTCACCATTAGGAAGCTACATTCACCCTGAGTAATATAGGCTATAATTAATTTAAAAAAAATAGGGACCCTTACTAAAACCACCTAAAACTTCAATAATGTAACCCAAGGTGTAAAAAAGTACCCAAAATATTCCTCATAATTGAATGGGCTCCGAAAACACTGTACCGATTTTAGTAAAACTTGGCACAAAGATAGAATAGGTAGACCTTGGTAAAGAACATAGGTTATGATTTACCGCGGGAAAATTTCTCATTCCCGCGGGAAAAACTATTAAAGCGGGCGGAGCCGCGGCGGGAAGCTAGTTTACAATATAACCAATTACGTTTGTTTGACTCTTTCGCGCTTAGTACACATTATACCATACCCATAGTACCCATTATTACCTATTTAAAATTATCGCGTTAAGACCCATAAATATACAAAATAATACAGGCCTACTATGTAAGTACCGACCAAAGAGTTTTGAAGAGCCAGCTTCGCTTTAGAGAAGCTGGCTCTTCAAAACTCTTTGGTACCGACAGGCTCGAGAAGCTGTCAAACGCGACATATTGACAGAACAAATTTTTACGTTTTTTTTTTGTTTAAGGCTTACGCGATAGTTGTAAAGAGGTATGTTTTGACCCCAGAAATTACGCTGCAAATTTACCATACTTTTCACGAAATTACGCTGCAGTTCAGGCCATTTTCGACCCCCCTATAACTTCGTTGTGGATTAAACTAGAAGCCTGAGTTTTCAGTAACCAAGCAGGCATTGTATAAATAAGTCAATCTATTTATTTAAAACATGAAAGATTTTTAATATTAATATGATTACTGATGTTGTTAGGTTAGCTAATTACGTAACATAAGACAGAACCCTTAGTAAAGACTGAATAAATTAACCGACTTAGTATTACATGGATAATACAACTTTTTATGGTAGAAGAACTGAATTGCGAGACTTGGGTTTTTTGAAATGAAATGATTGATTTATTTGCGTTAAATAGGACAATTTTACAAGTTGTGTTTTTGATGGCTAATTATGACTAGGTATGTTCGTTCATGTTTCAGATTGGCCAACCAGTCAGCAGATGCTTATGATGATGACGAGATATTCTGGGATAAACCATTGTTTTACCCATACCCGATACCATACCGAGCCAATAGAGTAGTAAATAATGAATTAGACGAATATGGAATAGCGAATAAAAGGGCTTCTTACCAAGAACCCATACCTAACCCCGTGGACCGTAAACCGCAACAAGGATTTATGAAAAGCGTCGACGACACGAATGTACGTAATAGGTACTAGCTTTAAGTTAGTCCTATGCATATTTTTTTTTACAAACCTGACCAGAAAAATCTTCTCTTCTTCATATTTAAGAGCCTCGCTCTTGTCGGTGGAGTCTACGCCACTCTGTTCTGTCTTCCGTCCTCTGTTTGATCTCCTGATACGACACGACATCTATTCCTTCCTTAATTTGGTCCATATATGTCCTTCTAGCTAGGTCGTCCTCTCTTCCTTTTGCCTTCTATCTTTCCTTCAATGATGTTTCTGACAAAGTCTTCGTGTCGTATCAAGTGACCCAGCATCTTCCCTCTTTTATCTGCAATGACCCCCAAAATAGTCCTTTTCTCATTCACCAGTTGTAAGACATCTTCGTTGCTAAAAAATATATATATATATAATATATATAATAATAAATATGTCGAAATCGAATCGAAAAAAAGCTAAAACCGAGTCAGGGGGATGTAAGAAGTCATAATCAGTTATAATCAAAGACGGAGCCCCTCAGGCGTCGTCTCCTTCTCGATGTTTTTCAGTATCATATTAAGGCGCTAGGCCGTGGTCCGAGGCTCCCTTGAGCCGCCCCTAGACGCGTTGGTATATGACTTTTTTTTGGGGTAGAGTCTTCCGCTCCCCCGCAAGTCCGGTGAAGCTTGATAGGTCGTACTTTTTCGACACAAGCATAGGTCAATTAAAAAATATATTTTATTTATATTTACTGTCTATAAATCTAAGCGAAAAATGAATATCATTGAGCTTGGGCAGGGACTTGAAACCGCACCTCCTTGGCTATCCGGGCCTACCAATGACCAAGTCTCCGTAGGTACAAGCTCAACGAAATTATTTACTTAACGCTTTTATTAAGTGATTTAGAGTGCACACAGCTCCATCTATCATAGTTAGTTAGATAGATGGTGTCTTTTTATCTGTTTGTCTGTTTGTACGGGCTATCTCCGAAACTACTGGACCGATTTGAACGAAATTTTGCATGGTGGTACCTTATATCTTTTAATGCGAGCGGTCACGCATGTGCTGGCTACTGCACCATTACCATTTGATAGGCAAACGATTAAGTGTGTGAAGTTACCATATTTCTAAAATACGGTTGAAACTGCATGCATGCAGTGCATATCTTTTTGTAAGCCAGACAAATATTGTGTTCCTGAAAATTTTTGTAAATCTGCTTCCTAAGATAAGGCTTATTATCAATAAAAATTATTATTATTATTATTATTATTATTAACTTACAGGAAACGACAACTAAGAAACAGAACGCAAAACGGGACGAAGAGGACGGACAGATTTGGTTCCTGCAAGTTTTACCACTCAACGATTTTTCGTAAATTGTATTTTTTTCATATAAAAGCTTTCTGTGTATAGATAAATAAACTAATAAACTTGTTTAGAATCAGGCATGTACTAACTAATAACCCGCTCTTAAAGACTTTTAAACCACGTGATTATTATATGTGGCAATCGCAGCGGTAAACCACCGGTACACGCACTAAAGCTATAAGTCAGCATTTAATTATTTACCTAGACATATAATTATCAGATGGCTGCTGGCAATCGGGTGACATATATTTGATAAGATAAGAAGAAGAAGCTGTCACTTATTTTCTGTCCTTTTTTTATTTCCAATTTCGTAGTGTCCCAAATTTGGAATTTATATTATAGTTCGATTAACGAATGTCTCAAAGGGGGGTGTAGAGTGCGTGAGCGGGAGCCTAAGCGATTTCTTCAGAAACTTATTCAGAGTGCTTAGGAATAAAACATACTAAAAGTCCTGGCGCCTAGGAGGTGAGCCGGAGGGAAGGGGGTCAAAGGTCTCATTTTTATGCGTGGTCACATGGTCCACGAAAACAAGGTCTTGTAATTAGACCACGTGACTGACACGAGCCTACGTCATATCTACGTCATTTTGCCTTGCCATCCTTATCGAATGCGTGTAATAGACAAGGATGAACAGTGCAAAATGACGTAGGCTTGTCTCAGTCACGTGATCTAATTGTAAGACCTTGTTTTCTTGGATACATAAAAAAATAATCGCTTCTCCAAAGACCTCTTCCGTTTTTCAACGATCAAAAAAGATAGGTAATTACAATGATCTAAAATAAGTTAAAACTGCCATAGTTTACAATTAAACAATCTTTTGTTTATTACACATTATAAACATAATAATATTTATACAATTTAATCTTTATCTACTTGGATACAATGATCTTAATAGCCGGGGTCGCGCTGTGATTTGCCCTAAATTACTGATTGAAAAACAAAATGGATAATATTGGTATTATTTCCATTATAATCACTAAGTAGGTACAATTGTTTTTTTTTTTCATTTTATATTTAAACGCTCTATACATAAAGCATTAGAGAGCATAATATGTATACCTACCTACAGGTGCATTACAGAATTATTGTGATAAAAATATAAAAGCACTGAATAACATTAACTGGCAACACTTCCAATTTTCAACCAATCATGTCAACTTCCGGTGAAGGTTTTCTTGTGTTGTTGATAAATTGTATCAACTTATTGATTACGAGTATTAAAAAACGGGCGAAGAGCTAAAATTTTATTCTATAGTTTTTAAAATAAAACAAATAATGAAATGAAATTAATTTACCCGCGAGTTAAGTTTCGTGTTTTAAGATCTTCGGAAGTCAGTAACTTTAAAATTATTAAATATTTTTAGTACAGTAGCCAGCACATACGCGGCTGGACATGTTGCCCTTGAGACCACACGTATTCCGTAGCAGTAGGGGTGAATTTCGTAATGTGAACGTCCAACCGCATGTGCTGGCTTCTGAACATGGAAAATGGCAGTATATTTCTATTCTACATTATTATTCAGGCGTCATTGTTGAAGAATTGTAGCTGTAAGGAGAATAATTTAGTTGGTTCTTCTGTAAGTCCTGAATTTTGGGGAGAATCGCCTTCTTCTGGTCTCATTGATTTCATTATTTACAGACAGATTATCCTGAAACAATATTTTTTGTAAGTTATTCCAAGAATTAATAACGTTGATGAAAGATATCATAATTAAACCAAATAATAATATGAAGTATTAAACTTAAATTTTGTAACTGTTCTAACACAAACAAGGGATGTTGACTGACTTCGTTTCGTTATCTTACATTTTATGACGTCATATCTTATGTTTGTATTCTAGCTATGCATATAAAATATCGTTTTTTAAATATTGTCATATCATACAAAGAAGAAAGGGGTTTTGGACGTCGCTGAATCCTATAATCGCTTTAAGTACTTCAAAATCCTCCCGATTAAATTAAAAAATCAAATAACCCCCGCCATAAAACCGTTACTTGATCCTTTCAACAACTGCAAATGAGCTGATAATCTTCAAATGGCTGAAGATATTTTCTTGGTTCATAGCTAAGAACACTCTCGATTGTGACACCTTGCAAACAAAAAAAACTAGATCGAAATCGGAGCACACGTTTAGGAGCTACGATGCCACAGACAGACAGACACAGACACACACTGAATCTTATAACACCCCTATTTTTCGCCAGTGTTTAAAAATAGTGCTTGTTACTCACAGCTGAAACTATTTTGAGTTCTCCTTTTGGAGGTCCGTACTCAGTGAAACCCGGAGGGCCATACTCCAAAAATCCCTCAGGAGCAGTCTGCGTGGACCTGTATGACAGATGAAAATTCAAAACTTGAAAATATTTCCTTGAGTTTGGCTATTGAAATTATACAATGAAAAAACGCGGCAAATTTGAATAATACCGTCGTGGCAACCCCGAAATGTATCACTTTTATGGATTTACCTAATTTGACATTTGTTTTTTTTTGTTTTGTTTATGTTACTGTGTTGTCCAATTTCATCGACTGTCTACTTGCTGTCTACTTTCAATAGCCAAACTCTATCACACTTAAAAAAATCAAATTGATGTTATTGGCTTTTAAAGCCGTCTATTTTTAATTTGGTACATTAATACGAGTACGTATTATTTTGGAATTCATCCCTAATGTGATAAAATGAATGTACTGAAATAAATATAGTACAGTAGCCAGCACACGCGGACGGACATGTTGACGTTGAAAGCGCCTGCATTCCGTAGTATCGGTAGGGGTGAATTTCTTAGTGCGAATGTCTAACTGCATGTGCTGGCTTCTGTGCAATAAATCTCATCTCACCCTTGAGTAACAGTTCTCAGTACGCTTACTTCCTCATTGGTCACCACCTGTAAAAAATGGAAACACTTATAACTTACAATATACATACATAGTTATAAATTGTATTTTAAATCAACTTAAAAATATTAGGTATTAACCTGCTGAGCTCTAATATCATTCTCCAAATTAACAAGAGCTTCAGCAATATTTTTCACTCCTGCTTCCACAGCTTTTACTTCTGCCACTTCTTCTATCTTCTGCTCAACAGCAACCGCAACATTGTTGGAGTTCTCAGTTTCCTGCTTAGTTACCTCTTCTTGAACTTCTTTAGCTTCCCGAGTAATTGTTACTTCCTTAACTTCTTGAGACACTTCTGCAACTTGATCCTCTTTATTTGATTCTGTTGTTTCTATGATCTTTTCTGCTTCAGTTACCTCTACTAGTTTCTCAGTTGTTCCTTCACCAGCTGCTAATGAACTTTCTGTTTGACTCTCGACTTCTGCACGTCCTTCAATTAATGCTTCAGATTGTGTCGTCTGATCTTCAGTTTCTTTTAACTCTGTAGTTGTTTCTGCAACTGAAGCTGTTTCTTCAGTTACGACTGAAATTTGGTAAAACTCTTATGTGATACCGCTGCATTTTTATTTATAGTTCAAATATAAGAAAGCAAAAGCTACCAACGAAATTACTTTATTCATAGGAAATATTATTTCAAACTTAGCTATCTTTCTTTCTTTCTTGATATCCTTACTCTATTTATTCTATTGGTTAACATGATTAACACGATTGTGGGCAAAATTTAACATAAGAATAAAATAATGTATTTTGATTGATATATATCCTAAATGAATTGGTAATTTCCTCGATCATTCATACCTTTCTGAGGAACTTCAACTTCACCCTGTTTCTCAGTGACTACTGCTGTATCAACCACGACGAAGGCTTGTTCAGTAACTGGTTCTGGCAGTGCTTGCTGTGTTATGTCTTGAGACACCTGAGAGATTTTAAAACATAAGGATCATTATACATATATTTCTGGCCTTATTCCAGCAATGGATTGTATACAGGATGTGGCAGTTTAGCAAAAGCTGAAAATATATAGGTACTCAGTCAATGGATCTGATCCCAAAACTATAAAAAAAATGGTCTTCTCACTACAAATTGTCTGAAATGACTACTTTGTATGGGAGTATCAAATGTTCTTTTCCTATCCGAGAAAATTCGAAGTTTCTTGCTTAAAACCGTTGACTGAGTTTCTCCTTTCAGTATTTACTAAGCCGCCACTTTACACCCTGTCTGTATTTTAACTTATTATGATTATGATATTTGCAGGCTAATTTACCATATTGGTAAAACGTGTTTGTACATTGTAATACTCAACTTTTACCAACTTGTTCACCATGTCTTAAGCAAATAAAGATTTATCTTATCTTATCTAAAGAACTGTTACCTCTTGAAGTTTCGGAGGTCCGTATTCCCGAAGAGCATCGGACCCAGACGCTTCTGATTCCACCTGGACCTGGACAGTTTCTTCAACCTGGACTTTGGGAGGTCCATATTCGCGGAGAGCAGATGTAGCCGATGACTCTGACTCTTGAACTGGCACGTCTTTTAGTGGTACAGCGACTGGTTTCTGAAAACAATTTCAATCTATATCTTCTATACTAATATAATATACAAAAATTCTTTCACCATTAGAAAGCTACATTCACCCTGAGTAACATAGGTTATATTTTATTTTTAAAAAAATTTGGGATCTTTACTAAAACTTCAATAATGTAACCCACGGTGTAAAAAAATACCTAAAATATTCCTAATAATTGAATGGGCTCCGAAATACTGAACTGATTTTAGAAAAACTTGGTACAACTATAGAATAGACCTTGGGAAAGAACATAGGCTGCGATTTACCGCGGGAAAATTTCTCATTCCCATGGTAAAAAATGTTAAAGCGGGCGAAGTTGGCACAAAGATAGAAAGACCTTGCGGAAGAATATAGGCTAACTTTTGCAGAGGGAAAATACCTCATTCCCACGGCAAAAACTATTAGCGGGCGGATCCGTGGCGGAAAGCTAGTAGTTCGCGGATACTTCCTAGCCCAGACGGCCCCGTAGTCTAGTTGGTAGTGCGTCTGCCTTCGAAGCACAGGGTCGCGGGTTCGAATCCCGCCCAGGGCAAACATTCGCGTGATGAGCACTTTAGTTTGCCTTGTATTGTATATTTATTATGAACATTATATATGTACGTAGGTATTGATAAACGCTGCAGCAGCGTGTCAGCAGCTGACACCCATTGTACAGGCTTTGCCTTGTTTGAAGTCAAATGGCCGTGTGTAAGATGTCCATCTGACCTATCATATCGTTACTTTTATTCGAAGTAAGATTTAAACCACTTTTCAACTTCAAGCTAATGAACTGATGACCTCTTGAAAATAATAGTACTAACCCGTACAGAAAGGACACTCGCCCCCCGCGCCAAAATGAGTTTCCCGCCCGATATAGCTCCCCACGCCCCGCACCCCGCAGGCGCCGCGGGACTCCGCCGGTGGTGTTCGGGTGTTTGTTTTACATAGCGCCTAGCGCCATTGACTTGTACTTGATATTCAGTTGTTATTCAAAAAGAAGTAGGTTGTCAAAATGCGTTTTCTGTATGGAGTGACCTTAGAGCAACGCCGGCCTTTCCGCGTTGCTCTAAGGGAGTGACCGTCCAGTGACAAAGATACTAACTGAAGATTATATTAACAAACCTCAGTTTCCGTTGGAAGATAGAACGCAGGTCCAGCAGGCTTCCACCCTCTGGGCAGGTAAGGACCAGAACCCAACCCTGACGAGGATCCGATGACCAACATGACGAGGGCGAAGACCTGGAATACATGACCATTTTAATTATCTTCGTTGTCTTGCTTTATCGCGCATTTAAAGATAGAAAGGGACAGGAGATTTTCCATTTATTTATTATTTATTTATTTATTTATTAAATAAGTTTTAACAGCAATTACAGCCAGAGCCAATGCGCTGATAAACTTAAGATATTTACAACAAAAAACTTAAACCTAAAAAATAATAATAATATAATTCTATTCATTACTTAACATAAGAAAAACTTAAACCTAATGACTAAGAAGTAATCAGGAGATCATATTATATTATGTCCATTACTCCCAAATTAACGAAAAAGAAGTAACGGAAAACAATAGTACTGTCTCTTTTAAGCAGATGGCATACTATTTCTAATTTTTAATAAATTAGTAATTGAATTTAAAAAATATCGATTGTTAATTTTTTTGTGTAACTAAGCGTTCAAGCGTACTTTCGTCTGAAGGTCAATTTATTTGAAGGAACAACAATAGGTAAAACGAAGAAAGAAATAATATTTTTCTTGCTTTTTTTTATTGTAATCCAAAGAATTTCTTGTCTTCTTCTTCTTCTATCTATACTATGATAAAACTGAAGAATCGGCGGAAAAACTGTGATAAAGGAAGCGTAGCTGAATACAAAAATACAAATTAAAAAAAAAAAGTCCGTCTGTTTCTCTGTCTGTTTGTACACGCTAATATTTGGAACTACTGGACAGATGATGAAACTGCACAATAAAAAAAAAATAGAAAAAAAAAAGATTTTTGTTCAGAAAACCACGTTTGGTGGGTCCTTGCCGGTAAGTAATCACAGATACTCGGTCCTTCACTATAGGTAATCTTCATAAGTAGAAATATTAAAACCAAACACACTTTAGTATAAAGGGCTTCACACAGCAGCTATAATGTACATCTTTACAAT
The DNA here is from genome assembly GCA_948473455.1 of Teleiodes luculella. Classification (NCBI taxonomy): domain Eukaryota; kingdom Metazoa; phylum Arthropoda; class Insecta; order Lepidoptera; family Gelechiidae; genus Teleiodes; species Teleiodes luculella. Next base: position 3,739,094 of record OX419607.1, read on the forward strand.
AAAGCACGATACATCTCATTGCATCTTTCCATAGAAATCGCCAGGAGTCAACACACAGAAGCTATAATGTAACGAAGAGTGTAATGTACATTAATATACATTATAGCTTTTGTATGTGAAGCCCTTTACGATAAATTAAAATAGTAAAGTAATATTACCTTCATTTTGACGCCTAAATTGAGATCTTGAGAATTCAGAAACGATTGATGACCGGATAAATCGCGATCCCATTTTATACCAATGATCTTTGCTTTGTATTAAAACTTCAAATAAATCAAGGCAATTTAAATATTGACAAACAGATTAATTGGTGTATGCTTAATTTGTATTACCGTGTTGTCCCGCGTTTTCTTACAAGTAATACGGGTTTTGGGGGACTTCGTGTTTGTAAAATTTGCGATATAGGTTGTGCAATTTTTAATGCAAATAGTTTTATTTGAACTAAGTGTGATTAATTTACTGACAAGGTCTGTCTTCTTACTTAAATACTTTGATGTTAGTTATTGGGGTACTATAGCTTCTTACCAGAAAGCGTCGATGGCTTAGTGGCTAAGCTCGTGTTTCCTTTGAGGCGCGGATTCAAGCCGTCCAATTTATATTACCTACGTTTGTTCTTTTTTTTTTTTTGAATTGACCTATGCTTGTGTCGAAAAGGTACGACCAATCAAGCTTCACCGGACTTGACCTACGTTTGTTCGAAATTCAATAGGTGTTGTGTGTATGAACTTGCCCTAACATTTAAGTACCTACTGTGAATATGTCTGGGGTGTTTACGAAAAGTTTTAAGTACAGCAGCCAACACATGCAGCTGGACAGTTTAGCCTTGAGAGCGCCTGTATTCCGTAGAGGTAGGGGTGAATTTCGTAGTGCGAGTATCCAGCCAATTGTGGTGGCTTCTGTACATAATTTCTCAAAAATATGTTCAAAAATCATCATTGAAAGAGATTGAAAAGTATGAATAAATTAACTAAATAATCACTTCATTCATAGTGGAAAAAAAAACAAAGTCGCTTCCCGTCTGTTTGTACCTATGAATACTTAGATCTTTGAAAAAACCCAATGGATTTTGATGCAGTTTTTTTAATAGATAGAGTGATTCAAGAGGGCAGTTTATATGTATATCACATGCATATGCATAATATACTTAGGGACAACCCACAATAACCATTTTTCCGTGCGAAGTCGCGGCGGGTCGCTAGAATATTATAATGAAACAAAATAGATGTTATTTAACCATTAATCAACATACTTTCATGTCGTTATCATCTTAGTAGAGTACCTAGTACTATATTTATTCTGTGGTAGAGATACGAAAATACCCAGAATGTCTGCCAAAACGAAGGCCGGACGATAGACGTTAATAAATATTTGATCATTTTCTGCTCTATTGAACTGTATTTGACGTAAATGAGTTTGAGATTATGAATTAAGTGGGTAAAAAAACTTGTAAGTAAACTAAATATACTCACGCAACGGTCCAGAGTAAACTTGCGATTTTTAGACAGAAATATATCGTCATGCGAAAGATCAATTAAGGTAAGGGACAAAAATCCGAAAATGAGTTAGAACTGCATTTCTACTCACTTTTTCACGCTCTTTCTGATGCTGTATTTAAAAAAATTCTAGCTTGAAAAAAATGTCCGATACGGTAAGATTTTCTCCAGGCTACAAAGCAAAATTTATTTAAAAAATTAGTGTAACGGTCTATGTATTCGTTTCAAAAAGTCAATTTAGTGTAAGTCTTGTTTACAGTCGAATTCGATTAACGTAACTTTGATGCTTTATATAGTTTTTTATTATTATGTCACTGAAAATAAACCTTTTTAATATTATTATTTACATTATGAGAATCTTTATGAAGCCAAGGAAGCAAGCAACTACGATTTTTATAAAAGAACCTCGTTAGGTTAGGTACCTCGGTAGGTATTATTTTTTCTTACGCATAATGAAACTTTTTAAATGTCAGGTTTGATTATTTTCCATTAAATCTGATGCAGGTAGTTCTATTTAGCGAGGCCACTTGAGATACACTTATAAAACTAGTAACAATTGTTTATTTGCCTAATGTATCTCATAAATTCGTTGACAGCATGAAATTTACCTCAACAGTTTTGACAGGAATGACGATAATGAGAGAGGGCCCCGCTGGATGGATAGGATGATATCTATCCAGCGGGGCCCTCGGCTGTATTAAGCCCGAGTTTCATAAACAATACTAATCGTAACGTACTTTTCTATTTACGTATTAATTCTGGAGGATATTTGATAGCACAGAAGAAATTGAGCAAGAAAGTTTTGTCTGCCTAGCGGGGCCCTCTAATCTGTAATACAAGCAAAAAAAGAACACTATTATTAAGTATTACATATATGTATGTATACCCCTGAATGCCCTGATTACCCCTCATATACTACTCCTTCTAGATAATAAAAGTACCTACTTTATTCTTCTTGAAATAAAACGAAAATGGGTATTATAATTTCTTACGTAATCTTTTTGTATAAATAACAGTAATTATTTATGTTTCTCGACGTCGAAAAGTGATTTGTAAATCTTACTTCGAATAAAACATATTTTATTTCATTATTTAATTTCATTTCATTTCATTTCCATTATCATTGAAAATGTTTTTCTTTAGATGAGAATGTTCACTAGCAGTTGCTGTGCGATGTGTGTAAATTAAAACATCAGTTTCCTATACTGAAAGGGATTTCCCTATAATTAGTTATGTATACTGATAATTTCCTAACTTTACTTTCACGTGGGGTAGGTACGTACATACATACGTATAAACTCACGCCTTTATTCCCGTATTATGGGGTACACAGCCGAAGAGCTATAGACTCATAGCTAAACATACAACTGTGTACGTGTAGTTAAGAAGGTTTATTTTATTTATTTTTGTGTTTTACTTAATTACCTAAATAACGTAAGTTCACAATTCGTAAGATTTTTTAATTTTCTATGTATATTTGATGTACTTATTAACTTAAATGTATGTAAATTTATTTATTACAAACATACTTACGTTAAAATAAAATAATACACCATTGGTTTATCTGACACTTACACTAAATTGTCTCGATGAATCTATACTTTATTAGTGCCAATTTAAAGTAAGGGATCACTTGTCCAAATTGCATTAAAGTACTTAAGGGACAGCTATCTCTGAAAATATCATGTTTAGGAAAACGGTCATAATCAATAACAATGCGCCATCTAAAACTGAAAAATTATGTAAAACTCGTTTTTAAATAGCCTCAGAATTAGAAAAGTTATGTTTAACTTTCCACGAAAAAAACCTTTGTCGGCTCCTGGTGAAAAATCGTATTTTGTCCCTTACCTTAATTGATCTTTCGCATGACGATATTATGTACTATAACACAGACGTCTACTATAAGTATTCAAGTACTGGCTTGTTTAAGGACCATATTGTATTAAATAAAATATTGTTGTAATAAGTAACTTTCTATCAGTGAAGGCTTTCACGGCTTCAAGACTGAACGGAATGCAAAAAAAAAAACATTTACCTTTGCCTGTTCCCAAGATGGACAAATGGAGAAAAAAAATGCGCGTAAACACCCCACTTGGCAAAAGATTTTAGTTCCAAAAAAAAAGACAGTTTTTTTTGTTTTACTTTAGATTGTTTGGTATTAGCAAGCACTTTAAAAATAAAAAAACATTTTTTTTTGTTTCCGTTTTCCTGAAAAGCGTTCAAGTATTACGTAACGCAATTTTTGAAGATTTTTGACCCCCCCCTCCCCCACTGTAACGCTCCGTAACGTTTTTCTGTACCCCCCACCCCCCTCTCTAAACGTTACGTAACACTCAAGTGATAATTTTTACCCTGAAGTCGCAAAAAGTTATATTATAGTTTTTATTATTGGTATAGTTTTAATTGCCTTATAATAAAACAAGAGATTTTTAATTCGCAACACCTGTGAATTTTTTTCATTTTTTTTTATAAAAAATAAAACGTAAACGAAAAGGGTTGCCAATTTGGTAGTTTAAATTCCCTATTTTTTTATATAAAAAAGGAAATAATGTTACGTAACATGTTGTAAGAAGGACCCCCCCCCCTCCCGCCCCTGTAACGCATCGTAACGTTTTACGAGAAAAAATTGCGTCACGTATAATACTTGAACGCTCCCAAAGACTTTGTATCTTTAAAGACGTGTGGTCTAAAAATACAAAATAAATAAAATATATTATAGTAGCGACCCGCCCCGGCTCCGCACGGGAAAATGGTTATTGTGGGTTATCCTTCAGTATATTATGCACGTATTATACATATAAACCTTCCTCTTGAATCACTCTATCTATTAAAAAAAACCGCATCAAAATCCGTTGCGTAGTTTTAAAGATTTAAGCGTACAAAGGGAGGGACATAGGGACATAGGGACATAGGGACATAGGGACGGGGAAAGCGACTTTATTTTATACTATGTAGTGATGATGAAATAACAGATTTATTCGGGATATAGGCCTATTTGCATAAGAAAACAATTTTGCGATATTAAAGGAGAATCAAATTCTTGGTATGAACTTTATATTGGTTAAATAAAAAAAATAACTTTCTTATTTATGCATTTTATTCTATATAAATAAAAAGTACACAAATTAATTAGTTTAAATAAACATACAGCTTGAAGCCTGAAATAAAACATTCCTATTTTTGTATTTTTATAAATCTGCACTTAAACACTACTTGTACTTGCTTGTGCCTTGTTCATCATCAAAAATATACATAACAATAAATAACTAGGTACACAAGAAATATCACAATTTTAATACATTATAATATGAAATATAGCGCTGTTAAAGCGATGGAAATGGATTTAAAATTATAGAGTCAGTAGCCATTTGAGCGCTCGTTGCCGTGATCGCCATGATGGCCGCCGTGGCCATGGTTACCGTTGATGTTGTTAGCATTGGCGTCATACCCGCCATTGGAACGCGCGAGAGCATCTGAGTCTTCATACGAGATGTGCGGCTTAAAACCACGCTCGTCGGCTTCGTAGCTTACAGTCTGAAACAAGAAATATTGATGTTCATTCTTATTCGTCGGCATTTCAGGGGCAAAAAATCTAATTGTAGCATATTTCGTTACTTCTTCTTTTTATGAGATCTTTCTAAAATGGGTCGGCAACTCAAGGCTCAAGAATCTAAGGCAAAAAACGCGTTAGTTGCTTTTGAATAAGTTTTTTTAAAACACTTAATGACGTCAGATCAGAAATTAAAGAAGCTTTGCTCAAACCTAGACTGGCTCTCATCTCAAACGAATGTTCAAGCCTAAACAACTAAAAATGATTAAACGATCTAAAAAAAGCAGCGATGCGATATCAGTTTGAACAAAACTGGCAGCGCTGTTGTGGAGAAGAACCCGCCGAAAAAACTCCACAGTGTCGCATCTCCTGTATTTTCCTCTTATTTTTAAAAATATGTACACCCTGTAGGTCTACTATGTTAATAGCGATAGGCTCGAGAAGCTGTCAAACGCGACATAGTGACATTAGATCCATAGCAGTTCTGTCAATATGTCGCGTTTGACAGCTTCTCGAGCCTATCTACAATAAGTAGGTACTATAAATAAGCCATAACAAACAAAATTATTTAGTGTTTCTCTTTTTTCATCATTCAAATGATCATCCAATTTATAATACGCTTTTTTAGATAAAGACTGTTTCATATAGCATAAAACATTTTACTGGCAGTTTAGAAATAGAAATAGAAATAGAAACATTTATTTGCAGGACATCACAACACAGAAAACAATAAATAAGACAAATAAATAACTGCTTGACAAAAATATAAAACAAAACACGATACTTAAATCAACTAAAAGCATCCACCTGTGTTGCGACACCCATACAAAAAGGGCCCCACTCAGCGAAAGCCGCGGCCCGGCTGGGCTACGGCGCTGGTCTTCCGTGGGTCCTAAAATAGTCGCGTCACGGACAACAACGTGTTTCATTATGAAATTAATAATAAAATAAATAGATAAATGAAAAACCTCAAACAAACTCCCCGAGCCGTTATCTATCATCTCGATCGAACGACGACGCACGACGCCTGCATTCAATCATTTACCGCGCTGTCTCAGCGCCAGACGACAATCAATTCATCAGTTCAGTTTGACAATCATCCATGGGGTTACCTGTTTCCTGCCATCAGGCAACACCACGTGGTATTCTCCCTCAGCCCTCTCGTCCTGTCTCTCTTCATGATGTCCGAAGTCAGTCCCTTCTTGGAAATCGTTCACCATATACCCGAAGTTATAGTTTGCCGGTTCCTGTCCACAGAATGCAGTATAAGTACTTTTGTTCACTGTTATTTAGGTATTTTAGAATTAAATCAAGCGGCATTGAGTGTTATTCGAATACCTACATAAATTAAATGAAATATTGATACAGTACTTATACTTATTCTGTACAAGTTACCTATGTTATTATGTTATCTACCTAGTTAGTATTTGCAAAAGTTTTATCTTATGTACAGAGTGTAACTAGATGGCTAAACAAAAATTGGAAGGACATGTTAAATAAGTAAAGCCCGACCAGTGAAATAAAAAACCTCGCCATACTGCAGAATTTCAGTGGAACTAATTTTATAATTTAAATTATTGACATAAACATAAAAATATACACGTGGCAACCCCAGAGCAGTTTTTTATTTCTTTGGTCAGGCTTTATATATTTGTTTATCGAAATGTAACTCACGCTCCCCACCTCATCAAGACCGCTGCGGCCGAAGGGCGAGGCGTTCTTATCATATCCTTGTTCGTGGTCCAGGCCTCCGAAACGCGCCGCAGCCCCACCGTGGGCGTGGGCTCCGTTGCTCCTGGAAAAGTTACAAACTATGTACTGTCTGGTCCCGTTTGAGAGTGTCACTGGCTTAGTGGGTAGGGCTGCAATGGGAGATGCAGGTTTGATTCTTGACACGTACCAGAGTTTAAATTGCTCCGCTCGCATTAACAGTTCCCGTGGAAATGAGGCATTTTCACGCGGTTAAAGCTAGTCTATGTTAATCAGGGTGAAAATAGCTTCCTAACGGTGAAAGAATATATGAAATGTTTTTCATTTTATTCATTACAAACATACACACACGTTACAAAATACAAATCTTTCCTCTTTATAATATTAGGTCCTTACATATGAAATTGCCGTTCAGTATCAAAAAAGTGAAACAAGTTTTTTTTAATGAAATTATTATTTAATCAATCGAAGTATGCGCCGTTGTTATCGATACACTTCCGCCATTTTATAGGCAGATCATTGATACCTTTGGAAAAAAAATCCTGGGAGCGAGAGTCTATGAACTGTTTGAAGGCGGTTTTGACTGCCTCATCAGATTTGAAATTTTTTCCTTGTAAAAAGTTATCCAAATTTTGAAAAAAGTGGTAATCGGTTGGGGCAAGATCTGGAGAGTGTGGTGGGTGACGCAGATCTTGCCCCAACCGATTACCACTTTTTTCAAAATTTGGATAACTTTCTACAAGGAAAAAATTTCAAATCTGATGAGGCAGTATCTCAACTCCTCCAACTATTGCGCATATCAACTCCTTTCGTCTTTTGTCTTTGATTACTGCGAAAAAATACTTGCCTATGTAACATTTACTTACTATTGGAATATGAGCGGAACTTACCTAGCCAATCCTTTAGCGGCGGCCCCATGGCCGTGGTCTAGATTCCTGGCTGCGACCACCTGAGGGCCCCCTCCGAACTGCCCGTGGCCCCCTTGAGAGCCTCCCTGCGGGTAGCCCCCCGACCCAGACCGACTTGAGGGGGGGAGGTAACTGACAAATGCCAAGAGATTTATTAGGTATCTATATTAGAACATATATTTACAAACAAGTCGACCATGTTTGTCAGTAAAAGTACGTAAAGTAAAAATAAAAATAATATAACGCTTTTTAAACTAATCCATTGTAAATGATTATTTAAAAAATATATGATTATACACACATACATACATACACACACATACATTATACATAACACACACACACACACACATATACACATTTCTCACACACACATTAATTTAATATAATTTTTATACACTTTCGTACCTATTTGATGGTGGAGGTTCGGCGAAGGTTAGAGCCACGAGACAAGCGGTAGCGATTACAACCTGCAAATTCAAAACAACGAATGATTTATAAGTAAACCAATGAAATATAAGTAGTAAAGATATTTTTTTCTATCACAGCCCATGTTGATAAATGTAAGCTTGTATTATAGGTCTGTGATACAATATACTATTAATTTGATGCTTGGATTTTCAAATCTGTAATATTATTATAACTTTTATAATACATTTTTCAAAGCTTTCATGGTTTGATTTCACCACAGTGCATCGTTTTTAACCCCCGACAAAAAAGAGGGGTGTTTTACGTGTGTGTCTGTCTGTGGCATCGTAGTTCCTAAACGGATGCGCCGATTTTATTCTAGTTTTTTTTGTTCGCATGGTTTTATAATCGGGAGTGTACTAAGCTAAGAAAGAATGAACGAAATAACTAAGAAAATACCTTCAGCCATTTGAAGATTATTAGCTCTTTTCTTGTTTTTAAAAGGATCAAGTTATGTATGTATTGTGGCGGGGATTATTATTTTTTTAATTTAATGTTGTAAATCATGGGGTTTTATAACATTTTATAGCAGATGTGGTCTTACTTAAGCAATAAAAACTATATATACATACCTACTCGTTATCCATCAGCAAATAATGACGAAGCTTAACTACAATGTAGATTTTTCGAATTTTTAACAAGGAGCTTTAACCAAGAGCTTTTATGTATGTATGTAGTTTTTGTAACTTTATAATGTATAAGAATTTTCCACAGGCATTTAAATCATGCTAACTTATGTATAACTTCTTGTTGAAGTTAGGTAAATACTTCGATTTTCCCATCATTTCATTGGCCTACTTTATTTTATACGTAAATTCTTTTGCTATTATTTTAGAAGTGAAAATTAATATAGATTTTATAACAAATACATAATTATAAGGCTTGGTTATTTTTACCTATGTATTTCACTCTACTTATTTTATATTTTTAGGCACATTTCTTTTTCGTTTCAATATTTTTTCAAATACGTAAACCTGTTATTAAAATATTATTTTATGATATACCTACCTTCATATTTAGGCAATCCAAAACACTATAGTTAGATACAAGTGAACAACTCGAATGATGACACAAACGTGTTCGATACACTTTTTATATGGCTCGTACTTGTTGAGTAGGGGATGAAATATTGCTGTCATTTAACACATAATAGAATCGCGTTCAAGTACACACGGCTTAATATCACACGGAAACTAGTGGAGTCGATATTTGTGGTAAAAAAAATTAAACGTGTCTCATAGTGTATTACTTCTTTTTTACAGAGTTTTAATAAAAAGCATTTAAAAGAAAAAAGATAATCCCAAATGCGTTTTAAGATCAAATAAGGAAATTGTATTCTTAAATTAAACCTATGCTTGTTAGATTGGATTTAAGTCACGTGACTATTTTTTTTCGTATTTATGGCAGCAAACCTTTTCATTTGATACCCATAACATGGGGGTACATTTCAAACAGCCAGTCCGCCATCTTGGGAAACCGCCATATTGGATTTGTAATAACGTTTGTTAGCTAGTCATGTATTGTCATCAGAACTTAGAGCGTGTGCATCATCCTAATCGAAGACCGGGAAGTGGATCAAATTAAGATTACAAGATATTCTTAATACATAGTTACAAGTGAAGCTAATAAAAGCGTGTTAAAAAAACGGCTCCACGCCTCCCCTGTGCGGAATCTGCGCCGGAGTCGCAGACAGACGTGACGAGTGACGACACGCATGTTACAGAAGCTTCCTATACCACCAGTACGTGACCTTATTCCCATTCCGAGTAGGAAGAGCTTTGCACATCACACTTATACTTATACTACAAGTTCCAAGGACAAGGTTTTTTGTCGGTACTTTTACAACGTAGAAGGCTTGACGCAATTAAAGCAGCCAAAGAGGTTCACCCTTCTCTACTTTTCTGGAATTCTGGTAATGAAAGCCCTTCTGGTTCTCCTTCAGATAACAACGCCCGTACAAGCCGGCGGGGGCGCGTCAGCGTGTTTACTAAATGTACCTTGTGGAGACTCCCCATGGGGTTTCGGTCGGGTATATTTAGCATGGCGCTTTCAAAATATTCGCACTACTAAATATACCCGAGTTGGGGTGTCATGATCGGGTATATTTTAGGAGTGAATGACGCGCTCAAAGAGTTTACAAATGTACCTTGTGGAGATTCCCTGAGTTTTGGGCGGGTATACTTAGTACAGCGCTTCCAAAATATTTTAACTACTAAGTATACCCGAGTTGTAATTTCATAATCGGGTATGCTTAGGAGTGAATAGTATTTTGAATGCCAGCATCGTATGTTTACCAAATGTACCTCCCTATAGGATTTTGGTCGAGAATAAATAGCATGATAAAATATTTGAACTACTAAGTGCACCCGACTTAAAATGCCATAAAGGGGTATGTTTTTAAACACTAAGTATAACGGTTAGTGATGTGATATATGATGTGATGGACGGCCCCGTAATAAGTGCTCATCACACGAATGTTTGCCCTGGCAGGGCTTCGAACCCGCGACCCTGTGCTTCGAAGGCAGACGTACCTCCAACTAGGCAACACTCGTGTGATGAGCACTTGTGTTTGCCTTGTGTCTGAATGTTATATAACTATATATGTATGTATATCAGTTGTCTGACACCCCTAGTACAGGCTCTGCCTAGTTAAGGGTCAGGTGGCCGTATATGAGTTGTCCCCACATATTTATTCATCATCATCACACGAATACTCTTTGGGGGAGGCCTTTGTCCAGCAGTGGACGTCAACTGGCATATTTATTATTGTTTTATTATTCAAAGGAAACAAACAAATAAAGAATGAAAAAAATAGCACGCGAAGACGGTGCGCGAGAGAGACGATTAGAGTAACTACGAATTATGTTCGGGTATAGATAGTAGCTACCAACAAAAAAAGTGCAGTCCTAACTATACCCGATCAAAGCCAAGCAGGCTCTAGTAATCTAAGTAGGGTATGTTTAGTAACGATTTATTTTTAAATGTCGCTACTATCTATACCCGATGTAGGTCGAGTCGGCGTGTCTTGCAGAGGTATATTTAGTAGTAGACACTTTGTAAGTTGTTCCTCCTAAATGTACCCGAAGATAGACAAGCTCGTGACGTCACTGGCGTCTCCACAAGGTACATTTAGTAAACACGCGGCGCGTCAAGCCTTCTAGGTCCTTCACGATGTTTTTCAGTATCAACGCGCTAGGTCGAGGTCCGAGGCTCCCTCGAGCCGCCCCTAGACGCGTTGGTACATGACTACTTTGGGGTAGAGTCATCCGCTCCCCCGCAAGTCCGATGAAGCTTGATCTTCAATAAAAGCTCAATAAAAAAAATAGCCCTTCTGGTAATAATTACCCCTCAGGTAACAATGCCAGCAGCCGCTGCCGGCGGGGGCGCGGCCCAATTCAATGTTTGCTTATCGTGTGGGTTCCGAGGTTAACCTACCTCATAAACCCTGGTGTCGGAATCATAGAACCGCCTGAGGCTTCCGACATGGCTCCAATAACGACTAGGTACATCCCTAGATAGAAGCCGAGACCAACGACTTACGTGCCTTTTCGGACAATCAGGTGATTCAGCCTACAATGTCCTAACCAAACTGAGGAAAGTCTTACAAAGTGATATTTGTTCGACGAGCCCCCACCGGGATTCGAACCCGGAACCTCCGTAACGTCAGGCGAGCTTTTGACCACTCGACCACGGAGGCTGCGCCTGCCCAATTCTATATAGTTATAAGACAAAGCCCTTCAGGCGACGTCTCCTTTATGGTTTCCTTAGCAACGCTCTAGGCCGAAGGTCGAGGTTCCCTTAAACCGCCCCTAGGCGCGTTGGTTTATGATTACTTGGAATAGACTCTTCTGTTCGCCCGCAAGTCCGGAGAAGCTTAATACGTCGAAATTGCAGCACGAGTGTAGCTTAAAAAAATGGTACTACACCATCTGGTATAATAACCAAAACAATCGTTGGAGACCACTCTTGTTCGCTTAGCCTGCTAGACAATTTTTGGCTCCTACATCTGCCAAGTAGTGGCTTTATTACTAAGATAGCAAGTCTTAACATTTTTAATAGGCATATGTTTAAAATGTTAGTTTTGGGCTGAGACTGTCTAAATTTGCTGTCGGCTCGAAAAGAAGAAGAAGAAAATGATAATAGAATGTAATTTGTTTGGATTTTAACCTGTAGTATGTATATTAAATCTGCAGTTGACTATACTATTTCTATGTGAATGGCTCATATCCGTGGGGCTCAAGCCTACCTTGAGATCAGGGTGTATAGGCCTTAGTCGCCCACGATGGCCCAGTGCGGGCTGGTCACGAACTCACAACCTTTGAATTTCTTCGGAGGTGTGTGCAAGTCTCCTAAGGATGTTTTCCATTACCGTAAGAGCGTCGTATAAACGTATTTCGAATTTTAAAATAAAAAAAACGTTGGTACGTGCCGGCCGAGGCTTGAAACTGCGTACTTCCGAATGGAAGGCAACGGCCTTACTTGTAAATGTCTGTATTAGAATAGCTAACAGCCTGAGCAGCTTTTGTGTATTATGTAGATATGGGTCGAAATAATAATAATAAATATGTTTATTGAAGGCAAAAAATACCATCAAGTTGGTACTCGTATGTAATTTATTTACATAAACAACTTTTAGCAACGCGAACAATTGTATTGCCCTTAATTTTGATTTGGGTTATGGTGAGCAGATAGCCAATATCTATAGGACTCAGAAGTGCCTCACACTAAGCTTCGGAACCTACAATCATTTGGTCGTGCTGGTGTTCACATACCCTCTCTATATCTGTTAGAAAACTTGGGACCACGCCAGCTACAATGTTATTGTTCAAAACATTGTCGCAAAAAAAGATCTTAACACAGTACAATACAATGGTCCTTCACAGTATAACTTCGTGGAAAATTTTTACGTTATTGACAAAGGAAAAACATGTTTTTGCTAAACACAACCTCCGACGCAATAAGCAGGGCAAACAGAACCTTAAAGCAAGGACAGTAATTTTGCACAGCATCCGTTGCTAGGTAAAACGGACAAGTGCTAGTGTCATTGGTATTCTGTGCTAGTGTTGAACTAGTGTGGAGAGGGATCCGTTCCGATCAGCAATGATAATCGAACTTTATGACTGTCATATCTTAATAAACATAATGTAGTTTTTCTGGCCCCTGCGATATATGCTTAGTACAGACAGGGTCAGCAGCTTTTCTCTGACATATTCAATGTTTATAGTTCAGAAATAAATTGTCATTATGATTTAATTTCCAATAGTATGAATTTTAGAAATTGTGTATTATTATTTATACGTTTAATCACGTAAGCAATAAAAATATTAATTTTAACTGTTTCACAAATAATGACCATTACCAGTGTGTGATATTGTGTAAACACAGAGAAGTTATTAGTAGTAGTAGTAGGTACTTATATGAAAGTTTTAGATTATTTTTAAATTATTATATTTAGCACTTTACTATTTTACAATGTAGACGTAACTACTTTGTTAAGTTAGTGTAAGTCCTTCTTTTTTGCCCATAACACAGGTCGGAATTATTTACCCTAGATTGGGCACGCAAATTATTTTGCTACAACTGGTATGTTTAGTCTAGTATAGAGATTATTATTTTATACAATGAAGGATAAGATAATCTCCTTTTTACTGAGGTAAATTACATTATGCCCACTAGAAAAAATATAATCACGGCTGGAGCCGCGAGCGAGGTGGCGAGCAAAAATTTACATTATAAAAACTACAAGCTTTCAACTCACGTGAAAGAAGCCACTTTCAAAAGTTTTTCCGTAGGAATGATGTAAAAAATATTTTCTATTGTATATTTTAATGCAATACATAATTCTTTACTCAACTGTTTGTCTAGTTTACCTACACTAAGTTGATTCCATATGTTCAGAAGTTTAGAAGTTCAAAGTCACATACATACCTACCTTCATGTTATTAGTAGGTTTTAACAATGTTTAAACATTTTGAATTATAAGTACCTACATACCTAGTTGTAAAAAAATTAAATGAAACAAAAAAAATATATAAAACATTTCATTGTGTTTATTTGCATAAAAGTCTACTACATTCACTATCACAAACTACTTATATACTAAGAGGTATTTTTTTTTCTTTTTTTGTAACAATTTGCTAAAAAACAATAAATTAAATAGTTGAGTATTCACATCGATCCGTTGTTTGTCTTTTAATCATTTGAGATCTTTAGATATTTATTTTCGAAACGACCCTTAATTTCATTGATGTCCAAACCAACTTCCAAAAAACATTGACTTAATAACATCGCGTTTTAGGGAGCTTATAGCAAGAACAGAATTCTTCATGCAGCGCCATCTCTCGTAAACGTGTTGAACTACCAAGGAAAAAGGTGTCGTCATTCAAGTTATTCTAATAAGGTCCATCGCCGCTTCTGGCCAAGTCTTGGGCGTTGTCGTCGTAACCTCCGGATCTGCCTGCGGCGTCGGCTGGCTCCACGGAGATGCGGGGTTTGAATCCACGCTCGTCAGCTTCATATTCGACAACCTAGAAAAAATCAAATTTGTTAGAAACTAGCTATCCCACGTTAACAGTTTTTCCCGTAGGAATGAGGCATTTTCCCGCGGTAAAAGCTAGTCTATGTCCTTCTCTGAGGTAACTTTGTACCAAGTTTCATCAAAAACGAGTGTATGGTTATGGCCTGAAAGGATAATAACAAACAAACAGACAGACAAAGTTATTTTCGAATTTATAATATTAGTACCTATGGATGGATATGGTATTTTTTATGTAATGTTATAGTAATCAATCACGGCAACATCTTCTTTGTAATGGAAAAATTTAAAATACTAGTGAACTTTTATTAAATGTCATAGATCATCGATGAATTTTGTAAATACATCATCACTACATAGTATAAAATAAAGTCGCTTTCTCTGTCCCTATGTCCCTATGTCCCTCCCTTTGTACGCTTAAATCTTTAAAACTACGCAACGGATTTTGATGCGGTTTTTTTTAATAGATAGAGTGATTCAAGAGGAAGGTATGTATAATACATGCATAATATACTGAAGGATAACCCACAATAACCATTTTCCCGTGCGGAGCCGGGGCGGGTCACAACTAGTTAGTTTTTAAAACTCTACCTACGTTTGTCGTAGCAAATGCTACGCTTGCTACGATTGCGTAGCGGTTCGTAGTAATGTTTACGTAACTATGTGTGGATTATAGTCTTATTGTGATTCGAGATGGATATTTTTTCATAATAAATCAGAGTTTGGGCTTACTGTGCCGAATGGACGTGCTAATAAAAAGGGCCTAGCTGTACGGTTTATGTACTTGGTAGCCATCTAGGTAGTGCTCAAATAAGCAAAGAAATTAATATTCAGGAAAAATATTAAGTAGTCTGTAAAATGTTTCTATAGAATTTCGTTCGTTTAGGCCACTGATTGAAACTGATTGTTTGCAATACTATTTAGTAGAGTTCATTTGTTTATTTTATTTCCCTCAATCGAAGACGTTTAGTTGTAAAAACGTAACATTTCGTATTCCTTAGAATGTTCACCAAGATTTCGTCACTTATTTCTACATCGTGAAATTTAACTGGTTGTTTATCCGCAATAGTGGTGGTACTCATGAAACTGAACAACTTTCTCTAAGGAACATAGGTTGAAATCTCAAAATTTAAATTCAACTTGTCATACAAAGTAGTCAAAGTATCACGTGACTGAAGTTTATATGAAACTAGCGACCCGCCCCGGCTCCGCACGGGAAAATGGTTATTGTGGGTTATCTTTAAGCATATTATGCATGTATTATACATATAAACCTTCCTCTTGAATCTATCTATTAAAAAAAACCGCATCAAAATCCGTTGCGTAGTTTTAAAGATTTAAGCGTACAAAGGGAGGGACATAGGGACAGAAAAAGCGACTTGAATTATTGTTGAATATTATGTTTGTACCTGTTTGGTCCCATCAGGTAATACGACAAAGTAGCTGCCTTCTGCCCGGTTGTCCTGCCTGGTCTCCGAATGGCCAAAATCGCTGCCCGACTCGAAGTCATTCACTTTGTACGCGAAGTCGTAGCTGGCTGGCTCCTAAAATAAAACATAGAGCAAACGAGTTGAGTATAAGAAGACGCTGTGGAGTTTAAGTTTTTATAGGTTAAGGTGTACAATTTTAATAATTAGTAGCTTTCCGCTGCGGCTCTCGGTTTTTCCCGTGGGAATGAACCATTTTTCCGCGATAAAAGCGTATATTATTTAGGGTGAATGTAGCTTTCTAATGGTGAAAGAATCTCTGAAATTCGTTCAGTAGTTTTTGAGTTTTGGCATTAATTACAAACATACACATCTTTACTATTTATAATATTAATTAGCATGATACGTGTTGCTTTTTAATAAGAGTAAGACTGAGGCCAGACGAGCGTAATATTTTGAGTTATATGGGTCGCGTTTTTTCGGTCGCGAAATTTCTGCTACATTCAGTTTCATACAAAACTCCTGTTTCGTTCACATGGTGACTCAAAATGAGATAAAATAAACCGAAATTGAGCGATCGAAAAAACGCGACCCACAAATCAAAAATTACGCTCGTTTGGCCTCACCCTGAAGCAAGGCTTGAATCAAACTTTTAAGTTGAATATCGCTTAGCATGTTGTTTTTCCAGTTTTTGCGTAGTGGACAGTGGCTGGACAAACGTCTCCCGCTAAGATCTCCACAACCATCGCCTTGCTTGGCCCGCATCTAACAAACGACCGCGATTCCGCGACCTTACAAAATTTTCGGCTCACATAGTCTAAATCTTACCAAAACCAACCCATGGGAATAGACAGCAGCGTTTAAAAGTAACAATTACAATAAAAAACAATGCGATCCCCTGAAAACGTTGAAACTTTTACAACGCCCTTTCCAAAAAAAGCTCCTTCAGTAAAGTAGTGGACTTATGAAAATATTTAAATCTTTCTGCCCTGTAGAAAAAAGCTCTGTGACAAGACTAATGTTTAACAATCAAAGTGCTATGTGAAACCCGATAAATTGAAATTTCCTTCAATGGGATGAAAGTAGGTATAGACGCGACAATTTATGTCTGGTCCTTAGTAAAACCTCATGCTTTTGGCTAGTATTACCTCATCGTCATCTCCAGCTCCTCTCCCGTAGTTGTACCCCTGGCTAGATAATGCGTTGTATTGTTCTGGGACGCCATATTGTTCGGATGGCATTACGTCACGGCCTGACAGAGCTCCGTACTTCTGGGATGGAGACGATCTGGAATGATGGCAGAGTAGGAAATGTAAATTATGATAAAGTGACGAGAATGCGTTCCCTGAAAAACAGTTTAGAAAAATAATATATAGCTTCTAGCTTCTTAGCTACTTTCTTCTTCGTTATAGTTCTATGTAGTACTTGTTAACTTATTGTTTTGACTTATTGTCTTAATAGGTAACCATTCGGGAAAAACATTCTAGATGCCCTAAGAAAAACATAAAATAGAAAGTAATTTACTTCTTAGCCATAAACTGACTGACTACCTATTTCCTACACAATTCTTCCAAATGGTCCCCAATATATAAATAATGTAGACTCTATTATTCATTTTGAATCCAAAAACTATCATAGAAACATTCACTTGTCACACTCACCTGGCAGCCCCGAAGGACGAAGCGAAGGCATTAGTCTTCAACCCAGCAGCTCTACTTGATGGTGCACCGTAGGTATCAGAGAGTCCTCTAGCAGATGGTGCGCCATATGTATCAGAAATTCCCCTGGCACTAGGTGCTCCGTAAGAGTCAGATAAACCTCTAGCGCTAGGTGCCCCATAAGTGTCAGATAAACCTCTAGCGCTAGGTGCCCCATAAGTATCAGATAAACCTCTAGCGCTAGGTGCCCCATAAGTATCAGAAAGAGACCTCTGGTTAGGTGCGCTGTATGACTGGGAAGCGGCTTTGTAGCCCTGAGAGTAGGAGTCGATTGAGTTTCTAGACGCAGGAGCACCGTAAGAGGTTGATAAAGCACGAGACGATGGGGCACCATATGAAGAAGATGGCGTGCCGAAGCTTCTAGAAGAGCTGTGGTGAGAAGAACTGCGTCCAAAGGATTTGGAAGAGGAAAAACCAGAGTTTCTAGCTGCAGGAGCACCATACTCTTGAGAAGGAGATGAACGGAAACCGAATCCAGAAGGAGCACCATAAGAAGTGGAAGGTGTTCTAGCAGAAGGATACCCTGAACGCGATGACGCATCGTAAGAGGAGGAACCAGATCTGAAGCCAGGAACACCGTAGGAAGTGGAAGGCGCAGATCGGAATGATGAAGAAATTGCATCAGGGTTGGGAGCACCATAAGTGTCTGATAGTCCTCGAGCACTAGGTGGTAAATAAGAGTCAGAACCACCACGAGCTGAAGGCACCCCGTACTCCTGAGAAAGACCTCTAGCAGAAGGCGCTCCATAATCTTGTGACAAATCGGGGAGGCTTCTCAATCCTGGTGCGCCGTACTCCTGAGAGATTCCACTGCGAGCTGAAGGAGGTCCATATTCCTGGGACAGGCCAGCTCTAGCTGATGGGACGCCGTATTCCTGTGATGGGGCATTGCGGAAGCCTGGAGCGCCGTATTCCTGGGATAATGACCTCGCTCCCGGGGCACCGTATTCTTGGGACAGGGATCTTTGGAAGTCAGCACCGTGGCTGTGACCATGGCTGTGATCGTGGTCTTGGCCACTACGGGCTGATGGGTAGCCGTCACTGGAAATTAATGATAACAACAATAAAACGTAAACAAGAATAGATCTTGGTAATTTAATAATTTTGTATTAATTTGCTTTCTCTCTTTCTGAGTATAAATGTGGAGGTTGAGGTAAACATGGACGCGCGTCCAACATCAAAAAAATTTACACTACTCTAGGTTTTTTCGATTTTTATCTGAATAAAAAAAAATCCTATCTTACCCGACTGGTGGTTCGGCTATCGTTATTGACAGTAGACAAATCAGTGGTATGAAAAGCTGAAAAAAATAAAGAAATTATTATTGTAATTATTACATAATGCTCTATTACCTAACGGGGTGAGCAGAGTAATTAGTAAACTCACAGGGTCACATTAAAACCACTTTTATTCTGAGAGTTAACATTTTGTTTAAGGCTTTCACGCTTGTATGGGTTAAGATTTTATTATGACAGTGACAGGCAGCTTTAGTTTTTGATTACCAATTCATACAACCTAGGAAAAATGAAATTAAAACTAATTAATAAAAATTAAAAGAAAAATGCTACTGACCTTCATATTTGTACTGATACACTTTTAGAGATCGAAGTGAAATATCTGAAAATGAAACAAATCTATTATTGAAACATTTATTACTTTGTTCAATATTACTAAACTTAAGTTTAATTAATAAACATAGGTCTACTATAATTTCCGTATTACCACTAAAACTAAACACACGTAGAGCAAATGTCAAAAAAAAACTGTGATATTTTTAATACTAATTTTTTTTAGTTAAACGTTTATGTATTTTTTTGTGGTAAAGTCTCTTTATTTATTGTTTTTAGTTTTAAAATCCACATTATTCACTCTTCAGAAAACTTCACTGTAAAAATCGTCACTTTTATTTGTTTTTAAATACTTTTTAATACCTACCCTAAGTTTAGAAGAAACCGACTTAGTGTGAGATGAGACAGTCGATCGAGTGATACCTTTCGATACCTTCTCCAACTATTTATACTGGATCAACCTCAACAATAATGATCTAAACCAAACTTCTATTTGCACTTCGACAAACCAAAATACTCTCAAACTGAGCTTTATCCTCAAAGCTTTTAGAGTGGTAACGTTATTGATGGAGATTGTAGAAGTTTGTTTGATAAAGTATTGTGTGTGATGAGATGAGCCTTCGTTGAGACGTTTACAAATGTGGTTGATCGCTCAGATTCGGTTTTTAGTTTTGGATAAAGGGTCATTCGATACGCTTCTTGAAGTTAGGATCTCCGGTTGACATTGGATTTGGGAACGACATGACTTTAAGTACTTATTTACCTATTTAATCTATTATGTGGGACAAAAAAGCGCCCTTGCCGTAAAAATATTGTTTTGCTCCTTATATAATACAATATTCTACTATTGTCTTGCTTTTTGATGGATACCCCGTCTGGTCCGTGCCAACGTTTATTTTTGACTTCGTTTTTTTTGGGTAATTTAGACTAACTTCGAATAAAAAAATACCTTTTAATTTTAATTGTCAATAATAATTGAATTATCTTTACACACACAGTAAGGGCTCTACCTTAAAAGGGAGCTGTAGCTCTATTACAACGATTAGCAGACGGATTATCAGGGATCGCAGTGTTTGTTAGTTATCCCTACCAATATTATATGTGCGAAAGTAACTCTGTCTGCCTGTTTGTTCAGATTTTGATGAAAATTGGTACAAAGAATAGAACATGGAAAAGGATCTTACCGCGGGAAAATACAAAAAAAAACTGTTAACGCAGGCGAAGCCGCGGGGTGTACAGGTATAAATAGATGTTGTCATTTTCAGGAATCACACAATATATATTACATGAACAATAAATAGTTTCTTATACCATCAACAGAGATCAAGAGCGTCGGTGGCCTAGTGGCAGGGGCCGTTCACTTCCATTCCGAAGTTCGCGGGTTCAAACCTCTGCACGTACCAACGTGTTTTCGATTTTCGAATTCATATGTACGTTTATTCGACGCCCTTACAGTGAAGGAAAACATCGTGAGGAAACCTGCACACACTTGTGAAATTCAAGGGTTGTGTGTGAAGTTGACCAACCCGCATTGGGCCAGCGTGGTCGAACTAAGGCCTATTCATCCTGATTTTATTGTAGCCCCTAGGTGGGGACATATATGAGCTGTTTATGATGACCATCAACAGGTTGCATTATTCTAACACGAAAGCCACAGAATTGTGTGGTGACAACACCATAGCAATTTTTCCCATGTAGCAACATTATTTATTCATTCATTCGCTCGCTCTCTAGCTCGGTCTGGTATTCGTAAACGTCTATTTCGAAATATAATAAATAGTACTGAAGTCACCCAAAATCCTGTGTTTTTGCTAACGACCACGCCACCCCTAGCAAGCATACGGTCCAACAAGAATAAAGGAAACTGGAGACTGGCGTTGTACTCGCCAATGTGTTAGTAGTCAATAATAAGTATCAACTGACAGTCCCGTAACCTAGTCGGTAGTGCGCGTGCCTTCTAAGCAAAGGGTTACAACAGCTTCGAATCCTAACCAGGTCCAGGTCAAACATTCGAGTAATGAATGAGGCTTGTGTTTGCCTTGTATCTTGATGATGTAGGTAGTCTATGGATCATATTGAAAATCGTAATAAACTTCATTATAAGTATGTATTTATATAATAATTATATGTATTTATATCAGTTGTTTGACGCCCACGGTACGGGCTTTGCCTAGTTTAGGGTTCAAGTGGCCGTTTGGGAGATATCATACATAACATATTTATCATTATTAACCGACTTCAAAAAAGGAGGAGGTTCTCAATTCAACGCGTATGTTTTTTTTTTACAATGATGAGAACACGGCTAATTTCTCTATATCAATACTGTCCCTTCCAGCACCATTGGGTGAGGATAGCCATTGGTCTGGCTGAATAAATGATTAATGAATAATGTTACTTATTTATTTACTTACATAGAATTTTAAGCATTGTTGTTACTAACATAAGTCTATTACTTTTATTATTGTGATTTGTGATGTTATGTTATGGATTTTAAATCTGAAATAAATAATAATTAATATTAAAGTCATCTCCCGTGTCT
Organism: Teleiodes luculella; assembly: GCA_948473455.1. Lineage (NCBI taxonomy): Eukaryota > Metazoa > Arthropoda > Insecta > Lepidoptera > Gelechiidae > Teleiodes > Teleiodes luculella. The sequence goes on from OX419607.1 coordinate 3,761,010, forward strand.
ACTAGCGTACCTACTAAGTCACAGAAATCGCATAAACATTTTTACGTACATGTAGCGCGTTGATGTCTTTTATACGACAAGTAATGCAAAATTAACAACACGGTATTATATGTACTCGTAGTACATTCTGTAGTATAAAATAGATATAATATCTTTATTGGAATTATATCTATTTTGTACTACAGACTTTTTCAATTCCCTTGATTACAAAAAATTGCATAAAATAATATATTATATAGAATTTTGTAAAAATATCTTTATAATTATGTAAAATATAAATTCATAAATCTGTAAAATTATTTTGAAATGATGCAACGCCTGTAGAGTTTCTTCCGGCGAGTTATTCTCCTTAGAAGACAGCGATATTTTTGACCTCGCCAGAAAAACTACAGAAGGAAAAGTGTAGTTATGCAAAGGTTTTATGTATTTCCATTAGTATGTAGTCTTTATTTTTCAGGTCATCGGTCCATTTCCACGCTACGCTTGCTAATACGTGGTCTCCATTCAAGAACCTTTCGAGTCCAACGCTCATCCGTTCTGCGACAGATGTGACCAGCCCACCAAAAAGGTGGCTGGCGGTAACTGGATAATAGCAGCGGAGGATAGCGTATTTTGGCGCACACTTGAGGAGGCCTATGTCCAGCAGTGGACTGGTACGGGCTGATATGATATGATGTAGTCTATTTACATTATTGAATAGCCTCAACCCGCTTAATCTTTTCTGTGCGCTATTTTCCACCTAAAGGCAATAAGGCCGTCTTTTGACTCTTAGATTAGATCTAATCTATTTTGGTGTCTATAAAATATATTGTATTAACCTTAACTTATAAAATGAGTTCTAAACCATTTATTTACGTACGTATACCTTTTTTATAGACTTATATTCTGTTTGTTCGAGGCTTTGGCGCGTTGTTTTAAAATTGATAAGAAAATCTTTTTAAAGGCAGACGCGATGATCGCTTGGTCCGAATAATCAAAGAAACGCAGGTTCGAATCCAGCTCTAGGGCAAAAATATTTTTTCGAATTATACTTTAAGAAGAAGGTAAAGGGTACCTTTCAGGTACCTAGTGACAGAAGAAATAAATGTACCATTTTGTAATTAAAATGCAGACTTCTATATAAAAGTACAATCAAGTGCAAGGTAAGCTGAACACTGCAGCACGACTCTATTTCTTATTTAATAGACATAAAAACGGTGCAAAGTCCAAAGTAATAATAGCTTGACGTGTTCTTGATTGTATCTATTACTTCCAGTTATATTAAGTTTTCTGCATAGTCGCTAATACCCATATCGAGGAATTTTGATAGCAAATCCATGCATATGATTGATGTAGAACCATTTACGGGTTACTATCGACTGCGGTGAGCTATTTAATCATTGCTAGCTATTCGCCCGTAGCTCCGCTCGCAAAGTTTTTTATTTTAGTACAAAATATGGATGAACATTATGTTTACGTTGTAACAAATTACATACATTACCTATCTTTAGGTATCAAACATCTAGTAGTTATTCCCGTAGGAATTAATGTTTATTCATGTAAGGGAGTGAAGCTTTTTCCGGTGGTGCCAACCATAGAGGTAGATTTTTTTTATAGTCCCAACTACAACTTTAGGTGTAGTCGTTTTACTAGTCATGTCAGAAGTTGAAGGCGGCTCATTAATTCTGGCACCAGGGTTGATAGGTTAACATCGAAATCCACACGATAAACAAGCATGTGTTTAAAAACAACAAAAACAACAAAAACTTTAATAAAATGTATAAACTTATAATACTTAGGTCCTTTCAGCAACTAGGAAAGAGCTGATAATCTTCAAACGGCTGAAGATATTTTCTCAGATCATAGCTACGAATATTCTCGATTAAATACACCTTGCAAACAAAAAAAAACTAGATCGAAATCGCTACATCCGTTGATCTACGATGCCACAGACAGACAGACAGACACACACGTTAAACTTATACCAGTCCTCTTTTTCGTCGGGGTTAAAAACTTAACAGACAGACAGAGCATCTAAAATAAGTATTAGTATGTAGGTATGGCATGTGTTGTATTCGCTCGTGAGTCTGACAAATTGATGGCTGGTGGGGATTTCGCAAGTATACTGGAACGCCGCTGTAATAATATTAGAGCATGTTGTGCGTTAGAGACTGTGTGTCGTCGGTGGCGTAGTGGCTAAAGCAGTTGACTTCCATTCGCGAGGCTCTTCTGGTTCAGGCCTCGGCATATACCAGTGTTTCCAATCAACATCTAACAGCCTCCGTGGTTGGTCAAAGGTTCGCCTGACGTTACGGAGGTTCCGGGTTCGAATCTCGGCGGGGAACTTGTCTTACAATTATATATCACTTTGTGAGACTTTCGACAGTTTGGTTAAGACATTGCAGGCTGAATCACCTGATTGTCCGAAAAGAAAGATGATTCCGTGTTTCGGAGGGCACTTACGTTGGCTATGATTTATGGATATAGTCGTTACAGGAGCCATGTCAGAAGCCTTAGGCTGCTCAATAATTTTGACACATGACAGGGTTTGTGAGGTAAGTTAAACTCGAAACCAACACGAAAAGCAAGTGTTTCAATTTTTTTGAATTAATAAGTGCGTTTATTCGACGCTCTTGAAGTGTAGGTTAACATCGTGAGGACACCCTACACCCACCTGCGTGGAAATGAAAGGTTGTGTGAGAAGTTGACCAACCCGCACTGGGCCAGCGTGGTCGACTAAGGCCTATTCATCCTGATTTCAGGGTATGGATGGAGAGGGAAGGGCACCAAGTACCCAAGACTACTGCGACCCATGGTGGATCTATTGTAGTCGGCCCTACAGGGTAGGGTCGAGCCCCTTGGGGGGACTATTATGAGCTGTTAACGAACGTACGAGAACCAAAGTGTCCAGCCGCATGCGTTGGCTTCTGTACCATGTAAACAAACTAGAGTAAAAGCGTCACGGTGACCCTGACCTTCCCAAAATCAGATGAATTACGTCATTATGAAGATGCATCCAGGGCAAGGGCGTTATATAAGTAGGTATATTCTTACTGTTAATAGAACACACATTCCCAATTTACTAATGCTCAATCAAAACCAGCATACGACTCAAAAAACAAAAATAAATTTACCAATACCAAACACGCTTCTCTAAGAACTCTTCGAACAAACTTCCATCACACAACTGCAGATGAATATTTGTTAATCATTTGATTGGCAATTTTACGTTTACTGTACGTAAAGTGTTCTTTTGGTACAGTTTGTATGGAACATATTGATAGGCAAGTTGAAGAATAAGTTTGTGTAGTAGGGGTATTGTTTGTCGTAGCTCGTGAACATGCAATGTCATTTAGTGACAAAAGTTGCACTAAATTGTTCGGTGACACCAAAATTGTTTAAGATTTTTTCCTTTAGGTACTTAAATCAATCACTATACTTTATAAAACGGCAAATATCCCGTTTTTAATCCAGGATAGTTCGTTAAACCAATCAGTTGTTTTTTTTAAATAAGCTTATATAAAAAACAGAGTTGGTGGTGCCTATTTTTAGAATTTTCAAGACGACATATGCCTCTTCTGGGCTTTAAAAAAGTATTTTTGATGCCTTTTCTGGTGCTAGAATTGCCTGTAGCCATTCAGCTTCGTAACACATATCGTCTCATCTAGCACCTCTGCAACTGGTACTTTTGTTCGGCGATTTATAGGCGGGAAGTAGTAGGTATCATAACTATTTAATCTGTGGTATAGGGTGAAGCTTTATTAGTCGTACTTTTTGGATAATAAGCATAGGTCAATTAAAATAAAGGTAGGTATTTTTAACAGAAATTAAACATTTAGAGTTAGACTAATTCATAATGGTGCGAAAGTATGATTGTTTAAATTTGTTTGTCTTTCATTCACAATAAAACTAACCAACGGATTGAACACAGGTCAACTAATAATTTATAACCTAGCCTTTGATCACAGAATTTATAATAAAGCAATATGATTTGTGGTTCTGGGATAATTGGTTAAGCAGATTTTTTGTCTAGAGACTCTCACTACTATTAATCGGCGATGTATCTGACCATTTAACCGTCATCAGTGCAACCAGCCCTCATTTAAGATAAGGCCGCGCTCTAACGACTTATCGTGTGCCGTGAAAGGACGGCACTTGTCACTGTCTTCCAAGCTATTCGATTAATGGGATAATAGATAAACTGGTGTGCAGTCCGCCTTATTTCGCAATATCGGTGAGCTATAAAAAAGAAGAGCCTTACCTACTTATTAAAGAGCAGTGGGCACTGAATTTTCTTTTTCTTTTATATGCGGTTACAGAAATACTGCTCCCGCCGCCGTTCTTGATAATAATGTTGTTTACCGGCTAAAGGCTTCTGAAAAAGTTGAGTGGCCCATTAAGACATGACAATCTTCTTAATTTTTTGTCATTCATTATAATTTTATTGATGATTGTAATGAATAGTTTTTAATTGTTCTTCTGGTGCATTGTGAATCTGCTGAGATGCAAATCTGGTAGGTGAACTGCTCCAGAAAGTCGAGACGTAGAATATAAATAAAAAAAATGTGGTAGGCATAGAACACGCCTTATCAAGTATGTACCGTAAGCACGGGTATGCACAGTCCGAATATCTTCAGCGCATTCGTTTAGTAGGAAATGGTTATCGGAGCTGATTGTTTTTTAATAGGAGAACATTGTGAAATGTGCAGTGATAAGTTGCAAACATGACTTGAGGAACAAATCCAAACAGAAACATGTTATTGATTTCACCGCCCATAGAACATCTGCTTACGCTTGACACAAAGGCAGCGGAGCGGTGCGCGTGCTCTATGTTTATTTCTCTAAGGTCCAGACTCCAGACCCCACCATGCGATGAAAAATACGAGTAAACCCTTAGACCAATGCGCAATGGCCATCCGTTTCTCCGTCCGGCTTCTACGAAAAAAAAAAATCTGACCAAAGGAATATATTTGTTTAAAATATATTGGATCAAAAATTTTACAATTTGAAAAGCAGTAAATACAATCAAACATTTATTGCATTAATGACTGATATTCAAGTTGTCATATCAAAAAGCAGTACTATAAATCCTAGGATCACAATTTTTTCTTGGGCCCTTTCGATGTTACTAGCACTGAACGCTTGGTACCACTCTTCTTTGGAAATAGGGATTAGAGCGAAAGTGTGAAATAGATAGTAATCATCATAATAATTGATACTGCTATGTTGTATCACTTTTAATGCAGCTGCATGAAAAATTTCAATATAATGTTTTTTACTTCTTGTTACTCCAAAATTAAACACTGAATCTCCCTTCTCATCATGAACGTTATCCTTGACAACAATAATGCCCCTATGATTGAGTGCTCCTCGACACCTTAATAACAGTTGAATGCAATCTTCATCACTCATATATGTCAGCACCCCTTGGATCCAAATGAAATCATAATTCTTGTCTGGCTTGAAATCCTGAAGTTTAGTTCTGTATGCTAAACCAAGTTTGTCATGATGCTGTTCACCTATCGCATCTAGAGCTATGTCAGTATATTGTTCATTCTGGTCTACCAGGTCGACCTTATCAAATATATGTATTAGTATGTTTTTAGTTACACGACCGTTTCCGGATCCACAGTCTAACGCCATTTTGGTGTCTGGCGGATTTTCTATCGCGAAAATTTTTTGGATGAATTCTGTGGAGTCGTCGATGTCTACTGCAGAAGCATTACCCTCGGCCACCAAGTTTTGGTCCGTTGGCGCGAGTGAGGCAAAGTAATCTTTAATTTTGTTGTAGAATGATTCATTGTAGTATACCCAATCATCAGCAAGTATGCATTTCTGTACGTAGAATATAAAAAATAAACTTTGCAGTAGAGACATTATTTATGTTAATAATAATAACATTTTTAAAGATAGTACCTATTAAATTTTAAATTCTGACACTGACTGCAGTGTGTCTTTGAAGCAGAGTTGAAGTTTGAGTCATGCATGCATAGTAAAGAGCAGGTAAAGAGGCTAGTCTGCGAAAATCTGCGTGCTTCGTTAACAATGAGTATAGCTTTTGAGCTCTGGTCTTATCTTGAGATAAGTATGCAAAAACCGATGACCGGATTCCTCCACTAAGTGTTTGGCCACAGCTTCAGACGACACTCGGTACGAATAACGAGGCGATGGTATGGCCCTCAAGTCCGGTGAAGCTTGATTTGGTCGTACCTTTTAGACACAAGCATAGGACAATTTAAAAAAGTTATCAAAGCGTGACAAGCTTATCGCCCGCTCTTGCATACGTCTGGTATTTGCTCATGTGTAAGTTAGAGTATTTTTTTTATACTTAAGTAAAAATTAAAAACAAAAAGATTCGTGTTCCGTATAGTTTTCACTTTTATTTAAAATAGTATGCAAGTAGTACGCTTACAGACGGTATCCGTTAAAAAAGTAATATCTTACACGCATTACTAATCCCGAATAAACTTTTCTCGGAAAAGTTAAAGTGACACACTGCTAGGTATTTAATAAAGTAATACGCAATTTGTTGGGACAATGATTTTACAAGTATGGTAGAACTTACGGTAGTAATTTGTTACTCGACTAGACAAGAATCGACGGCCCCGTAGCCTGATTGCTAGTATACCTAAGAAGCACAAGGTTGCGGGTTCTAATCCCGCCCAGGGCAAACATTCGTGTGATGAGCACTTGTTCTTGCCTTGTGTCTGGATGTTGTTTACTTATTATGTCATTGTATGTATAGTATGAGTATAGATGTCTGACACCCATTGTACAGGCTCTGCCTAGTTTGGAGTCAGATGGCCGAGTTTAAGATGTCCTCACCATGGATTTTATTAGTACTACCGTACCCCACAACTTTTTTTTATTTTTAATACTATGACAGCAAAAAGAAGTATTTTAACTGTTACACAAATTAAAAATAAATACCAAACATTGTCCAATAATTATTTTATCTTGAGCTGTGTCAACATTGCTAGCACTGAATGTTTCGTACCATTCTTCTTTGGGCATGGGTATAACAGCAAATGAGTGAACGGGCAGAAACTCATCTTCAATTTCATCTTCATCAATGTAATGTTTTATAACTTTTAGGGCAGCTGCATGAATGATATCCACGTAATGTTCTTTAGGTCTCTGTATTTGAAGATGGCCTACCATCGATTTTGTGTCCCAAACAGTATCTTTGATGACAATAATTCCTTTAGGATTGAGTGCTCCACGACACCTTATTAGTAGTTTTATAGATTCTACGTCACCCAAATGTGACAGCACGCCTTGGATCCAAATGAAATCATAATTCTTGTCTGGCTCGAAATCCTGAACTTTAGTTCTGTATACTAAGCCAAGTTTATCATGGTACTGTGCACCTATTGAGTCTAGAGCTATGTCAGCATATTTTTCATTCTGCTCTACCAAATCGACCTTATCAAATATATGTATTAGAATATGTTTAGTAACACGGCCGTTACCGGCACCACAGTCTAAGGCCATTTTAGTTTCTGGCGGATTGTTCATAGCGAAAATTTCTTCGATAAAGGTTCTGGAGTTCTCGAGGTCTACTGCAGAAGCATTACCTTCGGCAACCATGGTTTCGTCAGTTGGAGGGTTTCGAGCATAATAATCAATCACTTCGTTATACACTGATTCGTCAATTTTAAGCCAATCATCGCCATGTGATATCTCAAGAAAGAAACATTTATGAATATTCAATATTAAAACCAAAATCCGAATTATAATCTTCATTGAAGCTATTACATTTTATCGAATTATGGATATGTAAAAGGATTTGTAATTATAATACTTGATGATGAAGACAGTTTAATTTAAAAACTTAATAATATATAACAACATTTTAACAAAAAAATTAAACCTCCGTAAAAACTTAAAATAAAAAAACAGTGAGTGAACAATCAATCGTCCCCTGTTTTCTTACTCTTAGGATTAGATTCTTTTTTTCAAATGTTTAAGAGACTAATTTCAATAATACCCCTTTACAAAAAATAATTCAAAAATCCACAGTACGGTGTTACTTATAACATCCTTGTAAAAATCAGAATATTCAGTGAAAACTTGTGCATCATACATAAAAAAACATATAAGCATTGAATTGAAACCGTCCTCCGTTTTTCGTCGGTTAAAAATAAAGAGTACATAAATATTCAAAATGTCAAAGAAAAATGAATGAAGTGTGTGTCACTTCAGAATAGCGAAACGCGGCTCCTTCGCGGCTCCCATCTCTCTGAGTGTAACCCAATCGCTTTAGAGAAGCGGCTCTTCAAATCTCTTTGGTGTAACCACTAGTACATACTATATTTATTCTGTGGTGTAACTATGAATGAATGAAGGTTTGACACAGACTACAATTTTATTATTCTTCTTTAAAAAAAATTTAACACCATCGATACAAACAAACGCGCAAATCTGCAAACGAAACAATAGGTAGAGCTTAGAGTATAAATAGAAAAAAATCTGGGAGATTGGTAGGTACCTATACGTTTCTAGACGACCTTTCTTGTAGTCAAATTTTTGTAAAATTCATTGCCAAGAATTATTATTATGCATAGAGTTAAAAAGTTATATATACGCTCATGTATAGTATCGATTTACATAAACAAAGAGATGACTCATTCATACGACGACCAATCTTAGAGAATAAATATACATAGAGCACGATCGTTGTTCGAATAAAAACACCTTCACTCAAGTTTATTTGTTTTACAAAGTGTATGACTGATTCATAATTTAGTGTGGACATTTTGGACAAAGATGATGGTTCAGGGGGTACTTTGCATATTAAGGAGATTAATTGTGAAACTTAATTTCTGCCAGTTTAAGGATTTTTTGGCTTCTATAGCTATTTTCATGTTATTTAAGATGAATCAATTTGTTGTTATTAACTACTTTGATCTTACAAAGGTTTTCCTGATTCTTTGTCGATTACTTTCAACGTAGCATCAACGTAAAATCCTACTTTGATAATTTCCGTCGCTGTCAGTTCATTGCTTATTCCACCATCTCTCATCACATTTTCAATGGGAGGACCCCAAAAATGATGGTCTTTGTAAGGCTTCTTAAAATTAACGGCTAGGTTACCTCTCAACGCAGCTTTATAAACGATTTCAATCTCTAAGGATCCTCGATTTGCCGACAAAATCGCTGTCACATGCTGTCCCGGTTGTAGTTCGATTTCAATACCACTGGAAGCACTAATGGAGATGGTTTCCGATCGCTCTTCACTCTCGCCCCAACTGCTACTGAATGAGAATTCAGTTGTATCTACCATTTTCCCCAACAACACATTTACTTCAAATTCCACTTCTTGGGACAACGCAATCTCCTTATTTCTCACCCAACTTGTCGTTAAAGTATTCTCAACTGTTTGACTTATTCCTGTGTTTACCTTGATAGTGTTATTGTTATTGAGAGAATTCGCAAAGTCCTGAGACGATATTATAGTTTTTTTTTCAGTGACACCTTTTATTCGAGCAGATTTCACTGATAAAACCCTTTTGATCTGTTCCCAGTTGTACATTTTGTATAAATCTCCCCAAGGGGTAGGGCTTCTTATAAACACATCTTTGGGTTTCCTACCGTAGTGTTTTCTGACTGCTTCTTTTAGATTTTCATTTGTTATCTTGAATTGTTCAATTTCATGGTCACTCACGATTTTGGTGTCACTACCTGCACAGTTTATTATTATGTCACTAACGTTAACTCCACTTTTTATGTCAATAGTTATTTTTGCACTAATAATTTGAACTCCAAGAATTAAAACTACACCTAAAATTACACTTTTTGCTTCCATGTTCCCAGATATAGAGATTAAAGTAAAAATATGTTTTATGTATAGCTCTACAGATGCATGAGTGACCAATTTATAGTTAAGATAAATGAGTCGGGCGGGTCAAAGCCAAATACTATTCTAGATGATAACACATTTTATATTCAAAACAATAAAATATGTGTGGTATGCATACCTATATTCAGCAATTGATAATTTTGGTTCGCGTGCTAATAGGTAGGTAAGGTACATATGTATTTTCTTAACGTGTGGAGAGTCAAAATCAGCTGAAAAGGCTTTAAGAAGAACATTAGAAATGCTATAAATGCTTTGTTCACATAATGCTCAGTTAATTTCTCATAAGTTCTTTTTCTGTTAAGTTCTCTTATACTTGAGAACAATAATACTTGAAAGTGAGTGCCTTAGTTGACCACCAATAGCCTTATACCAGATGACCATTATATCAGATATCTAGTACTTTTAAGTGTTTTTACTTATACTTACTTTTAGATTCTCGCTATCAATAACGCTCGCCCCACGTTACAGAGGTTTCGGTATCCCATCCCTTTCTCTAATCTGAATTTCCAATCTCTTTAGGAGACTCCTCAGTTTAGTTAAAACATCGCAGGTTGAAACACCTGATTGTCCGAATAGATAATTTCGTGCTTCGGAATGCACGTTAATTCGTTGGTCCCAGCTTTTAATTACGACTTATGTTAGGCAGCTCAGCAAATCTTACACCCAGACGGTTGATTCAATTTATGTCCCCACCGGGGGGCTAGGGGGCTCAATTTTTTGTTGTTGTGTGGCCTATTCACGCACGATACTGAACGATTGCTCAAAATACCTATACGCTCTGATTTCAAAGTAAAGAAACCCTGTGTCACAGATTAATAAATAGCCTGTATAGTGTAATCTTGACCTTAGTGGAGATAAATAGGTGAACCAGCAAGATAAAATAATAACTTGACACAGTAAATATAATGCGCAATGCAAAGCGACCGAGCGAAGTAAAATAAAGATTTTAGATCAAAATAATACTTGTGACGAGAAATCGATTTCAAACAATTTATTATTTTAGTATAGGTATAATATTGTGGAATTTACAATAAGTGCAACTGTGAACATAGAAAAATTTCTAAAGTGTAAAATTATGAAAAAAGTGCTACTTATAATTTTTTATTCTATACTAATTGAAGCACGAATCAAAGTCGACATCGTAACGGGTTCCAATCTGAAAGACGCTAAAATAATTGTCTCCGGAGTTGATAATAAATTAATAACTGACAAAGAAATTGGTCTTTACAATTTTACAAAGGAAAATTTAAACAGAGGGATCAGAATTGAACTTGGGAAGGCTCCAGACAATGTTTTCTGGCAGGACCCCACCCCGTACGGTAATCTTTTCCAAAAATTTAAATGGCCACAAGTACATCGCAATGTCAGAGCTGTAGACGCGAAAATCATATATTTGGGGAATACTAACACGGTTTTCAATGTCATGAACTATATAAACAATTATGATAATGAAACTATCGTTTACACGCTTAATGAATCGAAAATTCTTGAAAACACAATAACTTCAAGCTGGTCTAAAAAAGGGCTTTTGAATGACACTATACATTTCGATGTAAACTTGACTTTCAACAATAAAAAGAAACGTTCATATGAAGATACGTGGGGAAACGATTCATCTATATATTTTGATGTTCCTTTTGGATTGTCAGATGGTAACAAAACCTTGGTTGTAAAGCCTGGCCAAACAGTGACCACTAAATTATCAGGGCAGAAAACGATAATTTTAATTCAGATTGAGTATTTGGCTAAATTGAATGGAAACCTAGTGTTGGACTATGATTACTTGTATGGAAAGTATCATTTTTATTCACCCACAGTGAACAATATTATGAAGGCGGCAAATATGAACAACGAGATAAGAACGACGCAATTGATCGAAGTGGGATGTCAGACGGACCCGAGACTGGAAGTATATGATAAAGATACCGGCAAGAAAGTGCAACTCATCGAATACCAATACCATACGAAGAAATTGAAAAATACATATTATACCAAATCAATAAAACGTAAATAGTTAAATCATTTTCTTTTATAAGAACACCTATCAACGACAATCTTTCCTCCCCCTCAGGCTTGGACTAGAGGAATGGTGAAGCTAGTAGGTATGCAGTAGCTGATTGAGCAAGGATCCAAAGAAAACTGGACGCAAGAGCGCATCACGAATGGCATTTGAAAAATTCAAAGTTTATTTTTAAGTCGAACGAAGGATTATACTCGTACATAATCCATCATGGATTATACTCGTATTACCTGTAATTTACTTACTTACTTACTTACTTACCTACATTACATTTTTGTTCCATACTCTTTTATTTTAACATTTGCATACCTATTAGACTGCTTTCGGTAGAAATCTATTGGCTTAAATGATACAGTTTTTTTTTGTATAGGTACACCGTTCCGGTAGGGAAGGCCCGCGTTGCTCTAAGGGTATACGAGTACCTACCTACTAGGAATCATATAGGTAGTGTAGGTATAGGAAAAAATAAGTATTTTTAACACCCGACGAAAAAGAGGGGTGTTATAAGTTTGACGTGTGTGTTTGTTTGTCTGTGGCATCGTAGCTCGTAAACGGATGCATCGATTTTGATCTAGTTTTTTTTTTGTTTGCAAGGTGTCACAATCGAGAGTGTTCTTTCTTAGCCATGATCCAAAAAAATATCTTCAGCCATTTGAAGATTATCAGCTCTTTTCTAGTTGTTGAAAGGATCAAGTAACGGTTTTGTGTCGGGGGTTATAATTTTTTGTGTTATTGTCTTTGTCTTCGGATCATAGATCTAAACTTTCACCCCTGCCCTGCCATAAAGAAACGTAAATTACGAGCTTGCATTCCGCTTTTTCTCTGAACTCCCTCGATGAGCGCGATGAGCGGTCCTGAATCTTCAGTGCCGATTTCAACAGTCACGCAGCACGTGCATGAAGTGCAGATGAGTCCTGACCTTCCAGCTTAGATCTACCTATATATAGTGATGGTCTATGATTATGGAGATTCGTGCGAAGTGCGCAGGTTTTCCCTGCTCTTATTAGGTTACAGAACTTACAGAAAATTAAGAGCAGAAGTAAAAAAATCTTTATGAAATAGAATGCAAAAAAAAGGCACAACAGCGTCAACATCAAATCAAAAGATTTAATTTTGGTTGATGAGCATAACAAAACGCTCGAGCGCGTAAGTGAGTGAGTGACCACGACAACTAAACGCAATTAAAAAAACTAATGTCAATGTCAAATGCCTACGTCAAAAGTTCGAAGGTTTCGATTTGTTTTCTTCTCCCATTTGAATTTATTTTATGTATTTTAATCATTTTATACTGTAGCAGATTAATAAACTTGATAAATGATCAGTGATAAACATGTTAGTCTAGTTAATTTAGATTAATTCGTGTTCGTCCTTTACATACGATAAGTTTATATTATTTGTCACATTCAGTCGTTTGTCGCGTTTGTCGCAGTAATATACGCATTGCCACTGCATTCTGTTTCATTTAATTTACTAATATATCTGTTTTCATCAGTTTGTGCTCATAACATGACAATTTTAATATAGTTTTTGTGTTGTAATAATAACCTAGCTTATAATTTGATGTGTATTGTATTAAATTGTAAAATGGTTGAATTTGTTGGTTTACTCATCTGTGTGCCTTGTTGGATAATCGCGTAAGTAATTCACGTAATTTAATAACTGAAAATTAATATAATCTATGAAAGTTTTACTTAAAATTTCCACTTTTCATTCCAAAAATGTTCATCACTTTATAGTCCTACATAACTTGTATTAAAGTATATATTATTAAATAAATAATTCTATGCTAATTTAGTTCCACTTGAGCAATAGAGTATAAATTTAAAGCATGAAGTTCTCTGATTAAATTAATTTGGTTTACAAATAACTAAATAAGTAGGTAATGTATTAACCAATAACTTAAGAATAGACCAAGCTAGTATTATAATTTTGAATGACATAGTATTAGATATTCTTTATTGAAACCAAGAAAAAGTCATAAAAAAAACAAAAAATATAAAACACAACTCAGCTTCCTGAAGTTGACTCTCTGACCCAGAAAACTGAACCACTTTTGTCCTGCAAGTTTTCTGAAATTGCAATTTCTTTTTCACTTTTTTTACATACAAATTGATTTGGACAGCTGATTAACTTGTATGAGAAGTTAAAAAATCATAATTGCGATTTCAGATAACTTATTATTTGATTAACACTTTATAAATTATAATAGAATTATGTGTGACTTTTCCATTGTGAAAGGATTATTCCTGTTGGCGGTATTTAGTTAAATAGTGATGTAAGTATTGGGAGAAGTTCTTTAAATTTTCCCCCGAGTAGCTCATTTGTGTCTACTAAACTACTCCAGGTTGGGACAAAGTAACAAATAAAATAAATAATAAAGGGTGTTAATTGATATTGTACAATTATACAGGGTGCTACTAGCTGGTGCTTCAATAACAGCGGGACTGTTCTTCATTCACGTGGCAGTCGTGCCACTCTTGTTTAAATACTCTAAGACATTCCGCCGGGGACTCATCTTTGCTAATTTTGGTAATATATATTTTTATTTTCCTCTAAAATTGAAACGGTTTTTTTTTACTTGTAGTAGATAATATGAATGCTCCTTATTGCAAACTAGAATACACACAAACAGAAGTTTAATTTTTTTATAATTTTTTTAGCATTCAATATATATTTTATTATTTTAATATTATTGTAATTTGATTTTTAGTTTATTAAATTAAATTATTTTAGTTTATCCTCCAACACAAATTTACATTCCTCGTTATCCTTTGTGTGTGTGTGTGTGTTGATGTCCTATGGTACCCCAGTGGTACAGAGGGCCTTTAATAGTGTAAAAATAATAAACAGGCTACAAGTGATAAGGCCACCTTTGCACACTCTATTAACCTGTTCTGTCAACGCATTTGTTTCCTTCATGAGCAATACATTGTTTTTTAATTTATTTCTGAAACATATTCTTTTCTACCTTTGCACACTCTATTAACCTGTTCTGTCAACGCATTTGTTTCCTTCATGAGCAATAAATTGTTTTTTAATTTATTTCTGAAACATATTCTTTTCTGTATTTGGGTAATTCTCATTCTCGCTTCTCAAAATTGATAAATAAGGGTACTCTTCTTTTTAGTTAATCTGATGATGGATTTTGGTAGTTCTGGTAATGCTGTATGAGGTAAAAATACTCACCGAGCTCGCAGCCCTTTATGTACTTAGTTATAGGGGTTTAAAAAAAATGGGCATCCACAATACAATACAATACAATACAATTATTCTTTATTGACACCAATACAGAAAACACATAAGTAATACAGTTCATAAACAAAATTGAGTCAATAGGCGGCCTTATTGCTAAGGTAGCAATCTCTACCAGGCAACCTAAGTTTAAGAAAATCGTTTGAATGGAGTAGTGCATTGCGGGTTGGCGGCATAAATAATAGTATGTTTAAGATAAAATACATACAAATAGTATTTACATAAAATACTTAACATTAAACTAAATAGTAATACGTAGATACTTATATAATACAATATCACTAATATATAACTATGAATATACTAATACATAACTATCATAACTAAAATATAGGAAACAAGATGTTATTTAGGATGAGGAGACTGATAGATAATGCGCTTTAACACGCATTTTGAAGGACTCGAGCGACGGGGAGCGACGGATGGATTCGGGCAGCTTATTCCAAAGTCGTATAGCCTGAACTTGGAAGGATTTTGAGAAGGAAACGGTAGTATGAGGAGGTATGTCGAGGGAAAGGTTTTTAGTTGAGCGGAGAGTTTGATTTATAGCGTACGAACGGAAGGCAAAGAGGTCTTTCAGATAAGGAGGAGTTTTAGGATTGTACAGAGCAGAATATAAAAGAGAAAGAATGTGGCAGTCTCTACGATAGCGGATGGGTAGCCATTGAAGTTTGGAACGATAACTGGAGACATGGTCAAATTTCCGCAGGCCAAAGATATATCGAATACATAGATTCTGCAGACGCTCTAACTTGTTAAGAAGTTCCACGGTTAAGTCAGGGTAACAGACGTCGGCATAATCCAAGATAGGCATGAGAAGAGAATTGGCTAGAGACACTTTGGTTTTAGTCGGTAATAAATTTTTAAGTCGTTTGAGCGAACTATACGCAGCAAACACCTTCCTACTGACATCGCAAACTTGTGGTTTCCAAGAAAAACAGCTATCGAATATGACTCCGAGATTTTTAACTTTATCACTATATGGTATTTGAACTCCGTCAAAGATAACTGGTGGTAGTGATTTGCAGTCAACACGGGTGACATGCCAGCGACTGCCAATAATAATTGTTTGAGATTTCGCCGGGTTAACTCTGAGGCCATATGAATGGCTCCAGAGAGCAATGCTGTTGAGGTCAGCGTTAGTCTTAGCAATCGCATCAGCAAGATGTGAAACGGGGGCTTGCGAGTAAATTTGGAGATCGTCTGCATACAGGTGATAAGAAGAGGTAAGGGAGAGAGTAATAGAGTTGATAAACAGAGCAAATAGGAGAGGGGACAGAACGCCACCCTGCGGTACGCCAGCAGTTGTATCGCACCACGTAGAGAAGGTTTCTTCAATACGTATGCGCTGTCGGCGCCCATACAGGTAACTATGAAACCAGTCAGTCACTGAAGGAGATATATTAAGAGAACTCATCATCGCCAGGAGGATATCAAAGGAAACCGTATTAAATGCATTACTGAAATCAAGAAGCGTTAGAACAGTCAACTTCTGACTGTGGTCAACGCATCCACGGTAGTGACCTTGGTCCCATGGAAGTGACATTCCCATACATTAATCCATCCATGGAAATGAAATTTTACAGAGAAGTAATTCTTTAGGTAAATATTATAATAATACTACTAAATTATAAGATGAACTTTTATTAGTATCAGTGTTGGTATGCTAACAGCTATCTTTTTATGTGTCTCAATTATTCAGTATAAATAGAAAATCCGGTCAAGAGTGAGTTGAACTCGTGTGGACAGGCTTCCCCTCCCGCCTCCGCGTGTCGCCCTCAGGAGGCGTCGCTTGGCCGTCTTCCGTATGCCCCAACAACACCTTAGATCTGTTCAGGGATGCAGGTACAGAACAGAATGTCACGATAGGATAACTACGGCTATAGTGTTACACCGTAGCCCAAGACTATCCCCATCCATCCGCCTCTCGTATTCTGACGTACCCTTCACATCGCCGAGGATTCTGGTTCGGCCCCGCAGTTTTCCCACTTCTCTTGAATTTGCAGAGATTGGTGGTTGATTGTCAATTTGAATTATCTGAGCCTAATATCTCCTATCTTGGCAGTGAGATCAATGGATACTCTGCCGGGAAATGAAGACTGGTCCACACTCCAAGCAGCCTGGATACGGATCCAGGCTGCTTGGAGTGTGGACCAGTCTCCACCCCATGGGATGGCTCTGCCAAGTATCAGCTGGATGCCCTGGAATCGGTGGACCGTAGAGCTCGGAGACTCATTGGCGATGACCAACTTCCTAAGACCAAGCTTCAAAGCTTGGAGCATCGACGCAAAGTTGCCAGCCTCTCGGTTTTTTATAAAGTGTGTCATGGGGAATATTCTCAGGCACTCTACGAACTTATCCCTCCAACCACATTCGGTTACCGGAATACGCGGCGCCATGGAAAATACCACCCACATCTGGTCGAATTCCCTTGGTTCGCACCAAACGTCTTCATTTTTGGTGCGTACGGCCAGAGAGTGGAATTCTCTCCCTGCATCTGTTTTCCCGGAATCGTACAACCTGCGTGTCTTCAAGTCGAGAGTGAATATGCATTTTCTGGGTGAGCGTGTTCTTTCATCGGAGACGTCGCCGCTTTTCACCAAGTGAGACTGTGGTCAAACGCAATCCCATGGCATCTTGAGGACAGAGTTTGGTTGAATGGGATTTTTCATCGTTGTGGACCACCACTTTCAGATCAGTTTGTACCGCTTCCTGCGAGCCTACCCGCCGGACATAGACTACCATGACCAATCTGGAAGTCTTTAAATATACTCCGGTCTCAGGTTGGCCGGAGCAAGGAAAATATGTTCAGGTGGGGACTCTCGGGAGGACCCTAATATGGAATATACCTATGAGTGGGATGATGGCGCAGTCTATAGTCCACCTGGTGTCCTGCAATGCCTGCCCTGCCACCTGCTCGCAGCAGGACCAGATGGATGCCACAAACAATGCAGTTTAAGTGGTTAAATTCTGGATCACAATGATCTAATTCAGATACACGAGTGATCATAATAACGGTTCCGTTTTTTGTTTTTGAAGTACGGAACCTTAAAAATAGTTAAAAACCATGCCATACACAACCAGAAACATTCACTTTCATACAAACCTTCCTCATCCACACCTTCATCCATTACAATGTTCACTTCCATGGAATATATGTCACTTCCGTGGGTGTAATTTTATCCACGGATCCATAGATGTGACACCCATGGAAGAGACATTTTGAAGATGAAGGTCAAGAAACAAAATTACAAAATCATGAATGAACATGCAAATTATTTTAGGAGTTCTTGATACAAAAACGCATCGATACAGCAAAAATGACTGCATTACTAAAGTGTTCACAGCTTTTACAAACAACCTAGTTGTGACCACTTATGCTTGACGAAATGCGAGAATAGAAAAACAAAGCTTCCATTCTTAGATAACGTGAGCTGCAGGCAGTAACCGACAACTAAATCAATACATGGTGGATCAACCCTTGCCTATGATCAAATTCGTTTGGATACATTCACAATATTTTTTTAGTTAGGGCAAGTGTGACATTCATCCATGGAAGGGACAAAAAAATTGATCACAAACTTTGTAACCATATAAAAGAAAAAAAGAAAGAGAAAAACCCCCTAAACTACTATATTTATTGAATAAATTTATTTCAAATATGATTGGCATTCTTTTTTAAGCATTTATTTTAACAGATATAACACAGCAAATTTTTTTGTATTTTGAGACAGACTGATCACACACACGGAAGGGACATTTTTCATGGTTTAAAAATTTGTGTAAAAAAAAGTATGAATGAAATGTATGTTTCTTTTTTCTGAAGTTATAGTATTTGATGTATACTTTAAAAGGACAAAGCTCATTTTAAGTGTTTAGCTATAACAGGCTCAAAAACTGCCAGTCACAGTCGAATTTTGCAAAAACGAGAAATACCCATTTACACATACATGCGAACTAGCTTTCCGCCCCACAGCTTTGCCCGCGTTTACAGTTTTTTCCCGTGGGAATGAGTTATTTACCCGTTGTAATGAGTAGCCTATAGGCTAACACATAGATGTGTTATTCTGATGTATAAGCTATATTATAGTAAAATTTCATTAAAATATATAAGTAGTTTTTACGTGAAAGAGTAACAAACATACATCCATACTTACAAACTTTCGCGTTTATAGTATTAGTAGGATTTATTGCAATTTTATAATCTTGTAATCTAGTATAAATCCACTGAAATCAAATTAATGTGATGTTAGATAGAGGACACAGTTCCGGGTGATAACTGAGTGTGAGTTATTCAACAATCAATGCATCTTCAAAACACATTTATTATTATTATTATTCAAGCTGGAATAATCATTTTCATTGTTGGTTTATATTATACTTGCTTTACGCCGCGGCTCCGCCCGCGTTAACAGTTTTTCTCGTAGGAGTGAGGAATTTTCCCATTTCCCATTTCCAATAGGCTCCGATACTTACTGAACCGATTTTGATAAAACTTGGTACAAAGATAGAATAGACTTTCTCTCTTTATACAAAGTTTTATCAAAATCGGTTCAGTAGTTTCGGAGCCCATACAATTTATTAGGAATATTTTAGGTATTTTTTTACACCTCGGTTTACATTATTGGAGTTTTAGTAAGGATCCTTAATTATTATGAAAATAAAGCGCATGTTACCCGCGGGGGGGTGAGTGTCCTTTCTGTACGGGTTAGTACTATTATATACTTCTGTGATTTCCTTCACGATGTTTTTCAATATCAACGCGTTAGGCCGTGGTCCGAGGCTCCCTTGAGCCGCCCCTAGACGCGTTGGTATATGACTTTTTTTGGGTAGAGTCTTCCGCTCCCCCGCAAGATCGGTGAAGCTTGATTGGTCGTAGCTTTTCGACACAAGCATAGGTCAATTTAAAAAAAAAGGCGTTGGTACATGACTTTTTTTGGGATAGAGTCTTCCGCTCCCCCGCAAGTCCGGTGAAGCTTGATCCGTCTTACTTTTTGGACTAAAGCATCATCATCATCATCATCTCAGCCGAAAGACGTCCACTGCTGGACAAAGGCCTCCCCCAAGGATCTCCACAATGATCGGTCCTGCGCTGCCCGCATCCAGCGGCTTCCCGCGACCCTCACCAGATCGTCGGTCCACCTCGTGGGGGGCCTGCCTACACTACGTCTTCCGGCGCGCGGTCGCCATTCGAGAACCTTTTTGCCCCAACAGCCGTCGGCTAAAGCATAGGTAATAAAAAAAAAAGAAAAGAAAAACGTCTGTGATATAGTGTGATTTGATTGGTTGTTTCAGTGCAATGGCCCCTGTTCATAGACTACGAGGACCCCTCTGCGAGTGGCATCGAGGGTGGCCGGAACCTCTCCATTGAATACCACTCCAAGATAGACAACTGCAAGATTAGGATAGGTCAGTATCTAGTGTTTCTTTTTCATTGTTTTTTTTTTTTTTAATCTTTATTTAAAAGAAAGGGTTTTGTCATACAATAACCACGTCACCCCTATCGTTCTAACTAAAATTACACTCTTCTCTTAATATATTTATACACTATTTTATAAAGCGATCTAGCCTCCTCCGAAGTGGGCGAGGCAAGAACACTGTTATAAATGCCAACATTAGCCTTATCAAGTTTAGGGTATTTACAAAAGAATGCACACCTTTCAGCTTCGACACGAATACACTCCGCTACCATGTGGAACACATCCTCCACACAATCGCACTCTGTACATTTTTCATTGTTACTTAAAGTATTTGTGGTGATATAAAAACGTGTTTTACATAATGACTCTGTCCGTACGCACAAATATTGCAAATTATCCTATTACTTTGAATAAGGCGTAGGTACATTCTAGAGCTCTGGTGCGGAGTGCGCCGGGCCTGCTTGTAGTTGTGTGCGTACTGCGTATAGACACGCGCTCTTTTGTGCGTACTACTAAACTAAACACAATATGCACACACAAGTATGGCTTGCCTGCACTCGTGAGGTAAATCGTTTGTAAGGGCCTCGTTAATCCGAACACCCAAAATTTAAAATTCGAATTATAGTATGTAGAAATTTTAAAAGGTATCTTTCATCTTCTTTCTTATTCTTCTAAATTTAAAAAAATAATTACCCCACCACAAATCCGTTACTTGATCATTTCAACAACTAGAAAAGAGCTGATAATCTTCAAATGGCTGAAGATATTTTCTTGGATCATAGCTAAGAACACTCTCGATTGTGACACCGTGCAAACAAAAAAAACTAAATCAAAATCGGCGTATCCGTTGAGGAGCTACGATGCCACAGACAGACAGACACACACGTCAAACTTATAACACCGCTCTATTTGCGCGGGGGAGGGGGCTGTTCGGATTAGCCTGGGTGCGGATTAACGAGGCCATACTGTAATAATAAGTAAGTAAGTAAGTAAGTAAGTAACTCAAACTCACTACTCTCTACTCTACTCTTACTCTACTCTACTCTACTCTACTACTCTTAGTACTCTTAGTATAATATTAGTATTTGTTCTCAGGAATATGGCACATCTTACCGAAGACGGTTTACGAGCGGCTGAAAGGCAGTTTTTCAGATGGAGCAGACAAGGAGACGCTACACCGGAGGATGGACGAGGAACTGGCTAACTCCACCACTCCCATCATGATGTACTGCCACGGTAATTTAATTAAAGACCGACCAAAGAAATAATCGTTTTAACTTTACCCCCCGTAGCCTAACTAGAACAAACACACAGACAGGTATATAAAAGCATTTTTGTCCAATCTAAAATATTGCGTGAAATATTTAAACGTAATTTATTCAGAAGTCAAAGTGAAACATTAATAAATAAAACAAAACAAAGAAAAATGTCAATCAAATAACCCGCCCCGAACCGTTCCCGGCGCAAAGGTCCCCATGACGCTAGCAGCATTACCGCGCTGAATCGCGATGGCCAACCTTTGCACCAGGAACCAACCGGAGCGGGAGTCTTGTGTGCGTTCCCTTAGCCTTTGATATGAAATAGTTGCCTATATCTTTTTAATCGAAGCGAAAAATGAAAAGCATCATTGAGCTTGGGCAGGGACTTGAACCCGCCCCTCCTGGGCTATCCGGGCCGTACACAAGCACTACCAATTGTACCACCAAGTCTCCGTACAAGCCCAACAAAATAATTTAACGCTTCAATTTTACTAGTGCTTTAGAGTGCACACAGCTCCATCTATCACAGTTATTACAAAGTATAGGTCTGTACCAAAATCTGAAAAAAATAGCGATTTTCATATGGAAACAAAAAAAAGTCATCTGTCAACTAAAATTTCGAGGAACCGTTTTTGGTTTGGCTTCAATTTTCCTTTAAAAAGTGGTGAAAATGTCGACGAAACCTTGCTAGCGTCAATTTATTTTTTCCCTTTTTGCTATCGGATTCTGTTAGACCTATAGTATAGACACTCGTGCTTTCAAATTGCATTGAAAATACCACAAGTACGATGTTGCCGACTCGATCAATAGTTTAACTTTAAGCTCAATTATTTTCATATTTCGCTTCGATTAAAAAGATATAGTAGATATACGCTAACAGACGACATCTGTTGAAAAAGCGGTTGTCTGTAAAGTCGGTTTACTGACGATAGTTGAACGTGACAACGATTGTGCCTCTTTGTCGCTCGTTCCGCGCTCTCGCTTGCACTTCAAGCCTTAAATGGAACGCCTCAGCCGCGCGGTAACGCCGCATTACGTCATGTTTTTTCGTGCGTGCAGCCGGCTCCATCAAATTATAAGACGTTGTCACGTCAAAATGAAATGGTTTAATTTGTTATTGTTTCAGGTAACTCAAATTCCCGCGGCGCAACCCACAGGATCTCTCTGTACAAGTTCTTCCAGAGGATGGACTACCACACCATAGCTTTTGATTACAGAGGTAAACATTTCTATGGTATTCTGGCGGCGCGCCACATACTACGTCTTTAGGAGAGCGACCAATTAGAAGCCGAGGCCTGAAACGCGCTATCAGAGTTTTCGCAAGACATTGAACAAATACAAGTTCCAACGAAGTACAGTTGGACCGCGGTCCCCGGGCTCAGCACCATGCCCCAAGGAAGATCTTCGCTTTGCTCCTACAGTATATATCATTCATTATCTCAGCCTGTAGACGTCCACTGCTGGACAAAGGCCTCCTCCAAGGATCTCCACAGTGATCGGTCCTGCGCTGCCCGCATCCAGCTGCAAACCAAGACCCTCACCAGATCGTTGGTCCACCTCGTTTCGGCCAATTAGATAAATGGGTATTATTATATCCAGGTTAGAGCGTCGTCGCAGAGAAGAGGGTCGGTGGCTAAGTGGTTAAGGCCTTTGACTTCCATTCGGGTTTGACCTCGGCACGTACCAATGTGTTTTCGATTTTCGAATTCATATGTACGTTTATTCGACGCTTTTACGGTGAAGGAAAACATCGTGAGGAAACCTGCACACACTTGCAAAGTAAAGCCTGAACAAAGAAACAAGAAACCTGCTCTGGCAACTAGCACACAAGCGCTATAAGAAGCGGTAAAGTAGCCGGATAGAGGATTTTAGTTACGGCATGGGCTTCTTAGTAAGAAATATAGTAGATCTATAAGCTACTAAAGATCTCTTGTAGCGCGAAATAGGCCACAAATTATACAACTATAAGTTCTGCAATAGATCTAAAGTGGCCGCTAATGTAAGTTAGAATGGCGCTACAAAAGCTGCTTGAAGGCGCTGCCATGTGCCCTAAGCGTTCAAAGTTTCTTGTGCAGCGCTTTTGTGCCACCTTCACCCTATTTCGGAGCTCGTGTATTTTTTTTTTAGAATTAACTTTCATCGCTTTATAGTAGGTTTATTGTTGATTTACTATTTTATTTTTTAATAAATTATGGATGTGAATGCGTGCGTGCTGTGTGCAGTGAAAGGAACATAACTAATAGAAATAGAAAAACTTTATTTGTAGGACATCACAACACAGAAAACAATAAGACAAAAAAATAACTACATAATTTAACACTAATACATGAAACACGAACAATACAACTACGTGCAAACATCCATCTGTGTTGCGACACCCACACAAAAAGGGCCCCACTCAGCGTAATGCCGCCGCCCGGCTGGGCCACGGCGCTGATCTTCCGTGAGTCCTAAATGGTCGCGTCACGGACGACCACAACGCAACACGTTACCCGTTATTTAAAAATAAATAAATCAATAAAATAGAATAAACTTACAATAATAAGTATAATAACTAAAAATAGATTAGGTATACATACATAATTACTGCTTATAAAAGTTGATTAATTATTATAGGTACGTACATACATAAAAATAAATTGTATAATTCTACACCAATAACGCTAGTAGTAAGATAAGATAAGCATAACTTCAACCAGGCGATTGACGACGCCTGCGTTCATTCATTTCATTTACCGCGCTGCCTCAGCGCTAGACGAACGCGTTACGTAAACGAATTTTCTATAAAAACTATCACGCACATTATACTGTGAAAAGAAGTGGTTATCACTACTAATACTAATATGAAGGATTATCAGTAAGGTAAGTAATATGGTGTTGTATTTCTTTATATGCATGTAATTGCAGTGCGATTACCAGTTTGTTGTCAATGTATATATATATTATTGTCAAAATTTTCACGCGCCCACCGAATGTTACGTTTTTAATGCAAAAAACAATATCGATAACTATGGTGAGGAATTATGTTTCAACATAAATAGTCGTTTTTAGCTTACAAAAAGTTTCATTTGGGTTATACGCACAGAAATGAGGCTTAATTTACATTTAAAGTTACGAGTTTGTGTCTTCAAAACATGGTAATAACCTTAAAAACATCCTTTTTGAAAACAGTATAATGGCGGTTCGATAAAAGCAGCTTCCAGTGTTGATTACATCTATTTTATCTGCTTAAACCTTATAAAGGCTCTAGTATTTGCTGCTGTAGATGTTTAGGTTTCACGGTTGTGCTTCTAGTGCGCTACCCAACTGTCGTGCATGTACATCAGCGTTTTACAGTTACTATTTAGAGCCCAAGATGGTTTAATGCTATTTGAGATTATGCAGTAAAAATAATCCTTAGGGATCCGTCATTAAGTTCGGCAGTTATATTTTCCTTTTATTCAATACATACCTAACTAGATTAAGTAATATGGACAATTTCAAGTGCATAGGCACCTATCTACTTTTATTTTTAATTTAGTATAAATAATATTTGACCTGAGATTATTATTGTATAATTAATAACGGTGTAAAACTATCAGTAGTGTGACTTACTGGTATTCCAATTTATGTTTCTAATCTTCTTCTTCTTCTTTTCGTGTCGATTTCTAATTATCATACTTTATGTTTTTCAGCTTCTGCCCGTGACAAATACCTACTTCTGAACCGGAGCTAAACCAGGAATCATTATCTCAAGAAACATACTTCGTAGTTCAGAATAATGAAAATGAAAATAATGTTCAGATTAAAAAGTGCATTTAAAAAAATTTTTGATTCTGTAAGAGGGAATGGTCAATGTTAGCCTTTTTTCTTAAAATTGTGAAATAATACATATTTGAGATCCTTACAACAAGCCCTTTCATTTAATATGCCACATATATTATTAGTAAAAATATGTTATTTATTTAAAGTATGGTATAGTTAGTGAAACTTTTTGTTCTCAAAGTCTAATTTAGAGGTACCCAAAATGTGGCCTCCATGTTTCAAACTCATTATTTAATGTCACAAGTCCATCTTTGGGTCACGGATTTTCGTAAGTGCACCAAATTTGAGCTCTTTAGTCCAGTTGTTTCGGCTGATTATGAAGAACTTTGCGTTTGTACGGAACCCTCTCCAGGCGAGTGCAACTCGCTCTTGACCGGTATTTTATTAATATAAACTGCTGAAATACGACTTTAAGTTATATCACAGCGCTATTAACGTTTATTTTCCGTCATAGGCTGAATAAAATAAAATGTTGATATTATTATACAGCTATGAGTTACATTTTTAGCACACCAGTTGCTAATATGGCGCTGTTAGCTCTAGTGTGAAGTCATGTCCCTTCCCTGTAAATGTACAGTTAAAAGAACTCTAGTGAACACCATTAAAATACTATAAGTGCTATAACACTGTTTTATAAATCCTACGGCTGTATAAAATATTTCATATGATTTCTTAGACAACTATTTAACCGTATAGTTTCTATATAATTCTCATATATAGCGCTAAAGACGCTATTTCAAAGTTACAGAACTCTGCTATAGATATAGTGTTACAACATAATTAATAAAATATGTTAAAGAGCGTAAGGCTTTACGAAAACCCTCTATATGGTCTTGAGTGCTATAGAGGCAAGTTAAAACCCTTTACAAACTGCCTTGATGTAAAAGAGAACTTTAGTAGTAAAGTTCTCTTTTACATCTGAGAGTGGTATAAAAAACTCCATTAACTCCATTTTATGTCCTATAGTGGTTTAGTGAAGCTAGTATTTGTTTTTGTATTACCATAAGACATTTTTTTGCCACTAAACATGTCCTGTAACACCTAGCTGTTAAAGGGTATGAAAGTATGCTACTGTTCAACTTTAGGAAAATTTTACAGCAATTTAACAGCTGCTATACCACACTCAGGCTGTATAAGGCCTGTTTAAGCTGCTTGTGTGCTAGTTGTGTGTATATTTTTACGACTATGGCAAAAATTTCCCTTATAAAATTAGTTCCATTGAAATTCCGCAATATGGCGAGGTTTCCAACCGTGTTTTGCAATAAATGATTTGAATTTTATTTTCTAATTTCTTTGGTCGGGCTTTAATTCAAGGGTTGTGTGTTCGTGACCAACCCGCACTGGGTCAGCGTGGTTGAAGGCCTATTCACCCTGATCCCAGGGTAGGCTCGAGCCCCTCGATGGGGACATATAATGAGCTGATGGTTTGCAGGTTACGGCGACTCGACGAACCTGAGTCCGACGGAGGCCGGCGTGGTGGAGGACGCGCTCGTGGTGTACGAGTGGCTGCACGACATGGCGAGGGGGGGGGAGCGGGGGGAGAAGGGGGGACCGCCCGTCTACGTCTGGGGACACTCGCTCGGTAAACACCTTAAGGTCCAATTCACACGAGTCGTTCGGCAACTCGTCCCAAAACAAACTCGTCCCATTCGTAGTTCCAGTCCAGAAAGTTCGTTTTCCCAATGGGACGACTTTGTTTTGGGACGAGTTGCCGAACGACTCATTCACACGCAGCTATTTTCATATTAATATGCTCAGCTCTAATATTTATATTATATCTCGCAACCACACCCGGTATCTGTATTGAAATATATATTTTTACCCTTACTGTTCTGACTTACGGAATACCTATAATAGGTCGAGATTTATAATAAACCGGAACCGTTGGATCGATTTAATTGAAATTTTGCATGGTCGTACCTCATATTCCCGTTCAACATCTGAGATACTTTTTACCACTGGAAAATATCTCATTCCTACAGGAAACTGTGCACAGAAAAGTCAATAAACAGCGCGGGCGTAGCAGTTTTATAAATGTTTTAACTATTGTTAATAATAATAATATTATCTTGAGTACAAATAAAAAAAATTGTGGGAGGCATTAGAGCACGCCTAATCGAGTATGAACCGTAAGCACGGATACGAATAGTCCGCGTTCGTTTAGTATTAAATGGTTATCGGAGCTGATTGTTTTTCCCGGTGAAAATAAGTAATTTAATAAGAGAACATTTTGAAATGTGCAGTGATAAGTTGCAAACATGACTCGAGGAACAAATCCAAAAATAAAAATGTTATTAATTTCACCGCCCATACAACATCTGCTTACGCTTGGCATAAAGGCAGCGGAGCGCTGCGCGTGCTCTATGTATATTTTATTCTCTACTAGCGACCCGCCCCGGCTCCGCACGGGAAAATGGTTATTGTGGGTTATACTTAAGTATATTATGCATGTATTATACATATAAACTTTCCTTTTGAATCACTCTATCTAATAAAAAAACCGCATCAAAATCCGTTGCGTAGTTTTAAAGATTTAAGCATATATAGGGATATAGGGACAGAGAAAGCGGCTTTGTTTTATACAATGCCAATGGGCGGTCACTGCATACAGAAATTTAGTTTGACAAGCTACTTCTTTTTGAATAACAACTGAATATCAACTACAAGGCAATGGCGCTAGGCGCTATGTAAAGCACCCCCGAACACCCCTGGTAAAGTCCCGCGCCCCGTAGGCACCGCGGGACTCTACCAGCTAGCGTGGGGCGCTATATCGGGCGGGGAACTCATTTTGGCGCGGGAGGTTGAGTGTCGTTTCTGTACGGGTTAGTACTATTATTTTCGTCTGTTACTATATTGTAGTGATTTTCCAGGCACGGGTATATCGTCGAACCTGCTCGGTAACTTAGAGGAGTTATCGCGCAGTGTATTACAGCGAGCGGCGCCGCTGCCGCAGCCGCGCGGGCTGGTGCTGGAGGCTCCCTTCACCAACCTGGCAGACGAGGTGGAACACCACCCCTTGTCCAAGGTAAACCAGCCCTGCTTAATAACTATACTTTCTTTCTTTTCTTTTCTTTTTTGTAGACATCTCACACACGGCCACCTGACCCCAAACTAGGCAGAGCCTGTACTATGGGTGTCAGACAGCTGATATACATACATATATAAATATACAACATTCAGACACAAGGCAAACACAAGTGCTCATCACACGAATGTTTGCCTTGGACGGGATTCGAACCCGCGACTCTGTGCTCAGTAGGCAGACGTACTACCAACTAGGCTACGGGCACAGAATACCTAATAGTAGTACCTACTACGGGGCCGTCGTATACTAATATTATAAAGAGGAAAGATTTGTATTTGTGTGTGTGTGTGGTGTATGTTTGTAATGAATAAATAAAATTTTAGTAGTAGTTAGTAAGCTACATTCACCTTGATGCCTTGAGTAACAAGGCTACCTTTTACCGCGGTAAAAGTTAACCTATGTTGATTCCCAAGGTCTATTCTATCTTTTTACAAAGATTATATCCAAGTAAGTTTAAGCGTCTAAATTGTGATAAACTTTTTTAAACCCTGACAAAAAAGAGGTGTGTTAACTTAAAAGTTTTACGTGTGTGTCTGTCTGTCTGTGGCATTGTAACTCCTAAACGGATACGCCACTCTTGATCTAGTTTTTTTTGTTTGCAAGGTATCATAATCGAGAGTATTTTTAGCTATGATCCAAGAAAATATCTTCAGCCATTTAAAGATTGTCAGTGAAAGGATCAAGTAACGGTTTTGTGGTGGGGGTTTTAATTTTTTTAATTTAATGTTATTTGTAATAAGTTCTAGGTGTGTGTGTTTGTTGTAACTATTATTATTTTCATGTTTTTGTAATTATTATTAATATTAAGTTTTTGGTGTCAATAAACAATATTTAATGGGAGATTTTCTGACATCTTGAAATTAAAAAAAAACGAGCGTTCTTTAAGATTTCCATAGATGACGCTAGTAAAATAGTGAGAACTGTGATATTTAAGTAAGTAAGTAAGTAACTCTTTATTGCTTACACAAATTAGACTTTTTTTGTCGGATTTTACATAGTTCTGACTGAGATTAATTTTAGGATAATTAGTTGGTTAATTTGAATGTTTTTTTTTATATTCCAATACTTCTGTATTTATTACCTCACTTTTTACTAGTGCCATCTGTCGAACTGTTTATTTACTTAGCTAGTGACGTGGCTGCCGTACTACGACGCAACATTCGTGGAACCATTCCGCGCGGAGACAGAGTTCAAGTTCCTGTCAGACCAACACTTAGCCAGGCAGAGGGCGCTGCCCATACTCATCCTGCACGCCAAAGACGACGTCATCGTGCCTTTCGTCGTCGGACTTAAGGTTCGTTTTCCTTTCGCACCTATTTAGATAGATAGATAGATAGATAAAACGTTTATTCCATCAAAAACACACATGAACATATCATTAAAAGAGTGAACTTAACCTAGAACATGGTCCAAGAAAACAAGGTCTTGCAAATAGACCACGTGACTGACACAAGCCTACGTCATTTTGCGCTGTTCATCCTTGTCACACGCATTCGACAAGGATGAATAGGCAAAATGACGTAGAAATGACGTAGCTTGTGTCAGTCACGTGGTCTATTTGCAAGACCTTGTTTTCTTGGACCATGACCTAGAATACATTTTAATTAGTGTAAAGGCTCGGTCACACTGCCAGCGCAACTGCGTTATTGCGCGGAATATACGCACACGCAGAAGTTGTAATGTATGAGATCATATGGGAGATGACACACTGCGAGCGTGCGCAGCGACCTGTGATAACGTTGTACATGTTGGGTGGCACGTTGGGAATACGAAGCTACATGCATAAGGTTGTATTTCACTGGCGACAAAGACAAAAGACGAAAGGGACGCAGTTATGCGTTAGAATGTGATACAAATACACCGCGCTCACTCTTGTGCATAACTGCGTCCCTTTCGTTTTTAGGGTTCGTAGCCAAATGGCAAAAAACGGAACCCTTATAGATTCGTCATGTCTGTCTGTCCGTCCGTCCGTCCGTCCGTCCGTCCGTATGTCACAGCCACTTTGTTCCGAAACTATAAGAGCTATACTGTTGAAACTTGGTAAGTAGATGTATTTTGTGAACCGCATTAAGATTTTGTTACAAAAATAGAAAAAAAAAACAATAAATTTAGGGGGTCCCCATACATAAACTGAAACTCAAAAAAAATTTTTTCATCAAACCCATACGTGTAGGGTATCTATGGATAGGTCTTCAAAAATGATATTGAGGTTTCTAATATCATTTTTTTCTAAACTAAATAGTTTGCGCGAGAGACACTTCCAAAGTGGTAAATGTGTGTCCCCCCCCCCTCTAACTTCTAAAATAAGGGAAGGATAAAACTAAAAAAAATATATGATGTACATTACCATGCAAACTACCAACGAAAATTGTTTTGAACGGGATCTAGTAAGTAGTTTTTTTTAATACGTCATAAATAGTAAACCGCAATTTCCCTTTCACTATTACTAAAACATCGATCAAAGTTACAACGAACTACAAGAACTTTTATATTATGTTACTTGCTGATTCGGAACCCTTCATGGGCGAGTCCGACTCGCACTTGGCCGCTTTTTTCGTTTGGTCCGTTTTCGTAATTATGATTTTCATAATTGACTATGAAAGAGGAATTATTTTTCACTGTTTCGTAATTAATTATGAAAAAGGAATTGATTTTCCGTATACGAAATGGCTCATTTTTCTGCGTTCGTAGTTAATTACCAACCATATTCCTTTTTCGTAATTAATTATCAAACAAGAATTGATTTTTAAGATACTTATCGAACTCTTTGATGACCTAGTTATTAAATTCATTAAGAAAGCGATCAAGAGATTAAAATTGTAGCAGAGTTTGAGGAGATTGTTGCACCGTTTCTGTTTTATGGTAATAATTTTCCATACCCCAAAACAAAAAATATCGGGTTGCAGGTCTGTCCGCCGGCAGGCGGATTAGCGCTTACGCGCTAATTTCCTCTGAAAATTTTGAACCGATTAAGTTGAACATAAGTATGTAAATTCGTGAACCAAAGCCATGTAATATAAAAAAACCATCTGTCTGCCCGCGGCTACGCCTGCGTTGTTTATTGACTTTTCCGTGCACAGTTTCCCATATATATATTTTTATGCGGTAAAAAATCTAAGGTGTCAAACGGGGATATAAGGATCCACCATGCAAATATTTATATAAATCGGTCCAGCAATATCGGCTTTTATACCACACAAACAGACAGAGAAACGAAAAAAAAGAATGTGTTCTATTTCCCATCTTACATCCCCCCGACTCGGTTTTCAGCATTTTTTCTATTACCCTCTCCACGATAAAGATGATGATGTTAATATTATAATCAAATTTTAAAGCATACGATTCGGTGCAATTATATATTTTTAGTCGCATAGTGTATGTACAAGTATGTTTGTTTTTATTTTCTCTGATTCTTGTTGGAGGCTTCTGTAAACTGTAATTTAGGTAAATGCTCCGAAAGGAAAAAATATTCATCTCATTATAAGCCAATGCGCTGCATATGAACAAAGAAAACAAAATATGTTATCATAGTTAATTACGAAACTAATTACTAATACGGCAAATATATTTATTGTTTGATAATTAATAACGAAACAATGAAAAATAGTTCCTCTTTCATAGCTAGTTCACTACGAAAGAAGAAAAAAAAAATTTTATCGTAGTTAATTACGAAACTCGATTTCTAATGCGGAAAACCAATTCTTGTTTGATAATTAATTACGAAAAATGAAAAATTATTCTTCTTTCATAGTCAATTACGAAATCAAAATTACGAAAACGAACCAAACGGCTTTTTTGTCACTGTCGCCAGTGAAATACCTGTCTTTATCAACTGTAGCATTGGGCGGTCACTCTATACAGAAAACGCGTTTTGACAATTGACAGTTGTGACAGTTGTTAAGCTACTTCACTATTACTAACTACGTAGTATAAAACAAAGTCGCTTTCTCTGTCCCTATGTCCCTATGTATGCTATCAGTATGGAGTGTCCGACTAGTGCTATGGTAACAAAAAGAATATTAGCAAGTATCTCCAGCTAACGCCCCGTCCCACTCTTACAGCTGTACCGCTGTATATTGGCGTCTCGCTCGGACACCGACGCGGCTGTTAGACTGCACGCGTACGACAAACGGCTCAACCTCGGACACAAGTGGATCTGCGACGCGCCCGACCTGGGACAAGTCGTCGGGTGAGATATTGTCACACACTATAGCACACAAGGATATAAACTATAGCACATACGTATATAAACTATAGCGCACAAGTATGTAAACTATAGCGCACAAGTATGTAAACTATAGCGCACAATATGTAAACTATAGCGCACAAGTATGTAAACTATAGCACACAAGTATGTAAACTATAGCGCACAAGTATGTAAACTATAGCGCACAATATGTAAACTATAGCGCACTAGTATGTAAACTATAGCGCACTAGTATGTAAACTATAGCGCACAATATGTAAACTATAGCGCACAATATGTAAACTATAGCGCACAAGGATATAAATAAACTACAAGCCTTCCGCCGCGACTCCGCCCGCGTTAACAGTTTTTCCCGTGGGAGTGAGGCTTATTTCCGCGGTAAAAGGTAGCCTATGTTACTCAGGATGAATGTAGCTTACTAATGTTACTAATTTCTTAATTTGCTACTGGAAAACTTTCCATTAGTTGACCAGTTTATTTATTTATGTTTAACTTTTCTTTTCCTCTCACGCTATAAACGTAACTTAAATTCAAAATATACATTTAATGGGGACAATGGAACATCATAAATGTTCAATTCCCGGTGTCCCGTTGATAAATAATGGTAAGGGGACAACAGGAATAAATTTTAATCACTTCCCGTTGGGGACACGGCTAAAGGGGACAACGGGAACTAACGTATTTTTTCATTAAAACTTGCTAAAATAAGTTTTATTATCTGATTGCAGTGACTTCGTGAAAGCGCACCTGGACTCGTGAAGGGAAGGCCTCGTCTCAACCTCTGCTACTACAATGTGATATTTTGTTTGTTTGTTTGTAAGCGCGCCGCTAGGTGGCGTTGTAAATGTTATTATTGCTTCGGAACGGTGAATCGTTTGTTGTTGAATTAAGGCTAATCCAATACATTGTTTTATTATTTATTTACTTGATTTGTTGTATTATTTCATCTCCACTTAGTTACATTTATTATGGTTGCTAAAATAGATAACATTCAATTTGAACGTTATTACTACTTTCTTACGTACTAAATTTAGTACAATACTTTTAATATTCTTTATTTTATATCTCTAAATCTGCTTTAAGCATGGATCTCGGTTGACGCTGGCAAGGTGTTTAGGGTACATAAGAAAGAGAGAGAGAGGAATGGAAAAAAAGAAGAAAATAATAATAATACGAAAATTTTACCATTGTTTTGTTTGTATATAAAACAGATTAGTATGTTTGTAAGAGACCATAATAATTATTTCAAATTAAACAGTGAGTTCTATCCAAGATCCACTAGATACAAGTTTACAATTGCTTGCGTAAACATTAGAATGACTGTCTATCACATGAATTTAAGAAAAGGATAAGGAATTGGCTTTTTAATAAATGTTATTTTATTACTCACTTAATGAATATTTTAGTGACAAATACTGATTATTAGCTTTATATAATTTTGCATACCATTACTGGTGGAACATCAGAACAAAATAAAATTCATTGTAAGAACTGTACCTATCACTATGTTCTAGTAAATAAAGATCTTATCTCATAAAGTAGGTACTCATAAGATTTATAGCTTAGAACCAAGGATCTTATAAGTATTATGGTTTGCTTCTAACCCGGACAAAAGGTCATCGACATTTTTTCCGAATGATACGATAAAACTATAGGAAATTATCGCAAAATACGTAATTTGGCATACCGTAGTAGAAGCCGGGGTGAGCGTGTGACCTTGCCAGACATTTTGGCGTTACATTATTTTTAATAACTCAAGAAAAGAAAGAGGTCAATGAACTTTTGTCCGGATTTATAAGAAACTAGCTTTCCGCTCCGCGGCTCCGCCCGCGTTAACCATTTTTCCCGTCTATAAACCTCACGGAGCCCGAGACCTTTCCAACGAATGCAAAATCGTGGACATCGGTTCGTGCGTTCTGGAGTTATAGCGTCAGGGAGGAAAACCCGACTTATTTTTATATAGTAGAAGATAAACCATAAAGATCCTTGGCTCTAAGCTATAAATCTTCGCTCTTTTTAATGTGAATATTTTTGACTCTTTGCTCTAAGGAGATTTAATCTGGGCTCAAAACTCAAAAATATTTTTTTATGTGTCATTTTCGTTTCCTAACATGACGTAAGAAATTTTCAAGTCAAAACAATCACACATTTCAAAAAATACACACACCTAACTTTTAAAAATAGATTTTTAAATAAACCAATAACTTATTTATGAAGAAATGAAGTAACAGAAGTTAAAAAAATGTAAAACTTAAGAAAGAAAATCGGTGAAAATTCAGTAATAGTATTGGTACGCACGAAATACTATAACCTCCATTATGGTTTTTGGGTAAGTGATTCCATTTTATTATTTCAGCTAACTGATACCCGCCCTGAAGTTGACTCTCTGACCGAATAAAACTTTTATATAGATAATTTATCATGAATTTAATTTGAAGAGTTTCGATGACCTATTCGCTAGAGCTGTTGTTTTTTATGCGGGAGGCACGCGTTCGAACCTTGGCAGGAAACAATGTGTTTTCGATTTTTTAGTTTATTCGACGCTCTTACGGTGAAAGTAAACATTGTGAGGAAATCTGCATATAAATGCGAAGAAACTTAAAGGTGTGTGAAGTTGACTAACCCGCACTGGGCCAGCGTGGCCGACTAAGGCCTATTTACCCTAATTTAGGGTAGGCTCGTCACTCTCGATTTAAAAGCATGACCAGAAATATATAAAACCTGTCCGGGGGGCGCCACGTGTATATTTTTGTTTCTGGCAACAATTTCCAAAAATAGTTCCATAGAAATTCCGCATTATGGTGGTGAGATTTTTTATTTTTCTGGTCCGGTCTTATATAGGAAAACATCAGGTGTAACTTTTTACACATCGTTTCTATTTATAAAGCCCGACCAAAGAAATAAAAAACCTCGCCATATTGCGTAATTTTAATGGAACTAATTTTATAAGGGAAATCGTTGCCATAGTCGTAAAAATATACACGTGGCGCCCCCAGAGCTGGTTTTTTATACCTTTGGTCAGGCTTTACATATTAAGTACCTACTACGTAATGTCACAGAATAAATAATAGTAGGTACTAGGTACAGAAGGCGCACTCTGATAGCAAACGTGCGAATTTAATTCTAGCTACCTCGCCACTAACGTTCAAATTACTTTGAACGCGTTGAACGTGACCCTGGCTATAATAGCCTACCGTTTGTCGTTGTGCTCCTATTAAAACAAAATGCACCTTAAGACCGCGTTGCGAGAGTCCGTATTACAACAGACTAAATAATAGCGTCGTCACAAGCGCGCGCGTTTTTCCTACTAACTGGCCCCATTTACGAGGCCGCCCGGCGGCGTAGATACATTCTGGAGCTCTAGCGCGGAGTCGCCGGGCCTGGTAATGGGCAACGATCATCCGAGTACTTAAATTACGATGTCCATTGCGCGCTACCCAGGCTGCTGCTAGCGACGGGCGCGTCCGTGACGGCCGGTGTACTGGTCGTGCAGATGGCCGTGCTGCCTCTCGTGTTCCGATACAGTAAGGCCGTCCAGAGGAAGATGGTGTTCTCTAACTGCAGTAAGTATTGAGTGGACCGGAGTGGACATTAGTTAAATAAATTCATTTGGAATTTTTTTCTTATCCGTTTTACGAACATCGAATATACATACATCCACCCAGAGGCTCTACTCTTCAAAATCAGTGTCGATCCCGATTTCAACCCAATGCAATACCAAACTCAATTTTAGACCGTTACTCTTGAAAATTTGCCCAGAGTCTGTTGACAAATGTCCTATTTCATTTAGTTCACTCAATATCCGCCCAATATGAAACCAAGGTGGCGCTAGTGTGGCATTCGAGAGTACGGAACGCCCGATCTCAATGTCGACGGATCGGATTCGTCGTAAAGAGTAGCTACTCAGCAGGCTTACTCAGTTATCGATTTGGGGGCAACGAGACAAGTATACTGTTATTGAAGGCCAAGATATACCTATGCTAGTACCTACACAACTAGCTTTCCGTCCGCGCTAACAGTTTTTCCCGTGGGAATGCGGGATTTTCCCGCGGTAAAAAGTACTCTGATGTATAAACTATATTATTGTAGTTTATCAAAATCCATTTAGTAGTTTTTGCGTGAAAGAATAACACTTTTTTTTTTAATTGACCTATGCTTGTGTCGAAAAAGTACGACCAATCAAGCTTCACCGGACTTGCGGGGGAGTGAAAGACTTTACCCCAAAAAAAAAGTCATATAGGTACCAACGCGGCGTCTAGGTTCATTCATACATCTATCCACCCTCACAAACTTTCGCG
The DNA here is from genome assembly GCA_948473455.1 of Teleiodes luculella. NCBI lineage: Eukaryota > Metazoa > Arthropoda > Insecta > Lepidoptera > Gelechiidae > Teleiodes > Teleiodes luculella. The sequence goes on from OX419607.1 coordinate 3,798,196, forward strand.
TTTTTAATATTAGTAGGAAGTGGCTGGCAGCAATTAGATGAAAACCTAAGGACCAATGTCCAGCAGTGGACTTATATGGACTGATGATGATGATGATGATGAGGGATTTACGTGTTTGATTTGAAGAACATGGGCAAACCTAGGAAGGAAAAGCTACTAAACTTATTGGGACCTTATTTCCATAATTTTAAAGACCATATCGTTACTTCATCCCTTTTGACGGAACTTTTTTTTTTTCAATGTTTAGTCAACTACCCGCGGAATTTGGACTACGACAATCCGTCAAGCGTGGACATCGTGGGTGGGAGGAATTTCACAATCAAGTTTCAGTCACAAGTCGACAAAATGCCCATCAGACTGGGTAAGTCGGGCTGAACAGGCCTTATGAAACACGAATAACGTTTCTTCTACTATCACAAAAGCCTACAATAGTACTAAAAAGGGCTCTCTTGATCGGAAGGTATTTCCGTAATCTTTACGCTTGGCTAACGAATTCAGGAACGCAGGTCTACCAGAATCTGATGGCAAAAAGGGAAAAAATAAATTGACGCTAGCAAGGTTTCTTTGACACCACTTTTACCACTTTTTAAAGGAAATTTGAAGCCAAACCAAAAAAGATTCCTCGAAATTTCAGTTGACATGACATTTTTTATGTTTCCATATGAAAATCGCTATTTTTTCAACATTTTTTGCCATCAGATTCTGGTAGGTAGACCAATAGTTAGGCAGATGTGCACTATTGTGCACACTGATACCCATTCCATGGCTTTTGAAACTAACACTAATGTATTAGCTGTGCCACATTGCTTAAAAACAAATTTTATATTAAACACGGTAAATGATTGTGATATACTTTTCAGTATTCAAATTCAATCATTTATTACAAATAGTACTATTCCTATAGCACCAAGGTCTTAGGTCCAGTTTGCAGTTAAGTACAGGCCGCCGCACCTTATACAGAAGCCAGCACATGTGGTTGGACACTCGCCGTCGTAGGAATCGATATACTGTGAACAACTGTTACTGGCGCTCTCAAGGTCAAAGTGTCCAGCTGTATGTGCTGTATATACCTACTGTACGAACCGGCCCTAATGGTGGAAGCAAAGAAAACAAGGAAGGAATATTAGCAACTTAACGAATACAAACACACACACATCACATCAAAGCTTTGGCAATAGAAAAATGGATCTTCCGGCTCGCAGCGAGGGCTGCGGCCGTCTGCAAGGTATCAACCAAATTCAAAAGAATTACTCTTCACATTTATAAAGCTAGAAACGCGAAAAGAGGCTGCCAGCACGAAAGCAGTAAGCATGACGGACATATGCATGCCACACGCACCAGCATATGCCACAGTACGTTGGGTCACAGAATAAATATAGTATGTATTGGGTGTAGTGATGTGTTCAGTATTTGGATCAAAACACAAAACTTCTTTACCGTTAATGCTATTTACCCTTGCAATTTTCCAGGAGTGTGGCACATGATACCATGCTCGATGTTCCGAGAGGTATTCGTTATCCGGGACTACCTGACAGTGGATAAGAGACTCCACAACGACCTGAAAACCACTACCAACACCATTGTTCTGTATTGCCATGGTAAGTTAATCTTTATCATTTTAGACGTCCACTGCTGGACAGGGACCTCTTCCAAAAATGCCTTTACCGAATATATTATAACGCATTTTTTTCTACCTGTTACTACAGCGAACTTTAAGAGACTCTACACTAGCGTCTTTCGAGCATCGTCGTCATCGTGCGTCGCGCATACAATCATAGGATGCAAGGCCATCATCTTCATATCAGCCCGTAGCAGTCCATTGCTGGACATAGGCCTCCCCAAATGTGCGGCACAATACATGATCCTCTGCAGGCAGCAAAACGAGTGAAACAAAAGATAGACGCGGATGATTGTATGCGCGAAAGGCTAGTGTGGGGGGTGCAAGAAATAGAGTTGATAGCTTTTAAATATCTTACAGCACCCTATTTTAATAATGATTTATTTATTTAACGGATTTTCAAAAATATGTTTACTCTGCGAGGTTTTAACGAATGGCGGCACGATATACTTATACGATATACTTCGCTAGACCTTTCTTCAGTAACGGAGTGCCAGAAAGAAAATAAGATAAAAGCGAAGACACGTAGTGCTTCTTTAGTTATTTACCCATCGATGTCACTGAAATTACACATTTTACAACTTTAAACCTGTCTTCTAGGATTACTTGGCAGCTCTTCTATGATCATTGTTTTAAAGATTTTATTCAGGATATCTCCTATCTTCTGTTTTTTCTATGATTGGCCTTTATCCAGCCATGCTGAATATCATTTATATTCAGGTAACTCAAACCACCGCGCGTCTCCTCACCGGCTCCACATGTACAAGATCTTCCAAGAGCTGAACTTCCACGTCATAGCTTTTGATTACAGAGGTACAGTTAAATCTTCTTACCAACTTTTTAGAAAAAATATAAAAATACGCTAACAGACGACATCTGTGGAAAAAGTGAAAAACTTCTTAGAAATCTTAATTCTATGCTTTTATTGGGTTTATTATGTTAGACTCACGTCAATTTTGAAGTAGAATCAATTAAGTAAATATTTTTTCTAGACATAGTATACCTATCATCATCATAAATAATGTGTTAATAAATGTGCATAAATAATGTGTTTTTAATCTTTATCCATCTGCTTGGCTTTTTTCCTTCTTTATATTCTTCGATCACCGATGACCGATCTTTGTGGCCATTTTTAGGGTAGGTCATTGAAGAATTACGTACTCCTCCAAGTACGCTAGTACACTGTTGTCCAAACATCTTTAGGCTGAAATAAAGACTTCTTATTTTCTTTCGTTTCAAATTTCGGTTACTATAAAGATCATGTAGTACTTTTTTTACTATGAAGCCATCAGAATGCCAAGCGCTCTCTTTTTTGCAAACATTTCTTGTTCGTGATATTGGTTGGTGTTTAATTGTCCTACATGATTCCCTCAGGGTACGGAGACTCGACGATGGTGAAGCCAACCGAGAAGGGCGTTGTGGAAGACGCTATGTGCGTGTATGGGTGGCTCAACAAAACTATCAACCAGGAGAGGAGACCCACAGTCCTTGTGTGGGGACACTCGCTCGGTATGGCTGCTCATATTGACAACTAACTTTCCGCATCGCGGCTTCGCCCGGGTTAGCAGTGTTTCCCGTGGGAATGATAAGTTTTCCCTGCTGATAAGTTTAATGCTAATGTTTTTTTTTATTGTAGTGTTGAGTTGTCATTGTTTTTATTATAATAATGAATGGTGACTTCTAAATATTGAGACAATTTATTAATTGTTTAATGGGAAGTGAACGCTATGGGAAGTAAACACTATTAGACAATATGGGAAGTGTACATTTTGAGAAGTTAACCTATTGGGAAGTGATCCTTATGAGTCGAAAGGCTATTAATATTTTAATCTGGTGCCCAGGCACGAGCATCGCGGTAAACATGTTAGCGCACATGTCAGAGCTGTGCGCTCGCGCAGGCAAGCCGTGCCCGCCGCCGCCGCACGCGCTGGTATTAGAGGCGCCGTTCAACAACCTCGGCGACGAGATCGAGTGCCATCCCATGTCCAAGGTCAGTGGGATACCGAATCCTCGAGAGGGAACAGGGTTGCCAGTTGACCATTCACCTATGGTTGCTGTCAAGAGATACGTGATACATGCAAATCTTATCTAGTTTTGTCAACTAGCTGAGGTTCGGGAGGTCGTCTTGGGGTTTTGTGATTGGTCCGAAGGGCATGCAGCTTTCTTTGGTGACTTTGGTAACTTTCTATTGGTCGAAACTACTACACTACCGTTGTGTGGGTGATTGATAAATTAACATTTATCTTTCTTTCTTTCTTTAAAAAAAAGTGATGTTTTGGGTTGCTGTATAATTTCAGCCTGTAGACGACCACTGCTGGACAAAGGGGTCCCCCGAGGATCTCCACAATGATCGGTCTTCGATGCCCGCATCCAGCGGCTTCCCGCGACCCTCACCAGATCGTCAGTCCACCTCGAGGGGGGTCTGCCCACACTACGTCTTCCGGCGCGCGGCCGCCATTCAAGAACCTTTGTATACATATATTATTTATTGACACAAAAAGAGAAAACCTAAGACCACTAGGTCACCGACGCTGCGCAGTGCCGAGAAGCTAATCTTACGTTGTTTATCAACCTCACCGACATAGCCCGTAGAATCGTTAAACTTATGTAGTGGGCGGGGCACATAACGTAGAACCGACGATGACCTTTGAGGCAGAAAGGTTCTTGAATGGCAGCCGCGCGCCGGAAGACGTAGCGTGGGCAGGCACCCCATAAGGTGGACTGACGATCTGGTGAGGGTTGCGGGAAGCCGCTGGATGCGGGCAGCGTGGGCCGATCGTTGTGGAGATCTTTGAGGGAGGCCTTTGTTCAGCAGTGGATGTCTTTCGTCTCAAATGTTGATGATTTATCAGATTTTATAAACTTTCTCTCGTGTTTCCAGCTGGTCTCCTGGTTGCCATATTTCAAGGATTATTTCGTGAAACCATTCTGCGGGAGTTCCGAGTACGCCTTCACCACTGACCAGTATGTAGTCAAGGTAAAGCTTGCTTATCTCTAATGCGCGTTTGAGTTCTTGTCCGAGCCCAATGTTTTTAATTTTTCGCTTCGATTTAAAATTGCTTGCTTTTTCCTTCAAATATAAACCAGAGAGGGTTTATGGGACAACCTACATTATGGACCCAGGCTTCCCTTCCTGTGCGGTTCGGTGGTTTGGGTATCAGAAAGGTCTCTGAAGTGGCTCTTCCAGCATTTTTATCTTCTGGATTTAGTTGTGTCGATCTGTATTCAAAAATTATATCACCAGCCCTCGGTACTGTGGAAGTTCCATACTTACTTCAGGCCAAAGATTTATGGTCTAATTTGTGCCCAGACCAGCGTTTCCCCTCTGTACTATCTTCCCAAAAGCGTTGGGACGAGGCACTATGCCAGAAAGTTCAGCAGCATTTACTACTGACAAGTTCAGACAGTGCTGAACGGGCAAGGCTGCTTGCCGTGTTCGAGAGCGAGTCTGGCCTTTGGCTTAATGCCCTCCCATCAACTGCTATCGGGACTCTGCTGGACAACACCAGTTTGTCCCTAATTGTTGGTTTGAGGTTGGGCGTTAAAGTTGTCCAGCCACACCGCTGCGTGTGCGGAGAGAACGTGTGTGAATTGGGACACCACGGTCTCTCATGCAGGAGGAGCGCAGGTCGCATCTCACGCCACGCCTCGCTGAATGACGTGCTTCGGCGGGCCCTTGCCTCAGCGAACGTTCCGGCTACGTTGGAACCAAACGGAGTCGTTCGATCTGATGGTAAGAGGCCCGACGGGGTGTCTCACGTAGCATGGAAAGTGGGTAAGTTCCTGGCGTGGGATGTAACCTGTGTTGACACTCTAGCCCAATCCCACCTTCGCGCGACCACAGGAAGGGCGGGCGCAGCAGCCGCAGGGGCAGAATTGGTTAAAACCAATAAATACCGTGACTTACAAGGGGGTTACACATTCGTACCGGTTGGGTTCGAGACCATGGGGCCTTGGGGCCCTAAGGCTAAAAGTCTTATCAAGGACCTGTCGGCGCGTCTCATCGAGGTTTCCGGAGACCGCAGAGCAGGCAGCTTTCTCGCCCAAAGGCTGAGCCTTACGATCCAGAGGGGGAATGCTGCCTGCTTGCTAGGAACATTACCACCTCGAGGAGACGCGCTGGACACAATTTTTTATTTGTAGGTTATTTGTTTTTTGTTTTTTTTGTGATGTTGTTGTTTATAACAGTTTTTTGAATTTAATAAACTTTTATACAATTTTATTAACATGATTTAAATTTTATATTAATATTAGCCCTTAATTCAATATTCTTCAAAATATTTACAGATACCAAACATACCTATTTTGATTCTTCACGCGAAAAATGACAAGATTATACCTGTGGATCTGGCGGCCAAGGTGATTTATTCAATTATAAGTTAGTTATACAAGGTCTAAAGTCTTTGACCAATGTGTGTTGCTAGTGATGACTTACGGATCCGAGACATGGTCGTTTACGATGGGCCTCAGAAGAAGGCTACCCAAAGAGCGATGAAGAGGGCTATGCTTGGAGTTTCCTTGCGTGATCGAATCAGGAATGTTACCTATACCTATCCTTTTTTCAGGGTAGGCTCGAGGCCCTTGGTGGGGGCATGCTAATTATATGAGCTTTCTCAATAGCTAACTTCATCATGTTAGCCCCCAAAGTCGCCCCCAAGGATCTCCACAACAATCGGTTTTGCACTGCCCGCTTCCAGCGGCTTACCGCTACCCTCACCAGATCGTCGGTCCACCTTGCGGGGGCCTGGTGTCTTTGTTTTGCCTGCGGATCTCATCATACCTGGTATGATCGCACAGGGAAATTCCAAGCAAACTATACTAAATCATTAAACTACTATTGTACTGGCGTAGGTACTTACTTACCTACATAGAACACCTACAGTTCGGTCGTTTACGAGCCCGAGAGCGGCCGTGTGCAGTGTAATCCTAGCATTTCTGTCACTAAAAATTGCTTCCTAAATAATTGTGATTGGTTGATTCAGTGAATTCCGATTCCTTGTTACTCTTATGGACCGCTTATGGAGAGGCCGCGCCCACTGAGAGGGATAAATATATAATAATCGCTACGCCTTGAAAAGTGAACACTTCTAATTCGCTGTGGCCTGGATTTGAACCCCCCTACCTCGGAACCGACGTCTCTGCAATCCGTGCAAACTCCCGCGCCGCTACGCAGCTTAGTTACCGAGCGACGATAATTTGATGTCTATATCGACTACGTGCAACAACGCAACTATCTACTACGCGCTACGGGCTACGCGCGCTCGTAGCCATAGCTACGCTTGAAGGTCACGGCAGTGAGCAGTGCTACGAGTCGAGTCAACGCGGTGCAAGCTAAAACCGAGCGTATTTTCTGAACGTTAAATCTGTATTTACTGAGCGACTGGAAGCGGTATTTTTTTGTACTACTGGATACTTTACTGTGATACGTATCTGACTTGGTTTGTCTTGGGGTGTGAGACACAAAATGTCAAATTTAAATGAGAAAAGCGCCTCACATTCTAATCTATCGGATCTGGATGAAAATCTTAAAACACCACCAAACTATGTAAGTCAGCGACACAAGCGCTCTCGTGAAGATCTCAATAGAGATGATTTTCTCTCGCTAAAAGACGACATAACAAAGTTGCTCACTGGCTGGAAAGCTGATCAAGATCTTAAATATGCCAGTCTTGAATCAAATCTCGAGGCTATCAAGTTATCTAATCAACAAAAACTCACCAAGATGGAAGACAGTCTAATCTCGATTCAAAAAACTAACCAAGAAATTGAAAAGTTCACAGGATTTATCTCGGAACAATTCGAAAAGTTACAGGATAAGGTATCCGTATTAGAATACGATAACAAAGCAAAGAATAACCAAATACGTGCCCTTGAAGAAAAGGTGGAACACCTGGAACGGCTCACAAAGACCAACTATGTAGAAATTCGAAACTTGCCACCCAAGGAAAATGAAAATAAACAAGACCTATATAACATAGTACAAAAAATTTCTGGAGCGTTACAAATGGAGACTGAGTTATCTGACATAAGGGACGTGTACCGAAAACCAGGTAAAAAAGGAACGATAAAATCTATTGTCGTTGAGCTTTCGAGTACCACTATTAAGTATAACTTATTAGCAGCAGCAAGAAAATATAATTTGGCTAATCCGCATGATAAATTAAATGCAACCCAGATCGGTTATACTAACAACAACGGTCCTATCTTCATCTCAGAGCTACTAACTGACAATGCTGCCAAATTATATTACCTGACAAGAGGTCTTAAAAAAGCTAAACTAATTGATTTTTGCTGGACGGCGAATGGCAAAGTCTACATCCGTAAGAAAGCTGGTGATCCTGCTGTCCTCATTCGCGATGCGGAACAACTAGCCGTTTTTGAGGATAAAGCCTGACTAGTTCTAAGAATGCTTTGCTTCTCAAGGTGCCATAATTGCTGTTGTTATAATTTTATTTTATTACTAAAAGTTTTTTTCAACTCATTGTCGGAACGACCAAATGTTACAACCAACGCCCAACGACCAATTCGTATGCATTGCTCTATAACCTCCCCCCTACACTTACACCTATCCAGCTATCCCATGACACAAATACGTTACACCTTCTTAAACATTACTAATGTTGGATAAAGTAATTAATGATTTAGATACAACGATTATCATTCCGAACATAAAAGTTACTAATTTTGAGGAAGGTGTAACTTTTCTGGGAAATCCTGACAAACAGCTTATAGTTTTGACTCAGAACATACGTAGCATAAATAAAAATCTAGATACATTGATAGCTTACATTAACACTCTTAACCTAAAACCAGATATTGTAGTGCTGACAGAGTGCTGGTTGGATTCAAATTTTAATGGCCTTCATCTACCTAATTACTCATGTCATTATACTAAAACAATATTAAATCAAAATAGCGGAATAGTAGCTTTAACAAAAAACAATCTAACTGTAAAAACTTTGGAGCCATCGCTTTCAGATGCAAGCTGCTTGATCCTAGAAATAAATAGTAAGGTGACTATCATAGCAATTTATAGATCTCCCTCAACTCGCCAAATTCAAAATTTCTTAAATTCTTTAGAGAACATTATGATTAATATCAAAAGTGAGAACTGCATCTTGACTGGAGATTTTAACATTGATATTAAAGACAACTCCACTGATAATAACAAAACTGATTATTTACTCCTAACAGCTCACTATGGATATATTCCAGGTCATGTTTTACCCACTAGAGGACCAAATTGCTTGGATCATTTTCTTGTTAAATCTATAAAGCCGGTGCGTGTAGTAGTGTATAGCTGTGATGTAACTGACCATGATATGATTTTACTGGGATTAGATAACCAGGGTCTACTAACAAACCATGCTAAACACAAAGTGAAAATAGACTACCAAGGCCTAATTGACTATCTAAAAAATGTGGACTGGACAGCTGTTTTATCGGAAACTGATGTTACCCAAGCAACACTGCTATTTATCAAAATCTACCATGAGGCTCTTAAGCTATTCAAATCCGAAAAAAAGGTCCGCAATTCGGATAACCTAATGAAACCTTGGATGACATTAGGTCTGCTTAAATGCATAAAACGACGCAATAAACTACATATCGACGCACGAAAACATCCAAACGATGAAAATATACAGAAAACATACAAGGCATATCGAAACCATTGTAATAACATTATACAAAATCTTAGGGATAAGTATGACAGGGACCTACTACATGCTGGCGCTGGGGATAGCAAAAAAACTTGGGATGCGGTAAAGAGTATCTGTAACTTGAAAGGCAACGCTACCAAAAATGAAAATCTTTTAAAACAAAATGCTGATCCTGTGGAGGCTTTAAATACGGTAAACAAATACTTTTCGAGTGTTGGTACTGTTTACGCGCAATCAATTTTAAAGAACATTGGTAGAACGGAGCAGGAATTGGTGAGATCTGTTAAGCAACCACAGCAAAACCCTATCAATTCGTTCTTTTTGGCCCCAACTGATGAGTCAGAGGTTCTACGAATTATTTCTGGACTCAAAAATAAGTCATCCACTGGATGGGATAATATAAGTAATAATATCCTTAAACAAGCTAAGCAGTCACTCGCGGTGCCCATAACACATATCTGCAACCTTAGCATCTCTACTGGTATCGTTCCAAACTGCCTAAAAATCGCACATGTCGTTCCCATCTTTAAAAATGGTGATATAGAAGATCCATCAAATTACAGGCCCATCTCCTTACTAAGTACTTTGTCAAAAATACTTGAGAAACTTGTCAATAAACGACTAATAAGCTTCTTGGAAAAACAACAAATCTTGTCGGGCAACCAGTATGGTTTTCGTATTGGGCGGTCTACTGAGGATGCGGTAATTGGCCTGACAAATTTTGTAGCGGAAAAACTAGATCAAGGTATCAAATGTGCAGGAGTGTTCTTAGATCTGGCGAAAGCCTTTGATACCGTTTCTCGCCAAATTTTACTTAAAAAGCTTGAATACATGGGAATCCGAGGCATTGCGCTGAAATGGTTCTCTTCATACTTAGAGAGACGTATGCAAAAGGTTAAGATTGGTGAAAACTGCAGTGATCTTACTGAAATACCTTTTGGAGTCCCCCAGGGTAGCGTTCTCGGCCCTACGCTTTTTATAGCATATGTAAATGATCTATGCTCAATAGAACTTCTCAATATGAGGCTTTTCGCGTTTGCCGATGACACGGCTCTGATCTTCTTTGGTAAAGACTGGGAGGAGGTGAAGGTCAAGACTGAACTGGGTCTTCAGCAGGTAACAATCTGGTTGCAGAATAATCTTCTAACCCTAAATGTTGGAAAAACTAAAGTACTTGTCTTCCGCTTGTCGAATCATTCTACCCCTTCACCAAGCCTGTCTTTTACCTTGCATTCGCACACAGGTTGTCTTAGACGAGCTTGTTCTTGTCCTCAATTGGAGCAGGTCAAACAAATAAAATATCTGGGGCTTGTTATTGATGACCTCATGAATTGGTCTCAACAAATTGAAACTCTTGCCAATAGAATTCGGAAAGTAATTCACGTCTTCAGAAGACTTCGAGCGGTTGCCGAACACAAGACTATTGCTCTCGTATATGGTGCCATATGCCAGTCCTTACTCACCTATGGTGTTATTGTATGGGGAGCAGCAAACAAAACAAGCCTTCTTAAAATTGAAAGAGCACAACGAGCGGTGATCAAGGTTGCCTTTAGTAAGCCGTATAGGTATTCCACTGATCTTCTGTATACAGAAACAAAGCTCTTGCGAGTGAGACAGCTTTTCGTTTTATCAGCTGTGCTTCGCTTCCATAAGGTGTCACTTAGTTCTGCCGTCAGAACTTCCCGCCGTCAACTCATATGGAATAAGCCCCGTATACGTACTAAGTTTGCACGAAGATTTAATTATTTTACTGGTCCGTACCTATATGAAAAAATTAATAAAAATTTACAAATCATTAATCTTACTAAACATAAATGCAAAAAGACAGTTACAACTTGGCTCCTATCTTTAACTTACGTCAGTACTGAGAATTTACTTATACCTTTAGGATAGTTAGTAAAAGTTTATTATTTATTATTATTATTAAAAAAATCGTCATCAACTTGTTTTCAAATAAATCGTACCTCTCTACTCTTATACATTTTACTCCCTACACATACCTACCCCACAACACGCACACACACACACACACACACACACACACACACGCACTCACTCCACACACATAATATAACAACACTCTTCTCTTCCCGTTGGTCCTATCATTATGATAAAATGTGTACATTGTTGGTTACTCTAATAACTGTTTCTATTAAAAATTTTTCGGCACACCCGGCAATTTGTAATGTTTAGAGGATTACACTAGTACATAAGCCTAGTTAAGTCAAATTAGTCTAGTCCTTGCAATACAGGGAATCCTAGTGCAAGGACTAGCACACACATTGTATGTAAAATTATTGCAAATAAATTCATTTTTCATTTTTCATTTTCATTTTCATAGAAAGGACACCCGAACTCATGTCATTTGAATTTGTGATCGCGAGCTCCAACTTCTATGTTCTTCTATATTCTTTCTTGCACACTTTACCCGCCTCCCGCTGCCGCTATGTTGGCGCATAGAATGTACCTATTCGAGGTGTCTTCTCTGGTACTTGTACGTAATTCTGCAATGACTAAATTTCTTGATTGTCATGATTTGCCGTCCAGCTCCACAAGGTGATTCAGGAGTCCAGGTCGAAGGAGGGTGCTCCGGTGGTGTTCCACATGTTTGACCAGTGCAATCGTATCGGACACAACAACCTTTGTGACGCCAAGGGCTTGAAGGACGTTATCAAGTGAGCTATGTAGAGATTTCATCCTTATAATTGACCTTAACGATCGAGCAATTTTTTTTTAAATTACCTCTGCTTGTGTCGAAAAAGTACGATGAATCAAGCATCACCGGACTTGCGGGGGAGCAAAAAGTAAATAACAAGGTGTAATTCCTACAGATTTTATTCGTTTCGATTAGGTAGTTTAGGTACCTACCAAGTGGTAGGTGGTGTGGCAAGCGGATTTTTGAAAACGCATGAATGCGGTTTTATTTATTTTCAAAAATAAAGTTATGTTTTCTGTGAGTACAATTTTCTAGCTACAGCATTAGAGACCCCCTAACTAGCGTCTTCAGCGCGTTGTCGTCGTGCGTCGCGCGCGCATACAATCATAGCAAAGCGAGTGAAACAAAAAACGCACGCAGACTTCGACGCTCAGTGTGAGGGGTGTATTAAGAGTACTTTCCCTTCAGGTGGCTTACAAAATTCCAGCCTGTAAACTTTTGTGCACTTATCGAAACCCGTTCATATAAAACTTAGTAAGTTTTATTAGTAAAATTTAATAAAAATATTTTTTTTTTCAGAGATTTTTTAAACACGATCAAGAAGCCTGAAGAAGTTACAGCAGCTCAAAAATTGTAATACTATATACGAATTTGTTTGGTTTCCCGCCAGTAATAATAATGTGCCATAGTAAAATATTTAAACAATGTGTAATCATAAATATTTACGTAAAATAAATTCTTTTTTTAAGTGAAGTTACTTCGTTTTTATTTAAAATCAAGGATTTTGTACTACCAATAAATAAAGTACGTTTGCTAACTTTAAAAATGTTCTAACATTATTTTCATGAGAACTACCTACACAATATTCTATATTAAGACTCAATTCAAAAATGGAGGGTTTCAGAAAAAAAAATAGGATTATTTACTGTTACCACCGTATACCGTAGTGTAACTCCATACAAAAGTGTCATTTTGGCGGGCTTCGAAATCTCTGGTTACTTCGGGCTACAACAGCCAGGGTAGTCGCACTCTCTCAAACGGGCGTAAAATAATTTTTTTAATATTGTTTTGCGTGATTTATAGAAACAAATAATAAAAGCAATGCCAAATAACATGAGATATTGTTCCGCGTATGGATGTTTAAATTAATCAAGAAATTAATATTTTTTTAAATTACCAAGTGTGTCAGGGAGGTAAGTAGATTAAGATTATTCTTTACAATTTGTGTATTAGTGTTTTGAGGGTTACCTGGTAAATAAGAATGTTCCTACCTACTTCTCTTGTAGTACAGGTAGTCGTGACCTTGAGCTATTATTAATCGGACTGAGTTGGTATACAGCATGATAGCGGAATGTTTAGCAAAAACGCGGCTACGAACTCTATGACATGAATAAAAAATATAATTTCACTAATTTTCCATTTTCTTTTATACAAAACAGTCTACAAATTTTGAAATTTATCCGAAAAATTCTAGTTTTCATGCGCACTTGTACCTACTTGCGACTGACGGTCGAACGACCAGTTCGCGCGCCCCCCCGCACCTCGCCCCTCCCGCGCCCGCATCTCTCTACGGAGATACCGTGGCAAACAAAGTGTAATTTGATGTTTATTGCGTATTAGCATTGTCTCAAGTAAATCAATTTGATTTTTATCATACTGGGTTCGCAATTTACGTCGAAATGTGAACTAATGGTGTTACACAAGTTGCAATTTTTGTAGTAGGCACTTTCACGGGCTTCAGAATACAGAACTTACGGCTACATACCTACAGATTTTACGTTAGAAACGTTAATGTGTACTGTTATGTATGAAATTAAGTACAACCACATCAGGACAAACTAAACAAACGCGCTGTGATTCTGTTCATTTTAAAAGATCAACTAAAGTTAGGTACCTACCTACTCTGCGTAGCGTGCTCTTGACTGCACCTTGCAGGCCATTTCATTTCCTATACTACACTTTGCACTTTTCACATTTTCGTTACGTTCTTACGTACTTACGCAAAACTCGCGAGGCGGGTAAATGCGCGCGCGCACGTGTATTGTATCCCAAGGAACCGTAGGCGACTGACTGTCGGGCGATCGATCGCCTCCCGGAGGGTGCGCGCGGGGGTGCGGTGAGGTGCATTGCTTCGCACAAGGTCACCGTGCGAGAAACTCTGTCTGTCTGTCACGCGTTGCTCCATTCATACTAGATTTACTACGCGCACAGATAACCTGTGACTGCGCGTTACGATATTTTCGGACAACTGTATGGAAAACTAGCTTTCCGCCCCGCGGCTCCGCCCGCGTTAACCATTTTTCCCGTCTATAAACCTCACGGAGCCCGAGACCTTTCCAACGAATGCAAAATCGTGGAAATCGGTTCGTGCGTTCTGGAGTTATTGCGTCAGGGAGGAAAACCCGACTTATTTTTATATAGTAGATTATGAAAAAAAAAACATTTTTTTTCTTGGTGGAATATGTTCTATTAACGATACTGAGTGCCTGGTTTTTTTTTGCCAAGGATTACATTATCATCCTGTATATTTCTCTTCTATAAAGCACGGGGGATTGAAATATAGTCTCTTTCAATGCTGTTATATTCAAAGTAAATCGTTTAATAAAGCCCAACCAAAGAAATAAAAAACCTCGCCATATTTCGGAATTTTAATGGAACTAATTTTATAAGAGAAATTGTTGCCATAGTCGTAAATATATAAATGTGACGCCCCCAGACCAGGTTTTTTATTTATTTGGCCAAGCTTTACTTTAAGTAATTATTTGCAAACTTTAAGTGGTCAAGAAAAACAAGCAGTGTTCAACCCTACAGCATGTCATTCATTCATTCGTTCAATCCCAGAAAACCGCGAAGTTATATATTTATACTGTGCTGTTACACGATCGATAGCGAATTTTTTTTTTAAATTCTCTATTAGATACAGTATACAAATCTTTTAGGTTGGCCTAATAGACACCGTAGCTGTATATTATAAAGACTGAGAGAGACAGAGAGCTTTTAGAAACCCCCCACAATAGCATCTTTCGAGCATCGTCGTCGTGCGTCGCGCATACAATCATCCGCGTCCGTCTTTTGTTTCATTCGCCTTGCTGCCTATGATTGTATGTATTTGGTATTCTGTGGCGCGACGCAATACGACGACGCTCGAAAGAAGCTAGTGTGGGGCGGTCTCTTATATGTGACGTTCTCTATAAAATGGACCTTGTTGTTGTCAGTGTAGTTTTTGTACGTCACATATCAAGTTATAAAAACCTAGAAGAATATTATGTACCTACTTGAATACTTAGTCTTATTTGTTATGTGCTTTTTGTCCTTCTACCTTTATTTACTATAAAACCTACGGTCAAATAGTACTTACTATTTACCCACAGAAAACAATATAAATTACTTAATTTATGAGTGGTTTAGCCCTCAAATAGGCTTTATCTTCACTAACCTTTGCCCGTATTTGTAAAAATTTACAAAGCTAACGCACCAATAAACGTCATTCGTTTGAAAACATAAATTCGAATTCGGAACGTGACGAGCTTCCGTTCTTGTGACCTTACGACTGGCCAGTTTTAATTTAAGAGACATTTTGTAACATAAAAATTATTTCAAAATTAAGGTTCTTTGTAAAGCAGTCGCTAGCAAGAACACAAAGAGTTTCCGTCTCTTTGTACTTGATCGAACGGATAAATTCAAATGAAGAATTCGATTCACACTTGTTTAATAAAACACGGTAGGGGAGTTAAACATTTTTGTATCTTTCAAAGTAAAGGAGATATCGAGAGGAGAGAAACAAGGATTTTTTTATTGATTTTTATGCCAATGTGGTAAAATGTATAGGTAAGCAAAATGTGGGACCGAATGATCGAAAGTGAAAAGAAAGAAAACTTCCCAAAGCAGAATTACTAATCAAATAGTTAGCAATTATTTTCAACATGTACTTACAAGCGCATTCTTTAACATTTCATCGGGCATACCTAGCAAAAAAATCGTTTTTCCACTTTATGTTTGAGCCGTCAAAGTTCAAAATAATGTTGTAAATAGTTATACCATTGCCTTATTATTATGGCTAGGTCAGATTAGCTAGTTAAAGTCGACATTATCAAGAACGTCCCTAGTTATGAAATTGATTAAAACTGAAACTACAGTTTAGTTCAGAACAACAAATTATTTATTTTCCAAGTTCAAGGAATCAATTATTATTAAATTTATATCAGAAGGTTTAAAAATCTCCATGCAAAATCCAGGCGGGAAAAATCGAGATGGCCAACCTTTTTTTCCGCAATTGGAGTAGTCAATACAAATTACAAAGTAAAGCCACACGTCATAAAGTATAACGGATATCAATAAGCCTAACCAATGTTAACAGTTTGTTACAGTCGGCCATCCTTTACATAAACGAGTCCCTTCGTTTATAAAATTACCTTAATACAAAAGATATTTAGAACGAATAAGAGCAGGCTAAGCCGAAGGTATACAATTTTATATTGAATAACGGACATTAAAAAAAAATCAAAGTTTTAAGTGCTTCACTTAGCATGCTCTTAACTGTACAATTTAACTTTACAGCACAATCACACAAAAACAATAAAGTAAATCATAACTTATATCGTGATGTGTGTTTCACAAAACTCTGTGGGCGGCTGTCCTTGCCTCTCCTGCCCTCAATTGTAAAACACACCTTCATTTTATTCCATAAATCCATTCATATCCTAAGTCCTTCCTTTCAATCGTATAGCAGAGCAAAAGGGGTTACTTCCTTTACCACACTTATGCCATAAGCTACGTTTTTCACTACATTTTTGAGCGGCTGTCCTTGCCATTCCTGCTCCATGTCATGAGAGGCCATCATTATACTCCGTCCTTGAGTTTATCCAACTAATTATACTTAATCAATATCATGTATATTTTCATATCAAGATCAATGACAAACACTAAGAATCTACTTAAACATAATGAATGAATGAATGAATGAATGAATGAATGAAAATACTTTATTGCACAAAAAAGTGTACAAAGGCGAACTTAATGCTACAAAGCATTTTCTACCAGCTAACCTTTGGTGGTTGAGAGCAGACTATGGGTAGTGCCGCTATAACAGCGTTTAACAATATTTATGTCCATACATAGCAAATCAAACAAGAAACAGATAAGTATATATATAAGAAAAATACCTAAAATAATATAATATACATACATATACGTACTCATAAATATAATATAATAAATACAAATATAATACATAATAAAATACAATACAATCAGTCATTCACACTGCTTTAGTAAAAGATATTCGGATACACGCGATTTGAAGATATCTATTGACGGAGCCTCCCTAATCTCGACCGGCAAGCTGTTCCAAAGTTTTGCTGCTGTGCAAGTAAACGATTTAGCAAAGTATTCCGTGCGGCATTGAGGGGTAGACAAATATTTATTATAGTTTTTGCGGGGTATACCACTGACAAACGTTCTAAACACAAAACAGTCACTAAGGTATTTTGGGGACCAGTCGTTGTGAATAATGCTGTATAACATAGTGAGCACGTGCAAACTTCTTCTATTGCGTATGTTAAGCCACTTTAGCTGATTCCGGTAGTGTGACACATGGTCATATTTACGTATTCCAAAAATAAATCGTATACACAGATTAAGTAGCCGTTCTAGTTTATTTAAGAGAGTCTCAGTAATATCTGTGTAACAAACGTCAGCATAGTCTATGATGGGAAGTAATAAAGAGGTAGCTAGGGTGATCCGAGTGGGTAGTGGAAGAAAGTTTTGTAGGCGTTTCAGCGAGTGAAAAGACCCGAAAACCCTCTGACTAACCTTCGTGACATGGGCAGTCCACGACAGATCATGTGCAACAAGCAATCCCAGGTTTTTAACTGTCTTACAGTACGGGAGAGGTAAGCCATTAAAAGTTACCGGCGGTAAGTTATCCATATCAACTAGTGAAATGTTTCTGGAGCTGCCAACCAATATTATTTGTGTTTTTGCAGGATTGACCTGTAACCCGTACTGCTCCGTCCAAATCCTAATGTTGTCAAGATCCAGTGACAGCTTCCTTATAGATGGTATCAGTTCGGACTTCTCAGAGGTTATGTATAGTTGTAGATCATCTGCATATAGGTGGTATTTGCTGTTCTCAATGGTACGGGTTATGGTATCAATAAATAAGGAAAATAATAAAGGCGAAAGTACCCCACCCTGAGGGACGCCAGAAAATACACTATGCCAGTTAGAAAGAAGATCATCGACTTTTAGGCGCTGATTACGATTGTCCAAATATGAGGTAAACCATGAGATTACATCCTGCGTCATGTTAAGTGAACTTAAAATCGAAACTAGAATCTCATGATCAACACAATTAAAGGCATTGCTAAAGTCTAGGAGCGCCAGAAGGGTAAGCTGCGTGTCATCCATACCTTTGCGGATATCGTCAATGATTTTAACTAGAGCCGTACTCGTACTATGAGCTGGACGAAACCCAGACTGGAACGGGTTCAGTAGTTCATGAGTTCTCAGATATCTCAGCAGCTGATGTTGGACGACTTTTTCTATCACTTTCGAAAGGAAGGGAAGTATGGATATTGGACGGTAATGGGTTAATTCGGAAGGGTTAGGATTTTTGGGAATGGGTATGATGAAAGCTTGTTTCCAGGCAGTGGGAAATTGTCCTGAGGATAGGGAGAAATTTAAGACATGAGTAATAACAGGTAGCAACTGATCTAGAACCGGGATAATCAAATCACGGCCTATTTCATCACACCCTACAGCTTTGCTAGATATGGAGAGTATAATTTTTCTCACTATCCCTTCGGACACGGGTTTGAAAGTAAAACAGTCACGAAGGTCGCGAGGCAGAGACCTGATCCTTTGAATAGTTTGCCTTTTTAAGGAATCGTTAACAGTATATGGCGGGGAAGAGAAATGGTTATTCAGAGAATCAAGCCCAACTGCCATTTGCGCCTCCGAACGACCCTTGCCAATCCCCAATGTTCGCAGAAACTTCCACAATTTTTGTGGAGAGCAATTGGTAATGGCGTTAAATATATGTTGGCGCTTGGCGTTGCGTACTGCCTGATTACAACGATTTCTTGCTGACTTATATGCACTCCAGTTCTCTTCTGTCGGGTCTTTCTTATGCTTCCTTCGTAGGCGGTCTCGTCGAGCCATAAGAAGACGAACACGACCAGTGAGCCATGGAGCAGGAGGCCTCTTAACCCGCACTTTACGTACAGGCGCATGTCTATCGTACAATTTAATTAAGGTTGAGTTGAAGAAATCCACCTTAGAATCAACTGTATTAGCACTATAAAGCGGCGTCCAATCTATCTCCCGCGCATCCTCAATTAGTTTTTTAGTATCCATGCGCGCAAAGCTACGCAGCATTAAGAACTTTGGTTTTGGTTTTGGGGTTTTAACCCTGTACGACGCAAAGATAAGGTCATGGTGAGAAAAACCAGGTGCAGTAAATTTACCATAATGCGCGACATGCTCAGGTTTGGTTACCATTATAAGGTCGAGTTCCGAATGCGTGTCGTGAAGATGAAAAGTTGGACCAACTTTCATCAACGTGACTCCAGTTGACTCAATGACAGACTCCAGCTTCATAGCCCGAGCAGCGTCGCGCCCCCTGCTAAGACATGTATTAAAGTCTCCTAAAATCAACACATGGTCATAAGTGGGTACAAAAGATTCTAACAGCTCCTCTAGTTTGTCAAAATAAACCACCGTGGGAGGCGAATAAGCTACACCGAGCAAGACTGGGACAGTGTTAAGGTAAACTTCCAAGAACAAGTATTCTAAGGCCTTCGAGTATGGGCCTGGAGACTGTGAGATGATTTTGTACTTCAAATCCGCACGAAGATAAATTGCCACTCCACCGCCGCCCTTCTCGAGTCGATCATTCCTGACAAGTACATATCCAGGCAAGGAGAACGACGTGGATGGCAACGTTGGCTTCAAGTAAGTCTCGCTCACCAAGCACGCATGAACAGGTGTATTTTCAAGAGTGGCCAAGAGTTCTGAATGATGAGCAGGTATGCTCTGTGCGTTAATATGACAAATATTAAAATTTTTCGGAAAATCATGAAAGGTTTTACACAGCAGATCACCCAAATTATCATCCACTGAGACAAAGGAGTATCCATCGCTAGAATTCAAAGAGTGGAAAAGATCTGAATTGACTGATATATCCATAAAATAAATAAAAAAAAAAAAAAAAAATAAATAATAATATATGATACAAAAAGTAAATTATACGATATTGGTTTAAATTTTTCAATAGCTAAATCCTAGCTCTCGATCCACTGCCAGACAGCCAGTCAAAAATAAAAATAGCAAGACATCCACTAAAGTCCAAAAAAAAAACAAAGATTACAAAATAAAAATATTACAATTTAGTTCGACTAATCAATAGAATATCCTCTAAAACAAATACAAAAATTGGCATTATGGCTCAATAACATTGCCTTTCTCTTTATCGAACAGTAGTAAAAAAAAAAAAGTTGTCTGTCAATCATACCAAAATTGTTTTTTTTCGGCGGGAACCTTCGAAACCAAAAGGCGCGAATAGAGATTTAAAATTTTTAAAATTATTGTAAAATATATAAGATAGGTTTATTATTGTTGATTTTGTATATTTTAGACTTACTGTAAGTACTGTATATAGTTTCTTCGTTTTCCTCTTCCCCATAATGGGGAGGAGTAGGAAAAAACATAAGTCTTCGGAGGCAAGCTCCGAAGTGAGGGACCGGTCCCCCCTGGGTCGGAAACCTTCGGAATCAGATCTCCCACAATCTGAATCTTCGGCCTCTGATGCGGAGTCTACGCTGGAAACCGAACCCAAGAGAAAGGAAGTAGTGCAGTCTAATGATTTTGAAGATGAAAGGAACCGCTACAATTTGTATAAGGTACCGGGATACTCAAGGAAGTACCCTGAAAATTGCAGCAAAAGTGAGTACATCGTCTTTTTGTCCCACGTCGAAGATAACAAAACTTTTTCAGACAAAGATCGCCTAGCCTTGTCCAAAGCTTTACGCAACTATTGTATCTCGGGTGTGATGCACTTGAGATCAATAAACAAATTTAAAGTTGGGATTACGTTTGACCTATCTAACAACGCAAATGTCTTCATACAAAACAGCAAACTTTTAAAAGAACTTTCCCTGAAGGCATCAATACCAGCTGGTGACACGGAGGTGACTGGAGTTCTTACATCGGTCCCCCTTGAGCTCTCAAATCAAAAGATTTGTGCCTTGATTGGTAGTAGCAGGAATGTCATACAAGTTCGGCGGTTCATGCGACGCGTCCGAAATGCTAGTGGCGCAATTACATATCAGCCTACCCAGACAGTTGCAGTTACCTTTGCCTCTACTCAGCTGCCCGAATATGTCTATTTGGACAACTGGAGACACGAAGTAAAAATGTATATACCACCCGTCAAACAGTGTCTACGATGCCTTAGGTTTGGGCATATAGCTAAGTTTTGTCGTAACGCAGAGGTCTGTTCTATTTGCACAGGTAACCATGGATTCAATACTTGCCAAGTCTCGTCAACTGATGCCAAATGTGCGAATTGTGGTGGCAATCACATCGCCATTTCGAACTTATGTCCTATAAAGAAACAAAAAATAGAGGAAAGCAAAGTTAAATCGAGAGCTGCTCAATACTCCGATTTATTTAATGAAACTTCATTTCCCCAGTTAGCTGCTAAAACCATTGAAACGCAAATCTCTAATTTGTCAAAATCTAAAGTTTTTATGAATCTTTTAGTAGAAACAATAATGAAAGTTATTACTAACAAAAATAACAAAAATGACCCAATTAATTCTGACTCTATAATGGAAGTTCTAGTTTCCACCTTTAACAATAAGACAATTCCCAAAAACAGTTAAAATGGATAGTTTAAATATAGTTCAATGGAACGCACAAAGTTTAATTAGCAATAGGCAAGTCTTAACCAGTTTTCTTTATGATTGTAACATTCATGTTGCAGTCATATCAGAAACCTGGTTGAGACCCAATCAACAGTTTAATATTCGTGGTTACTATATAGAAAGAAACGATACTGGAAATAAACACAATGGTGTAGCAATTTTAATACATAACAGTATACCTTATACTAGGATTAACACAACTTTTGATAACTCATTGCAAAATGTTTGTGTTCGTGTTACAATGGGCACTCAGGAGATAAGTATTGTTAGTTGTTATTGTCCCACTAACTGTGATCCCTCATTTAATAAAAGAAAATTTGATGCATTAATAAAATCCATTCCTGCTCCTATGATTTTTGCTGGTGATTTCAATGCGCACCACACTACTTGGGGATGTCACTCTACATCTCCTCGTGGTAGGGATGTATTGGAAGTCATTGATGACAATAACTTGGTTCTTCTTAATGATGGCCATCCAACCACTGTTGGGTCACTGAGTTGGCGTCCAAATGCTTTAGATTTGTCTATAGTGAGTCCTACTTTAGCTCTTTCCTGTGAATGGTCTATTCACAATGACCCTCTTGGCAGCTATCATCTTCCTGTAAAATTGAATATATCTTTAAATTGCAGTTCTAGTAGGGCGAATTCGACACATGTGCCAACCTACCAAAACTTTCGTTTAGTAGATTGGAAAATGTATCAAAATAAAGTTGAAAATCTTTTGTCAGATTTCTCTATTCGATCTTATCCTCCTTTAGAGGCTTATTCCATCTTTTGTAAAATTTTATTAAGTGCTGTTGAATCATCCATTCCTTCCAAATCGAATACTTCTAATAATGTATCATCCATCAACAGAGGGGCAGGCAGAAGGCCTTCTCTCCCTTGGTGGAATGATAAATGTTCAGAAGCAGTTAAAAAATCTAAATTAGCTTACATTCATTTTAAAAACAATCCCTCTGAAACATCTTTTTTAGAATTTAAAAGACTACAAGCCTTAAAGAAGCTTACCTTAAAAATGGAGAGGAAAAATAGTTGGATATCATTGTCGAATACTTTCCATCGTTGCACACCACTTCCAGTGATCTGGAATTATATGAAAAAATTTAATAGAACTTTTGTTTCAAGTAGTAGTAATAATGATAGTTGGGTCCAAGAATTTCTTAATAAATATACACCAGACTATGTACCAAGTAATAATTCTTCCTCAAATAACTTGGATTTTAATTCTAATAATAATTTCTTATTACAACCTTTTAGTTACCAAGAACTTGAATCTGCTGTCTTGTCTAGGAAGGATAGTGCTTTTGGCTTAGATGGTATTCCTTACAAAATGTTTAAAAATCTTAATAAGAAATCATTAAAAACCTTTTTGACTGTTTTAAATTATCTCTGGGAAAACAATGAAATTCCTCCATGTTGGAAAACAGATTGTTTAGTGCCTATCCTGAAACCTGGCAAATCTAGATTGGACAAAGACTCCTACCGTCCTATTGCACTTACATCTTGTGTTGGTAAAATCTTTGAACAACTTCTAAAGCAAAGGTTAGAGTTTTTTGTGGAAAAAAATAACATCTTACCTGCTAATCAATTTGGCTTTCGAAGAGGTCGCTCTGCTAGGGAAAGTATTTGTCAGTTGCAACTTGACATTCAGCAGACTCTTGTTCATCGTAATTCTTTAGTTTCTGTATTTTTTGATGTTGCAGGTGCTTTTAATAGCGTAAATGTAGATATACTTTCCACTGAACTACTTTCTGTGGGTATTCCACAGAAACTGGTTGACTGGATTAGTAAATTTTTGACTGAAAGAAAGGTTTATGTTAAATATAATGGTAGCTTGTATGGGCCTAGGCTTGCATCTGTTGGAGTATGTCAGGGTGGTATTTTGTCACCCTTAATTTTCATTTTGTATATACGCCGCTTAAATTTAATTTTAGGTTCTCAGGTTAAAAATTTACAATTTGCTGATGATCTTGTTGTCTATGCGTCAGGAGGAAATTTAAATATTCTAGTGGGCCAGATTAATTCTGCCCTAAATAATTTGTTTCAATACTTTTCTTACTTAAATCTTGATGTTAACCCTTTAAAATCTAAATTAATTGTTTTTGGAAAGAATACTCCCTTAAGACCTGATGTCTTTTATAACAATACTGTTATTCCTAATTCAAATGAAGTTAAGTTTTTAGGAGTAGTCTTCACTCATAATCTTTCCTGGAGAAGGTACATTGACAATTTAACTGTGAGAGCAAACAAAGCCTTTAATGTCCTGAAATCTCTAGCATCCACTTATTGGGGAGCTGATCCAAAAATTTTATTAATGTTATACAAGTCTTTAATCAGAAGTCATTTTGAATATGGTTTTTACTGTTTTGCTGCTGATAATAAACTTGTTGATATATTGGACAAAATTCAGAATAAAAGTATGCGCTTGATCACAGGTGCATTTAAAAGTACTCCAATTAATGTCATGCAAGTTGAATGTAATCTTCCTCCAATTTCTATCAGATTTGCTTACCTAAAAGAACGGTTTATTTTAAAACTTTTCTCCATGCCTCAAAACAAACTTCTTTCAAATATTTCATCTTCACTTCCTTTTTTGTCACAGAAATCCATGTTTATTGCTCAAGGGTTTGTTCAGTCTCTTCAATTTCTTCAAACTGCTCATATCTACAATTCCTCATCATCAGTTCTGCCATGTTATGATGGTTGCTTCCAAAGTAAATTTCCTGCAATACAAATTATTATAGATAGTGAGCTTTCTTGTAAAGAGGAGGTATATGCTAAATTGGCTGAATGGTCTAATACTCGTTTTCTCTACACTGATGGATCTAAAAATGAACACAGTGTTTCCTTTGCTTTTTTTGATAGTTTTCTAAACAAGGGTATGGGCTTCAAAGTGGATGAAAGAGCCAGTGTATTCACTGCAGAAGCTCTGGCTATTTTAGCTGCTTTGAAGCACATAAAACACCAAAATCAGGGATATTTGAACTGGCTTATAGTAAGTGATAGTATGAGTGTACTTAAAAATCTCCAAAACAATAAATTGCACGCTAACACTAATTATTTGATTTATTCTATTAAAGAAGTATGGTATGATTTGTCTGTTGAAAATATCACAGTAAGTTTTATGTGGGTCCCGTCCCATAAAGGTGTTCTTGGTAATGAACGGGCCGACTATCTAGCTAAAGCTATAAATACCTCTACAGCCACAGCTCCTAATAATAAGTTTGACTTCCATCTGCCTTTTTCTGATATAATTTACAGTTTGAAAAAAAGAATGTGTCAGAAGTGGATAAATCATTGGAACTACGCTGTTCAAATAGAAAACAAGGGTTTATGGTATGCTCCATTTAACGTGCCAGTTAATAGTCTACCTTGGTTTTGTAAAAGTCATACCTACTTTAATAGGAAATTCTACTCTACTATTCTTCGCCTTCGTTTTGGCCATTGTAGGCTCAATTTTCATCTTCATCGTTTGAAAATGGTAAACAGTCCTTTGTGCTCTCATTGTAACTTGCATGAAGATACAATTTCCCACATCATCTTTGATTGTTCATCTTTTGGCATTCAGCGCCTTGTGTTGATGGATGAACTAATTGAAATTTATGGGCATGCTGATCTGGTCCCGCGATCTGTTCCGGAACTTTTGATAAACAGTTCTGCTTTTATACCTTTGTACAAATATGTAATTAGTACTGTTGGGGAAATTTAAATTTCACTCTTGTTTTGTTTTGTATGTATAGTTTTATAGGTTAGGATATGTAAATAAATCACAAATAAATTGAACGACGTTAGTGGACGTTATTTAAAAAAAAAAAAGACGTCTATGGACTCGTGTGGTCTATGGACGACCCGGACGAATTGAATAGAAATCGGATACAACGATACATTATTGGACGTGGAAGACATAATCTCGAAAGAGATTATGTAACGTAAACTTAAGACGCATAACCTGGATTTTCACTTAAGAATTTATCATAATTTTGATGACGGACGAATACCCTGGACTGGACTATTCTCAAGAATATAATTACTCTACTCTACTGAAGACGTATACCTTGGATGTTTACTCAAGACATACAAAACTGAAGAAGTACATTTTGGATTCTCACTCAAGCTCAAGCAAGAAAAGAATTAACAATATTGAAGACATACCCTGGATTTATAATCTACTAAGTAAAGATTTGCAACTGAAGACTAGGCAGCATGGTCATTGACCTTAGCCTGTTCGAAAGAACAAACGAATTAAAAAAAAAAAAAAAACGAAATGAAATTTGTATGGATCCTTAGTCACGGCTCCATCGAAAGGTATATCATTTGCTTAGCGTTTCTGATAAGTAAATGAAGGATTTACGTCATGAGTGTAGATAAAATAATTTATTTAGGCTGGTTTTATAGTCACGCCGCTAGACGCGCCGTTGGGCAGCGCGTTTGAACAGCGTTAGGACGCGTTCAACGAACGACGCTGCTCAAGCGCGTGACTATAAGGGCCTGGCCACAGCTTCGCGCGTCGGCTGCGGCGGCGGCGACCAGCGGAATGTTGCCAGTGACACATAGTCAAAATTACCATGAGAGAACTAAAAAAAATATTCATTTTTAAAACCCGCTAGAAAAATGTATCACCGAAATCAAGAAACTGTTTTAAAGGCGTGAAATTACCCAACTTTTACAAAAAACGTTCAATTTTCATGCAAAAAGTAACGTTTATCTTATCTTACTTAGAAAACGACTTTAAGGCTGCTTTTCCACCAGAGCTGTGCGAGGTAGTGCGAGGAAAAAATCCACCAATAGAATCACTAGGCTAGAAAAATGAACCTACCTCGCACAGCTCTGGTGGAAAAGCAGCCTAACACTATAATGTAGCACAAATAAGATTAAAAATACGTAAAAGTAACGTTTTAAGTCATGTGACGCAAAGTGCTCCAAAATATAGTAAAATGTTACAATACTAACGTTCTGGCAAGTTTTGCGCCGCAAGTCGCCGCCGCCGACGCGCGTAGCTGTGGCCAGGGGGTAAAACCAGCCTTAGTGACATATTTGAATGTTTCCAGAACTCGTACATGGTGACGGTGTACGAGATAACGCGCACGGCGGCGCGGCGCATGCGCGTGGCAGAGCTGCGCGCGCCGGGGGCCGTGTACAGCGTGCAGCTAGTGCGGGGGCGGCTACTGCTGGGGTACCGGGGGGGGATCGCGGCGCACACGCTGCCGCAACACAGGCAGCCTGCCAGGGACCAGCCCGCCGTCTGTGAGTGTTCTTCTTCTTATTCTGTCGTGTCGATGGCTAGTTTTAAATTATTTTTGCCCAATATCCTGCCACCCTGATTGCTCTTTCTGAGGCCTCCATGAGCTCCTCCGGCGTGCAAGACTCAGGGCATGCAGGACATGATAATAGGTGGGCCATGGTTTGCGGCGACAGGCCGCACGCGCACCGGAGATCCATCCCATCAGAAAGACCCCACCTAAACCGATTTTGTTTGCTTCGGCCAACCTGGGTTCGAAGCCTGTTTAGTCACTTCCAAAAGGACCTTGGAAGTTCTGAACCAGGGATGTGAGTGTTGTAACTACTATAGGGGGCCGTGTACAGCGTGCAGCTAGTGAGGGGCCGGCTGCTGCTGCTGAAATTTGCTCAAAACCATCAACTGAGCATACCTTTTCAGTATTTGCTAAGCCATCATTTACACCCTGTATTGATATTTACACCCTGTCAGGCCCGGCGCACTCCGCGCCAGAGCTCCAAAATGTACCTACGACGGGCGGTTCCGATTTCGCGGCCATTTAATAGGAAAAACGCTGAAGACGTTATTATTTAGTCTGTGGTAATACGGACTCTCGCGGCGCGGTCTTAAGGTGCATTTTGTTTTAATACGAGTCCAACGACAAACTGTAGGTTATTATAGCTAGGGTCACGTTCGACGCGTTCAATGTAATTTGAACGTTAGTGGCGTGGTAGCTAGTATAAAATTCGCACGTTTGCTATCAGAGAGTGCGCCTTCTGTACCTAGTACTAATATTTATTATGTGACCCTCATTGATATTTACACACTGTATAATACGTTAACAATAATGGATGGATGGTTTTATGGATTTTAAATCTGAAATAAATTACTATTATTATTATTATGTTGGTACACTTTAAGATCACGGGTCTATAGAGACCCGGTCCTTTGGAAGGCGTGCATGGGGCCAAAGCCAACATGTAGAGGCCCGTTTAGTACCATTTGATCTACAATGTGAGATGGCACGCACCTACCGGGGCCTATCCTCCAGCACACTACAGAAATGTGCTGGAGGACAGTCCCCGCTAGCTGCAGAACTATTGCCAGGGAGGGACAAACGTTGGTCTGGGCTATGGGGGTGGGAGTTAGTGGACTGGATACCTGGGCTATTGAGGTGAGATAACGGACATCTGCTTGTTAAAGATCTCACAACATTAAATCTAGCAGACGGTGACTTGCCACTTAATAAATGGGCTACCCTAAACGGCCGCACGCATGGTGCGACAAGGGAGCAACATTGTCGTAAGTGGCTCAGGGTGCGGAGAGGTGAGACTGCGGGGCGTTAGACGTCGGTGGAACACAGTAGAACCCCCGGCGTTATGACATTTTACACTTCCACCCTGGAGCATAGGTTCCGCTCTTGCGCTGTTCACTCGAGGCCGGCCAGTTAAGGCAAGCCAAGAGGCGAGGGCTAAAGTTGGTAAAGTGCCCTCTGAACTCGGGTCCGTGGTGACGCCAATCACCAACAGCTTCGCCACAAAGCTGCCCTGCGGGTTTATTATTATTATTATTATGTATGTTGTTTCAGCATTGGTTCACCCAGAAAACCAAGTGAACATGTTCCTATCACACAGCGGCGCGCGGCCGCTATCCTGCGCGGTAGTACCCAACTCAACGGAAACCCTACTGGTGTTCAACTCGCTGGCTTTATACGTGGACAACAACGGACACCGCGCCAGGGACACAGAGCTTATGTACACCGCACACCCTACTTACAGACGCGCCCTAAAGGTGGAGGCTGATCCCTAGCTGAATGAAATACTGTTATAGGGAAAATTAGCACACGTTTATTATATCAGAAATACGAAATATTTTACATTTGCTTTTTGAAGCATGAAAATGGCGTCCGGCTCGTAGCACGGGCTACGGCCATCTCCAAATCATCTACGAAATTCAAACTGTTATTATTTTACATTTTTATAAAGCCTCAAACGCAAAAGAGGCTGCCAGCACGAAACGGCGTGCATGAAGGACACATGCACACCACATCCCGCCCGGTACAGCTAAAAAAAAATATATTTGCAATACCATTGCAAAAAATATTTTTTTTTTACGATATTTCGTTACAAATGTCTGTCCTAAGCTAAGCTACCTGCCTAAGGATGGACAAAACATCACAAAGTCACAGACATGTCAAAAACTGACTGCTGCTACCAGCTAGTTGGTGTTTTATTGTTATCCAACCAAGTTGATCAAAAACCATCAAAAAAGAATCAACACAGCTAAGCATGTCTGTCTACAGTTAATCCAAATAGACATTCAATAAAATTTTGAAAAAGTTTACTAAACCTATCTGTGTCGGATACTATGAATAAAATAATATTAACTAGTTATTAATAATTCAATAGTCACCAAATAATCAATTAAGAAAGGTTAAAGAAATAAATTTGAAAAAGTTGGACGACCAATGAACTACAAAATTACCAGTAAATAATAAAATGAATTTATAGTAAACGCGCACGGCTATCACCAATAACAAAACCTAGCTTTGGGCAAGACATGGGAATGGGAGCTATTTTCTTTCTTCAGCTCCAACCTATCCTCTGAAAAGATTAGTGGGAATTCACCTAGCTGCGGTACCGGTAACGAGAGTACTCAAAGTCATGAACCCAACCAAAGTTCCTCCACAGCACTATGTGCTTGATGTGGAGTGACAGTAAATATTCCGTCACGGAACACACCTAACTATGCGTTACCCAACTAACCCCAAAAAAAAACTACCCAAATTCTAGTTAAACGCGCACGTTTTTCTTTCTTCATACCGTGTGGTCATCTAGATTTAAGTCGTCCAGCTTTCTCGAAGGGTCATCACATCAGAAATGATCATCATAGTCATCAATAGTCATCATTTAGGTAATCGTTTTTCTGAAACATTTTAAAGAATTAATACAGGAAAACACTCATACATCCTAACCAATCCTACAAGACAATAAGAAATATTAGAATCTAACCTATATTTACTACATTTTAGTTATATTCTATCGATAATATTATGAAATTATTTCAAAAATTAAATTTTCAGATATTTACAATTTCTTTGACGGAATTGCGTCAAAACTGTCATGAGTCATTTTGTTCATGACATGACACAAACAAAAAGACATTATTTGCCAAACAACGGACTTATCACCATGACTACATCAAATTACGAAAATAATAAGAAATTAAATTAAATTGAATTAATATGGAAAAATTAGGTAAAATATATACACAATGATACACTATCTACTCTAATCCTGCAAACTAGGTAGGCAAAAACGGCGACTCTTCCGTCGTCTCTCCACATCGCACTCTTCTAAAACACATCTTCAATCGCAGCATCGGAAATAAGATCGACACACTTGCTTTTAGCAGCAAATCACACGAAGCTCTTCAAACTTCATAAAGGCCACTTCATAGAGCCTGCAGACACTACTAAAAATAAACAACACTTGGACTTAGCTTTTTCAACGCATCCTTTAGGCATTATTATCACAAATGCGCCTTCTCCACACATCTTTGTCCATTCATGGCGCCATCGTAACAGCCACAGAAAGACGCTTTCATAACGGCAGCAACGCTTCTCACTCCATCCATCATCTTCGATTAAATCATCTTCTCACAAAATCACGGGGAATCGTAACTTCTACAGGGCTCCTTGAGCACTCGCTTCTTCTCTTCTTTCTTCTGTGCGAGAGGCACAAAATCGGACACTAGCCTCCACCAAGACGCGCCCTAAAGGTGGAGGCTGATCCCTAGCTGAATGAAATACTGTTATAGGGAAAATTAGCACACGTTTATTATATCAGAAATACGAAATATTTTACATTTGCTTTTTGAAGCATGAAAATGGCGTCCGGCTCGTAGCACGGGCTACGGCCATCTCCAAATCATCTACGAAATTCAAACTGTTATTATTTTACATTTTTATAAAGCCTCAAACGCAAAAGAGGCTGCCAGCACGAAACGGCGTGCATGAAGGACACATGCACACCACATTACCATGGTGAGTACCCAACTATAGTGAAACCCAATTAGTGTTCAACTCACTGTATGTAGATACACAGAGCTAATGTACACCGCACACCCTACTTACCATGGTGAGTACCCAACTATAGTGAAACCCAATTAGTGTTCAACTCACTGTATGTAGATACACAGAGCTAATGTACACCGCACACCCTACTTACCATGGTGAGTACTCAACTATAGTGAAACACGACTAGTGTTTAACTCACTGTGTGTAGATACACAGAGCTAATGTACACCGCACACTCTACTTACCATGGTGAGCATACTAACTGTGGTACCCAACTGTAGTGAAACCCGACTAGTGTATAACTCACTGTTTATAGAGACACGGAGCTCGTACACCGCACAACTAACTTAACCCAACTGTACTGAAACCCTATTTGATATACAGGGTTATTTTGGATAAACCCTTTATAAAAACAAAGATTATGTGCAATATTTATCGCCACGGCATACTGCAAGATGGGAAATATTTGCATTGTGTAGTATTTCCCACGATATGAAGCCCTTATATTCTATTCCCTTAAGTCTTCCTAATACTGAAACGATAGTAAATAATCCTTTCGACATGAAAAAGTACCTAACAGCATACCTATACTTCCACATTCATAATATTATTGTGAGCTAAATAAATTAAAAATACAATGATTAATTATAATTGGTTTAATTTTCTTAATTTAAATAATTCACAGCCGTTTAAAATCTATATAAAATTAAAAGTATTTTCAAATGTAATCAATCTGGTTCGTCGTTTCAAACATAGAGCTTTTAATAGGTTTTTCGATCATCGTCATCACCTTATCATACACCAATAACTTCGCATCTCTTGCGAATAGAAAGTCCAAATGATTATATTCATTATCCGGTATCACATAATGCTCCACTGGTCGGCCTATTTGCTGATAAATCTTTATAGCGTCACGAATACTCGATAACCAATCGTCTTTAGCACTTATCAACGTAATTGGTAAAGTAATTTTGTGCAATGGATATTCTGGAGGCTCAGTCGTACCATATTCTTTAATATTTCCTTTAGTTCCGTAATCAAATTTTTGGAACTTGCCATCGTTCCTGATTTCTTGACCGAAATGCACTAAGGTTTTCGTTGAAGCCCCGGCGGGCACGTGACCTAGGATCATAGGCATTAATGTACGGTCGAAATGACTTTTATCATGTCCACATAGAAGAAACATTGACATCTCACAAATAGCTCCTTGGATATCCTCAATTTTACAAGAATATTTTGATAAAACTCGCACAGCGAAATTTCGCGGTAAAAATTGTTTCGCACCAGTATATTTTAAGATAGTTTCTATTATATTACCATAACTTGCTACAATTTTAAATGGACTTTTTATCCCTGTCATGTACGCGACAGGTGCTAGTGTGAAACCTGCTCTCAAAACATCATTGTATTGTGGTTTCGTTGACAACAAAGCGAATAGAACTGTAGTACCCATCGAATAACCTATGTAATCAATTTTCTCATCATTATTCTTATGTTCTTGAATATAATCTATAACGGCTGGCAGGTCGTATTCGGCTATATCTTGGAAAGTAAAATTCCAGAACGCAGCTGAATTGGTATTTATAGTTATATGTTGTCGGGAATATGTGTTGCCTCTTGCGTTTGCCAACCAAACATCGAAACCGGCTTCAGATAGCAAATAAGGCAGACTTTTCTTCGCTCCTGGTATCACCCAATCTACTGAACATCCCAAAAACCCGTGATGTAACAACACTGTTCTTCTAGTTGTATTTGAACTTCTGGAATGCGGTATCCGATGCACTGTCAAAATATATCCGTCTTCAGTGAGAATCGTATGGGATTCCACGTAATATCCGTGTAGAGTTATAAGCTGTGGGGCTGTCATATCACTTGCTGGATCATTGTCTGAACATTCCGGATCCACTTCTTCGTACGAAACAGTATTAAATATAGCGTTAGCCGTCGTTTGTGCTTTATCAATGTAATACTGTACTTCATTCATTATATCTATACTTTTTTCTTTTGAACTGTTCTTGTTACTAGTAAAAAAATGTGACACTGAAGATATAGCATTTAGAGCAGTTTGAATCGTGTTATTTTTGACCGCCTGTCCATTTTCACTGATGTAGTTACCAACCTGTGATATGTACTCTGTCACATAGCTTCGTTTTGGTCTTGAAATCTGACGACAACAAGTGTTGTGCACTGCTAGCAGAACTATTATAATAAATAGTAATTTCATTGTGAACTTGTTATGAATTCACTCACACGATCGTGCTTTTCAATGATTAATGTTCTCTTCATCAATAGAGCGGTTGTACTTATTACAATTATTAAACACTAGTTTGTCACTCGCTGGTTTACTTGAGCGTTTAAATTTAAGATTTAATATCAAAGGTTTTATAAAAATAATAAAGTCAAAATGTTTCACAGTCAAACCGAATTCTAGATCAAAAAGCTGTTTAAATGTAAACTGCCACGATCGCGTTATATCAAAGTACAATGAACTTAATAGTTAGGCTTTTATCGGCGAAGTGATGAGTTTTTTAAATATCAGTGATTAAATAATGTGATGAAACGGAAAATTAAATAGCGGTAGTTGCTCCAAAACTATGTCATGGTCACTCACAGAGTTAGGAGATAGTGTCATATTTGCATACTCTTTCGTTGGGTGTAGTATGATCATGTGTAACATTATAATAATCTGTGAGATGTTTCCGCATGTTTATTTACTTTCATTGTTGTTGTTTAGGTATAATGTATGGCCTTTAGGAATGTTTTTAAATTAATTAGTTCCGTTTTCCGCTTTTGTAGTTACTAGCTTCGTCTATGTTATTATCATCCTGGAAATTTACAAAAAAAGACAATTCAGGCTGTTTAGTAATAAATAATACATTTTAAAAAGATGCAACGCCTGTGTGTAGTTGGAGTTTCTTCCGGAGAGTTCTTCTCCACAGAAGAAAGCCAAATCGTAAACTCTCCTCGACGTCGAAAAGTGATTCGAATAAACACATTTTGTTTTTTTTTTATTTTGCTATGAAATATTTTTACTTTTGCGTTTAATATTGCTAACTATTTGCTATCAGTTTTGCTCGTGTTGTTATTAGACATTTTCCAAGAGAAAATTATTTTGTCCAGACGTATTTTCATACAAAATCAAAACAATCAGTTGATCTTTATTTTAAACAACGGTAAATAATCTAGAATCAAAGTTCTTTATTGCAAACAAACGCTCTTTCACATAATAAGCAATGTTATTATAGATGTTTAGTAAATTTTGTATACAATCTCGCTCAGTTTATTATCAATACGAGTAAGAAGTGAATCACATTCAGTCAGTCAGAGGTCAATATTATCAGAGGCAAATATTTTTTTGTCTATTTATTCCGGGAATTTCCCGAATTACCTTACGTTATGGGGAATATGCATTAGATTAAGTACTTTATTTGCGATGAAATGGAACAGAAGCCAGCACATGCGGTTGGACATTCACACTACGAAATTCACTCCTACCGCTACGGAATACGGGCGCTCCCAAGGTCAACATATCTAGCTACATGTGCTGCCTACTGTACATTTCAAGGTCTTAATTAAAATTAATAGTGTCTCATTTGATAACGGGCTAAGGCACTGCAATATTACGCACATTATCATAAACAAAATGCATAGATTATTAATAAGATTACATTGAATATGAATTTAAATATTGGGCTAAATTCTGCCGTGGCTACTAAAATCTCTAAATTTAAGTTGTTGGTCTC
This sequence comes from Teleiodes luculella, assembly GCA_948473455.1. NCBI lineage: Eukaryota > Metazoa > Arthropoda > Insecta > Lepidoptera > Gelechiidae > Teleiodes > Teleiodes luculella. Next base: position 3,833,093 of record OX419607.1, read on the forward strand.
TTTCATTCATATGGGAATCGAAAAGGATGGGGAGATGAATGAATTTAATTTTGAATGAATGATATTTAAATTAAGCAGCGCAGCTGTCAAATTCAATTAATTTAGTCGGAATGTTTTTAAATTCCTGCTAAATTACGCGTAAAATCAAAGTTTGACGTGTCTAAATGTAGGTTGGCAATCACCTGTCCCTTTTCGTTCTTAAGAATGTGAAAGAGACATAACAACTTAAATTTAGATATTTTAGCAGCCACGCAGAATTGAGCCCATTAGCTTGCAATATATTTTGATTGATTAAATTAAGTTGTTTCTTATTTTTACGTTTTTATGTTTGTCTAAACTAAATGTGTGTGTTTGTTTGTTCGCAGCTCTAAACGAGACCCACCTGTTGATATTCACGGCGACACATATAGACATATACGACATAGAATCGGGAGAATGGGTGCAAACTCTCAATATACGTAAGTCACATTATTTATTATTGGGAAATATTAAACCTTCACTCAAAATACTAAATGCTCACCAAAATAACTGGATTGCACACTAAACATTAGTTAGGTTAGGTTTAGAGTGCAAACCATTTATTTTGATGTGCATTTTTTTATGATATCGATTTAAATACATGCCTTTATTATTTTCTTTTTTCTTTATAAAGAGTTTCGTCACAGTAAGTTGAATTTTTTACCTTATAGAGTGACAACAATGTTTATAAGATAATGCTATTGCGTACGAGAATTTATCAGTAACAATAACCTTCTTCGCATACCTATTACTCGTACTTAAATACTTAAAGTCCGCTCAAAAAAATAAAAAGACCTCGTCATATTGCGGATTTTATACATGCACCGCGAATAATAACTGGTTGTTTATCCGTAAAATTGTAGTAGTATTCATGAACAACTTTCCCTAAGGAGAGAAAGACATAGGTTGCGCGTTGATACGGAAAAACATCGTGAAGAAGACGGCGCCTGAGGGACTCCGTCTCTGACTATTCGATTTTGATTATGGCCGCGCCCCCGCCGGCGGGTACGGGCATTGTTACCTGAAGTGGAAAAAATATATCTATACTGTAAGACAAGGGTTACACGCTCAGTCTGGTGTCAATTCAGTCCATCAGTCTGCTCAGAATGACGAGAGAATTATCGTCTAAACCGGTTGACTGACGGACTGATGGTTATATTAGTACCGTGTTTACATCCATCATTCTGGCATCAGTCCAGACTGATGGACTGAACTGACGCCAGACTGAGCGTGTAACCCTTAGAGAATAAATATACATGGAGTACAAGCAGATGTTGTATGGGCGGTGAAATCAATAACATTTTTCTTTTTGGATTTGTTCCTCGAGTCATGTTTGCAACTTATCACTGCACATTTCAAAATGTTCTCCTATTAAATTACTTATTTTCACCGGGAAAAACTATCAGCTCCGATTACCATTTGATACTAAACGAACGCGTTGAAGATATTCGGACTGTTCATATCCGTGCTTACAGTTCATACTCGCATAGGCGTACTCTATCCCTCCCAGAATTTTTTCTATTTATACTCTACTAGCGACCCGCCCCGGCTCCGCACAGGAAAATGGTTATTGTGGGTTATCCTTCAGTATATTATGCATGTATTATACATAAAACCTTCCTCTTGAATCACTCTATCTATTAAAAAAAACCGCATCAAAATCCGTTGCGTAGTTTTAAAGATTTAAGCATACATAGGGACATAGGGACAGAGAAAGCGACTTTGTTTTATACTATGTAGTGATAAGTTGTGATATTGTTGTAGCGAACGCGCGGCCGCTAGACGCGAGCGGTTGGATCTGTTCCGTGGGCGGCAGCGGTAATGGGTTCCCTTTCTCCACGGACACCGCGCCCATTGTTATCTACCTAAGACCCTTGCTTAGCCGTGAGTATTTATAATAATAATAAATAATCCATTTATTTCAGGCAATATTTACATAAAGATGTTAATTATGTAAACAGAGGCCCATATCATAAATACCTTACGACTAACATAACATAGTATTGTAACCAGTTGGTGTGGCTGCCTCGAAATAATAAGTCCTCGTTACTTTTTAAACCTGCGACCTTGTGCTTCGTAGGCAGCCGTAGGCTACGGGGCCGACGAGTCACAACATTCATCAAAAAATTTATTTATTAAATAGGTATATTTGGATTAGGCACCTATTTCACTGGCGACAAAGACAAAAGACGAAAGGGATGCAGTTATGCGTTAGAATGAGATACAAATACAACGCGCTCACTCTTGCGCATAACCGCGTCTCTTTCGTTTTTTGTCGCTGTCGCCAGTGAAATACCTGCCTTTCTCAGATAAACTGCTGCAACTTGTACTGGCAAACTGCATCTACATATACATTAAAAAGTAAATGCTATTTCAGAGGGTCCGCTGAGCGTAGAGCACGCTTTCCTGTGCAGTACCAACAAGAGGCGGTTTTCCGTCAGGGAGCAGAGTCACCAGGCGATCGAGGCGCACAACAGATTGTAAGTAACTTACTATTTCACCTGTATCTAAGACAAAATAACACGTATTATGTGTTGTTACTAAAAAGTGTTAAACCTCCTTGATTTTCGTTTTCAAACTGAACACTGTGTCAGTTATTTTCTACTATTATATAACTTGTGTTTCCATTTCGTAACATATTTTTTAACTTTTAATTATAGTGAGCTTACTGATCTAATCTGGTATTCATTCTTATTTATGTATTATTGTTCAAAAAAGATAACTAACATACTTCTTGGGTATTACATTTTTCCCGTAGTAAAAAATCTAATCTAAGTTAGGTATTTTAGTATATCTTACCTACCTCATTTTATCGAAATTCGTGCAACTGTTCAGTTTACTTTGCACTTAACCGTACAAATTATTATAATTTACATTGATTTTAGCCTCTTGATTGACTTACATTATGTTCGCCGATCAATAAATAATTATAATTTAATTATTTTTAAATTAATTTTCCACCAGATCAGAACGGCGCTCCCGGCTAATATCAGCGCCCACAAACTTCGCCCACCTATCCCACATGGGGCCTGGCGACGGCATCCGCTCACAAAGGCTATTGGACCTGCCCACCACCGTAGAGACCGCGGACGATAGACCACAGTACAGCAGCAGAGACAGCAGCAAGCGAACATCCCCGCTCACTATATCACACGGCTCTTATAACGGTAACACACCTGCCCACTAGTGTAGAGTAGAGACCGCGGACGATAGACCACAGTACAGCAGCAGAGACAGCAGCAAGCGAACATCCCCGCTCACTATATCACACGGCTCTTATAACGGTAACACACCTGCCCACTAGTGTAGAGTAGAGACCGCGGACGATAGACCACAGTACAGCAGCAGAGACAGCAGCAAGCGAACATCCCCGCTCACTATATCACACGGCTCTTATAACGGTAACACACCTGCCCACTAGTGTAGAGTAGAGACCGCGGACGATAGACCACAGTACAGCAGCAGAGACAGCAGCAAGCGAACATCCCCGCTCACTATATCACACGGCTCTTATAACGGTAACACACCTGCCCACTAGTGTAGAGTAGAGACCGCGGACGATAGACCACAGTACAGCAGCAGAGACAGCAGCAAGCGAACATCCCCGCTCACTATATCACACGGCTCTTATAACGGTAACACACCTGCCCACTAGTGTAGAGTAGAGACCGCGGACGATAGACCACAGTACAGCAGCAGAGACAGCAGCAAGCGAACATCCCCGCTCACTATATCACACGGCTCTTATAACGGTAACACACCTGCCCACTAGTGTAGAGTAGAGACCGCGGACGATAGACCACAGTACAGCAGCAGAGACAGCAGCAAGCGAACATCCCCGCTCACTATATCACACGGCTCTTATAACGGTAACACACCTGCCCACTAGTGTAGAGTAGAGACCGCGGACGATAGACCACAGTACAGCAGCAGAGCAGAGACAGCAGCAAGCGAACATCCCCGCTCACTATATCACACGGCTCTTATAACGGTAACACACCTGCCCACTAGTGTAGAGTAGAGACCGCGGACGATAGACCACAGTACAGCAGCAGAGCAGAGACAGCAGCAAGCGAACATCCCCGCTCACTATATCACACGGCTCTTATAACGGTAACACACCTGCCCACTAGTGTAGAGTAGAGACCGCGGACGATAGACCACAGTACAGCAGCAGAGACAGCAGCAAGCGAACATCCCCGCTCACTATATCACACGGCTCTTATAACGGTAACACACCTGCCCACTAGTGTAGAGTAGAGACCGCGGACGATAGACCACAGTACAGCAGCAGAGACAGCAGCAAGCGAACATCCCCGCTCACTATATCACACGGCTCTTATAACGGTAACACACCTGCCCACTAGTGTAGAGTAGAGACCGCGGACGATAGACCACAGTACAGCAGCAGAGCAGAGACAGCAGCAAGCGAACATCCCCGCTCACTATATCACACGGCTCTTATAACGGTAACACACCTGCCCACTAGTGTAGAGTAGAGACCGCGGACGACAGATTTTATACTATATTTATTTATAGCCATAAGAAAAGATCATCAGTCCCCCTACCCCTAGCATGAGGTTACACACGTAACAGACATTGGAGGATATTTCAATATGGCAGTTTTCTCGCAGCTTTTTTACAATTAAATGTAAAATATAATTTGGTCATAAGCACTTTATGCTAAGGGGACAGGTTATTTTTAGTTTAATGATAATTTCTACGAGTTTTATTGATTCAATTATTGATATCGTGTTACTTCATTGATCAAGGCAGGTGATGTGATGATGATTTGGAGTGTTTAGCTTTCTTAGCTACTTAGCTTACCTTTAGCTTCACTTGTGACTTGTTGTTGGGTTAAAATATGTGTATCAATTTATCTAAGCTGAATTAATAACGATAATAAACTGTAGAAGTCGAAAATCTGTACATAGAAAAAAAATGCAAAAACCGATTGGGGGAATGTAAGAAATGATATAGAACATATCCTCTTTTTTTTGTTTATCTGTTTTTACGGGCTAATCTCCGAAACTGTTGGAGCGATTTGAATGAAATCTTGCATGTTGGCACCTTATATGGTACCCCGGTCAACATCTTAGATAGTTCTACGCTCGTGTTTTCAATGTATGTTATATAGCTTATGTGTTTGCACTTAGGATCGTGGCGCAGCGTGTCCCGGCCGAGGGAGGGCCCCCCCGCCGCCCCCGACCAGCCCCCCTCGCCGCCCTCGCACCGCCCCATGGAGAGGTCAGTATACAACATCTTAATGCTTGCTTAGCAAAAAAAAAAACAAAAACAAATATTCTTTATTGATAGGTTTTACGCGGGAATCGAGAGGAAATGGCGGGTTCATTGTTTCGTCCTTTTTAAAATTAGTTTTTCATGGTAATTGTGGTGTTAATATGATGGAATTAGTGCGATAATGTGCCGTTAAAGAAGAACTATTTAATGAAAGTGAGAAATAATGAGTGGTTAGCTGTTTCTGATTTGACACCCCGCGTTAAACTTCAGTATCATTGGAATGTAAGAACCACCCTTGCATTTCAATGATCCCGTAACAAGAAATGAAACTACTGAAGACGTATGAATGCAAGAAATGACTAAAGACGACGAAATGAAACTGAAGAAATAATGACTGAACATGAAGACATTAAACTTGGATAATGCGAGAAACTACTAAAGACTAGGCTGTATGGGCTTAGATCCCTTTGCCTTTCCCATAAGGGAGAAAGAAACTAAAAAAAAAAAAATTCTTTATTGACACCAAGAAACACAGACATATAACACATACAAAGAAAACATTAGGTTTCAACAGGCGGCCTTATTGCTAATGTAGCAATCTCTTCCAGGCAACCCATTTCCAGGACAATAGTATAGAATAGAGTGGTGCAGGTTGGTGGCATAAAAATCTAGTAAAATAAACTACATACGAATATTTTACTTAAAATACTTACACGGATAATAAAAATATTTACATACCTACATACATACATATATAAATATATAAATACACATACATATATCTATATATCGTGTGGGTTTCGAGGTTAACCTACCTCACAAACCCTGGTGTTGGAATTATAACCGCCTTAGGCTTCCGACATGGCTCCAATAACGACTACATCCGTAGATAGTAGCCGGGACCAACGGCTTTACGTGCCTTCCGAAGCACGGAATCATCTTTCTTTTCGGACAATCAGGTGATTCAGCCTGCAATGTCCTAACCAAACTGAGGAAAGTCTCACAAAGTGATATTTGCTCGACGAGTCCCCACAGGGATTCGAACCCGGAACCTCCGTAACGTCAGACGAGCTTTTGACCACTCGACCACGGAGGCTGTTATCATCATAATAATAATATACAGAACCTATCCCACCACTAACCTCACAAACTCTCCCTTGTCCAAACACGCATCATCTCACATATTTTACAAACTCACAGAGCCCTCTGAACTCTTGTCCTGATACGCACTTGGCTTAGGCACTTGGAAAAGTGATTTGTAAAATCTTACTTCGAATAAAACATATTTCATTTCATTTCATTTCATAGGCCCGTGCGTATTGGTTAACCGGTGAAAGCCGAGGGGAAAAAAAATCTGTCAAAAATTATAATAATAATATACTTTTTTGTTACCAAGAAAATCGTTATAGAGAAAATAACAAATAGAATGTAAGAAGTCTACAGGCGGCCTCATCATCTTCCTCGACCATTTTGATGTCTCTCTTTCAACTGCCTTCACCTCAGCAACCACTTAAATAAATAATAAATAAATGGGACATCTCACACACGGCCATCTGACCTCAAACTAGGCAGAGCCTGCACTATGGATGTCAGACAGCTGATATACATACATATATAAATGTACATCATCCAGACACAAGTGCTCATCCTACGAATGTTTTCCCTAAACGGGATTCGAACCCACGACACCGTGTTACTAAGGCAACCGTACTACCAACTAAACTACGGCACAGAAGAAAATAATAGTACTAACCCGTACAGAAATGACACTCACCCCCCCGCGCCAAAATGAGTTCCCCGCCCGATATAGCGCCCCACGCCCCGCACCCCGCAGGCGCCGCGGGACTCCGCCGGTGGTGTTCGGGGGTGTTTTACATAGCGCCTAGCGCCATTGACTTGTAGTTGATATTTAGTTGTTATTCAAAAAGAAGTAGGTTGTCAAAATGCGTTTTCTGTATGCATGGAGTGACCGTCCAGTGACTACGGTGCCGTCAAACTCTGCCTGCCTACACCGTTAGAGAAAAGAGCGTTTCTTCGTGTTTTTTATTTCATGTTATGCTAGTTATAAATTCGAGCTTGCTCAAAAATTTTGACAAATACATTATGTTTGTAATGAATGAAAATTACTGTGCCGATTTCAAAAATTCTTTCACCATTATAAAGCTACATTCACCCTGATGGCTATCTTTCACCGCGGGAAAATGCCTTATTCCCACGGGGAAAACTGTTAACGTGGGCGGAGCCGCGGCGGAAAGCTAGTAAAGGTTGCCTGGTAGAAATTGCTAGCAATAAGGCCGCTTTTAGACTTCTGTTTTGTTCAGTTTTTCTGTATTTGTTTGTATTTCTGTTTGGTGTTAATAAAGTATATTTGTATTGTATTGTAGAGTAATGTGTTTGATGTTGTTGTGTTGTGTTGCAGGTCGATAGGCGGCGGGTCTGTGGGCAGCGGCTCGCTACTGGAGCGCTCAATCACGCCGCTCAGCCTCGGCAGTATGAGCTCGCTGCATGACGTACTCAAGGTCAGCAGTAGAGAACAATAACAATAACAACGTGCCGCCTTGTATAGATAGGCGGCGGGTCTGTGGTGATAGCTCAGCCTCGGCAGTATGAGCTCGCTGCATGACGTACTCAAGGTCAGCAGTAGAGAACAATAACAATAACAACGTGCCGCCTTGTATAGATAGGCGGCGGGTCTGTGGTGATAGCTCAGCCTGGGCAGTATGAGCTCGCTGCATGACGTACTCAAGGTCAGCAGTAGAGAACAATAACAATAACAACGTGCCGCCTTGTATAGATAGGCGGCGGGTCTGTGGTGATAGCTCAGCCTGGGCAGTATGAGCTCGCTGCATGACGTACTCAAGGTCAGCAGTAGAGAACAATAACAATAACAACGTGCCGCCTTGTATAGATAGGCGGCGGGTCTGTGGTGATAGCTCAGCCTCGGCAGTATGAGCTCGCTGCATGACGTACTCAAGGTCAGCAGTAGAGAACAATAACAATAACAACGTGCCGCCTTGTATAGATAGGCGGCGGGTCTGTGGTGATAGCTCAGCCTGGGCAGTATGAGCTCGCTGCATGACGTACTCAAGGTCAGCAGTAGAGAACAATAACAATAACAACGTCTGCTACAGGCGGCACGTTGTTATTGCGACATGCGGCAGCCTATTTTACGCCAAAACAATAATATCATGGCTAGATAATTTCAAATTAGCTAATCATGTGGCATGCGACTGCCACGGCGGAAATGAGGGTTAAGTCACTTAACGCTGACGCAACTCTACGTAATTATATCAGCAAATGATAGAAGAGAATTAGAAGCCATATCCATGGGAATAGTTTGCTTGAGTGACATGCTCTTTCAACCTTTGTGACAAATTTGTAAATAGAGAGAGTGTGGGAGGCCTTTGCCCAACAGTGGGATACACACGTCTAATTAAGAGAAGATAAACACGAGTTAGCACGAGATTGATATCTCATCTACATCTCATTCCACATGACATGCAAATCTTTAATAGATGTTATCTTAAATAAAGTGGTTTGAATATTTCAGAAAAAATCTTAGTCTGCTACAAGGTCTTCAAGGTACAAAACTGTTGTGCTAAAATTGATTAACCTTTACATATCTATTATCTATTAATAAATTCTTGATAATTATTTAACTATGAGTCAATAATATTTGATAGCTAAATGTTTAAATTATATTACCTACAAAGCTGCAACACTGAAATAAATTTAAAGAAATTGTATGAAGATTAGGAATATAAAAATGTTACCAGATTTTCATTCAGTTTCGACTACTATCTATAACATGTTGTGTGAAGAAAAGTACTAAACGGACATGACGGGTTAGCAAAAATTTAAAGAACATGATACACAAGATAATAATTGTTATTGAATAGACTATTTTGTATGGAACAGCTGTTTTCTTTTTGACAAGAGTTTCTTTGGGAAATTTCAAAATTGGCTTATCGTGTCTTTTAAGTATTTGCTATGCCACTTAACGTCTGACCAGAAAAAAATAAATAACCTACTTTGGGGGCATTAAATTTTTATTTTGTGTCTCTAGCAACAATCTTTATTGTATAATAAAAAAAAGTACATTGAATTATAGCAATATGGCGATTTTTTTTCCTGGTCGATACACACACCTTGTATTTATTGGCAAGTAGAATCCTGGAGAGAGGTGGAAAGAGTTGGTTAGGCCTTTGCCCAGCAGTGGGATCAAGTAGGCTAATAACATAAAATAACAATCCTGGACAACACACCCATACATACATATTATCTACAAAAAGCTCACATACAATTAATTACAATACATACTAGTACTGTGTATAGTTAGTTGTGCATTTATTTTTAATCCAGATAGCGTGGGGCTTGGCGTTCCGTCACACAGGTTAATCCCATTACGGACACCAGGCTCAAACATTCTTATTATAAGATACTAAAGCCTGACCAAAGAAATAATAAACCTGCTCTGGGGGCGCCACGTGTCTATTTTTACGACTCTGGCAACAATTTCCCTTATAAAATTAGTTCCATTGAAATTCCGCAATATGACGAGGTTTCTTATTTCTTTGGTCGGGCTTTACCATTATATTGTTTAGTCTTAAGTTTATAAGTTTGTGAGAGTAAATAAAAATCTTTTTATTATTATATTATAATGTTGGTTAATGTGTGTGTGTTTGTGTGTCAGGTGGGCACGGAGCTGGGGTCTGGGCTGGTGTCGGAAGACAGCAGCTGCGGCGCGTCGCCGCCGCGACCGCACGACCCCTGATGGTGAGCACATATGTACATCGCAAACACAATCACACAATCAATAATACTACTAGCATGGACCAATATACTCGAGAGGACTTTACTTTACCTACATATATAAATAATAAAAACTTTATTTAACGCAAAAATCTTACAATGTTGCTATCGATGTTCACCATATTGTGTAAAATATTTGCAATATTTTATATTTATTTACTGTCAATGCAATATAAGCAAAAATTTGTCGTTATCGATCTTTTTCATTTCCCGTCGTTGTTCTGAATGGGTGCAGTATTTTTCCTTGTCCTCAATATATAACGCGACACACGGTATAATTATCAAGGTTGCCTGGTAGAAATTGCTACTCAGCAATAAGGCCGCCTACATGTACACTTTCGTTCTTTTTTTGTGAATTTACTGTTCCTATTGTTTCTAGTGTGCAATAGTGATAATTAGAATATACTTTTATATTCTAATTATCACTATTTTTAACAACGCAACGGTTGGATTGTGCCAAGCTAAAAATGTTTAATTTTTGTTTCGTCTTCCAGAAGTCAGCAACTGGACACAACGTGGAATATAGATGTGTCCCGGTTTTACGCTTGTTTCTGTTAGGACCCAGAGGCTGCCGGCGCCCACTCACAGACAAACAAACAAACACGCGATCCCTCAATATTATACCAGCATACTGACAGTCATTTCTACCATTCTATAAATACCGAGACGCGCTGAAAGTGATTTTGTTGAAATTCCTGTTATTTTATAATGTACTTTATTTAAACTACTTAAGGTACGGATTAATGATCTAATATTATAAAAGACTGGTCATGCGTAAAGAAATCACTTTTAGAGTGTATCGAAAATACTAAGAGTATACAAGAGTTATTGTGCAAGTAAGATAGATATATTCGCTTTCAAGTTGCCTTTTGAATTCTGTTGGTAACTGTACCAATACGGAATATGACACAAAAAAGTGAAAATCGAATATTAACAATCAATAAATAAATAATGAGTGAAGAATAGAAAGTGGAGTGGAGTGGGTTAATTACACCCTTTATAAAAGCATAGCTAAATAGTGATCTATTAGTAGTCTAGTCACCTATAGCTAAAGATCGACCAGAAAAAAATACCTCGCCATATTGCGGAATTCCAATAGAACTAATTTTATAATAGAAAATGTTGCCATAAACATAACAAAAATATATAAGTGGCGGCCCCAGAGCAGGTATTTTATTTTTCTGGTCATGTTTTACATGTCATAAACCACGCCCCGTAGCATAACCACTGTGACAAACTGTATATCCCTTACCGAACTGTCAAAATACCATGAGAAACCCGCCATATTGAAATATCCTCCAATAGGATAACAGTATACGCACGACAAAATTATATCTGTCACGCGTGAACGGTCATGCTAGGAAAGCGTGAGGTTTTACGAGTGACAAACATTGCTTTTTCGTATTTTGTCAAAAATATTACCGGAGCTTTTTTTCTTAAAGGTATAACAGTGTTGCCAGCAGACATTATAAAGTTTTTACTTTTTTGTGTCATATAAGTTAAATAATGAAATGAAATTAATTTACCCGCGAGTTAAGTTTCGTGTTTTAAGATCTTCGGAAGTCAGTAACTTTAAAATTATTAAATATTTTTAGTACAGTAGCCAGCACATACGCGGCTGGACATGTTGCCCTTGAGACCACACGTATTCCGTAGCAGTAGGGGTGAATTTCGTAATGTGAACGTCCAACCGCATGTGCTGGCTTCTGAACATGGAAAATGGCAGTATATTTCTATTCTACATTATTATTCAGGCGTCATTGTTGAAGAATTGTAGCTGTAAGGAGAATAATTTAGTTGGTTCTTCTGTAAGTCCTGAATTTTGGGGAGAATCGCCTTCTTCTGGTCTCATTGATTTCATTATTTACAGACAGATTATCCTGAAACAATATTTTTTGTAAGTTATTCCAAGAATTAATAACGTTGATGAAAGATATCATAATTAAACCAAATAATAATATGAAGTATTAAACTTAAATTTTGTAACTGTTCTAACACAAACAAGGGATGTTGACTGACTTCGTTTCGTTATCTTACATTTTATGACGTCATATCTTATGTTTGTATTCTAGCTATGCATATAAAATATCGTTTTTTAAATATTGTCATATCATACAAAGAAGAAAGGGGTTTTGGACGTCGCTGAATCCTATAATCGCTTAGGCTCCCGCTCACGCACTCTACACCCCCCTTTGAGACATTCGTTAATCGAACTATAATATAAATTCCAAATTTGGGACACTACGAAATTGGAAATAAAAAAAGGACAGAAAATAAGTGACAGCTTCTTCTTCTTATCTTATCAAATATATGTCACCCGATTGCCAGCAGCCATCTGATAATTATATGTCTAGGTAAATAATTAAATGCTGACTTATAGCTTTAGTGCGTGTACCGGTGGTTTACCGCTGCGATTGCCACATATAATAATCACGTGGTTTAAAAGTCTTTAAGAGCGGGTTATTAGTTAGTACATGCCTGATTCTAAACAAGTTTATTAGTTTATTTATCTATACACAGAAAGCTTTTATATGAAAAAAATACAATTTACGAAAAATCGTTGAGTGGTAAAACTTGCAGGAACCAAATCTGTCCGTCCTCTTCGTCCCGTTTTGCGTTCTGTTTCTTAGTTGTCGTTTCCTGTAAGTTAATAATAATAATAATAATAATAATAATTTTTATTGATAATAAGCCTTATCTTAGGAAGCAGATTTACAAAAATTTTCAGGAACACAATATTTGTCTGGCTTACAAAAAGATATGCACTGCATGCATGCAGTTTCAACCGTATTTTAGAAATATGGTAACTTCACACACTTAATCGTTTGCCTATCAAATGGTAATGGTGCAGTAGCCAGCACATGCGTGACCGCTCGCATTAAAAGATATAAGGTACCACCATGCAAAATTTCGTTCAAATCGGTCCAGTAGTTTCGGAGATAGCCCGTACAAACAGACAAACAGATAAAAAGACACCATCTATCTAACTAACTATGATAGATGGAGCTGTGTGCACTCTAAATCACTTAATAAAAGCGTTAAGTAAATAATTTCGTTGAGCTTGTACCTACGGAGACTTGGTCATTGGTAGGCCCGGATAGCCAAGGAGGTGCGGTTTCAAGTCCCTGCCCAAGCTCAATGATATTCATTTTTCGCTTAGATTTATAGACAGTAAATATAAATAAAATATATTTTTTAATTGACCTATGCTTGTGTCGAAAAAGTACGACCTATCAAGCTTCACCGGACTTGCGGGGGAGCGGAAGACTCTACCCCAAAAAAAAGTCATATACCAACGCGTCTAGGGGCGGCTCAAGGGAGCCTCGGACCACGGCCTAGCGCCTTAATATGATACTGAAAAACATCGAGAAGGAGACGACGCCTGAGGGGCTCCGTCTTTGATTATAACTGATTATGACTTCTTACATCCCCCTGACTCGGTTTTAGCTTTTTTTCGATTCGATTTCGACATATTTATTATTATATATCTTATATATAAAATTCTCGTGTCACAGTGTTCGATTCCATACTCCTCCGAAACGGCTAGACCGATTCTCATGAAATTTTGTGAGCGTATTCAGTAGGTCTGAGAATCGGCCAACATCTATTTTTCATCCCAAAAAAAAAAAAAAAAAAGGAACGCGGGCGTAGCCGTGGGCGGACAGCTAGTATTATATATATATATATTTTTTAGCAACGAAGATGTCTTACAACTGGTGAATGAGAAAAGGACTATTTTGGGGGTCATTGCAGATAAAAGAGGGAAGATGCTGGGTCACTTGATACGACACGAAGACTTTGTCAGAAACATCATTGAAGGAAAGATAGAAGGCAAAAGGAAGAGAGGACGACCTAGCTAGAAGGACATATATGGACCAAATTAAGGAAGGAATAGATGTCGTGTCGTATCAGGAGATCAAACAGAGGACGGAAGACAGAACAGAGTGGCGTAGACTCCACCGACAAGAGCGAGGCTCTTAAATATGAAGAAGAGAAGATTTTTCTGGTCAGGTTTGTAAAAAAAAATATGCATAGGACTAACTTAAAGCTAGTACCTATTACGTACATTCGTGTCGTCGACGCTTTTCATAAATCCTTGTTGCGGTTTACGGTCCACGGGGTTAGGTATGGGTTCTTGGTAAGAAGCCCTTTTATTCGCTATTCCATATTCGTCTAATTCATTATTTACTACTCTATTGGCTCGGTATGGTATCGGGTATGGGTAAAACAATGGTTTATCCCAGAATATCTCGTCATCATCATAAGCATCTGCTGACTGGTTGGCCAATCTGAAACATGAACGAACATACCTAGTCATAATTAGCCATCAAAAACACAACTTGTAAAATTGTCCTATTTAACGCAAATAAATCAATCATTTCATTTCAAAAAACCCAAGTCTCGCAATTCAGTTCTTCTACCATAAAAAGTTGTATTATCCATGTAATACTAAGTCGGTTAATTTATTCAGTCTTTACTAAGGGTTCTGTCTTATGTTACGTAATTAGCTAACCTAACAACATCAGTAATCATATTAATATTAAAAATCTTTCATGTTTTAAATAAATAGATTGACTTATTTATACAATGCCTGCTTGGTTACTGAAAACTCAGGCTTCTAGTTTAATCCACAACGAAGTTATAGGGGGGTCGAAAATGGCCTGAACTGCAGCGTAATTTCGTGAAAAGTATGGTAAATCTGCAGCGTAATTTCTGGGGTCAAAACATACCTCTTTACAACTATCGCGTAAGCCTTAAACAAAAAAAAAACGTAAAAATTTGTTCTGTCAATATGTCGCGTTTGACAGCTTCTCGAGCCTGTCGGTACCAAAGAGTTTTGAAGAGCCAGCTTCTCTAAAGCGAAGCTGGCTCTTCAAAACTCTTTGGTCGGTACTTACATAGTAGGCCTGTATTATTTTGTATATTTACGGGTCTTAACGCGATAATTTTAAATAGGTAATAATGGGTACTATGGGTATGATATAATGTGTACTAAGCGCGAAAGAGTCAAACAAACGTAATTGGTTATATTGTAAACTAGCTTCCCGCCGCGGCTCCGCCCGCTTTAATAGTTTTTCCCGTGGGAATGAGGTATTTTTCCGCGGTAATAGTTAGTCTATATTCTTCTGCAAGGTCTATTCTTTCTTTGTGCCAACTCCGCCCGCTTTAACATTTTTTCCCATGTGAATGAGAATTTTTCCCGCGGTAAATCATAGCCTATGTTCTTTACCAAGGTATATTCTATCTTTGTGCCAAGTTTTATCAAAATCAGTTCAGTGGTTTCGGAGTCCATTCAATTATTAGGAATATCTTGGGTACTTTTTAGGGTTCCGTAGCCAAATGGCAAAAAACGGAACCCTTATAGATTCGTCATGTCTGTCTGTCCGTCCGTCCGTATGTCACAGCCACTTTTTTCCGAAACTATAAGAGCTATACTGTTGAAACTTGGTAAGTAGATGTATTTTGTGAACCGCATTAAGATTTTCACAAAAAAATAGAAAGAAAACAATAAATTTTGGGGGGTCCCCATACTTAGAACTGAAACTCAAACAAAAATTTTTTCATCAAACCTGTGTGGGGTATCTATAGATAGGTCTTCAAAAATGATATTGAGGTTTCTAATATCATTTTTTTCTAAACTGAATAGTTTGCGCGAGAGACACTTCCAAAGTGGCAAAATGTGTGTCCCCCCCCCTCTAACTTCTAAATTAAGGGAACGATAAAACTAAAAAATATATATAATGTACACCAAAATAAAAAAATAAAAAATAAATATGTTTGATGTGTTACCATGAAAACTACCAACAAAAATTGGTTTGAACGGGATCTAGTAAGTAGTTTTTTTTTAATACGTCATAAATCGTAAACCGCAATTTCCCTTTCACTATTACTAAAACATCGATCAAAGTTACAACGAACTACAAGAACTTTTATATTATGTTACTTGCTGATACGGAACCCTTCATGGGCGAGTCCGACTCGCACTTGGCCGGTTTTTTACACCTTGGGTTACATTATTGAAGTTTTAGTAAGGATTCCTATTTTTTTTTAAATAAATTATAGCCTATATTACTCAGGGTGAATGTAGCTTCTTAATGGTGAAATAATTTTTGAAATTGGCACAGTAGTTTTTGAGTTTATTAGTTTATTCATTACAAACATACATACACACACAAATACAAATCTTTCCTCTTTATACTATTAGTGTTCTATAAACTTTTGAAAAAAAGATCACTATTTCGGCCATAAACTTTTTTTTGTTTACTCCAGTAATTATTTTTGCACCCCATAGCTCTCGTACGTGTGTACGTATAATACGCGTCTTTTAAGCTTTTTTTTAGGGTTCCGTAGCCAAATGGCAAAAAACGGAACCCTTATAGATTCGTCATGTCTGTCTGTCCGTCCGTCCGTATGTCACAGCCACTTTTTTCCGAAACTATAAGAGCTATACTGTTGAAACTTGGTAAGTAGATGTATTTTGTGAACCGCATTAAGATTTTCACAAAAAAATAGAAAGAAAACAATAAATTTTGGGGGGTCCCCATACTTAGAACTGAAACTCAAACAAAAATTTTTTCATCAAACCTGTGTGGGGTATCTATAGATAGGTCTTCAAAAATGATATTGAGGTTTCTAATATCATTTTTTTCTAAACTGAATAGTTTGCGCGAGAGACACTTCCAAAGTGGCAAAATGTGTGTCCCCCCCCCTCTAACTTCTAAATTAAGGGAACGATAAAACTAAAAAATATATATAATGTACACCAAAATAAAAAAATAAAAAATAAATATGTTTGATGTGTTACCATGAAAACTTCCAACGAAAATTGGTTTGAACGAGATCTAGCAAGTAGTTTTTTTTTAATACGTCATAAATCGTAAACCGCAATTTACCTTTCACTATTATTAAAACTTCGATCAAAGTCACAACGAGCTACAAAAACTTTAATATTATGTTACTGGCTGCTACGGAACCCTTCATGGGCGATTCCGACTCGCACTTGGCCGCTTTTTTGAATATCATATCATCACAACTCTTTGAGATATGAGGGGACCGCACTTTTTCGTGAAATCGGAGCCTAAACTTGAGCGAACGAAAGGACATTTACAAACTTTATAGATTTAGCGTAATTTGTGATATTATTGAAACAAAATTATTTTTTCTAATGTTTTGTATTATTACGCGGTAACCGCTGCATTGACGTATTCGATGTATATGAACGTGTTTTAGATAATGTGATACCCTTATTTTAACGGGTCTTAGCGCGATAATTTTAAATAGGTAGGTATGTATTACGTACGATACCTTTTTGCCCGACGTTTCTAAGACCCGTAAACAGTTATAATAATGTGTAGTAAGCGCGAAAACCTCAAACAAACAAAGTTATACCCGTTCAAACAATACCAATAAGAAAGAAATCGGTCTACTAGTTTTCAAATTACAGCGTAAAAATCCAGCCGTCTTTGATTACCCCCCGTCATCCCTCCACCACTTTAGCACTTGACGACCGACAGTTCCACGTTCAGGACATCAAGACGAATCCAACGGGAGGAGCCGTTGCCATTTACAGGAGTGACAGATAAAACTGAAATTCTAGAGCACTTTTGCTCGAAAATGAAGGTTCATTACAGTACATTAGTGGGAATAAAGGTATAGTGAGGTCACTATACCTTTATTCCCACCATTGGGCCTGCCGCGGTGAGTGTCACAATAGTTTTCGCTAAGCTACGACATAACATTCATTTTAAAGGTACTTACATGAAAACAACAGTGCACAGAAATATTCTTCCAAACGTAGTCTTGAACATGTTGAGCGAGCAAAATGTTTACCAGAAATGATAAAACAAAAAGAGACTTTTCTTTTTATACCGACTATTAATAATAAAAATGTTAATAGGAAATTACAATAATTACCATAACGGGATAAGAAAATACAATTTTCTTGAGTTTTCCGTATTAATTCGGGGACCTATTAACAACGGATGAATAATATCTTGTACGAGTCAACGGTAGAGTTGTTAGAGCTTGCCTGCCGAACGCGGTTCACGGGATCGAGCTCTAACAAGATACTGCTTTTAGCGTTCCTAATATAGGTACCCTAAATTGAAAAAGGAACACTAGCATAATCATCTGTCCGTTAAATCGGGACCTTGTTTCTCAAAGGAACACCAGGGCGGGGTGTCAAATATCCATAAAATTCATAATGCATTACGAAGAATTTATCTCGCCGGTAAGAGCGTCGGTGGCCTAGTGGCTAGGCCCGTTGACTTCCATTCCGAAGTTCGCGGGTTCAAACCTCGGCACGTACCAATGTGTTTTCGATTTTCGAATTCATATGTACGTTTATTCGACGCTCTTACGGTGAAGGAAAACATCGTGAGGAAACCTGCACACACCTGCGAAGAAATTCAAAGGTTGTGTGTGAAGTTGACCAACCCGCACTGGGCCAGCGTGGTCGACTAAGGCCTATTCACCCTGGTATCAGGGTAGGCTCGAGCCCCTCGGTGGGGACATATATGAGCTGTTAACGACCGGGCTCGCCGGTTATCAGAATCAGTGATGACTCAAAAACGATGTATTTTGAGTCATCACTGACCGTCGTTCGACTGCCTTCTAAGCAAAGGGGGGCTTAAAAAAAAGCAAAGGGGGGTTAAAAAAAAACCAAATATGTTTATTCATCATAGATTTCTTAAAAAACACTCAATGATATAATAATATGAAAATCTAAAAAGCTTTCTTCAAACCAAGGCTCTCGTCTCGAACGAATGTACAAGTCTAAGCAATAAATAACACTAAATTAAAAAAATTAATAACCCCCGACACAAAACCGTTACTTGATCCTTTCAACAACTAGAAAAGAGCTGATAATCTTTAAATGGCTGAAGATATTTTCTTGGATCATAGCTAAGAACACTCTCGATTGTGACACCTTGCAAACAAAAAAAATAGATCAAAATCGGCGCATCCGTTTAGGAGCTACGATGCCACAGACAGACAGACAGACACACACACGTCAAACTTATAACACCCCTCTTTTTCGTCGTGGGTTAAAAAGAGATCAAACATTCAAAAAGAAACTAAACAAAAAGAGATAAAAGAGTTCGAATCCCGCCCAGGGCAAACATTCAGGCTAAGCCTAGTGTGGAGTTCACATGTAATACATATTATGTTATTTTGTAAACATAATTTTGGCAAATAAAACATTTATTAATATTATGAGTGAGTATTTATGTTTCCCTTATGTCCAGATGTTGTATATTTATTTGTATTTTATAAAACGTGAAATTGAACAAAAAAAAAGTTTGAAAAGTTGAATATTATTTTTGAGATTTTAACCTATGTTTTAGGTACTACCACTATGTTGCGGATAAATAACTAATTGAATTTTACGGTACATACATACATATACATGCATATAAGCTGTCTGACACCCAAGTACATGGCCCTGCCTAGTTTGGGGTCAGATGGCCGTGTGTGAGATGTCCCCACATATTATTACTATCTTTCCGCCGCGGCTCCGCCCGCGTTAACAGTTTTTCCCGTGAGAATAAGGCATTTCCCCGCGGTAAAAGGTACTCAGGGTGAATGTAGCTTTCTAATGGTGAAACAATTTTTGAAGTAGGTTTAGTAGTTTTCGAGTTTATTCATTACATCCTTCCTCTTCTGGACGTCTTTCGGCTGAGATGATGATGATGATCCTTCCTCTTTATAATATTAGTATGATTTATTAAATAAACACAAATAATAAATAAATAAATTATTAAATGCAAACAAAGTGAAATGGAGCCTTTAAAAGGTAAAAACTTGCCCTTTCTTTATCTCACTCAGGTTATGTACCTTCCCCGCCATATAAGCACACAACTCAGACACTGATAAAACACTTTTAACTAATAAAATAAACGAAAATAGTAGGAGATTTGGTTTTATGTACTGCCTGGTCTGGTGTTGCAAGCCCAAAAAAAAAATATATTAAATAGATTTTCCTTAGTAGTAAAACTCCCTGTACCTACATAACAGGGAGTTTTACTACTCGCTTCGTACTAACCGTATACTAAGGAAAATCAATTTAATAATTTATTTATTTATTATTTTCCTGTTACGGGCGGAGAGAAAAGGAGATAGAAAAAGAGAGTACCTATATACCGTAACTTTTAACTGGTTTTTTATCCGCAAGATAGCGATAGCTGACAAAAAACGCTGAAAATAAAATCAAAATCGGAAGTACGAAATGTTATTATCGAGTGGTCAAAAGTTCGTCGGAGGTTCCGGTCGAATCCCGGTGGGGACTCGTCGAACAAATATCACTTTGTGAGACTTTCCTCAGTTTGGTTAGGACATTGCAGGCTGAATCACCTGATTGTCCGAAAATAAAGATGATTCCGTGCTTCGGAAGGCGCGTAAAGCTGTTGGTCCCGGCTACTATCTACGGATTTAGTCGTTATAGGAGCCATGTCGGAAGCCTAAGGCGGTTCTATAATTCCGACACCAGGGGTTGTGAGGTAGGTTAACCTTGAAACCCACATGCACATGCACGTCAGACAAAAAATGTACAGAAAAGGATCACGGTAATGATATAAATTGTGCATTAAACGACATAGTGAATTGGCTAGAAAAAAATAAATTGCAAATAAATTTAGACAAAACTACTTATATATCGTTCACCAATTCAAAGAGTAACAAAACAAATATGAATATTGCTATCCAAAATAAAAGTATTGAAAAAAAATCATCAACAAAATTTTTAGGCTTGACATTAGACGAAACTATTAACATAATGTCTGCAATCGAATAAATAAATTTGTATATGCTCTTAATCGAATAAGAAAAATAACTAACACTGAAACAGCTCTCACAACATACCATGCATACGTTGAGTCAGTATTTAGATACGGTCTCATATTTTGGGGTAATAGCGCTGACTCTGGAAGAGCGTTTATTGCTCAAAAAAAGTGCATCCGTGCAGTATGTGGCGTCGATCATAGAGAATCTTGCCGGCTTCTTTTTAAAAAGCTCCAATTGTTACCACTACCGGCTTTGTACATCTTTGAACTTTGCATGTTTATCAAAAAGTATGACTAATTTAAAAAAGCTCGTGATGAAAATGACCGTTTGAAAAGAAACCCTGACAGATTAGTACTTCATGACATTCCAAAAACTATGATTTATAATTAAAGCTTCCTGGCAATGGGTGTAAGAATTTATAATAAAGTTCCAAAAGACCTTCAACAATTAAATTTAAGACGTTTTAAGAAAAACATGTATGAATGGTTAAATGAAAAAGTTATTTATAATATGGATGAATTCTTCAGTTATTAAATTTTGTATTGTTTTTTTTTTATTTTATCATGACATGAATATTATGTAATATTTTTTAATATTAATTAAATTATGACTGAATGTGAAATTAACTATAAATTATTGTACTGCATAAACCTAATTGACAAATTATAATATTTGCATGCTATTAGTAATGTAGCCAAACATGAATGCACAATTTGTAAAACTGACCATCCTTATACCATGTTTTAAGCAAATAAATGTATCTTTATCTTTTATCTTTATCACATTAGAACTATTAGTGAACCTTCCTTACTACGGGGTTCCATCAACCTAGAATAGAACCTATATGTCTATAATACTAATGTTATAAAGAGGAAAGGTTTGTTTGTTTGTTTGTTTGCATCAAATAGGTTCCGAAACTACTGAACCGATTTTAAAAATTATTTTACTGTTGAAAAGCTACATGATCCCTCCCTACAAACATAGGCTATATATTATTTTCAAAAAAAATAGGGTTACTTACTTAAACTTCAATAATGTAACCCAAGGTGTAAATAAATCCCTAAAATATTCCTTATAATTGAATAGGTTCCGAAACTAGGTACTGAACCGATTTTGATAAAACTTGGCACAAAGATAGACCTTAAGAAAGAACATAGGCTACGATTTACCGCGGGAAATTTTCTCATTACCACGGGAAAAATTGTCAAAGTGGGCGAAGTTGGCACAAAGAATAGATCTTGCGGAAGAACATAGGCTAACTTTACCGCGGGAAAATTCCACATTCTCACGGGAAAAACTATAAACGTGGGCGGAGCGGCGGTGGGAAGTATAAAATAAATATATTCCATATGGATCACAGTTGTTTTTATAACATGAAAAGTAGTGCAGCAAATCACCACCGAAGTGAACGTGTTAATATACATGTCTAACCTAACGCGAAGGGTATTTGTAAACACATTGTTTACTTCTAGACACAAGGAAAACGGTATCATCACCTGTGGTATCTCTCGAACCCGCGACCCTGTGTTAGTTCAAAGATGCCGCCATACCGCATGCCGCGCCGCCGCTTCGACCCGACAATGCGAACGCGCGAATAATTATTCATTCGTTATTTGTCGGAGATAGAAGGTAAATTGATCGTTTAAAAATCAATTCTCGGGTTTTATCCTACCCCAGTACTTTCGGAGATTAGGCCGGCGTTGCTCTAAGGTCTGTCTGTCTGTGGCATCGTAGCTCCTAAACGGATGCGCCGATTTTGATGTAGTTTTTTTTGTTTGCAAGGTGTCACAATCGAGAGTGTTCTTAGCTATGATCCAAGAAAATTTCTTCAGCCATTTGAAGATTGTCAGCTCTTTTCTAGTTGTTGAAAGGATCAAGTAACGGTTTTGTGTCGGGGGTTATTACATTTTTTAATTTAGTGTTATGACGTGTGAAATCGAAAATGGCTTGAGATGAGAGAGAAATCTCTTACTGAATACCACTTACTATTAGAAACGTCAAGAATCTCACTTAAAACAGTTCATGTCGCCGCCACTGTCACGCAGTGGCGCTAGCATCGATCTACAGAAAGGACAATGCTCATTTTTATATGGAAGGTGGTGCCTTTTTTTTTTCGCGCGACCACTGACCAGACCTTGATGTCCGTGTACCAGGTCCTACCACTGACACAACGGTACATGGTACATTTCGCTATCCTCAGTCTGGACTGAGTTATAGAGGTTCAAAAAAAGGAAAAAAAAAAACTTTTTTTTACTTTAAATCTTATCATATCGATTCAGAATAACACATTTATGAATTGCTATTAAAGCATATTATTTTTACCTAGCATACCTGTTTTTAGTTGCATATTTAAACATGAAGATCGGCGTATCTTTGTTTAGGTATGTATCAAAACTTGAACTAAAAATGGTTTTAGTTTGTGCTCTCTTAAAGCCGATTAAAACCCCGCTCAAGATGACTTTTGTTTAATCATAAAATATATTTTTATGTTATTTCGTCAATGTGAAAGAATAAAAACCACAAAAATATATACACTGTTAACAGCGGCCCTTTTATTAATTGATGTTTTTGGTGAGTTACATTCTTATTACTTGCATTTACATTGTTTAGACCATTTGCTGTATTTAAGTACGTGACCCTGGCTATAATAGCCTACCGTTTCTCGCTGCGCTCGTTTTTAAACATCATGCACCTTAAGTCCGAGACGCGAGAGTCCGCATTACTAAGTCCGTCGCGCGCCTTTGATAAAGCCGCTCCTCTGTAGGGTTGGGCGTAATTACAAAATAATTGAATTAAACCTTTGATATTATATTGATATTGGTAATACTTCACTGGTAACTAATAATAATCATAATAAATAATTTTAATTAAACTTGACCAGTTACAATCATTGTTTTACAAAGCAACCACACTAGGCGCAGCCTGTATCGTGGCTACTATTTGATCTAAAGTTCGTCATTTTCAATACATTTCTTTATTTTATTACTTAACTTATGAGTATTTAACTAGTAACCAGTTTATGTGAGCTTGTATTAGTAAGCAATCACTAGTTCTGGGAGGTCTACTTATACTGAACGATTTCTAATTAGAGGTGGTAAACATTTATACGAAAATGTAGCAGCTGGGGTAGGGTGATATCACTAAATATGTTAATACCTGAAATTATTTCATTATTATAATGATTTAATCAATAAAAATGATATTAAAGACAATAAAAGTATTATCTTACCTTTCGATATTACTCGGAAGGAAAAAATATTGTACCTCATTGACATTCCTACCGTTATTTAAACATCCGAATGCTATACCTTTTTGCTTTTCGTTCACCCATAATATTAATAATTAAAATAAAACTTGGAATAAGCGAATTAAAGCACGGGCGTCGTCACTCGGGTGCGCGTCGCTCCTTACTAACTATCCGCATAAATGCAGACGCCGGCGTAGGTACATTCTGGAGCTCTGGCGCGAAGTGAGTCGAGCCTGCCATTACCAGTGCTTACGAGAATAATAGAGCTGGATTCACATTATGTTAAAAAAATGTATTTTTAGTTAAAAAGGGTTTTATTTATCAAGTCAAAATGTCTTACTACAGGTCTCATGTTTGGTCAGTAGACTCCTTACTAGCAACCCTTTTACCCCTTCAAAGCTTTACGGGTATTATTGTAACACCCTGTATAAGGTTAGTTTATAGGTATGCGTAGGTGTAGTAAGTAGTAATAAACAAAAATAAACGTAAGTGTATAAAAATCTATTCGTATGTGTAATATTTTTCATACAAAAAATTTACCGCCGGGCTTAACTTTCAACCTCTATAACTCTGTTCGGACTGAGTTTAGAGGTATGCTTGTCATACTTAAATTTATCAGGTACATTGTCTAGAAGCGATATATCAAGGTCTCATCAGTGGACGCTCAAAAAAAGGCACCAATTTTAGGCATTGGCTTTTACACAATACCAAATCATCGCTAACGAATCCACGCCTGACTTTCGAGTTTGTCTTTACAGAATAACATTGCTGTACGAAGCATGCTATAGCTTACCGGCCGGCAGCGGCGCGAATTGCGGGGCGAATGGCGACGCGAAGTGCACCAAATGAATCAGGCGTCGCCAAAAGCTGTGGCCAAGTAGATACTGTGCCCATTTTCTAAGGTACTTTTAATCTCATCCTTATTCGAAAAGATTACTGCAGCCCTTTATGTTGCATTATGCGACCCTACTTTTCGCCGTGTGGTTACTTTGTGTAGTGATTTAGCAGGTACCTATTGGGTTCACTCAATTCCGGCGTGGCCGCTAAACTATCAAATAAAACAAACAAAAAAACAAAAACTAATTTATTTTTCAAAATAGTAATAACATACTGTGTTCCTGGCCCCCAAACTAGGAATTCCTGTGCTGTGGGAAGCCAACTTTAGCCAACCTATCTATATTTAAGTTCTTGGTCTCTTTCACACACTCACCAATCACCTGTCACTTTTCGTTCTTGAGAACGTGAAAGGGACATCATGGTTTTTAAATTTAAGTTAGAGCGTAATATGTAGAATCGGGCCCATTCTTTACTAAATAACTTCACCACATAATTGACTATATTCTTCTTCGGTAAATGTTTCAGCTTTAAGGCGTACAATTTTCTCCGCGCATTTCAAACAATTTTTGAATTTGTTAGAGTTTACTACGCAGATGCCTACGGGTAGCTCGTACCCTTTGTACTTGGTGTAAACTCCCCAGGAAGCTACTCCTATGAGCTCCCCAGAGGTGGTATTAACGACCGCCCCCCCTTCCGACCCGAGGTATTTTTGGCATTTAGGAGCCTCTTCATTTAACTCCTCGGGAGTGCAAGCGGAGTAGCATGGGACGTGGTACGCTAAGTTGTCTAAGGCTAATATTTCGGTACAAAGATCAATGCCGACGTACACCGGCAGCTCCACCAGATCGTATGTGATGTCAGGAGTTTTCAGCTTGTAGTAGTACTGAAAAATAATGTTAGGATTGTAATTTATTTCTAGGATTTTTATATAAACATTTTCTGTCAAGAGCTTTCCACATTTGGTGCATTCAGAAGGTGGCAAAGCGCGGCGCGAACTGCCAATAGATCGGTGGCGGCGTGAACGGAAATGCGATGGTAGGCCACAGAGCGTTTAGTGTACAGTCCGTCCAAAAAGAGTAGAAATTAAAAAGTTGCAACACCATAGTGCCGTCCCTTTCCAACCAATAAATGGTGAAAATGAGACGGCACTACGATATTGCTACTTTTTAATTTCTACTCTTCTTGGACAGACTGTAAGATGCCCGCTGGCATAATCATACGCTCCAATCACACCGGAAGAGCAGAGACGCGGCGAGCACATCCCGTGTAAAATGCCACATGCGCCCACCGCCGCCGCCGCCGCGCACCCCTCCCACTCCTTCACTATTCGCTCGATGCTCTTTTTTTCTTCTGGATGGATGGATGATTGCATTTTGTTTCCATCGCTCTGCGCTGGTCGCACCGCATTTCTCTCTGCCGCGCCGTGGGTGTTACTCTGTAATTCGATACACGAAGCAACGTCAATCGAATTGGCTTCGTTTCGGATTTTGCTTACTCTGAACTACTTTCGATCGATCTTCGAATTTTCAAAACGAAGTTCGTTGTCCGTGATTCGCAAAACGCTACCGCGAAACCTCAAACGACAGTATAAGCTGCGGAGTTTGACATCATTTTGATCGGAATATAACCTCAAATTATACGATACCAACTGAGCTATCGTTTGTGTTTCGTTTTCAGTTCGCAAATGGTTCGGAGCTTAAATTATAATAAAATGAGTAGATATCTATTTATTAAAAAAGATCTATTATATACATAAAGGCTGAATTAGAGCCTAGAGAGCTGTCCGAAAGGGGATAATTCAATTAAAAGCATAATTAAAACAGGAAAAGAAACAATGAAAATGGAGTACTTATCGCTTTGAGCGATTTCATCCGCGCAACATTTAGGCGAGATTATGGGAAAGAAAAGGCGACTGTGTAATAAAATACTAGTGGATAGAAGCTATTAAATTATAATGAATACTAATAACGCATAAATATGAAAATAGGTATACATTAATAAAACAATTTGAAGAATAGGTATACATTTATTATCAAATTATTGTACTTACAAATTACAAAGTAATAAAGTTCAAGGATTTACTTTTATCCTCTGGATATATACACAACCCAAATGAAATCTACATTATCAGTTCAAAAATTTTGCTGTGTTCTGTGGAGAAGAACTTAAATAAATTCCAGTACTGCACTTTAAATGTAACTCCAAAACAGCTGCAGCAACTGCGTCTGTCTTTATTTTTCCATCGCTCTTCTAAGTCTCACAATCTCTGCTTTTTTCCCCTTTCCTTTTGATAGGTTTTTTCTTATGTCCTCTTGAATCCTTCTCTTGTAATCTATGGATATATAAGTATTATATTATATTCATTATGTTTCAATTTTCATTTTCAACCTACGGATAAATAAATACTTAAGTATATTCATTAATTATGTTTTAAACATTAAAATAAATCTAAAAATAAAAATGTTACCTTTTGTCACTGCTTATTTTGTATTCACCCATCCTGTTTAATAAGGTGATCTCAGGTGGTCAGACTACAATTGCTTGCCCGGGCCTTCCCTTCCATATTCCGTAGAAGGCGACCACAGGCCAAGTCTTCATGCTCCTGCATGAAATCCATATACTTAACAAGATTTCTTATTCGGTAGTAGCTAGCAGAGACATTCTACGACAAATAAATAAACCTCTTTTACTGTTTACATATTATGAAATAGATAGTGACTAAATTATTATTAAAGATTTATACATACTTACTTTCAAATAACATAGCTAATCGTTAAATTTAACTATAATTTTATAATAAATAATTCAATTCAATTTCGTAAATAAAAACAAAGTGCTCTGACAGAACAGCTGCTTTTTTTTTTCATTTTGACAAAGTATATTTCAACATACTGCCACTAAGAAATAATTATTCAAAAAATAACTATAAAAAGAGGTTTTGGCTTCATCAAAATAAGGAAAAGGTTAGGTAATTACATAAATTCAAGTTATTTGTTATTTATTTCACATATTTCTTATTAAATTGTAAATTTAACGAAAAACCGATATTTGTAAAACATAAATTGTAGAAGGGCATCACTAATTTCTTTAATTCGTTCATTCAGTTCATTCACGATATCAATCCGTCGGTGTCTAAGGATTCGAAGAACGGCCGTCGCTTTTCCGAAACGTTTCGCGGTAGGTCATGCCATCGATGATCGGACGAATTGCGTGAACGGATCGAACATCGGTGACGTTTTTCCCGGTAGATCTCGAGGTAATGATGATTTTTTGACGTGACAACGTTTTGTAATACGATGTAGCCGGCTGCACGCACGAAAAAACATGACGCGATGCGGCGTTACCGCGCGGCTGAGGCATTCCATTTAAGGCTTGAAGTGCAAGCGAGAACGCGGAACGAGCTACAAAGAGGCACAATCGTTGTCACATTCAACTGTCGTCAGTAAACCGACATTACAGACAACCGCTTTTTTAATTGTCCTATTCTTGTGTCGTAAAGGTACGACCAATCAAGCTTCACCGGACCAGCGGCACTATTTGGTATTCTGTGCCAGCGGGGGAGCGGAAGGCTCTACTCCAGAGTAGTCATGTACCAAAGCATCTAGGGGCGGCTCGACGGAACCTCGAACCTAGGATTAGCGCGTTGATACGGAAAAACATCGTGAAGGAGACGACGCCTGAGGGGGAAGGGGTAATGATAACGTCATGTGAATGTTTACCTTTTTTGTTGCATACGCTACAACTTTATGTTGTATTCGTAAGTCTTCAAATGACTCAAACCACTCGAACTCGTTGTACGAGGGGGAAAAACCTCTTGAATATCTGATAGGTGTTATTTGCATCCAGAACCCCTTGAATTTAGGGTTCTCTCGCACCACAATGAAGCCAGGGTCATCAAACATTTGCTTTGACGTTAAATGTGGTATAATTGACGCTTTCACTCCAAAAAATACCTGCCTGTATCGTACCGTTAAGTACGGTATTTTAGAGCTGAAAAATTGCAAGTGCGAATTGTAAAAATACCGGAAATATACGATGATTTAAGAGACATCCGATTCTAATACCGGAGTGGGATCACATGGCGTAATAATAATATAATTTGTTTTAAAAATATGATATGAGTTCTTGAGAAATGGGTCAAAGAATAGTCAAGAACACGCTAAGCTAAAGACTTTTCGTACTGTTCTTTTCTTATGTCCGTTGATATATGAGAGAAAATCGTGATCGCATGTTCAGCTTACCTTGCACTTGACTTTCCAGCTATGTTCGCTGGCTACATACCTGGCGAGGCAGTTGGCCGTTGTGACAAATATCTTTGGCTTTATGCAAGCCGCAGTGCAGAGGTAGGGGTAGGCCGAGTATGGCGAGTGAGATACGAGAGCTATCCACGGGTATTTGATCTCGTCCGCCGGGTTAGCAAACACCTCGTAATTCAGCAGCTCCCGAAAGACTGTCATAAAGCAGTAAACAGGATGATAATGGAGAGAGAGGTGAAAATGCACCTTAGGCCCGGTTTCCACTAAAGCGGAGAGGAGAGGAGACGAAAGGGACGTGCGTGCTGCTTGCCCGCGCGCGCGCGCATTTCTTCTCCTCTTCGCTTAAACCGTTGCCACAAAATCTAAGCTGATTTCTGATTTCTAAAATAACTATTTCCACATCAATTCGATTTTACATTTCCTGTCGTTTCCTCCCCTCTCCGCTTTAGTGGAAACTCTGGTCACAGCTCACAGTGCCGAGCAACGAGTGTAGGAAACGAATACAGATACGCAATTGTATGAAGCATGATACAGCTACCGTTGGCGTCTAGCGGTGAGCATTGAGCGAATCGCGGGAGGGACGGGAGGGGCCAACGGGGGTAGTGGACAGCCGCACAATTTTGCCCCAGTGTAAATAAGGCTTAATTGGCATCGCGCAAGCCGTAACTAGCATATTTTTCCTTCTTTGCTCGTCGCTCATCGTGCCGTGAGTAAGGGCCATGCAGTAATACCTTAAACTATCTGAGTGCCGAGTGCGAGTTTTGCAACCAAAATAAACGCGCTCGTAAGCGAGAGCGTAAACGCGATTTTGTATGGAATTGAAACTACGCCATCTGTAGACAGTTCGCTGAACTAAAATTTCTCCATACTAAATGCTCGTTTACGTTGTAGTTATCGAGCGCGTTTCGTGAGTAAAAAACTCGCACTTGGCACTCTGCCACCAAGAGTCAGCCTTCGTGGTCGAGTGGTCAAAGCTCGCCTGACGTTACGGAGGCTCCAGGTTCGAATCCCTGTGGGCACCTGTCACTTTATTTCAATCACTTTATTTCCCCTCCAGTTTTGTTAGGAAATTGCAGGTTGAATCACCTCAGAGTCGGAAGGCACGTCAAACCGTTGGTCCCGTCTACTACCTGTGGATGTAGCTGTTGTAGGAGCCATTCCTTGGGCCATAGGCGGCTCATAACTCCGACACCAGGGTTTGTGAGGTAGGTTAACCTCTAAACCCAGACAATATGCAAGCAACCTGGGGAAGTTAAAGTAGTGCATCACGTGTTTAATGAACGATAGCGCCCTTACAAGTGTTGTTCAGTGAATAAACATTATCTTCTCCAGCGGAGGAGTCGCGGCGCCGCCGGCTGATACCGTCTTGTTCATTAGACGGAACCTCGCTATCATGGATTTTTGGTCTTTCCTCCAAACTGTTAAACGATACAGCAAGCACATTATTATGTGCTAGAAAACACCACTTTATAAATGCTATCACCAGCATTAGTGCTTATTCTAAAAAAAAAACAAAAGAGATTACAAGTATTACAACTCCATCATCATCATCATTATCATCACGTTTCAGCCGAAAGACGTCCACTGCTGGAGAAAGGCCTCCCCCTGTGATCTCCACAATGATCGGCCCTGCGCTGCCCGCATACAGCGACTTCCCGCGACCCTCACCAGATCGTTGGTCCACTGTCGACCGTCGGTGGCAATGAATGTAAATTAAGTGAAGATTTATTTATTTACTGTTATTAATTATAGATTAATGCGCTCTCGCGCAAGTTTTCTGTGCCCTTTCAGGGCGACACTTATCTAGATGTATATTTAAGATCTTTTACCTTTGTGACTTGCAAATAAATAATTTTTAAGGGGGTGGGGAGTTATGGCGAGTTAGAGACGAAAGATTGCGTGACGAAGTAATTTATTATTCACACAGAGGGCGTACAATCAGGAGTGTCGATGTACGGCGCTACTCTTGGCTTTCAACCGTTGTTCCAATAGGGAAGCGATCGGTATGCCACCAACGGTAGGGTCGCTTTAACTTTGTAAGCGTTCAAATATTTGTCCCCCCAGGTGGAAGCAATTACTTTGCAGCTCCAAAGTTCCCAAAGAATCGATACAAACAGAATTTTGAAATTTGTACTTAAGCTTTGCCATAAAAATCTCATCATCGAGTTTTAAAAAACTGACAGCGCCATCTAGTAAAATTTGCCGGAATCAAACTTGGTCGTAAAAATTTCATCACCGACTTTTAAAAAACTACCAGCGCCATCTAGGAAATCTGCCGGAACTATGCTTCTGTTGATCGGGGTATTGGGGTTTGTTACAAATTTTAATTTTAATTTGAATGGGGGCAGAAAGGTTCTTGAATGGCAGCCGCGCGCCGGAAGACGTAGTGTGGGCAGGCCCCCCACGAGTATTAGAACTACACCGTAAAATTTAACTGGTTGTTTATCCGCAACATAGACAGTGGTAGTACCCTGAACAACTTTTCCTAAGGAACATAAACTTCTGTGATGTGTTCATTATTTTGTTGAAAAACTCTTGTACTTGTTTCACATATATATTTATTGGGAAACTCAACTAGTTTCGCTCACATGAGCATCATCAGGGGCACTTTCTACATTTTATTCTAATACACAATGTTTTAATAAACAAAAACCATCTGAAGTGAAGCACAATAATAGAATTTCAATTAGAATAAAATGTAGAAAGTGCATGATGCTCATGTGAACGAAACTAGTTGGGTTTCCCAAAAAATATATATGTGAAACAAATACAAAAGTTTTTCAACAAAATAATGAATACAATGGAGTTTCACCAAGCGCCAACAATCGCAAGTATAAATTATTCTGTCATGTGACCGGCCATTTTGTATGAAAAGTTTAATTTTAATTTTGAGATACCAACCTATGTTCCTTAGGGAAATTGGTTGAGTTTCATGAGTAGGTACTACCACCATCTGGTGGAGAAACAACTAGTTAAACTATTTGACGAATGCAATATTGTATTAGAGTGATCCGATGGCAGCGGGGCGGGGAGCGAAGCGATCAAATGCATGTATTGTATTGGAGTGATCTCGATGGCAGCGGGGCGGGGAGCGGAGCGAAAGAGTCTTTTTTTTTCTCTAATTATTTTTCAAGACTGTATAAATCTATCTTGCTTGCTAGATTCTTTTACGTGTTTAATGATGTCAATCTGACAAAACTATATACCATGAATCTTTAAATTTAATTATATTATTATTTAATAAATATTTATTAAATAAATATTATATAATTCTTTATACTTACTCATTTTAAACTATAGTCGAATCATTTTAAATAAAATTCTGCATCAATAAAACTTAAATTCCCAATATGTTTTATGGGCTAGTCATATACATATCGAATCGAAACTAAACTCTACATAGAATAATGCCGTATAATAATATGTTTATAGGTATTTTTTATACGAGTTTTTATTATAAATCTTAACGTACATTTTTATTTTTGAATTACAGATGCTTCTTATAACCATCTACATATTACTTATAAACGCAAACGAATAAAAGCAAACGTAATAAAAAATATTAGGTGATTCAATTCACTTTATAAAAAATAAATTAAATTATAATTAAATTATTACCTAATTATTTTGGTTTTAAATATGGTGACTATTCACTGCAGTTAATTTATTCAGGTTTTATTGATGTAGTTTACAATATATAAAAAAACAATGTTCTTCCATTATATTAGATAATATAACACCACCTGACGTCCTAAACATCTTTCATGAGGTACCTAGTTTCTGTCCTAGTAAGATATCACCTAATATTATAAACGTGAAAGTTTGTGGGGACGAATAGATAGAATCAAATGTAATGTAATGATGTTATGATGGATGTTTGTTACTCTTTCACGCATAAACTACATAATGGATTTTAATGAAACTTTTCAATTGAATACAAATCTAACGATTATTTAAAATAACATGTTATTATGCTACCTTTAACCGCTTGAAAATCCCTCATTTCCACGGGAAAACATTTAGCGCGGGCGGCGCCATGGGCAGAAAGCTAGTTTTTTCATGAGCGTAAACTAGTGATATTAATTAGTGTCCGCGGACATCAACTCATATTGATATGAGTTAGGTTCACGGGTCGTTTCAATGTACGCTAAAAGTCATCCACATTCAAGATCACATCACTGTGGATCACATATTTGATAGTTGTTTTTCTTATGCATATAGACATAGAGTTCACTAAATGCAAAGAAGTGGGAAAAGCGAAGCGCGGTTTTCCAACCTCTCTGACACTGTATCAGAGAGGTAGAGTATTATACATACATTACAATCATAAGTTTGAAAGTAGCTATGGTTTTGCCCTCAAAATTATTCACATTTTGCCCTCACAGTAAAATTTTTTCATTCAATATTCTTCATTCAATTTATAGGTTTATATAACACTCAATGAAATCGGTAGTGAAGTTTTAATCAGATAAACTTCGAAACCCACACGAAAAGCATTGTATTCCGCCTACAAACTAATTATGTTTACGGGACATACCTATTGTTTTTTTGTCAAACAGAAAAAGACCTATGATTAAACTATTTATTTAGTTAAACGTTTTATTTAATTGAAAAATGTTTTACTAAAATCTGATGAATTATTATGGAGGTTCCGGGTTCGAAGCTCGTTGGGGAAATCTTTGATAAAATATCTATTTATCCGACTTTCCCAAGTTCTGTCACTAAATAATAAGTAAGTTAAGACATTAAGGGGCTACCCGAGGCTAAGTGGCGCCACCATCAGTTAAAAATTAATTACTCGCGAAGTATTCTTTTTTTCTAAAATCCGGACGTTCATTTTGAAGTTGGCGTGCTATAGGATATATAGGGGCCATAAACTGTATTTATTATAGTCCGCTGTAGTTACAGATAGAAAATTTGACAAAAGTGGCCGTGTTTAGCAACTTTTCTATCTGTAACTACAGCGGACTATAATAAATACAGTTTATGGCCCCTATATATCCTATAGCACGCCAACTTCAAAATGAACGTCCGGATTTTAGAAAAAAAGAATACTTCGCGAGTAATTAATTTTTAACTGATGGTGGCGCCACTTAGCCTCGGGTAGCCCCAAAGAAAAATGATTCCGTGCTTCGCAAGGCACGTAAAGTCGTTACATAAGCCATGTCAGAAGCCTTAGGCCTCTTAATAATTCTGACACCAGGGCCCAGGGTTATAATACTTCTGTGACCAAGGTTTGTGAGGTATAGTAGGCTAACCTAGAAATAGAAACGTGAAAAGAAGAAAGTGCAAATTTAAGTAAAACATATAATATTTCGAAGATTCATTTTAATTATACTATAAGATAGATAGATAGACTCCTGTCTTTTCATCATCATCATAATCTCAGCCGAAAGATGTCCACTGCTGGACAAAGGCCTCCCCCAAGGATCTCCACAATGATCGGTCCTTCGCTGCCCGCATCCAGCGGCTTCCCGCGACCCTCACCAGATCGTCGGTCCACCTCGTGGGGGGCCTGCCCACACTACGTCTTCCGGCGCGCGGCCGCCATTCAAGAACCTTTCTGCCCCAACGGCCATCGGTTCTACGCGACATGTGCCCAGCCCACTTTGTGTGTTTTTTATCAACCAGGTATTTAATAAAACAAAGTTACATGTAGTATTATTATAAATAACAATAATTATAAGTTATCTACCTTATGGACTATGGCCATAAGAGTTCTTAAGTTTAAGTACCTTTGTTTATATTTACTCAATTGTTTATAACAAGTTTACAAAGGTCGTAGGTAAAGATACAACAAATTATAAATTAATAATAACACGATTAGATAAGAACATAGTATAACAATAAATGCTTTGTAAACAAGGGGAGTACAGGAAATGAAATTAATTTAATGCAGACTAGAAGATTTATAAGCTGCCTTAATTAAGAAGCAATCACTTAATTAATTAAGACTTAGGTTGTAAACTGAATGACAGCGGGGAGCGAGGTAGCTTGAATCGCGCCGCTTGCCGCTCCGCTGCCATCGAGATCACTCCAATTCAAAGCTATGCCACGGCTCCGCTTCCCGCCTCGCCGCCGCTGTCGCCCCTCCTTCATCCAATTTCAGTCCTTACATTCAGGCAAGATAAGGTGGAAGTGTGTTTCTGGAAGTTGGATTTTGATAATGATCTTGATTTTTATAATTGACTTCTCTTCTGTGTCTGTTCAATGGGAATAAAATCAATCTGAACAGAGACTCTTCTGGACTACTGTTAGCTAAGTGTAGCGTCAATCTGAAACAAAAAAATCATAAATATACGAAGATTTTTGACGTAAACACATAATGAATTGTAATGATATTAGCGACCAGCGATGCATGGAAAACGGCGTTATCTTAAGCATTTGAAATC
This sequence comes from Teleiodes luculella, assembly GCA_948473455.1. NCBI lineage: Eukaryota > Metazoa > Arthropoda > Insecta > Lepidoptera > Gelechiidae > Teleiodes > Teleiodes luculella. Next base: position 3,868,678 of record OX419607.1, read on the forward strand.
TTACTCACATTAAAAACATAGTGCATAGTAATATTCTTATAAATAATCTTTGAAACATGTTGTACCTACGGAGAGTCCATCCCGACTGATTAAAATTGGCCCGCGAGCTACAATTAATTACGTCACTCATTCATACACACAGCCATAAAGCATATCAAAGTATAGCAACATTACTGACTGAGATTAGCCATATTGTGGATAGTGACTCATCCACCATCTGTTCAATACGGGTTAAGTAAATTTCTTTATTTAAAATCTGTTGCTGGGTACTCGAAATGGCTCTTCTCTTTCTGATATTTTTGGGAAAAAAAATGCGGTCTAGAAACCGTAGATTGTATCACACTGTATATATAAGAAGCAAATACTGGTTGTTTAACCGCAACATAGTGGTAGTAAGTACTCATGAAACTGAACAACTTTCCCTAAGGAACACAGATTGAAATAACGTGACTGAAGTTTATTGAAAAGTAGAAAATTTTCGTATAAACAACCTGAGAGGACAATATTGATCTATATTAAATGCACATCGTATTTAAGGTACTTAATGGATAAGGATTAATGCTGTATTCCTTAAAATCGCTTCGAATAATTATAAGTCATTTTTTCTCATAAAAGTATTGGAAAATCTGTGGTTATTGTACGTTATCCCTATTAAGATAGACATATGCCTTTGCGGACATTTTTGTAGACCTTTTTAAGATGTAGGTACAATAATCTACGAGTAGTATTATTATTTTAATCTATCTCGTAAGGCAATGTAAGCAAGCGCAATAAAATGTGTTTCTTTACGACATCATACGAGTATTAGAAATGTTTAAAATTATCAGTGTTTCTCTACTATATTATGCATTTATTATACATATCAACCTTCCTCTTGAATCACTCTATCTACTAAAAAGAAACCTCATCAAAATACGTTGCGTAGTTTGAAGAGCATACGTTTTTTTTTTCAAAATTCAAGAAGTTTTTTTTTCGAAGTAAAATTTTACTAATCACTTTTCGACGTCAAGGCGAGTTCACGATTTGGCTATCTGTCTGTACATAGGGACGGATAGACAGAGAGACAGACGGCGGGAAATAACTTTGTTTTAAAACATTATTATTATGCAGTGATACTGATGATAAATACTACAAAGTTATAATTATAACTATAAGAAGTGCACGTGAAGTGCAGTGCGATAAGTTTGGTCTCCAATCCTTAATAATAATAAAAAGCCCTATTACATTAGTCTTATGTTATGATGACACAGATTATTAGTAGTTATTAAATAAAAGATAATATAGTAATCATGGTTTAAGCTTTATATTATTTCGTTTTAAGATTTATTAAATAGCTCATTTTCTGCCTGGAACACAGGATCTTTCCTAGTTCAGGCTATTTTATAATTAGTTTTAAGTAATGTTTTAGGTTATAAATGTATCTCGTTTTCTGATCTTTGTTTTAAATAAATAAATAATTATTTGGCGAGTCAACTAGACCTTCTGAAGTGAAATAGAAACACTAAAACTAGTAATAAAACAGAAACTAAAGCTTGAAAAACAATAAACTTTGAGGTAAACAGAATAACTGAAAAAAAAAAAAAAAAAAATGAAAAATGAAAAATGCTGATAAATGGATTTATTTTATTTTTATAACTGTAGAGATACAAGTAGTAAAAATACGAAATGAGCAAGTAGAAAACGTTGGTCTAATCCTATTATCTATTTCTTTCTATATAATAAAACTCTAGAGGTCGAAAATCTGTACAAAGAAAAAAAATGCTTAAAATCGAGTCAGGGGAATGTAAGAATATCCTGGTTTTTTTTTTCAATTTCTTTGTTTCTCTGTTTGTCGGTTTGTCTGTTTGTACGGGCTAATCTCCGAAACTACTGGACCGATTTAAATAAAATTTTGTTTGATGGTACCTTATATCCCCGGTCAACATCTTAGATACTTATCATTCCGAGAAATTAAAGAACTCCCGTGGGATAATTATAAAACTATAGAAACTTACATACTGCTCAGTACATTGTACGGGCTAATGTCCGAAAATATCAAATCCTACGGGAAACTGTGCACGGAAAAGTCGAAAATCAAACGCAATGACAGCTAGTAATGAAAAATCATTTTGAATTTCGATGTCCTATTTTGATTTTTCATGACATCTTAGTTGGAAATGTCGTATAAACATCGAAAAGATAGCTAAGGTAAAGTCGATTTTACGGTAAGTTGTAAAAGATATATTTTATAATATATTTATTAATCTAACGTAGAATTTTTATGTACATACATATTTTATATCTTGCCCATAAAACAAATCGGAAATTCAAGTACCTACTTTATGTATAGTTGAATATATTTTTATTTTGCTTACCCACGGAACTGTACTAAAATGTGTAAGTAGGTATACAATACTAGACAGATTATAGGTAGACAGATAAGAGCCCGCATCATAATTCCGAAATTATGTGGCCGATAATGAAAACTCCGATAGGTCGTTTCGCCGATGATCAATTTGACGAACGATTGTTTCAACATTTTTCATTTTTCCAATAGTTTGATTCTACGAGTAATCTTTTCGCCGACAAGCACTTTCGGTAAAAACTAAAAATCAACTTCGGTGTAATTATTGTTGATATTTTAAACATTAGATATTTAGTCCAATCGTTATTTTAAACTTAGGTACCTAATTCGTAGCTAGGTGTTAGTTTCGTAGGGATTTTAAAACATTAGGTATTTAGATTTTAGGTATTTTGACCATAGGTTATTTTACGTTAGTTTTTTAAATTTAAGGCATTGCAATACGTACCCCATTGGGCAAATTGTTCAATAAGGAAGGCGTTTTTTTAAAGTTCTGTCTTCATAGTAGTTAGATACTCTAAGAACGACATATTTACCCGATGACATCGTCCTAGTATTATAATTATTGTGGTTAACAGTTGTTAACAGAGATTCTTGTTCTCGACTGCTATGCTATGCCTTATTCCCAGTGGGCGCCATTGCAAGGCCTGCACCCGTAAATGCAGTGCTATGACAATAGTTTGTCATGCGAGAAACACGCCATATTGAAATATCCTTCAATAGGATAAGAGAATACGCACGACAAAATTATGTCTGTCACGCGTGGACCGTTCATGTTAGAGGGGCTGTTTGGGTATGTGGTCGTTGGTTCTCCTCAATGAATGACCTGTCCAGCGCCACTTTCTATACCAGATTTCCTGCCCTATGGGCGTCTGGTCAGTCAGCCTCCACAGTTCCATGTTCGAATGGTTCGCGGCCAGATAATTTTCAAGATTTGTCGCAAACACTTGGTGACAATATACTTGGAGTCGGCTGGCAACGTCGTTCTTCACGAACCATGTTTCGCACCCGTAGAGAAGCACAGACTTGACATTAGAGTCGTACATCCTAAGCTTAATGCGGCGCGGTATAATTAAGGATCTCCAGTTAGACCTACTATGTAAGTAGCGACAGGCTCGAGAAGCTGTCAAACGCGACATAGTGACATTAGAGCCATAGTAGTTCTGTCAATATGTTTCGTTTGACAGCTTCTCGAGCCTGTCGCTACTTACATAGTAGGCCTACTGACAGGTTTTAGACGACCAAAAGCTGCTCCTAGCTTTGTTTACCTGGACTTCCACATCAGGCTCGGTTCCGCCTTGGAGACTCATAAAACTTCCCAACTACTTACTTACAGATTATAACTTGGCACAAAGATAGAATAAACCTTGGGAAAAATATAATATAAGCTACGATTTACCGCGGGAAAATTCCTCATTCCCACGAAAAATTTTGTCAAAGCGGGCGGAGTTAGCACAAAGATAGAATAGACCTTGCGGAAGAACATAGGCTAACTTTTACCGCGGGAAAATTCTTCTTTCCCACGGGAAAAACTATTAACGCGGGCGGAGCCGCAGCGGGAAGCTAGTAATGAATAAACTCAATAAGCACTGAACCGATTTCTAAAATTCTTTCACCATTAGAAAGCTACATTCATCGTGAGTAACATAGGCTACCTTTTACCGTGGGAAAATGCCTCATTCCCACGGGAAAACTTTTAACGCGGGCAGAACCGTAGCGGAAAGCTAATTAGTTACCTACCTATGTTATTTATGAGTTACAAAATAACCTCAATTATTTCTTTTTCAGGATTACCTCCAATGCAGTTAGCAGTTATAGACTTGTGTTGTTTAGCACATATTGTGTTCGGTTTATCATTAGACAGCTCGGACCAGAGAAAAGCAATCCGCGATGGTCTGTCCAAACAAAGACATCTTACCGTCCGTGCTCGAAACCACGCTAAACAATATGAGGAAACTTACACACTAGAAAACACTTGTAAGGGGTCATATTAATTAAGTGATGTGCCGTTCCCCGGAATATTCCCACACTAAGAATGCTACTTTCCATTTGAGGCCAACTAGGACGAGTCAGTGAGATCTGTAGGGTCGGTCGGGTCGTTAGGTACCTAACCGGAAAACACCAACCCGGTCTACCACGTCTAGCCAGCTTGAACAGCATATTTCGTTGGGAATATTTCTGTTAACAAAAATTTCCCGGGAATAGTGAGAATATTTCTGGGAACGGCACATCACTAGTCATAATCATAATACATATCTATCTTCTGTCATAAAGAGAAAAGATTTGATCGTTTGTTTGTCCGTATGCATCGTATAGGATCCGAAACTACTAAAACGATTTCAAAAATTATTCTGCTGTCGGGAAGCTATGCTATCCCTGGGTAACATAGGCTTTATTCTATTTTTTGGTATCCTTTGGCGTAGTAACAACTGATAAGTCCCCGTTTTCTTTTTGGAGCTTCTATGGTGAACAATCAAGATTCAAAGCAAAAAATATTTAAAACCTTTGTTGTCTATCGCTTATGGCTTTATTATGAATGACAGACTTCCGTGAGCTGCAGAATTACGAGGTATCTGCTAAAAAAGCAGATGAGAGCAAATACCCGTGGATAGCTCTCGTGGCTCACTCGCCAAACTCGGTCTACCCCTACCTCTGCACTGCGGCTTGCATACAGCCAAAGATATTTGTCACAACGGCCAACTGCCTGGTCAGGTATGTAGCCAGCAAACATAGTAAGTCATTATTTCCGTTCTAGGCTGCTAATATTAAAAACAAAGTTACTTTAATCCCCTGTAAAATCCCTTTCGTCTGTCAGTCTGTTAAAATCCTGTTTCCAGGAACGCATATAAAGGTGTCAACTTAAACCCACATAATATTATAAGTGGGTATAGAAGAAAGTTTTACGGTAGATAATAATAATAATTATTATTATTATATTATGTGGGACATCTCACACACGGCCATCTGACCCCAAACTAGGCAGAGCCTGTACTATGGGTGCCAGACAGCTGATATACATACATATTTAAATATACAACATCCAGACATAAGGGATTTCTTTTTAATTGACCTATGCTTGTGTCGAAAAGGTACGACCAGTCAAGCTTCACCGGACTTGCAGACATAAGGGAAACACAAATGCTCTTCACACGAATGTTTGCCCTGTGCGGGATTCGAACCCGCGACCCTGTGCTCAGTAGGCAGATGTACTACCAACTAGGCTACGGGGCCGTCAAAACATGTACATAAACTAAGTAATTCGACCAACTCAAAAATTTTTCAATATTTTTATATTTTGCAAAAGTCGAAGTAGTACTTACCTACTCTCTTTAAACATCATTTACAGCTTGAAACTGCCATACGTATCGGTACAATACCGGCAGACGTTTTTTGGGGCAAAAGCAATGCTGATATCAAGTGATACGTCGAAGCAATTGTTTGATGACACTGGCATTATCGTGGTGAAAGACAATCCTAAATTCCGGAAGACCTGGTCTCAAATAAATCCCATCAAAATAACAAGAAAAGATTCCCCCCCAAACAACAAATTCCGATGGTTTGAACCACTTGAAGATTTGGATAAACAGCAGAAAGTAGTAGGGCATGCAACTAAAAAGGTGAACTTTAACATTATTCGTCTCCAATAAATAGAGTAAATAATGGTGATAGCCAATCACGGATGGACTCATAATATACCGCTTGCTAACTCCTGTACGTAAATACGTTGCGGCACAATGTGAACTCTTTACCAGCCGTTCTTCTCTTGTTAACGTGCCAACAGTGGACACTCCTGCTCTTAGTAATTATAAGCATACCAGCTGCCCGCCCGCGGCTACGCCCGCATTGGTTTTCGACTTTTCCCGTGAGAATGACATGAAAAAGTAGCCTATGTCAATCTCTACCTCTGGCCTTCAATAAGCGTAACAGACAGACACTTTCGCATTTATAATATTATAATAAGGATAGGTGAAAACTTTATAGTATAAATAAGAAAAAATTTCAACACATAATAATAATCTATAATTTTATTTAATAACAAAATAAGTCTTACAATGTCAACGGAATGATCTTGCAAGCTCTTAGTTTGAATAAAAACATACAAAACATTATTTTGCAGCACTTATCCAAGCTGAAAACTCCTGACATCTCATACGATCTGGTGGAGCTGCCGGTCTACGTCGGCATTGATCTTTGTACCGAAATACTATCCATAGACGGTGAGTCGTACCACGTCCCTTGCTACTCCGCTTGCACTCCTGATGAGATGGAAGAAGAGAATCCTAAATGCAAGAAGTACCTTGGATCGGAAGGGGCGGCCGTTATAAACACAACCAGTGGGGAGCTCATAGGAGTAGCCACCTGGGGCATGTACTCCAAACACAGAGGTTTTGAGCTACCGGTAGGCATCTGCGTAGTGAATTCAAAGAATTTTAAAGTTTCTGTGAAATGTGCTCAAAAAATTGTACAGATCAAAAGTGATACCTTTTCCGAAAGTGAATATGTAAATTTGTGTAATGACATTTAGTATAATAATCGCCGTGTGGCGATCGAACTAGAATATGTAAATTTGTGTAATGACATTTAGTATAATAATCGCCGTGTGGCGATCGAACTACAATTTGTCTGTAATAACGGTGCACAAGACCATGTTAGACGCACCCGACTTCTCCCTTAGGTTCAATTAAAGGCACATACATAACCCATGGCTCGAGCCCCTCGGCGGGGACATATATGAGCTGTTAACGAACTTAACCCATGAAAGGTGAGAATTCCTCTAAAAAACTGTAACGATATTACTGCGCGGCGTGTGCCAAAATGAGCATATTTTGACATTTCGGTATTCTCTTAAGCAGTACTAGCGACGTACTGCCGCCGTGGCGCAGTAGTGCAGGAATTGCTATTCCACTAGCAAAAAGTGCTCGGAACTGCACGCTTGGTGCAAGATTTGGTATTCCACTAAAATATTTTGACGTTTGAGTCGCTTTGGCAGCCGCTTTGTCGACGTATCGTCACAGTAGTGTAGAAGTAGGTGTCGAGCAACTTTTGCTAAACTTTAGCATGGTTTATTGAAGTTATAAGCAAATGTTTGTGTTACCTTGGGAAGAGTCAGTGAATTATCATGAGTGCGTACTCACTGTTAAACCGCGAATACGTCCCACAGGCAACCGGGAGCAGCGGTACCTCACCCTTTCAAATGTCTCTCAGAGACAGCTTTTGTAAAGACTTATAGGCTCCCTGAGAGTTTAACCTTGCAAATTATGAAGATTTTTAGCGGCCGCCGCACATATAGAATGATAAACGAAGTGATACGATACGTCTATCAATAGAAATTTAAGTAAGTATATAGCTCTTCTCTTACCTGTGTTATGATGACATTATGACTTTAAAATACCTGCCTGCCTTGCCTATTTAAAAACTATTAATGCGGGCGGAGGCGCAGCGGGAAGCTGGTATTCATAAATTTACACTAACAATTTGTAATTTTGTAGATATGTGATGTTGATATGAACATCTTGTGTGTGGACTCTAGTACCCCTGGCTCTAGTGGTGAGTAAATAGTAAATAAAATAAAACATGTCATGTACAGTCAGTACAACTCATTTAATACTCTCAAAATGGTTCCACAATGTAAAAACGGTTTATTATAATAATATTTCTTATACTGCAGTCTTTAATACAATAATGGCGTTATTTTGCAACTCACAAGACATGACATAATATTCACCTATTTTGCATTCCAGGTGATAGTGACTAACTACTACACTGTACTACAACATAATATTCAAATACTGAAGCAAACACCCCAAGAGGCACTTAATAATAAAAGCTTCTGCCCAAAACATGATACAATAATTGTTGTTAGGGAGTCGTTTTTCGATTCAGGTTCTTCAGGTTGACTTTTATATTCTTGTTAATTCCTATACTTGTTAATTCCTTATCTCACTAGCTTGTATTCTTCAAATTGTAACTGTAAAGAAGAAATAAAGCAAATATAATAAATAATTTAAAAAAATAAAAATTTAAATAAAACTAATTTTATTGTTTGTGATTGCTTCCTCTTCCTTTGTGTGTTACATCAACCCAACTCTTCCTGTGAGTTTCGTAGTTGGCTACTAAAGGAATATATGAGAATCGGCAGCAACGTTAACCTATGTAATAAATAAGAAATGCGATCTCCATCCAGTCTGTAAAGTGTGGGAGTTGTAGCAACGGCTTTCTTCTGTGAGAGAGAACCCTTAGTTTTTAGATATGGGTTGTTGTAGTGGTGTTTAATGGGCAACAAAGTTTACGAAGTTGATTTTAATATAAGCAACTTACGTTACATGAAATGGCACCTCCTGTCACCCACTGGCTGCTTTTCAGTCTTCACTGGCTATTAGTACTCCGAATCCTTTTAATTAAATGTTAATTCGCGGGCACAACAAACGAATCCAAAATAAAATCAAAATATTTCTCCATAATAGATTTCAATTCAACGAAAACGTTGACAGATATGATGACATATCCATTTTTTTAAAGACTGGCTTCTAGTTTTTGGCTAAAATTATTGATTTCGTTCGTTCTCGTACCATTGGTAGAAATAAATTTTATGGTCATGGCAACATTACACGGTACAAATCGGTACAATCCTGTTGCCCCTAGTGGCAACGCAGCAGCGCAGTTGCAGTGTCGTTCTATAGCAGGATATTTTAGTGGAATACCACTAGAGGAGCGACACTGTTCCTGCACGACTCAAATGACAACCGTGGTCGTGCAGTTGCAGTTTTCTAGTGGAATCGACCCGCAGTATTCACCTGTGTAACCAACAAACACTGCGACCTAAAACTATATATAACGATGGCGATACGCAGTTTTATGGACCATGTTCACTTTCACACAGAAAATGGGTAGGTATAAAAATCGGATACCTAACCTATAAAGACAACTATGCCTATGGTCCGAACTGGTTATGCCCGCAAAAATACAGTTGAGTTGAGAACGTTTTTAAGAGACTATTATTTGTATATCTACTTACTTATGTAGGTACATAATATTTTTGGAATTACAAATGTGATGTGACGGTCTACAAAACAAATATACAGAAGTCAGCACATGCGGTTGGACATTCGCACTACCAAGTTCACCCCTACTTCTACGGAATACGGTCTCAAGGTCAACATATCCAGTCGCACGTGCTGCCTACTGTACAAATATTGTAGATTTTAATTGTACATATCTGTGAAACTATAAGCCAGGTTTTTATCGATCTTTTATTATTGGCTTGTATTGACTTCAACTACAACATTTTCAACGGTACTATCCATTTTAACCCCCGACGAAAAAGAGGGGTTTTTTAAGTTTGACGTGTGTGTCTGTCCGTCTGTCTGTGGCATCGTAACTCCTAAACGGATGCGCCGATTTTGATCTAGTTTTTTGTTTTGTTTGCAAGGTGCCACAATCGAGAGTATTCTTAGCTATGATCCAAGAAAATATCTTCAGCCATTTGAAGATTATCAGCTCTTTTCTAGTTGTTGAAAGGATCAAGTAATCGATATGTGTCGGTGGTTATTAATTTTTTTGAAAACAAAATTTAGTAATTGATAACAAAATCTTGGCCAGAAATAATTGCCCTGTTGCTAGTTAAATACAAGTATACGTATCACTTCGATTTCCAAAGAGTGTAGTCATCAATATATATTTTGAATTGCGTGAGACTGAGTGTACTACCTTGCGGTACTCCTTAATTAATTTGTGGTCAGTTCACGGATAAGGCCGTTACTCGTTACTCTAACCGGGTGCGTTCATTAAAGTAAAAGGCAAAGAGTTGCAGGCACATTACCTATACCCCTAAAGCCCAGCAGTTCCAACTTATCAATTATTAGTAAATTAATGGACACAGTGTCGGAGGCATTGGAGAGATTGAGAGAGAACTATGACAAAACATTTTCTTTAATCTTACTACAAAAAAGTTGATCGCGAGTTTATGATATTTTTCATATAACATCTTAAACACGCGTTCAACGTTTATTTAAATTTATCGTGGTCAGACCCTATTTTTTCGTTATTTAGCGAATAATCTTATTATTACCTATATTATAAATAAATAATTTTGAATTTTGATGGTTACATTAGTATATTTATGTTATTTATTTTTATTTTATTTTATCTGTGTAAAGTTTTAAGTATTCTAAGTACCGTTATATAAGTATTGTATGTAGTTTATTTATGTTAGTGCCACCAACCCGCGCTCTATATCATTTTTCGCAATTTCCTGCTTGGTTGCCTGGAAGAGATTGCTACTTTAGCAATAAGGCCGCCTATTGGCTTTTGTTTCACTTTTAAAATTGTAACAATACTATTAATTTATGGTGTCAATAAAGAATATTTGTTTGTTGTATTTGTTTGTTATCGTTTTAATTCTCATGATCATGACATTTACTTGGATCAAAGGAATTGGTTGAGTACGTGAAATTACGACAAAAAGCTCTTGCTAAATAGACAAACGGGAGCGTCAGTGGTCAAGAGTGGCCGTTCCATCCAGATGTTCGCGGGTTCAATCCTCGGCACGTACAAAGTGTTTTCGATTTTCTAATTCCTGGGTTATGTTTAATAAACGCTCTTATGAGGTAGATAAATATTTTTAGATTAATAGAAAACAACCAAAAACGTAAAACTTCCGGCGGGACTTGAACCCACACCCTTTCGGCCTTTATGCAGCCAACGTGCTTACCAAATACACTACGGAGGACATAGTGGTAGCGCCGAAATTAGTTATTGCTTGTTTTTTATCAAACCATGACGTCACCAACATCGTGAGAAACCTGCACACACCAGTGAAGTAATTCAAATAGTTGGTGTGAAGTTGACAAACCCGCACTGGGCCAGTGTGGTCGACTAAGGCCTATTCACCCTGATTTCAGGGTAGGCTCGAGCCCCTCGGTGAGGACATAATATGTGCTGTTACCGAAAAAACGGATTAGATTGGATTTTTAAACTATACCTACTAGAGATGCACCTAGCAGATGATTAACAAAAAAAAAACCTACTAGACAGTTTCATTACAAAATCAGAGAAGTTGAAAACCCGCACTTCGCTCATATAAAATTATTGCCACTCAAATTCTACCTACAGTCGAGGATTTATATTTTTATAAAAAGTTTTAATTGAACATCATGTACAATAATACAAAAATTTGGTTATGTTACAGTTTTTTTTATTAAACACGGAATGTTATAAAACAAAATACACCTACATTTTCAGAAATAAATACATAACTAAAACTATTAACATGAAGATATTTTTAGGCATTGTTCTTGTTCATTTCAATGTGTAAATAGTTGAGTAGTGGCTGTTGGCCGTGGTGACAAATTAATATCTCCATGAATCATTGTAGTAGTGGCACAGAAGGGTTCCCCATCAAGGGGATAACGGGAACGAACGCACAGAAGTATATTAAAGGTAGCCATTGTAGTAGGGTTCTTCCAAGCGTGGTGAGTGAGATACGAGAGCAATTGTATACCTGGGTACTTTATTGAAATCTGCTCTTTAATTTCCATGGCCAAATGAAACTCTGCAATAAAAAAATACATAAATATTATTTTTTTCGCATCATACCGCCCCGCGCAGCGGGTCCGCCCGCGCTAACAGATTTTCTCGTGAGGTTGAAAGATTTTAAGACCGCAGTGAAAGGTAGCCTAATTAAGTGTTATTCTGATTACAAGCTATATTTTTGTAAAGTTTTATTTAAAAAACTACTGAATAGAAGTAGTTTTTGCGTGAAAGAGTAACAAACATCCATCCATCCATGCTCACAAACTTTTGCTAGTAGGATTCAAAACTATTTTCTGTACAATATTATTAGATGTAATTAGGGTAGGCCCGAGCCACTCGGAGGGGCTATATTATAACGAATGTTTTATACAGATGTCTGTGAAGTAGTAGTAAGGATCGTTGTCTCCCAATTCGGAGGAGCTGGTTCGAGCATAGTGGACTGGTCTCATACTCCCCCCCCGTAAATTCTCAAAAAAGTGAAAAGGAAAAAGTTTTAAAATTATATTTACAGCGTAATAAAATCTAGAATCGGTCCCAATATTGCATTTAAACGTTTGAACGCATTTTAAAATAAATCAAACGCACTTCAAAGTAATGGTCTAGCAATAAAATAGTTTTTCAACATTGAAATTTGGGCGGCGCGGCAACACGGCACTTTAATGGATATACGTAGTTTGGGTAGTTTTAATTTGACATTTTATTAATATTACAACCGCGAAAGTTTGTGATTACCTACTTAAAGATGTATGAGTCAACGTTTTACGTAACGAAACAGAGTTTTAAAAAAATAATTAAGATGTGGCCCTACCTAACTATCGACAATAACACCTATCTATAAATGCTAGAAATATTAAATCAAATTAAAGTGCAAAATATTATTTTTCAAGTTGTGAATGTTAAAGCTGGAACGATTTTGTTTTTGTAGTTGGTTTATAATAATACCTCTTTAGGCTGCTTTTCTACCAGAGCTGTGCGAGGTAGCTAAGCGGTGTGCGAGGAAAAAATCCACCAATAGAATCATTTCATTTTCTTTACCGGACTTGCGGCGGAGCGGAAGGCTCTACCCCAGAGTGCCCAGAGTAGTACTGTGTAGTATGAGTTACTTATAGGATAGTAAGGTAAAGGTTTCATCCAGGGTGTTTGTGGTTCTCTTATTATGGGGTTGCGATAAGGTTCTGCGTTTGGTCGGAGGATGTACAGAGGTACCAACAATTCCACATCAGCTGTATCATGAGCGTTCATCGGTTCCAGAATCAGTCTGAAAAGTTTATTTTATTTTACTGTTAAGATATTTATGAGAGCTAGCTGTGGATACTAGTATACCAAAAAACTAGCCAAGAGCGAGTTGAACTCGCCTGGAGAGGGTTCCGTACATCTCTTCCGATGATTCATCATCAGCCGATACAACTGACTGATTGACTTCAAATTTGGTGCACGTAAGTAAATCCGTGACCCAGCCAGATTTACGTGTAATATTAAGTAATTAATTGAAAACATGGAGATTACTTTTGGGTGATAAGATAAATTACAGCGTTAAAAATAAAAAGTTTGATACTAATATACCTTATGACATATCAAATGAAACGATTGTTCCTACTAGTTTCAAAAGGCTTGTGTAAAAAGTTGTGTAACGGTCTGAAATATTTATATATATTTTTTTTAATTTTACGATGAATAAGTTATTTTAATAGAAAATAAGCGCAAGTTGACCATTTTATCTTTTACTCTGATGCGTAAGATACAAGTAAAATAATATTTCTGTTCAATTGTTTTTTAATATACCTTATTCTGTGATTTAGATTAAGTTTATTGAAATAATATGTATCTTATCTTATCTAATCTTATCTTATCTTAAAGAATTCGAAGTAAGATTTTACAAATCACTTTTCGACGTCAAATTTTAATGAAGTTATTAAGTTTTACTCAAACCAGGCTTCCTCCCTCCCTATATCTAAGTATATTGCATTTTATTTTTTTCAAAGTCTAATTTACCATGTTTACCATCCAATAGTGGCCTCCATTACGCTACACGTCCGTTTTTGGGTCACGGATTAATATACGTGTACCAAACAACTCCATCGCTCCAGTTGTTTTATCCACACAACAATAACACTAAATTTAAAAATTTAATAACCCCCAACACAAAACGGTTACTTGATCCTTTCAACAACTAGAAAAGAGCTGATAATCTTCAGATGGCTGAGGATATTTTCTTAGCTATCTAAGAACACTCTCGATTGTGACACCTAGCAAACAAAAAAAAACTAGATCAAAATCGGCGCATCCGTTTAGGAGCTACGATGCCACAGACAGACACACACGTCAAACTTAAAACACCCCTCTTTTTCGTCGGGGGTTAAAAAGCCTTTTTTCAAAACAGTAAATTTTTAAAAATAAGTTACATGGTACTTACATGGCAATGATGAAGCAACAAAAAATAAGAGATATTAACTTGGACATGTTGAACTAATTAAATCTCTACCGTGAATGTGGTTTAATTCGATTGTAGCTCTTTTTTATACTTATATGATGTTACATACTTTTACGAACTAGGAAAATAAAATAATTAAATAAATAATAATACATTATTTTAGGTCTTTCCAATTAATTAATTAGAAACCACAGCGTTTTGTGACGTGTTTTTTTTTTCAATTGCTGCTGCTATGCTGCTGAATGAAGATGATGATGTTAGCAAATGTATATTATACCTCCTTTTCCACCACTGTGTTGGTTGGCTGGAAGAGATCTCTTATAGAGATAAGCTCGCCTTTGTAAACTAGTAATATAAGAATCACCCTTTTGTTAAATTGTGCAATAAAGAATATTATATACTAGCGACCCACCCAGGCTCCGCACGGTAAAATGGTTATTGTGGGTTATCCTTAAGTATATTATGCATAATAATATATAAGTACTTAAGTATATTAAGTATATTATGCATAATAAAAACGCATCAAAATCCGTTGCGTAGTTTTAAAGATTTAAGCATACATAGGGAAATAGGGACATAGGGACAGAGAAAGCGACTTTGTTTTATACTATGTAGTGAAGTGATAGCAATAACATACTTTATTGCACACATAAAAAACAACATCCGTCAGAATTTTCACAACAAAGGCGAGCTTATTTCCACGCAGAGATCTCTTCCAGCCAACCTATACACTAGTTAGAGAAAATTGATAAATAAATAATTTTGAGATAGACAAGAAAGTGCAACGAAATGGGGTTTAAGAAAAAAAAAATTACAATTATACCTAGCGAAATGAAATCAGAAGAAGAAAATAAACTACTTAATAGATCTCGTTCAAACCAATTTTCGGTGGAAGTTTGCATGGTAATGAAAAACTACTTAATAGATCTCGTTCAAACCAATTTTCGGTGGAAGTTTGCATGGTAATGATATATTTTTTAGTTTTATCGTTCTCTTATTTCAGAAGTTACAGGGGAGAACACACATTTTACCACTTTGGAAGTGTCTCTCACGCAACTATTCAGTTTAGAAAAAAATAATAGAAACCTCAATATCATTTTTGAAGACCTATCCATAGGATACCCTACACGTATGGGTTTGATGAAAAATGATTTTTTGAGTTTCATTTCTAAGTATGGGGAACCCCCAAAATTTATTGTATTTTTTTCAATTTTTGTGTGAAATTCTTAATGCGGTTCGTTCAAAGAATACATCTCTATTTACCAAGTTTCAACAGTATAGCATGGTAGTATAGCCATTATAGTTTCGGCAAAAAGTGGCTGTGACACGGACGGACAGACAGACAGACAAGACAAATCTATAAGGGTTCCGTTTTTTGCCATTTGGCTACGGAACCCTAAAAAACGCTCTCATATAAAAGAGGACGTTACAGTTTGTAATTTTGTATGGAGAAGTCATTTTTTCCATTTTGGAAATACTTTCTCCAAATATATTTACTCAACATGCCCTTGTCAGGCCGTCACTCATACCTATATTAATTATGTACAGTAGCCAGCACATGCGGCTGAATATGTTGACCTTGCGGGCGCCCGTATTCCGTAGCGGGTGGTAGCGGTAGGAGTGAATTTCGTAGTGCGAATATCCAACCGTATGTGCTGTCTTTTGTACCTATAATAGGCACCACATTAGAATAATCATCATCATCATCATCATTTCAGCCGAAAGACGTCCACTTCTGGACAAAGGCCTCCCCCAAAGATCTCCACGACTATCATGTTGGGGGGTAGTTGCCATAATCGCCACGCTTGGCATGCGGGTTGGCGATCAACAGTGTGGTCTTAAATACACAGAAGGACGCGCTGCCCATCCTCTGGTAGTTATCCCTCGGTCGCCTTCTACGACCCCCACGGGAAGAGAGGGGGTGACACTATTCTATGCCGGTGCCACACGGCGACATTAGAATAATATTAAAACGAAAGTTCATGAGTCACTAACTGTCCGCCCGCGGCTACGCCCGCGTTGTTTTTTGACTTTCCTGTGCACAGTTACCCGTAGGTATGAGGTATTTTCCCGCGCTAAAAACTATCTAACATGTTAACAAGGGATATAAGGTACCAGCTATACTATACTACAGGGTTTTTGCGGTGAGAAATAATATGACGCTTACATCGTCACTATTACAACTTTAACTGTCTATTAAAACCAGGCTTGTACCTAAATACAGCCAACACATGACTAATCTATCGTGAGGCGAAGAAAAACTACTGCGTGTCGTCGCTTGGTTACATACATATAACCACAACCATGAAGTAAATGAATTGCATTTCTACGATAACTATCCTTCGACCTTCACTGTACGTACCTGGAATGCTATTCTGTAAAATTTAAAACTCATCTCACTTTTCACTTCGATTTTCAGTCACTTCGATCGTAAATTCGCACGTACGGTTTTTCGTATTCTGTAAGCTCAAGACAGGTGAGGTGATAATCGAAAACTTTGGCGGGACCTAGAGATGTGGTAAATCTTTGCGTTTTTGAAATCGATGTGTTAATCTCATTTTGTTCGTATAATTAGACACTCTTCGGCTTAATATTATATTTAAATACAATCATTGAGCAAGAGTCAATGTTTTTAAAAGCTTTTATTTAACTTGCACTGTAAGCGGGTGGAGTTGGCACAAAGATAGAATAGACCTTGCGGAAGAATATAGGCTAACTTTTACCGCGGGAAAATATCTCATTCCCACGGGAAAAACTATTAACGCGGGCGGAGCCGCGGCGGAAAGCAAGTTAAGTAATAAAATGTAAAAATGTCCATAGTTTTTTGGAAAAATTTAAAACTTGGATGTATAAACATCAAACATTTTGCCTATCCGTGTAGTTAATAAAGTTTGTTTCTGTAGATCGATATTAGCGCCACCGCGTGAAAGTGGCGGCGAGATGAACTATTTCAAGTGAGATTTTTGACGTTAAATGGTATTCTGTAAGGATTTCGCCCTCATCTCACGTTTCACATCGCAACTCACTTTCGATTTTACATGTCAAAATTCTCACCAACTTTGTTGTTACGGATTTAGATGTGAAAGAAGATTAATTTGTGTGTTTGTTATAAATTTGGGAAGAAAGCTTCGGTAAGCATCGTAAAATATCAAGAAATAAGTGCAGAAAACAATATGATACATGGAAATCGTACCATAAAAGGGGTCTTCACTTGCATCAAATCGGGCAGTTCTGATTTTTTTATATGTTGTATGTAATGAGGTGGTAATGACAAATATAATTTTTCCAACTCGAAAGCCTTCCGGAACATTGTAAAATTCATGAAAAACCATTAAATTTTTCAGTTTTTGCCATTTTTTACCACCAAGGACCCGTTTTACGGTAGAAGTCACTATGAATTCTTTTAAAGTAGACTAAATTTGCAACAAAATGAGAATAGTTGGGTCTCGATAAGCTGAATAGTTTCAAAGATACAAGCTGTTCCAAATGTTTGCAAAATTTCTTAAATAATACAATTTAGAGTTTAGGGTGTCTGTCAAAAATATTTTTCTACTAAAGGTGTGCTTTTTATTATTTTTATATATAGTATAGGGTATATAATTATTTATAATAAAAAAAAACAAAACCATAATACAAATTTTTTGCAAACATTTGAACAGCTGTATCTTTGAAACTATTCAGCTTATCGAGACCCAACTATTCTCATTTTGTTGCAAATTTAGTCTACTTTAAAAGAATTCATAGTGACTTCTACCGTAAAACGGGTCCTTGGTGGTAAAAAATGGCAAAAACTGAAAAATTTAATGGTTTTTCATGAATTTTACAATGTTCCGGAAGGCTTTCGAGTTGGAAAAATTATATTTGTCATTACCACCTCGTTATATACAACATATAAAAAAATCAGAACTGCCCGATTTGATGCAACTCAAAATGTACCAATTCCATGGACTAATACGAAGTTATAGTTAAATTATAATTATAATTTTAATTTAAGTTTGCGATTGTTTTAGATGGCTCGTTCATTTTCTAAGATTTGCTTATTAAAGGAAGCTTACAAAATAGATATTTCAAGGAGTCGTCGGCAAGCGCAAATCCTGCGAAACCTTGTTCTATTTACCAGGGCGGATGAATATGTCGATGTTTATCGTCTCACCGAATATCTTATTGAACAAGTGGAAAATGATATAGCGCCTTTACTTAGAGAAACCAGGAGAAAAGGAAAAGGATTATCGACAAGGATCAAGGTTTGCTTGTTATGCCTGCTAAGTAGGTAATAGCTACACAACAATCAAGAAAATTAAATTATCAATGTATAAATATATAACAAATTTTATTTCAGTTACTATGTGCATTATCAGCTTTTGCTAATGGTAGCTATCAAAAAATCTTGGGAACGAATATTCGCACCCTGCTGTCCCAGCCATCAACATCTAGATCAATTAATGAGATTGCTTCTGCATTAAGTCACCCTTCAATAGTAAAGAAATATATTAGATTCCCACAAAATGCTTTAGAAAGACAGGCAATCAAAGAAAGGTAAGTAAATTTCATTTTAATATTAATAGACTAGCATATTGGGCTTTAGTGTTACATGGTGTGTATTATTTACAGGTTTTATGAGAAATTTAATATCCCAGGAGTGATAGGATGCATAGATGGAACATTTGTAACCCTTGTGAGACCTAAAGATGATGAAGAAAGGTTTTATTGCCGCAAGGGAAATCATGCAAGAAATGTTCAAGTGGTAAGTAAATTGTATAGTAAGAACAAACACAACAACAAGTTTATTATTCAAGAATTTAATATTTACATAAAATAAACTTAATACTACATCATTTAGTGATATCCTATCCTAATAAAATTATAAACACGAAAGTTTGTGAGGATCTATGTATGGGTGGATCTTTGTTACTCTTTCACGAAAAACCTACTGAATGGACTGTGATGAAACTTTACAAAAATATAGCTTATACTTTTGAACAACAAATAGGCTATCTTTTGGTGCGAGAAAGTACCTCATCCATACGGGGAAAAATTATTAACGCGGGCGGAGCCGCGGGGCGGAAAGCTTAATGTTATTTTATTTGTTACAGATTGTTGATGCTGATTTAAATATACTGCATGTCGATGCCTCTGTGGTGCTAGTCATGACAGCTTTATATTTAATAACAGCCTATTAAAAAACCATTTGGAGGACCTGACAAACTCTGATGAAGTTGTATATCTGTTAGGTAAATAATTATTTTAATAATTATAAATGAAAATTATTTAACATTATTCAGAAACAAATGTCTACTTTATACATTACAGGGGATTCTGGGTACGCACAACGAACATACATGATGACTCCAGTTCTTGGAGCTGAGGAAACTACTCCTGATGGATATTATAACAAACTAAATGCAACAGCGCGAAATACTGTTAAAAGGACCTTTTCAGTACTGAAAGGTCGATTTCGCTGTCTTCTTGTACAAATAAATGAGTATGGCGCTCTAGGTTCTAACTTATAATAATATTGTACATTATAATATTAGGTAAACAACACTTTATTGCCTAGAATTAATAGCTTCGGCAAGAGCCTTTAGGCCTTCTCCCAGTACTATATTCGCTTGCGCTGTCAAGCGTTCTCGCTCGCCAGATTGCTCTAAAACCACTATGAGACGACGGTCCAGTTCCAAGCGCTGTTCCTCCACCCTGAGAAATTTCTCGGTAAGGCTCTCAAAATGAGACCGGCGCTGGGATGGAGGAGACCGAATAAGCCCTCTTCTGCGACTGCGTGGCTCTGAAATTAAATAAATTAACAATGTGTAATACTACTTTGCTTTTTACTTATTTGTATTGTTCCTGGCTTAGAAGTGGACCAACACGTCCAACGTATCTTATTTTATTTTAGGCACAACCTCCAGCACACCACCAGTTCTACGGCGAGCAGCATTTCTAGCTGCGGATTTTTTAATAAACTGCATTTTTTTATCAGTCTAATACTGTCTTAAAGTTGAAACAAACCACGTTTATTAATTGCAGAAAAGAAATAATTAGACAAAAATTTTCAGCCACAAAAAGCGTAGGTGGGTGAGGCCGCCATTTTTTGCTGATATGGCGTAGAAGTATTGCGATGGTAGCGTAGAAACTTCTACGCGTCGGTGGCGTTGAGTGGCGTATAATAGTGACGAATAAATGTAAAGGTTCGCATTACTTCGCATATACACATGCTAAATTATTTTTATGAATGTTAATAAATATAAAGTAATATGTAGGTATATAAATGTACAAGGAAACCCATTGAATTAATAAAATCAGCTTTTTTTAAAATTTGGTGGCGTAGTGGAGGTGACGAATATCTGCGCTACCGGTGGCGTTGAAGTACCAAAATGGTGGCGAATTTTTACTTCTACGCTATCGTCGCGTTGAGAAAACCACCTATATCTCTGTAAGTAACGTACAATTTGAGTTGCATTATAGCTCCAAATATGGCTTTCACTTCTACTTACATGGTGCACTGATAGTTTTTAGTGTAACAGTTAAACTTACTTTTTTATACGCAAAAATCCTCTCTCGAAAAAAGTGTGTACACAATCCGGATCTGACGTTCACAATGTCAACTGTCAAAAAAATGTTCGCCGTAGAGCCGCTGTCTATAGATTATAGAAATTTAATGTTGCCGCTTCCCGATTAATACCTCCCTGACCCCAAAATTTAATAGACACCGAAAATATTGGTGGCGTTGTCAAAGTGGCGTAGAATTTTAGTTTTGGACGAAATAACTGATTCAGAAGTTTTTTCAAAGAAAGTCTTAGGATACACGTTGTGAAATTAAAAGTATAGCTAGCCATTTATATAAGTATTCTTAACATATTAGCCGTGTCTCAAAAACTCTCGTACTTTTTGCTACACCGATTATCAAAGTGCACCTCTACCTCAGCGGATAGGTGTTTTTTCATGATTTTCCTACCTTTTTTCAAGATTCATTCCAAATATATTTTTAGTTGATTATCTGAGGTGAAACAATCATAATGTCCGCTTGAGCCCTTTTGTTGCTTAATCCGATGCCGTTATCGAAAATTAGATAAGTATCATATTTTTCAAAATACTGACCGCGGAGAAAAAAGTTTGCGAAATCAGCAAAAAATGGCGGCCTCACCCATGTATATAAGAAAAATAAACTTCTCTCTCATACCTTTATCCATTTTTGTTTGGTTTTGATCGATCCACAAACACTATTCAGTTTTTTTTTCAGAGCCTCCCATTTTAAATTGGAACGGCTTTTCGCTCCCGAATTCCTTGAGTAGCCCTTAGCCAGGTAGTGGTTGGCTTCCAAAAATTGGATCAAGGTCTCAACTTGCGCGGCTGAGGGGTGCGTAGAGCGCGACTCCATGCTATAATTTACAATTATTTTTTATTAATGACGACACTGCTATTTGATAACTATAGTAATAATGCACTTGTAAAAAACTTAAAATACTTACGTTTAATTCAAATATCGCAATGAATTTGAAATTAAATAACACAAAAAAAAACACTTCATCACCCTTCAAGTCGACGTTTCAAACTTTTTTTACTACAAGGAGAGGCAACATGATTGATGTTTAAATCTCAAAGTTTAAAACTCTTTCCATAAAAACTATGTAATTTTTTATATTTTATTTCTAAAAACATTGACTGTAGCTCAATGATTATTGTATATTATACTAAGATATAATATTAAGCCGAAAACTTTGTAACTAGACGAATAAAATTAGAATGACACATCGATTTTAAAAGCGCAAAGATTAACCGCATCACTAGAACTTGTCAAAGTTTTTGATTTTCACCTCACATCGCTTGAGCTTGTTAGAAGTTACAGAATACCGAAATACATACATGTGAGTTTACGATCGAAGTGAAAGATGAGTCGAAAGATGAGTTTTAAAAGGCCTTTTAGACTACACAATATTTTGGAATATACTACGTTAATTATATTAATAAAAAATATGGAAAATAATTTTAACTTTTATTTATATAAAGATATTCAGTAAGTTAATGTTATAATGTACCTCTAAAAATGATTCCTACTAAAATTGAAATTATCTAGGTATGCTAATATTAAAAAGAAAAAATGTTATTATTTGTTTGTTTAATTTGTATTGAATAAGCTCCAAAACTACTAATCCGATTTCAAAAATTCTTTTCCTGTTGGGAAGCTATACTATCCCCCGCTAACATAGACTAAATTCCTCTTTCCCACAGGAAAAACTGTTAACCCGGGCAGAGCCGTGGCGGGAAGCTAGGAAGTAATACTTTGAAAATTTAAATTCAAAATAAATTACATAGGTATTGTACAATACAGTGTAATAGGTACTTTATTAGGAAACGTCAAAATCTCACTTGAAACAGTTCATCTCGCCGCCACTCTCACGTGGAGGCGCTAGCATCGCACTACATAAGTTACAGAATACCAAATCATAATCTCACTTGCGAATTCACGCGTGACTTTCGATTTTGTTTTTACAGAATAGCATTGATTGTTGCTTCGCTATACATACAGACAGGTTGCTTCGCTATACATCTTCAATACAAACTATCCGATTAAAATAAAATTTTTGGGAGTTTCGATTTTTATACAAACTATCCGATTAAAATAAAATTTTTGGGAGTTTCGATTTTTTTAGATCTAGGATCTTTGGCAAAGTTGCTCAAAACCGTTAAATTTGATTGTTTGTTTGTTTGATAGGCTCTGAAACTACTGAACCGATTTTAATTAAACTTGGTACGAAGATAGAATAGACTTTGGAAAATAACATGGGCTACCTTTCACCGCGGGAAAATTCTTCATTCCCATGGGAAAAACTGTTAATGCGGGCGGAGCCGCGGGGCGGTAGGCTAGTATTTGAGAGATCAACACTTACATATTAAATATTACGTAGCCATGACATGACGCTTATTACTTCATCATTATTGGGTATTAATTAATTGTAATTATTTGTACCAATTTTCCGCCCGACAACTTGTATCGAGTATTTTTTCTCTGGTGGGAAAATATACTATACTAGTATTTATTTTTGCTATGTATCCCTAAGTAACATAGGCTATATTTCATTAAAAAAAATAGGGATCTTACTAAAACTTCAGTAATGCAACCCAAGGTGTAAAAAATGGGTGCGTCGCATTTTATATAACAACAACAATGACTGGCATATTTTCATTTTAATAACGCTCAAAAGTTATAATTATAACAAACGATAGACATACAGTCACTTGCCATATTTTTTTAGGTATAACAATCATCTGACATCAAATATGTTTGCTACAATTATCATAAGCTATAACATTCATTTCGTCTAACACTACACTACTTGATATAAAACTTGATAGATAAATATAGTCCGTAAATATAAATCTATTACCTATAATAATCGTCTACAATAATTAATAGTCATAAGACCTAAATAATAATGGCAAAAAAAGCGATGCCTAGGTATCTATAAATAAATGTCAGGGCGGGTGCGAGCGAAGCGAGCACGGGAGTTCTAGGCACCCCCGACACGGATAGGATACCCTTCGTGTTAGGTTGACTTGTATGCTTGCATGCTTGCCTGCATATAGCTTGCATGTTTGTATGCTTGCATGCCGGCTAGCACGCCTACTTGTCTGCATGCATGATTGCTTGTTTACTAGCTTATATATGCTTGCTTGCTCATTGATTTGAAAAAGGAGCTTCAGAGAAATTAAACACAAAATAATAAGACATTAGGTGTTATTTGTTTTATACATTATGCATTTTAAAATTAGTTCTTTAGTGCATTATTACTTTTGAATTGTATTTCACATAAACATTATACATATTGTCTGTTATAAATATGTTCAAATTTTATACAAATCGATAATTTATGTTTCAACATATTTTTTTCCAAACTTGTGTGTAACTTTTATTATAACTAGCGTTCGTTATTTCAAACAAAATTATGTACAAAGTTGGTATATTTTTTAAATAATTTGTCAGTTGTTATTATTTGTTCTATCACTACCCAAAAAAATACCTAAAATATTCCTAATAATTGAACAGGCTCCGAAACTACTGAACCGATTTTGGTGAAACATGACACAAAGATAGAATAGACCTTGGGAAAGAACATAGGCTACGATTTACCGCGAGAAAATGTCTCATTATCACGGGAAAAATTGTGAACGTGGGCGGAGTTGGCACAAAGATAGAATAGATCTTGCGAAAGGACATAATATACCTAGGCAAAATTTTACTGCGGAAAAAATTCTCATTCCCACGGGAAAAACGGACGGAGGAGCCGCGGCGGAAAGCTAGTTATGAAATATTTTAGGGTTTTTTTACAATTTATGTACTTTAAAACTTTCACGGTAAATATCCCGTTATAAATCTTATACATGTAGTTATTTTTTTACACTTTGGGACTAGTGTAACTTAACTAGTATAATATTATATTATCTGTGTTTTGAGTTACATTATTGCAGCTTCTAAGATATATTTTTTTATAAATTATTGCCTATTAAATATATAATTTAGGGGGTTATTTTAGGGGATAAAATAATTTTTGAAATCGGTTCAGTAGTTTTGGAGTCCATTCAATGCAGTGCAAACGAACAAACTATCAAATCTTCCCTCTTTTATAATATTAGATAAAGTAGGTAGAGAGAAACAAATAGCAAATAGTATTGTTAGACATAGATAAATAACGCTACGCCAATGATAACTTCGTATCTTACTTATGTTTTTTAAGAAAGATTTCACAAAAAAAAACTTATTAACGAAATCTTGGTTATGAGATACTTACCTATTTTTTGTAATAATAGTAGGTATGATTGTAATACTTTCAGTTTACTTTTCATTTTTCTTAACATTATTTTGTTATATCTTGTACCGAGACAGCTTTTCTGCTCATTATTTAGTTATTTCATCCATACAGAACACTATTAATTTCCAGCTTCTGGACTTTTTACTATTAATTCTTCGAAAAATTCTAAGGATGTTTGAATTTACCGCTTTCGTCAAAACAATTGAACTACGAAAGCCACGAAGTGAACTGCAATCCGCTCATTGGCCATGGTAACAGTGATACCCTTGCTGAATATATTTCCCGGAACATAAACTTCTAGGAAAAAAAAAAAAGGGTTTTATAAAATTTAATAGGTAACAATTTGTTGAAACTTTACACACATACACATATACGATACAATATTCTTGTTTTATTATTTTGGTGTAGTTTGGAATAAGAACACGCAGTTTTTCTTTATTTTTAAATTAATTATTATGATAGTTTGACCGGCGTTCGTACAGTCAAACAAAAGTACAACAAGCCGGACACTGATAGACTTATCACCGTTTTAACGACTAGGTATTGAATAAGAAACAGAATCGCAGTGAGCATGTTCAGCTAACCCGTATACTATGAGCAAAAAGTATAGTTAAAAAAAATACATTTTTTCATGTTGTTTGTTCCTAAGTGAAGTTCTAAAAGAGCTAAATAAACATATAGACATTGGAAGCTAATGCCCTCCGTCGTGGTTTTATCCTGTTATAAATAAAATAAATTATATTTTGGAATAAACAAAGTTAAAACATAATAATAATTGAAGAAAACTAAAACAATAGCACACTTCATTATTTGAGTGTGTTAGAGAATAAAGATATTAAAGATAGCTATCTACAGAGTTATTACCTGCTGTAAACCTAAAACTTTTAAATAATTAAATAATACGTCATATTATCACTACGTCAAAACCACAATTTCCCAAATTAATGGTAAAAACAATAAATAATAGCAACCCTACAAAGAGTTGTCAGTGTCAAACTACCACAAACAATCGCCGCGCACGCCGCTCACTTCAGTTCGCTTACTCATTCCAATTCCAATCGGTTTGGGTTGTTTCGTTCGCTTGTTTTGTTTACTTTTATTTTACACGCTGTAATAAACGTCTTTTGTTCACCCAATTTAAATAATAAGTGCTGCAGATTAACTTTGTGTTGTGTGTTACTGTGATAAAGACTTACTGGAAAGTAACTTCACCCGTGTGATAATAGGTTGCCTTGTTTTTTAATTTTGTGTTTTTTGTGCTCCTGTTTTACCGCTCCAGCTGTGGACTTACACTAATTTAGAAGACGTAGAATACTTTCAGGTGAGTGTTTGAACTGGTTTAGTCTTAAGGAAAAGTGTAGTTTTTCATCTTTATTCTCAGTTGCAAAAGTGTATGTGATGGACCAACGACTAAACTAGTAGGCGGTTGTTTTTACCTTATTGGATTGGACGTA
The DNA here is from genome assembly GCA_948473455.1 of Teleiodes luculella. Classification (NCBI taxonomy): domain Eukaryota; kingdom Metazoa; phylum Arthropoda; class Insecta; order Lepidoptera; family Gelechiidae; genus Teleiodes; species Teleiodes luculella. The sequence goes on from OX419607.1 coordinate 3,895,240, forward strand.
GCTTGCGAAATATTTTCTGCTCTGCCGGGAGATTGACCTCGATTTGGGCCTACTTACGAAAATTTCTCGTTCTGTTGATAAGACCTGGCTGTATGTGGTGTAAATATTGTACCTAAAAGATTTTTTATTTGTGGCTGTATGTTTGGTTACTGTAAGCTAGGGTAATTTGCATTGAGTTGTAAAATCACGAGGCACAGACGCTGTGATCTTTATGCATCTGTTACGTAAATTATATTGGCAACCTTCACTATTTAAACCTGAATTACAAACCTTGTTTTGTTGTTGATTTTTTAAAAATACATGCAACGCAAGGCAAAGAATATACTTACCCTACAACCATTTGCAAAGTTTACTTTATATTTATAAAAAGTAAGCTGTAATTTACAACTCTGTTGAGATCTTACAAACAAAATTGAATTAGGTACTCTACTAAGGAGCTCAAGCCTATTCTAAATTAGGGATGAACAGGTCTTAGTCATCCACACTGACTCTGTTACAGGTGGGTTTGGTCAACTACAAACACTTTCTTTACGGATGTGTAAAAGAACCCAAAAGAACAGACTTCAGAAGGTAGTTGATGTACATAAAATAACCTTGCTTCAAGATTTTGCAATAATATAGTGTCAAAGGTAATAAAGGTTTTAGGCAGGTTTCCGTAACAGTAACAGCATAAAATAAGTATAATATAAAAAAATTACACTGATGCATGTTTGATCCGAACCCTAGAATCTACCATCGTACCCACTTGTGTATTTTTACAATTTACATGAATGTTCTCAGTAATGATGCCGCCTACATGAACACCATATACCCTTTTATTAATTTATACTGCACTGTATTCAATTATTCTACTATGCAATCAATACAAATCCTTTTTTTTCTCTTGTGTGCCATAATATTTAAAAACCTCTTTCATAGCCATAGATATTATAATTATGTGGCCAGTGCAGTGACCATAGTGCTATTACTAAGGTACTAGATTTAAAATAACACATTTGTGAAAGTGTGTGCGAAACCCTTAACAAGTAGATGTTTATCATGCAAACCGTTTCACTACTTTCATATGACTTCATACATGTACAGTCAAGTTCACAAGAGCAGTCATATCACGTGTTTTTATACTTTCAAATAACTTTTTTCCCAAATACAGGTGCATTTACTGTAGTCGAGGAAGAATAACCAAGACAGACTGTTAAAAAAGTCAAAGTTTTTATTTGAAGTTAGATTTTACAAATCAATTTTCCACGTCGAGGCGAGTTCACAATTTGGCTGTCTTCTGTGAAGAAAAACTCGCCGGAAGAAACTCCACAGGCGTTGCATCTTTTCAAAATATTTATATTCATATCTTACAAAATTATAAATTATTAATTTTTATTTTTTTAAATTTATTTAACTATAATTTGAAGGTGCTGTTTAGTAAAACATTAAATAGATTGATCATGCATGTAATTGATATGTCAGGAAAGCACACATTATCATTGATCACTTGCCTAAGCAATGACTAATTGTTTGGAAATTTTAATTGTTTTTACCTAAATAGTATTCCAGTAATATCTACTACTTAAACACACTAGCAAAGAAAATATTACTGACCTAACTAAGTGTTGTTATGTAAAAAAAAAAATTTTTTGATATCGCTGAAACTGAGGGGTAAAACCAACAATTACTGGCGTGGTGACCTGGTCTACAAGCTATATTTACTAAAGAAAACTATTCTCTAAGAACCACTAATAAAATGTATTTTCCTATGATACATCCTGTACTACGCCATCTAGCAGATACATGTAAAACCACTTGAAGCAATCACAAACTAATTTTACTTTCGGTGTTTCACATCTCACCCCGTGACAGCTCACCATTTTTTTCATAGGAATACTCAGACTTTGATAAAATATAATTTCCAAAAAACAAAATAAAATTACTATCAATTTATTACAAACTAGGTGTCCACAGCTATGCCCACGTTGTTTTTTTTTACTTTTCCTTAGTAACATTTAACTATCCCAACGGAACTCTTTAATTTTCGGCTATTAAAAGATGTCCAAGATATTGAATTGAGCAGGGATATAAGGTACCACCATGCAAAATTTCATTCAAATTGGTCTAACAGTTTCGGAGATAAGCCCATACAAAATGTGCTGAGCAGTGTGAGTTAAGTACTATAGTTTTTTAACTATCCCACTATTATATATATTTCCGACCTCTTCCGTTTTATTTTAAATAAAGATTTATTAAATCATTTGATATGATAAAATAAAATAAATATAAATTAATATTAATAATTATTTACTAACTTGATCTTGTTAGAATAATGGTTCTATTCTCTGGTATAAGATAATGAAGGAAAAATATTGCTGGGGAACTTCTTGCCTCTTATTATTCCCTCAGGAAAAATAACGTGAGGGATGCTTTGGAAAACTAGTAATAGATATATTGTTTTAATATGTAGATTGGTGACGTCAATTATGTCTATTAAAACCAACTGTCCTAATTTCCCATCTGCAAGTGCTAGATACATCACTACGCTCAATTGCTTTCATAGCGCTTTAACGAATGTTTATGAGACTTCAAGTGTATCTAGCATCCATAGAATTTATAAGATGGCTCTTTGTTTATGGGATATTATATGATTGTTTATGAAGAGAGGTTGTTACACTTTTGACAGTTTTTCAGCCATGATTCATACTGTTTGCATTACGCCTTTTCTCATTCCTTAGCCTTTCTCGTTTTTCTAGCCCAAAGGTGACCGTGCCAAAATTACTTAATTACAGCTGAACTTCGGTCTGGCGGACTCGGGCGTAATATCAGCAGCAACTTCACTATCATCATTATCATTACATAGTATAAAACAAAGTCGCTTTCTCTGTTCCTATGTCCCTATGTATGCTTAAATCTTTAAAACTACGCAACGGATTTTGATGCGTTTTTTTTTAATAGATAGAGTGATTCAAGATGAAGGTTTATATGTATAATACATGCATAATATACTTAAGGATAACCCACAATAACTATTTTCCCGTGCGGAGCCAGGGCGGGTCGCTAGTAATTCTATACAGCATACATTATTTTGCAGCGTAAGTTCGGCGCTTATGGTATGTCATATCAGCCGAATACGTCGGAACGTAAACTCAGCCGCCGAATTTCGGTTGCGTAAATTCGGCTTGGTGTGTCTAGACATTTACGTACTCTCCAAAACACGGAAAAAGCCGTAATCACATAGCAACAATCACATATTCATGGCTTAGATTACTAAGTTACTCAAGCAAGTAGTATAACCACAGTAGACTGAGGTATAACATAGCAAAAAGAAGTGACATCATCTTTACGGCATTAATGTTCGCTGTATGTAAATAAACAGAACGTGCATGCGTCATGATTGAGAAATTATTGTGATTAGGTCTGTTATGAGCAAAAAGCTGAATTATAAAGCTTGTTATGTTATGTATACAGAAATTATTAATACCTATATTCATTCTTTGAACTCTTTTCATTCAAGCACAACACTTGCGAGGCGAAATGAGAAAAACAAGAAATCAGTTCGAGTAACATCAAACACTGTGACAAGGGATTATCTCAAATTTAACTGTCAAAAAACTGTGAGAAATCAGTCATAAACTGCATAAGAACGACGGATCCAGTCTCGTGACGCGTGAAACAAACTGAAACTTTTATTATAAAATTATACCTTTTTAAAAGTAGTTCTGTCTTCAATATCCTATATTTAAATTAGGACAAGTCTATGAAATGAAATGAAATTGTTTTATTCGAAGTAAGATTTAACAAATCACTTTTCGACGTCGAGGCGAGTTCACAATTTGGCTGTCTTCTCTGGAGAACTCGCCGGAAGAAACTCCACAGGAAACTTCTAGGTCGCAGTGTTGGTCATTGACCTTACCTACAAGTTGCAAACTCACAATACAGAAGAAGAAATTGCATTCGATAATATACTACTTCCTACTAATATTATAAACGCAAAAGTTTCTGAGGATGGATGTATGGATGTTTGTTACTCTCTTACTCAAAAACTACCGAATGAATTTTAACGAAACTTCACAATAATATTGGCTACCTTTTACCGCGGGAAATTCCTCATTCCTATTACAAAAACTGTTAGCGCGGACGGAGCCGCGGGGCGAAAAGCTAGTTTCGTCATAATACCATACATTTTTTTGTCGTTATGCAATTGTTCCATGGTCATGTCCACTGTCGCGCACCCGTGACGAAAGTCCCTTTCTTTGGAAACCACCAACGGTTTTCCCAGAGGTTCCACGTTCTACGCTCAAATTTGAATTTCGAAACAAGAGCGCGCGTGACTGCGCTTGCGTTCCGAATGTTTCGATCTGCTGGCCAGTAATAATATCTCTGCTTGTCTTGGTATATTACATTAATTAATTATATGCCTTTACGCATTGCTTGCGTACGTTAATGTTAGACACAACATACTTAATAGATCTTCCAGAATCTGACAAATCTGGAAAAAAGGGAAAAAAGAAATTAATGCTACTGCTACACCATAAAATGTTGGTGCTCCAATTATATGTAGAACAGATAGATAGTTAGTAGAGACATAATGTTCACTGCGAAACCTTTTAAAAGCTAATCTCGTTGATATCGTCCGCAGATAAAAAGTCCATTTAATATTGGCATAGTTCTCACATCCATTAACTAATAGTAGTTCATGTTTCCGAATGGCGAAAGATGAGTTGCTACCTATTTTTGGCGCGGATTTTTTTAAATAATAGCTTCCCGGTCTTCGTCATGAATTTTCCCGTAAGATCGAGGTGTTTTCCCACAGTAAAAAGTATTTTTCAAAGCAATCTTTGTCGCCATTCAAACGAAAACTTAACAGACAGACAAGATATATTTTGGTGTTAAATAACTTCAATCATGATTTTTTGTGGTACCAGGGTGTTTTCCCCCGTCTAAAAAGTAGCCAAAGTCCTTTTCCTCGTGATGCAGGTACTGTCTTTAGGAAATTTATATCACAATCCACTCAGCTAAAGCCCGACCAAAAATATCAACCTCGCAATATTGCGGAATTTCAATGGATCCAAATTTTTATATTGGAAATTGTTGCCAGAAAAAAAACATGTAGCGCCTCCAGCGCAGGTTTTTTTAGCGTGAAAGAGACAGACAAACTTACATTCGTGGTGGGGTTGGAGATCTTAAACGCGAGATACATAAATTATTCAGATGTATTTGTCAAGGATCTAAATGAAAGTGGACGAGGGCGCTGCTCGCTATACAAAAGACTGTCAAAAATGACATTTCATATGACTTCGGCGTTAGTTCTTTTTTTGGCCACATTCATTCAGAACCTTGTCGGTCTGTAATAATATTACTGTGAGTCACATGACCATATTATTTCATGCAACAATTTACATAATAATTATACTATTCGATATTCGATATCCATTGCTTAGCTAGTAAGTCCTAAATGTGAATGATAAATTGTTTGCCATATGTATCGACTAAGCAATTTACTTTGAATAATTTTAGCTTTGTGAAACGGAACGCTCTGACCGTATTTCGGCCATAATTAATTACGAAAAGCTCGGTTCATATAAGCTCAAGACTCCCACGTTCGCATTACGTCACTTTTGGTAAAACAAAGGAGGGTTGGGTAACAATCATGCACTAGGTCATCTGAATGTTGCGGGTGGGGTTCTTGCGGATCCTCAATCAATCTTCTAGTTTTCGTTCTTTACTAGCGGCCCGCCCCGGCTCCGCACGGGAAAATGGTTATTGTGGGTTATCCTTAAGTATATTATGCATGTATAATACATATAAACCTTCCTCTTGAATCACTCTATCTATTAAAAAAAACCGCACCAAAATCCGTTGCGTAGTTTTAAAGATTTAAGCATACATAAGGACATAGGGACGTAGCTTCGATCAATAAATATAGACCATAGGGACAGATAAAGCGACTGTAGTGACTAGCTGCCCGCCCCGCGGCTTAGCAGTTTTCCCGCGGGAATGAGATATTTTCCCACGGTAAAAAGTAGCCTATGTCCATCCCCAATGTCTATTCTATCTCTTTACCAAATATCATTAATAAAATATCATCAATATCGGTTCAGTGGTTTTGACAGACAGACAGTGTCACTTTCGCATTTAGATATAAGTAATATTAGTAGGTAGGTAGGTATATGTGGTATGGTGTGGTGTGGTATGGATGGATATGTGTTGAAATTGACAATTAATTTAGATTTATAATAATGTAATCTGACTTCACTATAATTTTAATTTGATGTAAGTTTTTTAAATTTTAATGTATTATTAATTCTGTGATTATGCCTGTAAAGGTACAATTTAGAGACCATTTATTATATTAGCGATAACATCTGCAATGTAACTTAAATTGAAATTCGCAATAAAATTTATGATTTTATGAATTTATGATTTTTATAGGGATTTATCATAAATATAATTATTTTTAAAGCATTTAACGCACTATCCTAAATTTATTCAATTCTATTGCCAAAGGGTTGCCTGGTAGAAATTGCTACCTTACCGCTTGTGTGTAATAAACATGAGTATGTAAATAAGTAAGATGCGATATGGTGTGATTCTATGGGGACATAGCACCGACGCTAGTGGTATATTTGTGTTGCAAAAAAAGTGCATTAGAATTCTTAAAAATATTAGACCCAGAGACAGCTGTAGACCTCATTTCATTAACGAAAGAATATTAACTTTTCCTTGCATATACATCTATGAGGTGGGAAGATTAGTTAAAAATAATATTGACCAATTTACTTTTTGTAAAAGTGACTGCCGCAGACATTTATTAGAGTTTCCCCCACCTAAACTACTGATGTTTAAACATAGTCCAATGTACAGGGCCATTCAAATTTACAATAAATTACCAACAAAAGTAAAGAATGAAAGCGATCACAACGCGTTCCTAAATGAACTAAAAAGTTTTCTCTTAAATAAAGCGTATTATTCGATAAATGAATTCCTTTGCGATAACTCATTTAAAACTTAAAATCACGGATATTAGATACAAAATTATATATTATTACTTTTAATCTAATTATCTATAAAATTTGATTTAAATTATAATACAAATTTATTTATTAATTTATGGACAAGCTTGTAGATTTTAAATTGTTAACTAACTCATTTTTATTTTATATTTTTAAGTGCTGACATTGTATTACTTTATTTTATTGACGATATATAATTTAATTTGACATTTATTAAGGTACCAATTAATTCATCGACATCTCAATTCTATGGTTGAGTTAACAATAGCTAGATCATTGCATGTTAGGTTAAGACAATGTATTTACGTAATGAGCTAAGCACTCAAAATAACTGTTTTTTGCGACGCCCTGTACAGGGTAATTGTACTATCTGCAATGTAAATGTATTAAGACCTGTATATAAGCTGTACAATTGCAATAATAAATAAATAAATAAAATAAGTATACTACTTAATTATTATAAATGCGAAAGTGGTTTTGATTGTCCTTCTATCACACTGACACTAATCTACGCAGCATCCAAAACACTAATTATTTTACAATCATGTGAAATAATTAGTGTTTTGGAGTGTGATCTAAGCTACTTTTTACAACGGGAAAGTATCTCATTCCCACGGGAAATGTCGTATAACGACACGGGCGTAGCCGCGGGAGGACAACAGAAGGATTATGAGATGATAAGTATGATTTTTTTTTTTTAATTGACATGCTTGTGTCGAAAAGGTACGACCAATCAAGCTTCACCGGACTTGAATAATAATTTATTATCGAAAAATATGGTATTTTAGATATTTATTTTTCAATAAACCATGTCCTTATTTAAACCATAATATGTATGACATGCAGAATACAGAGTCTTAAATATTTACAAAATTAAAACAATAAAATGTACACAGGTATACCCATGGTCCAAGAAAACATGGTCTTACAATTAGACCACGTGACTGGCACAAGCCTACGTCATTTTGCGCTGTTCATCCTTGTCTATTACACGCATTCGACAGGGATGAATAGGCAAAATGACGTGGATATGACGTAGGCTCGTGTCAGTCAAAGACCTTGTTTTCTTGGACCATGGGTAATAATGGGTTTACCTATTTGTGAACCTCTATACTATTGTACTATCCGTGTCTGTCAAGTCACTTCAAGTACAAGTATAAATAGGTGTGTTACTGTAAACCATGATGTCATTATATGTATAATAGGTTTGTTTATTAGCAAGTCTAATAAGAATAAGCGCCGTTTAGTTGACCGTGTTTGAGGCTTTGAGCTGTCAGATTGAGGTCTCGCTTCGCCACAACAATGACTCGGAATTGTTTTTTATTGCTGGTGCATTCCGAATCAGGTTGACAGCATTTGTTTAAGGCTTTCGCGATTTGTACACATTATGACGTACACACACATACCTACTGAAAATTTGACTGTAGACGATCATCTTTCAGCCTGTAGACATCCACTGCTGTACTAAGGCCTCCCCCAAGGATCTCCACAATGAACGGTCCTGCTTGGCCCGCATCCAGCGGCTTCCCGCGACCTTCACCAGATCGTCGGTACACCTCGTGGACTCTTTCGGGCGCTTTTGTTTGTGAATAAAAAGTGGCAAATAAAATAACTAACAAAAGCTAGCTAAAATAAATGAAAACAGGTATCGCCTTAAACCTGGGTCAACGACTGTAATAAAATAAATAAATCTTTACTTACTAACCGAAACGGATCTATTTTATTAAATAAATGAATATTATTAATTCTCATCAAATTCTAAGTAAAGAGTCATACGGCTATTTATCCAGTCAACCCAGTCGTTTAGAGAATGTTTGTATAAGGTAAAAAATTCACTTCCTTCAATACAATGCTCAATTTCAGTAGAGATTTTATAGTGCCTTTACTGAATGTAAGTATCAATAAATAATATTATGTATTATTTTCTCGGCTTCAAACCGGTATCTTCGCGCAGGCGGAAATTGGAATGGAAATACTTAAAATAGTATTTATTGATACCTACCTAGTACTACCTACCTACATACTTACATTCAGTAAAGGCACAGGTTGACCTATAGTAAATTTATGGACTTCCGAGATCTGGTAACTTTTATCTATAAATCCATTTTGTCAGACATGACTGCTATGCACGTTCTAGTGTATTTCTTTATTGACCAGTGAAAAAAAAACTTTGCTTTTGCAGTCAAAATACATAATACTAAACAACATTTTTAATTTTATTTCGTTATAGGATTGATATTGTTATTATCATTTATTTTATTTATATAAACCTTATTATATGATTCAAGGATTTGTAGTTTCCCAGCTTCGATACTTTTTTGATTAATTTACAGTTAATTTACGTTTAAAAGTAACACTCAAGTCGATCGAGTTACATAAAAAAATGTTAAAATAATCCGCTACAAAAAAATATCGTTGCAGCAAACTCTAAAAACACAAAAAACAACGCAAAAACTACAAAAAAATGGAAATAATTATAATGTCATATTTTCGGGTACACCTACTGTAATAAAGCATAGTAGACCTTGACAAGATAAAAAAAAACTAAACAGTGAAAAAAATAAATATCCTCCAATAAGATAAGAGAATACGCATGATAAAACTTTTTTCAAATTCAAATTCAAAGTATTTATTGCTAGTCACAGTTGGTACATTACATAGACATCTTAACAATAATATAGTACAGACAGTAGTGACGCTCTGAAAGAGCACAGCAATATAGCGAGAGAGCGCAGTGTTAAATATTACTTATTATACCTATTATAACCACATTATTAAAATATGCAATACAAACATAACAAAGTAACTTTTGTAGGTAGATAGAGGCATACAAAAACTAACTATTAAAAATCTTTAGCTTCAAGAAATTCTCTAATACTGTAAAAACTTTTAGCAACAAGAAATGATTTTAGATGTTTGGTGAATGAAGATATTGTTTGGTAATTTTTTATGTAATTGGGTATTTTATTATATATTTTAACTATCATCGTATGAGGTCCAGACGTAACTAATTTTAATTTCGAAAAGGGAACTTCCATTTTATGAAGGTTACGGTTATTGCGCTTTATTTCTGTGAGGGGAGTATATAAATGCGGGTGCTTTCTGACAAATTTACATGATTCAAGTATATATATAGAAGTAACTGTTAATATTTTATGTTTTACGAATAATGGTTTGCAAGATTGCATCTGGTCAATATTCGTCAATTAAGGAGAAATTAAGGACATCATTAAACCTTTTATATGGAATTGTATTGATGCCAAGACTCACTCAAATGTAAACTACATATAAGGTATCTAATAAAATCTATAAATTTATACGTGAATGTTACAATACAATGAAGAATTACTGCTAATATACGTCTGGGGTTCGTAGTTGTTAATATTGGTAAAAGCTGCTGCTACCTGTTCCTTGGTTTTGTTCCTTGGGTTGCAAACTATGTATGTCACGTGAGAAACCAGATTTCCCTTTAAGATGCCACAATAGGTACTAAGTATTCAGTTTTTAGTATTTTGTATTGTATTGTATTCAGTGATCTTCTAATGGCTATTACTGATATTTCTATACATATACTGGTTTAGATAGTATAAGTTGCAATTTCATCATAATTTACATAGCGCATCTATTTGCCAAGAATTCGCATCGGCAGAATGCGTGTTCGAGTCCAGTTCAATACTAGTGTACATAGTTGTTATTCTAATGAGTATCTATAAAGATTGCATCGGTTTACGTGACGGTAGCTAAATACTAGTTTGGAACAGGAAATACTTGTTTCGTATTTATTCATTCCTACTAAGGATGTACGTGGTATTTCTGTAACAGACTTGATATAAAATTCTATCTGGTAATGGTACAGTTGGTATTTATGAACTAAAGAACGGTTTATTATAGTTTTCAAAAAACTATAACGTATTTTGTATTTTTTAAGTGATCGAAAATAGAAAAATATGCATCGATTTAAAGAAGCACGATATACAAAACCAAGGAACAGGTAGCAGCAGCTTTTACCAATATTAACAACTACGAACCCCAGACGTATATTAGCAGTAATTCTTCATTGTATTGTAACATTCACGTATAAATTTATAGATTTTATTAGATACCTTATATGTAGTTTACATTTGAGTGAGTCTTGGCATCAATACAATTCCATATAAAAGGTTTAATGATGTCCTTAATTTAACACTTTTTTTTGTAAATACAAAAAAAATCGTAAACGTAATATTTGCCTTCATAGAGCTATTATTTATTAAAGTAACAGTTTCCCATCACTACCTACTAGTATACGTGATATTACATAACGTGGTCACAGACGTGGTCGATGGTCATAAATGCCAAGTTTGTAAAAAAAAGTTGTTTTTTACGTTCTCGTGGCCTTCACACATTATAATAGTTAACTGTCAATAGTGATGACGATACTGGGATGAGTAATTAGTAAGTACTTCTTGTTTTTTTTTAATTTTTTTTTCATAAAAGATATTTTACATCCACAATTTTTTTTATTTATACTCTAAAAAGATATTTTAGTTTTGCTACTTGGTTACGTCTTGCTAATTACAAGCAAAATGAAAAGTTAATTTGCGAACTAAGATTTCGTTCCCAAGTCTAAAAATTCTTGAATGAAAAATGTCATAGAAGATTTTCTTTCTTAGACACGCGCTCGACGCCGCCGCACGTTTATATTTTTGTAGTAGTTTTTGGGGCTTATTCATCTTTTTTTATCACCATGGCTAATATGTTTCAATCTAAAAAAAAGCTATCTTAGCGTAGATCAAAATATTCATTTCAATAGCAGGTTTCGTGATTGAGTAAAAACATCCAAACTTTAGCACGATTGTGATTATAAAAAAAAAGTACATAACTGTTGACTCAGCAAGCCATACGTCCTGAATTAAAAGTATTTTCAGCTGAAAAGCGGCCAATGAGGCTTACTCACCTTTTCATGATTCCGATTTCAGGGAACCACTTTGGCTTCAGACTGAAAATAAAAATCTTTATCTGTTTAACAAGCCACACTTAAAAGTGGGTTGTATTCCATAATAAGCTCATAATGATATTGAGAGCGTCGGTGGCCAAGTGGCTAGGCCCGTTGACTTCCATTTCGAAGTTCGCGGGTTCAAACCTCGGCGGGTTCCGTTCCATTTTTTGCGATGCTCACGGTCGCGAAAAACTTTTTTACTGCCTCATACGTTCGAAAGCTTATGAGTTCGAATGATGAAAGTTCGAATGACGTTATTGCGAAACTCGCTGTTACGAATAATTCTAACGATTTGAAGACAGCGAGCATCGAAAGAACGGTATTCGATCGAAACTACGTACGGAACCCTCCTGTGTGCAACTAGAGATAAGATTACCACCTACAACTTTTGCACCCATCAACAATGGCACTGGCCATATTTGCTGAGTCACTGGCGCCTGTGACAATGAGCCGTGGGCGCGAGACGCTGGCCGATATGTGAGATAGGTGACTTTCCAGCAACTTTCCTTCCATCTCTTCGAATAACATATTATTCATGAAAACAAAACAAAAAACAAGTATAATAAAATATTAATTAAGTATAGTTTTATACTCCATTTCATTTTTATGCGTTATTACATTGTTTAAAACATGATTTAAAATTGTAATAATATTTCTACACTTTGTTTACGAAGACGCAGTCTGTAATGCAATAACTTAAATTGAAAATTTAAAAAACCCCCGCCACAAAACCGTTACTTGATCCTTTCAACAACTAGAAAAGAGCTGAAAATCTTCAAATGGCTGAAGATATTTTCTTGGATCATAGCTAAGAACACTCTCGATTGTGACAACTTGCAAACAAAAAAAACTAGATCAAAATCGGCGCATCCGTTTAGGAGCTACGATGCCACAGACAGACTCACGAACACACGTCAAACTTATAACCCCCTCTTTTTTGTCGGGGGTAAAAATAAATAATTTTAATTGTAATAATATTTTTACACTTTGTTTACTAAGACGCGGTCTGTAATGCAAAAAAAAACCATAACAAGTAATTTGGTTAGCAGTTCTTAACATTAGTTGCCCGTGCGCAGGCCGCGCCATTAGAAAGCGAACGGACACAATATGGGGATAATTTACTATGATTTAGGCAATTTATCCATTGTACACACGTGTCTTCGTGTCGGCAATATGATGTTACGACATGTGATGTGCCACTTTATGCATCTACTAGCTGTCCGTAGTAATTTTTAACTTTAATTTTTAACAATCCCACGGGAACACTTTAATTTTCCGGGATTAAAAGTATCCATGTTGACCAGGGATGTAAAAAATCACCATGCAAAATTTCATTCAAATCGATCCAATAGTTTCGGAGATTAGCCCGTAGTGCCCGTACAAACAAACAGACAAACAGACAGAGAAACAAAAAAAAAAGAAAATGGTCTGGATATGTTCTATTTCACTTCTTACAGCCTCCTGACTCGGATTTCATCTTTTTTTCCTATGTACAGACATTTGACCTCTACAGTTTTAATATAGATTTAATAAAACTGGACTCTAAGGTGAAGAGTATAACAATGTCTACACATGTTTATATGATGTTACAACTTATGTAAATAAGAAATATTAATAGCCATATTAAATTTCTATGCTTTCAGCTAGATTTTTATTTTATTTTTAACCTTTTAGTGTGGTAAGGCGGTTTTATATATTCTTTAAATTATCTTTTTATATGGGAACTATATTTTCTATCACCAAAATTTATATTTGTTATCAAGTTGTATCACCTAATAAATAGATCTATCGCCACGAAATATTTTCGTTCTCAGATAAACAAAAATTGTTCCCAGGTATGAATTATCAAATTAATGTTAATATATGGGTAAAATAAGAGATCGATAACCAATAAAATTATATTGCATTACATGAATATAAACTTCGTTCTTATAATAACAGTTTTGTTACTTAAATAATAGCTCTGTGCTCAGAATGGTAGATCTGTCACCAAATAAATCGATTATCGATCCCTGACTGCGACTCCTTTTTATTTGATATTTTGTCACCAATAGAGTAGTAACATTTTATTTCGTTCAGATATTAAATTAATAGTATTCGTTACCAATTTAATACATCAATTTATAATTTTAATGAAAAAATGATCAAAGGGGCGGAGACAAATTGGCGCGCTTTAAAAATTGACCAATCCCCCCACCAGAAGCAAAAAATGTGCTTAACGGCCAGAAAAGAAAAAGGGGGCGCCCTTCGAAATCCAAACCAGCGCTGATTATTCAGTGATTATTGTTTTTTAACAATAAATATTGATTATTTTAACTTTAATTAAGTGTTTTATCTACAATTATGCTAGCCATAAGCCAGCTATTAAACCAGAGCTGATTATTCAGTGGTTATTATTTTTAAGAATAAATATTGATTATTTTAACTTTAATTAAGTGTTTTATCTACTATTCTGCTAGCTATAAGCCAGCTATTTTAAACCAGCGCTGATTGTTCAGTGGTAATAATTTTAAACAATAAATATTGATTATTTTGACTTTAATTGTTTTATTTACTACTCTGCTAAAAATTTTATTTAAATATAATTTATACTATCAGTGGAAATTTAGAACCTTGGGAGTCTAGTTAAGTAGCAGAATCTTTTGGTTGAAACGATGATGACACCCCTAATTTTTCATTTGAACTTAATGCAATTTTCTAGTAACATAATATGATTTATTGGTGATCTCTTTAAATTAGTTTGGTTAAATACTTATTAGGACACACCTATTATAATACATACAAAAACATTTATTTGGTACTAGACCTTATATCTCAGGATTTTAGGTGATTTATTGTGGAACTGATTTTGCATTGTTTGGTGACTACATTTTGGTGACAGATCTACTATTTTGAGGACAAACCCTATTATTTAAGAAACACAAAACTAATTAGATTGGTGATAGCTTAAATGATACCCTTTTTATATTCTAAGTAGCGTAGAAAGGCGACAGTTACGATTTACAGTAACATCATCAGCTGTTATCTGTACTATATATATATACATTATACATATACCTATAGCCCTTAGCCCTTAGTTTCATTTAGTGAATTTATTGTTTGGCGAGTATCGAAATACAAATCTTTTTGGAAAATTGGTTCAAGTAATTTAATTTTTACCTTCGCATCTAAACTGTGTTTTATATGGTGATAAACTTGTGCAATCTTGAACAACACAGAATTTCTTTACACAAAAACAACTTCTAACAACGCTGAGTAAGATTGAAATTTGAAACTGCTCTGTAGCTAGTTTTATGTTTACCTGTGGAATGTGTCGTCATATTGTTATCGTGTCGGATGCTGTGATAAGAAGCGTAGGTGAGTGATCATCGCAGTTAAGGAATTCGTAGACATACATTATTATGTATACAACATAACTAACTGATCGCCCCGCGGCTCCGCCCGCACTCAAATACAAGGGTATTAACATATAAAAAAACATTAAAATCGGTCAAGCCGTTTTGGAAGACACACTGTGATACAAGAATTTCATAATTAGATGTGAGTTATGGTTTATTACTTTCTGAACAGATAACGTTATTTAACAATTTTCTATATATTTACTCCTTACTTTACTCCAACCCGCAAAACCTATACTACCTTTGGCTTTTCTGTGCAAAAAATATTTTAGCATCGTTCACACCACAGCAGACGGGTTTTTAGTTTAGGTATTTAATAACTTTTTATGAAAGGTTCATCCTCTTAAGATAATATAATATTATTATCTTTGATGTATGTGACCACCTTGCTACACGTGGGTGTTAAACCATCATCGCGGTTAAGCATATTTACATCGGCCACTTACGAAACAGGACGCTAGATTTCGGCCTACTTTACTATAGTTGAGATAGTTACTTGCTTATCACGTGGGTTTTGAGGTTAACCTATCTCACAAACCCTGGTGTTTATTGAACCACCTAAGACATAAGACGTAGCTCGCGTAATGGCGAGACCCGACCCTTAAGGTAACAACGCCCTTACCCGCCGGCGGGGGCGCGGCCAGAACCAACATTAAAATTGAAAATCGCCGTAGAAAGTAGCCGGGACCAACGGCTTTACGTGCCTTTCGAAGCACGGAATCATTCAGGTGATTCTGCCTGTAATATCGTAACCAAATTGGGGAAGATGTCACTGCTTAAAAGTTATATTCGACAATTATTGAGTCAAATACCTAAGTACGCACTGATGTTTCTTTTTTCTTTTGAGTAGTACAGAAGCCAGCACATGCGGTTGGACATTCGCACTAGGAAATTCACCCCTACCTCTACGGACCGCATGTGCTGCCTACTGTACAAGGAATAGAACTCTAGGCGTAGTATTGTATTGTACTCTAAAGGGGAAACCATTAAAAATTTTAAATTATTATTTTATAGTGTCTAGAAAACCTAGCCTAGTAGCATGTTTCAAACAAATTAAACACGGTTCATGGTAAATTTGTTTATAATTTGTTGTAAAAAGTGCTAACTACCGTTTGGTGGCCACTTTAACTTTCGCTTTCTTGTCTATTAATAAACGAAAAAAGATACTTACTGCCTTTCTTACTGCTAGTGATCTTTGGATCATAATCCGCACTATTATACTAGGAAATAGATTAAAATATCGCTGTAATTTTTGAGGTGAGAGTGAGAGGCAAATCTTGTAACAGGTTGCTAATAGTGACTTTTGGGGGTGGGTTTTGGACATCGCTGAATCCGAAAATCTCCTTTTTTTTTTTCGCCATATTGTATTTCAGTTACAAGGAGTAATTTTTCGAACTGATAATGTCGATTTTCGGATTCAAAGAGTCCAAAACCCTCGGAAAGCACTATTAGCAACTTGTTACAAGATTTGCATCTCACCTCAAATGCTAGAGGGATATTTCAATTTCTTTCCTAGTCTTATAAGTATTTGACGTGTGTGTCTGTCTGTCTGTGGCATCGTAGCTCCTAAACAAATGCGCCGATTTAGATCTAGTTTTTTTTGCCCGCCGTAAACTAGATTAGGTGAATTAGCTCAGGTGAATAAGGTTTACGGCGGGTTTTTTTGTTTGCAAGGTTTCATAATCGAGAGTGTTCTTAGCTATGATCCAAGAAAATATCTTCAACCATTTGAAGATTATCAGCTCTTTTCTAGTTGTTGCAAGGATCAAGTAACGGTTTTGTGTCGGGGGTTATTGCCACCATGCCCCAAGGAAGATCTCCCCTTGGCCTCCAATGTTATTTAAATAAAGGTTTTCAAAAACTTCAGTTTGCGGAACCTTCACAAAGGTTTGCTGTGTTTCAAAACAAATGGGCCGGCACGTGACGCTTGACTTATGTGAAACATCGAAAGTAAAGTTAGTAGTTTTACAGGTATCTGCTAGATGGCGTAGTACAAGATGTATCATACGAATATACACTTTATTAGTGGTACTTAGAGAATAGTTTTTATCGGTAAATAGCGGCCCGTTCGCCACGATCGGCTCGCCACGGTCGCCAAACCAATAATCAGTATTAGCCTTCGCCTATAGCTATTACACATCAAAAAACTCAAGAGGAATTGAGACTTAAAAGCCTTTTGTAGCAAAATAAAATAATAATAACCAACTCGATCTATGAATACCGTTTCAGTTTCCCAGGAATTTATTTAAATCTGTTTACCATTATCGCATTTTATGGACTCCAATGCAATAAACTTATTTATTTATATTCTGAATGCAATTGCAAATGCTTCTTGTAACGTTCACGTTCTGTTAAGATTTCTGATTGCATTCGGAAACACTCCATGTTTCAGCAACCTCTTGTGATTTTACTTTGAATACAATATTTACATTCTACCAAGTAATAAACAGCTGATTCAATTGAAAGCGCTAAGTGTATTCAATGTGTTCTAAAACCAATTAATACCTAAAATTACCAATTCAAAAATTATCGCCTATAAGGGTCTTTATGCCCTAAAACCAATAACCATCCCCTCAAAAAGTCTACTAATCGCAAACTGTCCTAAATGCGAATTGACCCAAACGTTAATAAATAGCTTAAATACTATTTGCGCATATTTTGATAATCACGGAATCCAAAATGACAGGAAAATTTTATGAAGAAATCTGCACACACCTTCAATAGGTTGGGTTAGGTTGTGTGTGAATTTGACCAACTGGTATCTATTCATTCATACCTAATTACCTAATTAAAACTTATCGCCTATAAGGGCCGTTTTAAATACATGGTAATGCGTTCATTTATTTATTCATTCAAACTGGTTACTGGGTACCTATTTTTGAAATAATAAATGAAATGTACAGTCAGCTGCAAACATTGCATTGCAACCCAGCTGCGCCCTAATAAATGATTTTTTTTTCACAGTTTTTAAAGTCGTATATGATTTTTCGACACGCGTACATTGTGTACACTTTGTAATTAATCCATTGCGAAGTTAGGTGGTGGTGCAGTTACGGAGTATTATATTATGTGGTATTACATAGATTTTTGCCAAGGTAAATAAATACAATACAATACAAATATTCTTCTAATTCCATTCCTAATTCTGCATCAGGCTGTACTACCACAGATTAATAATTCGTTACTAACGTAAGTACTACGTATTTATTTTACGCTTGTAAAAAGAACGGAGTTAAATGTTGAAAAAAAGTTGTTGCAAAATTAGCCATCAATCAAATTGAATATTTAATTGTTTTATTTTTTTAATGACTTAAGCTCCAGTGAACAATATCTGTGGGTAGTGACCTTAGTTGTATTCTGTGTAGCCGTGGGCTCAGGCGTTGTGTAATGAGACCATTATGGTGCTCAGGTAATTAGGCAGCTCGGTGTAGGCAGGAACATAAGGCAACCTTGCTACCTTAACAATAAGACCGCCTTTCTGTACGTACTAATTTGTGAATACGAAAGTAACTTTGTCTGTTTTTTACGATTTCATGTCAAAACTACTGAACCGATTTTGATGAGACTTGGTACATAAATAACAGGCTTTGAGGAAAGGCTTAAGACTTTTACTTCGGGAAAATACCTCATTTCCATGGGGAAAACCGTTAACGAGAGCGGAGCTGCGGAGAGGATAGCTATATAGATACGATTAATTACCAAAATACATATTTCATAGCAATTTCTAATTTATTTTGTGTTTCTAGTCAAACCGTGTTTCCATACGAATTATTACTAATATTTAGAATGGACGGACAGTAATACTTAATTGTCTGTCGGCATAAAATGTTTTTTTTTTTAAATAAAAACCTGGGGTTCAACAAACTTCTATTTACCGTTGAAATAAACGCCTGACGAAACAATGCGAAGGCAAATGTCTCAAGAGAACTGCAAAAATTGCTTTAATATAACACAAACTTGCGTTTGCTGTTCTATTCTGATATTTACCCTCGCATGTAAACAATCACTAAAGTCAGGCGTGGTCAGGCGTCTATTTTGACGGTAAATAGAAGTTTGTTGAATCGCCGGTTTCTATTGAAAACCTTCAGTGTTTATACCCAAAACACGTCTCACAGTCGGCACATAGTCACCTCGGTACCGTTTTAGTCGATTAGCAATGTAAATGTGTTTATTTGATGTAAACAGCACACGGCATTGTTTAACACTAAGACAAATGACGGGCGGTGAAAACGGTAACGTTTCGCTTTCGGGTTGTCGTGCAAAGTTCATTACAAAATATACATGCGAAGACCTTAAAAGCGAGGTTTTGAATTAGCATGTCGAAGAAAGTAAGTAATCTCTGCCTATAATTACAATCGTCAAGTTACTGGTTTTGTTTTCGGCTGAAGTGTTGATGACGATGACCTACTCTACTGGACTGGGATATCTAATCCAATGAAAGGGAGATATTAGCCGCCGTTTCCAGAAATCAGAGAACTGTAATTTATTTCTGACATCAAACAAAACACAGAAATCTACATGAACATACCAAAACAAACAAAATCAAAAATCTCCTTCGGAAATCTATGAAAATATCGGTTACAAAATTTTCGAAAAGTAGCATATTCTCAAAATATCAAATTTTGAACATGTCACCGTTTTCATGTAGTCGCAAAATGCCTAATATAGCATGGACGGACATCCAACCTTAGTAGATATGCAGAAGCAATACCTGCGCAATCACGATTGCAGAGCTATACTCTAATTATAATCTAATGACCATCTCTTAGCACTCTCCGACCTAAATTAATTTCTAAATGAACCTACCGATATTGGTGTGAGGTTACGAAACTGTTTGGACTGGCCGTTGCAAATGAGTCTGCGTAAAGTTTACGTCATATGCAGAAGAGTACCTTACGAGAAAACGCGGTAATGTGAGAACGGACAAAATAACCAAGCTGTTAAATAATGCGGTAAAGACATTTTTCAAATTCTTTTTAAATTATCAGGTTCATAAAATTCTTGTTAACAGACCAATATAGCCTCAACGAGAGGCTCGACTGTAACCTGATTCAGGGTGAATAGGCCTTAGTCGACCATGCTGGCCCAGTACAAGTTAGTCAATTAAATATTAATATTTTATCAAAATTAATCAGTTCAGGAGGTGAAATAAATACGACACAAAATAAATAATATTTTTTCTTTATACAAAGCAACCATTAGTACATTATAATAATAATTTCAATAAACAACTGTGAAAGCCACAATTAATTGTATTGTATTGTATTGAAAGCCATATAAAGTATACCAAATAGAGCTGCTTAAACGTACACTACAAATTTACTTATGGCAGCGAACTAGACAGTTGTCTAGTCAGAAAATGACAAAGAACATTAATCCTAGTCAAAACTAATAACTGTGAAGCCATATTCGTCAGCGTAATCGTAAACTTTTTAAACTCCTACGCACCTCCGGCCCGCCCATACGTCCCGAATCATAAATGTCCATTGTCACGATTTGTACCAGATGGGTATTTCTCGTTTTTGCAAAATTCGACTGTGACTGGCAGTTTTTGAGCCTGTTATAGCCAAACACTTAAAATGCGCTTTGTCCTCTTAAAGTATACATCAAATACTATAACTTCAGAAAAAAGAAACATACATTTCATTCATACTTTTTTAAATATATATTTTTAAACCATGAAAAATGTCCCTTCCGTGTGTGTGATCAGTCTGTCTCAAAATACAAAAAAATTGCTGTGTTATATCTGTTAAAATAAATGCTTAAAAAAGAATGCCAATCATATTTGAAATATATTTATTCATTAAATATAGTAGTTTAGGGGGTTTTTGTCTTTCTTTTTTTCTTTTATAGGGTTACAAAGTTTGTGATCAATTTTTTTGTCCCTTCCATGGATGAATGTCACACTTGCCCTAACTAAAAAAATATTGTGAATGTATCCAAACGAATTTGATCATAGGCAAGGGTTGATCCACCATGTTTTGATTTAGTTGTCGGTTGCTGCCTGCAGCTTACGTTATCTAAGAATGGAAGCTTTGTTTTTCTATTCTCGCATTTCGTCAAGCATAAGTGGTCACAACCACGTTGTTTGTAAAAGCTGTGAACACTTTAGTAATGCAGTCATTTTTGCTGTATCGATGCGTTTTTGTATCAAGAACTCCTAAAATAATTTGCATGTTCATTCATGATTTTGAAGTTATGTTTCTTGACCTTCATCTTCAAAATGTCTCTTCCATGGGTGTCATTTCTATGGATCCGTGGATAAAATTACACCCACGGAAGTGACATATATTACATGGAAGTGAACATTGTAATTGATGAAGGTGTGGATAAGGGAGGTTTGTATGAAAGTGAATGTTTCTGGTTGTGTATGGCATGGTTTTTAACTATTTTTAAGGTTCCATACTTCAAAAACCAAAAACGAAACCGTTATATGATCACTCGTGTATCTGAATTAGATCATTGTGATCCAGAATTTAACCACTTATACTGCATTGTTTGTGGCACTCATCTGGTCCTGCTGCGAGCAGGTGGCAGGGCAGGCATTGCAGGACACCAGGTGGGCTATGGCCATAGTCTATAAGGCTATAGTCTATGGACTGCGCCGTCATCCCACTCATAGGTATATTCCATATTTGGGTCCTTCCGAGAGTCCCCACCTGAACATATTTTCCTTGCTCCAGCTAACCTGAGACCGGAGTATGTTTAAAGACTTCCAGATTGGCCATGGTAGTCTGTCCGGCGGGTAGGCTCGCAGGAAGCGGTACAAACTGATCTGAAAGTGGTGGTCAACGATGAAAAATCCCATTCAACCAAACCCTGTCTTCAAGATGTTATGGGATTGCGTTTGACCACAGTCTCACTTGGTGAAAAGCGGTGACGTGGCCGATGAAAGAACACGCTCACCCAGAAAATGCATATTCACTCTAGACTTGAAGACACGCAGGTTGTAAGTTCCGGAAAAACAGATGCAGGGAGAGAATTCCATTCTCTGGCCGTACGCACCTAAAATGAAGACGTTTGGTGCGAACTAAGGGGAATTCGACCAGATGTGGGTGGTATTTCCCATGGCGCCGCGTATTCCGGTAACCGAATGTGGTTCGAGGGATAAGTTCGTGGAGTGCCTGAGAGTATTCCCCATGACACACTTTATAAAAAACCGAGAGGCTGGCAACTTTGCGTCGATGCTCCAAGCTTTGAAGCTTGGTTTTAGTAAGTTGGTCATAGCCAATGAGTCTCCATGGGCATCCAGCTGATCTGATCTGAGCTGACAGCAGTCCATGCATGAACGAACTTGTGCTTGGTAAGCTTTGGTATAACTGAAGCATCTGTTCTTAAGTAAAGTGCCGCCATCAATACATAAAGTACATCTTGCTATCATGAAGAAATTAACGGATCCAGGCTGCTTGGAGTGTGGACCAGTTTTCATTTCCCGGCAGAGTGTACATTGATCTCACTGCCAAGATAGGAGATATTAGGCTCAAACAGTTCAAATTGACAATCAACCACCAATCTTTGCAAATTCAAGAGAAGTGGGAAAACTGCAGGGCCGATCTCTCAGAATCCTCGGCGATGTGAAGGGTACGTCAGAATACGACAGGCGGATGGATGGGGAAAGACTTGGCTACGGTGTAACACTATAGCCATAGTTATCCTATCGTGACATTCTATTCTGTACCTGCATCCCTGAACAGATCTAAGGTGTTGTTGGGGCATACGGAAGGCGGTATAGCGACGCCTCCTGAGGGCTACACGCGGAGGCGGGAGGGGAAGCCTGTTCACACGAGTTCAACTCACTCTTGATCGACTTTTCTATTTATACTGAATAATTGAGACACATAGAAAGATAGCTGTTAGCATACCAACACTGATACTAATAAAAGTTCATCTTATAATTTAGTAGTATTATTATAATATTTACCTAAAGAATTACTTATCTGTAAAATTTCATTTCCATGGATGCATTAATGTATAGGAATGTCACTTCCATGGGACCAAGGTCACTACCGTGGATGCCCGTTTTTTTTAAACCCCTATAACTAAGTACATAAAGGGCTGCGAGCTCGGTGAGTATTTTTACCTCAAACAGCATTACCAGAACTACCAAAATCCATCATCAGATTAACTAAAAAGAAGAGTACCCTTATTTATCAATTTTGTTAAGCGAGAACGAGAATTACCCAGATATTGACCTCCATTACTGACGTTTAAGACAACTACGTTTATACTGTACTAGTAGACAGACTATTTAATAAACTATAGCGGTTCAATATATTGCACTTTTCTTTTGAGTTTCTTCCGGCGAGTTCTTCTCCACAGAAGACAGCCAAATTGTGAACTCTCCTCGACGTCGAAAAGTGATTTGTAAAATCTTACTTCGAATAAAAATACTTTGCACTTAATGCTGTGTTTTATAATACTTACTTGATATAATCATTGTGGTTAATGTAAAGTAAATATAAAGTTCTGTAATTTATTTGCTAATAATAATACATATTATTGCATAACTTTTTTAAAACTTCAACTAATATTTACTGACACGGCCTGACGTACTGATGTAGCCTAAAAACAGAACTTGAAGCACTGGCCTGCGTCACTGGCGCAGATCACTAGCGCAGATCACTGGCGTAGTTTACTGGCGCAAATGTAGACAAGCTTGCGATCGTCTATCAACCGTGTTAGACCAACCTGACCTTATAGATTATAGTACACAGTTAATCTGATTTACTCTTGCTTTTAATGTTAGATTTTGAAGATACTGTGTTATTCGGCTAACGGGTCACTGTTTTATGTTCGTTCATGTGTACTATAAATGCTTATCTGTGAATGAACTTTCTTCTGATATACTACGTAAGTTCAAACAT
Source organism: Teleiodes luculella (assembly GCA_948473455.1). Classification (NCBI taxonomy): domain Eukaryota; kingdom Metazoa; phylum Arthropoda; class Insecta; order Lepidoptera; family Gelechiidae; genus Teleiodes; species Teleiodes luculella. The sequence goes on from OX419607.1 coordinate 3,919,475, forward strand.
GAGAATATTCCAATAATTTTGTTGTGTCTATGCAAAATATATATATATCTGTCTGTGAATAATATCGAAAATCTAACATTTATTTAATGTTATCGTCACATGACTTACATACAGGGAAGCTTAGCAAATAATGAAAGACCATATTTAATGGTTTTGAGCGTCATTCCCATAAAATCCATTTCTGAAAAAGAAACCACACTCTCATACAAAATTTTAATTTAATGTTATATTCAGGGTTACTTTTTAATCAGTGCACATATTTTGTGTAGGTACACAGTCAGTATCGTTACTAGATCACATGAGACAATTTTTTTAATTATTTTTTTTTTCAAATTATTAGACTATTTTTAACCCGTGTAAGGAACGAATTTCAAAAAACGCCAGAATACGTGTCCAATTAATTATGCCAATGAGTGTTTATACCATGAAGGAAAGAAAAAATTCCGCGCTTATACGAAGTGTCAAGAAAATTGGCGCGTATTAAATTTCTTCCCATATACAACATTTGATACCAATTTTATGAATAAAATGACGATATTTCGATTTTTTTTGTATGAAACGTGATAAAATAAAAATATACGGGATTTTTTATTTTCTTTAATCTATGCCTCCCTAAAATATGTGCACTGATTAAAAAATAACCCTGTATGTATTCGTACGTTAATACAATACATCAAAGCCGTTATTCTCTCGAATTTATATTTCATTTCCTTTCCGTTCCGTATGTAAACAAAACGGTATTTCGGTTCTCGCTCACGTAACCTAACTCATAATAAGCATGAGTTTAATTTTAAACACCTTTTTTTAAAGCGGGTTATTCTTTTCTTATACTATACTACCCGAACTCGTCTGCATAGAAATTCTTGACAGTAACTTAGGTCATAACATTTAGGAGGGATGCTATGTTTTCGTCCAGAATATTTCGGAACGGAACCTATTATTTTACATTTTTTCGTAATTAAATCACAGACAAATTACAAATCTACAGTACAAATTATAATTGTATTGTACACTGTTAAATGTTATAGTTATAACTAAATAAGTATTGCACTGGCTCAAAAAGTTTGAATTCGACGTATTTTGAATATCAACATTTCACTTGAAAACGTTTGTTGTTTTTCCGACACGCGAAAGGATTTTAGATTTTTTGATTTTCGGTTTTTTAGATTTTCTCTTATCATCATGTCCTTTTCCCTAGTTAGAAACAGGCTCGCAGAATACTCTTATTTTTTAAGTTCCAAACAGTGTCATAAACGCAAAATTATCTAAACGCCAAATATAATTTTGTTCTATCAAAAAAAGATACGAATAAAAAACAAACGAGTTTCAGAATAGCACAACAGTTCTAATTTTAAAACTTCTATCGTTACGCTGATGTTTGGCGTCGAAAGATGGGAACTTGGCGAACGAACGATTTAATAAATCATTTTATATTTATTTATTCTCTCTTCATTTATGTGTCTCAATTTTATTTATTTATGGACTCTTTAATCTCCATTAAAGCGACGAAATAGATAGATAGATTATTCATAGACATATTGTATTCTGATTACTTAATTATCATAATTTAGTGTATTGTATTATACATAACTATAAATGAGGCTTTCACATCTGATGGGAAAAGAAACATATTAGGATATTATTTTCATTATTATCATCATTTCAGCCGATAGGCGTTCACAGCTGTAAATAGTGTCCCTCAATAGTATATTTTACATTTTACATCTATTTATTAATTAATGAAGTTTAAAAAGTGCGACTCGTTAACTGTTATAATTTTCTCTTCTTATGGGTACAAAGAGTTTATTTATTTCAAAACTTTTATTAAAAGTTGAAAATTTATATTCTAAATAAATTTAGTCGCAATTTAAGGTATGCAAAATTACGAACACGACGAGGCTATGCTTAGTAGACTAAAATCACGGATGACGATAAATATAAATAGATTCTAGAATCTAGATATTTAACCATGATCATAAAAACATTTTGGAAATACAGCTAATGCATTTTTGTATTCTAGCCAGACGATATTGCCAAATGGCACTGACTTGTAAAATATAGACAACATCTTTCAATAGAATAGAAAATAAATTACCTATACTTACATACTTCTTACATCGTAACTAATCGTAAGTAACAAACAAAATACAAAGAGTGAATTCTAGAACTCACGCTCTGGCCTTTAATTTGTTTCAATTATAAAAGTATAAGAAAAGTATTATAATTTGCATTTTTAAAGTTTTGAATTTGTACTACAGTGAATGGCAATGGCAATGTAATTTGTTTTATTTATATGTTGAGTAGATTAAGCAAAATAACGTTTTTATCTTTATGCTTTATCGAGATCTTATCTGTATCAGATAAATGCATTTATCTTTTGCTATATAAGGCTAAATAAAATTAACCTACCTCACAAACCCTGGTGTCGGAATTATAGAACCGCCTGAACCGCCTTAGGCTTCCGACATGGCTCCAACTTAGGTAAATAAAAAATAATAAAAAAAAAATATTCTTTATTTCATTTTACAAAACCCACACGATAAGCAAGCAATAAAAATAAAACCTGTAACTAGTAAAATTTTGATATATCTAAATCTGGATCTAGTATCGTTTTCTAAAAGTTTGAGATCAAATGCAATTCTGACAAAAAAATATTTTACCGATTGCTACTTGGTTCTGTTACTTCTGTTGCGTGTTGATTCAAAACCCTGAAAAGCGCGGCGGTGCGGCGTGTCATATTTCTTTCAAGTCTATGACAAATCTTTTAATCTAAATCCACACCCACATACAATTAGTAGGAATATTGTGTATTATAATAATTTATGATGAAAGTAACTGTATTTTAATTAACATTGCCTTATGAGACTAATCGCCTATAAAAACCCACCGTTACGTAACTGTCTACCTGCTTTGTTCCATATACGCTACTTCCTTTCGCGCCATATCCAATAATCCGTTCCAAATTTAAATTCAAATCGTAACCGTTGTTACAGAATGACCGAGCGATGTCATTGGCCGGTACGATGACGTGAACGCGCTCGCTCCCGATTGGCGGAGCGCCGTCCTACGCTCTGATTGGAAGATGTCGGGCCTGCAAGCGAGAGCGGAGGATACTATAAATGGTGTTGATGTGAGGGAGCAAGGAAGCGCTTTGAGGTTAGTGTTTTGTTTTATTACAAACCCTTCTATGGTCACAGCTATGGTATGGAAGACATTTGGTTCGTCTTTGTCTCTCCCTTCCTCACTCAAATGTCTCACACAGGATATTCGCATAATTTTGATTGTCCGAAATATACTTTGCATGAGAGCTTCACAAATTTTTTTTTTTTAAATAATTCGCATGAAGATATACTTGGCAGAAGACTCGCTTCGTATAAAACTCATTTCGCCTAATTTTGCTTTGCCGAACATTAGTTTCCTCGAAAAAGGTAAGACCTTTTCAGAGCCAGTCTGGTTTGAATTTCATTCCTTGGAAAAGAGAGATAAAAAAATAATAAACGAGAATAACAGACATACATGGGTTGCTTATTTACTAAGCTATTGTTTTATCCCACTGGACCAAAAGCTATGCACACTTAATTTTATTTTTCACCATGGTGGTCCTATGATAAAAGTTATTCATATTTAGTGTAGTGGAGACTTATTAGTGTGGGTTCGTGTGTGAAAGAGTGTGTGTGTAAGTGTAAGGTGTAAGGAATACAAACATCTTTTTTTTTAGTTTATACGTAATTATGAAGTAAGTAATTATGAAATACACGAGTTGTAAATAGACAGTTAACCTTGAAAAAATCCACTGAAGTCTGCTTTTCAAAATGCACTATTACATAACGTATTGTTCATCGCGTCTACAAAGTAAATAATTGCTATTTACTTTGTTCTACAATGGTATTTGAACAGCTCATTGTGGTATTATGTTCTATGGGTATTTATTTAGCAAACAGCCTTCGTTTGCGGACCGTTGTTGATCTACCGTCTGTTAAACTAGAGGCTTTGATTTCGAATCCCAGTGAAGACAATGTGAAAATATACAATACTAGATTTCCGCCGCGGCTCCACCCGCCGTCTTCTTCTTTTCGACAGCAAACTCAGACAGTCAAATTGGAATCACATATGAAACCCCATTGGTATAAGTTATCCCTAGTCCGACCCACCTGGGTCCGGAGTTTTTCCCGTGGGAATGAGGTATTTTTCCGAAGCAAAAGGCGAAAGTTTTGTATTGAATTTTAAAAATTTTTTTGTTTCTTTCCGATTAGTATAAGTACAGAAGCCAGCACATGCGGTTGAACATTCGCACTACGAAATTCACTCCTACCGCTACGGAATACGGGCGCTCTCAAGGTCAACATGTCCAGCCGCATGTGCTGGCTACTGTACCTACTGTTTGTTTACATTGTAGAATCTCAAAAAAACTATATGGGTAGTAGGTAGGTAGGTTTCCTATATCCATTAGCAAATGCAGAAATAAACTGTACGTCATGAGATGGTTAAGTATGGTTTCTGATTCCTAACCTTCACTACTTATTGGATTGTTGCTAGTTAAATACAGCGGCAAGAAAGTATTGTGCAATAATGTATTATACATGTCCGGTTGAAACAAATTGCGTTTCATACTTTACGTTGTTATGTTAATGTTGTAGAGTCATATCAAATAATTTTATTTTTATAATAAAACTGTAGAGGTCAAATGTTTGTACATAGAAAAAAAAGATGAAATCCGAGTCAGGAGGATGTAAGAAGTGAAATAGAACATATCCAGACAATTTTTTATCTGTTTGCACGGGCTAATCTCCGAAACTACTGGACCGATTAGAATTAAATTTTGCATGGTCGTTCATTAAATTACGTCCCTGGTCAACATCTTGAATACAGGAGGAAAATCAAAGAGTTCCCGTAGGTTAGTTAAAAATTACTACGGAAAAGTCGGAAAACAGCGCGGGCGTAGCCGCGGGCAGACAGCTAGTATAAACATAAATGATAGAATTGTTGTTGTTTATCGTGTGGGTTTCGAGGTTAACCTACCTCACAAACCCTGTTTTGGTGAACTGGGGACTGGGACATCCAGTACCTCTTCCGAATTAATAGGTACAAAAAAGTGCGAGTAGTATGTAGGCCTTATTTCTAACAGACAACCTTAAAAAAACAAAGAAAAAAGAAGGAAATTAAACTCATTATAACTTCTGTGGAATATATTTTAAAATATACGCGAATAAACTGATGAATGTTATATGATTCCATTCATATTAATTTAATATTTCTAATAGTTTTTTTTTATATCAAAATGTCGCATAATTTCGCTTCACCTCACCGGATAATTTTTATAAGCATAATCGGAAGTACAGAAATTGCATCGAATAAACAGTTGCTATAATTGCGTCTGTTTAGAAAAAGCAGCGATTGCGAGAAACAATGATGATATCAATGCTGGCGGTAATTTGTCGGTCCGATGACCACCCTCGCCTCGGTGCAGTCTTGCGATTTGCGCTAAATATATCTAAGCATTCCGGCTTTCTGCTTGCGCTTACGACTGTGTATTTTGGTTTTTCCTGTGAGAAATTGCTTGAGCTGGTCGCTAAAGATCTGACGGCGTCGAATTAAAAACTATGTGAGATTACAGAGAACAATATTTTTTATGGACCGAATATAATAAACTCTTGCATTATCTTTTAACGAAAACTTACGTATTACGGTCGTAAGTTTTTTTTTATGGCACTAGCATAGCTTGCTTTGTGCCAGTGTCAAGTTTGAGGGTCGTAAGTTAATTCCAAACGTGTTTCGTTCGGTCAAACGTTTTTTAGAGTTCGTTGAGATGTAAGATGTTTTTCGAAATCACGTACGGGACCCGACCTCTGCACATATCCTCAAGCTTTTCCGGACTTCCGGTAGAATGGAAGGCTCATACAAGCACATACAAGCTCATACAATATACACGTGTAACGAGATGCCTTTGCAACCTCATTTCCACTTCATTTTACATTTCTTTCTTTTCAAAATTCAAATATTCAATTTTCGAATTCATTCGTCATTCATACGTTATCTTCGTCAATTTTGTTTCAGATTTTTCCTTGACCTTGGCCTAGACGGCTGTATTTCGTTATTCTTTTTATAATTTTGTAAAGTTTAAGTTTCTTTATACCGCTGCGCTACGCATCCTTGTAAATAAATATAACTACAGTGCTGGGCTGACTTGATTGACTGATGCTGGTAGAATTTCTTTTTTGCGTTTCACTAGGCCCATCTTCCAAACTTCAATCTTCGGCCGCACTTGTCGGCACGCCAAGGACCGTGGTATGCCGCGGATGTGACGTTTTCTCGTGTACGATTTATCGACGTTTTTATTATATTTATCGAGCAACCCGCATAACGTCACCGTACTTCACCGACGACAATGAAGCGTAACCTTCTGCTTTTCTTTAAAAGGAATAATATTTTTGTTGGTATCGATTGACATTCAAATTGTTAGTCTTGCTTTTTTAATTGACCTATGCCTGTGTCGAAAAAGTACGACGAATCAAGCTTCACCGGACTTGCGGGGAAGCGGAAGACTCTACCCCAAAGTAGTCATGTACCAAAGCGTCTAGGGGCGGCTTAAGGGAGCCTCGAACCTAGGCCTAGTGGGTTGATACGGAAAAACATCGTAAAGGAGACCACGAGTTCAATTATAATGGCAACTACACCGGATCAGCATCATCAGCTAGCAAACCATTTCCTCCACACATTAGTCAATCTTGCACAATCCAACAAACTCGGTTAAACTAAGTAAAGCGTGATGTGATTTGAAATACGTAAACACGGAAACAGACACGCGTAACGACTATCATCGACTTATTGTGGGTAGTTATGTGGTAATGTTCCGGCGGGTACGGACAGCGGACCACTGGCAAATATCTAAATAAACTGAGCCAAGTTTAATGGGTGCTCTTATTATCTGCGTCACAGATTCACCAATTACGTACGAGTATGGTATTTTATCCTATAAGAGCGTCGGTGGCCAAGTTGCTAGTGCCGTTGACTTCAATTCGGAAGTTCGCGGGTTCGAACCTCGGCACGTACCAATGTGTTTTAAATTTTCGAATTCACATGTACGTTTATTCGGCGCTCTTACGGTGAAGAAAAACATCGCAAGGAAACCTGTGGGAAACCTGCACATACTTGCGAAGTAATTCAAGGTTTGTGTGTGAAGTTGACCAGCCTGCACTGGATCAGCGTGGTCGACTAAGGCCTATTCAGCTTGGTTACAGGGTAGGCTCGAGCCCCTCGGTGGGGACATATATTATATGAGATGTCAATGGTGTGCGGTGATAAGTTATCACCTGATAACTAATTTTAAGTCAAACCAAACTGTCTCTTGTCACTTGATAATTCAATGAAGATATCCCAGTTCTGATGTAAAGTTATACCAATGTCTCTTTTTAATCCCCGACGAAATAGAGAGGTGTTATAAGTTTGACGTGTGTGTCTATCTGTGGCGTCGTAGCTAGTAAACGGTTGCGCCGATTTTGATCTAGTTTATTTTGTTTGCAAGGTGTCACAATCGAGAGTGTTCTTATTAGCTATGATCCAAAAAAATATCTTCAGCCATTTGAAAATTATCAGCTCTTTTCTAGTTGTTAAAAGGATCTAGTAATAGTTTTGTGGAGGGGTTTTTTAATTTATTTAATTTAAGGTTATTTTGGTGAGAGGTTTGTTACAGTATTGTTATTTTCGTAAAATTACAATTATTATTCAAAAAATGTCGTACCAGTTCTTCCATAATGCATTATCCATCAGCATTATCATAGCAAGATTAATCATGACCACTGTGACAAACTATATATTTTTTACCGAGCTGTCAAAATACCATGAGAAACCTGCCATATTGAAATATCTTCCAATAGGATGACAGTATATGCACGACAAAATTATATCTGTCACGTGTAAAACCTAATGCTAGGGGGCTGTTTTTAAAATGATCGTAAATACGACCTTTTTTCAAAGTTCCGTTTAACGTGTAATCAAGTAAAACCCGTCATGATACTCGTCATGAGCGATTATAGTATCACTAATGACTCAGTTCACAATAGACACTGATTGTAATGACATAATTGACATAATTGCATGGGAATGTGTAATTGTAGAGTCGAACTCACGACAGTTTTATAACACTGGCTGATGCTCGCGGCTTTACTCGTAGCGTAATGGAATGGATCTTGTTTAATAAACCCTGCCATGAGTAAGCAATTTTAATTATTGCTTTTTTAAGTATGTATATGCAAACTCGCACTTTTGATTGAAATCCTTAACAGCCCATATTGTGAACATTAGATTTTCGCGGTTGTTAACTGCACTAACACACATTTTCACGGGTTTTCTCCACGGTTTCGTTTTAAATTGAGCTTACCGATATTTCGACCGAAATCAGAAATCAGAAAATTTGTATTTGTTTGTGAAATCGTGGAGAAAGCCCGTGAAAATGTGTATTAGCCCATATTGTCCCCGCCGAGGAGCTCGAGCCTAACCTAATTCAGATTCAATAGGCCTTAGCCGGCCCAGTGCGGATTGGTCAACTTGTCGTCACACAATGTTTGAATTCCTTTGCAGGCGTGCATGTGTGCAGGTTTCCTCACGATGTTTTTCTTTACCATGAGTATCGAATAAGCGTCAATATGCATTCGAAAATACTGAACACATTGGTACAGTAGGCTCCCTGTGAGCGCCGTTATTCCGTAGCAGTAGAAGCGAGTTGAGAGAGCAGCATGCGGTTGGACAATCGCATTACGAATAGTGCGATTGTCCCACTGCTTGTGCTGTTTACTGTACATGCCGAAGCTTGACCCCGCGCCTCCCGGATCGAAGATGTAGCGGCTCAGCGAATACCGCGCGCGCTACATAAGGCTGACACTGCAGAGAGCATACGATTGCAGTCACATGTTGTAAACAATGCATACGTCATTAGAAGAGCAACCAATCAGAAGCCGAAGCCTGAAAAGCGCTATCAGAGTTTTCGCAAGACATTGAATAAATACAAGTTCCAACAAAGTACAGTTGGATCGCGGTCCCCGGGCTCACCACCATACCCCAAGGAAGATCTTCCCTTTGCCTCCACATAGACAACGACTTTACCCACTAGGCCACCGACGCCATGCTCTTAATTCATCACCACACAATTAGCAGCGATAAGACCCCGGTTTTTATAACAATATCACTCTTACAATAAATGAATCATGCTTATTATTACGCGTGTTTCTGCCATACACACATTCACACGCGTACATAAAAACAGTAAGTAAGAAGCAGTAGGAACCCATAAAACAGAAATGTGTAACGGTGTGTGGTTTTGCTAAAGAAAAAATGGCTAAGTGCGAAATGGCCGGAGCAAAGAAAACATGTTCAAGTTAAGAATGTTCCGAACTTGGATTGTATGTGCGGAGCAGTGCAATGCCGTTTCAGAGCAAAAGATCAAAATGACAAGTGGGAGCAAATGGTCAAAAGAGCAGAATGTTAAAAGCGCGTAATGTCAAAGGCTCAGAATGACAAAAACTCAATCCATGGACCACTTGGTGTCCTGTCCTGCCTGTCCTGTCACCAGTTCTCAGCACGACGACCTGATGGACGCCACGGATGACGGTGCAGTAGATCTCTACTGCTAAATTCCGACAGAATATTTTTTGTCATCGATTCGCTAAGAAGTGCGATACACGTTTGGTGCTATAGTAGTGGTAATTTTCACAAGTTACACACTCTTAACTAAAAAGTCGCGGTCTTTTTCGTTCATATGGGAAACGAAAAAGAGGAGACGTGAATGAATCTAATTTTGAATTAATAATGGATGCGGGCAACGTAGGATCGATCGTTGTTGTAGAAATCTTTGGGGGACGTCTACAAGTTGAAATGATTACTTATGTTGTATTGTTTAAAGTAAGATCCACAATAGCGCAACTGTCAAAAAGAGCGTAATTCTAAGTGGCATGTGGTGGCATTGGCATCCAACTGTAAAAAAAACTTTTTATCTTGCACGTTTTTTCTGCCTGCCACGTCCTAGTTCAGGCAAATGTTATAATTTAGTGTTTTTTATTTTTTGTTAGTTTTTTAAATAATTAATGTTATTTTTTTACTTTGACTGAGCATTTCCTAACAGTTTTTGGTAAAACTGCACTTACTTTTAAAATGTTTATTAATAAAATAGACCCCTTGCCACTTCGGAACCCTAACTGGTTACTTGCTGGTTTATTGTGTATGTTCGACTCCGGTAAGTCACGAATGAGAAGCGAGATGGAAAATAATGATACGTTTTAATTTGATAATCATGAAGCTCTTTATTTTGCTTCGAAAACAAAAGTGATACTTTAGTGTATTGAATATTTAAAGGTCGTTGTTAGATCGTGTTCGTGAGTAATTAGTAGAAGAAACAAAAGACTGAAGTTATTAACTATATAACTTTTTTGCTGACAGTTAGACCTTTAACGGTTTTATCATAATAATTGTTTTAATTGAACTGTATGAAAATGAAGTCAAGTCGATACTTACAATGTTCGGTAAATCAAAAATCGATAAAAATCTAAATATTATAAATCCATTTCTGATATTATGTACCTTAGATAGTTTAGAGTAGAGTAGACAGAACTAGTTCCATAATGGAAGATGTTTCTTTTCTACGTTAAAGATGTAGAATAATTTGTTGTATTTAGTAAAACATAATAAATAATATTCTTTTCTCAATCATAAATGTAAAAAAGCTTGTATCAGAGCATATTGGCGATACCGGGGGTCTCAAAAACTCTTCTAATCTAACAAACAAAACTAAATTTAACTAACTAAACAGCCCAATAAACTTAAATGCTATCCCCTAACTGATGAATCATTTACTATCGTCTCTATGGAAATAGATTTAGAGGCGGCAAAATAAAATAAAACGTAGCCGAAACGCACATTCCTGCTATCATTCCCTCGTCACGCACTGCGTTCTTGTCATAGATTAAATAGTCTGAATTAGTACAGAAGAAACAGTCTTGATTATAAAAAAAATTCACTATTGGCTTTTAGTTTTTCTAATGGAAATTCCGTTATTGTTAATAAGCTTATTAAGACACATTGGGATGAGATTTTATTTTTCTTTTGTCGGTTAAAAATAATATGACAGGTGTTGTTAAAAAAACATACTCTGTCAGATTTCAACCAAAAAATCTCTCATCAAAAATTCTACTTCCTATAGGATTTTTGTAAGTACTTCAATCGGATCCAACAATACATAGAGTTCAAATTATGTTAAGGAAACAATGTTTTTGGTCAGTAATAAATAATTATTTTACAAGATTTTTATCATTCTTTTATTTTATTTTATTCATAAGCGGCTTCGCCTTTTGTTCAATTCACCAACGACAATAACCTTCTTTTTTCAACCAAACCTCTTAGAGAATTTCAGAAATAGGTAAAAAACATCTTATCGTAAATATGGCTCTTCTAATCCACGTGTAATCGTTGTCACCACCAGGAATAAACGGCGCGTAGTTCGTCGACCCTAGTTGCATCAATTCAGCTTAATTGCGCCTGAGTCGGTCAGCTTGTTTAGCTAGTAGCCACTGCGCTTTGATGTCGCCTCTGAATAGGGCTGACTCACTCATCATCATCGTCACTTGCATTGGTGCATTCCAGTAGGCCTACTATGTAAGTAGCGACAGGCTCGAGAAGCTATCAAACGCGACATATTGACAGAACAGCCCCTCTAACACGCACGATCCACGCGTGACAGACATAAATTTGTCGTGCGTATTATCTTATCCTATTGGAGGATATTTCAATATGGCGGGTTTTTGACAGTTAAATGTGCGACAAACTTTTGTCATAGCAATGGCATAGCATTGTATGTTACGGGGGCAGTAGGCCCTACTATGTAAGTAGCGACAGGCTCGAGAAGCTGTCAAACGCGACATATTGACAAAACTGCTAACGGCTCTAATGTCACTGTGTCGCGTTTGACAGCTTCTCGAGCTTGTCGCTACTTACATAGTAGGCCTACTGGTTAGAACGCTTGTCTTTCTCTCGCCTGGCGTTATAGAGTCGCTAAAGATCCTGAAATTTTTTTTTTTTTTTTACTATATTTTTTTGCATCAATCACGTAAAATATGAGCTTCCTGGACTCTATAATCTGTAGCCTTTTGAAACAGAATACAAGAAAATAAAATCCGAATAGATTTTCAGAAATTTTCAAAAAATCAGACAGCCCTACCAAGGCACTTCCTCCTGACACGTTTCTGGTTGTTTTAAATGTTTCCCAATGTTTACGTGTTTTTGATGTTCACGTGCCTTCCTCCGTGGATAGACGGGAGATAAGTGTGGTCTGTTTGTTAACCCCTAAGTAGGTTTACAATACACTAAAACATGCCTACAATGCTCTTCCCGTGTTTTAGTAAACAGCCACAAACAACAGAACTGAAATACGCGTAAACTTACAAAGAACTGTAGGATTTGATACGTTCGATTTTCAATTTATCCTACTGGCTGTATTGGAAATAAATAGTGTTATCTGTATATAAAATAAACTGTTTGAAATTACTCGTAATACTACTTGCTCCCGGGCTAAACTATTTAACCCCAAACAAAAAAGAGGGGTGTTATAAGTTTGACGTCTGTATGTGTCTGTCTGTGGTATCGTAGCCCCTAAACGGATGCGCCAATTTTGATCGGGTTTTTCTGTTTGCAAGGTGTCACAATCGAGAATGTTCTTAGCTATGATCCAGAAAAATATCTTCAGCCATTTGAAGATTATCAGTTCTTTTTTAGTTGTTGAAAGGATCAAGTAACGGTTCAGTGGCGGGGTTTTTTCAAATTTTAATTTAATGTTATTTAGTTTTAGTTATAGGAACTACCTAGATGTCGCTCACGGCTTCGTCCGCGAATGAGGTGTTTCCTTTCTCATGCAAACTTTGTTCTTACTATAACAAACAGAGCAATAAAATATTTTTTCAATTCGGTGCAGCCGTTATGAATTGACACACGTAATTATTTTTCATACAAGCAATAAACCTACTCATATTAAATCACATTTTTGTAATAAAAGTTTGTTTTTCAGAATATAGTAAATATAAATAGTATTTTAATCGAAGCGATAATTGAAAATAGATAATTGAAAAGACGCTAATAGACAGTTTGTTCAAGAAATAATACGTACGAGTAAAGCCGGCTCTACACTAGTTTTGCCAAGAACGAAAACTTTAGTCCAAAGGCCAAAATACGTGAGACAACACTAATATAGGCCATTACCTCCCTCTACACTCTTTTTTTTTTAATTGACCTCTGCTTATGTCGAAAAAGTACGACCACTAGCTTCACCGCCTCAAAGAGTTCAAAGAGTTCAAAGAATTTATTTTTTAACTTTTGGACATTATTACATCTCTTAGTTATGTCATTTAAATTATCTTTTCTGGCGAGTTCAAAAATTTGGCTGTCTTCTGTGGAGAAGAGCTCGCCGAAGAAACTCCACAGGCGTTGCATCTTTTAAACATATTTTTACAGTTATTATGATAATAATTACTAATAACAATGTTTTGTAAAGTACGATTGAAAAAGCCTGTCACCCAAGCAACTATTCCCGTGGATGTTTATCCTCTAAGTATCTGTTATTTTATAATAGGCTTTCTTAATCAATTTCTCCTTAACAATAATTTTGAATTTCTCTAGTGTTAAATTTTGTATATCACCAGACTTGAGAACTCTACACTGAACTATACTCTCGTATTTGGCATGTCTCGTCTAGTTTTGTGGAGAATGTAGAGCGGGCTTAATACTATAGTAAATCCATGGTCCAAGAAAACAAGGTCTTGCAATAAGACCACGTGACTGACACAAGCCTACGTCATTTCTAAGTCATTTTGCCTATTCATCCTTGTCGAATGCGTGTAATAGACAAGGATGAACAGCGCAAAATGACGTAGGCTTGTGTCAGTCACGTGGTCTGCAAGACCTTGTTCTCTTGGACCATGAGTAAATCTAAATAGTACAATAGTACTGCGTACCTACTATTTATAATCGAAGCGAAAACACAGACGACTTCTGTTGAAAAAGTAATAAACTAGTACTGCGTAGTTTTATTGCTTTAGTATATTTGGGTATAATTTGCCATAGAAGCCTTAAGTCTACATGTGGACTCTTGTTGTTTGTAGTAGTAGGTATATATGTATAGCTAGTAACTACATTTCTTGCATTTTAATCAGTCATATAAGATCAAATCACCTCAAGGCCGCGACACACATTTCATCTACCTATAGATAAAATCAAAATCGACTCTATTATCTAACCATTACTGCCATTATAATTATAATAGAAAGTCATGGATAGACATCTGTCCATGCGCTTGCGAAATCGATCAATCACTATACAAGAAATACTATTCATAGTGTTATAGTTATTGTTGTGTTCTAAGAATACAGGGTGATTTTATTTTATAGTTTTTTTTTTAAGTTATTATCACAGAACATTTAAAAGAGGTCCTCTTAAATTAAAAGGGAAGAGAACATCTTTTAAATGTTCTGTGGTTATTATATTTTACCTTAGTTCACTTCAGCTGTAAACGTCCGAAGTTCGAAATCATATAGTTATACGTACAACTATATAAATAAAAATCAATGTTTTTTGTGTCCTCTATGCGTTACAAGTCTGGTGACGCTTGATTCGTCGTACTTTTTCGACTCAAGCATAGGTCAATTAAAAAAAAAACCTCTATGCGTTCGCTCAACTTCAAGTGAAACTTTGAAAGGCTGTTCTGGAGAGGTTCGAGAGGGTTTTGGTCCAAAAATATACATTCAAGAAACAAAAAATAACACAACATTTATTAGTTCAATAGTGGGACGAAGTTCCCTGGGTCGACTAGTAGGTTTATAAAGACTCATATTGAAATCAGAAGTTAATAAATTAATAGTTAAATAAACACTAGAAAAACACGCTTTTATAAAAGCACGTAAAAACAAAAAACTGGTTAAGTGGTCACCTCACCTCGCCATACATACATTAGCTTACTCATTCTTAACTCAACAAAATGTTTACTAACAGTATTTTATAAACTAGGCAAATTATTTCCATATAATAGATTCTATACTAAGTAATTATACTAAGTTTGAGATATTAAAATAAAATATATTGTTTTAGCTTATTCTTAATACATTTATTCTAGTGCGGGGATCGTTGTTAATGTGATTTATTGTGTTTACAAATTGTTAAATATTTTTTTTTTCACAATTTAATACATAATAAATTAAAGTTAATACAGGAAATTATAGGTCTGTATTCTAAACATACAAATATGTAATTAAACATAAATGTGTGACTGTTTATTCCTTAATAAAAAAAAAAAAATTAAAAATAAAATTACATAGTGCCTACTACGAGTAATATATATTTTTATTGGTTACTATTTTTAACCCAAAGCCGAAGATAGGATAGTTAGCTAGTTTTTTCACCCTGTATATGAATAACGATATAACATAGTAATTAAACATGCAATTAAACGACAATGGACGTGATTGATTACAACTAATCTCTTTATCTATTGATTGTTTCACTTGATCTCTGTAACCTCAGTAATTCGGGGTTCATGTCAGATAAAATATAGTTATGTATTTGCAATATTTGTTTAAGAATTTAATGTTTAATTAATGTTTATTTGAGAACTTTAATGTTTACCTAGGTACTGTTAAATATTTTTAAAAACTTTAGTTTTATATTTTGCTACGCCCTAAATTAACAGGGTTCATGTAATAGTTAAGGCTTTACATGTGTGCATTTAATAAATGATTATGATTATGATTATGACTATTGTCTTAAAAAAAGTGTTATGGTAGTAGAATGACTGACTTAAAGAAAAGAAGGTTCTCAATAGGTATAGAACGTATGTAGGTAATATTGTTGAAGCTACATGATGATCTAATAAATAGATAGAGGTTTAGCCTACACAAATCACTACATAGTATAAAACAACGTCGCTTTCTCTGTCCCTATGTCCCTATGTATGCTTAAATTTTTAAAACTACGCAACGGATTTTGATGCGATTTTTTTTAATAGATAGAGTGATTCAAGAGAAAGGTTTACACGTATAATACATGTATAATATACTTAAGGATAACCCACAATAACCATTTTCCCGTGCGGAGCCGGGGCGGGTCGCTAGTATACAATAAGTTGAAAAGTTGAATGCATTCAGGAGACAACTGTTGAAGTAAAATATTGGGTCCTGTAAACTGTATTCGTAACATACAATAACTCTAAATTAAAAAAATTCATAACCCCCGACATCTTTTAACAACTAGAAAAGAGCTGATAATCTTCAAATGGCTGAAGATGTTTTCTTGGATCATAGCTAAGAACACTCGATTGTGACACCTTGCAAACAAAAAAAAACTAGACCAAAATCGGCGCATCCGTTTAGGAGCTACGATGCCACAGACAGACACACACGTCAAACTTATAACACCCCTCTTTTTCGTCGGCGGTTAAAAATAGGAATAACACCCTTATTTTAAATTAATATAAGTGCACGTGATATGACTGCACTGCACTTATGAACTTGAACTGTATGGAAGTATTTATTTATGTTTGTACGCGCAAATCTCGTAAACTATGACTTGTATTTTTATAATAATGTGCTCGCACAGTAAATAATTTATTAACCACTTAAATTCACTGCACTGCTTAGTCGGTTATTTATTACTAAATAGTTATATTTAAGACTAGAGAGTGAACAGAAAGTAACTTTTACCGTAGGAAATTGCTGAAGTAAGAAGGGAAGTTTATTTATGCGGTGTCAGAGCCATCGAATTGTAGACTCTGCAATTAGATGCAAACAAGCCGAGAGAGTAACAAACACTGATAGGTAAATTTAAAGACTCCGCATACCTATTATTATTCAATGATGTATTATATTGTTGTTTGTTTTAATATTTTATTATTTAAAACCATAATATTTTACTCTCCACTCCATAAATTTACAATATTAAAAACATTATGGCTGAACTATTTACAAAAGACAATGTATTAGCCGCGTTTCCACGTTGTAGTATAATTATTTTTTCGTGAGAGATTGGTGTGGTTTCTGCTCTAGCTAGGACCTGTACGACCAGGGTTTCTCAAGTAGGCTTTATTGTTGGCTGAAGAAATATCACCAGGTATCAAGAGAAGGTTCAGCTAAACACCCGCCTCACTTCGCCTCATTTAAGGTGCGAAGTCCAAAGTTCATAACTGTTCCTGACTGTACGTCAATAACCCTGGATTGTGGAGATCGTTTTTCCGGCAGTAGCCATCTTTAACTGCAATCACGATGAAGCAGAGTACATTTTTAATGTAGTCTGTGCTTTAAAATACTAGCACTTTCTCCGGAGTTGAGAAAATTGTAAAATTGACCGAATCTATTGTTTGATTTTGAGTGAAACGCCCATTATAAAATTGTAAGTCCGTAATAATATGTACCAAGATGATTGAGGTGAGCGGTGTCGATTTCTCGTTTACATATCTACCTAACAACGTAACCTCTCAGGTGCACCTTATACTAATAAAGGAAAGAAAAAAATGAATAATTTGCAACTAGAATACCGTTCGTTTTATTCCACTAGCTTTTCGATCCAGCCACCCTTTCGGATGAGATGTTTTCCCGCGGTAAAAGGACGCTATCTAGTCCTTTCCCGTGGTACCTTGCAAATCAACATTTTAAAACTGGCATAACATAATATAGACTGTTTTTTATTTTTATAATATTAGTATAGATTCTTAGAATCATTTATCCATTTCCTCAAAAAACTTTCAAACTAAACATAGTACGTTAGCTCTGTGTGAATTTGACCACTCCGTACTGGAGACTAAAGTCTTTTTACCCTGTATTCAGGCTAGACTTGAGCCCTTTGGTCCGTATAAGAAGGAAAGGTACGTGAAATGAACTACCACCTCTCTAATTGAAGCAACACCACTAATACCTAGCCATTAAGCCACCAACGCTCTTAACATTATCATTCGGTAAATTAACAGTCAAAATCATGCTATTACGCTATCGCCGTTTCAAAGCTGCTAAGTAGCATGCGAGCCACTTGAACGCGAAGATCTCACTCACTTGATCCAAGTATCTCTGATGAGGCGGGTTTATCTTATTGACTGGCATATAGGGTTCATAATATTGGGTATTTGATTAATGATACTGTAACTAAGTCGAATTACATTGATGGTGTTTGAATCGCTCAGCGCGCTAAGAGCGTCGGTGACCAAGTGACTAGGAGCTTCCATTCGGAAGTTCGCGGGTCCAATCCTCGGTACGTATACGAATGTATTTTCGAGTTCATATATGTACGTTTATTCGTCGCTCTTACGATGAAGGAAAGCATCGTGAGAAAATCTGCACACACCTGCGAAGTAATTCAAAGTTGTGTGTGATGTTGACCAACCCACACTGGGCCAGTGTGATCGACTAAGGTTCTGTTCCCTATATAGAGCTACTTCTGGCCAGTCTTTTAAGTAGTTAACAAGCTCGTCCCGCCATCTCCTCGGCCATCCACGTCTGCGCCTTTCGGTCGGTGAGTTCCAAACTGTGGACAGGCTTTTTCTGGGCCAGCTTGCTCCACCCTCGGCCTGATCTTGCCTGCTATATAAGCTTTACTAAGACCAAGAGCAACCCCTTTTTTTCGGATTTCGAATAGAATCAATATTCAATGGATTTTAATGATTATGGAGTATGGAGGTATGATTGGCGTTAAATTGTGTGATAGGATTAGGAACAGTGTGATAGGGGAGAAATGTGGAGTAAAAGAAGATGTTGTGACGAGAATTGAGAAAGGGATGCTAAATTGGTTTGGTCACGTGGGTGGAGAGAATGAGTGAAGAGAGATTGACTAAACAGATTTATAAGGCGAGAGTGGAAGGAAGCGTTGGAAGGGGAAGACCAAGACGAACGTTCCAAAACCAAATCGGGGACGTTCTGACAAAAGGTCGGGTCAAGAGTACTCTAAACCGATGAGCATGTATGAGGAGATTAATGAGTGTGGATGAAGCGAAAGAAGTATGTCTGGATCGTAGCAAGTGGAAGGAAGTGGTCTCTGCCTACCCCTCCGGGAAAGAGGCGTGAGTTTATGTATGTATGTATGTATGTATGTATGTTTAATGATTCAATCAATGTAATCTATCTAACTCTATATATGCGTAGTAGTAGTTGCGTTTTGCTGTAGATAGTAGTAGATGCATGTTGGTAATGCTAAACGCTCCAATTACAGTTACTGGCTTCAGGTTACCTAGGTGTTTTGTTCGAGCCCTAGGTCTTATGTTCCTATACTTTACACACACCACGCATACAGGGTATTAAACAAACATGACAGCATATTTTTTAACTGGATCTATGGATATGAAGCAAAATATTTTTTAATTGAACTGAAAAAGTTTTCCACACTACGATCTGATCCGAATTCGAGAAATAAGAGATTCGGATTTCGTAGGCCTAATATTACTACCTTATGAATGATGCCGCGGACTCATCTGATTCTTCATAATACAATGCAGATGATGGATGGACGGACATGTGCATCAAAATGTACTATACAGAATCACTTGAAGGCACCTCTACTATGTTTAACACTCTATTTCTATACTGTTCTATTTTATTTTGTCTTTATGCAATTCTATTTTCGGCTGGTTATGGCCAAGAAGAGTATTCCGCTATAGCACATAGGTATAGTATCTTTAACGTATTCGTCTTATCCTGTCTTAGTTAGCCTTGTGTGTCCCACTGTTGGGCAAAGGCCTCTCTCTCCATGACGCCTTTTCCTGTGCCTCTTCCTGCCATGTTTTGCTAAATTCGTCAGTCACCAAATGTCTTTCACTAATTTATCCCAACTTTTTCTAGGACATAGAAAATGTGCAATAAAATCATTGCTACGTAAGACGCCCTTTATAGCAGATAGAGTTACCACAGACCAGTTACAACAAGACACTGTAAATTGATCGCACTAAGTAGTGCGTGGTCAACGCGTTTAGCGTTCGGACCTTGCGGTCGTGTTGAGAAAATTGCTCGGTAACCATTCGCCTTATCGGCCACGGCGTAGTTACTCGTAATATCAACTGTGAAGAATGCATTTTTCTTCTTGTTTTTTTTACAATATTATAGATTAGAAGCATGTTCGTTCACACATTAACTTGGTCCTCCTGTAGTTTATTATCATAAATTCATAAAAAAATATTATTTGTGATCCCATTATTACTTACTCTTCTATTATATCTACTTTTAGTAAGCAGTTCAACTGATTGACTATTTCGCTATCAGGGTTTGGAATTTGGAAATAACAATTTAAAGAAGGTTAATATCGTTAAATTTCAAAAAAACTTATATTATACGTCTTCTGTAATCTCTTCACATACTTGGGTTCCGGTTGTTTCTTCAAAGTCTCTCACCTTGGCCTTGATAAATTAAACATTAAACATTGATCTACATAAAACAATGCTCTATTTTAGCAAACATATCCCGATAACCCCAGAATTACTGAGAACCAGATAAGCGGTGAAACCCAACATGAAGTCATCGTATGTAAATACTTATTGGCAGTCATTTAAATTCAATACGAGCATGCTTTGTAAACGAAAAACTTGTTCATGGCTTTTGTGGTCTCCAAAGAATGGAGACGCATTTCTAACGTATGACAGTACAGTATTTGAATCATCATCATCACCATCACCATTATAAGCCAGCTTTACTGCCACATCATCTGGACAAAGAACTCGCCCACTTGTGATCTTCTGCGGCCACTTTGTGAACTTCCCAAATGCAAATTGTATATTTCTAATGGGGAAAGTCAAAATCAGAACGGGCATTTTGATATGAAAACAACCGTGAAAGTTTTAAAAAGTATACAGGCATTTTGATTATTGATTCAACACAATAACAAAAGTAACAGTAAGAACAATAAAACAAGATATTAAGGAAAATTGTTTAAATCAAGGACCATTTAACGAATGGAGTTTATGCACAGATTAAAAATAAAATAGCACCCAAAGGACCAAAGCTGTAAAGTATAGTAGGCTTACTCAGGCAGACAACTAAGTAATTCTTTCTTAGTCTGTATTTTACGTTTGTTTACTGACAGCGATAAAACATCCGTTAATCTTAAGACGCATATTTTTCTACATGAGCATCTTCGTATACTATCAAGTTATCGTGTATCTTATCAATAGTGTGGTCTTTATTCAAAGAGCAAACTGAAATATTTGCTTAGATAAGCTATGACAGAGCGGTAACCATGGATCTTGGTACCTACCTAACATGTATTCAAATGTATTGCTTTCAAAATATAGTAATGAATGTTTATACATAACCAAACCACAAATAAATACGCTGTTACAATAGAATATTCTTTGTTGGCACCAAAATAAAACAGTACACAAGAAACAATTTATTAAAACAAATATGTACAATACAAGGCATTCCATTTATATGTTGGTATGTGTTACCAACATATAATTGGAATGTTTGGAACCAGATAAAGTTAATCGATGCCTTTACTTCAGTTATTTCCTCAAAGAAATTGTATGTTTAAATAAGACGATTGTGTAAGAAGAAAAAATACTTCAATAAAAACGACATCTACGAGACCATTATGGTGGTCCTTTTCTTAAGCCATTTACCACACCTTGGACATAAATATATTATTAAAATTGCCTGTTTCATTATTATAATATAATTTGAGACTGATTGATCGTCCCCTATACTATATCAATATGTCAATCTGATTAGTTCAATTTAGATCAGATCTTAATTAACTTTAGAGCTCGTTTTGTAAGTGGTTATTGAAGGCGACTTACTTTAACAACTGGTTAAGTTTACGCTTAATTTCTAAATTGACTTAATAGATTTATTCAAACTAAAAATTTAATATCCTCATAACGATAATTTCCTAAATATTATGGTTGTTTTTAATTCTGCGGAAGATCGTGCCGCTCCCGTATAGGCTTGCACAGCCATCAAAGAAGGTGTCTCACACCCACTGTTTAATTCGTCTGTCATAGACGTGTAAGGCCAATGATTTTTTATTCTATGTCATCCCGTGCAAGTAAGATATATTTCTAAAGAAATAATCATAGTCCTTACTATGCCATTGTAAAGGGTGTCCGGCGGCAGATTTATGTTTTCAAAATTAAATAAAAAAAATACTGTTTGACACATAGTTTTAATAAAAGTATTAAAATACGGAGTAAAAATGCGGATTTCATTTTTTAAAGATTATGTCATCCAAATGTCTTCCATCTTGTTGCACATACTGTTCAAAACGGAGGAGCCTCGTTTTCCGTGCCACATGCTCGCTTTGAGATAGCCAAAACAAAAAAAAGTCCATTGGAGTTAGGTCCTAGGTGTTTTCCTTTAAGTCCACACCAGTTCGCGGATTGTTGGTGAAGACTCTCGCTTTGGGGACATCCCATGGCCTCCAAAGTCACCCGACCTAACCCCAATGGACTTTTTATTGTTTTGGCTACCTCAAACCGAGCGTGTGGAACGGAAAACGAGGCTCCGTTTTGAACAGTGTGTGCAACAAGATGGAAGACTTATGGATGACATAATCTTTATAAAATGAAATCCGCATTTGTAGGTACTTCGTATTTTAATACTTCTATTAAAACTATATGTCAAACAGTACTTTTTTTATCGAAGAATCACTTAAATAACAAGATTCTTATGTACGATTTTGATTGTTAATATCTTAACGCGTGTCTATGATATGAGCTTATAACGATTACTAATTCATAATTTTATTCTTAGTTTGTAATATAATAACCCGTGTGAGTGCAACTGGGTCTGAACATTCACAAAGGGATTGGTCTCTTGTCATCTAATGATCTAATTACTAGCGATCTAATTATGACGCAAAACTTACTGGACCGCAACTGACGTTCGAAGAAAATCTTAAGGTAGTTTAAATTGGTGTGCCGCAGGGATGTGTAATAGGACCTTTACTATTATTGATTTACATAGATGACATGACTTGCTATATTTGTATTACTTTTTAAACAGATATCGTCTGTTAGCGTATTTTACTAGTTCAATGTTCTATAATCTCAATGTTTTTCATTTTCCGCTTCTTATAAACTAAATAGACTAAATTAGACTTGCCATATTGTTATGTAGATAGTAAAGATGATGATACATTTTTTTAATTGTGTCTTGTCATCTGGTGTACCAATTACTAGTGATCTAATTATGACGCAAGGTTCACTGGACCGTAACTAACGTCTAACTGTCGTCCGTATACTATTACTGAACCTTACTCAACTAAATTAACCGGGTTAATTAAAGAGAAAAGAACTGTTTTTAGATATTTTTAGAGTTTGATATCGAGTTTTGATCATAGAAAGGAGTATTTGTTTTTTTTCTTTCTGCATCGTTTTAAGGTTCTCGTAATATTATTAATTGTTTTCTTTCTTGCTTATCGTGTGTGTTTCGAGGTTACCCTCCTCACAAACCCTGGATTGTTTTATGTCTGTCTGTGACTTTATTGTGTTCCTTTAATTAAAAAAAAAGTTTATGCGGCACTGCACTGCCTGGTCTGCCTACCAAGATTAGCTGAAAGAAAATTTTTTTTGCCTTTGTGCCTTTTCCGCGGTATAAAAATTTTATACATATTACTAGCGACCCGCCCCGGCTCCGCACGGGAAAATGGTTATTGTGGGTTATCCTTAAGTATATTATGCATGTATTATACATATAAACCTTCCTCTTGAAACACTCTATCTATTTAAAAAAACCGAATCAAAATCCGTTGCGTAATTTTAGAGATTTAAGCATACAAAGGGACATAGGGACCAATCGTTGATAGGGACAGAGAAAGCGACTTTGTTTTATACTATGTAGTGATTATACCTATTCAAACTTGATAGAGCCCACCCATACGAAGCCAGAGAGTTAGTAATAATAAGAATTAGGAATAATAAAACGTAATATCTTCCTCCTCGCATTTTAGAACATCTGCGATCGTTTCGAAAGTTCGAGACACAAAACGTAAACAAATAAAAACAAAAACAGTTTTATAGAGCGACACGTGTGTTCCAATCCTAATCCGTCGTCATTTCTGCAAATTAATAAAGCCCTTGTGCCTAACAAAATAAGGTTCCTATATTTTGTCAACATCAAAGTGCATTTTACTTGCATCAGAAAGCACTTTGAGCTTTAAGTTATTGAGCATAAGGTGGGTTTTATTTTCTTTTTGCATAGGACATAAATAGCCTTACCATTTGGTTTATGTTAGAGACAGACGTAGTTTTAAATAAACTTGGAATGATTAATCCGTTGAGTAATATAATAACAAAATTCTTTCTATAGTTTATTTCATAAATTTTTATTTTCCTTTCTTGTCAACTCAAGAATGTTAAGCTACCCTTCTTCATCTTCACTTTCAACATTCGAGAGCAGTTTAAGCTGAAAATTTTTGACTTCGCACCGTTCTTATGTCCGGTAAATAACGAACAGAATTGCGAGGCACGTGTTCAGTTTGACCTGCTTAAGAGTTAAGACCTTGTATAATACCTGATTTTGAATAACTTAGAAGTTTATTAAACTATCGGAAGTGTAAACAAATAATTTGCTTATATAAACTTACCTACCACCCTACATCTGTAATATTCAAACTCCGACTTAAAAAGACAGAAAAAAGTAAACCATAATCGCAGGCGCAGCTCTAAATAGTCTGTCGCATGTGACGTCATTACCGTATGTATACTATGTATACCCGATCCCTTGTGAAGTCGTCGTTGGTATAAAATATTGTAGGATATGACGTAGTACCGAAATTTTAAACACATGTTGCGCTCAAGTTACTACTCAGGAGTATTGTACTGTAAGTTTCTTACAGATAGAAACTAGAAATAGTCCATATTCTACGGTCAAAAACATCTCAAGCAAATCACTCCGGACTCACCACTCTAATGTCCGTTGACAAAGGAAAAAATCGTGATGCGAACGTTCAGCTTTGCTTGCTCTTGATAATACTAATTGCGTTTTAGCACAGAATAAATAATAGTACGTTTTAGTTTAGAATTTATCCTGACATTGTTATTCGTCTTTTAGTTGCCCTTGTGATGTAAGATATTAATTATTTTTAAATCAATTCTATGGAATTTGTACCCAGTTCACGCTATTTATTTACACTTCGCAAATTGATAACTGTCTAGACATCTAGGAATTTGGTTAGACTTTGAGACAATCAACAACTTGCATCATAAATTTGATGATTTCTAATACAATCTCCCATACAAAATAGGTATTTTAATTGAACAGTTTGTATAGAGAAGTAAATGTCTTTTTCGTTTCGTTAACAATTTTTCAAATCAATCTTATTTTACTTAGAAAACGACTTCAACACTGTAATGTAACACAGTAATGTAAGATTTAAAATATAAAATAGGCAAAGGGCCTCGAAAATAACATAAAATGTTACAATGAAAATAACATAAAATGTTACAATACTAACGTTCTTCGAGCCGCAACGCAGGTCGCGCCGCCGCACTAAGCTGTGGCCAGGGGGTTAGGCATCATCGTTTCTGGAGACGCGGCGGGTTACTTTTTGCATGAAAACGTAACATTTTTACAATAAGTTAGATAACTTCACGCCTGTAAATAGATTGATAATTCGGTGGTACATTTATCTAGCAGGTTTTTAGATATGAGAAAAATAATCTCTCATGTTCCTTTTGACCATCTGGCAACACTGGTCTCTTCGCAGTTCGCGCCGCTCGTCGCGTGAAACTGTAGCCAGGCCCTTACAGTAAGCAGTGGTTAACTGTTTTTTTTTTCTTTACTTCCAGGGTGGCTACCAACACTCCGCACCTGGTGAGCCTAGGCACGGGCCGACTGAGCACCGCTGTCACCCTCCATCCCATCAAGCAAGGTGAGATAAAGAAACCTGTTAACAACGGCATATTTAAACAGAAGAACGTACTAATTCTTGTCTTGTAACCTGCACGCATTTTATTATGATGGGCAAAGTCATGGTCCAAAAAAACAAGGTTTTGCATTTAGACCACGTGACTGACACGAGCCTACGCCATTTCTACGTCATTTTGCCTATTCGTCCTTGTCGAATGCGTGTAATAGACAAGGATGAATAGCGCAAAATGACGTAGGCTCGTGTCAGTCACGTGGTCTAATTGTAAGACCTTGTTTTCTTAGACCATGGGCAAAGTAGAGGGGAAGAGGCGCGTTGGAAGACGGAAGAAATACTGGCTTAGGAACATTCGCGAGTGGACCGGGATTGCCAGTGTTGAAGAGCTGTTGCGATTGGCGAGGGACAGGGATACATTCAGGAAGCTGACGGCAGACCTCCAGTAATGGTGTGACACCTGAAGAAGAAGTAACTGCACCAGGCCTGTTTCACTCCCGCTTGTAGGCAAAGCGCTACAAGTACATCCTCTGCCCGTCTTCCGAACGGGCGGACGGGTATAATAACCATGAGTCAGAAGAAGTGAGCAATAGCGATAGATGAGATGCAAGAACTGCGCGATCTGAATTGCACTTTATTGTTATGGAATTAAAGCAGCTTTTAATTTAAATTTGTATCCCAAGTGAATCTTCTGCTCCTCTGTATTTTATGACTGCACGCGAAAGGACTTGATAAAGGCTACTGACGACGCATTTCGTGTAGCTGGATTTTGGGCCGAGACTATCTGCATTTAACTTTGCTGTGGACTCGAAATGAATTAAACAGCCTGCGTGGTCGAGTGGTCAAAAGCTCGCGTGACGTTACGGAGGTTTCGGGTTCGAATCCCGGTACGGCGCTCGTCGAACAATACTTTGTGAGACTTTCCCCAGTTTGGTAAGGACATTGCTGGCTGAATCACCTGATTTTTACTGAGTATGTTCTTCTTAAAGCACGTAAACCTGTCGGTCCCGGCTACTTTCTCTAGTAATCGTTATACGAGCCTTGTCCTGTGAGCCCCCACACTAGCGTTTTTTGGGCGTTGAAGTTGCGCGTCGCGCATATAGTCATAGGCAGCAATCCGAGTGAAACAAAAGACGCGGATGATTGTATGCGCGACACACGACGTCGACGCTCAAAAGACGCTAGGCTAGTGTGGAGGGTCTTTTAGGCGGCTTAACAATTCTGATACCAGGGTAGGTGAGGTCGGTTAACCTCGAAACACACACGATTGTAATAATAAGGTGCTTTGCAACCTCATTCCCACCGCATTTTCCATTTCTTTCTCGTCTAAATTCAAACATTTAATTTTGGAATCCCTTCGTCATTCATACGTCATCCTCGTCCATTTTTTCTTCAGTTCTTCCCTTGACTCCCACTTGACGACAGTGTTTCTTAATTATTTCTTTAATTACAAAATTCTATTATTGTGTATAGTTACCTAGTTGAGTTTATACTTGATTTGTTTTTGTATAAAATGTAAATATAAACCAGTTCAGCCCAATCAGTTCAGCGTTCGTATTTTATTACTAGTGCATGTATTTCAATGTTGTGCCGCTCCTGACAGCTCGCGAAGGTTCTGGTGAGCCGCAGGCGCGACACGATAAAGAAGAAAACATATTTATAAAGTTCATAATTATTTGCAGGGCGCGTGACGATCGGCTCGGACCCGACATGCGATATCTACGTGGTGGGAACGGGCGTGGCGAGCGTGCATTGCCGCGTGGAGAACTCCCACGGGGTGGTCACGCTGTATCCCACCAGTGGGGCCACGCTGGTCGACGGGCTGCTGGCCGACAAGCCCACAAGGCTCTCGCAAGGTAATAACCTTCATATCGTCTGCAGTACGTTGGAACAGGAAGAATATTTCCGCATTGGAGAATGCCTTGCAACAAGGGGCTTTGCAACCTCATTTTCGCCTCATTTTGTCAAGTCCGGTGAAGCTTGATTGGTCGTACCTTTTCGACACAAGCACAGGTCAATTAAAAAAAAAAAATTCGGCTCATTTTGTATGTAAATAATTGTAAATAATTTTGAGTCCTTTTGTTGATTTATTGGTATTTGTTATTTTATTTTTTATTTTAGAAGATGATGGAAATTGTTATTGTGAGGATGCCCGCGTCAGAGGTTGAACCTAGTGCGTGATCCGAAGCAAGAGTTTTTTTGTAATGGCTATTTAGTGAAATAAATATATTTTTCATTTTCCATTTCTTTCTCGTCTAAATTCAAACATTGAATTTTGGAATTCCTTCGTCATTCATACGTCATCCTCGTCCATTTTTCTTCTGTTTTCTTCTGGACTTACGGCCTTGACTGCTGTTTTTTCTTTATGTGTAATTTTGTAAAGTATAATCTGCTTTATACTGCCGAGTTTATACCTGTTTCGTTTCCATGTAAATAAACCAGTGCCAGTCAGTTCTTCGTGTGTTACTACTAGTGCCTAAGGAAACCTTCAATCTTCAGCCGCTTCTGTCGGCTCTTCAAAGTCCTGGTGGCGCGCAGGCGCGACAGCCTTCCACAAAGTAGACCGACGTTCTGGGTCAAAACTGTGGTTTGTCTTTTTATAGCCGTCGAACGTCGGAACTAAAGGGTTCAAGCCTACCCTGAAATAAGGTTGAATATCACGACATCTTATTCAAGGCAAAGTAGAGAACTACCACACAAAATTCCCTCCTATGTAGTTTCTAAATCGTACGTAAACTTAGTATTTCTGTTTGTAGGTAGCATGCTAACGATCGGGCGGTCAAACTACCTCCGCTTCAACCATCCTGAGGAAGCCAAGCTGATGAAGAGCGTTCTTCCCTCGGGTCACGTGTCAATGGCTCCCGTGCAGTTCACACCCAACGAACAGTGCTCGCCGGCTGGTGAGTTACAACCATGGTCCAATAAAACAAGGTCTTGCAATTAGACCACGTGACTGACACGAGCCTACGTCATTTCTACGTCATTTTGCCTATTCATCCTTGTCGAATGCGTGTAATACACAAGGATGAACAGCGCAAAATGACGTAGGCTTGTGTCAGTCACGTGGTCTAATTGCAAGACCTTGTTTTCTTTGACCATTACAACATATTTTCGGTAACAAAATAAATTGCATAGCTCAAATGGGTACTTTAATAATGGTACAATAGAGATGAATATGCTGTGGGTGACAAAACATGACGCGGCGCGTCGCTTCGACTCTATGCTAATTTGACTTAAGCCATAAGGGTGTAAGTGCCAATTTTATGATTTGCAAATATAACGCAATGGGTTAGCATTCTTGGCATATAGATTGTATTTTCGTAAAAAAATTACTATTGATTTTTCGGCACTTAAACCATTTTAGATTTACAACCTTTCAATTTTGACTGCGCGAATCCTCCTTCTACTAAATTTATCGGTAGGTTACGCGCGAGAAGTTCGAATTGGTGTCAAACGTGACATTGTGAAATAATAGTCATAGTCAGAGAGGTGGGAGCCGCTTCTCTAAAGCGAAGCGGCTCACGTCCCACCTCTCTGGTCATAGTAATTGTGTCATTTCATTATGTCGCGTTTGACAGCTTTTCGCGCGTTACGTCGATACGGGATTCTAATGTATTTTTCGATGATATCCATTTATGAATGATGGATGATAGATGAATATTTTTTTAAGAGTTTATTCTTCATTAGTGCGAGACTTCATTAAAATTTTACGTCGAAAAGTGCTTTGTAAAATCTTACTTATAAAAAGCCTTTTGACTTTTGACTTTGACCTCATTCTCTTTGGAAGCATTCTTAAGTGAGCATTCTGTAAGCAAGTAATCGTAGGTGAGCAATGCTCTACGACTTTTGTCACACCTTTTTGGCTATTATGACTTAATGTGTTTAAAACCACCTGCGCCATTTTAAATTACAGTAGGCCTCTATTATGTAAGTAGCGACAGGCTCGAGAAGCTGTTAAACGCGACATAGTGACAGAACTGCTATGGCTCTAGTGTCACTATGTCGCGTTTTACAGCTTCTCGAGCCTGTCGCTACTTACATAGTAGGCCTACTGGAGGAGTTGGGGTTTTTATGTAATATTCTTTAAATCTTTGTTACTAAATTATTACAATTGTTTTCTTTTGTTTTCAGGTTACGCGAACCACCACCAAGAACAAATCCAATGTTACCAAAACGTCCAAAAATCATACAAAGATAACACACTGTCGCAACTAGACCAAGAATTAGATATGACCCTCAAAGACTTATCTAGGAAAAAGCCTCCAGTGGCCCCTAGGAAGCCTTATAGAGACCTAGACCAATCAGATTCTTCGGACCAAGAAGGCAGACCTAAAGTATCAAGTATCATGGCCAAAGTATCAAAATTCGAATACTACGCTAAACAACAAAAGAATATGGGAAGAAGCCAGTTTTACACTAACGAAAACGAAATCTCGCCTAAAGTATTTAGCAGTAATTCTTTGACTGTGAACACTCCAGCTAAAGACGTTTTGGGTGTCAAAAATGTGCCAAATTACATAAATAAAATAAAGGATCAAAAAGTTATACATTTGACCGAAAACAACTCGGTTGATCCTAAAAGTTGTTCTTACGCCAATGTAGCCATTAGAAAGACGAATAAAATTGAAGATATTGTGAGAAATTTCGATGAAAACAGTAGATTACCGAAGAAAGTTAACAATGATCAGAAAGATCATATTTACGGTAAAATTAATACTGATAAAAATAATTTTGAGTGTAAAAGTAAGGATTATGAGAAGAAGGAAAGGTCGGAAGATTTCAGGAACATCAATAAGATTGGTCTGCCGTCGCCTGCGTATGATAGGAACCCTCAATATTCACCAGTGTACGCGAACTGTCACTATGACAGGAACATGGATGCCGAAAATATGAGGATCAAGGTGCGTATTGCATTTTCTTACTTCAGTCACAGAATAAATAATAGTACTAGGTACAGATAATAGTACTAGGTACAGATAATAGTACTAGGTACAGATAATAGTACTAGGTACAGATAATAGTACTAGGTACAGATAATAGTACTAGGTACAGATAATAGTACTAGGTACAGATAATAGTACTAGGTACAAATAATAGTACTAGGTAAGAGCGTCGGTGGCCAAGAGGCTAGGGCCGTTGACTTCCATTCAGAAGTTCGCGGGTTCGAACGTCGGCACGTACCACTGTGTTTTCAATTTTTGAATTCGTATGTACGTTTATTCGACGCTCTTACGGTGAAGGAAAACATCGTGAGGAAACCTGCACACACCTGCGAAGTAATTCAAGGGTTGTATGTGAAGTTGATCAACCCGCACTGGGCCAGCGTGGTCGACTAAGGCCTGTTTACCCTGGTATCAGGGTAGGCTCGAGCCCCTCGGTGGGGACATGTGTGAGCTGTTCATGATGATGACTGGGTACAGAAGGCGCACTCTCTGATAGCAAACGTGCGAATTTAATTCTAGCTACCACGCCGCAACGTTCAAATTACTTTGAACGCGTCGAATGTGACCCTGGCTATAATAGTCTACCGTTTGTCGCTGCGCTCGTATTAAAACAAAATGCACCTTAAGACCGCGCCGCGAGAGTCCGTATTACCACAGTATAAATAATAGCGTCGTCACTCGCGCGCGTCTTTCCTACTAACTAGCCTCACACAACCTTTGAATTACTTCGCAGGTGTGTGCAGGTTTCCTCACGATGTTCTCCTTCACCGTAAGGCCTCGTTTACGGAGACGCGCCGCGCGACGCCACGCGTCTCTGTAAACGAGGCCTAAGAGCGTCGAATAAACGTGCATATGATTTCGAAAACACATTGATACGTGCCGTGGCTTGAACCAGCGAACTTCCAAATAGAAGCCATCGGTCCTACTTCCCCACGGGCCACCGTCTCTCTATGTGATACCTAACGTAGCCATTATGTATTTACCATGATTGGTTGGGAAACCTTATGCAACCTTTTCTAAATATCAAAATATACTTCTCCAACGACTACACAGATTGAAAATGCTATTATATGTCAATTATTCCATCTTTAAAAAATCTCTTATCGCCACCTGTTCCAATTATAAATGCTACAGTGATAATCTAATTACAGAAACAATAGAGTTATCAGTGATAAGAATTGACGCAATGAAAACGTATTCGATAAACTACTGCAGATTCTATGCGGCAGTGGCAGTGTAGACTTGACCTTTGCCTGGCGAGGGCGAAATTAAAAAGAAAAATGTGACGTTCTGAGTTTGAAATTTGTTGCGTGGTTTGTTTTTTCGAGATGGTGCATGTTTTAGTGAAAGAAATATACTTACATACTTAACAAGTGTTATTAGTGGAAATAAAAATCTTGAAATAGTAATAGCTTACGTTAGCATAATTACACCTTACACCTACTTTAATAATGTAGAGTTATTTTTTAATATTTAAATTTCGAAATGTTTATCAATAACGTAATGAAAATATGAAATCAAATGTTTCATTAATAACACGAAAAATAATAAAACTCATAATAAAAAAGCAGTTTTACATACAAACTTAATATTTAAATTCAAGGAAATAAATAAACATTGTGCTAAAATCTAACTACCATAGTTACGAACAGGTTACTGACATTCACCATGCGTCTTGTGGTTATATTTTATGTATGGCTGCTAAACGAAATGTGATATAAGAGTGGTTGCCATTGACCAATACCATTGGCAGACGTATCATGTTGCAACTTTCAATTTTCGACCTAACGAGAATAAGATCAGTTCAAAATTTGATTCGGCGGTGACACGTCTACGTATTAAAATAATTTGGAAATAGAAAATACTAGTAATCCGTCTAAAAAGCAAGTTTGTGCAAAAAAAAATCTGTGAATCGTGCAAAATGTATCTCAAAAAGGGCAACACTAAAAAGAAAACACAAAATAAACTGTTAAAGTTATTTGTTTCAAACCTAAAGAAGAATACTACAGCATTGGAAGCATTAAAATCGACAATTGATTTTAAAAGAAATACTCATGAAGCTCTATTCGAAATAACTAACTCCATAAATGAAAAACTCGACATTCTAAACAAAATACGCAACGATATAAAAATATACAAGACAATAAATACAATATTAACGAATCACTATATCAAAGAAACGAAAGATCACGAAAATAATGTCGATAGTAAAATAATTAAATTGGAAAAACAAATATCGCAGCACTACGAAGATTTGAAAATGGAAATATGCAAGATGGCGGATGGTGTTGCCAGGCGTAGTTCGGAGAATATTTCTGAAATACGCAATAGCAATGTTATTATGGTTGGCAATGATCTAAAGTGTGGCCAGTTCAACGAACTGTATATTCGGAATGAGATCTATAACAATATAATTAAGAAGATTGACAAGTTGTTTTGTGGGATGGTAAGTTACGTACTAAGACTAAGCTTAAAGATAAACAATATTCTGTCCCATTCTGCCATTTAAATGTCTATGGAATTTATATAGATGCTAAGTGTTGGAAAGGGATAGCGGCTTTGAGCGCAAATCGCAGCACTGACGGACTTTTACTCTTTACACCATTTACTCTGAACTTTTTTTTTTAGTATACCACGGTGACTTTACCTAATTTTGAAAAAATCTATCTCTATGAGATACGCCTTTTTGTGTTTATATCAACTGGATAATGGGTTTATAAAATATGTCTTATCTTTGTTTTATGGATATTAGATACATATTATCTAAGTTACCAAAGTTTAAAATAGTTCCAATAAAACGTTGATATACGTAACTTTGGTAATTTTTTAAGTTCATTGTCTAAATCAGCTAACTAATTTTAATTTATTTTACATATTTTTTGCTCTATTTTTGTCTTTACATATAAAATGTAAAGTGATTCTATTTTCCCTGTACATAATGTTCATACAAACCTTGTCCTGACAGTAATGAACACTGCATAAAAATATGAAATTTGGTGCAGCCATTTTTAAGTGATGCTGATGTGCATACAATTGATTCTTAATTGAATTAAATGTAATATGTTTGATAAGATGAATGATTGAAAAAAAACTGTTTTCCTTACGATTTTTTAATTGAATTCCGGTTTTTCTAAATTATATTTAAACTAGCTTTTCGCCGTTAACAGTTTTTCCCGTTTTTGCCGATTGTTGATGTACTTTCCCGCGGTAAAAGGTAGCCTATGTTACTCAGGGTGAACGTAGCTTTCTAATGGTGAAAGAATTTTTGAAATCGGTTTAGTCGTTTTTAAGTTTATTCGTTACAAACATACACACACACACACACACACACAAATACAAATCATTACTCTTTATAATATTACTATGAATGATTATTTCTTGTGGTTTGTGGTCAAATTAGTGTAACAATGTGTAATACGCTGTTAATGGTCATTTATCTATTTATTAATATACATTAAGGAAAATGAGAAAAGTTATATTAAATTGTATTTGTTTTTATTTCCAGGCATACCAAGACCGCGTCAAAGAAGAAGAACAAAAAGAAGCCGAGACCGCGCGTTTGGAAGAAATACTTAACATGTGCGCCGAATACGAGAGGCAAATCGCTTCAGGTAATACCTACGAATAAGATTAGAATAGATTAAATGGATTAGCTTGTGGAGCTATCATTGCTTTCCGCCCCACGGTTCCGTCCGCGTTAAAATTTTTTTCCATAAAAATTGGGTAATTTCTAGCGCCAAAAGGTAGCCGTGACAATTCGCAAAATGTTTGTTACTCTTTCACGCAAAAACTACTGAATGGATTTTATTTTATTTACAAAAATAAGCTTATACATCAGAATAACATATATGCTATAAATATATAAAAATATTGTGTAAATTGTCCAAAATATAACGTGGTTATGGCATGTTGATTTCTCGATGGAATAGAAGAAAGAGTCCAGTAAGAAAAGTTTTTTTACCGTTAATGTGGGGCGGAATGCTAGTATTTTTGTCAACAAACCAAACATATTTGGTTACTTTTTAAATATTATATCAAGTGTGCCAATTAGAAACATTCCAATATGTTGATATAGTAGATAACGCGTATTTATCTTATCTAAGAATTCACGAATTATAAACTAGTTTTACTACATTGTTTAAAAGACATTCGTGTATTTTCAGTTTTTTGTTAGAAAACAGCTGTTGTATAGTGGAAATTTTACATAGCTATACGGTACGTTTTTAAATTTATATTTTTGACTAGCTGGTGCCCGCGACTTCGTTCGCGTTGAAGTATGGGCTAAAACAAACAACTGTTCAGCACTACTCACTCGTGAACATGCCACGTACAGCTGTCCATGAGAAAAGCAATTGGATCTTAGATCCACCCCAGCAGCCTTGAGAGTTTGACCTTGGGATTTATTGATGGTCATTGCGAAGCACAGACTGATGGGAAACTGAGTGCGCTTAAATTCGAAAGGGAAGTTGTTGGGAATGAGTGGAATCCTTGGTATGAAAACAGTTTCGCCCGCGCCACATCCAGTGAGAATCTCAGCATGGATTAAATTTCTCTGCAAAGCACTTACTTTAAGTCGGGTGCCATTACATAATTTGGGCGGAGTTAGATTTCTCAAAAGCATTATGGGCACTCCGACTTTCAGTGTGATTTTATGTGCAGGAAGACCACTCGCTGTTAGAGAGCTCAAAAACTCTATTGGGTAGTTCGTAGCATCGTCCTCATGTACAACGCTGTTATAGGACGTGTACACCACTTCATCTCCACCAATTTCTGCCAAAATTTTTGCATTTAATGCAGCAGCTTGTTCGTTTTTGGGTGTCAGTATGGCGCGTTCACATAACCAAGAATTATCATGTTGAATAATACTTGAAACGTCTCCAAACACTGAATTTATTAGTTCATCTTCAGACGACACAACTCTACCTAAAATGTCAGGAATGACAACTTGTCCTTCATCTTCAGGAAGAGTACCTTCTCCAATTTCTAAAAGAATATTCGAAAATGTTTGTGCCTGGGAATTTCCGCCTAGTTGTGCTCGCATGTTGATTGTTAGACGCATTCGTATTATTTGAGGCCATAGATATGAACGCTTCAAGGATGCATTAATTTCATCGGCTCTGGTTCCCCGAGTAACAACCGGAAGAGTTTGCCGGAAATCGCCAGAGAAAAGAACTGTCACGTTCCCCATTGGAATATCGTTTCGGCGAATGTCCCGCAGTGTTCTATCCACGGCTTCAACAGCTTTTTTATTTGCCATTGTGCATTCATCCCAAACGAAGACAGCAATCCTGAAACACCTTTGCTTTATCGCAATTTCTTGTAACTGCACATGTTGGTGTTTCAGTGCTATCTAAATCGATTGGGATTTTGAAGATTGTGTGGGCAGTTTTACCACCGGGAAGAAGTGTAGCTGCGATTCCAGAAGATGCTACGGCCAGTGCTATCTTACCTTGTCGCCTGAATTCAGCAAGAATCGCTTTTGTTAGGTAGGTCTTTCCAGTACCACCTGGATTCAATTTTCTGCCTACCCCTTTAGTCTATTGGCGTGATTATTTCTATCCTTCTTTACCTTCCAAGTAATGTTGAGTCAAATAAAAAAAAGTCCCATTAAAATCGGTTTAGTAGATTCTGAGATTCAATTTCCTGCCTGCCCCCTAAGTTCATCGGCGTGATTATTTATATCCCAGTTTACTCTCCAGGTGATACTGAGTCAAATAAAAAAAGTCCCGTCAAAATCGGTCCAGTAGATTCTGAGATTAGCCCGGACAAACAGACAGACAGACAGACAGACAGACAGACAAAAATTTTAAAAATTGTTGTTTTGGCTTCTATTACGGTAATTAAGACCCCCTGTAACAATTTTTCATAAAAATCTTCAATGTACAGAAATCGATCTTTTACAGTCTTATTATATGTATAGATTTAACTGTTTTATTGCTACCCAATTTTATAGTTTTTATAAAATGATTAATATAAATAACTAAACCAGCAAGCGTAATAATATGAATAAAACTTTTTTGTTGATAGAATGTAAAATTTACTATTATCAATTCTTTTTATTTTCAGACACAATAATTTTCAATTTTGAAATTATTTTTAGTGTTCGATTTATTGAATCTTAGTGTTTAGTCCAGCAGTGGGCTAATATAAGCTGTTACTACTGTTAGTAATAGTATACTAGCATTCCGCCCTGTGGCTCCGCTTGCACTCTCAGTTTTGGGGGAATGAAGTATCTTCCCGCGGTAAAAGGTAGCTTGTGTAATGTGTTATTCATGTATAAAGCTATATTATTGTAAAGTTTCATTAAAATCCAATTTCTTAAGTAGATTTTTCGCGAATGAGTGTGTGTGTGTGTGTGTCTGTATGTGTGTGTATGTTTGTAATAAATAAACTCAAAAACTACTGAACCGATTTCAAAAATTCTTTCTCCATTAGAAAGCTACATTCACCCTGAGTAACTTAGGCTACCTTTTACCGCGGGAAAATGCCTCAATCCCACGAGAAAAACTGTAAACGCGGGCGGAGCCTTGGCGGAAAGCTATCTTAAATATAAAAATGTTTATAATAATTTACTAGCGAACCGCTCCGGCTACGCACGGGAAAATTGTTATTGTGGGTTATCCTTAAGTATATTATGCATGTATTATACATATAAACCTTCCTCTTGAATCACTCTATCTATAAAAAAAAACCGCATCAAAATCTGTTGTGTAGTTTTAAATATTTAAGCATATATGTGGACATAGGGACAGAAAACGCGACTTTGTTTTATACTATGTAGTGATGTTTGTGTGTTTGTAGGTATACCGATAACGCCGACGGAGAAGAGGCCGCACAACAAGATCATAACGAACGGCTCGCTCCCGCGCAGCGGCGCGCTCAACAACCCCAACTTTGTGCAGACCAGCGACGGGTATTACAAGTAAGAGACGCGGGGTCTGACGGGTCTATATTATAACCCATAATTGAAAATGTAATTGAAAATCCATAATCATTAAATGTCATAATGATTAAAATCCATAATTTTGAAACACGTACATTTAAAAGCCCTAAATTTAATACGAATACTGTCAGTATGTATAATAATTAATAAATATAAATTTGACAAATACAGCACACATTTATTAAATTATTATTTTTTATCACCAAAAATGCTGTTTCTCTTATGTTCTTTTTTACCAAAATATCTTTTATTTAATCTGTGGTAATACGGACTCTCGCAGCGCGGTCTTAAGGTGCATTTTGTTTTAATACGAGCGCAACGACAAACGGTAGGCTATTATAGCCAGGGCCACATTCGACGCGTTGAATGTAATTTGAACGTTAGTGGCGTGGTAGCTAGAATTAAATTCGCACGTTTGCTATCAGAGAGTGCGCCATCTGTACCTAGTACCATTATTTATTCTGTGGTGTGGGGGACGCTAGCGTCTTTTGAGCGTCGGTCGTTAGGCCGTGTTTAAATCAAACTGACTTTCAGACGCTGAAAGTGAGCGAACGTTACACAGTTTAGGCACAAAATAAAAAGTTTCCAGAAGATCCACTACCGCCGTCCTTGAAATTAACTAGATACCTAAACTTGGTTGACTCCTTGAAAAACGTGTATCGTCATTTTTGTGTAGTGTTTAAACAGCCAAATACACTACAACAATAATAAGAATACTTATCCATTTTTTAAGCACATCAAACATCAATAATTTGTTAATAATCGCGAGACCGACGACTGCACGTGGTCCGAGCTTGTATAGAGCGTGGTCCGAGCGGCCTGTAAACGCAATGATCAATGTGTGCGTAAAATATGGCGCTTAGTTCCGAGTGGGCCATCTGTCTAGGCGCGCCGCGCGCCGCCGCTATACGTCATTTGTGGTTTAGGGTAATTTCACGTCCGTAAATCAATTGCTTATTTCGGTGGTACATTTTTCAAGTGTTCTTCAAAATTGTTCTTAGCTATGATCCAAGAAATATCTTTAACCATATGAAGATAGCTATTTTCTAGTTGTTGAAAGCATCTTAGTAACGGATTTGTGGCGGGGGTTATTTAAATGTTTAATTTAATGTTATATTGTGGCGGCGCGCCACATACTACGTCATTAGAAGAGCGACCAATTAGAAGCCGAGGCACAGAAGAAAATAATAGTACTAACCCGTACCTGCAGGACACTCCCCCCCCCCCGCTTGGCATGAGTTCCCCGCCCGATATAGCGCTCCACGCCCCGCACCCCGCAGGCGCCGCGGGACTCCGCCGGTGGTGGAGGGGGTGTGCATACATAGCGCCCAGCGCCATTCACTTGTAGTTGATATTCAGTTCTTATTCAAAAAGAAGTAGCTTGTCAAAATGCGTTTTCTGTATGGAGTGACCGCCCAGTGGCCGAGGTCTAAATCTGAAACGCGCTATCAGAGTTTTCGCAAGACGTTGAACAAAACAAGTTCCAACTAAGTACAGTTGGACCGCGGTCTCCGGGCTCACCACCATGCCCCAAGGAAGATCTTCCCTTTGCCTCCACAGTATTTATTGAAATGAAATGAAATCATTTATTTTTAACTTTTGGACACTTTCATCACTTAGTGCAACACATATCTTTGGCAATCCAGCGGGGTAACGCAGCCAGCGTAATGGGTACTTTCCCCCAGGAAGGAGGATTGTTGTAATATATTTTAGTTTTATATTGTATATACTTTTAATGTGGTAGTTATTTAAATGTTTCTTGTTTAATAATAAAATTTAATTAAAAAAAAACTATTCCATAATAAGTTAAGTTACATTTAGTGGCGAGTTCAGCAAAGCAAAATGTGCGGTCTTTTGTTTTTCAGATTCGACACTAGTCACAGCCGCAACAACTCTATGAGTCAGTCGCTGCCGCTACAGAGGAACCTCTCTCACTACGAGAATTACAACGCGAACGAACAGGAACCACTCACGCCCGAAGTGACGATCAGCCACCAAGCCAGCTATGGGAACGGCGGCCGGATGGATGAAATTGGTACGCACTTGATAAATATGTTGGACTAGGGATCGTCTTTTCGTATGGCAATTACTGCGTAGGATCCTATGTGTACTTTAGGGTTTTTAGCTTTGCGCTGCGGCTCCGCCCGCTTTAAAAGTTTTTCCCATGGGAATAAGGCATTTTCCTGCAGTAAAAGGTAGCCTATATTACTCAGGGTGAATGTAGCTTTCTAACAGTGAAAGAATTTTTTAAATTGGTTCAGTAGTTTTTGAGTTTATTCATTACAAACATACACACACACACACACACACACACACACACACACACACACACACCAAAATACAAATCTTTCCTCTTTATAATATTAGTATGATAATGCAGTTCGGTGATGCCACCTTGGGGGGGAGGGGGGAATGAGTGAAGTGGACAGTCCCCAGTTCCCAATGTGGGCCAGAGCCCCACCAGACAGATAAATACAAGGCTTAATGATTCACTGACTGCACTCCAATTATTTAACTTTAATATATGTTTTTTCTATTCTAGGTATTCCAGTATTCGACGACAGCCCCAGACACGAACTATCCAGCCCAATCATGATAAGGAAACTGCAAAATGGCGAAAACCGCACTCACTTATCAACGTCACCCATAGGAAGCCCTTACGAGAACGTTTACTATAACCGAAACAACGTTGTAGGCTTCAAACCTAAATCACCGAACACCCAGAGCCCTAGAACTAGAATAAAAACTACTTTTGCTCATAAGAATCTACCCTCGCCACAATATTTCGTATTCCCAACTCCACCGCCTGTAGAAAAGAAACCAGACTTCAACCAAGCTTTAAAAACCATGCAAAACCAACACAAACAAGACAATATACCAAGCCCTAAAGAAGTTCCACAGAATAGAAATGTCAATCAAATGAATAATGTTAAATATAATGATTCGCCAACATCACCTAAAGATAAAGATCATATTGATGTTAGAAATATAGACAAAAGACCAAGACTAGATTCACCTAAAGACGACAAAAATAAACCACAAAAAGAAGGAATAGAGAAACAATTAAGTCTAGAAGAAGAAATACCAATGATTGATGATGCTGATGTTACAAACGATATTGAATTCAGATATTCAACTGCAATAGTGGATAAACAGAATGACGTAGAAAACAAAAGAAACTCGCTCAAAGATGATGTCACGGAAACAAAGAAGTTCATAGAAAAAGAGATAGAAGTTTTACCAGAAAATTTGACAAAGAATAAGAGTTTCGAAGACGTCAAAAGAGAGTTAATGGCTGATATACCAGAGTTAGAAGAGTTTGAAAAGGATTTGAAGGAGAATAAAAGAGATAAAATAATAAAGAACATTACAGACGACATGAAAAAGATGGACATTGAAGCAGATTCGTTAGATAGCGTTTTGGATGAGAGTGTAGGAGAACTAAAAGCTAAATATGAGAAGTTAAAAGAAGAGAGGAAGAAATTGGTGACCGAAATACACGAACTGAAGAACAAAATGTCCGAGATAAGATCGCAGGAAGACGACATTCTAAGAGAGGTGAGTTTTGAACTACATAGCTAGCAGGGTTGATAATTATCAAGATAATGTAACATCTTGATAATTATCCAGTGCAACCTTGCTACGTAGCGAGCGATTTATTAAAACGTTTTAAAGCCTGACCAAAGAAATAAGAAGCCTGCTCTGGGGGCGCCACGTGTATATTTTTAGGACTATGCCAACAATTTCCCTTAAATAATTAGTTCCATTGAAATTCCGCAATATGGCGATGCTTTTTGTTTCCTTGGTCGGGCTTTACAAAAAACTCCAATTTAAAATTGTGTTACACTCGAACGTCCGTCAGTGCATGGATTCAAAGTTTGGATGGAAAGTTTTGTGGACACTATATTTACAATTAAAAAGTAATCTGTAGTCGGTACTCCTTTGTAGTATCTCAAGATATCGCTCGTCCTGTTCATTTTATGTTAATTTGTAATATATTTTTTTATAATGCTCTCCATATTGATTACTAACTGTCTGCTTATATGTGAGTGAGTAATGAGTAATAAACTACTCATCCTTTGTTATTGTAGAGTTACGTGGTGCTAGATAATTTTGTGGTTGGTTCCCTCCCATATAACTAAGCCTCGAGTTTACCAACAAACAACATTGGTTAACGCCCTTTTGACATTAATTTTGTATGAAAACCGTATGTCAAATGGTCGTTTAAACATTAACCAATCAGCCCTCGTAGCGCTCACACTGTGAGAAACTAATTACCCCCCGGTAGTAGTTATAAGATCCTTGATATACCTTGACTTGACTTTTGACTTTGACTTGACTTGAAACCCGCCATATTCAAATATCCTCCAATGGGATAACAGTGTACGCACGACAAAATTATGACAACATTATGTGTCATGCGTGGGGCACGTGACGAGGCATGTCTCGGTTATTTTAGTTGATCGACTCGCGGCTAAATGTTCTGTTTCAACTATGAAATTTTATTCTTAAATATCTAGTTTCTTCAGTAAGAAGATAGGGTAGTGAAAATATTTTTTTCCAATAGTTATTTGTTTTATTAACCGACAAAAAAAGAGGGGTGTTATAAGTTTGACGTGTGTGTCTCTCTGTCTGTCTGTCTGTGGCATCGTAGCTCCTAAACGGATGCGCCGATTTTGTTCTAGTTTTTTTTTTTTGCAAGGTGTCACAATCGAGAGTGTTCTCAGCTATGATTCTAGATAAAATGTTTACCCATTTGAAGATTATCAGCTCTTTTCTAGTTGTTGAAAGGATCAAGTAACAGTTTTGTGTCGGGGGTTATTAATTTTTTTTTTAATTTAGTGTTGCTATATTATTACCTTCTACTCTTTTTAGTTGGAAATGGAGAAAGCTTTAATAAAAGGCGAATACGACTCAGAAATAGCCATCTTGAACATCGAGCAGAAGAAGAAATCTGATCTTCTAGAACAAGCCAAGAAGATAGAAGAAGAGATCAAGCAGTTGAAAGAGAAGCAAGAGGCGAGACAGAACGAGATGAGAGATCGGGTTGAGATTGCTACCTTGAAGGTAGAAAGGTAAGAATAAATTCGAAACCTATTGATCATCACTACATAGTATAAAACAAAGTCGCTTTCTCTGTCCCTATGTCCCTATGTCCCTCCCTTTGTACGCTTAAATCTTTAAAACTACGCAACGGATTTTGATGCGGTTTTTTTTAATAGATAGAGGGATTCAAGAGGAAGGTTTATATGTATAATACATGCATAATATACTTAAGAATAATCCACAATAACCATTTTCCCGTGCGGAGCCGGGGCGGGTCGCTAGTGTTAAATAAATTAAGACTTTTTTTGTAGGATGTTTAAATGCTTGTGAGGGTGGTTAATATAGTTTCCTGTTATATTTGCAGATATAGGTATTTTTAATGACGTCAATATAATTATTGCTATTGCATGATAATATTTTTTTTAGATTTATAGAATAAAAAATAACTTGATTTAATTCTTGTAAAAATATTATTACGTCGTATTATACTAATTATTGTTTATCTATTTACTGTTTCTTATGAAGACAGTAACTTTTATGAATAATTGTTAAAAGTTAACTTCTAGCTCTAGTCTA
Source organism: Teleiodes luculella (assembly GCA_948473455.1). Classification (NCBI taxonomy): domain Eukaryota; kingdom Metazoa; phylum Arthropoda; class Insecta; order Lepidoptera; family Gelechiidae; genus Teleiodes; species Teleiodes luculella. The sequence goes on from OX419607.1 coordinate 3,962,837, forward strand.
GTATTTAATATTTTTCTTTTTTTATTCAAATAATATTAATTATATTTTTCGATGCCCTTAGAATGCCAAAATATGATATGTAAGTATACATAATACTTTCATTTAATATGCAGTGTATTCCAAAAATAAAATTTTTAAACGAGTAAAAAAATCTGTCAGAAATATGAAATACTAGCTTTTTTATTCTGCGAAGTTTAAAGAATTAGTTGCTAATGGTAGTTTCATCTCATTGTGTTGAGTAGATGTTCAGACCTGTGTCATTGGTTCAGGATCGAGAAGGACATGAAAGGGAACGCGGCGACGCTCGAAGAGTTACAGAACGCTCAGGACATCCTGGACAACGAGAGCAAAGTATTCGAGGACCTGGAGTTCACACAACTCGAAGAAGAGTCAGAACTGTGAGTCTACCAACTGTCTGCACCACAGAACATTTAAAAGAAGTTAGGGCGGCGCTGTGGGCGGGGCAGGCGCGCCAAGGATATGAGCAAACGCTCATATCACTAAGCAAAGACGCGATCGCGCTGTTTAACTCACACATAGCTATAAAAATGTACATCGGTATGCGTGCATGCGTATGATTCGTTCCATTTGAAATCGCGTGATTGAGCGGCGCTATGATTGGCTAGATTTGAAATTGCAAATATGTGCGTAAACTTCATCTTTATTTAAGTACAGATGTAGTGGAGGTGAAAGGTGGGGTGGAATCGGCGACACCGGATTTCATACGAACAGCACATTATCGCCATTCTAACCTCTTTTAAATGTTCTGTGGTTTGCACTGACCTTGTCTTAAGCTTTTCGTAGTTAATAAAGACCTAAGCTAACTAAAGCCACAGTAAAACCAGTAAGTTATCTTCATACAAACGTGCCGTTGTCGGTATGAATGTGTGCGTCCGCGCCGCGCGCCGTGTAGGCGTGCGCTGTCACGCACACCACCGGGATTCGAACCCGGAACCTGCGTAACGTCAGGCGCGCTTCTGACCAATCGACCACGGAGGCTGGAAAATTAAAATGTTAGTAGTAGTAATAAATAAATAATAGCTCGTAAAATAGAATTCTAGAAAAAATAAATAAATTTACTTTTGATTTCTGACTTCACATGGATTTTTACAGATTGGCAAACAGAGAAGACATACAAAATGATATTATTCTACTATCTAAAAAGATCGAAGCTCAGAAATCTAGGATACTAACTCTAAAATCAGAGGCGAATGACAATCTCACTTCAGCTTTAGACGAAACCAAGATATTGCAAGCAGAATACGTGAGATTACTCAATCAAGTCGAACATCTAACAGGCAAAGTTCAGCTTATAGAGAAAGAGCTAAAACCAGTTGTAGCTAAACTAAATGATATTGAAAGAACTCAATCGCCTGACAGCGCTTTCTTCACTGACCAGACTAGAGCAAAATCAGGAGAGTTTGGTTACTCCCCGCAAAGTTCTGATAGTGATGATCTAGATATATCAAAAGTAACAAACTTTGAAGATCATACGAAAGAGATCAAAGATAAATTCAATGCGATTGATAGAATGTCTCAATCAATGATTGTTGATATTGAAAGACGAGTGATAAGTGATATAGTTGATGCGGATAGAGCAAGCGAAAGCCCTTCTAAGTCCTCAACTTCTTCTAAAGAGAAAAAAGGATTTTGGGAAAGGAATTTCGATTCGTTGAAACGTAAGAAGAAACCAAAATCGCCTGAGAAAGATCCTAAAGTCGACATAATGTCGATGAGTTTGAACGAAAACATGTTCTACAATAATGAGACTATAGAAACTGACAATTCTTTTGATAAATTTAATAGTTTGAGACATTCAAAGAAGAAGGATAAGCCTAATGGTCCTGTAAAAAGTAATTCCTCATCAAAAATACCTACTTTTGCAGCATTAGGCAAGATAATTAAGAAAGACTCATTTGGTAAAAAGACTCCAAAACCTGACATAAACGAATCTGATAATACTAAAAACCGTTACGTAAAGAATACAAAACCAACTACTGATAATAAGTACAAATCTAAATCTCTATCGCCAGATAAAACTATAGGAGAGTCAATCAAAGAAGAAATTGAGCCAAAAGAAACTCAAACGAAAGAGAATAATGGACAAAATGGTATACAGAAAGTTACTGAAAAAGTAATTACAGTGGAAACATTCAGAAAACCCGAAGGCAAAATATTGCACAGAAAAAGCTGTGGAGACGAACCTACAACGAAAACAGCTTTGTCTGAATTCAAAAAGATCTCAGATTCTGGTAAAATTCCTTCACAAGATGACATAGATAGAATATCTAAGGTTACCATGGATGCTCCTCTGTTCTCCAGTGACACGGATATGAATTCCTTAGGGAAGAGAACGTTGGATAGTTTGATGGAAATCGAAAGAAAACGCATGGAGATGCTGGAAGAACAAGGTAAGGGTTATTTTTCTTAATAGGTTTATTAATAGTATTGCTTCTAAGATTTTAAACAAGTGAAAGACTCAAATAATATATCTGTCCCTTTAGTTAGTATAATATAACAAATTATATTTTCATCATTATTTAAAAATAAGATGAAACTCAATATATCTTTAATGTTTCGCTTCAACGTGCTTCAAGTCACAAGTTTAAATATACTGTCTGAAAGAAGGTGAAAAAGGTATCAAACTGGGTAATTTATTTAGGATTATGATATATTTTTATCGTCTTTTAGTACACGTTTTTTGCTATGCCTTATTGCATTATTTTTTTCAGGTTGTCAAGTGATAGAAAACGAACGAGAGAAGATATCGGAACTGAAAAGACGTGCTCAAGACGAAACCAAAAAACTGTGGGACCAAAAATACAGGGACCAAACCAAATCCCTAGACGGAGATCAGTGTCAGAGCCTTCCAAGCGAGTTTGACGGCATCGACAGCAAACTTGACAGAAGCGAAGGAAACATTGACAAAATAAACAAACAGATCGACAGACTTGACAATAGAATGGACAAGAATGACAAAAAGACAGACATAAACAACAGAAAAGACAGTTACGATAAAGACAAACTGAATTATAGAAATGACACAGAGCATAGAAATGATAATGTGGATAGAAGGAACAGTAGGAATGGTTCAGACCAGCATTGTGACAGGAGAGAGCAGTTAGACAGAAGTGACAGAAGGTTTGACAAGAGTGCAGAAGACTCCAGCTATATTGATGACAGTTTCAATATGACCAAGTCTACAATGTTCGATGAGAGGTGAGTTGATTTACAATAGTTTTTTTACTAGATATTTTCGTTTCTTTCTTCTTTACAGCTCATTTAAACGCCCACCTAGGGACCCGAGCGCACCTTGATACCAGAATGAATAGGCCTTAGTCAACCACGCTAGCCCAGTGCGGGTTGGTCAACTTCGCACTTCTTTGAATTACTTCGCAGGTGTGTGCAGGTTCACCATATGAGCGTCGAATAAACGTAAATAGAAATTAAACAATCGAAAACACATTGGTACATGCCGAGGCTTAAACCCGCGAACTTCCGAATGGAAGTCAATGACACTAGCCACTTAGCCACTGACGCACTATGACAGACTAAATAAAGTAATTATTACAATAACGTTTTGTACCCCATTGATAGGAAAGGTAAAAATTTAGGTATTGAACCTTCTTTTAATTCATACATATAATTTATCTGGTGCGAAAAATTGCTCTTGGTTTAGGGAAAATAAGAAATATTTATTTGTAGGACATCACAGCACAGAAATTGACAATAAGAAAATACAAAAAAATCAGGTTACAACGTAAATACACAAAGAAATGAACTTTATTGCTGTCCTAGAAAGGTTATTGTCCTAGAGCACTCATTACCTCGTAGTAAAGTAACGACAATTTACCAATCTAAAAGTGACATTAAACCAGAATATATTCAAAGAATAAGCAATAGTAAGGCCATAGTACTATCATACGGCACAGTTTATGTATGGTCACGTATCTGTAGTAAAATAAAGTCACCTATTCAATGACTCACTCACTGTATGTAATCAGCTTTGATTAGATAAGGGTTTAGTTTCGCGACAATCGCCGCGGCTGACGGACGCGTGCCTGGCTGAAAAGAACCTTCTTTTGTTTTGTAAAAAAAAAACGTAACAAAGTTTTTTTGGAATGTGACCGCGAATTTTTGTTGTCTGTGTACGATTTACAAACTTCATAGTATGTTTAAAAAGTGGTCCGTTCTGTATGGAATGCACATGAAATGGCTGCGTACGCTGCGTAGTTTAGAATAATAAATAGTGAGAAAATTTACATTAACGTCATTAACTGAATAGATAATTTAATATAGACTCTTTTTTTAATATTTATGTTTATTAATCAATCAGTAAAATAACAAGCTACGATAATAATACCGAACATTATCTGAAAGTGGTTCAGTAGCTCAATTTAATGTGATAAGCTGGAATGTTGTAGGTTATCGATATTTTAAATAAAGATTGAGATACTTTTGGTAAAACGAAAAAGTAATAAGCACACACAAGGTATTATTGATCATAACTGGCTAGAAATAGGTTCCATCCAAAAAACCAGGTTAATTCAGACAAAAGCTATTCGGAGGAACGAGCGAAATTTTTCGTTCTTTAACCGATTAATTGAACAGATACCGAAATCATTTCGCTCTTTGAGCAAAACCAGAAAAAAAAATGGGTTCCGGGTTCCGGTAGAGCGAAACCGAAACGATAACGCTCTCTTGCGCAATGTATGGAGATGCAAAATACCTGGTTAGAAATGTTAACCAGGTTAACAAGCCCTGACATAACTATCATCACATCTTTTGATCTCGAGTTAGAGAGACACATATTCTTCCATTTCACCCGATCTTGCACCGCAACCTCTAACCCACCTAGTGTGAGTTAGTACAAAACTACGGACCAAGGGTCTCTCCCTGGACTTTCCTCTCAACCAATCGTTCAAAATCAATAGCTGATATCACTACATAGTATAAAATAAAGTCGCTTTCTCCGTCCCTATGTCCCTATGTCCCTTTGTACGCTTAAATCTTTAAAACTACGCAACGGATTTTGATGCGGTTTTTTTTAATAGATAGAGTGATTCAAGAGGAAGGTTTATATGTATAATACATGCATAATATTCTGAAGGATAACCCACAATAACCATTTTCCCGTGCGGAGCCGGGGCGGGTCGCTAGTTCATATAACGTATGATCTCCTTTAGTAAATTCTAGCGACCCGCCTCGGCTCCGCACGGGAAAATGGTTATTGTGGGTTATCCTTAAGTATATTATGTATGTATTATACATATAAACCTTCCTCTTGAATCCCTCTTTCTATTAAAAAAACCGCATCAAAATCCGTTGCGTAGTTTTAAAGATTTAAGCATACAAAGGGACATACATAGGGACAGAGAAAGCGACTTTGTTTTATAATAAGTAGTTATACAACCAAAAAATTTTTACAAAAAATATATCGAACTAGTCAAATAGTATCTACAAATAGTTCTGAATTCCAACGGTTGATTAGATTGGTGCATTCCGGTCGCGATAAATTGATTCAGATTACTAATACATACCCGATATAGTATAGTATGTGACATGACATCACACCGTATCGCAGCGTATCATGTTCTAGTGAAAACACTCACATTACCTAATGGATACGAAGTTCTAATGTATCTTTATTCGATACGAGATACAGATTGATTTTGCTGTTAGTCAAATGCAGTACTTATTTAATGTGTCAATGTGATATAATCGTTTGTCACAGTTTCATGCTAGACTTACAGCAGTGGACGGTTAAAGGCCATTATAGAGTTTGGAGTAGAACTATTAGAAAGCCAAAAGTGAATATAGATGAAAAAAATGTCACAGCACACCTCCAATCAGATCTATTGGTGAATTAAGGCCACCAATTTAGGCCTATCACGTGCCGTCGCTACACTATTGATAACATGCGTGCGAGTAACATTGATTTAAATAAAGTGACGCCAAAATAATCATGTTTGAGACTCGTACTGATGATGATAGATAGGTGTAGCGGTTTTATTTTTTGGGAAGGAAGGTTTTTTGTTTGAACAAAGCTTAAATTTGTAACTTCATTACGTTTTTTTAAAACTAACAATAAAAAGGGTTGTCTTGTAGAAGTTGCTACCTTAGCAATCAGGTCGCCTTTTGTGATGCCTTTGTATACTTGTGTTGGTAATTTTTGTATATTATATAATCTCCATAAACAATATGTATAATCGCCTTTATGAGGCTTTTCTAATTACTGTTTAGTGTTTTTTCACTTATTACGAGTAATAAAATTTCGATTATCAGCAATATTGTAAAAAAAATTACCAACTATAAAAACATTTTATTCCTTTTGTAATGAAATTTTAATACCGTATGCAAAGCAGCGAGAGGAAAACTAGTGTTGTATAAATCAATATTAGATATTCTTATATTGTTTGAAAAACTTTTGCTTTCGTTTTATGTGCCCATCGTCTGTACATATGTATAGAGTCGACGTCTTACTATGGCTATCAAGATTGCTTACTAAAATGGAAATCGACGACGGACAGAAAGTAAGCAAACAAAAGCAAACATAAATTTTGTTTCTGCAACTACATGACGAAAAGTGAAATTTGTTTGAGATGTCTTATATCGTTAAATTTTTTTTTTGTTGTCTTTCAATTTGTAGGAAGGGCATGGTTTTAAGTATTAAAAAAGTCTTGCTGTAATTATGCTCATTTACGTTTTGATATTTCGTAGTCTTTACTTAATTAAATGCCAAAGAACACCAAAAAATACTTGATACAGTTAGATAGATTTTTCGGATGACTCTGTCCAAATTTCATCGAAATTCTTGAAGTTCAAAGAAACGTGTTCTATGTACATACTTGCTGATTTTGACGGCCTCGTAGCCTAGTTGGTAGTACATCTGCCTTCGAAGCACAAGGTCGCGGGTTCGAATCCCGCCCAAGGCAAACATTCGTGTGATGAGCACTTGTGTTTGCCTTGTGTCTGGATGTTGTATATTTATATATGTATGTATATCAGCTGTCTGACACGACACCCATAGCACAGGCTCTGCCTAGTTTGGGGTCAGATGGCCGTGTGTGAGATGTCCCACATATTTATTTATTATAATAAATTTATTATTAATAAAATAAATTTATTATTAAAATTCATTTAATGAAAGACTTCATAATTTAATGAAATGCTTGCTTGCTTATCGTGTGGGAGGTTAACCTACCTCACAAACCCTGGTGTCAAAATTATAGAACCGCCTTAGGCTTCCGACATGGCTCCTATAACGACTACATTCGAAGATAGTAGCCGGGACCAACGGCTTTACGTGCCTTCCGAAGCTCAGATTCATCTTTCTTTTCGGACAATCAGGTGATTTAGCCTGCAATGTCCTAACCAGGTAGAATGTCTCACAAAGTGATATTTGTTCGACGAGTCCCCACCGGGATTCGAACCCGGAACCTCCGAAACGTCAGGCGAGCTTTTGACCACTCGACCACGGAGGATGGTAATGAAATGATAGTTAGTGGGTGGCATGGTGCAGCAATCACATCTAGCCTAGAATTATTATTAATATGCACGCCGCGACGCGCTGGGATTCAGGTTAGCTTTATACGGGGTGTTATGAGACCGTTTATCCTATCTTCTTCTTCTATCTATCTTCTGTACTATAATAAAACTGCAGAATCGGCGTGTCTGTAGGTATACATTAATTTGTTTTTCAAAAATCTGATTTTATTTTATTGTGATGAAGGGAATGTCAGCTACAAAAATACAAGTTTTGAAAAAAATGTCCGTCTGTCTGTCTGTTTATACACGCTAATCTCTAGAACCGTTGGACTTGGACCGATTTAAATGAATTCAATTTCTATATAATATAGCCCTAAAAATATATGAGAGTCATACGGGCTGCTATTTGGTATTCTGTGGTCATACCTACTAGCTCTTATAATATATGTTTTATTTTTTTGTTTGTATATTTCTAGTGTATATAAAATTTTAAATATTCCAAAGTAAACATCCCGTATACAGTCATGTCAACGCATATTACAACTTCCTGCGACAATTGAGTCCACAGATGTTTTCGCTACCTCGTAAACACACAGACAAACAGTATGTAGACTGCAGACAGTAATGGTATAGTCATCATAGTTTCGTGTGCGTACAGTACTATGTGATACTCACAATACAAATTGACTTAACGAGTATAGTATAGTAGTACTAGTGTTTTGAAAGTGATTTAAGTTTAATCTGCTCTTTAAATTATTTACAAATTACTTTGTGTTGTAATTTAATATATAGAGAGTCTTAGTAAAACAATTTTATTTTCACTATTTCCACTGCTTTCCTTTTTTTATATTTCAGAACAGATAAAAAATGCTACCGGTTTTGTTACCATATCGGCAAGCAGACTTACAATTGATGATAAAAAGACCCGCTAATGACTCATAAAATTAACTAATTACGTATAATATTTAAATAGTTTACTAAATTATATACAATTACATTATTTATTAGTTTGCTGTCTAAATAAGTACTTGCTTGTCGAAACAGTACGAAAGTAATGGAGCAATAGACACGACATAAACTATTTCGTGTGCGGAGTGTTATAGAAGTGAAAATAATACAGTAGTAAAAAAAAAGTGTGATATAATTAAACCATACTTCTGATTTTTTAAATGCTTAGAAGTGAGACTAACTGAAATATGTAGTGTATGTGATATGATAATTAACAAACATTGACTAAAAGTGTACGTCATATAAGATAAGAAAGTAATTAATTAGTCAAAATGTCGAAAACGAAAAACAAAAAGAGCAACTTGATATGTTGGTAAGTGCGTTAGAGTGAGATATTTTTTTACGATTTATAATTTATGATAGACTTTTATTCAGAGGTTTTTGGGTGTTCAAGGTTTATTTACTAATAAGAATATGTATTTTATTTACTTATGTTCAATATTTCATTATTAGAAAAATCTCCATGTGTCCAATAACCACATTAGCCACTAGACAGGTGACACAGAAAAAGTTATAACTTACGATCCTAGCAGTTTCGCAAACCTAATAAATAATTAAACAAATTATATTTCGAAATCTACGAAAATATTGCGGAAGATACATAGAGGTCCAAAACTCTTCCCTTGTTTGCTTGTCGTGTGGATTTCGAGAGACCCTGGTGTCCGAATAATTGAGCCGCCTGAGCGCCTGACACAACACGTTTCCTATAAAGACCACATCCGTGTAGATAGTAGCCGGGACCAACGACTTTACGTACTTTCCGAAGCACGGAATCGTCTTTCTTATCGCACAATTAGGTGACTCAGCAATGTCCTAACCAAACTGGGGAAAGTCTCATGAAGTGATATTTGCTTGACGAGTTCATTTATCAGTTTCGAGGTTAACCTTCTTCAGGCACTTTAAGTCTAATTACCGGAAGGTCCAGTCGGGTCATTAAGTCCTACCTCACAAACCCGGGGTCGGAACCATTGAGTCGCCTATGGCACAAGACATGGCTCCAATAACGACTACATCCTTAGATAATAGCGGGTACCAACGGCTTTACGTGATTTCCGAAGCACGGAATCATCTTTCTTTTCGGACAATCAGGTGATTCAGCCTGCAATGTCCTAACCAAACTGGGAAAAGTCTCACAAAGTGATATTTGTTCGACGAGTCACCACCGGGAGTCGAACCTGGGACCTCTGTAACGTGAGCCGAGTATTTGAACATATTCCGTGATTTAACCACTCAACCACGGAAGCTGTGTGACAAAAACTGAAACTGACCTTTTTTGGTGCAACAGGTTACTCGTACATGGGTCACTATTTTAACCATTGTATTACAACAGTAGTTAATGAAAACAACATCAAACTTATGATTCACGCACTTGTATTTTTTTTTAATTTGTTTTTTTTTTTTGTTGCAGCTCCGGCCTCATGTCTTCGATAGAGGAGGTGAGTAATGTTTTTGTTCGTGATATCTTTACGTGGTCCTATCTCATATTTCTAGTGAACACATCCACAGTCCAAAGTAGGTATACTTATTGTGATTAACACAGCATTCTGAGCGTAAATGGCACTTCTTTCCCAAAGATACTCTACTTGGAATGGAATAAGAATCTACAGTCTACACCTCCATACAAAATAGTCATTTTAACCGGACGGTGTCTTTTATTTATCTAAATTACGGCTTTAGTGAAAGGACAAGCATTTTTTTGATCAATTTTCCCAAAAGTAAGTTTTCTTGATAAAGAAAAAGAACATATGAAACAAACTGTCTTATTAAAACTATTTTATGTCGTTTTTTTCCATTCCGAGAAGAGTTTCTTTGAGAAAGGCGCTCAATGTCATTGACTTAGGGTATCTATTCAGTATTTTCTAAGCCATTTACACTCTGTATAGCAAACGAAAGTAATGACAAACTATATTATATCCCTTACCGAGCTGTCAAAATACCATGAGAAACACGCCATATTGAAATATCCTCCAATAGGATAAGAGTATACGCACGACGGCACGACAAAACTAAGTCTTTCACGTGTGAGTGTCATGTTACGGGCTGATGGAAGGAAGAGGTATCTGCCTACCCCTCCGAGAAAGAGACATCACGCAAGCTTGTGTTTTCGTTTATGTACGATTTTTATTTTGATTTGCAATACCAAATCATAAAATTGGCAAAAACCGCCCCTACATAAGTTATACTAGAGTAATTTCAGATGTTTTATTTCCTACATAGTGTAAGATATTTTTTTTAAAACATTCAACATCCCTATTGTATCCTAGCCGCTACGTATACTATAATAACATCCATAGAAAATTACCTACCTCGCCTAAAGGGTGGGTATTGACTTCGTACAGTCCGTTACACACATCACGACATTTATTGATACTGAACGCGTGATTTGGCGGCGCTGCGTTGGGCGCACTCGTCACTCGACGTGTATTTTTCTACGCAACGGATCCACGTCGCGGGACTACGCGTCGTGATCACGCCTGACGCAGCTTACGGCCTTATTGTACCTACGTGACAACGTCTTATAATTCGATGGAGCCGGCTGCACGCACGAAAAAACGACGCAATGCGGCGTTACCGCGCGGCTGAGGCGTTCCATTTAAGGCTTGAAGTGCGAGCGAGAGCGCGGAATGAGCGACAAAGAGGCACAATCGTTGTCACGTTCAACTACCGACATTAAACCGACTACACAGACAACCGCTTTTGTATAATATGTATTTCAAATTTGGAAGCGCCACATGACTGCGTTACGTTTTGGATTATTTCTGTCCTCTGACGTGGCATTGCTCTGTGTTGAGTCCTTGATTACTTACATACGTTTGCGTGGTACGGAATGCATCATGCGTTAATTAAAGTAAGAGGTAGGCTTTAGTGTAAACATTTCCTTATTATTTCTGATTCAGTTTTATTGTAATCAACATTTTTTTTTATATATTTTCCGAGTAAAAATTGAGCGGCGTTTATGAGTCTTCACTACTTATTATAAAACAAAGTCGCTTTCTCTGTCCCTATGTCCCCGTCTATGTCCCTTTGTATGCTTAAATCTTTAAAACTACGCAACGGATTTTGATGCGGTTTTTTTTAGTAGAAAGAGGGATTCAAGAGGAAGGTTTATATGTATAATACATACATAATATACTTAAGGATAACCCACAATAACCATTTTCCCGTGCAGAGCCGGGGCGGGTCGCTAGTCTAGAATATAAATTGAAATTTAGCTCTAATTTTCAAATTTTGAAGCTAGTCGTGAAACAAGTTTTTGGATTCAACAGCGAATCTAAATAGAGTATAGACTCCTTATGCTTTAAATCAAAAATGTCGCTGAAAAAAATCCATGTTGGGTTTCAATTGAAAGGGCATCACGAATAGATTATAAACGTCTCAGCACATAATGTCCTTTTCTCAAAAAATTATTTTCTAGGAAAGTCGTTTTCTCAAAATGTCACATGCCAAATGGTGTCTAATTGGTATTTCGCAATAGTGAAAAAGCGTAGGTCAAAGAAAAAATAAAGAAACCGAATTACGTACCTATTGATGAACTTAAAATAATAATTACAAAATTCAAACAATATTTAACATATAAACGTATCTAAAAAACGCATAAAATTAATGTCTCATTTCAAACAAAAATATAATAAATGATGTAGTTGAACAATTTTTATAACAAGCCGGATGCAGCGACTGGCCACAAAATTATATCTTCCTTTATCCTTCCTAACTGTAACGGACTAATTCGGACATATCCAAAAATAAGCGGGTATTTGTTTTTAGTGACGTGAATAAACTGTGTATCCTGCCTTATTCAAATTTCAGGGTTCAGTGACGTAAATTTAATTGTATGTAAGTCATGGTCCAAGAAAACAAGGTCTAACACTCCGGCCACGTGACTGACACCAGCCTACGTCATTTCTATGTCATTCACGATAAGGGTGAACAGCGCAAAATGACGTAGGCTTGTGTCAGTCCGTGATCGGAGTGTTATCTTGGCCCATGACATGACGAAGGTAGAGAGCAAAAACGTTTCATAGCTGAAAAAAGGAAAAATTCAAATAATTATGTTTATTTTGTTAGTAACTGTTCTATGTCATACATAACATAAATAATTTTTTTTTAATCGTGAATTACCATATAAATAACATATTTTTATGATTAAAACTTAATAGCAAGAAATACGAGACTTTGAGACGATTTACATACCTATCTTAATTTATGTGGCAAATTCGCTGAATTCAATCAAATCCTTTAAACGATGTGTTTTATTTTTTTGAAAATAAAAACTCGCCGAAGAAACTTCACAGGCGTTGAAAATCATCTTTATCTACGAATTTTCAAGCTACATAAGAAAAAGAGAAAAAAAACACTGGTTTGATTATTTGCAAACATTTCCTTTGATTGTTTTTGAAAAATCAAAGGACACTGTTTCGACTTTTTAAAACCTTTCAGTCACGAAATTGGCACCTACTCATATTTATATATTTAGCGGGAAATTCTAATACACTAATATAAATAAGTTTACCATTGCACAGTAATGCACAGTTTAAGCAGAACCCTCTGAAATAACGCTACGTAAGATACATAAATATTTCTCGTTCATTTATCCTTCGTGTTACTTGTAGCAGGACATCAAAGTAATTTTTTTTTATCCCCACTTTGTCACTTGGTCCAAAAAACATCTTGAACACATTTGATATTTCCTTGGTCGGGTTATGATTTTGTTTTGGAAGTTATTTTTAATTAGCAAGTTCCTTTTAAACGTACATCCTCCTTTAAAAAAAGAGAGTGTTGAATAATTACTTATTAATTGCACAACAACCTAATAGTACATGCCGACTTATTCTTTTGTTTGTAGATAGTTGAAGATTAATTCAGCAATACAGTGCAAATTAATTGATTGACAAATTATAATTATAATAATGTATTCAATATTCATCATCACTATTCACATAACTAGCTGATACGACAGCCAGCCTTTGTTTGAGCAAAACTTAATAACTTCATTAAAATTTTACGTCGAAAAGTGATTTTAAAAATCTTACTTCGAATCAAAAACCTTTTGACTTTGCCTAGCGGTACGCGTGGCTACGCTATAAAAAAATAGTCTGACTTCTGAACTGATGTGCGTACATACATTTATACGAAATTTTAATGGGTTAAATTAAACCACTTGATGTGTGGATAGGTGGCAGTACATTATAGCATAGTAGGTTGACCATAGAATTAAATAACCTTTATAATCAGCTTCGTGCTTATAACGAAAACAAGGTGCAGGATATTTACAAAACAATGGCCGCATGTTTGTTTTCATGTAAAACAAAAGCACGCACCAAAACCATAAGAAAATGTAAACATAACAAAACTGGCCCCTTCTAGAAAAGTTTATGTTGCAAATATTAAATGGATTACTACGAGTATTTGTCTCGGTTGTGATAAAATATCTGGCTATTATGATGTTAAATAAACATAAATAAAAAAACATAAATCTGGCATTGGTTTCATAATATGGTATTCATGACGGCCCCGTAGCCTAGCTGGTAGTTCGTCTTCCTCCAAAGCACAGGGTCGCGGGTTCGAATACCGCCTTGGGCAAACATTCGTGTGATGAGCACTTGTGTTTGCCTTGTGTCTGGATGTTGTATATTTATATATGTATGTATGTATAAGTACCAGCCCGACGGCGTGGGCCAACCCGGCAAATTATAGTGATACAAATATTTGTGTAAATTAACAACTGTATGTGCCTACAACAAATTACCTATAATTACGCAATAAATGATTTATGATTAAGATTATATCAGCCAGTTCTCTGAAGCTCTGCCTAGCTCTCTGGCCGTGTGTGACATGCCCCCACATATTTATTTAATTTATTTATATTGGACAGAATGTATGGGGAGTTTGAAAAGTCTCTACAGTACTCGTAACTCTGTAAAAAAGGGTCTAGAATACCTGCCTTAGTGTAAAACCCGACCTGAAAAATAAAAACCCTTGCCTTATTGCGGAATTTTAATGTAAATATCTATGTGATGGAAATTGTTGCCATAAACATAAAAATAAACATGTGGGGCAAAGCAGGTTTTTGATTTCTCTGGTCAGGCCATGGTCCAAGAAAACAAGGTCTAACCGTTAGACCACGTGGCTGACACAAGCCTACGTCATTTTGCACTGTTCATCCTTGTCTATTACACGCATTCGACAAGGATGAATAGGCTAAATGACGTAGAAATGACGTGGGCTCGTGTCAGTCACATGGTCTAATGGTTAGACCTTGTTTTCTTAGACCATGGATTGGGGTCAGGCCTTAGAATAACGAATTTTGAATTTACCACCTACTTAAAAGAGGATCGCGGCTCCCCAACCTCTCTGGTTCAGGCTTTAGTTCCAAAACACGACACGTTCGCACAAAGGAATATAAAACACAATGATGTGAAACAAGTTCGAATTTTTTTTAATGTAAAGTCTGTAATTTAGACGATAAAATAATAAAGAATCACCCGGCCTGGATAAGCAAATCAATCAGTCACCGTGTGATTGATTCCCTTATTTATTACATGTTTACCAAATTTTAATGCATACCTACGTTTCTGAGGCTGAAAATAAAAATGTAGCACAGAATTTTGGCAAAAAGTCCCTTTTAACAAGGAGTTTTTTTTTGAGAAATATTTCTTTTTCATGGTGCTAATTTCGGGTAGGATCGAGATGAACTTTTAATAGAAAATACTGTAGGTTTTCTATAAATGCCATTCCATAAATTCCAAGTCAAAGCAATATTAAAAGGTATAGCCGTAGTCGCCTCTAGTGTTTTTTTTTTGGTAGCAGAACTTAACTTATTGCCAATATATTGTCGTCTTTTCCATTCCACTTCAAGGATTCCTTAAAAGAAATACTAGGGGAAATCGACCTTACAGTCAGGTGTAGTCAATCTACCCTACCTTACTGGACTAGACCCTAAATCATTCACCAACTATTTCACGAAAGCCTAAATGACCAATCGTTTTAATTTTATGGGTAGTAAATGCATGCCGCCGCCCACCGATCTCTGAAACCAAAATAAACCATCTTTATATTCGTACCCCAAACTGTCAGTTCCGAACCGGCCGTGTCGCGTGGCAGTCAAGGGCGTAAGCTTGTGCCTGATACCCGCTAGGAAATTAAAAAAATATCGTTCTTTTGTGAGTTTGGCGCCAAATTAAGTGTCAACGTGAAAGTTCGAGTAAAAACGCTTGGTACTGCTGGTGGATTGGAATATTCCTCACTCACCTTGTTTGTTGTTTAATCATTAAAATACTGTCGGAGTTCATGTTCTAGTAATTTTTAAATGCTAGCATGTGCCACATGTCTGTCAAAAAGCTATTAAACAAATGAAATAGAAAATCACTTAGAGAGTTGGCGGAAAAAAAACTTAATTATAGCTTTATTTTATTTTTTACAATATTACAGTGACAGGCTACAATTCAACAAATTTTATAACAATATAAAATTATATTATAGTACATAGTACAATCCAAATTTACCACCACCAAAAATGAAATGGTAAAATGTTATGGTAATGTTTGTCTTTTTAAAAATCTCTGTCTTTTATAATATTAACCTAAACTGTAATAGAGCCGAATAGTCTATACCTAATGAACTTAGCATCATGGAGTCAAAGTGGCACAAGATAACACTGTGACAAGACATACCAGAACAGAGAAAAAAAACATTTTAAAAAATTTTAACAGCCAAATTGCCCACCTAAATATTATATCCAAACAATATTTCCTTTACCCTTCAAAGAGTACATCGCATCAATCGCATGCCTGAGAAGTAATCGTTCATAAAACGGCGCTCCCACACCTGACGTTCTTGACTCGGAACGCACAAACACATAAACGTGTTAATGCGTCAATACACGACGCAGTAAACTGTTAACACTGTAACTGCTGCCCGCTACGCCGTAGCAAACGTAGGATGATATAAGCTACCGCTCATTGTGTTATACTTGTCATAAAAATGTCTTTTAACTTGTTTAAACCAGTGATGTAAAACGTCTAAAATACTTTGAACTTTACTTTTAAGTTGTCAAATAACTATGACATGCAAGTAAGTGTGCAAATGATTACAAATTTGTTTGCGTTTATTGTACTTCTTTTATAATATATTGTGGTCGTAGAGCGGTCGCAAAAACAACTTTGCAGTACAAAGGTATTTTTGCCGCTACGATTGTCTAATTTGCTGTCGCACTGTTCGGAATAGGTGCACTCTTGGCTCCAAATAATCCTAGTAATCGATTGCACTCTTACTTGAAACAGTGATTAGGTACTCGTATTGACTTAGAATGTGACAACTCAACTCTGCTTATGGGCGTTGTACGTTCGTGGCGATTAAAGGCAACGGATGTGTTAATTGTCAAGTAAGTAGATACATAAAATTCTAAAACAAAATCTCTTAATACTACGCTTCACTTCATGGTTCATTTTCATGGTATGCTCGTACTATTAAATCCATTATAGCTACATGCTTTCAACGATGATGTCGTCTTTATCCTAAACATAGCTTGGGCAAATTCAAATTTAAAAAAGCACAAATTTCAGCTGAAAAAGAAGATCTTAACTTTCATTTATTTTGTTAATAAACCAAACCCTTTATTTCATTAAGATCCCAAAATCTTATAATTACACAAGTCACTTGTATAGTCAATGAATAAAGTATGCCCTGGACTCTTACCCTGTGGTACTAAGGAATGCAAGGTCCGAGTTTAACATGTAAACATTTCATAGTCGCGGTTGTAAACACGACGCCAATTTACCGCCACGTCGCGTTACTTTACGGACCATTTCCCGGTGGAAAATTAGGAAAGCAGTTTAGACGTTTTTCCACATAAAAACTCAATATTTAACCGACTTCAATAAAAGAGGAGGTTGAAGTAGATTCATGAGATATTAACAAATCTGTGAACCGACTAGAGAAATCCTTGTCAATTAAAGTATTCACTATTAACACAATAATAGCGTAGCACTATCATCATTCGAATTCGTTTTTACCCAATTATTACAAAGGTCATTCGTGTCGTCAATTAATATAATGTGCCCTAGAACTTGTCCCTGTAGTACTCCGGAATGCAAGGTCCGGTCTTAACATGTAAACATTTAATCGCCGTAGTAGTATTCGGTTGTAAACGCGAAGCCAATTTAACGCCACGTCGCGTTACTTCATGGGCCATTTCCCTGTGGAAAATTAGGAAAACCGCTTGGACACGGTGTAACGTAAAAGCATTGTTTTGTTGAGCTTTGTTTTGGGTAAAGCTTGCGAGAATTCAAATGTTGACTTCTGTAGAACTAATCGTAAATTCTTATTGTCTTTTAGATTTATTGGCACCTAATGCCAAACCAAGAAATAATTCGTATGTCTATTTTTATTCTTACTTATTTAGGAAATTATTCGTTACTTTTTTGCTTAAAATTAATTTTAAGTCATGAAGTCCAAGTAATCAAATTTATAAACACTTTGTAAGATTGATATAAAATTATTGTTTATCAACTTCTCTTTTACATATACTTATCTTTTTTATTTTGTCTATATGTTACGCTTAAATTTCTTCAGAAAAACATCACACACAGGGACATAGGCTACTTTTAAGCGGAAGAAATATCTCATTCCCTCGGGAAGAAAGAGCGTAAGCTAGTATAGTTGTAAACAATAGGCGACTATTTCCGCTTCGTTGACTAATGTTACAAATTGCAGCTGTCAACGGAATATGCGCGTAGGCGAATTTACGTGCTATTTTCGAATTAACTTCAGGACAGTGTAGACATCGCGTCAGACATGTGCGATATATTTGCTTAGGGGTTGCCATACAACACAATTCGTATTCTTTAATGACACCAAAAGAAAATACACAAAAAAAGAAAGTACAGAAGCCAGCACATGTGGTTGGACATTCGCACTACGAAATTCACCCCTACCGCTACGGAATACGGGCGCTCTCAAAGCCAACATGTCCAGCAGCATGTGCTGGCTTCTGCACATATACAAAGTCAAGGTCTTTTTGCTATGGTAACACTCTCTACCTATGATACAATAACTCTTACAGATTTCGTTGTTCCTGATCTAAAAATCATTTTGCTTTTATTTAGGCGTGAAAGCGAAACAGACTAACAAACAGATTTAAGTATGAAATATGATTTGTTTAAACAAAAAGAAAGTAAATTATCCGTTAGTATTACAAATGACCACTGCGAGTTTTAAACCAGATCAGTTTTAGTCTAAAGAGCTTCCTCTGATCTAAAGTTTAGATTCTAAACCAATGGCTTTGATAAGCTCATAGTTTAAGTCCGGGCGTTCTAGGTGGTGACAGAGTTACTTTCGCATTTATAATATTTATATTAGTAAGGATAACGCTCATATATATTTTTGCTAGTAAGAGTACCTGTACTTTTATATATTCTGTGGTCGTAGCTAAGAAATATGGCTGGACATTACATTTGGCCTTGAGAGTCTCTTTATGCCGTAGCAATAAAAGCTAATTTCTTGATGCGAACATCCAGCTGTATGTATGTAATTGTCTACTGTACTTTTAAATTTATTTAAGAAACGTGGCCAAAAATTGCCATAATGAAAAACGAACAGCATATTTTAACAAATAGATGTCCAGTCATACTTATAGAGAGTATGAAAGAAACTCTTCTTTCCACCACGCATGAAATATGAAACATTAAAATGGTAACATGTCTTGCCTTTTTAAACTGTTTTTGGTGTCAGCCCTATGATACTGAAAATTTCAGCAGCAGTATGACGCGCGTAAGACCCACCTACAAAGCGGACATTGTTTTTGCAACAGTCAACGACAAAACCGGCCGCTTTCCGATAAATAACATGCGGTACTGTTACATTCATTTAGCTGTTTACAAACATATAATATGTACAACACTAGTTACTATAGATAGATCATAGACTAAAAACTATAGTTTAGGAAATGATTGGCACTTGTCTCTACTCCTTTCTCGATGTCGGAATGCCTATTCCTGCACAACCTTCCTTTCTCTAAGAAGGCCCCACACAATATGTGATAGATACCTCCGTTTATATGAATGGAAGCCTTTGATTTATTGAATTGGCAGTCTTCTGACTATCTTATTCCATGGAAATAATAATTAAACAAAGTTCAAAGTGTAAAATTAAAGCTGTATACCTAACTGTATAGGAAGATAGAGCTAACAAGACGAGATCTTACAATCCACAACACGATAACCCGCTCGGGGAATTTAAGCAATTTTAATTTACACAATTGGATTAGGTTTGAAGAATCCTATTTCCCTTTTAGACTCTAGGTCACTTACATGAAAAGAACTAAAAAAAAACATTTCACAGTACTTCTCGTATTTCTTGCAGAAAGTAACTATGCTTGACGTTTGTTGGGACCTCCTCCGCTTTTTTATCCTTTCGAAGCATCAAGCAAGACCCTTGAGATTGAGCAAAATTTGGCTCAATCTTTTACTCTCTGAACGCCTCACATACATTGTGAAATTGCCTTCAGAAGATGATTCCACCCTGGAATATGAACGAAACTTTTACTGCAAGGGTGTTACAATACAAGATCCATTCTGAAATCGCGTAAAACAAAGCTGTGCTAAACATTTTGGTCCAGTTGATATTAATTTATTGTCAATACCGTTACCAGGAGCTTTAAAACGGTAAAATTTTAGATCATTAGACGCTTTCAAAGCCCGTTGTATATGTACACCGAAATAGAGCGTAGTTTAAGACAGATTTACACTTTCATAACCAGACTGGCCGTTGAGAACGCAAAGGTTTGTTTGCATACTCGCTACAAAATGATGATAAATTGATGTTTCGTTTACGAAGTCCGACTAACATTGAATTTTTTAATACATCACATTGACCTCATTTTTTGCTGGGTTGGCAGTTACAGCTGACCATTAGATTGGATTTCATAATTCATCGCTCGTCTTGATAATATTCGTTTAGTATAAGGGTTGTAATATTAATGAAGCCTGATCAATTTGACAACAAGTCAAGGAAGTAATAACTAGGTACTTATATCAATTTCCTTCAGTGCATGTCAACTTAAACTTTTCAGCTTGGTCCCTTTTACTCGGGAACCGGACATATTTATAACACTTTATATTACTTTTGTAAAGCGGATTTACTTTTTAGTTACTTCTTTTAATATGTGTAGCTTTTTTCGTATTACTTTACACAATAGCCAATAACCATATGAGTTACTTAATTTTTAGTATTTCTGGCATCCGTTTTAGGAAAACATGGGACGCCGGCTTCAAAGCTTTTACAAACAGGTCAACCTTTATTGGTCATTGCTTATATTACTCAAAGACCAGTAGAAGTTGGTACTTTGTCTTCCGATCACTCATATTTCCCGTGACAGTGTGCCATAAGACTGAACTTTGGAATTTGTTATCTCAACAAACACATTTTTACCTTGAATGCACACGCACTGAAACTATTGATGACTTTCACCCGTATATCAAAGGCGATTTAAATCGAGGTTATTTCTCGGTTCACCTGAATGTGCAGACGGTTAATGTTGATTTTCGTCTGGATTTCCTGGCCATGGAAAATGCAATTCGTTGACAAGCCAGGGTCTCAGACGATTTATCTTACGGTAAAAATAATTAGGTAGTGAATCAATATTTACCAACATTATGTTGTATAGCTCGTAAGGTTGATGATCAATTCGAAGTCATAAACCATGGTGTCCTATTATATATTCTGTGGTAGAGTTAAGAAGTCTCTTTTATTTTTGCCAGGGGCAATGCTTTTAAATATTCAATTTTGGACGTACAGTAGCCAGCACATGCGGCTGAACATGTTGACCTTCAGAAAGCTCGTATTCCGTAGCAGTAGCGGTGAATTTCGTAGTGCGAATATCCAACCGCATGTGCTGGCACTGTATCATTTCATTATTGGATCTAAACTATAATACTACTAGAATAGAATAGCTTGTCAGTCCACTGCTGGACTGAGTCTTTTCCTCTTTTAGTCTGATGGATGATGTTGTAATAGACAATGTTAGGTACCAATTCGTCAAGTCATATCATATCGTTACAATACAATACAGATATGCTTTATTGACACAAAGAATATCAATACAGAAAAAACAATAGATAAATATGCAGTGCAAGAAGGCAACGGCGACCTTATTGCTATGGTAGCAATCTCTCCCAGGAAACGTTAGGGTGTGGAAAAGAAAAGAGAAATACTGTGCGGGTTGGTGGCAAATAATAAACTACATACATTCAAAATTCTTTTTCCTTAGAGTATAAATAGAAAAATTTCTGGGATCTTTTTCATTTATTTATTATAGGCACATTTTTATTGTAATGGCGTTATATAAGAAGCTAAAAAGTTTTGTGTCAATAAAACTACATACAAATAGAGTGTACTTAAAATACCTACATATCTTTAGATCCTCGAACACTTGTGCTCACTAATAGTTCAGTAGGCAAAAAATAGTTTATTTAACTACCTAATATATTCAGAAGTTAGTCGTTTATGACCTATCTGGCGTGTGCAGATTTCCTCTCAATGTTTTTCTTCACATATTTTTAAAATGTGCAGCGTTTCCAGGCTGTCTACCAACGGCGGACGAACAAGTTATGATTGCGATATAAGATAACATTCCACAATTTTATTACGCAAAGACATTGACATCTGACTCATACTCTCAAACTGAATCAAAATAGAATAGGACAGTTCATCCACGCTCCCACTGAACTCTGTTTCAAACGAACGTAAAAACGATTACAAACATATAATATGCGCTTTTTTTACACTCCTTTCCATCGCAGCGCTATGATAGAAGCCGTCTGATAATTATTTGTCTAGGTAAAGCCTGACCAGAGGAATAAAAAACCTGCTCTGGGGGCGCCACATGAATATTTTTGTATTTATGGCAACAATATCCCTTATAAAATTAGTTCCCTTGAAATTCCGCAATATGGCGAGGTTTTTTATTTCTCTGGTCGGGCTTTAAACAACTGTTTTTCGACTCATAGTTGTGTGAGCAAGCTGTTAATCCTATGCCTATCTCGTCGCTTCAACAACTATTTTACTAGACTGCGAATTTAGGCAAATAATTATGTGACCTAACTGCGGCCGTCTCATAGTTATTATTATTTTGTTAATATGCTACGTTAGTAAAATTATACTTTTCATTCTACACTCTGCCAACTGATCAGTTTGTGTGTAAAGTAATTTTTTTTTGCGATTTCGGAAAACTTCCAGAACAAAAGTTGTGCAGTTGGGCTGAATGGTCAGCTTGCTTTTCATCTATCGGTATAGTCGGCATACAATTGTTTAGACGAATAATTATCAAACGGCTGCGACATAAACATTATTGTCGACTACAGGTGCAAAATCAAACTTTGCTATACAATGATTAACGATGATTGGTTTTGGATTAATTGGTTGCAGTTTTTAATATTTTATTGGATTTTGAACGGCAAATAAAGTTGGTGATAATTTCTACGTTCATTTGAAACAGTCTGTAGTCATTGGAACAGTTTATTTATTTAACCAGCAATCGTAAAATTCTACACAAATACCCTTTCTCTTTAGTGTGAAATGAAAATTTGAGGATAGTTACGTCCCGTCGACAAAGAGATCAAAGAAATATTTTACTGTGGAGTCTTGTGGTTTATATTCTTAAAAATTTGGGACGTGTTGCCAACTGATAATTTTGGTTCATGTTGTAATAAAAAGTAAGCTGTAAAAAAAGGAAAACCAAAAGTACGTTCATAATAATGAGAAATGAATTTCCGACTTGCGTTGTTTTGTCTTTGTAATAATATACTATACAAAAAACATGGATAAAGGACCACGATAAGGACAAATTAAAATGATAAGTTATTTTTATAAAAAAAAAATGTAACTCAATCAAAAACACAGCTTTACCAATCGTTATTACCGCAACTAAAATACAACTTTCAAATACAGTAACTATCCAATAAAAGTGAAAAATTAATATTAAAATAGTGT
The DNA here is from genome assembly GCA_948473455.1 of Teleiodes luculella. Lineage (NCBI taxonomy): Eukaryota > Metazoa > Arthropoda > Insecta > Lepidoptera > Gelechiidae > Teleiodes > Teleiodes luculella. Next base: position 3,986,318 of record OX419607.1, read on the forward strand.
AAAATTTAACTAGTGGTGAATATAAATGTGCGCGTGAGTGCTGAAATATGTCTATGTGGTTGACACTGGTGAAGACTTCCAACTGGGACCTGCGCTGCTCACCCAAACCGATCCTTGTAAGTAAGGTCGGTGACCGACCTGAAAAACCTAAGATAGTTTTGTTTTTTCACGCCAAACCATTCAGCCCAACTACACAACTTTTGTTCTGGAAGTTTACCGAAATCGCAAAAAATATTACTTGTCACACAAACTGATGAGTTGGCGGAGTTTTGAATGGAAAGTAAAATTTGACTAACACGTTGCATATTAACTAAATAATAATATTCTTCATTTATTCTCATCCCAAAGCTACACGTAGGTACCTATAACAAATATTATATCTCTTTCTTATGTTAGAGAACATAAGAGATATAATACTCTTATGTTAAGGTTTATATCATTTGTAGTGAGAATCGTCGCCCTAGCACGAGTGATATACTGTTATCCTATTGGATGATATTTCAATACGGTGGGTTTCTCATAATATTTTGACAGCTCGGTAAGGGATATATACTCGTAGTTTGTCGTAGTGGTCACGACTCACGCTACAGCTCTGCTGGTGTCTGTGGTACGTTGCCCTAACAGATCAATAGGCTCTCCAGACAAAACATTGCTTTTTTGAATCGTTGCGAAAATGAAAAACATTCAGCTTGGGCTGCGACTCGAACCCGCAGACGGAGACTCGGTAGCACAATTGGTAGTGCGCCTGTATAACCCATGTAGGTAGAAATTTGCTTCACTTGGCCCGCGTAGCCAAGGAGATGCGGGTCAAGAAGACCCCCAACGAAAAAAAGGGGTCTTATAAGTTTTTTTTTTTTGTTATGGCACTAGAGCTTTGTGCTAGTGTCAAGTATTTACAAATTTACAAAAGTTTGAGAAACTAAACGCATAAATACTATCGGAATAATTTTGGAAGAACAGGACAGGGTATATAATAGGGTCTTCAGAAGCGCGGCTTTCCAACCTCTCTGGTTTGACGTGTTTGTCTGTCTGTCTGTGGCATCGTAGCTCCTAAACGGATGCGCCGATTTTGATCTAGTTTTTTTGCTTGCAAGGCGTCATAATCGAGAGTGTTCTTAACTATGATCCAAGAAAATATCTTCAGCCATTTGAAGATTATCAGCTCTTTTCAAGTTGTTGAAAGGATCAAGAACATGTAAAAACTTTTAAAACTGTGACTTTGCAAATAAATTAATTAAGAATTAAGTAACGGTTTTGTGGCGGGGTTTTTTAGTTTTTTAATTTAATGTTAGTCATTTTTCGCCGATTTAAAATAAGTAGCAAAATAAAAAGGAAAGAAAGAAGAAGAAAGAAAGAAAACGATTTATTTACCACACATTGCAACACATAAAACATGAAGGACTAAAATACAGGCAAACATAGGTGTGATAAGAAGGTTGCTGGACTCAGCATTTGTCGTGAGTATTCCAGTTCGAATATTCGCGACACTTATTTGACACAAACGGTATCTGTTAATAAGTATAACATTGCATCTGTATAAAGTAGTGTGTATTATGTGACATGTGTTGTTTTCAGTTGCAAGTACGCAACTCCCGCACCGAGTCTACTGAAGATGACAAACGCAGCGACGACAGCCGCCCGCTTAGCCACGCCTCCGACTTCAGCCGGGACAATATCCGTGAGTATATGTAATCGACCGTTACGTCGTCGATACGAACCGACGGCCGTTGGGGCAGAAATGTTCTTGAATGGCGGCCGCGCGCCGGAAGACGTAGTGTGGGTAGGCCTCCCACGAGGTGGACCGACGATCTGGTGAGGGTCTTGGTTTGCCGCTGGATGCGGGCCAAGCAGGACCGATCATTGTGGAGATCACAGGGGGAGACCTTTGTCCAGCAGTGGACGTCTTTCGGCTGAGATGATGATGATGATGATGATGTTATAGAATGTTATAAACGTGAAAGTTTGTGAGCATGGATGTATGTTTGTTTACGCTTTCACGCAAAAACTACTGAATGGATTTCAATGAGACTTTACAGTAATATAGCTTAGCTTATACATCAGACAATAACACATAGGCTACTAAACTTTTTACCGCGGGAAAATACTTCTTTCACACGGGAAAACCTTTTAACGCGGGCGGTACCGCGGAGCGGAAAGCTGGTACCTACTCATATAAAAACTCAGTATAGTTATAGGACAGTAAAATATTATATTTAACTGACGGACTAATTCGTTTTTTTAGGACACTTACTTATGGTTAACCCCCGACGAAAAAGACGGGTGTTATAAGTTTGACGTGTGTGTCTGTCTGTCTGTCTGTGGCATCGTAGCTCTTAAACGGATGCGCCGATTTTGATCTAGTTTTTTTTTGTTGCAAGGTGTCACAATCGAGAGTGAATCGAGAATCGATATCTTCAGCCATTTGTAGATTATCAGCTCTTTTCTAGTTGTTGAAAGCATCAAGTAACGGTTTTGTGGCGGGGGTTATTAAATTTTTAAATTTAGTGTTATGTTTGTTGTTGCAGTGTCTCTCAGCTCGGCCCCGCGCCGCAGCCGCCGCGGCGTGGCTCCGTACAGCGAGCAGCAGCGGCCGCTCACGCGCTACCTGCCCGTCGATAGGGACGACTTCGATCTGCGCAGGCACGTCGAGTCCGCCGGTAACACACATAAACAATAATAATTAAAATAAATAAAATACATTTTTATTTATCAATCAGATTGACCTTTTTTAACACGCTTTTATAAGCTTCACTTGTAACTATATTATGTAAGAAAATCTTGGAATCTTAATTTGACCCACTTCCCGGTCTTCGATTAGGATGAAATTTTGCACACGCTCTGAGTTCTGATGATAATACATGACTAGCTAAGAAACGTCATTACAAATCCAATATGGCGGCCAGGGCTTGAAACCGGTATTTTGAAGACCGCTAAAAACCGGTATTTAACCTGATATTTGCATTCCGCTCTTTGAATTCCGCTCGGAGCGAAATGTCGTTGCGAACTGATCAAAAACCGAAATAAAACCAGGTTAATTCCACACGCATTGCGAGCGTAGAGTAAGCGAGACGGACGCGCCGCTCGCACATGTTGTCTCATTCAACTCGACCTTCAGTTGCATTGCATTAAAATTCGATTCAAATTCAATCAGATTTTTCGTCTTGGAATTTTAATATTATACTGTAAATCGAACACTTGAGTAATTATTTTGTTTTGTTTTAAGGGAAATGATTATTTTAAGGGTAGGTAGTATTTATTAAACCAATGACTGTAAATTAAAGAATTAAGTGACAAAAATAATTAATTTACGTTATAGTATTACTAACTGAGCGACATACAAAAAAATAAATTAAATTATTTAAGGCTCGGTTAGGTAATTAAATGAAAATGTATTCCGAAAAAGTAAAGCAATACGCATTTACTTAAATCAATTGTACGAAAAACCGGACTGATCGAGTTAAAAATTGGTACACATGTAAAAATCCGTGTCCCAAAGACGTGTGACATATTAATTGGAGATTTTAAAGATTTTATTCAAAACCAAATTTGTCAAATTAGGTTGAAAAAATATATATTTGCAAGGTAGTATACTGTGTGACATATCAAATGAAAAGGCTTGTAACGCTCTTGATATACCTATTTTTTTTACAATTTCACGTTAAAAATTCGAAGTTACTTAAAAATACAGACGAAAAATTATCATGCCTATTTCCTCCGACCGATCGAGTTGAAATTTGATGCACGTATGTAAATCTGTGACTAAGACAGACGACATTAAATAATTAATTTGATCACTAGCGCCAAATCCAGAAAAAAAACATGGATGCCAATTTTGGGTGAAAAATTATTATTACAGTCATTTCGTGGGTTCCTTAAAAATTTAGCTAGAAAATTGGAATGAAATATATATTTATAACTAAACAAAAAAAAAATTAAAACTAGGTAGCAAAAGACAGGAAAAAAGGGAACGTTTAAAACTTATAACTACGTAAAAAATAATAATGTTGTTGTGTTTCGGATAAAGTGATAGCTGCCAAAATAAATAATATACATATTTCTGCCACAAAATTCGTTATCAAATAATTATTTTTGCATATTTTAAGTTCAAAACAATTCTAGCGGTTAGGCACATTCATTAGTAATCCATTTTCATCGGCGTCCTCTAGTAAGATAATTAAAATGTTAGTATTTTACTCCTAAAATAGAGGTCCGTACTAGGGACTACTATTTGGTATTCTGTGTCCGTACTTAGTTATAGTGATTTTATTTTTTGAGTTAGTTCAGTAGATCATATCAAAATCGGCACTAAAGTCTACGCATAAAACTGCATATTTTAAGGTCCAATAGGCCTAGTATTTGCCAGGTTGATGTATATAAAATGTCCAAAAGTCAAAATAAATAATTTCGTTTCTCATTCATCAGTAAGTAACCCATTAAAATCCGCACGATCTTACAAGTTAATGAGTATTTTAGTATTTTATTATTAAAATAAGCGTCCACACTACGAGAAAATAAATTAATTTTTGAAGTACTTCAACAGATCATTCCTAAATTAGCACAAAACTCATTAACATATATTTCTGCCCCAAATTCGTTATCACATAATTATTTTTGCATATTTTAAGTTTAAAACGATTCTAGCGGTTAGGCACATTCATTAGTAATCCATTTTCATCGGCGTCCTCTTGTAAGATAATTAAAATTTTAGTATTTTATTCCTAAAATAGAGGTCCGTACTTAGAGAAAGTGATTTTATTTTTTGAGTTAGTTCAGTAGATCATATCAAAATCGGCACTAAAGTCTACGCATAAAACTGCATATTTTAAGATCCAATAGGCATAGTATTTATCATGTTGATATATATAAAATGTCCAAAAGTCAAAAGAAATAATTTCGTTTCTCATTCATCAGTAAGTAATCCATTAAAATCCGCGCGATCTTACAAGTTAATGAGTATTTTAGTGTTTTATTACTAAAATAAGCGTCCATACTACGAGAAAATAATTTGATTTTTGAGGTACTTCAACAGATCATGTCTAAATTAGCACAAAACTCATTAACACATATTTCTGCCACAAAATTCGTTATCACATAATTATTTTTGCATATTTTAGGTTTAAAACGATTCTAGCGGTTAGGCACATTCATTAGTAATCTATTTTCATCGGCGTCCTCTTGTAAGATAATTAAAATTTTAGTATTTTATTCCTAAAATAGAGGTCCGTACTTAGAGAAAGTGATTTTATTTTTTGAGTTGTTCAGTAGATCATATCAAAATCGGCATTAAAGGCTACGCATAAAACTGCATATTTTAAGATCCAATAGGCATAGTATTTGCCAGGTTGATGTGTATATGTCACCGTAAAATTGTGAATACCGTTATATTACAATTTAACTCGCGTGATTATAAACTGTCGAAAGATTGTGAACTAAACGTACTGATTACAATTGAACGCATTAATTTTCGGTAGATTGTAATCTATCGAAATGAAACTGTTAAATCACAATCTGTCGCGCGTTAAATTGTCAACTGTCCAAAGGCTGTTCCTGATTGGTCGGTCTTACAGCAGGCCGTTCTATGTCCATACAGTTGTAAATAAAACACAGGCGTCAGTTGAATAAAATTAATTATAGTGACATCAAGTATTTATCTATTATTCAGTAGATAATCAGTAATTTTGACATCATATTATATTATGGTATATTTTTTTACACTAACACTTTTATCATTCAAACTTCAATTCTTCGATTAATCATGGATTCATTTTACTTCCACAATAATTTCATAGAAATTATTATAAAGCAGTGAGTTATTTTCAACACGAAATTAATTGAAATTCACATAAACACAGATTGTTTACATTAGATAATAAACGAAAAAAGAAACAAATATGGCGGCGCAGAGCATATGACGATCAACCAATCAGCGCGCGAGATGCGTTCCATCCTATGCCATTTCACAATTTGACGGTTTAATTTCGATATTTTACAATCTATCGAAAAATAATCTGTTAAATTGTAATCAGTATGTTTGGTTCACAATTTTTCGATAGTTTACAATCTCGCGAGATAGATTGTAATCTAACGGTATTTATAATCTTACGGTGACATATATAAAATGTCCAAAAGTCAAAATAAATAATTTCGTTTCACATTCATCAGTAAGTAATCCATTAAATATCATCCGCGCGATCTTATAAGTTAATGAGTATTTTAGTTTTTTATTTCTAAAATAAGCGTCCAAACTACGAGACAATAATTTGATTTTTCGAAGTACTTGAATAAATAATTTCAACAGTATCTCATTATCCATCAGTCGCTAAAATATTTTTAATCGATCGTTTTACCTAACTATGGTAAGCAAAATTTGATCAACTGATAACTATGCCAAATAATACAATACAATACAATATAATACTACATGTAACAAAAATGAAAAAAAAAATACACCTCTGTAAAATTTGTTCAGTAGCCAGCACATGCGGCTGGATATATTGTCCTTGAGATCGCCCGTATTCCGTAGTGGCAGGGGTGAATTTAGTAGTGCAAACCAACAAGTCAGCAAGTCCAACTGCATGTGTTGGCTTCTGTACATATTCATGAGAAAAAGAAGAATCAATCCATCACTGCAATCTTTTGTTTTAATTTTACAAATAATCAAATTTTTACATTTACTTTACTTCTTGTCCTGATGACTGTTACATAAAAAAAACGTTTTGATATATTAAAGCATCATCATCATCATCTCAGCCGAAAGACGTCCATACTACACAATAATACTTACTTACTACACAATTTGAATTTCGTAATCATAACAATTAAATAAATATGTGGGACATCTCACACACGGCTTTCTGACCCCAAACTAGGCAGAGCCTGTACTATGGGTGTCAGATAGCTGATATACATACATAATCATATAAATATACAACATCCAGACCCAAGGCAAACACAAGTGCTCATCACACGAATGTTTGCCCTGGGCGGGATTCGAACCCGCGACCTTGTGCTTCGTAGGCAGACGTACTACTGTGGCGTAGTCACTTAATTATATTTTAAATTTTATTGTAATTTTAGTTTTACAAACAGACAGTTTTTATATATATGCGGGCTAACCCGCCCTTGACCGAAAGCACAGAATAGGTACCAAATAGTAGTCCCCAAGGCAATGTTGACGAGCGCGATCGAGCGCAGCCGAACGCTTCCGAGCCGCGCGATTGGACCTTGGCCACAGAAGAAAATAATGGCGCCGGCGTTCAAATTGTATTGTTTTGCAGCTAAAAATCTCTTTCGAAATTTGGATTATAAGTTTGTCAGCCTTGTTAACCCTTCTAATTCTTTTAAGAAACGATATTGTAAAGATTAAAACAGTGGACAGGATATAAACGGTGTCGGAGTTATCGGAATTATTTTTATCATCAATCTGCACTCACGCGCCATCTATCCGCCCGCTGTACTACCAACTAGACTACTAGGCCGACAAATAGAAAGGAAAGACTCGAAGAGAGAAGGAGACAAATGATATTGGGCGGCGAGCGAGCGATATTTTCAGCTCTTAACCGGTTAATTGAACAGAAACCGAAATCATTTCGCTCTTTGAGCAAAACCAGAAAAAATATGGGTTCCGGTAGAGCGAAACCGAAATGATAACGCTCTCTTGCGCAATGTATGGAGATGCAAAATAACTGGTTTTAAATTTTAACCAGGTTAACAAGCCCTGATGGCGGCTTCCCCAAAATGGTGGACTGGCTGTTTGAAATCCACCCTCGTGATATGGATATTAAATGAAAGGGTTTGCTGTCAGGAATACGAAAAAAATAGTCACGTGACTTAAATCCAATATGGCGGACGTCCAATATGGCAGACAGGAAGCGTGTTTTTTAGTTTTTTTTACTATTATATTTATTTTATTACTATTTATTTATGTAACTCAGGGAAAGTAGTTCAATTTTTTGGGTACTACCACTATGTTGCGGATATATATTCCACGGTGCGGTGTATGATATGATATGAATGTGGTGTGTTTGTTTGTGTGTGTGTCAGGTCACCAGATCGAGCTGTGCCCCTACGTGACGGTGTCCGCGTCGTCGTGTCGCGGCTACCTGCACAAACTGGGCGCCAAGTTCCACACCTGGTCCAAACGGTAAGCGTAACACAGACAATGGGCACGAATCTACATATTACCATAGTAGACTCAGAACAATAAGTTATCTTCATACCAACTGGCCGCATTTGTCAAGAATAAAGCCCCATAACTTCATAATTTTGGTAATGTCCAGAAACTGAGTTAAAATTTAAATAAAAATCTCTTATATACCTAATAAGTACCTAACAAAACTGCTTGCAAAATTTCAAGAGAATCGGTTGAGAAATGCGATGCGTCACGGGGAAACGTCGAAAGTAAAGTTAGTTTGTGATTGCTTCTAGTAATTTGACACGTATCTGCTAGACAAGATATAATACGAATACACTTTATTAGTGGTAATTAGAGAATAGTTTTCTTTAGTAAATATAATGCCAGTAACCGGATTTATATTAGATGTCTTACATCAAAAATCTACTCGTATTAAAAAGTTTTCATCACAACGGTTGTAAGCAATTTTTTGTTCAATATTGTATTTTATTATTTTGTTATTTGTTTTGCAGGTGGTTCGTTTTCGACAGAGAAACGAAAACGTTCGTCTACTACTGGGACAAGAGCGAGAAGAAACCGCGCGGCGGAGCTTACTTCCAGGTATACTACTACACATGTTTTGTCTCACGAACCAAGTCCGGTGAAGCTTGATTGGTTGTACCTTTTCGACACAAGCATAGGTCAATTAAAAAAAAAAGAGCCATACTTGTGTGTTTTGTGTTATTATTATTACTACTACATACGTATTACATATATAAAGACACGCTCTTTTCTCTCACGGGGTGAACAGAGTTTCACTAAGTGTGTGTTTTACGCATCTTATATAAGATACACCGATGTTAGTGTTTGTGTATGCATCTAGTTGTTTGCCTGTCGCCTATGCGGCAACTACACCCGAATCCCTTAGTCGCCACCCTTCAGGTAACAATGCCCGTACCCGCCGGCGGGGGCCCGGCCAAAATCAGAACTAATAATCAGAGACGGAGCCTCTCAGGCGTCGTCTCCTTCATGATGTTTTTCAATATCAACGCGCTAGGCCGTGGTCCGAGGCTCCCTCGAGCCGCCCCTAGTCGCGTTGGTATATGACTACTTTGAGGTAGGGCCTTCCGTTCCCCCGCAAGTCCGGTGAGGCTTGATTGGTCGTACCTTTTCGACAAAAGCATAGGGCAAATACAAAAAAAATTATCCCATAGTCTCCTTTTTTTAGTCCGCCACTGGTCTCCTACGACACCCGATGGGAACACATGACATGATCCTCCACAAAGCGAGTTCTGAGCTATGAGCTATATAATATTATATTATAATTACCTATTTCCCCCGACAGGTGATAGAAGAAGTATACCTAGATCACGGTAACACATCGAAATCCCCCAGCCCACAGACCACGTTCATAGTGAAGACTCGCCAGCGCAGATACTACCTCATGGCTCCTTCGGGGGAGGCCGCTAGGATCTGGATCGACGTCATATTCACCGGCGCACAGGGGTACACAGAGTACCTGGAGTGACAGAGACAGATATATGTTTCAAGCTTTCGTATTCCTCTGACAGGGAATTTTTTTCAAGCTGGTTTTGCGGCTAAATGTGAGGGTTAGCCTCCTGTGGAGGGTTCTGTAGATCTTTTGTTTTAAGGTTTTGTGAGGAGTTTTTTCAAAGATGTTTTTGAGATCTTCAAGGTGGTACAGTCTAAATCAAAGCATACCTATTTGTTAATCAAGATCCTTTGAGCGCCATCTGTCGAATTCAGTATGAAGTTGTTTAACGTTATCATGTTAAAATATTTAACGATTTTTCTTCGTTATTTTTTTAAGTTAAGAAATTTGGTTTACTTTCAACTAATAAAATTGTATGTACCTAAATAGAAATATTCAGTAAAAATGTCATTATTCTTTTTTTATTATTAATTTTAAATAAATGAGATATCAGTTTTACGACTGTCCCATTTAGGTATGCTTTTTGATGTTAGTACATTTAGGTTAATAATTAAACAAGCTCATTTGTTTTACCCAATTTTAAGGGTAATATTTACTGAGATTTATGCAAGAAACGTCACTTTACTTTGAAAGCCTATCATCATTTTTATTTTTAAAATAGAGTTGGAACGATGAGTGAGAAAAGTGAAGTAGTGATTTTTTTAAATAATATTTTATTAATAAAATAAAACCACGGTGATTGGTTAATGTGTGTTGCTAAAGTAACTTAACAGTATTTTTAGAGAATATTTTAATGTTTATAAATTAATTGTAATGCAGTCTTCACAGTTCGTTTAAATGTATTTCCTAAAAGCAATAAAACTGATTATAGTACATAAATAAAATTATTTTAACTACTAAAAAATCGTGAATACATAAAATTCATTTACAATTTTGTAATTTTTACAGACAATAAATATGAAATAATTATTCAATCACCATAATTTCTTACAAGATTACGGCAGCTATTTTTTATATTCAAATATTTTTACCTTCTTATTGGAACTACAATTATTTACCTATATTGGTGCCTTTAAAAAGACTGAAACATACAGACATCATTGATTTCATAGTTAAAAACAACAGCTATCTTAATATTTCCAAATTAAAGTCAATTATCTAAGTACTTCTTAAAATAAGGAAATTAAACATTTGCATTTTGCACGCTTTTTAAAAATATGTTACCATACTTATGTATTTTTAATGTGGCAACTTTACATTGCCTTTTTAAATCAATCGAATGTATTTAATCACTTGTAATTTTGTTTGTCAAAATTACAATAAAAAGTGATAAATTGTACAGTTAATTTTGACAAACAAATTATATTTATGTATTTTATATGCTTCTGTATAGAGTTAATTTTACTGTAGTAAAATGCCTACTATGTAACAAAATGCATGTTTACTTTAAGTTTGTAAGTACAAAGTATTTTTGGATATTCGAATACTTATACCAGTGCAGTGTAAAGATAATGGATTTGAAAAGACTAACCTTATGTTCGTCTTTAGTCGTAAGTTGAAGTACGGCTGATACCAATTTATTTTAGTTGCTAAGGTCACATTATCATTAACCAAGCAAATAATAAATGCATCTATGTAATTCAGTATGTCTTTTATTCACCCTTTTATTGTTGTTGGCTTGGCGTATGTAATTTATTATTATACAGGTTTACAAAAAAATGTAGAGCCACATAATTTAGAGTACAAGGACTTCCAAGGTAAATATGATCGTATCAAAATGATTATATCGACCGCTATGTAATGAAATGATATTCTGAGGATTATCGAAAGAAAACATAACTAGTTTTTTTTTTTTCGAATCAAAATAGAAACACCACAGGCTGTACAGCTCAGTTTTTTGCCTTTTACTTAAGATTAATAAAAAATAAAAACCACAACTGTCAATAACGCCTACGTGTAAGTGTAACCATTTGTAGCAGATTTCTGCTAATTTAGAAAATTGACATTATAACCAGAGAAATAAAAAAACCTGTTCTCGGGGCACCATCAAACAGACTAATATAATAGTGAAGAATTGTATGAATTTATATATTAATGCAAATTATTGCAAATGAATAATTTTTTTAATCTCCGGAAAAGAATATATTGCTAATAAATTTTAATCCATAAATAATCATCTTAACATAAATAACTTGCATTTCATTAGTTAGAATATCAAAGTTGGCAGATTTTTATAGTTTCGGGAAGATTTGCAGATTTTGAGCTGGCCACTCTGATCTGAACGTCAATTTGGTTGATGAGTGAGCTGCAGTAGGTAGTAGATTACAATTATAATTTTCTGTTTTTTAACTTTATAAACATTTATACTTGTTATGGTGCTGTCTTAAATTAAAAGTATTTGTTCGCTGCTTACATAACAAGCTTTAAAATATCTTTAATTATAGAAGAAACAATACATTATCAAAATAATGGACGTCGTGAAGAAGCTTCAGCATTTCATTAGTTATTGGTACACAAGGTACCTGCTAGCAACAGAATTATATATGGTGGAGCCTTGGGAGAAAACAGTAATACGTATCCTTTTCAAAAACACTTAGAAACAAATTACATAATTTTCCAATACACCAGAATAACCTAAAATTGTGATAAATTCTAGATAAGAGTTTATGAATTTATGATTCATTTCATTCAGATAATTGTATTGCTAAAGATGCAAATTGACCGTAATTTTACTTGCTAAATGTACTTTGACCTATACTACGAGGAGTGTACTGCCATTGTACAGATTTTGAGGTAAATTTTATAAGGAAACTGTGTCAATAAACAGGTTGTTTTGCCATATGAGGAAAATCAAAGACACCTACCTATCTATATTATTGTCCGAGTTAGATGATCTTGTCTGTTTTATATACTTTAAGATGCAGCATCTTGAATGTGGTAATAAGATAATACATAGATTATAATATTTCAACACATTAATCTTAAAAGTGAAGCTAATTGCTTGGTTAATGGCTTTTATAGGTATATAATTTTTCAATCCTACAATTGGATAAAGATGGAAATATAGCTTTCTTTCATTTATTATTTTTAAATTTACAAAAGATTAATATTCATTTATTTTACTTTTTTAGAGAATTGTGTATTTAAACCTAAGTTTATGTGGCATAGAAATAAATGGCTACTTACGATAGAAGAGTAACCACATTCATATTATTTGATTTCCTTTATTCTAAAATCAGATGTTTTGTTTGCCTTATTCTTCGGATTACTTTGGTACTTCAACTACAACTTTGTGGTCAACTCCGTTGGGCAGCTGAGATCAGGAAGCACACCTTATACACAAGAAGTCTCTTAGCCCTACGCTACAAAACCACACTCAACTGTAAGATTGCACTTAAGATGAGTCACATTAGTTAATATGGTTTCACACAAGATATAGTTTCATCATACAAATACTTTCATCGTATTGGAGTAAATTTTAATATAGCGACTTTCTCACAGCTTTTCGACAATGTGAGATAAACTCTTGTAACAGTGCTTTAGCAGGGCTGATTAAATAAAGTATGGAGTTTGGATGTTATTTGTCCTTTGCTACACAACTTTATAAAAGTGATTAAATAACATGTCTCTAGTGGATTCTGAGATGATAGCCTTTTAAGTTTATGTATTTTAATGCTTAAATTGGAGATCTAATTTTCTTGTTATGTAAAAAGTGTTTAAATTAATTATGATGAGAATTAAATTATATTTATATTGTAAAATAGACTTGTTTTACTCATGATATTTTTTCTGACATGTAACAAACTTATTTTCACAAAAACCTTAAAAACTTGGTAATTTATATTGCTGTAATATTTGATAGCTAGTGTTATTATTCGTACAAGTCTAAAATACTAATAATAAGTTTATAGATAAATAAAACAAGGCAATAACTAAATAATTCGGAACATTTAATTTGATTACACTTTCAAGTAACTGACACAATAACCGTTAGTGTTACGGAATGATTCTGGCACTTTCAAAGACATATTTTTGAGATGCTCTATACCCTTCACGAACATGCTCTTTGATATTTCACTAGAAACCACTCCTGGATCTGACAGCCAAAGCTCAACTTCCTCATTGAGTGATGGCTCAATTTTGTACAGGATTTTGGTAACTAAACTTGAAGTTAATTTGATTTTGTCACTGCCAATCTGTTCAATATCTCTCAAAACTTGCAATTCTTTATCCATCACCCAAACCAGTAAATATTGTTTTTTGTTGGCAGAAATTGTGCATTCGAGCACAATTTTACACATGACTGTGTACTGGAATCCGAGATTAAATTCTTTGGTTAAACATTCTATTGTGTAAATGAAGTCATCCGTTGTAATGTCCCCGGAAGCACTGTTCTGTGAAAAGGCATGTTTTTCATTGCCATCCTCATTGATTTTGACTTCAGAGTTGAATAGTTTCACTTGATCTTTGTTTTTGAGTCCTAACCAGGCAAGGCATCGGTTGCAGTGATACACTTCTCTTTTGGCATTAAACTTTTTTGTCTTTTCTGACATAAGACTGTTGTTCATCACAAAAAATGTGAGTCTGTACAAAAAGTCCGCTTTGTTTGGTTTGAGAACCACATCGTTTTGTGAAGTGTTGCCATGACAATGACCATGGCAAAACCATTCTGACATATCAATGTTGGATGTGGGCAGTTCCAGAATTCTTGTGAACTTGATCATATCCTCTGAAACCACATTTGAGCAATTTGCACATGTGACTTTAAATTCTTCATCTATTTTCACATTAATTTTCATTTTATCAACTTTCTTTGAGCTTTCAGTGCCAGGAGAGTTTGTAGAGAGTACTTCCTTGTAAAAATTCCCTCCACTCTTTGGTTCAGTTAGGATCCTGAATGATATTGTACTTTTATCAATTTTGAGACATGACATTGAATTTGGTATAATTTTACAAAATTCGTTTATTGGAATAATCGAAGTAACTTCTTCAGTCTCTTCTTCATCAGAGTAGCAGTCAGAAAGACTTTCAATAGAAGATAAACTGTCACTCCGTTTGCGTTTGTCATCATCCTCATTGTAATAATTTAGAACAATACAATTTGATTGTATACTAATTTTCAAATTACAATTTTTGGTGAAATCAATCCCAGTAGTAATGAAAACGTTGCAACTGCGCAACCTTGAGCGAAGCTCCATAAAAATATTCTTAACCAACATCTTTGCTTAAATTATTAAGTATCTTTCTTAATAAAATCCTACTTGGACCTTATTAAAATTAGCTACACTTGTTTACTTATCAATTAGCTTTTGAATATTGCTCTTGATTCTCTGTACATAACCATTTGTCTCATAAACATTGAACAAATTGTCCATCTCACGGAGAGTGAAGGGCAAGGTAGCTTTTTGATAGTAATTGTTCATCATTTCAATATTGTCAATAACAGTGTCGAGTAGATGTGACTTTTCTGCATAGATACCGGGTGCTTCGTGTCTCAGATATGTTAAGTGGATGTGTAGATGGTAGAATGATGGCTGGTAATGCAGATAGATGCGCAACTGGCTACCAGGTACGTTGTACTTCTCCAAGATTGCTTTCTGCAAAAAAATAAAAAAAACAATATAAGATGACAAATTCTCAGTTTCAATTTGAATAAGACTCTTATCTTAACCCTACTACTAAGATATTAAGTGTGAAGAAGATAAAAGAGCAGTTCAAAACTATGAAATTAAAAAAAAAATCTACAATAAATTTGAAAGCCGTAATGTGAAATGGTATCATAGCAACATAACACCTCTGCCCATTCAAAAAATCTTCTGTACCCCTACCATGAGTTGCTAACGTAACTTACGCGCTCGATATCGACTACGTAAACGTGCATTTAGTATGGAATTAAAACTACGCCATCTATTGACAGTTATCTGAAGTAAAATTTCTCCATACTAAATGCACGTTTACGTAGTCGATATCGAGCGCGTAAGTTACGTTAGCAACTCATGGTAGGGGTACTGTACACTTTACAATAATTGTGACAATAAATAATAACAACGAAAAGAGTGAGAAAAAGATATCAGATAACTAACCTTTCCTTCTTCCCGAACTCTCTTCAGCAATGGCAGATGGCTTGCATCTAAGTCTCTCAGTGATTTCAGTCCCCTCTGTCTCACTATCGCCAATAGATACAGTGTCTCTTTAGTCAGACCGTCCCATTTAAGGTCAGGGAGGAGAACAAAACCTTCCTTGTCACACTTATTATCATAGACCACTCTGTCTTGTTCACTCTTGCCTTCCAAAATGTTGTACAGCCACTGAAAATTAAAACAATCTCATATAGAATAAGAGCTAATATTAACAATGGTTGTTTAGAAAAACACTTAGGGTGAGTTATGAGAAGTAAAAATAATTGCATTCTTTACTGTATACAAAAATTTGTTTACAGGTTGTGATCATATGATTTGTCAAACAAGGGCGAGTTTATCTCTAAATAGAGAGATCCCTTTCTTATGAGCCCTTTCACACAAGCGATTTTTGTGGGCGATTTCTCGGCGGAGCAAGATCGCAGCGACCACGCGGCGGCTCGCGGCGTGTACAATACCATATCGCCGCGAGTTATTAACCGCCGCGATAACGCTGCGTGCTCGCTGCTGCGAGTACGTGGCGAATTCGCGGTTAGTATTTGGTACCGCGACGAGACGCGGCGATATCGCTGCGTGCACGCCGCGATCTCGCTCCGCCGAGAAACTGCCGAAAAAAATCGCTCGTGTGAAAACTGCAATGTGAATTTACAATCCCAGAGGAGACTCGTAGAAGAAATGAGACTTTCCTCTTCGACTTCGACTTAGTGAAGACATTTCAGGCTGAATTACCTGATTCTCCGAAAAGAAAGATGATTTCATGCTTTGGATGGCGTCTACAGCCGTTAGTACCGGCTACTATCTACGGATGTAGTTGTTATAGGAGCCATATCGGAAGCCTAAGGCGGTTCTATAATTCCAACATCAGGGTTTGTGAGGTAGGTGAGGTAACCCATATAATAAAAAAACTATGTGGATTCATCATCATTTCAGCAGTAAGACATCCACGGCTGGACAAAGGCCTGCCTACATCTAGCAGCTTCTCGCAACCCTCACCAGATGTTGGTCCACCTTGTAATGAGGGAACATCTTCCAGCACGCGGTCGCCACATTCAAGAACCTTTTAGCCCTAATGGCAAAAATAATTTGGATTCACCGTAATAAAACTTAATTTGAGAATGTAGAGGCCATTGCACTAGTAACAGAAATGCTGGATTAAGCTAGCTGCTAGGTTAATCTAGCATTTAATTTGTTACTGCAAACAGTCACAGTATTAATTACCTGTAAATTAAACTGTTCCTTTTCAAGATGAGGTAATGTCAGCTGGGTGTATAATGCTGGGGTCTCCAGTATAATGTGCACTTCTTGCTGTGTAAACTTAAGTATATGCTTCTCTGTAGCAGGATAGATTATTGTGGTCTTCACACCTGGAAGATAGTTTAAAGAAATCTTTAGATGAGGCAAATAGCTTGATAATTGACTAGGTCCATAGGCATATTGGATTTTGTATTTTGTTTGTACCTACACATTTTTATATTACAATGGTCTCAATTGCAATTTTAATTAAAACAGGACCAATATGGTTTCAGTTCAGTTATTGCATTTAAAACTTCATAATTTATTCTTTATTATCTATTAGTGAAGTGAGGTACCAAATCAGGCTTTAAAAATTTAATAATATTCTAATACAATTAAAGATTAATAATCTGTTTAAATGACTTAAAAGTCTAGGTCAAATTAGTAATTTAATGACATATTACATAAAAAAGATATATGAAGATATATAACAGATATGCCGTATGCAGCAAGAGATAAACTAACGGTCACAGAATCATCTTTTAGTTGGAGTAACAAAACAGCTGGTATATATTAAAGATAAAAATGTCACCTTTACTCTACCCTCTACTCTACAAAATTTACAAGTAAAATTAAATCTATTGCTATAATTACAATAACATCTACTTTATAAATGTGTTAGTTAAATTAAATCTACTAAATCTATTGCTACAATACAATACAGATATATTTACTTTATGAATTAGGAAACTACGGAATTTGAATACGTGTACGCCTTCGTAATGAGGAAAGATGTTACGGTTTTCCCAGAACGTGTGTATGTAATATTTTCGAAGCCAGATAATCATATTATAAAACCTTGCACCGAGACTAGTTTTGATAAATACGTAAAACAAATTTAAGCTAACACAATGCACACGAAGCGAAGACAGAAATATGCCGAGAATCCCGCTGGTGACGCATCACATAACAAAGAGAACCTTGGAAATCGAAAGTGTGGGAGGGAAAGTCAAGTTATCAATGAAATACTCACTGTTCAGCGAAGGCTTGGGGAAGCACTCGAAATTTCCGTAAATATCGTTCTGAAAAAACGTGCGCAGCTCGCAGTCCTCCGAGAAGTAGCCCGTGCCGTCTAATTCTTCTTCTTTGAAAGCATTTTTCTCCAGCAAAATTAAACCCACGCCACTTTTGTCTTTGAATTTTCCTTGCACACAAACAGTTTTCCTGTTAGTATTGTTGTTCAATATCTTCTCCGGGACAAAGTCTTTCAATTGTAAATCAACTTCACCCACGCCGTTCCCATTTTCCTTATCAATTTTAATTTTCTTGGAACAAGGCGGATCCGAAACGTCGTTTTGGCGAACGACGTCGGACATTTTGTAATCGGTGTTGCCAATTCAAGAAGAGTAAAAATATATTTTTCAGTTTTGGGCACCTATTTCACGGGCGACGAAGACAAAAGACGAAAGGGACGCAGTTATGCGTTAGAATGAGATACAGATACACCGCGCTCACTCTTGCACATAACTGCGTCCCTTTCCTTTTTTTTCGCTGCCGCCAGTGAAATATCTGCCAATTTTCGCGCCTGCCTGACTGGTACTTATAGAATTTTTTTTTAGTAGATAAAGCCTGCCTGACTAATGAAATAAAAAACCTCGCAATATTCAATTAATGCCATAAACATAGAAATATACACGCGCGCGGCCAATTTGGTATTCTGTGACGCGGCGCTGCTGGCGCCCCCAGAGCAGGTTTTTTATTTCATTGGTCATGCTATAGATGTCGCTATGTATCGTAATAAAAATAAAATGAATAAGGGAAAAGTTTTTAAACATTTAGGTACCTACTTATATCATGGTTTTGTTGTGATCGATTTCAGCTTTACAGTAATTAAAACATTTAAAAGTAAAGAACACATAACTACACTTTCTTTTTAATATAGCTCAATCACCTACAAATATTTTTTAATAGGTATATTATTCAAATAATTTTCTTTTAGATTTTATTATGAAACGAGGCTGATATAATAACATATTCATAATCATAATTCACTCACAATATTCACAATGCAGTTAGGTTGTCGTCTCGTCTCGTCTCGATGAATTGATCACTCACTTATTGAATTCCGCTCTTACAATGAAGGAATCCCATTCTATTCATGATACAGTAGGCAGCACATGCGGCTGGACATGTTGACTTTGAGAGAAAGCGCCCGTATTCCGTAGCGGTAGGGGTGAATTTGCCGCATGTGCTGGCTTCTGTACATACCTACTTACTTACAAAAAGTGTACATTTTCACCACTTTTTAAAGGAAATTTGAAGCAAAACCAAAAACAATTCCTCGAAATTTCAATTGACAGATGAATTTTTTTTGTTTCCATGAAAATCGCTTTTTTTTAACTTTTTTTGTTTCCAGTTTTTATAAATTCTTGATAGAAAAAATATTTTTGATTTTATTACTTACTTATTGAGTTTCAACGGCGGCGTTACATGTTATACGCAAGGTATCGGCAAGTCAGTGTGGCGTTGCTGGCGGCTGTGCTGCAATGTTAGTCGTCAACATTACTTGCTTTCCGAAGCACGGAAGTGCTGAGTTTAATGTAAGCCCACTCGGTGAACATCCATCCAATGACTGAGATTGGCCATAAACCACGCACAAACAAACTAGAATGTAGAATCGACCATATTATTCTGAATAGCAAAAAAGAAATCTAGTCGAAAAATCTGTACAAAAAAATCCATATCTATATATACACCGTAATATTAATAATATAATTTAAATATAATATAATATAATTTATATTATAATTTAAATCCATAATAAAATTATTTGTACCTACTTACTACCTATTGATGAGATCAGATGAATTACTTACTAACTCGTACGAGAAAAAACTATTGTTTAGTTAAGAAATGAAAATGAGTAGGAATCTAAGTGAAGGTACCTAATTACCTAGGATCTTCTATATAAAAATTGTGGTCGAAAATCTGTACATAAAAAAAAACCGAGCCAGGTAAGGATGTAAGAAGTGATATTATTACAGAACACACCCGGATTAAGTATTTCATTTTTTTTCTCTGTTTGTCTGTTAGCTAATCCACAGAATACCAAATAGTAGTCCCTAGCTAATCTCCGAAACTGTTTGACACCTTAAATCCCCGGTCAACATCTTAGACAGTTTTAACCTCGGGAAATATCTATCTCATTACTGCTCGGAAAAGTAAAAAAACAACGCGGGCGCAGCCGCGGGCGGACAGCTAAATTTTTAAATAAATATAAATAATAATCAAAGAAAAAACAATTCAGGACATTTATAAGTAGCTGACCAGTTGAACTATTATCTCTAGATACTCTATAAATAAGTTCAATATGTGAATGATGTGACCTTTAACTAACTGGGGACAAAGGTCGCTATATTATTCTCAAAGGGACATCACAATAAAGTGGACGAGCGAGATCATATTGGGCACAATTCTGGGGTGTCCGCTAAAATCTCTAAATTTAAGTTATTGGTCTATAACATTCATAATGGGAATCTAAAAGGATGGGAGATGAATTAGTTATTTAAAATAAGCAGCGCAACTGTCAAATTCAGCTTAATTTAGTCGGGATGTTTTTAAATGCCTGAGCAATGAGATATTTTCCCGCGGTAAAAACTTTCTAAGATGTTGACCGGGGATATAAATGAAATAAAATGAAACTATGCTAAATTTCATTCAAATCTTCAGTATCAAAAGTTCTATAGGTATCACTTTTTACCATCTTTTTACATTAATTTAGAAAAAATAATAATTATATTGTATAGATTTTGAACGCACTAGATTTTTTTTTCACTTTCCACATTTTGCCGCCCAACAAAATTTGCCGCCCTGGGCACTCGCCCCGATTGCCCCTATTGTAAATCCAGGGCTGCCGGTTACACACGTGATGACGTGACCGCAGCGCTGCACGTAGCTGCTCATACCCTTATTTAATCGTTATACAGTCAAGAGCATACTAAGCTGAAAACTTTGCACTTTGCACCGTTCTTAAGTTCGTTGAATAAGAGAGAAAATCACAGTGCACGTGTTTAGCTTACCTTACACTTGACCTTATTGACGACGAGGGAGGGGGTAGAGCCATAGAAATAAAAAACCTGACAAAAAAAAGTAAAAAAACTGCTCTGGGGGCGTCACGTGTATATTTTTATGGTAATTTCAACATTTTACGCTATAAAATTAGTTCCATTAAAATTTTGCAATATAGCGAGGTCTTTTATTTTTCTGGTCGGGCACTAGCTGAATATGTTTCTAATGCTAATGCGAATACCACTCGACGCGTAATGAAATGAGAGCCTAAGAAATATGCAAAATCAAAAACAAAACTATAATAAATCAGACACGAAGCCCCTCAGGCGTCGTCTCCTTTACAATGTTTTTCCGTACCAACGCGCTAGGCCTAGGTTCGAGGCTCCCTCGAGCTGCCCCTAGATGCGTTGGTACATGACTACTCTGAGGTAGAGCCTTCCGCTCCCCCGCAAGTCCGGTGAAGCTTGATTCGTCGTACTTTTTCGACGCAGCATAGATCAATAAAAAAAAGTAATATGCTTTGCTTTCACTAAAATTAACATATAACTTTTATATTAAATTTACGACAATGTTAATGTGTTTCCTCTAATAAAGGCAGGTGCACACTAACGAGGCTTTACGGCCGGCGGCGGCCGCTGGCGACAGGCAAGTTGAATGGCTGGAAGAAATCGTTATTCGAAGCCATCACAGGTTTGTCTCAAATGACTTTATCATGTCAATCTTCGGAGATTTGCCACATGGAACGAAATAAAGTAGGTAAGTATGTGAAATTAATCCCGTAAAACAAATACCTACCGATCTTTATAAAGGACATGGCTTTTTTTGGTCTTTTATTCACAGAAAAATCTAACCACTATATAGAAAAAATATATAGATTCTAGACATAAAACTGAGTCCACATGTCCAGTTGTGGAATTTAAGTGCCCCCCATTTAGGAGATATTAATTTTTTTCAATGTGAAAAAGTTGTCCACTCAGCAAGTCTATAAAACGCACCTGCCACTACCTATCTCTTTCTAACACCTAGCTAAGGCTACTCTTGTCTTCCTTTCTTACAAAATAGTTACTAAACCGCGAAAACGATTTAATCTGTATTCAAAACTTCAAAAATGAGCATAGCATGTGCTGTAAATGTCTCGCATAATGTCACTGAAAATCGTTTTCGCGGTTTAATTAACTATTTTAATAACCTTGTAAGAAAGAGAAGACAAGAGTAGCCTTAGCTAGGTGTTAGAAAGAGATAGGTAGTGGCAGGTGCGTTTTATAGACTTGCTGAGTGTACAACTTTTTCACATTGAAAAAAATTAATATCTCCTAAATGGGGGGCACTTAAATTCCACAACTGGACATGTGGACTCAGTTTTATGTCTAGAATCTATATATTTTTTCTATATAGTGGTTAGATTTTTCTGTGAATAAAAGACCGGGCCTCATACGATTTTTTTCCTGTCCTTTGCGGATACGAGTATACCCCAAAATACTCTCTAAATGTGGTAAATTATTATTTTAGTACTGTTGGTAGTAATTTAGCAGATATAATAATGCAAAAGTTAGGTACCTACAGATAAGGTTAAGTTATCAGCCGATGCTAGGTCAAATAAAACCCTTTCCGAGTCACTTTTTCCTACCGATATGCGTGAAGTAAACAAAGTCGTAAGTCAATCATGTCAATTATTAAAGAGCGCTTATGGATGCGATAAAATATCCACAGAATTTATAAAAAAGACTGCGACACATCATTCTTATTCTTACTAATTACCTATGTTTGTAATTTAAGTTTCGAAACGGGAATATTTCCGTCTAAATTGTATCCTCTCTCTATACACTGTACGGCTGTACGCACTAAACCAACCCCTAATTTGGCATTGTCTGTCCGCTGTAACCACGGAATATATAACACTAGTAATATATAACACTAGTGTTATATATTCCGTGGCTGTAACGGACATAAACTTTTAAAAAACCCGTCATAGGCTATATTTTTTCTATTACATACACGAAACTTTTTAAAATATATAAATATAAATTCAATTACTTAATTGTTCTTTTTTATTTTCCTTAATTTATCAATGTGCGCCACCGAAATTTGGCAATGTACGGCACACCGGTCAATCATTTTCTCATAAACTACAAAAAAAAATATCTTTTTTTCATTTTGTAAGTCATAATATATAATATACGTTGTTATACGTTGTAGTTATAACAACGTTCATCATCATCATCATCATCATTTCAGCCGAAAGACGTCCACTGCTGGACAAAGGCCTCCCCCAAGGGTCTCCACGGCCGTTGGGGCAGAAAGGTTCTTGAATGGCGGCCGCGCGCCGGAAGACGTAGTGTGGGCAGGCCCCCCACGAGGTGGACCGACGATCTGGTGAGGGTCGCGGGAAGCAGCTGAATGCGGGCAGCGCAGGACCGATCATAACAATGTTATAACAACAAAATACCTACACAATTTTTTACCTTTTTGTTCTTTGCAAAAATTTAAGGGTTAATTATTAATCTGCGACAACCGCTTGTCTTAAAAGAGTATAAAAAACTCAAAAAAAATTTTTTTGCATACACGTTTAGCTTTATGTTTATTGTTTTTTCTTTACAAGTTTGTTAGAATTTTGAAGTAGGTAGGTACTGCGATAGTGAGACAGGCTTTTATAAAATACTAGCGACCCGCCCCGGCTCCGCACGGGAAAATGGTTATTGTGGCTTATCCTTAAGTATATTACGCATGTATTATACATATAAACCTTCCTCTTGAATCACTCTATCTATTAAAAAAAACCGCATCAAAATCCGTTGCGTAGTTTTAAAGATTTAAGCGCACAAAGGGACATAGGGACATAGGGACATAGGGACATAGGGACGGAGAAAGCGACTTTGTTTTATAATATGTAGTGATAGTGATAGTGATAGTGAAGGGATTTAATTTTGATTCCGATAGTTACTAAGGGTTACTAAACCTTTAAGCTGTAACTTTATTTAAATAATCAACCCATAAGATAATAGGTTAGTTAAAACTATTTGAAGGTGTATTTTACTGCTTTATTCAAAACTAAATCGGATTTGTCAGATTTTATTGCCCTTGATGATACTTTATTAACACTTTAAAAGTAACGGCACAGAATGAAACAAAAAACAACCAAGATTAATGTTGAATAGAATGAAATCGGAAATATTTTTTATCCATTTTATAAAAACGTAAAAAGTAATTAATATTTGAACTTTAGGTAGCACTTATTGACCTTAGAGCAACGCCGGCCTTCCGGCTAAGTTATTGACACACCGTTATTAATCATGAAGGAAAAAAAAAATTTTTCTTCCTTCATGGTTATAATAATAAACAAGAAAACAAAACAATACAAAGCGTCAAATGGCAGACTTTTGTCAGCCCCGGTAGCCTACCTACACGCCTGCCTACGAAGCACAAGGTCGCGGTTTCGAATCCCGCCCAGGGCAAACAATCGTGTGATGAGCACTTGTGTTTGCCTTGTGTCTGGATGTATTTATATATGTATGTATGTATATCAGCTGTCTGACACCCATAGTACAGGCTCTGCCTAGTTTGGGGTCAGGTGGCCGTGTGTGCTGTGTGAGATGTCCCACATATTTATTTATTTAGTAGTTCGTCTACTAAAAACTTTAGTGCTTTCTTGATCCAATTTAAAGGTGGTCGAGTTAATTAACGTTGTGCCCATTGTATATTGTACAC
Organism: Teleiodes luculella; assembly: GCA_948473455.1. Lineage (NCBI taxonomy): Eukaryota > Metazoa > Arthropoda > Insecta > Lepidoptera > Gelechiidae > Teleiodes > Teleiodes luculella. Next base: position 4,011,027 of record OX419607.1, read on the forward strand.
TTGATGCCATGACACTGGCGCATGGCGAGTGACGCGGACTGTAGTTAGGGTTGACACACACTAGGTTATAAATACTAGTTATAATATTATGGATGAGGAAGAGGTTAATCGGTGGAGATAATTTTTCTGCGTGTTTTCTATGCTATTCTTTCTTCATTATTAACATCATTCTCATTATATACCCCACCGAGGGGTATGAGCCTGCGGCTCACCAGGACCTTATAGCGAGCCGACAGGAGCGGCTAAAGAATTGAAGTTTTCCTTAGGCACTAGTAGTAAAATACACTGACTGGCACTGGTTTATTAACATTTATTTACATAGAAACGAAACAGGTTTAATACCTCGGCAATATAAAACAGCTTATACTTTACAAAATTATACTCACATTAAGAAATACGACCGTCAAGGCCGGAAGTCAAGGGAAAATCTGCAGGAAAATGGACGATGATGACGTAGTATGTATGACGAAGGGTTTCCAAAATTGAATGTTTGAATTAAGACGAGAAAGAAATGGAAAATGAGGTGGAAATGAAGTTAAAAAGCACCTCGTTACAAGTTACTGTGAAATCAAAATGAATCAGGCTTAGTCGACCACGCGAGAACAGTGCGGGCTTCTTTTTTCACTCTCACCAACCATGAAAAAATGTGAGATGATCCTTATTCCTGCACCGCAGCTCCACCCGCGTTAACAGTTTTTCTCGTGGGAACGAGGCATTATTTGCTTCCTCAAGCTCTATTAAAACGCTGTACCAAGTTTCATTAAAATCGTTTCAGAGGTTTTGATGATATTTTCCTGTGCCTATAATTGTAAAATCTTTTAGAATAAAACTTGTTGATTTTCAAGTTTTTGTAGACGAGGAGGCTTTTCGTCTCTGACTGAGCCCTCAACCTAACGGCTAATCATCGGGACTCAAGATCAACTGAGCAGGCGCAAGCTCAGGCAGTGACAGTGCGCCCGCGCTCCTGGCTAGCGCGCGTTCCATATTCAAAACGCTGTCAAACTTCGGGAGCTTTTTTATCGTTAGTGTATTCTTCTTTTAAATTAAAAAGGTGAAGCTTCGGAAGCTTTTTTAACCTTATGTACTTTGCTTTTTCAAAATAAAATTATTAGGTGATTATTTTGGTGTGAAGTTTTTACAAAACTTTGTCGAAATTTGTGAAGTTTTTATCGTTAACATTATATATGTTAATTAATTTCTTTTAAAGTTTAACTAATAAATTTTATATTACATGCGAATTTAATTCATTAGATTGAAAAGAAAGGCTGGAGAGGTTTATAATACTTTGCTGTAAGTTAATTTTGCAATTACATATTTTTCAATTTGTTTGTGAATGATGACAAAACAAATTTTTATTTAATAAAATGTGAAATATTAAATAAAAAAATGTTTAGTTCTGATTTTTTTTCCAAACTTACAAAATTCATGACAAAAAATATCCCTACAAAAATAAACAAATATCCGGTTTTTGGTTTTTGTAGTGGGTTTATAAACTTGATAAAAAGTAATTAATTTCCTTTGTCAAGCAAAGAAAGACCACCAGAGCGAGTCGTTTTCAATTTGGATGGGCAGCACCGTAACAATTCCAAAGACAGTCATTGTGGTGGCTTAAAAATAAAATTAGGAGCGTACCATCAAAACAAAACGAATTAGTAAATAAAAACCATAAAACAATAAATTCAAATAGCAATTAGAAAATTAAAACAATAATAATTTACGTAAACTTACTTAGGTACTTAGGTAATGTAATGACCTGTCATAAGGAAAAGTGCAGGTCAATAGTTATTTTAACATCTCACACCAGGCTAGACTCAGACGACTTAAGCCAAAATAGCTGATAGCAGATCAGCCATCAAACGCTAAGTTTGGCGAGTAGTAGAAACTGTATATATTTACCCTAATAAATAAATAATAATAAAAAAGATAGATAAATAAATACACAGCGCTAATTTATCTATAGGTACTTATTTTATTACGTGGGCTGGAAGTTTTTCGAACCTGTCTCTCTGTACTTAAGACATAAAACAATCGGCAGAATTATTTAAAAAATAATCACTTTGGTACATGCTAACACGACAAAAAAGATCTCCATTACATTTTCTGCATTTAAATAAAAATAAAATAAATTCAAATAATTATGTCTCCGTAATTCCAGGACATATAAAGAAGTGTCTTGCAGACACTCATAACATAAATCATGGTGACTCTACTCCATCTAGTGACGTTTGCAACAGTGCACGCAGTGATTAGTGACAAATTGTTCAAAAGTGTCCCAGTAACTGTCAAAACGTATGAAAATGACACTGTGTTGCTGCCTTGCTACATCGACGAAGCAGGTAAGAAAAAAACACAAAAAAACTTTAGAGCCCGACTGGAAAAATAAATAAAATCGCCCTGAAAGGAAAAAAATCGTATGGGGCCCGGTCTTTTATTCACAGAAAAATCTAACCACTATATAGAAAAAATATATAGATTCTAGACATAAAACTGAGTCCACATGTCCAGTTGTGGAATTTAAGTGCCCCCCATTTAGGAGATATTAATTTTTTTCAATGTGAAAAAGTTGTACACTCAGCAAGTCTATAAAACGCACCTGCCACTACCTATCTCTTTCTAACACCTAGCTAAGGCTACTCTTGTCTTCTCTTTCTTACAAGGTTATTAAAATAGTTAACTAAACCGCGAAAACGATTTTCAGTGACATTATGCGAGACATTTACAGCACATGCTATGCTCATTTTTGAAGTTTTGAATACAGAATAAATAGTTTTCGCGGTTTAGTAACTATTTTGTAAGAAAGAGAAGACAAGAGTAGCCTTAGCTAGGTGTTAGAAAGAGATAGGTAGTGGCAGGTGCGTTTTATAGACTTGCTGAGTGGACAACTTTTTCACATTGAAAAAAATTAATATCTCCTAAATGGGGGGCACTTAAATTCCACAACTGGACATGTGGACTCAGTTTTATGTCTAGAATCTATATATTTTTTCTATATAGTGGTTAGATTTTTCTGTGAATAATAGCCCAAAAAAATCCATGTCCTTTCAATAAACTAAATTTAAAATAAAAAAATGTTGCCAGCACAGAAACAAAACAAATACATGTGGCGTTTTTTATTTTTCTAGTCAGATTTTAAGCTTTTTTTTCTCGTAGTACTTGCGTCACCCACACATTTGAGAGATGAGGTATTTTCCTGAGGTAAAAAGTATCTTTATGTCCTTTTCGAGCCTCTCAGTGGGGAGTTAGGGACATATAATACTCGTATGAACTGTTAACGAACGATGTCCGTTACCCGTGATGCCACTCTGCCAAGTTTTATCTCAATCCGTTCAGGCGCTTAATCGTGAAAGCATAGAGACAGAAAGTTACGTATTATAGAATTCATACGTAATACAGGTAATAATTTAATAATAAATATTTTTTCAAAGTTTACCAAAATGATGACATAAATAAAAATAAGTAAGTTCTATAAAAACAAGGGCCATTTCACACTTAATTCATTAGGGCGCGATTTAAGATCTTAATCTGACAGAGCATCAATCTACGGACAGACACACTAAATGTGATTACCTCTATAACAACTTGAACCTTTTAAAATGAGCAGCCTATTTGCATAATAATGGGTGCATCGTGTCAGTGCATAATATTTCGTCTTTTGTTTTGAGTATTTAAGGTTCCGTAAAAGCAGGCCCGGCTCACTTCGCGCCAGAGCTCCAGAATGTACCTACGCCGGCGTCCGCCTTAAGGCGGATAGTAAGTAAGGAGCGACGCGCACCCGAGTGACGACGCCCGTGCTTTAATTCGCTTATTCCAAGTCTTATTTTAATTATTATGGGTGAACGAAAAGTAAAAAGGTATTGTATAGGCATTCGGGTGTTTAAATAACGATAGGAATGTCAATGAGGTAACATTTTTTTCCTTCCGAGTAATATCAAAGGCTAAGATAATACTTTTATTGTCTTTAATATCATTTTTATTGATTAAATCATTATAATAATGAAATAACTTCAGGTATTAAGATAGGTATTTAGTGATATCACCCTACCCCAGCTGCTATATTTTCGTGTAAATGTTAACCACCTCTAATTAGAAATCGTTCAGTATAAGTAGACCTCCCAGAACTAGTGATTGCTTACTAATACAAGCTCACATAAACTGGTTACTAGTTAAATGCTCATAAGTTAAGTAATAAAATAAAGAAATGTATTGAAAATGACGAACTTTAGATCAAATAGTAGCCACGATACAGGCTGCGCCTAGTGTGGTTGCTTTGTAAAACAATTATTGTAACTGGTCAAGTTTAATTAAAATTATTTATTATAATTATATTAGTTACCAGTGAAGTATTACCAATACCAATATAATATCAAAGGTCTAATTCAATTATTTTGTAATTACGCCCAACCCTACAGAGGAGCGGCTTTATCAAAGGCGCGCGACGGACTTAGTAATGCGGACTCTCGCGTCGCGGACTTAAGGTGCATAATGTTTTAAAACGAGCGCAACGAGAAACGGTAGGCTATTATAGCCAGGGTCACGTTCGACGCGTTCAAAGTAATTTGAACGTTAGTTGCGTGGTCGCTAGATTGAAATTCGCACGTTTGCTATCAGAGAGTGCGCCTTCTGTACCTAGTACTATTATTTATTCTGTGGTAAAAGTAAGCTACCAAAAAAGATGCAAGACAGTTGTAAATCAAATTTAAGTATACGAGTATATAGGTACCTATAAAATGAAGCTTCGAAATTTATTCACGCGCCTCACTTCAGAAACAGCGGCGTCGAAAAGAATATACATATTTATATTATTTTTTGTTGTGTTAATTATTTCTGCGACAAGATCTGATGTATTTTCTTCAGCGGGTTAACATCTCATTCCCACGGGAAAAATGCGGGCGAAGCCACGAGGCGAACAGCGAACAACTATTAAAAGTTATACCGTTAACTGTGGAAAAACCAAAAACATTGAAACGAGAACAAATTTTGGTTTCTTGTGATATTAAACAAAGGGCAGTTCATATGTCCCCACCGAGGGGCTCGAGCTCAACCTGAAGTCAGGGTGAATAGTAGGGAGTGCAATCTTGCAGCATAATCATCAATCTCGGTATTTGCAAGATTTTAGAGGTCTAATCTTGCAAGATCTCGGTATTTGCGAGATCTCGCTTTGCTGCGAATAACAGGGCGAAAAAAGAGTATAAAATTCAATAAAAAGGAACAATTTTTTAATATAAAATTATTGTCTTAAATTTATTAATTAATGTTAAAAATGAGCCTTAGGTATACAAAGAAATTAGCGCGTCATTTACTATCTGTATCCTAAATATTATAAATAAGTATTATATTCAAAGTAGTAAAACTTGGTAAATTTTTGTTATAGGTGCGCAATCATGTAACAATATTAATATAATAGTACTTTATTTATTTAAAAAATTACGGGTTAGGTTAAAAAAGCTCCTTCACTTCTTACACTTTATTAGTGGTACTTAGAGAATAATTTTCTTCAGTAAATTTAACGCCAATAATCTGTTTTACCTCTCGCCAATAGATGCTTCAGCTGCGCTCTCGAACGGTCATGGAATGTGTTGCTGCGTAATGCAAGCTGAATCAAGAGAATGCGTAATCTTGCAAATCTTGCGAGATCGCGCATGATTTTTAATGCAAGATTGATCTTGCAAAATTTGTGCAAGATCTTGGTATTACGAGATCTCGGTATACCGAGATTGCACTCCCTAGTGAATAGGCCTTAGTTGACCATGCTGACTCAGTGCAGGTTGGACAATTTCTTTCACAACCTTTGAATTTATATTTTTCTAATCTGTTCTTTATATGTCGATATGTCGTGGGCTGATCGTTGAACTGGGCCGATCGTGATATGCCTGGGCACATCGCGATATGCCGGCATATCAAGATTTGGCTGTCTAGTGCCCGCCATATCGTTCAAACCTTAACGTTTGACGATATGCCCGGCCATGCCTGGCCAAATCGAATTTGTAGGGTGACCAAAGCAAATGAAGCGAAATTCAGTTCTCGAATTGTTGTGACGCCGCCATCATACTTTCGCACACACAGGTAGGTAGTGCGCTAACAGCGCCACAAGCGTCGCGAAACGGAACTAATTTACGATATGCCCAGCCATAATCGCGATGTGGCTAAGCAACTAGATGGCCAAATCGACGAATAGATTGCTCTCATCGATCTGCCCAGCTGAACGTTGGGCATATCATGAAATATTCGGTCAAATCTCGATATGCCGGCATATCGCGATGTGCCCAGGCATATCACGATCGGCCCAGTTCAACGATCAGCCCACGACAGATATAACGACATTACAATCATATTATACAGTAGCCGAAAGACGTCCAGTGTTGGACAAAGAGCACAACTGAAGTGTCTCGGGCACATTGCGCATAGAATCTATTGTCAACGGCAATTCTTGCATGGCGACGTATAATCCGTCCGTCCGTGGCGATGGCGAAGCGTGGGCAGGCGATCTGCTGAAGAGTTTATGACCGATCCATGGTCTAAAAAAACAAGGTCTAACAATCGGACTGTCAAACTTGACACAAACCTACGTCATCTGCTGTTCATCCTCGTCGAATGCGTATTATTCGACAAGGATGAACAGCAGATGACGTAGGCTTTTGTCAAGTCACGTGGTCTTCTTTTTAGACCTTGTTTTCTTAGACCATGGACCGATTGTTGAGTAGATCTTATTGAAGGCCTTTGTCAGTGGACAGATAAAATATTAGTTTGTTTGTGTACCTATGCTTCAACGGGCCCCTAAAATGACTCATATATTTGGTGGTACGCGTTAGGCAGACAACAATATACTACGCAATGATTATTATTGATGTTACTAAAGTAATCATTGTCGGTGTTTTGACTCCCACTCATATTTTTTACAACTTAATCATGTGTTGCTTAAGGACTGTGCACACGCAAAGGTATTTATCTACTAGCTTTTCATACCGCAGCTTCATTCGAGTTTTTTTCCTGTGGGAACGAGGTATTTTCCCAAGGTAAACAGTGGTCTACGTCCTTCCCTGTGACACCATCGTAAGTATTTGTAAACTTTGTAAATTATTTTTTTCTTCTGCTAGTAAATTAGTCGGTTGTATTTGTTAACCACCGCATTATAATGGTAATTAATTATTATATTTAACAATATACCTATATTTTACTTTTTTTTTTCAAAAACATTATCAAATATTGTAAGATATCCTACCCACTTTTTGAAGCTTAATTTGCAGATTAAGCAAAAGTCAAATAAATAAAAAAAAGCTGTGCCCTACCGGGTCCATAATTATGACAATGTGTTCTCATTTATACCATTATTTAAATCTTTTGTAAGTACCATAATAATATGGTTAAATAGATGTGTTCTCATTTATACCATTATTTAAATCTTTTGTAAGTACCATAATAATATGGTTAAATAGATGATAATGATGATAAAAATACAAGTCAGCCATGTTTTTTTCCAAAACGAATTCCGTTTTGTATGGACTGCTAAGAGAGAGGAATCGAAAAAAAACTCTGCCAGCGTCTACGCACCTTTACAAATGGATATTTAAGAGTTTCTCAACAACTAACTAGTACTGCCTACTTGTATCCCATTTTTCCAAACACGTTGGTACTTACTTACTCTACTTAATAGTGTTTCTTTGTGTTACGTAAACTAACTGTCCGCCCCACAAGCTACGGCGGCCTACGGCTTTACCTTAATACACAGTGGGCTGCTTTACCGTCAAAAATATCTAGTTAAATAATATTATTCAAATCTGTTCTAACATCTGATGCATAGGTTTATGGTTTGAATTCGTCAATTTTATAAATTAATTTTGTTATTTCGTAAGGTATAAAAATAATAATTTTATAGGTTTTTTCTTTAGTTTTTTTATCTAGCCACTGAGGCCGTGACGTGACAGGTGTCACCAAGTTTCCAAGAAAATCTGTAGTAATTTAATTGTCTCAGAAGTACAATTCCTTATTAACAGTTTGCGATTCGCGATGGCATTATTCAGCTTTGGGGTAGAGTCTTGCGCTCCCCCGCAAGTCCGGTGAAGCTTGATTCGTCGTACTTTTAAGACACAAGCATAGGTCAATTTAAAAAAAAGGCCTTATTTTCACTTTTGCTCCTGATAGTAACAGCCTTAAGATAACTCTGTTGACGACTGTACCGGTCCGATTGTTCGGGGAAATTGTTTGTGAACTTCTAAATTATATAGCCCTTAATAACCCTTGATTGTCAGTTAATACCGTTTTGTTGACTTCTTGTTAAGGAAATTGTGATGGCTCAATTTAAGTCAAGTTTGGTTGTTTGTTTATTATTTGAAGCATACTTAGTTGAAGTCTACCTCTATATTTGGCCCTTGGATCACCCCTCAGTGCCTTAGCCGCCAAAATGTTTTGGGAAAAAAATCGAGCATTATCTATCTCAGCGGTTCTCAATCTTTTTTGGTGACGGAACCCTTTTGAAAAGCAAAATACTTGACGGAACCCTACAATAAAACAACAGGTTTCAAAAGTGTATTCTAAATAATAAGCATAATAAAAGTACAATGCAACAGTCACAAGTAGATATCGGGGAGATATCAAACTTTGTATCACTATCTATGTGGGGGACGTCTGTGAGTGGTGCAGACGGGTGATCAGCTCCCGGTATTGGAACTATTTCACTCCTAATTCCAGCCTGATGATGCCACTCATCCGTTTGTAGTACCTAAGCTTTCCCTCCTATCCGCGCGCATCGCCTTCAAGAATGTGTCGCGCGGTCCGCTTCCCTTGGCTCCCAGCCGCAAGTACGGTAACCGGGGATGCGCGGAGTGCGGACGGACGAGCCGCGGGCGGATGGCCACGGTGTCGGCTAGGTGCCTCTACCGGGCCCCCACCCCGCAAGCCCGCCGCACCGCCCCAGCCCGCCCTACACCCGAGGGATTTGAGAGCTTGCCCTACAGTTTTCCCTCCTCTATCAGGTTCGCGAAGAGTAGTAGTTCTGCCTCTACTCAGCATCATGGCACCATCAAGGTGCTCTGGTTTTACTGCTGCCCCTGCGTCATCCCCTCAAACCTACTGGTAGCTACAAAATCATCATGAGTTTCCTAACGTTGTTGTTGTTTCAGCTAATTTGTTCATTTCTATCCTTTCTGTACCTATAATCTCCCATCTGGGCATCGAAAACATTGGACACTCTGCGAGGAAGTGTTGTTGTATCGCTATGATCATTACTAAAACCTACCATTATACTCTTCCCGAAATACATTCGTCTCATTATCTTAAAGGAAATTTTTTTAAAGTTTCACTTCTACCACGTGTGAATTGTACACATGACCTTTTTTTCTAAATTCTCGCGGAACCCCTACAGAAGTATCGCGGAACCCCCGGGGTCCGCGGAACACACTTTGAGAATGGCTGATCTATCTATTAAAAAGTATGTCAAATTGTATAAAATATTGTCAATTAATTTTGAAGCGCATTAGATTATATTTTCAAAATTTTGGAAAATGTAAGAGATTAAGGGCAGCTTAACCCATATTTATGTTTTAATCGAGTAATTTTTAAAGTTATCACAATATGATAAACAAGAATCCAAGTCACGTACGGGAACATAAACCCATGATTGTGTTGTGGATTTTATTTTTTATTGAAAATTTATGCCGCAGATTTAACGACTTAAATTTTTTTTTTCGTTAAATTCCTGAATTTCCGACACATTTATGTACAGTGAGTCAACCGACAATGCGAACACAAAAGCGCTGCGCCTTTGTATGTGTCACGTATAAATGTTTAAGTGCCGGCCGAACGTTGAATAGAATAACTTTTATTTAACACGGTAAGATTGTATCGAAATGCCGCCGTGGAGTTGGGAAAAATGGATATGACTTGCAAAGCACTTGCAAGTTGCAATTTGGAAATACGCAAAAAGTTGCAGTAATGTCCTCCCGTAACTTTTAACGCTTTGGCAGCTAAGTATGTAGGTATATGTCGCAGTCAGGTAGTTACAACCGTAATATAATTATATGCCTAGGCATAAAGTTATAGCCGACCGTCAAATAGTGATAAGAATGTTGTTTAAAACTATCTGTCTAGTCTAGGCAAAATAACAATAACACACGGTACGGCTGCAGTTGAGTAATTTATATTTACATTATTAAATCTTTAGTTGACTACTTAGTTTTTGTGGTAAATAAAGATACGCTCTTTTCCTTAATGGAGTGAGCAGACGTTGAGTTGGCTCACAGGGGCACCAAACAGAGCGAAAAATATGCTCAGTTCTTCAGTCTGCGTCGATATCTTACAAATCCCTACTAGCAAGTTACTCGAACAATTTTCCGTTCTGTCTAAACTGACCTTAAAAGCAAGATTGCATCTTTATTAATTTTACACCTTGTTTATTAGTGTGAGAGAGCTCTGGGTTGAGCAAAGCTTTTTAACTTTTGACGTCGAAAAATTTTATAGCCCCCGACATAAAAACGTTACTTGATCCTTTCAACAACTAGAAAAGATCTGATAATCTTCAAATGGCTGAAGATATTTTCTTGGATCATCGTCACACTCTCGATTGTGACATCTTACATAAAAAATAGATCAAAATCGGTGCCTCCGTCTAAGAGCTACGATGCCACAGACAGACAGACAGACACACACGTCAAACTTATAACACCCCTCTTTTTCGGCGGGGGTTAAAAAAAATACTTACCTACCTTCATTATTATGACTTTGAAATTAATAACCTATTCATTTAGGTTTTGGTGGGAAAATAGCCAAGGCACCAATATTTTGCATACCACATCCATGATTCTTAGCTCGGCGTTGGCCAACCGCGGCAGTGTTGTTAGTGACAGGAAGAGGATAGATTGAGATCTTTGTGTCCCAATTGCTGTGAGTTAGTGTGATAGGCCCCCATTCTCCGTGTGTCGAGAGTACGTTTGACCAGATCAATTCGGGTATAGAGTGCGAGTGCCGAGTGCGAGTTTTGCAACCAAAGTAAACGCGCTCGATATCGAGAGCGTAAACGCGATTTTGTATGGAATTAAAACTACGCCATCTGTGGACAGTTCGCTGAACTAAAATTTCTCCATACTAAATGCTCGTTTACGTTGTAGTTATCGAGCGCGTTTCGTGAGTAAAAAACTCGCACTTGGCACTCGGATTACGAAAGACTGCGATCTCCAAATCTGCCTGAAAAGCGTGGGGATTGTAACAATACCGGACCGAGGCGGAGGCCTTGGTCCAGCTGTGGCTTGGACTAGGCTGTTTTGGTGGTATAGTAGTTCGTATAGTAGTATTAAGTAGGTACTTAAATGAGAGGAACGACTTAATGAGAGGAAAGATTATCGAATAATAGGAGGAACGAACTCACTCCTTTTTCCTTATTGAATGAATCATCAAGTGACTTGAGTCAGTTTGAGTTGGCTAGGCTACTTACTTAGTTATTAAAGGATGCCTGGAAGAAATAGCTTAAAGCGATAAGGCCGCCAATTGCCTTTTATTGTCTGTATTTTCTGTACCTATAATATGTTCTATGTGCAATAAAGTGTATTTGAATTGAATTGAATTAAGTTATCATTTCTTTTCTTAGATTTCAGGGTAGGCTCGAGTCTCAACAACTAAATTTTCTGAGTGCCAAGTGCGAGTTTTTTACTCACGAAATGCGTTCGACATCGGCAACGTAAACGTGCATTTAGAAATTTTACTTCAACTAACTCTCAATACCAGGGATTGGATAATAACAGGGATTTATTTACCCTACCTTGGGCACGTAAATTATTTTGCTACAACTGTTATTTTTAGTAGGTATAGATTATTTTTTTGTACAATGAAATTTGAAACAAATTATTATTATTATTATGTAGGTACACTTTAAGATCACGGGTCTATAGAGACCCGGTCCTTTGGGAGGCGTGCATGGGGCCAAAGCCAACATGTAGAGGCCCGTTTAGTACCATTTATTCTAAAATGTGAGATGGCACGCACCTACCGGGGCCTATCCTCCAACACACCACACAAATGTGCTGGGGGACAGTCCCCGCTAGCTGCAAAACTATTGCCAGGGAGGGACAAACGTTGGTCTGGGCTATGGGGGTGGGAGTTAGTGGACTGGAAAACTGGGCTATTGAGGTGAGATAGCGGACGTCTGCTTGTTAAAGATCTCACAACATTAAATCTAGCAGACGGTGACTTGCCACTTAATAAATGGGCTACCCTAAACGGCCGCACGCATGGTGCGACAAGGGAGCTCAAGTGCTCCCTTGTCGCACCATTGTCGTAAGTGGCTCAGGGTGCGGAGAGGTGAGACTGCGGGGCGTTAGACGTCGGTGGAACACCTAGTAGAACCCCCGGCGTTATGACATTTTACACTTCCACCCTGGAGCATAGGTTCCGCTCTTGCGCTGTTCACTCGAGGCCGGCCAGTTAAGGCAAGCCAAGAGGCGAGGGCTAAAGTTGGTAAAGTGCCCTCTGAACTCGGGTCCGTGGTGACGCCAATCACCAACAGCTTCGCCACAAAGCTGCCCTGCGGTATTATTATTATTATTATTATTAATTCCATCTGTTATTATTATTAATAATAATAACAATAGATGGCGTAGTTTCAGTTCCATATTAAATCGCGTTTCTGTTTTTTGCCCCCAGAGCCCCACCACCGTGTTCGCTGGTATAAGAACGATCACCTTTTGGGAGACAGTGCAGACCCCAACCGGCTGCTGCCCCCCCGCACCAGGATGCATGCCAACTACAGCCTGCAGCTGGACAGTCTACACGCAAACGACACTGCCGACTACACCTGCGAGGTATTTGGTTGGTTAACGAGAGGGTTTCGAGGTTATCCTTGTAAGGAGGTACCTTGCATGCCACCTCGTTGCCACCTTATTCTCATGGCATTTACCATTTCTTTTTCGTCTAAATTCGAATATTTAATTCTGGAATTTATTCGTCATTCATATTATTCGTATTATTATTCGTATTAAAGTTTTATTTATAAAAATAAACAAACAAATTCTTTATTTCCAAGAACAAATTGTACAGTTGATAGGAATTACCGTCGGGCCCCGCACTAGGTTACACCTGTATCGCGGGAACCCAAACTAAACTGTAATAAACTGTGTACTTATATGATTAAACTAGTGTAAGACTGTGCTAGTGAAAAATGCAGTTTCATTCTTAGTACCGCTCAGAAGTCTGCAGAAGCTCCTAGCTCCTCGACGTTTACCTAATCTTTAATCAAGTTAACACCCGCAGGGTCTCCCAGGATATGGCGAGTCGCGGGTGTTACAACCTACCTCACAAACCCTGGTGTCGGAATTATAAAACCGCCTTAGGCTTCCGACATGGCTCCTGTAACGACGACATACATCCGTAGATAGTCGCCGGGACTGACGGCTTTACATGTCTTCCGAAGCACGGAATCATCTTCTTTTCGGACAGTCAGGTGATTCAGCCTGCAATGTCCTAACCGAACTGAGGAAAGTCTCACAAAGTGATATTTATTCGACGAGTCCCGCCGGGATTCGAACCCGGAACCTCCGTAACGTCAAGCGAGCTTTTGACCACTCGACCACGGAGGCTGCCAACACCATAATATACATCCATCTACGTATATATTCAATATTTATTTATTTATTTATTTAATGTGTTTTCTATTTTCGAATTCATATGTACTTTTATACGACGCTCTTACGGTGAAGGAAAACATCGTGAGAAAACCTGCACACACCTGCGAAGAAATTCAAGGGTTGTGTGTGAAGTTGACAGATTAGAAAATTATAAATTCAAAAGTTGTTGTGTGTGTGAATGAAATTGTCCAACCCGCACTGGCCCAGCATGGTCGACTAAGGCCTATTCACCCTGATATCAGGGTAGGCTCGAGCCCCTTGGTGGGGACGTATATGAGCTGTTAACAAAGTCCATCGGTAATCGATATGTAAGTACTTAAATGAAAGATGCAACCTCACTCTTTAAAGTCTTACCAAATATACAATTAAGTCTTGTGGGTTATTTCATAGGTTTTTTTAGTAGAATTCCTAACAGTCCGCTCCAAACTTGCGTGGTAACATTAATAAATGATCTCTCTTTTCTTTTCACACAACAATTGCGAAATACGCACAAAGAGTATATATCTTTGAATTGAAGCTAGACAGCGATTAATTCAAAGTCTTGTTTTTGGCGTAATAAAACATCAAATCCCTGAATACCTCTTCGAGAAACTTGAAGTCTCACCCTTACATGCTCGATTTGGTACAAGGTCTACACGCCAGCCATATATACAGAATTTACACCGTTCTATGGCATTCCGTGGCAGCTTCCGTTTCCAGGCTACCAAATGTTGGAACGACTTACCGCCTCCAATAAGGAATCTCACTACACTCAGTACTTTTAAAAAACATTTAAAACTGCACTTGATCCAAGATCAAAAAACTGGTATTCCGGAAAAGTTTCGGTAACAGCTGCCATGAGAACTCAGTTTGTGGGTAAATGAGAAAAAATATTTTTTTTTTACAAACATAAAAAAACATACTGTCAACATTTTTTTTTTTTTTTTTTCTATCATTCTGGTTTTCTTTTTTTTATTATTATTATTAAGTATAATTTTTATTTCTATTATCATTTTTGTTTAGTTTTATATATTTTTTATGCATAATAAGTATTTTAACACGATATATTATACAAACTATATTAATTTATATTTTTATCTTTATATAATCACCACTGTTCCCGCGTTTCCTCCTTTTAAGGGTGACGGCTGAAAATCAGTGTTGCCCTTTCGGGTAAATTTCCACTGAGCCTGGGCCCATTGCATATTGCACACCACACACGGGTCGCTTTATTTATTCTTATCTTAAAATTATGTAGTAACTCTCATTTGCTACTGTATTAGTTCTAAGCTTTGTTATATTGTTTTGTGTGTGTGCAATTATTATGCAATAAACTTTTATCTATCTATCTATCTATCTTAAAGCGATCCGCCCTTCGATCTTAACTAACGCTTGTATAGTTGTAATTGTTAGGTACTAGTGATGGGATTGATAAGTTGTCGATAAGTGGATATCTGTCGGTGCTTCTTTAGTAAACTGGGTCGATTCCCAATTTTACAAGCCAACGAGGAAGATTTTGAGTGATTGCTCAAAATCTTTCTTAAAAAGCACACATAATGGATGGCAGCATTATTCATTTATAACATTGCAAAGAAAATTAAATGACAAATACGAGTACTTATTAATTATAATTATTTAATTAAAATCAGAAAGATATCTAATCAATCACTAATGATTTTGTATCCACTTTACTTATCTTCACGCCTCGCAGCCTCTCTACTTATTATAATTTTTCTATGAAAGTATTTTTATCTATGATATCTTCTCACATAATTCTATTTTATGGCAATCTGTTCAGCCGTTTAAGCGTGAATACGTAATAGATAAACGAAAGAATTTCACGTTAAAAAAACTGTTTGGATTAACAAAAATGAACTCTATTATCGATAAAATAATGGGACGCTTCCCATCACTATCGTACTCGGGTATTCGGCATCTAGAGAATGCCCAATTATGCAATTAATCAATTTAGTCCAACTCTTTTGAGGCGGCCGTGTTTTTAACCTTTTGTATACTGCGGCAATAGGAACGCTGAGTCTGTTAATTAGTTCGATAAAAAAATATAAACCGATGAAGAGCGAGTATAACTCGCTTGATGAGGGTTCATGAATTCACAGTTGTGTAAGTACCAAATTCCTGGAATTTCATTTCAATCGGTTTAGTAGTTTCGGAGGATATTGGATGTGACAGACGAACGAACGGACGGACACATGAGTGATCCCATAAGAACATTTTGAGTATTTTTGAGGTACGGAACTCTAAAAAGTAGCTATTTACTATCATTTACGTTGTTGGGGATTTTTTGTTTTATGTCGTAATCCACTGCAGGTTTAGGTCCTTTCCCTTGGTCGGGAGTTCGTAAAGTGCTGCCATATCCCCACATTTGGGGATCGCAGTTGTTGTTGGTAATGCAAAGAAAGTAGTTCGTGATAAAAAACGGATACGTAATATGATCAGGTATTGCCGAAATATTGTGCTTCCGTAAATAGTAGCCGGGACCAACGGCTTTACGTGCCTTCCGAAGCGAAGCACGGAATCATCTTCCTTCTCGGTATCAGGTGATTCAGCCTGCAATGTTCTAACCAAACTGGGGAAAGTCTCACAAAGTGATATTTGTTCGACAAATCCCCACCAGGACTCGAACCCGGAACCTCCGTAACGTCAGGCGAGCTTTTGACCACTCGACCATGGAGACATTGAAGACTGAAAATATCCAGTGTTGAGCTGTCTTGCTCTTGATTGTACCATGGAGTATTTGAGTCACGTACAAAGTACACCATCAATGAACGGAAGACCTAATTAATGCGATTATTTAAGACCACCCTGAGTCCTAGAAAGTGTGGCGCAACAGACCGACTGCACAACTGCATGCCAGAACAGCTGACAGGACAGCAGAACTACCTGATGAGTGTACCTAAACCAGACTGACCAAGAAATTAAAAAATCTGATCTGGGAACGCCACATTTCCATTATAAAATGAGTTCCAATGAAAAAATTTTTTCTAGTCGAGATTAACTACTACCTAGTGTTTCACCGAATGTATTCGTGTTTGACAGTTAACTCCCTGCGGCTTTACTTAACTTTTATACAAACGGTGAAACAGTGAAGTTGCAAGTGCAGATTATTCGGTTAAATAGGTTTAAATTAGTTTTTTACCATCTTTTACTTCATGATAATACTAACTACCTTCTTCTTATTAATTCTCATTTTATCTTCACAACCGGGTGTGTTTGTCTGTTCTGTAGTGCAGTTTGACTCATTTGCAAAACTGTCCTGACTACCTCTACACTGGCACAACCAGAAAAAGAATAAACCTGTCCTGAAAGCGCCACATTTTTTAGTTTCTAGCGACAACCGCTATTAAAAAAATAATTTAATTGAATGTACGCAATATGACGAAGATTTATTTTTTCTGATCCAAGTTTAGTGCCTAAAAAGCCCACCAAATAGTTGTAGACGTGGTTACTACGCCGCGCCGGCTCAGTTTAACCATTTTAAAAGCAAACAAAGCAGACTGCATCTTGGCTGCAAAGCGGGCGGTGAAAGCTGCTCGTCTGCCTGCGACATAAAGGGTTTAATTAATGCAGGAAGTGCCAATGGGGGTTTTGTTCTTACTTTTTACGAAATTATAACTTGCTTGCCGTCCGGCTAATTAATATTACCTAACTTAATATGCCGTTATGACAGGAGATACCTGCAGAAAAACCGAGTCTACTTCTAAAATGGCGGATTGTGGAGGATTGTAGAAAACAACCCAAAAAAAATCGTTTGCTACAAAACCTCTAATCGTTGTCTTGGGTTGATGGTTTTTTTTAATTACAGGTGATTCGCCCTGAGCCCATGGGACCAATCAGGCAAACGCATTCAATAGAAGTACAATGTAAGTACTATACCTAGTCGTTTTAAAAAATAAAAATAAGACTACGCTATGCTATGCGCTATGACTATCGATTTTCGAATTTGCCCACGGGATTAAAAAATCGTTTATATTACAAATATTTGGACGAAGCATTAGAGGGTGAATAGCTCATTTATGGTCCCACCAAGGGGCTCGAGCCAACCCTGCAGTGTGAATAGGCTGTAGCTGGCCCAGTGGGGGGTGAATAGGCCTTAGCCGATCATGCACTTTCCTCAGAATAGGCTCGAGCCCTTGAGCTCGGTTAGAACGTATCAAAATTAATAATAATAATAATTTTAATAATAATAATTTTATTTATTTAGTAAAGCTTACAATTTTTTGCTATGGAGTCGCCATTTAAGCATAAACACGACTGTGATTGGTGACTCCGCTTCTCCCACACGTTACTGATGAAATAGCAAGGTAAGTAACTAACTAAAATAAGAAAAATAAAAGTATATAAATTAAACCATGGTCCACGTTCGCTGTAGTGACCTTTCGATGCAAAGTGTTCGATGTTACGACCATCGATGTTTTTACTTTCGATTTTATAATCCGGAGCCCAAGAAAACAAGGTCTTACAATTAGACCACGTGACTGACACGAGCCTACGTAATTTTGCCTATTCATCCTTGTCGAATGCGTGTAATAGACAAGGATGAACAGCGCAAAAGGACGTAGGCTTGTGTCAGTCACGTGGTCTAATTGTAAGACCTTGTTTTCTTGGACCATGGATCAAACTAAACTTAACCTAAAGGTGTCTATTGGTGTTGTGTGTGTGGGTGTGGGTGTGTGTGTGTGTGTAATAAACGCTACCTTAATTGCAGATTCTCCAACAATAAAAACGACCCCAGAGGATGGGTTCCTGGAGGTCAAGAAAGGAGAGTACGTGGACATAGGGTGTGAAGTTAGCGGCACGCCGGAACCGATCGTGGATTGGATGAAGGATGTAAATATATAATTTAATAGAACTTTGCAAGGTCAAAAGTTTTGACGTAGTTTCTAACCAATTTGAGTCCTCAGTTATTTTACCTGTAGAAAATAAATCATCAATTTGACATTTCAATAGGCCGCGGATAAGCCATAAGCAAGAACAATTTTTAAGTCATCGAGTCTATCTACTCTACCATATGGTTATCAGGAGTGCGTTCAGTGGCTTCGAGCGTAGTTGTTCGGTTAAATTTTAACCCGTTTGAGTTGCAACCGAGCCACTGAACGATCGAGTTGTTTTTATAACCTCAAATATTTAACGAGAGAAAATTCTTCTCCTGTCTCAATTTTTTTCCACTTTTATATACATTACAGACGTATTAGACGCCTGTGATATACAAAAATAAAATTATTATAAAGTAACAACGAAACAAAATGGCGGGCTTTTTGAGTCTTTTGACTTTGACATAAATTGCAAGCTTTAAACGTCAAATAGCTGTCAGAGTAAAAATTAACCATCTCATTAGACGGTTGTTTGGTTGTTTCGCTCTGAGCCACGGAACGGGTGAAACTACGCTCTGACAGCTGTCAGGGTAAAATTTCACCGAGCCACGGAACGGTTAGAGCGCGCACCAGAGCGCGCTCGAGTGCACTCGTACGAAGCCACTGAACGCGCCCCTGGCACAAACTGATTGCTTGTTCTTCATTAACCCTACAAGGGTAAACACGAATCCAAAAAAGGAGGAGGTTCTCAGTTCGACGCGTATGTTTTGTTTCATAGTCATAAGTACACTCTAATTAAAATTCAGTACCTAAATATAATGTTGATAACCAACGACGTTAGGATATCATATTTTTACTGAAAAAGAAAATCACTCAGGTGTTCGCCATATTATATTTCAAAATTTTTATATGTCAAAGACAAAATCAATAAAAACCATGTAAAGCCTGACCAAAGAAATATGACACCTGCTCTGGGGGCGCCACGTGTATATTTTTACGACTATGGCAACAATTTCCCTTATAAAATTAGTTCCTCTGAAATTCCGCAATATGGCGAGGTGTCATATTTCTTTGGTCGGGCTTTAGTTTTTAACATCCTCCACCCTCAGAGAAAAATCATTTTTTTTATGTACCTACCATATTAAATTAATTTGAAATTCTTCCTCAGGGCGAGCCAATGGCGTTGCTAGAGCACCGTTCCCGCATCAGGTTCAAGGCGGAGCACCGTCTCCTGGCTGGAGTCTACGAGTGCACCGCCACTAATGGGGTGGGAGACCCTGTGAGGGCCGCCATTAGAGTGCTCATTCACGGTGAGGACCGGCCTTGGAGGGACATCAGAAGTGGGATTCGTAGGAAGACGTTTTATTGCTGACAGACGTTCTGTAGTACAGTAATTTTTCATGATATAAAACGTTATTGCAGTGATATCAGAAGTGGGAAGGGACCACCATAGTTGCCGTGCTCCCCGCTGTCATCCAGTAACCTGAAGGCTTTTTTTTTTAATTGACCTATGCTTGTGTCGAAAAGGTACGACCAATCAAGCTTCACCGGACTTGAACCTGAAGGCATCAATAGAAAAGTGACTCTGAACCAAAATAGAAGCTCTAATACGTAGAAAATTACTTTTTCCGTGTCTTTTTGAGTGTCTGTGTCTTTTTGAGAGTCTGTCACGAATTTTGTACTGAATTAAGTATTCATGTTTTGAATTTCTTTGCGGTTTGCGACTATCGAAATGTGTTTCCCAGACGCGCCGGTGGTGAAAGCGGAGCGGTCGTTCGTGCACACAGCGATAGGGCTCCGCGCGGCTCTGTCAGCTCGAGTGGAGTTCGCGGCGCCACAGGCCAGGACTGCCTGGTACCGGGACGGCAGACCTGTCAACACGCACGATGACAGGTGATGATACTAAAAATTAGTTTGTGATGTGATAGTGCACTAAATTGGACTCTGTGATGCAGTCTGGGTAAGCATAGATAGTTGCATTTATTATATATCTGTTGAGACCCAGACATTTTAAACGGTAGCAAGTTGTCGACCGGCCAAACTTGACTTTGTCAAAAATAGCCTCATCTTTCAAAACGCTCCTAATTGATTTATGCGTGGTTTGCCCTGCAGGATAGTCCAGATGGTGCAGGGCGAGATTCACCAGCTGATCTTCCGGTCTGTGCGGCCGGGGGATTTCGGCAACTACACCTTCCGCGCCCAGAACAACCTCGGCATGGCTGACGTGTCCTTCAAACTTACTGGTAAGAAAACTTACTTACCTCCGTGGTCAATGGTTAAATAGGTTCCAGGTTGGAATTCCGGGGGGAACTCGTCGAACAAATATCACTTTGTGAGACTTTCCTCAGTTTGGTTAGGACATTGCTGGCTGAAACACCTGATTGTCTGAAAAGAAAGATGATTCCGTGCTTCAGAAGGTACGTAAAGCCGTTGGTTTCAGCTACTATCTACGGATTTAGTCGTTATTAGAGCCATGTCGGAAGCCTAAGGTGGTTCTATAATTCCGACACCAGGGTTCGTGAGGTAGGTTAACCTCTAAACCTACACGATAAGCAAGCTGGTAAGTAAATGGACCATCTCATTAGCTGCCATTCTTGTCCTGTCGCCTGTGCGCGAGAGGACTTGATAAAGGCTACTGACGACGCTAGTCTTGTAGGTGGTTTCTGGGCCGTGTCTATCTGAGTTGGCTGTCGACTCGAAAAGAAGAAGACTTGTAAATAGGCTTCCGCAGTTTGTGTTGTTGAAAAATTACTTTGCTGATATAACAGCCACTGACTTAAGTGGCAGTGGGCGGGGCACATTGCGCGTAGAACCGATGGATGTTGGGACAGAAAAGTTGTTGAATGGTGACCGCGTGGGCAGGCACGCCACAATGTGGACCGACGATCTGATGAGGGTCACGGGAAGCTGCTGGATGCGGGAAAACAGGACCTATCTTTGTGGAGATCTATGGAGAAGGCTTTTGTCCACCAGTGGAGTCTTTCTTGGAAGATAAGATAAATATTTATTAGATAGATGATGATGAGAGCGTCGGTGGCCTAGTAGCTAGGGCCGTTGACTTCCATTCGGAGTTCGCGGGTTCGAACCTCGGCACGTACCAATGTGTTTCCGATTTTTGAATTTTTATGTAGGTTGGCTCAAGCCCTTCGGTGGGTACATAATATGAGCTGTCAATGATGATGATGATCAGTTAACTCAGCTCGGATGTTAAGCCATGACGCACCCAACGTACCTATCAAACACCCGGCGCCCTTTGAGCCGAAGAACTGTCATCGAGACCCTTTGAGCCTATTTATCGAAGAACTGTCTATCGAGGATCTCATTGCCAGAGTTAAAGCGAAGAAAATATTACTCCTGGACTTGACGACCATTTATTACAAGAATTTGGACAGTGGTTACTTCAAAAAATATATTTTACTTCATAATAACAGGTGTGCCCAACGCAGCCTCCTTCAAAGTGGACTCCGCACTGAACAAGGCTACGTCAACGAGTTTTACCCTAATATGGGAAGTCGACTCCTACTCCACCATCATTGGTAAGTTGAAACATATCTGTAACCTGTTAGAATTCCTAACAGACTTGGGGTTTCTCGGAGAAAATTCAGTTTGATTGAGCGCGGCTTTCCAACCTCTCTGGTTTGATCCTATTGGCAAAGCAACAGCTCCTTTTCAAAGAAGAAACATGAGTTGACAAACGATTGTTTCAGCATGGACTTATCTATCTAAGTGGGGACGTATGCGAGTGGCGCAGACGGGTGATCTGTATAGGAACTAATTTCACCCTTAAGGACTTAGTAATATAGTTACGTGTTTCAGAGTACAACCTATGGCTTCGGCCGTACTTCGGTCGGTTATCCGGCGACTCGGAAGCAGGTTTCACCACGGAACCCTCAGCCAACATGTGGAGGAAGATCGTCGTCCCTGGAGACTCTAGTGACGGTACCTATGTTGCATTGGAATTTCAACTAACAGAGTATCTAACAGAGTATAAGTGACGGCAATATTCAGTTAATAGATCTGAACCGAAAAAAATACTATTTTGTAGATACGCAAGTGCCGAACACTTTTTTTTTCGAGAATAGTTTCTTTGAGAAAGATAGGTACTAACAAATGATTAAGCATGTTCTTACAGCTTTCAACACCTTTAAATAAATGATTATCTTTAATTTTCAGGACCGATTCACAGTGCAAAATACGAAGTAACTGGATTGACGCCGTCCACAGTATACGAAGCGATTGTAACGTCTAGAAATCGGTAAACTGTTATCTGAATACTAAAATATCTCTTCAGTGAAAGAAAACATCGTAAGGAAACCTGCGAAGTAATTCAAAGGTTGTGTGCGATATTGACCAATCCGCACTGGGCCAGCGTGGTCGGCCAAGGCCTATTTACCCTGATTTTAGGATAAGGCTCGAGCCCCTCGGCGGGGACGTTTATAAGCTGTTAAGGACGAAGCGCTATTATTGTAACAAAACACTTTAGTTAGGCTTATGAAGGTCTAACCCTTTCAGCGTTTAGACAAATTTTATCTTTGTGTTAAAGACAATGGATGAATGGATTATAGTATTACTTTTACTTTTTTTTTGTTTTCAGTTTCGGTTGGAGTAAGCAGTCTGCCATACTACATTTTGCAACAGAACCGGGAAGTAAGTATCCTCGCAGAAAGATTTGACAAAAAATAAAGGCGCTGCTGTGAGGAGTTTAATTACAAATTATACGACTCAAAAAACTATAATCATCTTCACACTTACGACCAGTGCTCTTGTCGGTGGAATTTAATAATAATGAAATTAATATTGTCTTAAACAGCTCGCAACTTAATTAATACCACCACAGTATAAATATAATGTACTAAGATAGTACCACGGACAGCAGCGTAACATCTGTATTATTGTTCGCTCTTTTAACTGGGTTTTTTATTTTTCTTAGCTGGTCGAAAACCATCAACTTCTGATTATTCGGAAATCACTCCTCTGCTAGAAGAACCAGACTCGGAATTAGAAGCACACAATATTACTCTCGCACAAGTTTTTGGGCGGGAAAAGTCCAACGGAGCGCAACTAACGCCATCTTGGATTGCCATTTTTATTCTATGTGGTGCTGTTTTGGTAAAATATAAAAATTAAGTTAAGTAATTTGCCAGATTTACAGTTCATCAAAAGGCTTAGTTTACTTTGCAGTGGAAAAAAGATTAGTTGCGCATCCTTCGGGGACTCCTCGTACTTTCTCGAGAAATCTCTTTTTGAGTTCTTATTGATTAACATAGAGTTCATTATGTGAAGAATTTCATAGCAAAAATCCTATGATAATGTAAATTGAACCTTATGATGACGTTTACGTATGTAAAGCCAAAGAAATAAAAAAGCTCGCCATATTGCGGAATTTCAATTGAACTAATTGGAAATTGTTGCCATAAACATAAAAATATACACGTGGCGCCCCCCGAGCAGGTTTTTTTTTTCTTTGGTCAGGCTTTAATTAAAAACGATGTAACAATCTAATTTTAACTTTAAGCTCAAGGTTCCTTCCGCTTAATTATTTTTTTGCAGGTTAACGGATAAGTACTTCTAAGTGATATAAATAAATGAAAGATCATATATTTATGTACGATTATTTATTTAATATTCAATACATTTAATGTTTCATTTTAAACAACCATGTTCGGGTCAGCAACTGCTGGCCTTATTAACTTTGGTTTTGTAATTTGTGATTTTGCTTACATACTGTAAATATTAGCTGTTATAATACTAAACATTGATAATTTTAACCTTAGAAATAGAATTTTATCTGAGTTACTACAGTAAATAATATTTGTAAGTCTCTTTATATTTCTAAGTTCAGATTTATATCGAAAACAGAAAAAATGTCAAGTGGTTAAAGATTTAAATATTTTCGTAATAAAATAAAATAAATACAGGTTTTTCTTATTAAAACGCATATTACACTTACGATTTTTAGATATAATATTTAAAACTCTGAAAATTTCAATGCGGAGTAACAATTTTGACAACGAAATTTGTGTCGGTTCCAAGCAAAAGGGAATTACAACTTCTTATATCATCATCATACGTTAATTAAATATTTCTGATGAACTTGTTTCAATTGGTTTTAGATCCTGCAGGCTTCGCCACTACGCTATTTATTAATGAAAAGAGCGTAGAGGCAAACGAAAATAGAATCTTCTGGAAAACGTCACGACTGAGCCCTTTGTTCGTGGCGATTCGGAAGGTTCACATTTTCTATCAGTTTAATAACTATTTTACTTGATATTTTATTTAATTAGTCAGAAGTTGAAACACCCTCATAGACAGATGAAACCTAGACAGCTTTCGAGTTCTTACTTTATAAACATACAAAAAATTTGGTCATTTCTTTTTCATTTAAAACTGAATGGGGAAAGATATTGATGATTAAACAACGATGTTTGTTCTGAAGACTAGTCCTATCGTTACGAGGTCGAGATGAAACACGATTTTTCTTCAAGAAAACTTTAAATTTCAATTATATGTAAAACTTACAATTTTTTATATGAACTTACATGTAAATACCATTTATTATAATATATTTAAAACTTCCAACGTGTAATGTTATGTATAGTTAACGCTAATAATAAATATTTGATGTTCAGTGACATTACAATTTTACATACATCCAATTTCTTAATTAGAAAAAATGAATACATAAAAATTACAACTTCTCTTTGAATTAGAAATTTCGTTATGTAATACTACCCGTATTTTTAAATAAGTCTAAATTTATAAAAATTAAAATGGCGTACGCTATAGTTAAGCGAACTTGAAGCTCAAATTTAAACATTTATAAACAAAACAATTTTTAAATGTTCAAATTCAAGAGTTAATTAAAGAAGCATAAAACGTAAATAGTTTAATCAAACACCAAGTAGTGGAAGATATGTTGTAACTTTGCTTAAACATTCTTTTTAATAATTTTGAGATTTAAATTTTTAAATACGTCAACGAAGCTATAACAAATCCAATAAACAATTTTAATTTCAACAACATTTCAAAATAATCCATCAAAAATATTGCTGAAATTAAAAACCAAGCCACGGAAGACTCACAGAAAATCTCGATTAAATTATTTTATTTAAAACTACGGAACCAATAACTTTTCATCATAAGAACATTTATGGCACAATACATAGATCTTTTTTGTATACAAAATGTTTAAATTACACACACACGAATATATCTCAATAGATCATGGCGAATCGAAGCAATTTCATACGAAGACACCGAAACTTTATTAATAAATTATTACATAAAATGGCAACACCCACGCAAATGCGATTCGTATTCACTAACGGAGAGAAGAGTGTTGCCATTTTAAACACGCCAATTTAATAACACTAATACACTTTAGCGTTCCATGATTTCACTGCAGTGTTCCATTTCAGTTTTCACATTCCAAATTGGTCACACCAAAACCAAAATTTCACCTTCAATATATTAGGTAATCCCATTTCCACTTTACTTTTACCGGCACTGCTTATAATTATAAATACGAATATTTTGTTTGAACATTATTACGAGTATATGGAACAAACCGCTGTCATCACGGTTTATAAAATGTACCAATTTTAAAGGAGTCATACATGATACCTTCTATAATAGCTTAATTAATTGCCTTAATTGGCATAGATTTGTAAATTGTCATGTACTTAAATATAGAAGAGCGACTAAAAAGGGCATGATTTTGATAACATTAAAACGTTTTAAGCAAAAACTTAATGTAGAGACAAAATAATTATGCTTAATTTGCATTGATGTAAGATACAAAATTAAAAGTAGTATAAAAAATACTTACAATAGAAGCATCAACTAATTAAACTATTATTAAACTAATCTTGATAATTTAACAATAACTATAATACTGTTACTATTTAGTTCAAATAAACTATAAAATATATGCTCTTGCAATAGCTACCATACCACATGCTATAAATGATTACCAATAGTATATCATTAATCAAGCAAGCAGTAATTTTGTTACTAGAATTGGGCAAGACCATCAAATAGACTTAGGTTATCTTTATGGCTGCAAGCTGGAATATAAACACATTTACAAAGAAATAGATTTACAAAATGTCTTACAAGTACAGCATAGTCAGTGTACACTGATGTGCTATATTGAAAAGAGAAACAAAAGATTTATTCTGCTTTGCAAAGTGTTACAAAAAGCTGCCTTTAGTTGGCTCAATTAATTCCGATACAATTATTTTATTTCACGTGCGCGGGTAAGCCATACTTGTAGTTGCGTGGGTATAGACACACGCTCTTATGTACTACTAAACTGAGCGCTTCGCATATAAGACACACACAAGTATGGCTCGCTGCACTCTTGAGATAGAACATCTATACCAGGGTCAATAAGGTTGTTTGACCTTACAAACCCTACAGTAAAAAGCTTCATTTTGAAGATATTGTGCATTAAACAATGGGATAGATCCTTGATAGAACGAGACTTGTCAATTAATTTGTAATCTTTTCGGTAGAATTCTCCCTAGAAAGAGCCAACACACACACACATGCTTCCATTGTAATCTTTAATAATATGCAGATAAAATTCAAAATGCAACAGACAGGAGAATTGCTGCTTAATTCCAGGGAAATTTGTACCCAACCACACATGCTAACCTTACAAGTCTATAATAACCTAACTGTAAAGCAGTTTGGGAATATTCAAAGTATAAATGTGTAATACATTGGGCTGAATTCTGCCGTGGCCACTAAAATCTCTAAATTTTAGTTGCTGGTCTCTTTTATTGGGAATCGAAAAGGATGGGGAGATGAATGAATTTAATTTTGAATGAATGATATTTAAAATAAGCAGCGCAGCTGTCAAATTCAGCTTAATTTAGTCGGGATGTTTTTAAATTCCTGCTAAAATTACGCGTAAAATCGAAGTTTGACGTGTCTAAATGTAGGTTGGCAATCACCTGTCCCTTTTCGTTCTTAAGAACGTGAAAGAGACATGACAACTTAAATTTAGGTATTTTAGCGGCCACGCAGAATTGAGCCCATTGAATAACAATTTATCCAATAAAAATTTGTGTGTTATGTTTTGCGCAAGAAGAAAATTGAAGTATCATAGTTTGAAAGAAAGTTATTGTTTTAGGTTAAGTAAATACCTACCAACTAGCAATTTACGAGGGACAAAACATTTGGAAGTAATACCATATTATAGTTCGTTTAATCGAAAAATTTAAGTTAATTAAATTGGGAGTGTCATATAACCTGTTAAACAAAATAAATAAATAAATGAACTTTCTTACTGGTTGCGCACAAAACATAGCACAAGCTAATTTGGATTTTAATGACTAAAAGTCAAAATCCCAGATATCCGGCATGCATATTCTAAAACCACTTCAAATCTTACCTTATTATATAATTTTATAGATGATTGTAACTTTATTGAATGATTTGTGCAAAAGCTTTGTCTATCTGCCTTAAAAAATATCTTCCAGATAAACACATCTTCTATCATGTTAAATGTTTTGAAGTGCAATAGAACAAACATGATTCTGGCCTCTTGTCATAAATTGTTATTTGATTAAATAATCAGCCCCAAAACATCGAACAACAATTGCTTGCTTAAAAATTAACCTTTACTTTAGACCCAAGTTGGGCGCCATTTAGCGTTTTGTTGGCGACGACATTGTTAGACAACTTTTTGGAGCTTATAATTATAAGTAAATATAAACTTTACCGTTCACAAGTACATCTGATGGATTTCTAATATACTTACATGCTACAAAACAAAGCGACTTCTAACTCCCAAGTTGTGCGCCAATTTTAACATACCATCATTTTCTTTCTTTACCAAGATACAAAGTTTACTGTGCCACATCCGTAATTAGTTCAAACACTGTCCCAGTCAAATCAAATCTTTCGCTTTTTATATCGTTGAACACAAGTCACTTAATGTCCTTTCACGTAATCACGCGGCTTTGCTTTCATAATATTCTGCTTACAAGCACAGACTGTTCAAGATTTTCCATTCAATTTTCTTTCACTGTAGTCGCTTTGTTACTTCCTTAGGTAAATATACCATAATAATGTGAGTGAGGTGCATAACTCCAGCCATAGATGTCGGATTAAACTCCTATTTCAATTAAAAGCGATCATTTACTCTGCTTTTTCTTCCGGACGGGAACGAAATCTTCACTAATGATGTACTCAGAAATATTAACCATTCAAACCGTAACTATATTTATATCCTGGTAAACATAGTAGAGGACACAGATTTCTCACAGTTCAACTCTTTTCTTTGTTGTTCATGATGTTGTCCTTAACACTATTGTATTATACTACTATACTTCAGTAGATAGGGTAGGGTGGTCATGATAAATATCTATCCCTTCCTGTCCTGAGTCTCCATTTGTTATTATTTTATAGTGTAGGCATAGTACTATTATTATTTTCTTCTGTGGTGTAGACTGTAGGCTAACATGCACTCAGTATAGCTAGGCATTTTTATACTGGGTGGCAAGCCATTCTTAATTTATCATCCTTTTTTCTTCAAAATATAAATTTCACACACCAATAACACTGATTTAAACTATATCTATAGCTGGGATCAAAACTATTTACCGTGTCTGTGAATTTCAGACCTGACATTATGTTGGTCAAAATTACCGACTTCGGACTTCCTATTCACTATTGTTTATGTATCAATGTCATTGGCCACTTCACTTGACACTAGGGGTGAACTGTGACTATCACTGCTAATGAAACTAGTGTTGAACAATCATTATCACTAGGCGCTTCACTCACTGAGAAATTTATTGCTAGCCAACACATTGTCAGTGAGCGTAGTGTTCAAGTCTAGGCACTCAAAACTAGTGATTAGTGACGACCATGACTTACACAACACT
This sequence comes from Teleiodes luculella, assembly GCA_948473455.1. NCBI lineage: Eukaryota > Metazoa > Arthropoda > Insecta > Lepidoptera > Gelechiidae > Teleiodes > Teleiodes luculella. The sequence continues at coordinate 4,040,343 of OX419607.1, forward strand.
AGCGTCCAAGTCATGATTATACTCTATTTTCACTATCACTGGCAGCTTCTCTACTAGTAATCACTACCATTGGCAGCTTCGCTACTAGCCATCACCATCACTGACAGATTCGCCACTAGCCATCACTACCACTGGCAGCTTTGCCACTAGCAGTCACTATCACTGGCTTCTTCGCCACTTGCTTTCACCATCACTGGCAGCGTCTCCACTAGCCATCAATGTCACTGAAAACTTCCACTAACAGTCATTATCACTGGCAGCTTCACCACTAGCAGTCACAGTCACAGTCACAGGCTGTTTGTTCACTAGGCATCGCTGTCGCTGGCCTCGCTGTCGTTGTGCTATTTGTGTTGCGTGTGCGTGGGAGCGTGCATGCCCCCCGCGAGGCGTGTTGCGCGGGCGGCGCGGTGGAGCAGGCGCAGGGGCGGGTAGCAACATAAGCACGGGACTACCAGGCTTAGGAGGGTGATGCCGATCCATCTGGAAAACAAACATAACTAACATAGGTCATAGATTACGATTTAAAACGGCATCTTTATCGTCGTCACTGGGCGGTCATTCCATACAGAAAACGCATTTTGACAACCTAATAACAACTGAATATCAACTACAAGTCATTGGCGCTAGGCGCTATGTAAAACACCCCCTCCACCAACGGCGGAGTCCCGCGGCGCCTGCGGGGTGCGGGGCGTGGGGCGCTATATCGGGCGGCGACTCATTTTGTCGCGGGGGGGTGAGTGTCCTTTCTGTACGGGTTAGTACTATTATTTTCTTCTGTGTCGTCGTATTTGTTATAAACCTTCAGTTGCAATCAGTATCAATCAAACAGATTTGTAGTCAGTTGGGTATTTCACATAGTTAAGAAATTTACACAAAAATCAGTCGTTTTTGAACTACAGCTATGCAAAGTCAGTTCGTAACGCTAAGAGCAGGGAAAATTGCGCTTCGGAGTCATACGTAAGGCTCCATACATTTCAAGCGGTTATAGTGGCGGCACAGAATAAAATTTTAGTACTAACCCGTACAGAAAGGACACTCACCCCCCCGCGCCAAAATGAGTTTCCCGCCCGATATAGCGCCCCACGCCCCGCACCCCGCAGGCGCCGCGGGACTCCGCCGGTGGTGGAGGGGGTGTTTTACATAGCGCCTAGCGCCATTGACTTGTAGTTGATATTCAGTTGTTTTTCAAAAAGAAATAGATTGTCAAAATGCGTTTTCTGTATGGAGTGACCGTTGCAGTGGCGGTTAACCGCGTGGCACCTTACCGTCAGTCTGGCAGGAGCAACAGCAGCGGTTAGGCATCATAATGCGTATGGAAACTAGTTTTTTATACATTTTAAAGTGGTAGGTTAGAAAGAGAGATCCGACATGTAAGACGACGTCACTTTACCAGTCCTACATATTATTTTCATAGAAAAAGTTCTGTTGTTTTGCATATAGAGACAGATGGATGGATATTGGATAATCTAACAGCGCAATCTATTGGTTTTTTAGAGAACTAAATTCTGTAGTAACAAATTTCATTGAAATAGCATGCGTTGTGTTTGAAAACTTTTTTAACCCGTTTCTTACGGGAAAACGAGTCTTCCAACGTGATATTTGTTCGACGAGTCCCCACCGGGATTCGAACTCGGAGCCTCCATAACGTCAGGCGAGCTTTTGAGCACTCGACCACGGAGGCTGGAACGTTATGGCGCATTTTCATTAGTCGATAACTCGTTCGGTATACAGAATGCGGGGACTCCCCGCATGCGAGATAACAACCAATGAAAGTTGCAAGTCGATACGCGTTCGGTACAACCGTGCTATCGACCAATGAAATTCATCAGTCGATATACACAGCTTGCTTGCGGGTCTTGAATCAAATATTTCATAATACGTCGTGTGCTTGTTGGATTAGGTTGCGGACCATATCGACTGATGAAAACGGTTCCCCGAATGCGGGTCCTGTGGCACGCCTTCCAGAAATCTCCCGCACGCCGCATGCGGACCCTATCGACTAGTGAAATTGCGCCATTAGAGTGACGTGGCCCGTATATTGTATATACCTCTTGGTGCAGGCGTCGTCGGGCGGTGCGCAGGCGCAGGGGTGCATCGCGAACTCCCCCTCCGCGTCCGACATGCAGTGGTACAGCATGCACTGCGGATAACAATACTACTTATTTCACGTAAACAGACAATATTACTTATTTCATATTTTACTATATTACATATTTTTTTATTTGTACAGAAAGTCAATCTTAATCTAATCTGTACATAGAAAAAATTCTAAAAACCGAGGATGTAAAAAATTACATAGAACAAAAATCTAGAGATTAGCCAAACTTTTTTAATTTTTTTTGTTTCTCTGTTTGTACGGGCTAATTATCGAAACTGTTGGACCGATTTGAATGAAATTTTTCGTGGTGTTTGTCTGTTTGTACCCATACAAACAATTTGGAAAAAATCTAAGTATGTCCTATATCACTTCTTACATCCCCCTGACTCCGTTTTTAGGCTTTTAGCATTTATGTACAGCCATTCAACCTCTACAGTTTTATTATATGAATGTAAGTGCATTATTACCTGAGCGCACTTGATGCAGGAGACGCCGTTGATGCAGGAGCGGAAGCAGTCTGGCGCGTAGTCGCAAGCGCCCTTGCGGTTTGCGCTCTCGATGTAAAACTCGTGACAGTGCCTGCAACACGCATCACTATCGTTCAGTTATATCACTACATAGTATAAAACAAAATCGCTTTCTCTGTCCCTATGTCCCTATGTATGCTTAAATCTTTAAAACTACGCAACGGATTTTGATGCGGTTTTTTTTAATATATAGAGTGATTCAAGAGGAAGGTTTATATGTATAATACATGCATAACATACTTAAGGATAACCTACAATAATCATTTTCCCGTGCGGAGCCGGGGCGGGTCGCTAGTAATAATAATAATAACTTTATTAATCACATAATCATATCATAAAAATATGACACAATCAGCTGATATAATAATACAAACACTTATATATATCACTAGTAAGACAGTCCTCTGCAACTCAAACTAGGATATACCTGTGTTTTGAGATTCAGCGACTCAAAAAAAGAGTAGGCTTCACATATTGGTCTGATAAATAAGAACCAAGCCGTATATAATAGCCCGATCTAGGATAGGATTTCGCCATCATAAAAGAGAGTACTAATTATTTAACGCTTCTATTTTTATTTGAATTTTGTACTAATATAGTTTTTAAGTGGATTCTTGTTACTAACAAACTATGGACTTGAGTCTGAAATAAATTGATTATTATTATTATTATTATTTATTAGAGCACTCTAATAAAATAGAAGTGTTAAATAATTTGGTTGGGCTTGTACGGAGACTTGGTGGTACAATTGGTAGTGCTTGTGTACGGCCCGGATAGCCCAGGAGGTGCGGGTTCAAGTCCCTGCCCAAGCTCAACGCCGGAAGTCAAAGGGAAAACCGAAGAAAAATGGACGAAGATAACGTATGAATGATGAAGGAATTCCAAAATTGAATGTTTGAATTTAGACGAGAAATAAATGGAAAATGAGGTGAGAATGAGGTTGCAAAGCGCCTCGTTACAGTATTAAATGGCGAAATGAAATAAAATGAAATCATTTATTTTTAACTTTTGGACATTTTAAATCTCTTAGTTAAGTCAAATAAAGTTACATTTAGTGGCGAGTTCAGCAAAGCAAAATGTGCGGTCTTTTGTGGAGAAGAGCTCGCCGAAGAAAATCCACAAGCGTCGCATCTTTTAAAAAATATTATGGTACTAGCTTCCCGCAGCGGCTCCGCCCGCGTTAATAGTTTTTCCCGTGGGAATGAGGTATTTTCGCAAGGTCTATTCTATCTTTGTGCCAAGTTTTACCAAAATCGGTTCAGTAGTTTCGGAGCCCATTCAATTATTAGGAATATTTTAGGTATTTTTTTACACCTTGGGTTACATTATTGAAGTTTTATTAAGGATTCTTAATTAAAAAATAAATAAAATATAGCCTATGTTACTCAGGGTGAATGTAGCTTTCTAATGGTGAAAGAATTTTGAAATCGGTTCAGTAGTTTTTGAGTTTATTCATTACAAACATACACACACACACACAGAACAATTCAAATCTTTCCTCTTTATAATATTAGTATAGATAGGTACTGACTTGCACCGGAGTCGGGACTGGAAGGTCTCGGCCGGCTTCTTGTCGGGCAGGGGCGGAGGTCCGCTGAACTGCTTCTTTATCGACCCTGGAACACCAAACAACACATGCTAGTTGAAAGTTCAATTTTGTATGCACCTGTAATGACAGTCCACATTGTCAAGTACTATTATTTTATTCTGTGACATTGTCCAAGACCATCAAATGTTTACCTATAATACGGGCTACACATGTCTGTCAACAAAATGCACCTTAAGACCGCGCCGCGAGAGTCCGTATTACCACAGACTAAATAATAGCGTCTTCACAAGCGCGCGCGTTTTTCCTACTAAATGGCCGCGAAATCAGGACCGCCCGCCGTAGGTACATTCTGGAGCGAGGGCGCGGAGTGCGCCGGGCCTGGTTATGTTAAGGAAATAAGCACAAATTACGTATAGCGGCGGCGCCGACGCGCCTAGACAGAAGGCCCACTCGCGCCATATTTTTACGCACTCATCGATCATTGCGTTTACAGGCCGCTCGGACCACGCTCCATACAAGCTCGGACCGCGTGCAGTCGTCGCTCTCGCGATTATTAACAAAGTATTGATGTTTGATGTGCTAAAAAAATGGATAAGTGTTCTTAATACTGTTGTAGTGTATTTGGCTGTTTAAACACAACACAAAAATGACGATTACACGTTTTTCAAGGAGTCAACCAAGTTTAGGTAGTTAATTTCAAGGACGGCGGGGGTGGACTTTATGGAAACTTTTTATTTTGTGGTCGGGCTTTAACCCTTTATAAGGCAAAACAACTTTACAAAATGCATTCGTTATCAACCTTATGTTAAGGGTATAAGGTTATATAGTAAGTTACCGGAGTCCTGCTTCATGAGCGGTGGTTTGGTGTTGGGCGAGTTCTTCTCCGAGGTGATGACGCCCGCGCCCGCCGGGTATGTGTACTCGTGAACCTTACAAACACAATCATAGGTGTCATTTTGGCTAATCAAAAAAACACATTTCTCAGAATATTATATTGCATTTAACTGCTTTACGTAATTTAACGGTAACATAAATATAAGACACGCTCTTTGCTGTAACAGGAGTTTTAGTTACAAGAATAATATCCGAAATATACTTTTTGTTGGGCTATATTGGTGTTGGACTAAATTAGTGTTGGACAAAATTAGGTTGGATTAAATTCGTGTAGGACGAAATTCGTGTTGGACAAAATTCTTCGTTGGACATTTTTTATTTTGGACATTAGTCGCGCAAAGGACAATTTTTTTGTGATTTGCATACGTGCACCAAATATTTTGTGACGGCTGCTGTAACTCGCGTTACTTCAGAGCCGCTGGGTAGTGTATTTCATCCAATATCTTACAATCTAACCTATTTCCAAACTAAAGAAATGTATAAATAAATACACAATTTTTCAAACTAAAATGGAAATTGGTTAGAATTTAAGATATTGGATGAAATATGCTACAAGAGTAACGCGAGTTACCGTGAACCGACCCTGACGATAAAGAATTTCGTTTGTACGGAACCCTCTCCAGGAGAGTTCAACTCGCACTTGACATTTTTCTTTATTTTGGAGTCTTAAAATAAAGTGTCCGCTGAAACCAGAAAAAAAAACCTTTTCTAAGCATTACAAATTTATAACTTACAGCTGACAGATGCACGTATGGGCAGCTAGCGTCCGCATCATCGATCTTTTCGTCGTAGCTGCCTTCGCCGTATTTAGACTCTGTGGGCAAAACAAATACTGTAATTACCAAAGGAACGCTTTTTATAACTAGGGGTGTTATGGGTTTGATGTGTGTCTGTCTGTCTGTGGCATCGTAGCTCCTAAACGGATGCGCCGATTTTAATCTAGTTTTTTTGTTTTGTTTGCAAGGTGTCACAATCGAGTGTGTTCTTAGCTATGATCCAAGAAAATATCTTCAGCCATTTGAAGATTATCAGCTCTTTTCTAGTTGAAAGGAAAAAGCCTTTTCAAATGTGCGTTATTGAACATTATTATATGTTTCCTTGCGTGATCGAATCAGGAATGATGATATCCGCAGGCGAACCAAAGTCACCGACATAGCCCGAAGATTAGCTGAACTTAAGTGGCAGTGGGCAGGGCACATTGCACGTAGAACCGAAGGCCGTTGAGGAAAAAAGGTTCTTGAATGGCGGCCACGCGCCGGAAGACGTAGCGTGGGCAGGCCCCCTACAAGGTGGACCGACGATCTGGTGAGGATCGCGGTTTGCCGCTGGATGCGGGCCAAACAGGACCGATCATTGTAGAGATCACAGGGGGAAGCAGCAGGCCAGCAGTGGATATTTCGTTTGCACTCTTTGTTATATTAATCAAATTGTATAAAATAATAATTTTTGAAAAGATGCAACGCCTGTGGAGTTTCTTCCGGAGAGTTCTTCTCCACAGAAGACAGCCAAATCGTCGAAAAGTGATTTGTAAAATCTTACTTCGAATAAACACATTTTGAACTTTGAACTTTGTGGACGTCTACTGGCTGAAATTATGATGTTATTGAACATACCACAGAACATTTAAGAGGTTAGGGCGGCGCTGTGGGCGGGGCCGGCGCCAAGACTATGAGCAAACGCTCATACTCCACGCAAAGACGCGATCGCGCTGTCTAACTCACACATAGCTATAACAATGTACATCGGTATGCGTGCATGCGTATGATTCGTTCCATTTGAAATCGCGTGATTGAGCGGCGCTATGATTGGCTAGATTTGAAATTGCAAATATGTGCGTAAACTTCATCTATATTGTAGTACAGATGTAGTGGAGGTGAAAGGTGGGGTGGAATCGGCGACACCGGATTTCATACGGACGGCGCATTATCGCCATTCTAACCTCTTTTAAATGTTCTGTGGAACATACCTTGTGGCAGCGTGATGGCGGATAGGATGGGTGTTTGCGTCATCTCTTGCGGGCGCCGTTTCACGCGGGATGCCGTGGAGTTCTCGGAGCTGGAACGGGACTCGGTCGGCAAGTTGAGACACTGAAATCAGGGGGTTACTCGCTATTTCATTCAACATTATTCAACTTAACTATATACGAATTTTTAACGCCCGACGAAAAAGAGGGGTGTTATAAATTTGAGGTGTGTCTGTATGTCGGTCTGTGGCATCGTAGCTCCTAAAATTAAATGGATGCGCAAATTTTGATCGATTAATTTATGATTTTATTGTATGTATGTACTATGTGTGTGTGTTATGTTATGTTTGTTGCGTGCAATAAAGAATTTTGTATTGTATTTTTGTATTGTAAATTGTTTATGACAATGCATCAAAATGTGAAACTATTACATTTGAATGCAAATAAATTAATATAAATATGAATCACACTAATATTATAAAGGCAAAGGTTTGCGAGTGTGTTACTTCTTCACGTCTAAACTGCTGGAGCGATTTTAATGAAATTTGGTATGGAGTTAGCTGACACCCTAGATTAACATAGGCTACTTTTTACCGCGGGAAAATACCTCCATTCCCACGGGAAAATCTGTTAGTCCGGTCGGAGCCGCGGGGCGGGAAGCTAGTATGAATATGAATAAACATACCTCGAATATAGGCTGTTCCTCGTCCTCCTCTCTGGAGCCTGGATACAGAGTGTGGTACGAGTGAAGCGTGGGCCACGAGCCGCCCAGACCTGCAGACAACACACACACACTCAACTCACACGTACATTTACACACACACTACAACATAATAAATAACACAGTAAAACCAGTAAGAGCCCTTTCACACGAGCGATTTTATTCGGCGATTTCTCGGCGGAGCATGGAGTACAGAACCAATGGAGAACGCTTGCGGGGGCGACCGCACACGCCAAACATATGTTATATCTTGCGTACCTCACCACGTTTTTAACCACTAGTGAATCAGATGTCATTGCGTCAGCCACGCGTCGGCCAATTGCAGCCGGCGCAGATCACCTCTCCCCCCGCGCAAATTGGTCACTTTGTTTCTAAGCAAAAGCATGCGGACGCGCTCTCCATTGGTTCTGTACTCCATGCGGCGGAGCGAGATCGCAGCGAGCACGCGGCGGCTCGCGGCGCGGCGTGTACACAACCATATTGGTATTTGGTATCGCGGCGAGACGCGGCGTTATCGCGGCGGTTAATAAGCTCGCTCCGCCGAGAAATCGCCGAAAAAAATCGCTTGTGTGAAAGGGCTCTAAGTTGACTTCATACAAACGTGCCGCTGTCGGCTTGAATGCGTGCGTCCGCACCGCGCGCCGTTTAGGCACGCGCTGTCACGCACACACTAGCATACAATAAGGAGGAATATAGGAGGGGGGGGGGGGGCAGTAGTATGGGCCCAATGCAAGCGTGTGCGTGACGGCGCGCTCACATGCAAACCGATGCGGCCAGTTGGCATGGAGATAACTTACTATTCTTAGTCTTCTGTGATAATAATAATAATAATCTTTATTTGTAACCACACAAAGTACATTTTCTTGAACGCGCTGAAGCTTGCGTTACTTTGTACTGTACTACAAGCTTCAGTGCCTTGCCCTTATTGCTATTACTGGCTGTGTTACAACAAGATAAAAAAAGTTACATGACTGATTAAATAGAGAATTTATAAAAAGAAAGTTACTTGATTAATGTCCGAATTTTATATTACATTGATGGTTAAACATCAACTATGCTATGTAAAGCCCGACCAAAGAAATAAGAAACCTCGCAATACTGCGGAAATTCAATGGAACTAATTTTATAAGGGAAATTGTTGCCATAGTCGTAAAATTATACACGTGGCGCCCCCAGAGCAGGTTTCTTATTTCTTTGGTCAGGCTTTACTTACTGTTACTTTGCTAATTTCACGTTCGTAAGCCAATTGCTATTTTCGGTGGTACATTTTTCTAACAAGTTTTTAGATATTGAAAAGAATTTTATATTTTTAATTATATTCAATGCATTATTGTGTTCGCAACAATGTACAATTCTTTATGAAAACCTAGTAAAATGTACAGTAGCCAGTATATGCGGCTGGACATGTTGATCTTGAGAGCGCCCGTATTCCGTAGCGGTAGGGGTGAATTTCGTAGTGCGAATGTCCAACCGCATGTGCTGGCTTCTGTACCACCGAAATTAGCAATTGATTTGCAGGCGTGAAAGTACCCAATTAAAAGGCGAACCTGCCAGTTCTGTTCAAATTAATATCGCATCGCCTGTTTAAATTTTAAGAGTTTATTCTTCATTAGTGTGAGACGAAAGCCAGCCATGGGCAGAGCAAAACTTAGTAACTTGATTATTTGACGTCGACAAGTGATTTGTGTAATCTTACTTTGATTAAAACATTTTTTTTTTATTTACTACGTTTGTTATCATCGCTTATAGCTCATCACGCCGCAGTTCGCGTCGCTGTGAGCTGTGCCCAGGGGGTTGAAACAACTAAATATAGGTACGATCTTAATATTCTTGCTTCAAATAAAATAATAAATAAATCAAATACAATTTAAATTGCGACTATTTATCACTACTATCTATATAATGTAAATGTGACACAACAGCAGAAACAAAGTTGGTAAAACAACGATCTTTTTGGCCGTTATTTAGCCCCGTTGCTTTGAAATTGTTTAGAGACCCACACTAGCGTCCTCCGAGCGTGTCGTAGTCGCGCATACAATCATACGCAGCAAGGCGAGTGAAATAGTACTAACCCGTACCTGCAGGACACTCACCCCCCCCGCGCCAAAATGAGTTCCCCGCCCGATATAGCGCCCCACGCCCCGCACCCCGCAGGCACCGCGGGACTCCGCCGGTGGTGGAGGGGGTGTTTTACATAGCGCCTAGCGCCATTCACTTGTAGTTGATATTCAGTTGTTATTCAAAAAGAAGTAGGTTGTCAAAACGCGTTCTCTGTATGGAGTGACCGCCCAGTGACGCTGACACGGCGACGACACTCGAAATGCGCTAGTGAAGGGGGTCTCTTAGCAGGCGCGTATTTCACCGGCAAATAAACATATAAGCAAGTCTACTTGAGTCTACTAATTTGGAATGCAAGGCATAACTTGATTATTCCAAGCTGTCAATGTCAACATAATAATATGTTTATGTTGGTAGACTTGATTTAGGCATCGTCGGGGTGAGGAAGCAAGCGAGAGGGGGGCGGACGGGGGAATTCAATGCCGTCAAGTTGACAATTTTCACAGCTTGAAATGACTGGTTCAAACAGAGAGATGGGAGCCGCTTTCGAAGCGGCTCACATCTCTCTGGGTTCAAATAACGAGAGTTAAAGCCCGACCAGAGCGCCATATTGCAAAAATATAATTAAATTAGTTTTATAGTAACAAACATGGATGATAAGTATTTGGTCAAATCAGCTTCTTTTTATATGGGAAGTGTAGGGCGTTAAGCCTTTGTAAACATACCACCATATCATTCTTTTGTTTCTCTTTAGTTAATAAATAAAGGATAGTATTTAACCGTACCTCAAATATTCTCTTGTTCCACCTAAATATCTTCACCAAATTATACTCTTGTTCCACCTAAAATACTAATTGTGCACCAAAACATACAAACTTGAGACTTCTTGAGTTATCAACTTTGAAAAATTAAATACTACGGCGCACGGTGGTCGATTGGGTCGAAATAGGCTCGATTTCATTTATAAGTATGTATAACCAAATAATGATGGTACTTATTTTATTCCATTAACAATAAACGTACTATAAACAAACAGCAATTTATTTATTTTTAACTACCCTCTTTTGATTTTTATATCGCAATGAACTTAACACTTTCCAAATATCTTTTGATTGCGCGTCTCGAGTCCGCTCTGAACTATTTTATTATAGAGTGATACTAGATAAACCAGTGAATTTTTCTTTATCATGTCTTCGGAAGGTCAAGGTATGTGCAATGTTTTGACATAAAAACCAATCGATTAGTGTAATTCAATATTAAAATATACCAGTCTAAACATTAACGTTTTTATTTTTCTTCTATCTTGTATTTTCATAAGGCTTTACTTTTTTTGCACATATTTGCACAAGTTCTTACTACTCTAAAAATTTAGCTTACATATTGGTTAGTTGTTGTTAGTAAGCTGTAGATCATAAGATGTCATAAAAAAAAGTTATGCACATTTTAGGTACGGAAGCCGCAATTTCAATTGACGAACTTTTCGGAGTTTGGAAGGAGAACAGAACTACGGAATGCCTTTTCATATTTTTGAAGGACAAATTTGGGTTTAATATTGATAATCCCGCAGTCTCAAAGGTACTAAGTGAAAAATGCAAAAATATTTCAAAAAAAAATCTACAAATGTATCGTAAATGTAGATGTTCTGTACCTAATTTTACATACAGACACAGAGCTTGGCTACAAAAATCAATTTCGTTGGAAGAGATAATATAAATTAGCAATCAAAATATTTCTATTTTGTTTCGATTAGTTTTTTTTCCTCTTTATCTACCAAAACTAGTCATTATAAATAAATATAGTAGATGATCCAAACCCCTGAGACGTTATTAATACCTAATCATTGCTTTTTCACAATTTTTAACCCCGTAAAAACAAAAACAAATAATTTAAATGCAAATCGAGCCTATTTTTGCGGAATCGACCACTGTGCGGCGGTCGCCGGCCGCTGCCGCGGCACGCTCGCTCCGCTCGCTCGGCTCCCTTCGCTCTGTTATTGACATCAGTCTAACCTAACCTAACCAACCGATTTGATTCTGGGTAGATTTGTTTTTGCCCCCCCTTTGTTGGGGGGCTGCGCCCCCCCGTCCCCCCGCTTCCGTTCACGCCCTTGAATATTTGGTGCAAGATTAGTATTTTTAGTGCACGAATAATATATTTGTTGTAAGATTCGATTTTTTGGTTAACAGAAAATTATATTCCATAAATAAATGTTAACAGTTATATGTAAACAGTTAAATTGGTAAATTTTTTTTTTCTTTTTCGAACATTTTTAGATATGATACATTATTTATTATATTACTGAAATGGGTAAAGTAAATTAATTTGGATACAGTCATCATCCAACAAAGACTAAATAATCCTCCTTTTTTACATCGGTCGGGTAAAAAAGAGATTTTTTTTTCTGGTTGGGCTTTATAAAGCAGTCTCGACTCGCACTTGACAGTTTACTCACCGTATAGGAATCCAGTATACGTAAGGGAGAAGGCAAACAGAAAACACATTAGATAAATTAGTTCACGCACATAAGACAGCTACTCTGAATTCAGTGTTACCAACAGCGCGAAAATAACCTCACCTTTATTACAGAATAAAAAATAATAAAAAATCCTATTAATAGTCCCTACAGAAGGCTCGCTTAGCGACATCAAATAAATAGCAACTCTAGGCCCTTTACAAATAAAGAGTAATTTAGATCGCACGGCACTAACTAAAAATACGAAGTAGCTGCCTCTCTGTCTATTGCGTATCGCGCCATTCCCGCCTCTTTACTGACCTTTACCTGTGCATTTACCCCCTGGCCACAGCGCGTCGGCTTTACATGAAGTGTGTTTCGTCTATTACACAGGGGACCTTTTTTACCGCGGGATTATATCTCTTTACCATGGGAAATATCGAAACAAAAAACGCGGGTAAAGCTAGTTTTACACAAAAACAAACGAATATGTGGTTGTTTGGAAGAAATAGTTAAAAGCGATAAGACTGGTTTTTTTTTTTAACATTATGTATTTTAAAGTAACTTTGTGAATTTATTTTATTTTATTTTTTTGATCGGAAAATAAAGAAATTTTCTTTTTTAATTTTACATTTTAAGCTTTTCTAATATAAATTATATGTGACAATTCAGTCAAAAACTAATTAAATACTGGTTTATTTTAACATTATGTATTTTAAAGTAACTTTGTGAATTTATTTTATTTTATTTTTGATCGGAAAATAAAGAAATTTTCTTTTTTAGTTTTACATTTTAAGCTTTTCTAATATAAATTATATGTGACAATTCAGTCAAAAACTAATTAAATAGAATAATAATCCAAAAAAATATTTAAAAAAATCTAAACCGATTAAAAAATAAATTAGCTCTACCACCATTCTATTATTAAGTAGATCAATAAAAAGAAAGAAACATGTTAGCAAATCAAACAAACACATAAAAATTTCTTTGTATTTTTTGGAAACTTTTGGATTTCATTTGAATAAAGGCATTTTTTTTTTCTTTTTTAGGAAATTATTTGATTTGAATAAAGGTTGCCTAGTTGAAAATTGTTGAATCTCTACAAGCAAACACATGAACACAAAAAAAAGTAGGTACCATTTTTGTCAATTTGAATGGGAAAGATCCAGGGAGGTAGATTCGCTTTGGATCCTTGGAAATATCGCACTGGCTGTATCAAAGGTGAGGTTATTTATGTACGCCTTGACTTACCGTCGTCAAGCGTGACAGAAATGTTGCTGTCCTCTTCCCTCTCGCAGCTTTGTCTCGCTTCTTGCTTGTCTGCGCGTAGGTAAGCGCAAAGTGCGTTATAAAGAGGGTATGGCTATGCGGATCGATTCTCTTTGTTAAGATGATATAAATTACAAAAAAAAACGTACGCGTCGAATTGAGAACCTCCTTCTTTTTTGAAGTCGGTTAAAAAAGAAATGATTTTATCAAATCAAAATCAAAAAAATGCAAAATTGGGAATAAAGAAATTTAAATAAAAATTTATAAAGTAACAACCGCTTATAAAGATTATAATCGTCGCATTACCAGAAAGTATACCCAAGAGTTTCGAGTAGTTTAAATAATTAGAAAAAGAAAAACTGTATGCGTGAACCACAAATAAATAAGTAAGCTAGAGAGCTCAAATGTAACTAACATAAGTTTAAAGAATATGTAACTGACCTAACTAAGTGACGTAAATATCCTAAATTAAAAAAAAATTACTTTAAAAATATATATGTAAAGAATCGATCCGCATAGTACCCTCTTAATCTTAATTTCAAAACTTATATCCAATTATTCAAAATATCTAATTATAATTACTTCGACTAAGATTTTTTATGTTGATTCAGAATTTACTGCTGTTAGTTCGAGCCCTTTTTGCATTTCTAAGCACACTTCATTCACAAACATTCTCATTGGCCGTTTTCAAATTGGAATATAATTGGTAATAACAACCAATTACTATATTCCATCATCAAGTTCAAAGTTCCCAATACGTTTTTCCCACTATATGGTTACCAAAATGTTGTTAAACCCTTCTATCACTGTTCGTATAAACTCAAGAACCCAATAAAAAAGGACATGTTTACCAACTTCGAAATTAAACTTATAAAATAAAGCCCGACCAAAGAAATAAAAAACCTAGCCTAATGCAACTAATTTTATAAGGGAAATTGTTGCCATAGTCGTAAAAATATACCCGTGGCGCCCCCATAGCAGGTTTTTTTTATTTTTTGGTCATCATATCAGCAGGAGCACGCATTAGACGGCCATCTAGACGATTTTTTGAATAGTTAAATATAATTTGTTCCATCAATTTCATACAAAAACAACCAATCACAAATATCCGACCAATCAAAGAAAAAACTCATCATACACAATCATACATATAAAAATACAATGAAAATGAAATCACACCCAATGAAATAAAACAACAAACAATCATACCCAATCAGAATTAACAATAAAATTAATACACCTTTAGAGCATTTCTATAGACAAGCAATGCACTTTTTAATTCGATTGTAAAAAAAACTGTATTAAATTCTATCTTGTCAATTGTACATTTTTATGTATTTTTATTTGTATCTGTTTTTGTGTTTCTGTTTGTGTGCAATAAAGAATATTTTCATATTTTCGTCAATTCGTGTGACACATTGACAAGGTACTAGGTAAACATAAATATTATTAGATTGTTATTTATGTTATGACTTGAATCAAAAAGGACCTAACTATAACTACCAAATTGAGAAGAGTCTGCTTTGCCTATAAAAATGCTCCTCACATAATTAAATAAAATAACGCAATAAAAAAACATACAATCAAATCAAATCTCAAAATTACACGCAATCAAATCAAATCCTAAAATCACAGCCAATCAAATCAAATGTCAAAATGATCGTATTCTTCAGGTAACCCAGGTGACTTACCGATCATTATGTCGTCAATAGCAGTGCGCACGCCCTTGTCGAAGGCCCTTGCGTCGGCGGCGGTTTGGAAGGTGAGCCCGAAACGCTTGTGCTCAGTCACCCAATGGTGGAAGGTTGGCATCACCTTGTTGTACTGGAAATCGCGCCCGATGTTGCATGCTAGGACCGTCTGAAACGGTGAAAGAGAGATAGTTTTAACACTAGGTTTCCGGCGCGCTAACATGTATTCCCATGGGAATAGCCTATGTTGCTCAGGGTGAACGTAGGTTTTTAATGGTGGAAGAGTTTTTGAAATCGGTTCATTAGTTTTTGAGTTTATTCATTACAAACATACATACACACTCACTCACACAGATAAAAAAATACAAATCTTTCCTCTTTAAACTCGTAATAGTATGATTTATTGTACAAAAGAAAATTACGTAATTACAAACATAAAGAGCGACGACACAACAGGTACTACTTATTTCTAAAGAAATGTCTTCCAGTAGGCCTAGATTATTATTCTTTGTTATCATCATCACAAATGCGAACCCCGTAATTTTTTGCACAAACATAGACAAACGCATTTCCCTGTATCAGTATGAAAACCAAGCGTGCCACAGTTTGTTCCAACCTTAGAGAATAAAGATATTTTTCTATTTATACTCTACTAGCGACCCGCCCCGGCTCCGCACGGGAAAATGATTATCGTAGGTTATCCTTAAGTATATTATGTATGTATTATACATATAAACCTTCCTCTTGAATCACTCTATCTATTGAAATCCGTATCCGCATCAAAATCCGTTGCGTAGTTTTAAAGATTTAAGCATACAAAGGGACATAGGGACATAGGGACAGAAAAAGCGACTTTGTTTTATACTATGTAGTGATAGTGATAGCGAAGGTTCCAACTGCTGTGACGTCACGAGTGTTTTAGTGATGTAATCCCCGTCCACGCGAAATCGAGTCAAACGCGCCGCGCAATTCAGAACATATTTTTTTTTTATTGACCTATGATTGTGTCGAAAAGGTACGAACACCACTATGTGTGGACATCTCTTACGCGGTCATTTGACACCAAATTAGACAGTCCCTGTAAGTGCTTGTAGTATGGGTGTCAGACAGCTGATATTCTTAAAAAAAAACAATGTCCAGAGTGGTCATCGCACGTTTACCCTGGGCAGGATTCGAATCGGCGACCCTGTGCTTTGAAGGCAAACGTACTACCAACAAAGCTACGGGGCCGACAAATTAATGTACTTTAAGAGCACTTTTACTGCAATATAAAATACATTTTTACTTCTCAAACCTTTTTACAGGAAGAAAGTTAATCATTCTCACAAGAAAAATATAACGTGAGTGAAGCCAGGGCGGAAAACATCCGTTATCTAAACATGCATGAACAGTAGTAAATATTTGCAATACGAACGATACATTATGCTTTTTAATATGGCCTTATAAAACACAATTTATTTACTAAGGTAATCAATTTTGAACGGATTAAAAATATTGCATTAATATCTAGACTTTCATTTTCTAGTACTTACCTATGTCCAAGTAGTGGTTACAAAATCACTTATTATGTTATGTAGCTTATTTTTTGGATTTGTTAATATTCTGAATAGTATTAAATTAATTACTACATATTTTCTGTAATAAATTAATCACAAATTGAATCACAGGGTTATTTTCACTTATATCAACCCTAACAATTTGTTAATAGTGGTTAATATGGTTCGGTTGGGTTGTTTGTAAGTTTCTTAAAACTCTGCTCTGCTCCCACCTTTTGGAAAAAAAGCACGTCTTTTTTTCTGTAATTTATTTCAAACTAAGGATCTAATTTTTTTTTATTTGGAATCCATTACAATGTACATAATAACTATGTTTGAATTTCAAATTATGTTTATCGGTTTAAATTTAGAATTAAATAAAAAAGAACACTTTTTAAGTAAATGGTAAAGGACGACACAGAGTGGACTATCCGTGCAATAGCTTTGAAGAACCTCGCCGAAATGTGGGTATTTTTCGAGGTGGTCGCCCTATATTTCCCTAAGCACGGAAGTAATTGCATTATAGTATTAGGGAAGCAGTAAGGTATTATACTTGGACACGATTACTATATTATTATGCAAGAGAGAACTGGGCGAGGTCAGAATACTTTTCCGTTCTTTTTTGGTAAAATTCTAAGTTCTATTTTTTTAGTCCTAGGAGTGGCATAAAGTAAATGTTTAGTGCCCTAAATATTATATGTATACTAGCTTTCCGCCGCGGCTCCGCCCGCGTTAACAGCTTTTTCCGTGGGAATGAGACATTTTCCCACGTAAAAAGTAGCTTATGTTACTCAGGGTGAATGTAGCTTTCTTTCTAATGGTGAAAGAATTTTTGAAATCGGAGTATATTAATTACAAACATAATATTTACACACACACACCTATGTAAATGTTCTCTCTCTCATTAACATTAAAACGTTAAGGAACTTTTTGTTTGTATTTAAAACACTTCCAAAATATGATGAAAAGACCAAGTTTACGAAAAAAATAAACCTTTTCTTATTTTGTATAAAACCATCTATAATACAAGTTCACAATTTTCTTAAAAACCATAATCCATAAAAAAATACTATAATTTGTGATGGATATAGACTACTGTGGTAGCTTTTGCAAATTAACTACATACATAATTAATTATATAAAGGTTTTTTTACGTTCTAAGGCACCTACAGAACACAAATTTCAAAACAAAAATACAGAATATCAGAATTTGAATCACAAAATTAATATGCAAATAACAATATAGTGCTGACTGACATATTATATTCATCGTCTGGTTGTCCTCCCCCACATTAGGGAATAAAGACACAATAATCAGCTCCCTAAAGGTCAAATTCGCTTGTAATACCCAGGTTTGCGTAATTGAGCGAGTACCTGATGTGAGATACCTATAAGAAATTGACAATATGCAAATAATCCTGCATGTATTAGTGTCTGGATGTCACCTGTACCTATAGACTTGAGTTTTCGTGGTAGTAGGAATTTGTTAATAAATTATAATCGCATGATAACCTGTTGAAAGATTGCTTACTGGAGTGTAAGTTTTATTAATTACTAGCGACCCGCCCCGGCTCCGCACGGGAAAATGGTTATTGTGGGTTATCCTTCAGTATATTATGCATGTATTATACATATAAACCTTCCTCTTGAATCACTCTATCTATTAAAAAAAACCGCATCAAAATCCGTTGCGTAGTTTTAAAGATTTAAGCGTACAAAGGGAGGGACATAGGGAGGGACATAGGGACAGAGAAAGCGACTTTATTTTATACTATGTAGTGACTAGCTTTTCGCCGCGGCTCCGCCCGCGTTGACAGTTTTTCCCGTAGGAATGAGGCATTTTCCAGCGGTAAAAGGTAGCCTATGTTACTCAGGGTGAATGTAGCTTGCTAATGGTGAAAGAATTTTTGAAATCAGTTCAGTAGTTTTTGAGTTTATTCATTGCTAACACACACACACACACACACACACACAAATACAAATCTTTCCTCTTTATAATATTAGTATGATTTACTATTATTATTATATTTTTTATTATTATTATATTGTAAAGAAATATAACTAACTTTTCTTATAAACTTCAGTCACGTGACCGGCCGCTTTGTATGACAAGTTGGATTTTAATTTTGAGATAGCAACCTATGTTCCTTAGGCAAAGTTGTTCAGTTTTATGACCACTGCCACTATGTTGCGGAAAGACTATATATCAGAATTCAGAATAACACATAAGCTACCTTTTACTGCGGGAAAACCCCTCATTCCCACGGGAAAAACTGTAAGCGCGGGCGGAAAGCTAGTGATGAAATGAAAGAACTGTGAATCTGATGTTGCAGAGAGGATGTTAAATTTGTAGCTTTTCTTTGAATAAATAGAATAGAATATACTTTATTGCACACCAGTAGTAAATTTAAACAATACAATTACAATAACATACGTGTACAAATAGGCGGCCTTATTGCTAAAGTAGAAATTTCTACCAGGCAACCCAATAAATGTTTTTGTTTTTTAATACTTACAATACAATGCAATTAAAACAAATATTCTTTAGTGCACAAAAAATATGTTACATATAAAACACAACACGAAAATTCTTTATATTTATTATCGCTTATCGCTTTAATAAATGTAGCTATTAAATTAAACATAAGTACGACTCCGACCCGGCTCCGCACGGGAAAATGGTTATTGTGGGTTATCCTTAAGTATATGTATTATGCATGTATTATACATATAAACCTTCCTCTTGAATCACTCTATCTATTAAAAAAAACCGCATCAAAATCCGTTGTGTAGTTTTAAAGATTAAAGCATACATAGGGACAGAGAAAGCGACTTTGTTTTATACTATGTAGTGATGACACATATATAATATACTTAGTACATACACATACACAAAATAAACATATGAATACAAATATTATACATACATAAATAAGTATACAGGCTATACATGCAATGCTCACCTGGTTATCCTGTATCCTTCTCCCGTTGATGAAGTAGTCGTAACGAGGGGCATGGGGCGAGGCCCCCGGGGCAGCAGTCGCGGCGCCCCCGGGGGACGCGTGCGGGGGACTCTGCCTCACTGACGCGCACTCGCCAGTGGGGGCGTCGCCTGTTACAAAGTAACTCGTATTTACCACTAGTATTTGCCGGTTGAAACATGGTTGAAACAAAAAGATTGTGCCACCAGAGCAGAGCAGGTTTATAGATTTTCTGGTCAGGCTATAACGAAAGAGCCTAAGGGTTGTTGGTGTATGTGTAACAATTACCCTTCATTCAGGTAACAACGCCCGTACCCGCCGGCGGGGGCGCGGCCAGAACCAAAATCAAAATTGAAAATCAGAGACGGAGCCCCTCAGGCGGCGTCTCCTTCACGATGTTTTTCAATATCAACGCGCTAGGCCGTGGTCCGAGGCTCCCTTGAGCCGCCCCTAGACGCGTTGGTATATGACTTTTTTTGGGGTAGAGTCTTCCGCTCCCCCGCAAGTCCGGTGAAGCTTGATTGGTCGTACCTTTTCGACACAAGCATAGGTAAATTCAATTAAAAAAAAAGTGTGTGAACTTACCGGCCTAAACCGCTATACTCATATCCAAACAACTGCTTATAGTCTGAGGACTGATCGCATGTTATGAATTCATAAAAAAAAATCTTACCGGGTTCAGGCGCGTGGGGCTTGCGGCCGACCATGACGTCGGCTAGGCCTCCGCCCGGCAGCGCCAGCCAGCCGCCCGTGCCCTCGTCGCGACACATCACCTGAGCCCGCACTCGCACCAGTTGTTCACTGTTGGACAAACAATTATATATTATAACTAGCTCCCCGCCAGGGCTCCGCCCAATCAATCCTGTATAATATTGCAGATGATTTCGACAGTGACTTTTTTAAGCACTGGACAATAATGCATCATTCTGATAATGATGCACTGAGATAAATGTATTCTTTTGCTATATTATAATTTGTATGTTTATTGAATTTAATTTTATATTTCTTTTTATTTTGTTTGTTTTGCACTATGGGTACCTGCCTGAAATAAAGAAATTATTATTTATTATTATTATTAAGTTTTTCCCGGACGTATTATTTCGCAGTAAAGTTAAGTTAGCCTATATTCTTCCGCAAGGTCTATTCCATCTTTGTCTAGGTCTAAAGCACTGCGCCACTAACCCGACGCCCAAAAAAAGTTGATCACCAAATTGAAACCATCATAATATAGAAATAAAATCTAACTTTAACAGATATTTTTTCTGATCTAGATATTTATAGAAATTGTTCTCGACTAATTAGATCAATTAATAAAAATAGATAAAATAAGAAGTCTCGTACCTGTACATCTTGAATCAGGAGAGATGACGAGATGATGAGATGTTGCGAATAAAAGTGTTCTATCTATTTATCTAAAATTAAAATTTGAACAAGAGACAAGTCTCTCCTGGAAGACGCAACTGATCACAATGAGCAACGCAACCTTTCTTCTAAGGGAAAATAAAAAAAAATGCGGCCGAACTTCGCCTACACGAGTTAGATCGTGAGTCGTGACACAGCAAACTGATACTAAACACCTAATAGATAAAGTTACAAATTAAAGGCGACGATCTGAGCATGTTTGTTAAATTAAAACATTATCATTGTTCGAAAATGCTTTTCTTTTATAAAAACAATAGCTTCGTTTTACAAAAACAATATGAAAGCGTTAATGTATTTCTAAGAACACAAAAGATTTGGTAAACAGGTTGTTTACTGAATTGTAAGAAATGGACGTGGACGATGGAAAGAATTGAATATTCCCTGAAAAGGATTCATCTTATGTTTCGTTAAAACAATGTACCTATTTTATTCATTGTAAATAACACCTACGCGGCGAGCTTTCGCTGTAGGGTTGCCATGGTCCAAGAAAACAAGGTCTTGCAAATAGGCCACGTGACTGACACGAGGCTACGTCATTTTGCCTATACATCCTTGTCGAATGCGTGTAATAGACAAGGATGAACCGCGGAAATTAACGTAGGCTTGTGTCAGTCACGTGGTCTATTTGCAAAACCTTGTTTTCTTGGACCATGAGGGTTGCCATACCTAAACAGAAAATTCTGATCTACTTTTTTTTCTTCTTCATATTTTAAGAGCCGCGCTCTTGTCGGTGGAGTCTACGCCATTCTGTTCTGTCTTCCGTCTATATTTTTTTTGCTTATGGCAATATTCAGAGCGAAGCGCGCAGATTTCCCTGCTCTCAGTAGGCCTACTGTGTAAGTAGCGACAGGCTCGAGAAGCTGTCAAACGCGACATATTGACAGAACTACTATGGCTTTAATGTCACTATGTCGCGTTTGACAGCTTCTCGATCCTGTCGCTACTTACATAGTAGGCCTACTGGATAAATAATACATATTGGACGCCAAATTATGTGTCATCATCATCATCAATAATCTTAATAATAATTTTAATTTAAAACCACGGTTTATATTCCGTGTTTAAAATCTATCGGGTAGTCTATTCTATAAAGGATTTAAAGTAAAGCTTAGAAACGTAACATTATGATAATTTTTTATAATTAATTGTGATTCAGAAAGAGGAATAAAACAAAAATACGCACGTTTTTGTTTTTACAATATTGATTGATAGTTAAGTATTTATCTATACTTGATTTAGCTGCCGCCCTAAATTAAATACTGCCCTATAATTTTAAAAGTTGACACCCCTATTTCACTGCGAAATAATACCTGATATAGAGTTTGGCAAGCGAGTCGTGGCACTAAGCACCACTTGCATGTTGACTACTGAACCACTCAGGTCGTCTGACAGCACGCACCCACAAAAGAACAAAAGCAGTTCTTATAATTTTAGACAAGGTCCATAAATAACCAATTATCAAAACCGTTTATCCTGGTATATTGAGTGTTGTCTGCTTAAGATTTTTCAAATTTGCCGCCGTTTTCTTGTGCCACGACTCGCTTGCCAAACTCTAGAAATAGGGTTGTGTGTAGGCAGGGCACGTGGATAGTGATTTTGTGTGCGCTTATTAGCGGTGGCAAGCAAAGCCAGGTGGCGCAGTGGTAAGAAAGAAGTCTTCCATCCAAATGAAGCTGGTTTGACTTTTATTTGTCAGCCTCGTAGCCTAGTTGGTAGTACGTCTGCCTACAAAGCACAAGGTCGCGGGTTCGAATCCCGCCCAGGGCAAACATTGGTGTGATAGTGATGGATAGTTGTTTGCATTTGCCTTGTGTCTGGATGTTGTATATTTATATAATTATGTATGTATGTATATCAGCTATCTGACACCCATAGTACAGGCTCTGCCTAGTTTGGGGTCAGATGGCCGTGTCACAGAATACCAAATAGTGCCGTGTGTGAGATGTCCCATTTATTTATTTGATTTTGCAGTGAAAGCACAAGAGAGAACACTTTCAGATTTGTTATAAATATTATATTATATAACTATGTAAGTGCATTTCTAGGGAAGTTTCTTGATGAATCAAAGATTGTAAATTTTCTAAAGGGTGTGTAGAAACTGGCTGCCATATTTATTATATAGAGTGATTGATCATTAAAATAATGAACACACATTGGTATACTAAAAGGTTGGATTGAACCCAAGGTTTCCCAGATTAAATTACGCCACTACGCCAAATATTTACTCAAGCCCACGCGAACTTATAAATAACCTTCAATTTTCATTAAAATACTCTGAAAATTCAGTGACCCCCTATTAAGAGTACCTTTATAAGCAGCTTATATATTTAACAATTAATACTTTTGTTTCATAAATACTTATGATAGTAAATAATAATGTAGTTGAATAATAGGAGTGTCGTCGATGGATTAGTGGCTATCATTTCATTATATAGGGCCGTTGTCCGTGCGTAGCTAGTTTGATTCCCGCCAAGAGAAAGAGTCCATCAGCTGCTATGTTATACCCCGGTGCCACAGAATACCGATTACCGAATAGAAGTCCCTAAGAAGGCTCACTAAGCGACATAATACAAATAAATAGCAACTCTCAATCTCTACAATAAACTGCAATCCCTTTTAATACTCGTATTATAAATGCGAAAGTAACTCTGTCTGTCTGTTACGCTTTCACGCCAAAACCACTGAATTGATTTTGATGAAACTTGGTACGGAGATAGAATAGACCTTGAGGACGGACATAGGCTACTTTTTACCGCGGGAAAATACCGCATTCACACTGGAAAGACTGTAAGCGTGGGCGGAGCCGTGGGGCGAATAGTTGATGATGAAATTTGCTATACCAATCTGACATTAGGGTATGATAGAATATACTTAGGAGATGGATATAAGCTACATTTTATCGCGGGAATACTTCTCATTCCCAAAGGAAAAAAGAGAGCGCGGGTGGAAAGCTTAGATGGAATTTGGTACAAAGATAGAATAGATAGATAGAATAGATATTATGTTATCCAGCGTTGCTTTTTTTATGTTCACGATGTTTTGTGTAATAAAGTTTTATTATTATTATTTATTATTACAGATCTTAGGGATGGATTAAGACAACCTTATATCGCGGTAAAATATTTTTTCCCACGGGAAAAATAGCAGATCAGCTGGAAATTTTTGATGAAGATTGGTACAGAGATAAAATAGACCTTGGGGAAAGATATAGGCTACCTGTTACCGTGGGAAAATACCTCATTCCCACGGGAAAAATGGTAGCGCAGAGTAAAAATTTTGATGAAACTTGGATACAGGAATATAAAAATTTTTGGGTATGGCTAAAGGCTTTTAAATTCAGGCTGAAAAACATCTCATTCCCTCGGGACAAGTTGAAAACTAACGCGGGCGTAGCCGCGGGCGGGCAGTTAGTTTACGATAAAAACTTGAAGTTGCTGCTTTTCTCTTGCATATCGCGCCGAGTCGCGTCTCTCTACTAACACGTTAAGTTCCCAATCTAACACCTCCCACGATGGTGCATCGGCCGATCATACCTTTACTATGGACACTGGGCGGTCACTCCATACAGAAAACGCATTTTGACAAGCTACTAACAACTGAATATCCGCGCTATGTATGCACGCACACCCCCTCCACCACTGGCGGAGTCCCGCGGCGCCTGCGGTGTGCGGTGCGTACGGGCGGAAGGGTTTGTTCCCGTTGTCCCCATTAAAAATATCCCCATTGAATGGGGACAGCGGCACTTATTAAATTTATTTAAAATACTTCCCGTTGTCCCCATTGGCATTACCCCATGTAATGGGGACAACGGCACTGTAATAAATTAATTAAATTACTTCCCGCTGTCCCCATACTACCGTCATAAGAAAGAAAGACGCATCTACACTGAGCTTCAATCAGAGAAAAAAAATGTTTTGTGTTGCCTAAATATAAAAATTTGCTGCTTGTAAGGCACCTATTTCACTGGCAACAAAGACAAAGTCGTACAAAAATGAAAAGGGACGCAGTTATGCGCAAGAGTGAGCGAGGTGTTTGTATCTCATTCTAACGCATAACTGCGTCCCTTTTCGTTTTTGCACGACTTTGTCTTTGTCGCCAGTGAAATAAAGCACTAAGATAATAAAAAAAACTAAATTTAGAAATTCAATAATGCGTGTGTGTTTACATGCATATTATATCTTTCACGTTGTAAATAAATATTATGAATAAATTATTTTTTTATTGTGAATATTAGACATTTTCCTTTTCTTCCTAGTAAAAAAAAAATTAAAAAAATCATAATACTACAATGAAAAGTCGCATCTGGCTAGACGCGACTTTTCAACTTAGTATCTCTACAATTTTTGTCTAAGAACTTGAAAAATACTTGCCTAAAAACATTTCTAAAGGCATGCAAAAGGCAGACTAGGTTTGCATTTCCATGTTGATTGAATATAATATAATTACGTTACAGATTATATAACATTTACAATTAGTTTGATAACATGTTAAAATTATTTGCTCTTATTATCCAGAAAGAAAACTGGGAAATACATTTGTGTTGACCTCATCGCTGGCCGCATTTCTTATTTTTATGTATTTTAATATTGTAGATGTTTTTAAGTAAAAATAGATGTAGAATCGGTTTGGTCGGTTGGTAATATTATACGAATTAGAATTATTTGTATTTTTTTGTTGTTACAGTCTGAGAGGCTTAACCGATGCTCAAAAATACTGTCTTTGGTGAAGCTATCCACCAATTTTTCTGCTTTGCAAGAACTTACCCCAAGTCTGAGATATAGATAGAGTGCCTACTTTCAGACTTGACAGCATTTGGTTACTCAATACCTACGTTCCCGAGAAAGGTTAATTTTCATTAGTTGTAATAAAAGCTACTTTTAAAAGCTCTAGGCGGTTCAAATAGGAAAAAGAATTTAAAAGTATGTTTTTGAAATACTTTCATCGCTTTATAATTATTTTCGTAGAACATTTCATTTCCCGCCAAGGCCAACTGTAAGACATTTCGCAAGAAATAAGAGCTGTGCCTGTTGTGTTTGTTTTTTTAATGTCCATTACTTGTGTATAAATTTATGTACAATAAAATGATAAATAAATAAAATAAACATTTAGTTTTTGTTTCTAGATGACAGACAAAGGCTAATATCACAAATTACTTCTAAACTGTCCAAAAATATTATGTAGAACGATTTTTTTGCATAAAAATTATTGTGTAGGTTTAATAACGTTTTAATTAGCCCCGTCTCTTGTAAGAATTAATTTTATTTTATTTTATTTTATTTGTAAGACGAGCACAACAGTTTACAATCACATAAATGTTAACGCATATTTTGTATATAGGTTTTGACCAAGATTGTCGAACCAACCAAGTGTCGTACAATTAAGAAATATCTGAGAATATGTTTTATACTATTTAGTTTCTTTTTATCAAATTTTGTTTCACTTTATTTTCCTCTCAAGCTAATAACGTAACTAAAATTCAAAATGTACATTTAATGGGGACAATGGCACATCATAAATTTTCAATTCCCGCTGTCCCCATGGAAAATAATGCAATGGGGACAACGGGAAGAAATTTTAAACGTTTCCCGTTGTCCCCATTATGGGGACACGGCAATGGGGACAACGGGAACTAAGTGAGTGTCCTTTCTGTGCGGGTTAGTACTATTATATTCTTCTGTGCCTTTACTATGGAGTGAGACCAGGGTTGGCATGTTTAAAACAAGTTGTTTAAAACATAGTTTAAAATAAAACATTGTTTTTATTAGGTGTTTGAAAATTAAAACATTATAACAGGGTTTAAAACAAAATTACATTTGCAGATAAATGAATACTAGTTTTTTTTTTCCTCATTTCTATTGTTTAATCAACTTTAAACATATTTTATAAAATAATTAAAGTGGCAAACATTTTTAACTTGACATTTAAACATAAAAATTTTAATTCTTAAAATCCTTTCCCGTAATTTGTGATCAATTAATATTTTCTTTTGGGTATTCCCTTATTTTAAGAGAAGTATTGGTCTTTTCCGTACTAAAAATGAAAGTCGGAACATACAGGATGTACCTATTGAATTAAGAAAAATTTTTGTCATGCAGTTTTTAAAATAGTGTAAAAGTGTGTCAAAAAAAATGGCAGGCAAACTTAGGAAAAAAACAAAAAAAAAACATCTGTTTAAAACATTTTGAACTGTTTGTTTTATAAAATGTAAAAAAAAAATGTTTTTTTTTTTCAACCGAGTGAACCACGCCTGCTGGTGCTAAACAAGGGTGTAAGTTGTCTCTGCAATTCACTGTATTTTACCATACTGTACTGGCTAACTCGACTGTGTTACTAAACTGGCTTAAGGATTATTTCCACAATAAAAAGTACAGGAAATATACATAATAATATAAGGATAGGAAATATGTCCCCATGGTGCATGCTTTTTTTTTTACTTGACCTTGTGTCGAAAAGGTACGACCAATCAAGCTTCACCGGACTTGTATGGTGCATGCATTACTCTTGAGAATTTTTATTACAACCTGTTCAGACACAATGATGAATAATAAAATTACAAACTTTACCAAAAAAGAATATTCTTTAAAAGTAGCTGAGTTTTATTTTTAATTATTATAATTTTATTGTGCTAGTTTATTTCAGAGCTATGTCTTACCTAGGCTTGCTGGAAGACATTTCTTTATAAAAAATTGTTAAAAAAGTAGTTTTTTTTTTATTGTGATAAAGAGTAAACAACAGACACACCTGATAAAAAATTTTAAAAGACATTTTGCAAGGGGAAATATTCATGATCAGATCTTTTTATCATATTTTTTTTATGTTTACATGTTGCAGTAATTTTTACATATTTAAATTATATGTTCCATTTATCTAAAACCAGAAAATACACACAAGACAAACAGGACAAGGGAAGCAATTTGGGAAATTGAAATGGTGTGGTTCTACTTATCTAATTTAACCAGTTATTGCTGGCCAGCTAGACAATGAAATAATTAACATGGGCAAACAAGAAGCTACTCCTTTGCCTCAACTCAAGAAAGAAAAAACTCTATTGTTTTAGTTTTTTGTTACCAGCCAGTTTGCTAATCTGACAGGCTTTTTTATGAATAAAATACGAATGTGGAACCAAGTAATGAATTAGCTGAAGTTTATGGCGTAATACAAGTGCTTATAAAGGAAAGTTTAAAGCTCCAGAGATGACCCCGAAAGGAGTTTACCTACTTTATTGTGAATGAACGACTACTCATTGATCTACAGAGCTATAACATCACACAGGGTCATAGCAGGGCGGCGGTCGACTATATTGTTATTACTCCGTAGCCCTTCTCAGCCACTGTAGCGTATTATACTCGTGTATACTGTACGGTAATGAAGGAAACCAACAGAAAACACCATAAATCACTCCACACATCCCGTGGGCTGCGGAAAATGGCCGGGGCAAGAGCCCTACCCAAAGAGGCAGGGCTACGCACAAAACACAATAAAATGAGAGTCCCGACCACTACTTACTTTTCAGATGCCTCGGTCATGATTCGACACGTCGAATATCCTAATTTCTAATAACCACTCCACAGATTTCATCATTTTTATGACATAAATACATCAGATCACTTGCGAACCGTTCTTAATTCGGCCCGTTGTTCGGCCTCAGTAGTGCGTTACTACTGCGCTTGCGTCAAGCAAACAGTCCAGGCCACAGAACACTAGTTACTCCTCCAGGCTCCGCGGGCCGCGGATTATTCAATGAAACTTTTGATGGAAATGACGTGACCGTGCTACAGGTGGCGCGCTTGTCGCGAACACAGTTCCAAACGCGCACCTCTATTGGACCGTTCAAGATCCAATAGGGTTTCAGCCAATCACAGCGTACTGCCGGAGATCCCGACAAATGGCATCTCTCAACAGGTTTTAGCGCGAATTTCGAATATTCAAGGAATTATCAGGGCCGGTTGTAATCTTATCTTATCACAACTTCACTGTACACCGTTCTTCTGAGATTCCTAAGTACAAATTTTCACAAGACTTCAGATTTAAAATTACCTTTAAAAAAAGGGTTTTGGTTAGAACCTGAGGGGGTTTTTCATGAATTATACTAAAATCGTAGCGGAGAGCGTAACTAGGTCACGGCGACCTCGGCGATTCGACTGTTACTGAATGGAACCGAGCTCGCAATGGGCCCATCCCCGTTCATGCAAGCGACCCATTGAAAAATAAATAGGTCAAATGATTGCAGTGTGGCCTAGTTGCAGCCTGTGCACCATTCATGGCGGGTGCAACCCCTCAGTTCTATTTATAGCTTGCTCTATATTTGGCAGGTCATTCGCTGGAATACGTAGATGCAGCCTCCAGAAGTAGGTTACCTGATTCTCTTTGTTAGGTTCCATAGTGACGTAGTTCGCGTCGTGACGTCACATGGATTTCGAATAATGGAAATGGAATACAGGATACATTTTATTTTTGACATCGCGTCGGCCATTTTTTATTTGATCGCGGTGGATTGTTTTTTTTTTAATCAAGAGGAAAAGAGTACTAACATATAATTTAAAAACTGTATTAATTAAATTTTCATATAAAATACATACAAACAAATACTAGCAAGCACTTAAATTTTAAAAAAAAGTTTATAAATAGTATTATACTTACTTAGTTAGTTGTATGAACAATGTAAATATTACTTTTGATTTCTTTGATACTTATTTTATTAATTTCATATTGATGTAATTGTAACACTCATGCATTGAAATATGTAAGAAAAAAAACTTACAAAATACCTATTGTATATTTGTTACAATCTTAGGCCCAGCGCACACCAGGAGAGGCGCGGCGAAGATACTGAGAACGTATCAATTAAAACTAAACCTTAAATATTTTGACATACGGTTGAAAACGGCATGCCAAAATCGAGTAGCGCGCGGCGCGTCGAAGCTGCCACGAGAGCCGGCGCGAGACCGCCGTATATCAAAATATTTAAGGTTTAGTTTTAATTGATACGTTCTCAGTATCTTCGCCGCGCCTCTCCTGGTGTGCGCTGGGCCTTACAGTAGTTACAGTTGATCAATAGGAATTCATCTCAAGACAGTGAAAGTCCACGCAATGAATGTCGAAATGTAAATGTTTTGGACCCAATTAATATTCTTAAATTTTAAGTTGTTTTTGTATTATAAATTGAAGATAATTGAGGAGGTTATAATAACAGTATTCTTATAAGTTGTCGAATTCTGGCGGTCCGCTTTTCGTTGCCGACGCGATGGCTGCTTTAGACAGATCTTCGCTCTGTAGCATTGCTTGGTTCAGCAATCTCTGAAACAAAAAAATAGTGCGTCTTATAATATTTAACTAGACACAGCCCGCGTTTAGTTTTTCCCTTGGGAATAACGTATTTTCCCGCGGTAAAAGGTAGCCTATGACCTTTCTCAAGGTCTATTCTATTTCTGTACCAAGTTTCATCAAAATCGGCTCAGTAGTTTTGGCCTGAAAGCGTAACAAACAGACAGACAGACTTACTTTCGCATTTATAATATTAGGGATTATGAATGAAATTACTTTTTAAGGTTCCGTAGCCAAATGGCAAAATACGGAACCCTTATAGATTCGTCATGCCTGTCTGTCTGTCCGTCCGTATGTCACAGCCGTTCCGTAACTATACGAAGTACCTATACGGTTGAAACTTGTATTCTGTGAACCGCATTAAGATTTTCATACAAAAATAGAAAAGAAAAATTTGGGGGTTCCCCTTTTTTTTAATTGACCTATGAGTCGAAAAAGTACGACAAATCAAGCTTCATGTTTGAGTTGTTACTTTTTATGTTGAGAGCGTGTCGGTGGCCTAGTGGCTAGGGCCGTTGACTTCCATTCGGAAGTTCGCAGGTTCAAACCTCGGCACGTACCAATGTGTTTCCGATTTTCAAATTCATATGTACGTTTATTCGACGCTCTTACGTGAGGGAACCTGCACGCACCTGCGAAGTAATTCAAAGGTTGTGTGTGAAGTTGACCAATCCGCACTGGGCCAGCGTGGTCGACTAAGGCCTTTTCACCATGATTTAGGCTCAAGCCTCTTGTTGGGGACATATATGAACTGGTAACGTATGTTTGCGATTGATTTAAAAAAGTTATTTTATTACTATGGTTTGTTTCATATCAATCCGGACAAAAGGTCATTGACGCCTGCATACAATTAGCACAATTTGAAACGATACGATAAAACTATAGGAAATTATCGCAAAATACGTGATTTGGCATACCGTAGTAGAAGGCAGGGTGAGCGTGTGACCTTGCCAGACATTTACAGGCGTTACATTATCTATACTAATAATTATAACTATAATTCCTAATAATTGAATGGGCTCCGAAACTAATGAACCGATTTTGGTGAAACTTGGCACAAAGATAGAATAAACCTTGGGAAAGAACATGGGCTACGATTTACCGCGGGAAAATTTCTTTTTCCCATGGGAAAAAATGTTAAAGCGGGCGGAGTTGGCACAAAGATAGAATAGACCTTGCGGAAGAATATAGGCTAACTTTTACCGCAGGAAAATACCTCATTCCCACGGGAAAAACTATTAACGCGGGCAGAGCCGCGGCGGGAAGCTAGTTTTTAATAACTTTCAAGAAAAGAAGAGGTCAATGAACTTTTGTCCGGATTTACATGAAACAGTTCATTCATTATTCATTAACGGCTCATATATGTCCCCACCGAGGGGCTCGAGCCTACCCTGAAACCAGGGTGAATAGGCCTTAGTCGACCACGCTGGCCCAGTGCGGGTTGGTCAACTTCACACACAACCCTTGAATTACTTCGCAGGTGTGTGCAGGTTTTCTCACGATGTTTTCCTTCACCGTAAGAGCGTCGAATAAACGTACATATGAATTCGAAAATCGAAAACACATTGGTACGTGCCGAGGTTCGAACCCGCGAACTTCTGAATGGAAGTCAACGGCCCTAGCCACTAGGCCACCGACGCTCTCGGGCGGCTCTCTTAGGCCACCGATGAAACAGACCATAGTTGAATTAGCTTACAATATGCATAAGTCCGTCTTTGGTGGGCCTGCTCTGTGAATACACGAGGCTTTGCTTTGTGGTCTGGACAGCTACCGGACTCTTTGATGCTATCTCCTCAGCCACTGCCATTACTTCTGACAGCGCTCTGCAAGGTCATACATTAATGGGGTCATTTCTGCGTGGCTGCTAAAATATCTAAATTTAAGTTGTTATGTCTCTTTCACGTTCTTAAGAACGAAAAGGGATAGGTGATTTCCAACATTTAGACACGTCAAACTCCGATTTTACGTAATTTACGAGTATTAGCAATTTAAATTAAGCTGAATACTACTACTGTTGTATACTGAATTTCTTATTATTACTGGTGTGCAATAAAGTATATTCTATTCTATTCTATTCTGAATTTGACGGCTGAGCTGCTTATTTTAAACTAGCGACCCGCCCCGGCTCCGCACGGGAAAATGGTTATTGTGGGTTATCTTTAAGCATATTATGCATGTATTATACATATAAACCTTCCTCTTGACTTCTCTATCTATTAAAAAAAACCGCATCAAAATCCGTTGCGTAGTTTTAAAGATTTACGCGTACAAAGGGAGGGACATAGGGACAGAAAAAGCGACTTTGTTTTATACTATGTAGTGATATCATTCATTCAAAATTAAATTCACTCATCTCTCCATCCTTTTCGATTCCCATATGAATGAAAGAGACCAACAACTTAAATTTAGAGATTTTAGCGGCCACGGCAGAATTGAGCCCAATGATTAAGTATAATAAATAAATAAATATGTGGGACATCTTACACACAGCCATCTGACCCCAAATTAGGCAGAGCCTGTACTATGGGTGTTAGGCAGCTGATATACATACATATATAAATTATACAACATCCAGACACAAGGCAAACACAAGTGCTCATCACACGAATGTTTGCCCTGGGCGGGATTCGAACCCGCGACCTTGTGCTTCGTAGGCAGACGTACTACCAACTAGGCTATTAAATTACCAATATAAAAAATCATAGCCCATCAAAATTATTTGTCGTTGTCTTGGCTTTGTTTAATAGCAATGCGATCTCGAATTTCTTAGTCGAAAACGAACCGTATTTTATAAAAAAAAAACATTACATGCCAATTTTGACCCATAATAGCTATTTATGCAACTGTTGCATAATGAGGGGTATGTAACACGAGTGTTAAATACTAATTATGTACAGTTGCATACAATAGTTTATCTACACTCATACAACAAATTTAAATTAAAGACAAAATAAAGTAATCATTGTTTATTGTAATAATTATTGTCATTTTGTATGGTACAATTATTAAACAAACGTTAATGGCGCGAAAATAAATTTGCAGTAATATCGCACCGCGCATGCGCGCCGCCAAGGTTGCGTTCCGAAACACGCTAGTGTGCTCAAATAGCAAGCATTTGCGTAAAAATTAAAAAAAAAAAACTTCATTTTGTTACAACTTTGAGATAATGAAATTTGTATGGATCCTTAGTCACGGCTCCATCGAAAGGTATATCATTTGCTTAGCGTTTCTGATAAGTAAATGAAGGATTTACGACATAAGTGTAGATAAAAGATGTTATGGCTATAATCTCGTTCGAGATGTCAATAATATCACTGCAAACAATACTTTAAGCACTTTGCTTTATTAGAAGTTAATTTCTTATCTAGCCTAAACTGTCCCATTGCTCCTCTGCTAGAAGAAAATAAAAAGACAGAATGACAAAGCAAACTAGTGTTTTCGACGTCAATATAGCAGCCTATTAGAAACTTAGAAATTTATAAGAGATGTACAAGAGTTTCAGAAGACGCTTTAGGTTTCATAAAGACCAATTGAGAGTTATTATACAGCTCAAACTGTATAAAGACTGTATTAAGGGGTAAGCAAATTCTTTAGGAATTTAGACAGGATAAAAAAACACTAATATAACATTTTAAGTATTCGATTACACTTCAAGCTATTTTTTATCGTCAAAGCTGTACAAAGGCTGCTTAGAGCTTGTGATTTCTACCATATTTCAGCTTAAAGCGTTAATATAGTATCACTAAAAACCTTTTTCTGTACAATGCTCTTTTCGAAAACCGTTCAAAAACCTATTCTTTGAGAGTAATTCTACACTCTTGTCTAACTTAAAGTGTTATGAGTTATGTAGAGGAGAGCGTTGTAAAACTGCAATAATAAATAACACCTACAGTACAGCTTTATTATTCCCGTCGCTCGCTACGCATATTCTCTCGAAATCGAGTTAATATGGTGTTAAAAAAATATATAATACAGCTTGAATCATAAAAATATTACGTTAAAACTCTAATAACAAGCCAATAGCTGATTGAAATAATCTACGAATCACATTGTACAGCTATTTAACTTAAAATACTATTCAAATATCCTTCAAGCTGCTTAATAAGTTGCGTCCATTTTTAATATTTGATTATCACGATTTAAGGATATTCGTGATTATATGATAGAATATCACACTAACAAAACATTATTACCTAGACTTATAGTTGAAGTTTCTCTTTAAATGTAGTATTTAAATATCAGTTTTGTTTGTAACCTCAAAAATAATAACCTCAAAAGGTACTTAATGTGTTTTAATTGAATTATCTTCTTCGCTATATGAAGATATTTCGCAGGCGCGTCAATAATATTCCATAAAAGTATACTGTATTCACAATAAATATTTCACCGCACTTAAATTTACTTCTATTCATACCCACAAACATAATATCAATATCAACATAATCCGACATTTGTTTCAATCTTCATAATATATTTATCGCGCCATTACAAATATTAATATTATTGCGTAAAGTTTTTGTTTTTACTCTTCCTAAATTATTTCCAAAAACTAATATCGTTACAAAGTCTTTTGTAAATAATATTTGTAAAGTTAAAGTTTCCTTCTACACCTTACAACATCTTTAGAGAGATTTGAAGTTTACTTGTACACCTTACAACAGCTCTATGTAGAATTAAATTTTCCATGTACACCTTACAACAGCTCTATAAAGAATTTAAGTTTCATTCTACACCTTACTAGACTTTATAAAGCTTTTAAGCTGATTGTACAGCTCTTATAACGGTAAAAGCTGATTAATTTGGGGCCCTTTTTGGTGTTATAATGTCTGTATAAACCCCTCTACAGCCTAATATAGGCTGCTATAAATGCTTGAAGTATAAACAGAAACTTAAATGCAGCTTATATACAGCCTAATTTGCTGCTTGGGAAGTGACATACGGAAGCATTCTTGCCCAAGCTGCAACGGAAAGCCTTCCCGCTCGCTCGGTCAATTAGGCTGTATCATGGTTGATCATGGTCTAAGAAAACGAGGTCTAACCGTTAGACCACGTGACTGACACAAGCCTACGTAATTTTGCGCTGTCGCATGTTGTTGTTTTACGCATTCGACAAGGATGAATATGCAAAATGACGTAGAAATGACGTAGGCTCGTGTCAGTCACGTGGTCTAATAGTTAGACTTTGTTTTCTCAGGCCATGGGCTGTATAGAACCCATCCCCTTTGCTTTTCTACAAAAAATAAAGCGACCTACTCACATAGATATAGTATACTAGTTATCACTAGTTATAGATTCGCCACCGTGCGACCGGGCGTAAGAGAAAGACATACATTGAGTCTACTATGAAGTGTGCCTATAACCCGACAATGAAAATTAACTAGTACCCATACTATATCTATGAAGAGTATGAAGTGTGCCTATAACCCGACAATGAAAAAATGCTCGGTCGGTGATAGAGACAAAACATGATGCATCTTTTCTATTTCCTCTTTTAGGAATCGCAATAAGACTATCTTTTTCTGTCAAAGTGTGTCAGGCCCTTGCCTACTCACGTGTCTTTATCCTTGAACACTTTACTGACGAGTCCAATCTGCAGTGCTTCCAATGCCGGCAGCTTCCGCGCTGTAAGGCATAGCTCCCGGGCGATAGACGCGCTGCCTATCACCTAAAATAACCTAACGTTACACCCCGACCAGAAAAATTAAAAACCACGCCATCTTGCGGAATTTCAGTGGAACAAATTTTTAAATTAAAATTTGACAACATTACATTTTTGCAACAGCTTATTTTTATTATTCATATGAAAAATATACATAAAAATACAGTACCCGTGTTTATTTATTTTCGTTAATATTGAGTCAAGTATATTAATTAGATTTTTCTAAACATACTCTTGCTAAAACGACGTAAGACGTTTTTAATATCAATGTTTATTGCTTAGTCCGTAAAAAAAAGTTTCTGAGTTGCTGTCAAAATTTAAATGTCAACTTGTAGAGGGGATAACGTTCGAAATTTGAAATTAAAAAATATTATGATGGCAAAGGAACTGGAGGTTAGAAATCCTACGGATTAAATCTTTCGTCCGCATTTAAGTTATTGTTAAATATCTTTTAATTTAGCGAATAATAAACCATAAAAAATATTTACGTGTTCAGGATGACCTAATCTCTAAATGGTTTTTAAATTTTTATATCATTGTAAATTTGAAATGTTGTCAATTGTTGCCATAAACATAAAACCTGCTCTGGGGGCGCCACGATTATTTTCATTTCTGGGAGCAATCGTTATTAGAAAATTCGCAATATCGTGAAGGTTTTTTATTTTTCTAGTCGCGCTAACTTATTATTAAACCAGCTACTTCGATGTTCAAAATATTTAACTTGACAGTAAACTTTTTGGATTGCCGCAGTCTTTAAGGCGATCTCTTACCTAATCCCACTCATAAGTGGGATAAAAATTATATCTTTTTTTTATTGACCGCTTGAGTCCAAAAAGTACGACGAATCAATGTGGTTGGTTTCATACCTTGGGCAACCTTTGTAGTGTCCCTACATCAGCTGCGAGACCGATGTCAACTTCTTTGACCTGAAACCACGCGTCTTCTGTACAATATCTGAAATATAAACCAAATTAAAGAACGACGAATTTACATTCATAAGAAATTGCCCGTAGTTCTTAATAATATCGAAATTATTGCCATATTTACGCTGTGGAGTTAATTCAGGCGGGTTTTTTTTAAAGTTCAATGTATTTATTTAACTTTAGGATATTTACACCACTTAGTTAAGTCAGCTACATATTCTACATATTCTTTTGTGGCAAGTTCTAAGTAGGATTATGCGCGCAAGAAAATAATTTTAATTCACTAGTAGATGTCATTTGACTGAAATGATGATGATGATGATGGATGATGATAATGGTGATAGATAATGACGATGATGATAATGATGATGATGATTAAGTACCTGATGTCAGCAGCGGTGATGAGATCTACTCCGGCGCCCACGCATGCGTTATGGGTGACGGCTAGTACTGGTTTAATGCAGTCTTCTAATGCTGTGATACCGTCCTGAAATCATATTAAAAACAAATTATAAATCCATCCATGCTTGCTTACTTATCTAGGGTTTCGGGGTTACCCTAAGCTACCTCATGGTATGGTATGGTATGGTATGGCGGGCCTGTTTCCGCAACTCGACGACTCATGCGCCCTATCTATCCCCTATCTACTCGTGGAATCTCAGCAGTCCTTTAATACCATCGAGAGCCTCAGAGATTACCCTACCTCATAAACTCTGGTGTCGTCGGAATTCTTGAGCCACCCATGGCACAAGGCATGGCTTCTATAGCAACTATAACCGAGTGCCGGGAGCGCACAAGCTTGCCCCTCGAACCCTAAATCCAACTAAAACCATCAGCTTCTTCAAAGCTGTTGGTTTGGAAAGCTATGTAGCCTAAGAGGTATGACTACAATAGATCCTCTTGGGTCGCAATGGTCTTTAGGTGGTTATTGCTTTTTGTCTCTCCATCTTAATCATAATCATACAACGTAGATAGTAGCCGGGACCAATGGATTGAATGTAATCATCGAACAATCAGGTGATTCAGCCTGCAATGTCCTAACTAAACTAGGGAAAGTCTCACCAGTGAGCACATTTTTAGTAAGCCCAAACTAAATCCACTTTTAGCAGTGTTGGGTAAGGACGTAATGCATCTAAAACATCCATATTTCAATTTTCTAAAATAAGAATAGAATAGAATAGAATAGAATATACTTTATTGCACACCAGAATAAAACAGAACAGTTAAATTCACGAAAAAATATAAAGAAAGTGTACATGTAGGCGGCCTTATTGCTAAGTAGCAATAAGATACATCAATCTTTGTGTTTCATACGGCATTTAGTGACAGGTTGCCAGCTTGTCGCCTATACGGACGAAAAATGAATACAAATATGAGAATGTCGCTCAGCGAGCTATGGAGAGGACTATGCTCGGAGTTTCTCTGATGGATAAAATCAGAAACGAGGAAATCCGTCGGAGAACCAATGTAACCGACATAGCCACTCGAATAAGCAGGCTGAAGTGGCAGTGGGCTGGTCACATTTGTCGCAGAACCGATAATCGCTGGAGTAAGCGGGTTCTGCAGTGGAGACCACGTCTAGGTAAACCAAGTGTAGGACGCCCCCCGGCTAGATGGAGTGACGATCTGCGAAATGTGGCTGGCAGCAGCTGGGTGCGTGCGGTCGAAGTGAGGGCCAAATGGCGCGCCTTGGGAGAGGCCTATGTCACAGAAGAAAATAATAGTACTAACCCGTACAGAAAGGATACTCACCCCCCCGCGCCAAAATGAGTTTCCGCCCGATATAGCGCCCCGCACCCCGCAGGCACTGCGGGACTCCGCCGGTGGTGTTCGGGGGTGTTTTCATAGCAACTAGCGCCATTGACTTGTAGTTGATATTCAAAAAGAAGTAGTTTGTCAAAACGCGTTTTCTCTATGGAGTGATCGCCCAGTGCCTATGTCCAGCAGTGGACTGCCGCAGGCTGTTGTTAATGATGAATTATGAGAATGTCAGATCTGTCGGGTATGGGACTACATCTTTATTCCCAAATCATCTCTTCAATCACAATCATTATTATACAGGGTGTCCCACAGCCTTGCGATTTCCATCATTATTATAAAATCAAAAGCTATGACAGCGTAAATTATTTTAGAAATCAAAATAAAGTTAACTTTCAGTAAAATTTCCAATATTTTTTATTTTTCACACTTACAAGAAAAGTTGGGTTTGATACAACAGTAAGAATCATACAGCAAAAAAATTTTTCATCTCACCTAATACATCCCACATGATTTTCATGTTTAGTGCAATATACTTTTTGTTACTCTTACTCTTAACTTATAATTGTTCTTTTTTATTTTGTGACTGTGAAAAACACATGTTAAAAGGAAGAGCAGTATCTCCTAACACAGGCTTTGCATAAAAGGAGGCACTGACCACTGTATTGTTTTATCAAATTATTTAGAAACTAGCTTTTCGCCCCGCGGCTGGGCCCGCGTTAACAGGTTTTCCCATGGGAAAGAAGTATTTTTTCCGCGGTAAAAAGTAGCCTATGTATGTGTTATTCTGATGTATAAGCTATATTTTTGTAAGTTTCATTAAAATCCGTCCAGTAGTTCCAGAGATTAGCATCTACAAACAAACAGACAGAAGTTGTATTTTTGTGTTCAGCTACACTCCCTTAATCCCCTACAATTAGTTTTTTTGGACAACAAATCAATATACAGACACGCCGATACTTCAGTTTTATTATAGTACTAGCTTTTCGCCGCGGCTCCGCCCGCGTTTACAGTTTTTCCCGTGGGAATGAGGCATTTTGCCGCAGTAAAAGGTAGCTTATGTTACTCAGGGTGAATGTAGCTTTCTAGTGGTGAAAGAACTTTTGATATCGGTTCAGTCGTTTTTGAGATTTTTCGTTACAAACATACACACACACACAACACACATAAATACAAATCTTTCCTCTTTATAATAATAGTATGATAAAAGATAGATGAAGATAATGATTATTATTATTGTTATTACCTGATAAGTAGTGATCATGCGGTACAAGAATTTGGCTTTACGAGCCACATCATCTAGTTCGTTGGCTTGGGATGAGTGCTCCACGAAACTATTCAAGTCTATGCCTGGAAATTAGATTGTACAAAAGACAATTAAACATTTTGTCTATATCAATGAATGATTTAACTCTTTAAATAGTAAATTTCTTTAGTTTGTTCTCATCACTACTTATTATAAAACAAAGTCACTTTCTCTGTCTGTCCCTATGTCCCTTTGTATACTTAAATCTTTAAAAATACGCAACGGATTTTGATGCGGTTTTTTTTAATAGATAGAGGGATTCATGCATAATAATATACTTAAGGATAACCCACAATAACCATTTTCCCGTGCGGAGCGGATTTAAATAGCTTACGTGTTACAGATTACAGTACAGGGATATGCAACTTAATACATACCATAAGGTACCTTTGCATGTGGAACGTCACAAATGTTACAAGAACTGCAAATTCATAAACATGAATTTTTTTTTTAATTTGGTAGGTAAAACAATTCTTATCTACCTCCAGTGAAATGTTTTCCTTCTCCACTTAGCACCACCACTCTACACTCAGGGTTGTCACTCAGAGATGAAAAGCATTTTTTCAATTCACTGAAAAGTTAAACACAATTTTCAGACAATATGGTCAGCCAGCAAAGGCTGTTGTAACACAAAACAATACCAACGTAAATATCCCGTTTTAAATCGTAATAGTTATGAAAACAACCTTGAAAGTTTTACGAAGTATAAGGTTGTAACAAACCAAAATATAAAACAGATCATAAGGATCAACTGGTCCAATGCATAGTGAAAATTCAGTCTTGTATGAAAAATTTTACATTCAAAACAAAGGCATTTAGGATAGTGTATTTAGACAGAGTTCCTTTCAGATTTACAACATTAGTGCAATCATTTTGTTCTACAAATAGAAAGAAAACAAAGAACTTATTGTTTAACTATCTACAATAAAAAAATTACCATTTAGTGGCCCATTTTGATAACTGATTAATTATTGAATAAATTGATTAATTATTGTGTGGGTTTGTTAACGCCACACAGCACATCACTAGTGGGCAAGCGCCGCCGCCTGGATTGCTCCCACCACTCGCCGATGAGACACCACCACGTTCGCACGTTATTTTTTCTGCACGCGTTCGCGGCTAACTTATTTACTGTAATACCATTCCTTGAGATTTTCATTATACAAAATTTTATAAATTTTCGTCGTCTAATTTCTGGACCAATCAATCAGAAGATCCCTAACAGGGTTCAAGGTTAACCTAATTTAGAAACCCTGATGTCAGAATTATTGAGCACGACCAAGACTTCTGGCTTCTTTATTACAAAAGTGTCTATTTTTCCCAAAGTATTTAGAGCTACTACTTACCTCCACATAATATGGCTGAATGTGTTCAACTTCTTAGGTCTATTTAAAGCTACATGGAATACGTGTTTCTTGGGCTCCGAGACCGCTAAAGTTTCAAACTTAGGCCCTTCGGTCTGGGAAGAATACGCTCGGAACCAAACATCTGGAATTAAAACATAAAAGTTATAGAATAACACTAAATAACTTCGGTACCACATATCGTATAAAACTTTATTTATTATA
Source organism: Teleiodes luculella (assembly GCA_948473455.1). NCBI lineage: Eukaryota > Metazoa > Arthropoda > Insecta > Lepidoptera > Gelechiidae > Teleiodes > Teleiodes luculella. The sequence goes on from OX419607.1 coordinate 4,082,041, forward strand.
ACCTTACTTGTAATCACTTTTAAAGGCTGATTAGATACAATCGTTCTTAATACTGAAGGCAACATTTTAAATTAAACTTAATTGTTTTTACAATATTTAACAAACAAAATAAATGTCCGGACCGGACAAAGTCCAATCCCAATCAAAAATCCAAAGCACGGAACACTATTCAAATCCAAACAAATAAAAGCACTTTTTTTTTTTTTTTTTTTTTTCATAATAGCACTAGCTTTAGCTTTGTTTTGTGCCAGTGTCAAGTAAAAGGTAGGGAAACAAAGCACTTTCCCCGCGCAAGAAAGAAACGAAACGTCATAATAATCGTCAACTGTCAAAGCTGTACATGCGAATATGGTATGTATTATAAGGCAGTAAGGCTGCTTTTCCACCAGAGCTGTGCAAGGTAGCTAAGTGGTGTACGAGGAAAAAATCCATTCTATTTGATCCCCGAGATAAACTTCGATGTCATTGGAATTAAGAAGGACCACCCCAAAGGACCACCATTTCATTTCAATGATCCCGTGACAAGACATCTCTACTGAAGACGTACACGTAGGTAGGAGTAGGACACAAGAAATTATGAATTTATTTATGATATTATGACTAAAGACAACTACTATTTGGTACCTATTCTGTCTGTGCTAAAGACAACAAAAAAAAGATAATATCCTATTATTATTACTATAGACTAGGCTGTATGGGCTTTGATTGATCTCTTTGACTTCCCCAGGGAGAAATCAACCTAAAAAAAAGTATTCACAAACATTATTTTGTAGAGGTTTTTTACGCGGGAATCGAGAGGAAATGGCGGGTTCATTGTTTCGTCCTTTTTAAATTAGATTTCATGGTAATTGTGGTGTTAATATGGTGAAATTAGTGCGATAATTGTGCCGTTAAAGAAGAACTATTCAATGAAAGTGAGAAATAATGAGTGTTTAGCTGTTTCTGATTTGATACCCCGCGTTAAACTTCAGTATCATTGGAATGTAAGAACCACCCTTGCATTTCAATGATCCCGTAACAAAAAATGAAACTACTGAAGACGTTTAACATGGATGCAAGAAATGACTAAAGACAACGAAATGAAACTGAAGAAATTATGAATGAGGATGAAGACATTTTATTTTACTTGGGTAGTGCAAGAAACTACTAAAGACTAGGCTGTATGGGCTTTGATCCCTTTGCCTTTCCCATAAGGGAGAAAGAAACTAAAAAAAAAAATATTTTGTAGATAATTTGCACCAGATTTGCACATTGTGTGATTGTGTGTTTGTTTGTTTATTTTGTTGTGATTTAAGGAGACGAAGATGGACGTACGTGCATTTCTTTTGCTTTCCGTCAAATATTCTGGATATTCGTAAGAATTTTCAGCTCCACCCACCTTGCACTTTGTTTGCCATAACATGGTCTGCTATGCTAATTTCATTTGTTTGCTTCAGATTTTGCCGATTTTGCGACATCTGCCGTTAGTCGCAAAATCGACGTATTTATAGTTTTTTGTTTTGGGGTACGGAACACTAAAAACCGAAGCACCCTCCCTCTCAGCTCTGGCAGGTTTTTTGTTTTTCTAATTTCGATCGAGAATAATGTATGTTTTAAATTATTTTTCAGAAATTTGTGAAAGATGATACAGAAAAGAAGCAGCTGAAAGTCAGCACTGAAACTTTAATATGTATGACAATGCTACCAAAGACAGATGTTCAAATTAACTCGAAAGCTAAAACAGAAATAAACCTGTCAGATAAAATTCCGAGTAATATAGTGTTATCCAATGTGCATTCATGTAATATTTGTGATTACAAAACTTACAGGAAAGATGTCTTACAATCGCATTTGAAGGCACACTCTGCACCGACAAAATATATTTGTGATGTGTGTTCTTTTATAGCGATAACTAGATACAGAATATTACAACATTTAATTATACATACTGGCAAAAAACCTTATGCCTGCAATATATGTGACGAAAAGTTTTTTGATAATAGTCTTTTAATTCAACATAAGAGAACACGTCATACTGGAGAAAAACCTTATGCCTGCAGTATATGTGACAAAAGTTTTAGTTGGAGTACTGGTTTGACTAGACATATGAGAACACACACTGGAGAAACGTCTTATGTATGTGATACGTGTGACAAAAGTTTTAGTTGTAAAACCCGTTTGACTAGACATATGAGAACACACACTGGAGAAACGTCTTATGTATGTGATATGTGTGACAAAGTATTCTTTGATAGTGGCCGTCTAACTAAACATATGAGAATACACACTGGAGTAAAACCTTATGCCTGCAGTATATGTGACAAAAAGTTTTTTGTTAATAATCATTTAACTGTACATATGAGAAGACACACTGGAGAAAAACCTTATGCGTGCAGTATATGTGACAAAAAGTTTTCTGATAATAGTAATTTAGCTGTACATATGAGAAGACATACTGGAGAAAAACCTTATACCTGCAGTATATGTGACAAAAAGTTTTATATTAATAGTCATTTAACTGTACATATGAGAAGACACACTGGAGAAAAACCTTATGCGTGCAGTATATGTGACAAAAAGTTTTCTGATAATAGTAATTTAATTAAACATAAGAGAACACACACTGGAGAAAAACCTTATGCCTGCAGTATATGTGACAAAAAAATTTCTGATTATGGTTATTTAACTGTACATATGAGAAAACACACTGGAGAAAAACCTTATGCCTGCAGTATATGTGACAAAAAGTTTTCTTATACCAGTGATTTAACTAAACATAAGAGAACACACACTGGAGAAAAACCTTATGTCTGCAGTATATGTGACAAAAAGTTTTCTAATAGCAGTGATTTAATTAGACATAAGAGAACACACACTGGAGAAAAACCTTATGCCTGCAGTATATGTGACAAAAAGTTTTCTTGTAGTAGTGATTTAATTAAACATAAAAGAACACACACTGGAGAAAAACCTTATGCCTGCAGTATATGTGACAAAAAGTTTTCTTGTAGTAGTGATTTAATTAAACATAAGAGAACACACACTGGAGAAAAACCTTATGCCTGCAGTATATGTGGCAAAAAGTTTTCTTGTAGTAGTGATTTAATTAGACATAAGAGAACACACACTGGAGAAAAACCTTATGCCTGCAGTATATGTGACAAAAAGTTTTCTTGTAGTAGTGATTTAATTAAACATAAGAGAACACACACTGGAGAAAAACCTTATGCCTGCAGTATATGAGACAAAAAGTTTTCTTGTAGTAGTGATTTAATTAAACATAAGAGAACACACACTGGAGAAAAACCTTATGCCTGCAGTATATGAGACAAAAAGTTTTTTGTTAATAGTCTTTTAACTATACATAAATGAGAAGACCCATGGAGAAAAACCTTTTGCCTTCAGTATATGTGACAAAAAGTTTCATGATAATAGAGTCATTTAACTATACCTACATATGAGAATACATACTGGAGTAAACCTTATGCCTGCAAAATAATGAGACAAAAAGTTTTCTAGTAATAATAGTAATTTAACAATACATACTTATTTATTTATTTATTTATTTATTTGGGATAACAACAGCATAAATATAAGATTAAAGTTATACATGTTATGTTCAACCTTGAGCCAATAACAGTTATCCACCATATTATACTTATTTAACAATTTTATGTTTAGAGCAGAAGTATATAACACAAACAAAATAGGTAAATAAAACTTAAGCGAACCACAAATGATATAATATGAGATTACGGTAGTCAATTCATCGTCTTACGAACGAAAAAGTACGAAAAAGTAAAGTACTACCCACTCCCACTTCTACTACGTTAAATACCGACATAAACCGGTACATAAAAAAGAAGTTATTTTACATAAATATACACAAGTTAATTAAATATGCATACCTATTAACAAAAAACTACATAAATATAATATAAACACCAACAAATTAATACTGTACTAGTACCTATATATTCTATTATTATATTACTATCTAAATACACACATAAATATTGTTCTTACAACAATGTGCCCTTAAAGTGTGGAAAATGTGACCAAGCTAAACAGTCGCGAAACGATACCAGAGATACGTACTTATTATAATTCTACAAAAGCAAAAGCAGAACTGGGTCCAACCAGGGTTCTATTTTAATGAATTAAATGTCAACAATAAATTAAGCTGCCTTGACGAACATTACAATGTATGTATACTACTTGGCATATCTGGCAATACCGAACATTCGAATAAATCAGAATAAATTATTAAGGAGGCCTGGAAGAAGTTTATATAATTGAAGTATCCACTTATTTAATATTAATATTATTTATTATTTAATAGATATAAGCCCGCGCATTACAAATAAGCATAAGAAGTTTACAGAACATACTTGCTTGAGTAACACACCTATAAACCGAGACCGCTAAAGTTTCAAACTTAGGCCCTTCGGTCTGGGAAGAATACGCTCGGAACCAAACATCTGGAATTAAAACATAAAAGTTATAGAATAATGGCTGGTTTACACGTATTAAGTTGTTAAGTAGTTAACTAAATTTGAAGTTAAAATTAACTTAATTTTAAGTAACCGATCGTTTACACGCTTGTCTAACTTATGCACTCTTTAGTTCACTGTACTACTTAAGTACTTCACTAAATTGTTGAGTTCACACATAACTAAATGACAGTTTAGTAGAAAGCCACGCCTACCGGGGAATGCAAGCGGTGCGGGAGGCGCGGCTACTTAATCAAAAATAGACTAGATTCTATTTCACTTGTTCACTTAACCACTTAATCGTTTACTTACCACTTGTGACTAAAGAGCTCTTAAGTGGTTGTTTACACGCAAGAATTAAGTTAAAATTTAGTTAAAATTTAGTTAATTACTTCGTCACTTAATACGTGTAAACCAGCCATTACAGTATGTAGGTACTTTAAACTTCGGTACCGCATATCGTATAAAACTTTATTTATAATTATAACTTTACTTGTTATCACTTTTCTAGGCTGATTAGATACATTTTCGTCGTTCGAATCGTTCGTTCGTTCGTTCGTTCTTACTACTGAAGGCAACATTTTAAATTAGAATTAGATTGTTTTGTTTTTACAATATTATCAAACAAAATAAATGTCCGGACCGGACAAACACAAAGTCCAATAGGAAGGAAGTATATAATATAATATAACGTAGTGATTACTTGCTCAGTGAGGAAGTAATAGTGTTCCGTGGTCCAATCCTTTCTCTGTCTACGAACGGAACGAATCCTTTATCCTACCCAATCCAAAATCCAAAGTCACCGTATAGTACATCCATGGTACATACTATAATATTATACTGTGCCAAAGTGAGTGAGTGAAGTCAATCCAAATAAAAGCACTTTTCCGCGCAAGAAAAAAAAAAGAAAAAAAGAAACGAAACATCATAATAATCGTCAACTGTCAAAGCTGTACATGCGAATATGGTATGTATTATAACGCAGTAAGGCTGCTTTTCCACCAGAGCTGTGCGAGGTAGCTAAGCGGAGTACGAGGAAAAAATCCACCAATAGAATCACTTCATTTTCCTCGCTCAGCTCAGCGTAAAGCCGGTACTACACTCTCGACAAAACCCGAGAGCCGAAAGAGACGAGGTTATGTGTTAGAATGAGATGGAAATACACCGCGCTCACTCTTGCGCATAACTGCGTCCCTCGTATTGGCCATGTCTCGTCTAGTTTTGTCGAGTGTGTAGTGCGGGCTTTATACCCATAGATACTATATTTATACTGTGGCTCAGTGGTTTGATACCCCGAGATAAATCACGAATGACCACGATAAACTTCGATGTCATTGGAATAGGACCACCCCAAAGGACCACCATTTCACTTCAATGATCCCGTGACAAGACAACTCTACTGAAGACGTACCTACGTAGGTAGGGGTAGGTAAGACACAAGAAATTATGAATTTATTTATGACTAGCGACCCGCCCCGGCTCCGCACGGGAAAATCGTTATTGTGGGTTATCCTTCAGTATATTATGCATGTATTATACATATAAACCTTTCTCTTGAATCACTCTATCTATTAAAAAAAACCGCATCAAAATCCGTTGCTTAGTTTTAAAGATTTAAGCGTACAAAGTGAGGGACATAGGGACAGAATAGTGATTACTTGCTCAGTGGGGACAGAGAAAGCGACTTTACTATACTATGTATTTTATACTATGTAGTGATTATAGACAACTACTATTTGGTACCTATTCTGTCTGTGCTAAAAACGACAAAAAAAAGATAATATCCTATTATTACTATAGACTAGGCTGTATGGGCTTTGATCTCTTTGTCTTCGCCACAAGGGAGAAATAAACCTAAAAAAAAGTATTCACAAACAAACATTTTGTAGATATTTAGCACTTTGTGTTTGTTTGTTTATTTTGTTGTGATCTAAGGAGACGAAGATGAACGTACGTGTATTTCTTTTGTTTTCCGTCAAATATTCTGGATATTTCGTAAGAATTTTCAGCTCCACCCACCTTGCACTTTGTTTGCCCTAACATGGTCTGCTATGCTAATTTCATTTGTTTGCTTCAGATTTTGCCGATTTTGCGACATCTGCCGTTAGTCGCAAAATCGACGTATATTATAGTTTTTTGTTTTGGGGTGCGGAACACTAAAAACCGAAGCGCCCTCCCTCTCAGCTCTGGCAGGTTTTATGTTTTTCTGATTTCGATCGAGAATAATGTATGTTTTAAATTATTTTTCAGAAATTTGTGAAAGATGATACAGAAAAGAAGCAGCTGAAAGTCAGCACTGAAACTTTAATATGTATGACAATGCTACCAAAGACAGATGTTCAAATTAACTCGAAAGCTAAAACAGAAATAAACCTGTCAGATAAAATTCCGAGTAATATAGTGTTATCCAATGTGCATTCATGTAATATTTGTGATTACAAAACTTACAGGAAAGATGTCTTACAATCGCATTTGAAGGCACACTCTGCACCGACAAAATATATTTGTGATGTGTGTTCTTTTATAGCGATAACTAGATACAGAATATTACAACATTTAATTATACATACTGGCAAAAAACCTTATGCCTGCAATATATGTGACGAAAAGTTTTTTGATAATAGTCTTTTAATTCAACATAAGAGAACACGTCATACTGGAGAAAAACCTTATGCCTGCAGTATATGTGACAAAAGTTTTAGTTGGAGTACTGGTTTGACTAGACATATGAGAACACACACTGGAGAAACGTCTTATGTATGTGATACGTGTGACAAAAGTTTTAGTTGTAAAACCCGTTTGACTAGACATATGAGAACACACACTGGAGAAACGTCTTATGTATGTGATATGTGTGACAAAGTATTCTTTGATAGTGGCCGTCTAACTAAACATATGAGAATACACACTGGAGTAAAACCTTATGCCTGCAGTATATGTGACAAAAAGTTTTTTGTTAATAATCATTTAACTGTACATATGAGAAGACACACTGGAGAAAAACCTTATGCGTGCAGTTTATGTGACAAAAAGTTTTGTGATAATAGTAATTTAGCTGTACATATGAGAAGACATACTGGAGAAAAACCTTATACCTGCAGTATATGTGACAAAAAGTTTTATATTAATAGTCATTTAACTGTACATATGAGAAGACACACTGGAGAAAAACCTTATGCCTGCAGTATATGTGACAAAAGGTATACTCAAAGTCGTAGTCTAATTAATCATAAGAGAACACATACTGGAGAAAAACCATATGCCTGCAGTATATGTGACAAAAAAATTTCTAATTATGGTTATTTAACTGTACATATGAGAAAACACACTGGAGAAAAACCTTATGCCTGCAGTATATGTGACAAAAAGTTTTCTTATAGTAGTGATTTAATTAAACATAAGAGAACACACACTGGAGAAAAACCTTATGCCTGCAGTATATGTGACAAACAGTTTTCTAATAGTAGTGTTTTAATGAGACATAAGAGAACACACACTGGAGAAAAACCTTATGCCTGCAGTATATGTGACAAAAGGTATACTCAGATTGGTGGTCTAATTAAACATAAGAGAACACACACTGGAGAAAAACCTTATGCCTGCAGTATATGTGACAAAAAGTTTTCTTGTAGTAGTGATTTAATTAAACATATGAGAAAACACACTGGAGAAAAACATTATGCCTGCAGTATATGTGACAAAAAGTTTTCTTATAGTAGTGATTTAATTAAACATAAGAGAACACACACTGGAGAAAAACCTTATGCCTGCAGTATATGTGACAAACAGTTTTCTAATAGTAGTGTTTTAATGAGACATAAGAGAACACACACTGGAGAAAAACCTTATGCCTGCAGTATATGTGACAAAAGGTATACTCAGATTGGTGGTCTAATTAAACATAAGAGAACACACACTGGAGAAAAACCTTATGCCTGCAGTATATGTGACAAAAAGTTTTCTTGTAGTAGTGATTTAACTAAACATAAGAGAAAACACACTGTAGAAAAACCTTATGCCTGCAGTATATGTGACAAAAAGTTTTCTTGTAATAGTGATTTAATTAAACATAAGAGAACACACACTGGAGAAAAACCTTATGCGTGCAGTATATGTGACAAAAAGTTTTGTGATAATAGTAATTTAGCTATACATATGAGAATACACACTGGAGAAAAACCTTATACCTGCAGTATATGTGACAAAAAGTTTTATATTAATAGTCATTTAACTGTACATATGAGAAGACACACTGGAGAAAAACCTTATGCCTGCAGTATATGTGACAAAAAGTTTTCTGATAGTAGTGTTTTAATGAGACATAAGAGAACACACACTGGAGAAAAACCTTATGCCTGCAGTATATGTGACAAAAGGTATACTCAGATTGGTGGTCTAATTAAACATAAGAGAACACACACTGGAGAAAAACCTTATGCCTGCAGTATATGTGACAAAAAGTTTTCTTATAGTAGTGATTTAATTAAACATAAGAGAACACACACTGTAGAAAAACCGTATGCCTGCAGTATATGTGACAAAAAGTTTTCTTGTAATAGTGATTTAATTAAACATAAGAGAACACACACTGGAGAAAAACCTTATGCCTGCAGTATATGTGACAAAAGGTATACTCAAAGTGGTAGTCTAATTAAACATAAGAGAACACACACTGGAGGAAAACCTTATGCCTGCAGTATATGTGACAAAAAGTTTTCTTATAGTAGTGATTTAATTAAACATAAGAGAACACACACTGGAGAAAAACCTTATGCCCGCAGTATATGTGACAAAAAGTTTTCTTGTAGTAGTGATTTAATTAAACATAAGAGAACACACACTGTAGAAAAACCTTATGCCTGCAGTATATGTGACAAAAAGTTTTCTTGTAATAGTGATTTAATTAAACATAAGAGAACACACACTGGAGAAAAACCTTATGCCTGCAGTATATGAGACAAAAAGTTTTTTGTTAATAGTCATTTAACTATACATAAATGAGAAGACCCATGGAGAAAAACCTTATGCCTTCAGTATATGTGACAAAAAGTTTCATGATAATAGAGACATTTAACTATACTTGAGAATACATACTGGAATAAACCTTATGCCTGCAAAATAATGAGACAATAAGTTTTCTAATAGTAATTGAACTACCTATACATACGACTATTATGAGAATACATACTGGACATAAACCTTACGCCTGCGATATGTGTGATTAAAAAAAATCTGCGAGTAGTAATTTAACTAAGAACACACACGAGAAAAGCTTTATTCTTTTACAATAATGATGTGTGATGAAAAGATTTGTGTAAGTAGTAAGCTAACTATAAGTAGGTAGGTACGGTCACGTTCATAAGTACAATCATGTCACGTGCACCTATACTTTAAATTAACTTATTTTCCAAAACCATTTGTGATATATCATTTGAAGTAAAATATAGAGTCCCTTACACTGTATATGTAACACGCAAAAATAAGAATAACAAGCCTTTGAGAAAAATGTTATTTGAAAGTATAAAAACACGTGATATGACTGCACTTATGAACTTGACTGTACATAAAAGAATTCCCCATAAAGTAAGTGGCACCTATACTAAGTAGCATATTATTACACTTACACTATCAAATATCTTGGATCATAGATATATGAGTCAATGATGTTGGATAATGTAATATAGACATATGATTCATTTTCTCTTTGATCATAGGTTTTAAGCCGCGTCCAGAGCGTCAATTTTCTAACAAAACATTTTAACAAAACAAGTTTGTGTAATTTGTTTAACAAAACCGCCCGTCCACTGCGCCTAATGTTAATGTTTTGGCTAACAAAACTGTTTTAATAGCAATTTCCGACAGGGCATCAACTTTTTGTATCTATCTTTGTGTTCTTTCATAGTTACATCCCAAATTACCGGCCTTTTTCTAATAAGTTATATCAACAACAAAATACTTTCTTTATTCCATTATTCCACAAACCAACTAAACTTTTGCATGGACGGACGTCTTCATTCAATGAGCGCTAACATCAAATGCGACGCTTCCCCTCCCCGCAGGCGAACGCGGGGGGTGTTATCCATTCGTCTCGGCAAACAATGTTATGTTTTGGCTGAACAAAATTTGTTAAGCCACGCCCCTATTTTGTTAAAATTAACATGTTAGCGTGTTCAAAACACGGAGCTGTGGACCCGGCTTTAGACATTTGTTGTTAAATTTAGCTTTAGAATGAGATACAAATACACCGCGCTCACTCTTGCGCATAACTGCGTCCCTTTAGAATCTTTGCGTCAAAGATCTTTGTTCATATATCTTTGACAATGTAATATGTCCCTAGAAATTGGTCATAGAAACAGGTGTCGCCAGTTATTTTTTATTTTTTCCACTCTGAATTTAAAAGCAAATTAAAAAACAAGGAGTTTTTAATTTCTTGTTCGTTATCTGACGTCAATACCTGTCATCAATCTGTCAAAATAACGGACGGACACTGCCGAAGCTATTAATAGCGCACACCACCGACGCGCTCTCCGTTGCAATGCAACCACATACATACATGATCATACATACATACATGATCCCGTAATAAGAAATGAAACTACTGAAGACGTTTAACATAGATGCAAGAAATGACTAAAGACGACGAAATGAAACTGAAGAAATAATGACTGAAGATGAAGACATTAAACTTGGATAATGAAAGAAACTACTAAAGACTAGGCTGTATGAGCTTAGATCCCTTTGCCTTTCCCATAAGGGAGAAAGAAACTAAAAAAAAAAAGCAACCACATACCTACCTATGACGTAAAATAGGATACAGAGATATGACTCAAATAGTCAATTATATTGGATCAAATATATGATCATATAAATGATCTAAGATATTTGATAATGTAATATTCCCCCCGTGTATTCCTCTAATAGTAGGGCTTAATTAAACATACGAAAAACACGTACACACTGAGGGATTGACTGGAAGAGATCGCTACCTTAGCAATAAAGCCGCCTGTTGACTTCTTTATGAGGAATTTAATGTATTGTATTGTATTGAAAGCCTGTAAGCCTGTGTGTGATATAAAATGTGACAAAGGTTTGATAGGTAGGTATAAAGTTTTGACTGCACGCACATATCGGAATTCAGAACACACAAAAATATTTAAAAACAAAAAGTCTGTTGTTGGGTTTCGGATACAGTAACGGCTGCCAGAATAAATTATAGCCTGCTTTATTATTATTTTCATTGTAAAATTTAATTAAAAGCCTTGACCAGAAAAATAAAGAGCCTGTGCTAGCGGCTCTGGGCGTTACGTACCTATATTTTTTATGGTTCTAGCAACAATTTCCAATATAAAATTAGTTCAATGGAATTTCCACCATATCGCATTTTTTTTCTAGTCGGGCTTCATAAACATTAGGTTTTTTTTATCGAAATAGATCGGTAGTTCACTGGATTCGATGGAAAGCAAAGCTGTAAAACTAATTAACTGACTGAGGATAGTTATTATATCAAGAAAACCTTTCTATCCATAATTGTGACGGAAGTTCTCTTTGTTATGAATAGCTTTACATACAACCTAATTAAGGCAAAATTCACCTAATGTGACGGTATTAAACATGGGCCACACGAAATGACAGTTCGAAATCTTGTTTCCGCTTTTTCTAATCATATTATCAGTGGGTAGATTGAATTCAATAATTTGTTCCAGCATTATTTTGTTTGTTTATGCGCCGATTTCGATGAAACTCGGTTTGTAGCACTATTTTGGCAAGGAAAATAGAATGCAATAAAGAAATTTACAAAAATCCAAGATGGCGGCCAACTTTTTAGTTTAAAGACTGATTTCGATGAAACTCGGTTTGTGACGCTATTTTTACAAGGAAATTAGAATGCTATGTGAAAATTATCAAAAATCCAAGATGGCGGTCAACTTTTCTGTTTATGGACCGATTTAGGTGAATCTTAGTTTGAAACATTATTTTAGCATAGAAGTTATAAATAGAATGTTTAAATCTACAAAAATCCAAGATGACAGCTAACTTGCTTGTTTATGGACTGATTTTCATGAAACTTGGTTTGTTACATGTATATTTTTTGACTAGAAACTGAATGCAATGTCAAAATTGACAAAAATTCAAGATGGTGGTTAACTTTTTTGTTTATAGAGTGATTTAGATTAAACTTAGTTTATAACACTATTTTCGCAAGAAAATTACAATTCAATGTCAAAATTGACAAAAATCCAAGATAGGGCCAAATTTTTTGTTTACAGACTTATTTCGATGAAACTCTGTTTGTAACACAATTTTGTCGAGGGAATTAGAATGCAATGTCAAAATTTACAAAAATTCAAGATGATGGTTAACTTTTTTATTTATAGGCAGATTTCGATGAAACTAGGTTTGTGCCACTATTTTGTCAATGGAGTTTGAATGCAATGTAAAAATTTACAAAAATCCAAGACGGCGGCCTACTTTCTTGTTTATACACTGATTTCGATGAAACTCGGTTTGTGACACTATTTTGGCTAGGAAATTAGAATGCTATGTAAAAAGAATTAAAAATTCATGATGGTGGCTATCTTTTTTATTTATAAAGTGATTTAGTTCAAACTTGGTTTATATCACTATTTTGACAAGTGTAATGGATGTTTTCATGGACACATTACTATTAAATCAAACGGCAGTTCGTTTACGGGAAGAAAGCTTTAATGTTATTATTATTTAACTTATTACACAACAGTACAACAAGCGAATCACTTATCAAAAGACAAGAATCTTATAAAATCGCGTGCGCCGTGCGACGAGGTAAAAGTCGTTGCTCTTTTACTGTCAATCCCGCCGCAAGCGGGAGGCGAGGAAAAAAGATGGCGGCCGAATGCACCCGAACCTAGCCGAATGCACACGATGTGCTTTCGCGCGCGTTTTTGAACTTACAACCTCCCCCTACAACCCGTTTGAACGCCTCGTAAGCGGGTTGTTGTCAGTTCTTTTTAGGCCTACCACGTTTGCGCTTCTCGTTTAGAGGCGGTTGTATGTCACCGATGAATGGGGTCAATTGGGAAACATGGTATCTTCCTAAAATCTTGCCACTACTTGCCCTTTCCAAAAGGTATGTGGTCGAACTTGAAGCTTCGCGGATTTTGTAGGGTCCATCGCGTCTAGGTATAAATTTAGGTGTCTGGCCTCTACCTGTGTCGTTGGATCCTTGGGTTTTTAGTAAGACGAAGTCACCAGGAACATAATCTGGAGCGGGCCTCCTTCCTTCATCAGCATATCGTTTCTGGGTTGCTTGGATCTTCTCGTGTTTATCACGCGCATCTAAAAGGGCTGTGGATAATTTTTTTAGGTATGGCGTAATACTGGTTACGGCGTTGTCGGTGTCGACAATGGCTCTCATATCTGTCAAAACATCAGCCGGTGCGCGTACTTCGCGTCCGAACATCAGGTAAGCGGGTGAGTGTCCTGTGCTGCTGGTAACTGCCGAGTTCATAGCGAAGCGGACGGCTGCAAGGTGATCGTCCCACGAGGTATGGTCTTGCTTAACCAGGATTGCAAGTTGCGGCTTCAGGTCGCGGTTTTTTCGCTCTACCGGGTTGGCCTCCGGATGGTATCTCGGAGTGAGGGACTGAGTTATACCGAACGCGTTGCATACCTGTTGCATTACCTCGCTTATGAATTGCACACCGTTGTCACTGAGAACTCGGCGAGGCACTCCATACCGTAGGAAGACATCAGCGATCAGTTTCTTAGCACACTCAGCACTGGTGGCAGACTGCAAGGCAAACAACTCCACCCGACGTGTACACACGTCTTCCACAATTAAGATCCATTTGTTTTTTCCAGGTGTTTCCGGTAAGGGTCCGAAGAGATCCACGGCGATTACTTCGAAGCGGCGAGTGGAGGCAGGCGTTTGCAGCAGACCAGCGGCCTTCCTAGTGTCTACTTTGTATCTCTGACATGGCACACATTTCTTAACGTAATCAGCCACATACTGTCGCATTCCAGGGAAGTAAAACTTCGTGTTAAGCCGCTGCAACGTACTCTCGACTCCGAAGTGTCCTGCTGTAGGAGCGTCGTGGTAGTCAGCTAGTATCTTCTCGCGCTCGTGTGATGGTACTACAAGGCAAGCTGTCTCTTCGTCCTCGTATTCTGGTCCATACCTGTATAAAATTCCATCGGACATGATGAATCCGCGGTCTGCCCAGCTCCTCCCCCTAAACGGATCGTTGGAGGCTTCCAGGTCTTCAATTATCTTCCGCAGCTCGGGATCTTTGAGCTGATTTTCCCGGACATCTCGTGGACTTCTCGATGGTAAGTCTATTTCGGCGAAGCAAAGGTCGCAGTCCGCTTCCTTTGAGCACGGCGGGCGAGACAATGTATCGGCTATTGCATTGGATCTGCCAGGCGTGTATTAAATTTTCAGGTTGTATTCCTGCAACGTCAGTGCCCACCTTGCAAGGCAACCACTGGGAGATTTGATGCTCATGAGCTAGCGAAGTGGTTGGTGATCGGATTTCACTACAACAGTCGACCCTTCTATATATCCACGAAATTTTGTAACTGCCCAAACTACCGCAAGGCCCTCTCTTTCAGTAGTGGTATAATTTCTTTCAGCGCTAATTAGCAACCGACTGGCGTATTCGACGGGTCGTTCATCTTGGCCTTCTCCCTGCATCAGCACAGCTCCTAAACAATAGCCGCTGCTGTCCGTCCTAAGTATAAACGGCTTCGACTCATCAGCCTGACTGACGCAAGATTGGCGGGGATATTAGCAGCTGCTTGATATTCTCGAACACCTCTTGTTGTTTAGCAGACCAAGACCACGCACTATCCTTCTTAAGCAGGTTCGTTGACTGGACTATTGTACTGGATAGTGGGTGCTTGGCACAAACCCCCGGACTACCCAATGCGTACACAAAATAATAACACGGTTGGTTCTCGAAGCAGACAGTATAATTTATTCGGTAAAAATCGGTACAAAAAGTGGACTGTATAACTAGTTCGTTCACGGTGGAACAACACTATTGACAAAAATCGATGGTAACCGTAAAATGGAAAACGTAGATACAAGAAATGATGACTAAAGACGACAAAATGAAACTGAAGATATTCTATTATTACTTAAGACTAGGCTGTATAGGCATTGAACCCTCTGCCTTATAAGGGGAAATAAACAAAAAAAAAGGAACAAAAAGAAAAAAAACAGTATTCCAAAGGCACCTATTTCACTGGCGACAGAGGCAAAAAACGAAAGGGACGCGGTTATGCGCAAGAGTGAGCGCGGTCTATTTGTATCTCATTCTAACTCATAACTGCGTCCCTTTCGTCTTTTGTCTTCGTCGCCAGTGAAATAGGTGCCTAATTAATATCCCAACAACCCCCTACCACACTATATTTATACTGTGCCCCTACCAGAGATGGGCAATAGTTTTTGCCCGTTTCAATCCGCCCGGGTTATAACTGGGTTAAAACCCAAACGTACCAGTAATAACCCATTATCCACTTTTTTGGTGGGCAAAAACTCAGAAATGTGAAAAATAAAGAAAAAAACATTCGAATTTGATAATTTATGATAATTAGTCACACATACAAACTCGGCATCAGTTTAGCGCCTCTTCATATTGATAAGTTCAATGTTAAAATTCGAACATTATTTTCATGTTTTTCGTTTATGGGCAAATATCAATGATACTCAGTTAAGGGCTAAGTTACTCTGATGGAACTTGGTATAGAGATAGAATAGACCTTGAGAAAGGACATAGGCTTACTTTTACCGCGGGAAAATACCTAATTCCCACGGGAAAAGCGGAGCTGAGGTGCGAAAAAGTTTTGATTAAACTTGGCACAGAAATGGAATAAATCTTGGGATGGATATAGGTTACCTTTTACCGCAGGAAAAAAAACATTCCCACGGGAAAAATGATTGCGCACTCGAAAAAATTTGATGAAACTTGGCACAGAGATAGCTAGAATAGACCTTGGGGATGGATAAAGGCTACCTTATACGGCTTAAAAATACCTCATTCCCTCGGGAAAACGGAAGCGCAAGCGGAAATTTTTTATGAAACATGGCACAGAATTAGAATAGACCTTAGGGAAGGACATATGCTACCTTTTACCACGGGAAAAACTTCATTCCCAATAAATGATTGTCGGGAAAGTTATGATTGTCACAGAACAATTATTACCTGTAATAAATTACTAATAATCAGATGGGAAAGATTTTTAGTGGGGGAGAGGACAAGATACCCTCATTTTCTCCCGCCAGAGTGGTGTCCAATGACGAATCTGAGGTCAAAATTGGAAAAAATGGCCGCAATTTTGAACTTTTTTGTTTCTAAACGGATTGCTTTCAAAATTGATCAAGGGTCCCCAGTGGTGTGATGACCGATGACGAATCTGAGGTCAAAATTGAAAAAAAATGGCCGCTATTTTGAACTTTTTTGTTTCTGAATAGATTGGTTTCAAAATTGATATCTAGGGTCCCCAGTGGTGACTGATGACGAATCTAAGGTCAAAATTGGAAAAAATGGCCGCATTCTTAAACTTTTTTGTTTCTGAATGGATTGCTTCCAAAATTGGTATCTAGGGTTCCAAGTATTCGGTGACAAATCTTATGTTAAAATTGGAAAAATGGCTGCTCTTATGTGCTTTCTTTTTAGTGTGGGGGTTAGGAAAATTTGATTCTGACGTTAGATTCGTTACTAGTGACGACTGGAAACCTAAGATATCTAACAAAAAAGTTTGATATGGCGGCCAATTTTTTCAAGTCTAACGTCAGGTTCGTTATTGAATAACTTTGGGGACCCTAGATATTTTTGAAAGAAATTCGTTCAGAAACTAAGAAGTTGAAAATGGTAGCCATTTTTATCCAATTTTGACCTCAGATTCGTCATCGGTCACCAATGGGGACCCCAGATATCAGTTCAGAAACAAAAAGTTCAAATTGGAGGCCATTTTTTTTCAATTTCGACTACAGATTCGTCATTGGTCACCAATGGGGACCCTAGATATCAATTTTGAAAGGAATCCGTTCAGAAAGAAAAAAGTTCAAAATGGCAGCCATTTTTTCCAATTTTGACCTCAGATTCATCATGTGACACTACTGGGGACCCTTAGTGTCAATTTTGAAAGCAATTCGTTCAGAAACAAAGAAGTTCAAAATGAAGGCCATTTTTTCCAATTTTGACCTCAGATTCGTCATCGGCACCACTGGGGACCCTAGATATCAATTTTGAAAGCAATCCGTTCAGCAAGAAATGAATTCAAAATGGCGGCCATTTTTTCCAATTTTGACCTCAGATTCTTCATCGGCACCACTGGCGACCCTAAATATCAATTTTGAAAGCAATCCGTACAGAAACAAAAAAGTTCAAAATGGCAGCCATTTTATCCAATTTTGACCTCAGGTTCATCATGTGACACCACTGGGGACCCTAAATATCAATTTTGAAAGCAATCCATTCAGAAACAAAGAAGTTCAAAATGGCAGCCATTTTTACAAATTTTGACTTCAGATGCGTCATTGGACACCACTGGGAGCCCTAGATATCGACTTTAAAAGCAATCCGTTGAAAAACAAAAACAATTAAAATGGCGGCAACTTTTTCAAATTTTGACCTTAGGTTCGTCATTTGTCATTTTCAGGCTAAAAAAAATTGTTCAAAACTACACGAACTATAATTAAATCACTTTGATCAATAATATTAATCATTTAACCCTTTTTTCCACAAATGTTCACAGAGCACGTTAAAGTGAATGGTAGCCTGGTAAAAGGTAGCCTATATCATTCCTAAGGTCTATTCTATCTTTGTACCAAGTTTTATCAAAATAATCTGCCCGTTTTACTATTTTTCCCGTGGGAATGAGATATTTTCCCGCGGTAAAAGGCAGCCTATATTCATCCCCTAGGTCTGTTCTATCTCTGTGCCAAGTTTCATCAAGACTTTCCTCCTCCGCTATCATTTTTCCCGTGGGAAAAGGGTGTTTTCCTGCGGTAAAAGGTAGCCTTTGTCCTTCCCCAAGGTCTATTCTGTTTCTGTACCAAGTTTCATCAAAATTGGTTCAGTGGTTTTGGCGTGAAAGCGTAACAAACAGACTGACACAGTTCTTTTTGCATAAATTTACAATATTAGTAGGGATAATTTAGTGCAGATTCTTCAGTTACCTTTGTAACGAGTGTAGTAGGCTATTTTTAAAAATTAAACCATGCTTTTCGCGAATATTCATATGTTTATTGCAATAATAGACACTTGAATTACCATTTATTAGTGTATTTGAGTTTTTGCCCACCCTTTTGGGTTTTAACCCGGGCAATAATGGGCAATAATGGATTATTACTCTCATGAGGGTTATAACCCGGGTCGTTGCCCATCTATAGCCCCTACTATATACCGTAGCGACAGGGCGACGTTCCGTCGCTTCGAGCGTACCTAGTTGTTTGGTTAAAATTTAACCCGTTTGAGTTGCAATGCAACCGAGCCACTGAACGATCGAGTTGTTTTTATAACCTCAAATATTTAACGAGAGAAAATTCTTCTCCTGTTTAAATTTTTTTCCACTTTTATATACATTACAGACGTATTAGACGTCTGTGATATACAAATTTAACAAAATTATTATAAAGTAACTACGAAACAAAATGGCGGGCTTTTCGAGTCTTTTGACTTTGACATAAATTTCAAGCTTTAAACGTCAAATAGCTGTCAGAGTAAAAATTAACCATCTCATTAGAAGGTTGTTTGGTTGTTTCGCTCTGAGCCACAGAACGGGTGAAACTACGCTCAGATCTGACAGCTGTCAGGGTAAAATTTCACCGAGCCACGGAACGGTTAGAGCGCGCGCCAGAGCGCGCTCGAGTGCACTCGAACGAAGCGACGGAACGCGCCCCAGGCTCGAGAAGCTGTCAATGTCAAACGCGACATAGTGACAGACACACAATTAGAGCCCTATGTACCTAGTTGAATTTAGAATTCTCTTGGATGAATTTATTTATTTTTTCTCTTTGGATGGAATTCTCTTTGATAGTAGATTCTGTCTGTGTCTCTGTTGTGTTTGTTTAGTAATATCCTTTCACTTTGTTTGTTTGTTTATTTTGTTGTGATTTATGAAGACGACGAACGTACGTGCATTTCTTTTCTTTACCGTCAAATATTCTGCATAGATCGTAAGAATTCCACCCATCTTGCTTGCACTTTGTTTGCCTCAACATGGTCATGTCATAACTACTGCAGGATTCATTTGCTTTAGCTTTTGCCGATTTTGCTACTTAAATAAAATACCTATCTGCCGTTATTTAGGTCGCAAAATCGACGTGTATCGTTTTTTGTTTTGGGGTGCGGAACACAACACTAAAAACCGAAGCGCCCCCAGAGCAGGCTTTTTGTTTTTCTGATTTCAATCGAGGAAAATGTATGTTTTTAATTATTTTTCAGGAATTAACGAAATATGAAACAGAAAAGAAGCAGCTGAAAGTCAACACTGAAACTTTAATAAGTAGGTACGACAATGCTGCCAAAGACAGATGTTCAAATTAACTCGAAAGCTAAAACAGAAATAAACCCATCAGATAAAATGTTGAGTAATATAGTGTTATCCAATGTGCATTCATGTAATATTTGTGATTACAAAACTTACAAGAAAGACGTATTACAATCGCATTTGAAGGCACACTTTGCACAGACAAAATTTATTTGTGATGTGTGTTCTTTTATAGCGATTACTAGATACAGATTATTGAAACATTTAATTATACATACTGGCGAAAAACCTTATGGCTGCAATATATGTGACAAAAAGTTTTTTGATAATAGTGTTTTAATTCAACATAAGAAAACACATACTGGAGAAAAACCTTATGCGTGCAGTATATGTGACAAAAAGTTTTCTGATAATAGTAATTTAACTATACATATGAAAAGACACACTGGAGAAAAACCTTATGCCTGCAGTATATGTGACAAAAAGTTTTCTGATAATAGTAATTTAACTATACATATGAAAAGACACACTGGAGAAAAACCTTATGCCTGCAATATATGTGACAAAAAGTTTTCTTATAATAGTAATTTAATTAGACATAAGAGAACACACACTGGACAAAAACCTTATGCCTGCAGTATATGTGACAAAAGATATACTCAAAATAGTAGTCTAATTACACATAAGAGAACACACACTGGAGAAAAACCTTATGCCTGCAGTATATGTGACAAAAAGTTTGTTGATAATGGTGGTTTAACTAGTCATGAGAGAAAACACACTGGGGAACAAGCTTATGCCTGCGATATATGTGACAAAAGATTTAGCTGGAATACCAGTTTGACAATACATATGAGTACACACACTGGAGAAACACCTTATATATGTGATATGTGTGACAAAATATTCTTTAATAGTGGCAGTCTAACTAGACATATGAGAACACACACTGGACAAAAACCTTATGCCTGCGATATATGTAATAAAAAATGTTCTACCAAAAGAGTTCTAACTATACATATGAAAAGACACACTGGAGAAAAACCTTATGCCTGCAGTATATGTGACAAAAAGTTTTCTGATAATAGTAATTTAATTAAACATAAGAGAACACACACTGGAGAAAAACCTTATGCCTGCAGTATATGTGACAAAAAGTTTTCTGATAATAGTAATTTAATTATACATATGAAAAGACACACTGGAGAAAAACCTTATGCCTGCAGTATATGTGACAAAAGGTTTTCTGATAATAGTAATTTAATTAGACATAAGAGAACACACACTGGAGGAAAACCTTATGCCTGCAGTATATGTGACAAAAAGTTTTCTGATAATAGTAATTTAACTACACATATGAGAAGACACACTGGAGAAAAACCTTATGCCTGCAGTATATGTGACAAAAGGTATACTCAAAATGGTAGTCTAATTAAACATAAGAGAACACATACTGGGGAACAACCTTATGCCTGCAGTATATGTGACAAAAAGTTTTCTATCAAAAGTTCACTAACTGTACATATAAGGACACACACTGGAGAAAGTCCTTACGTATGTGATATATGTGACAAAAGGTTTAGCTGGAATAACAGTTTGACAAAACATATGAGAACACACACTGGAGAAACGCCTTATGTATGTGATATGTGTGACAAAATATTCTTTAATAGTGGCAGTCTAACTAGACATATGAGAACACACACTGGACAAAAACATGCCTGCAGTGTATGTGACAAAAAGTTTTCTGAAAATAATTATCTCGCTATACATATGAGAAAACATACTGGACAAAAACCTTATGCCTGCGATATATGTAATAAAAAATTTTCTACCAAAAGGGTTCTAACTGTACATATTATGAGAAGACACAGTGGAGAAAAACCTTAAGCCTGCAATTTAAGTGTCAAAAAGTTTTCTGATAATAGTAATTAAACTATAGGTACATATTATGAGATTACATACTGGACTAAAACCTTATGTCTGCGATATGTGTGATAAAAATATTTCTGCGAATAGTAATTTAAATAAATCATAAGAACACATTAAAAAAGCTTTATTCTTACAATAATGATGTATGATATAAAGTTTAGTGCAAGTAATAGTAAACTAATTAATTATAAGTAGGTACAGAAGCAACCCGCAGTGGGCCAGCGTGGTCGACTAAGGCCTATTCACCCTGGTATCAGGGTAGGCTCGAGCCCCTCGGTGGGGACATATATGAGCTGTTAACGAACAGAAGCCAGCACATGCGGTTGGACACTCGCACCACGTAATTCACCGTTACCGCTACGGAATAAGGGCGCTCTCTTTCCAGCCGCATGTGCTGGCTACTGTACATAAAAGAATTTCCCATAATGTACTACTAGGTTCCGTAGCCAAATGGCAAAAAAACGGAACCCTTATAGATTCGTCATGTCTGTCTGTCTGTCTGTCCGTCCGTATGTCACAGCCGCTTTTTTCCGAAAGTATAATAGCTATATGGTTGAAACTTGTTAAGGGGCTCCCCTATGCTAAGTGGCGCCGCCATCCGTTAAAAAATAACTACTCTACTATGAGTAAACAGTTTTTCAAAAATCCGGTAGGTCATTTTAAAGATTTGGTGTTTTAGGATATATAGAAGCCATCAACTCTGTTTGTTAGTTTGAAAAATGGTAGAAAGGGGGGAATATTTTGATGAAACTTGGTACAGAGATAGAATAGACCTTAGGAAGGATATATTCGTGTAGTTTTGAACTTTTTTGTTTTAGCCTAAAAAATGACGAATAATAATTTGAGGTCAGAATTGGAAAAAATGGCCGATATTTTGATATTATTGCTTTTCAAATGATTGCTTTGAAAGTCGATATCTAAGGCTCCCAGTGGTGTCCAATGATTAATCTGAGGTAAAAAATGGTAAAAATGCCCGCCAGTACCTATGTACATTTTTGTTTCTGAACGGATTGCTTTCAAAATTTATATCTAGGGTCCCCCAGTGGTGTCACATGACGAACCTGAGATCAAAGTCGGTAAAAATGGCTGCCATTTTGAACTTTTTTGTTTCTCAACGGATTGATTTCAAAATTGATATCTGCGGTCCCCAGTGGTGTCAAATGACGAACCTGAGATCAAAGTCGGTAAAAATGGCTGCCATTTTAAACTATTTTGTTTCTCAACGGATTGATTTCAAAATTGATATCTAAGGTCCCCAGTGGTCTCCGATGACGAATCTGAGGTCAAAATTGGAAAAAATGGCCGCCATTTTGAACTTTTTTCTTTCTGAACTAATTACTTTCTTAATCGATATCGGATAGTATTTAACCGTACCTCAAATTATTCTCTTGTTCCACCTAAATATCTTCACCAAATTATACTCTTGTTCCACCTAATATACTAATTGTGCACCAAAATAATATGCAAACTTGAGACTTCTTGAGTTAATCAACATTGAAAAATTCAAAACTACAGCGGTCGCCGGCCGCTGCCCCGGCACGCTCGCTCCGCTCGCTCGGCTCCCTTCGCTCTGTTATTGACATCAGTCTAACCTAACCTAACCAACCGATTCGATTCTGGGTAGATTTGTTTTTTTTTACCGGGGGGCTGCGCCCCCCGAACCCCCCCGTTCCCCCGCTTCGTTTCACGCCCTTGGATATTTGGTGCAAGATTAGTATTTTAAGTGCACGAATAATATATTTGTTGTAAGATTCGATTTTTTGGTTTTTCGATTTTTTGGTTAACAGAAAATTATTTTCCATCGATATCTAGGGTCCCCCAGTGGCGTCACATGATGAATCTGAGGTCGAAATTGGAAAAAATGGCCACCATTTTGAAGTTCTTTGTTTCTGAACGAATTGCTTTCATAATCGATATCTAGGGTCCCCAGTGGCGTCACATGATGAATCTGAGGTCGAAATTGGAAAAAATGGCCGCCGTTTTGAACTTTTTTCTTTTTGAACGAATTGTTTTCAAAATTGATATCTAGGGTGTGACCGATGAAGAATCTAAGGTCAAAATTGGAGAAATGGCTGCCATTTTGAACTTCTTTTTTTCTGAACGAATTGCTTTCAAAATCGATAGGTCCCCAAAGTTATTCAATAACGAATCTGACGTTAGACTTGAAAAAATAGCCGCCATTTCAAACTTTTTTGCTAGATTTTCATTCCCAGTAGTCTCTCTAGACTCTAACAAATCTGACGGCAAAATAAAATTTTCCCAACCCCCACACTAAGAAAAGAAAGTACAAAAAAGCAGCCATTTTTTCAATTTTGACCGAAGATTCGTCACCGAACACTACTAGGGACCCTAGATATCAACTTTGGAAGTAATCCATTCAGAAACAAAAAAGCTCAAAATGGTGGCCATTTTTTCAATTTTGACCTCAGTTTCTGCATCAAACACCACTGGGAACCCTAGATATCTATTTTGGAAGCAATCGGTTCAGAAACGAAAGAGTTCAAAATAGCGGTCATTTTTTCCAACTTTGCTCTCAGATTCGTCATTGGACACCACTGGGGACCCTATAGCTCAGTAGTATTAGGTTTTAAACATAAAATCCGTTATAACTAGCTAAAAATTTGCATACCTACTCCTAATACTTAGAAAAATAACGTCCTAAAACTCCCCACGCCTCCGCCGCTTGCGTTTCTAGATACAGCCCCCCCTCCCCCTCCGACTGCCGCGCATCAATTGAAACAACATTTCTCTAAAACTATGCACATTAGGGCATGTAATATATCATTTTCGGATAAATTAAGGATGAGGAATCTAATTTTACAACAAAAATAATGCACTTTCTAACATATAAATCGAATAAAGTCGAAAAAAACAAAAATCGTAATTTGTTTTTTTTTATATAATTACCTTTTTTTTTAAGTATAGCCGAAATCTCAAAACATAAAATATTGTCGTAAAGCTACACTTATGCCATTTTCAAAAATATATAGTTTAGTTACATAAATCTGTTGATACATTAGAGATAAAAAATTATATTAAGCGTGGGTCATAGCGATCTCAAGCTCAGAATTATTAGATTAAAATTGACCAAATACCTAAAATCCTTCAAAACTAGCTGAAATTTGGTATACTGACTCTGTATTGGATAATTTACAACTAGTCAAACTCCCCAAGCTTCCGCCTCTTGCGTCATGATAAAATAGTATCTCTTAGAGGAACTTTAAATAGTAAAAAAACTGTAAAATAGATCTGTTAATATTTATTAAAAAGAAAAAAAAAGAAAAAAACCATTATTTAAATCACATCATCATCATGTATTATGTCCGGAGAATTTTCACATGATTGGCCAACACAATGGCGACACATTCCTGAACACATTAAGCCTGCTTTTCTACACTCGCACCAACGTTCACATCCCTTTTTGCAACCACAGCTGATGAGATTAAGTAAATTATCAGGCGCAGGGGGAAGCTCTGTAGTGATTGGAACAAGTGTTGGGCCACGCTTTAGCCAACCCCATTCGCACGGTGGAAGACAGTTTCCCAACCATAGCTGCACTTGTAAATATACCCGATACGAGTGTTGTCGAGTTGCATCTTTAGTAGGTGGCAAAGATGAAAGCTGAAAATTATCCTTTATGCTTTGTTTGGCAACAGTCTGTTTAAACAAAAAGTATCTGAGCTCATCTAAATCCATCAAGAGGTCAGATTTATTATATATGTGCAAAACAAATGCTTCCCCAGCTTTCGCAATGTCATCATGTTCAGTTCGAGGGTCGTTAAATACGGAAACGGTTGTCCGTAACTCTGCATTTTTTAAGCATTGGAAGGTTTTTACTTTACCTTTTCTGAAGAACGCCGATGTCGTATCACAGCCTGACATAGCGTGTGCAAATAGTAAGACATCTTTCAAAGGGCCTATATTTTTTTGGATTTGTGCAATGTCGTAGCATTTACTCTCCCTTTTATGACTGCCAGGTTTTAGCATCTTCAGTTTTGGAGCATTATCCTCGTCTGATCTTGCTATCAATACTGTTAAAATATCAGTATCTGTCGCGACATACAGTAACTGACGGATTATTGGAACATAAACCAATCGCTGTTTCTGAGATCAGTGTGTCTGCATCTGCTTCAGCTTGGTGTACGATCATTCCGTTTGCCCGTAGATGTAGCATCAATAAGTCTATAAGTTGCGCTTTGTTTATTGGATTACAAAGAAATTCATCTCTCCCAGACACAATCGGTAAGTGGAATTCCACTTTTAAGTCTGCCTGCACACGATTTACCTGCGGATCGGCGTTTTTGCTCCTCAATTTTCGTACTTGTGTCTCCTCTGTAACCGTCAAATACTGTTACGCAAGATATTCCGAATTTCCGTTGGATATGTGATACATATGAATTACAAACATCTGCATAGGTTGTATTGCAGGACGTTGTGGCCAGTTTACTGTATGTATAAGATATCCCCCGTCAAGTACATAAGACGTGTCCGACGTTGAGGTAGATGAGCAGGGGTAGTAAGATTCGAGTTTTTTTGCCAGTTCCGCTTTGTTTGTCTTCCTCAATGAAACATCATCAAATAGACAGGGGGGTTTCGGCGCGAGTTCATATTTAAAAGCTTCCTTAAGACAGTCTTCGCGACGGGAGGAGGAGGGGGGTGTATCTAGGAACGCAAGCGGAGGAGGCGTGGGGAGTTTTGACTAGTTGTTAATTATCCAACACAGAGTCAGTATACCAAATTTCAGCTAGTTATAAAAGATTTTAGGTATTTGATGAATTTTAATCTAATAATCCTGAGCTACTAGATATCAATTTTGTAAGCGATCCGTTCAGTAACAAAAAAGTTGAAAATAGCGACAATTTTTTTCCAATTTTGTCCTCAGTTTCGTCATCGGAGACCACTGGGGACCCTAGATATCAATTTTGAAAGCAATCCGTTCAGAAACGAAAAAGTTCAAAACGGCGGCCATTTTATTCTAATTTTGACCTCAGTTTCGTCATTGGACATCACTGGGAAGAACCCTAGACATTAATTTTGAAAGCAATCGGTTCAAAAGCGAATAAGGTTTTAATTAAATTTATAAGCGGTATAAGGTAGCCTTTATACATCCTGAAGGTCTATACTAGCTACCTCTGTGCCAAGTGTCAGCAAAACTTTTGAAGTGCGCCACTATTTTTCCCATGGGAAAATTTATTTCCTGTGGTAAAAGGTAACTTTCCATCCCCAGGATATATTCTATCTTATTGCCAAGTTTCATAAAAACTTTTTCGCCCCTCAGCTTCGTTTTTCCCGTGGGAATTAGATATTTTCCCGCAGTAAAAGTTAGCCTATGTCCTTTCCCAAGGTCTATTCTATCTCTATACCAAGTTTCATTAAAGTAACTTAGCCCTGATTTGTGTATCATTGATATCAGCCCATAAACGAAAACAATGAAAATTATTTCGATTTTTAACATTGAACTTTTCAATTTGAAGCGGCGCTAAACTGATGCCGAGTTTGTATGTGTGACTAATTATCATAAATTAACAAATCCGATGTTTTTTTCTTCATTTTTCATATTTCTGAGTTTTTGCCCACCAAAAAAGTAGATAATGGGTTATTACTCGGTCTTTGGGTTTTAACCCAGTTATAACCCGGGCGGAATGAAACGGGCAAAAACTATTGCCCATCTCTACTTCCAACAGGTGTTCGGCGATGGCAGATTTATGTGTTTGTCTGTGTGAGCGCGGTGTATTTGTATCTCATTCTAACGCATAACTGCGTCCCTTTCTAATCTTTGCGTCAAAGATCTTTGATCATATATCTTTGAAAATGTAATACTTACCCCCCTTAGAAGAGGGTAGACAGATATGTTTGTCCTTAGAAGAAGAAATAAGTTTCTGCAGTCCTACCCGCCGCTTCACCAGTTCTGCCGTGACCATGATCGATGTAACTCGGTCGAAATATCGGTAAGCTCAATTTAAAACGAAATCGTGGAGAAAACCCGTGAAAATGTGTGTTAGTGCAGTTAACAACCGCGAAAATCTACTCGTAAGAATGTTCGTATCAAAAATGATATTGAGGTTTCTAATATCATTTTTTTCTAAACTGAATTGTTTTCGCGAGAGACACTTTCAAAGTAGTGTGTCCCACCTGTAATTTTAAACTAGGAGAATGATAAAACTAATAAAAAAGTATGTTGTACATTACCATACAAACTTCCACCGAAAATTGGTTTGAACGAGATCTAGTAAGTATTTTTTTTTTAATACGTCTTAAATCGTAAACGGCAATTTACCTTTCACTATTATTAAAACATCGATCAAAGTTATAACGAACTAAAAGAACTTTTACTTATGTTACTTGCTGCTACGGAACCCTTCATGGGCAAGTCCGACTTGCACTTGGCCGCTTTTTTACAAATTGGGCATGAATATTCGCAGTATTTGCACTTATAAATATTATTTACGCATTTGTTTCAAAGCTCTAAAGATAAATCATGTAATAGGTAACAATAATAACTAATACTTACACAAAGTATTAATATTAACCTACTTTTAATTAATTAAAATCTTATTTAATTAAATTAACTTAATTTAGAGCGTCGGTGGCCTAGTGGCTAGGCCCGTCGACTTTCATTCCGAAGTTCGCGGGTTCTAACCTCGGCACGTACCAATGTGTTGTCGATTTTCGAATTCATATGTAAAGCCTGACCAAAGAAATATGACACCTGCTCTGGGGGCGCCACGTGTATATTTTTACGACTATGGCAACAATTTCCCTTATAAAATTAGTTCCTCTGAAATTCCGCAATATGGCGAGGTGTCATATTTCTTTGGTCGGGCTTTACGTTTATTAGACGCTCTTATGGTGAAGGAAAACATCGTGAGGAAACCTGCACAAACCTGCGAAGAAATTCAAAGGTTGTGTGTGAAGTTGACCAACCCGCACTGGGCTAGCGTGGTCGACTAAGGCCTATTCACCCTGGAATCAGGGTAGGCTCGAGCCCCTCGGTGGGGACATATATGATCTGTTAATATTTACCTATGTATCATAAATTTTGTTATTTGTAGGTAGATAGTTTTTTTGTCTCCTGTATAATTTTGTTAAAAGCACATAAGATACATGGTTTTCCCAGCAGGGTGACGCTAGGTACATAAAAGAACCCACACTGGAGGAAAGGCTTATAAACAGACTCCGGGCCCAGGTTGGCACAATAAGAACCTATATCTCCCCAATCTATGGCCCATTTGCTATAATGAGCGTCCCAACAGCTGCACACGCGAGTACTATGCGTGCCAAATAAGAATAGGACTGACGCCATCTTGAATTGACAGTCCCTCGTTTTCTAATTTGCCAAATAAGAAAAGGAGGGACCTTTTCTTTTCAAGATGGCGTCAGTCCTATTCTTATTAGGCACGCATAGTACTGTACAATGTACATAGGTACTCGTACAATGCTATGGACAGTGCCCCAAGGCGGGTTTTTTGATTATTTTAAAAAAAGGGACATTCGGTCCATTCCCGTTAATTGTGTTCTAGTTAATTTATTATAAACTAGCTTTCCGCCTCGCGGCTCCGACCGCGTTAAAGCTTATCTCGTTTAAAGAATTTTGCCACAGTAAAAGGTAGCCAATAAGTAATACCTACTCTTTAAGGTCTATTCTACTTATGAAACTTTTCATTAAAATCGGTTCAGTAGTTTCGGACCTATTCAATGCGAATAAATACCACAGACATATCAAGGTAGCAGACTTAAAATATCGAAACCAAATGCGTGGCAATTTTACTACCAAACATACATTTCACACACCAACACAAAACACAGAGGCTGAAAGCTTCCATTGAAATACTAGCTTTTTGCCCAGCGTTAGTTTTTCACGTGGGGTTTAAATATTTTCCCGCGGTAAAAGATAGTCTATGTTTTATAAGTTATACCTATTATTGTAGTTTCATTAAAATCCATTCAGTACTTTTTGCGTGAAAGAGTAACAAACTAAAGTTGTTCTGTCTTTCTATCATCCATCCGTCCATTTATTGTTAAAAACTATAGCGTAGGTATTGTGGAGTTTGCATCAGTGCGTTTGCAAACTCCTTTTGAATGTAACTGGCGCTTATGCCGCTATTCTAGAAAAATGATTTAATTTTGATTTAGGAATTGTCTCGCATTTTAAAAAAAAGATGATTTGTCATAATAGTTACTTGGATGGTCGAGGGAAGACCAGAACCCGATTTTAAGAAAGTAATAAATAGCTACTATAGAAGATTCTACTCTTTCATTGACGAGGATCTCACTGTATATAATATTAATAAGATTTAGCTTGGAACTTGTGTATTTAATTTGTAGAGCTACTCCTTTAAGTAAAAGAGACGAGATGTTCTACTTATTTCTCGCAATTTCGCCCTTATCGGTAAATTCGAATCTGGCGTCTAAATAAGGAAGGAAATAGAATAAAACAAGAAAATGTGGGTAGGGTATAATAATTATAA
Source organism: Teleiodes luculella (assembly GCA_948473455.1). Classification (NCBI taxonomy): domain Eukaryota; kingdom Metazoa; phylum Arthropoda; class Insecta; order Lepidoptera; family Gelechiidae; genus Teleiodes; species Teleiodes luculella. The sequence goes on from OX419607.1 coordinate 4,112,390, forward strand.
TTATTTAGGTATTTTCAAAAATATATTTTTTTTCTAATAGGTATTTTATTTCTGATGTTTGATCTGTTTTTGCGTAAGATTACATCATGAATCTAAATACAATTTCTACTGCTGGTAATAAAATATTGACGTACTAGCTGCCCCGCCCGCGGCTACATATTAAAAATCTTTTATGTTTTAAATAAATAGATTGGCTTAGCCATCGCATGAAAACACAATGTATCCCACAAGTAATACATATTGTATTAAATTAGACTGTTTAATGCGATTGCCAAGTCAATCTATTTATTTAAAACATAAAAGATTTTTAATATTAATATTTTTACTGATGTTGTTAGGTTAGCTAATTACGTAATAACTTAAGACAGAAGGACCCTTAAGTAGGGACTGAATAAATTAACCGACTTGGTATTACATGGATCTCACAACTTTTTACGGTAGAAGAACTGAATTGCGAGACTTGGTTTTTTTACAAGTTGTGTTTTTGATGGCATCTCATTTCTTTTTGTAGGTAATCTTCCTCTTTTTCTTTTCGGGTACTAATTCTTGAGCTTCAGGTACAAATTTTCTCATAGCCCACTCCCTGTCTCATCTACACCTATTATTCCATTTTAATACAGGTCAGAATTGGGCAAAATTTATTCGAATGACGAATAACGAATAGAATGAAACAAAATCATTCGCGAATGACGAATAAATTTATCGAATGATTATTCGTCTACAAATTATTCGCGGATAATTCATTCGGGAATAATTTATTCGGCGAAATACTCCATTATTTTATTTTATTTTATTTTATTTTATTTTATTTTATTTTATTTTATTTTATTTTTTTAATGTAAAAAATATTCGAATAATGCCCATCTCTGATACATCTGATTCGATAACCGCAAACGTAACTTTGTAATTCTATGTTTGCCCCCAGATTTATATGGGATTACAAAGTTATCTAGCAGATGATGTATATAAAAAATAGGCCGAAATTGCAAAATATTTGAATTTTTCCTTGATTTATATACTAAACACTAATTACATTCTAAATTTGAAGATTCTATGTCTGCTAGAAGTGCCTTAGAGTTTTGATGATCGGTCAGTGAGTCAGTGAGTCAGTCAGTGAGTGAGTGACAAAATTAAGAAACTTTGACTAGTTATAATTCATAAACTACTGGTTCCAATTGATTGAAATTTGAAATGTACCCTATTTATACAATGCCTGCTTGGTTACTCAAAACTCAGGCTTCTAGTTTCATCCACAACGAAGTTTTAGGGGGGTCGAAAATGGCCCGAACTGCTTCGAGAAAAGTATGGTACGGCCGTGCCGCTTTTTGGCTCGACTTGGCGGGGGCACTGCCGTGCCCCCAGATCCGGTAAGGTAACATTCGTTGTGTTACACTGTTGTGATGATTAGTTTTTCATGTTTGATACGAGTTAGTGTGGGCATAAAGACTTAGACATTTACTGGCTATTTATCTTACCTTGATTGAAACTTTTTATGCAGATTTGTTTGTTTTCAGATATAAATAAAATTAAATAATTTAAATAAATAATTTTAATACCATCCATGATGACAGCGTCGAAGAATTTAAAAATTTTATACGATTAATAAATCAATGGGGTTGTTTTATTAATTTTATTTGGGGGGGGATAGAGCTTAGTGTAGGGTTGTTGACACCTTGTTGTTTTCTTTCAATGATGTCTTGACAACAAATAGCTTAGGGTTTTTCTTTAAAAAAAAAAAAACGATTAGTATGTTGCTGACGTTCCGGGATGCTGTACTTTGATGCGGTGCACACTGATCAATTATCAATATTTAGGTGTAGATAAATCATTTTTCATAATATTACCGTAGTAAAAAAAACATTTGGCATCTATAACTATACACCTAGTTGCATAACATAGTTAAATTTTACTGTCGAAAGTAACTCCACCATTGAGATATTAGCTATCAAAATTATTGCCCTAGTAAATTATGCCTTTACCAGTAGAAATTTATTATTTTCCGCGCGCAATCGAACGATGTTTTCAAGATAGTTGCTTGTCTAATGAAAAAAAAATGTTGCAGATTGCTTACAGTATGCCCAACATTTTAAGTGATTGTGTTTTTATTTTGTCTCTTTGTTAGATGTGAAAAAAAAATAACCAAAAATATTAAAATTTTGTACCCATTTTATTTCTTTCAAACGTTTTACTTTCTAAGAAACATAATAAAACATGAAAATTTTAGTGTCCCAGAGATCCCTATACCCTTAGCTATTAGAAAATGCAAAATTTTTTACCCCCTACTACCCCTTGCTGAACAAAGTATGTAAGTTTTCTGGGAAGGGTGCAGTTGTAAAACAACAAGATTTATTCAATGTGCTAAAACAACACTCACCAATTAAGCCTATAACAACGGGATCGAAATATACGTTATTAAATTATATTTTGGATATTATTGGTGTATAATGAAGATCTAAGATTCGCGCATTCCCTGATTTATGTTAAATTAACTTAGGTTGAAATATTTAAGTGTTAGTTAGGACGCGTGCGCCCTGTGTTTGATTTGATTGTTGGTTTGTCGTTGTTGGGCGTTGTTGCTTGCGTGTCCTGGTTTGGAATATTGATTATTATTTTTATATTTTTAAAGCGAATTAAAATAATTCTTGGACGCTGGTTTCAACTTCTGATTTGACAGGTTGACTGTTACTCATTCTGTGACGCTGTTAGGACTAGAGTCTATTGGCTTAGGGGCAACGCAAATAGAAGACGGCGCGGCGAAGATACTGAGAACGTATCAATTAAAACTAAACCTTAAATATTTTGACATACGGTTGAAAACGGCATGCCAAAATCGAGTAGCGCGCGGCGCGTCGAAGCTGCCACGAGAGCCGGCGCGAGACCGCGCGCGTCGCCGTATGTCAAAATATTTAAGGTTTAGTTTTGATTGATACGTTCTCAGTATCTTCGCCGCGCCGTCTTCTATTTGCGTTGCCCCTTATAGCCTCGATGTTTGGTAGTCCAACCTGATCAATGATGCGACTGTCTTTTGGGACAGGTTTTGGCATTCGTTTCTTGTGCAATGGTCAGGTTTGTTTGCTTGCATTGCACCAGGAAGCTGTTAGCAACAGACTTTGTTGACAGGTTGTTATGTTAAGTGTTTATTTTGCCCTGTCCACTTTTAGGTCGTGAGTTTAGGGTTGTCAACTGTGTTAAGCGAGACAATTCTTGTGACCGCGGGGGATGTGGAGTTTACATCAGTGCGTTTGCAAACTCCTTTTGAATGTAACTGGCGCTTATGCCGCTATTCTAGAAAAATGATTTAATTTTGATTTAGGAATTGTCTCGCATTTTAAAAAAAAGATGATTTGTCATAATAGTTACTTGGATGGTCGAGGGAAGACCAGAACCCGATTTTAAGAAAGTAATAAATAGCTACTATAGAAGATTCTACTCTTTCATTGACGAGGATCTCACTGTATATAATATTAATAAGATTTAGCTTGGAACTTGTGTATTTAATTTGTAGAGCTACTCCTTTAAGTAAAAGAGACGAGATGTTCTACTTATTTCTCGCAATTTCGCCCTTATCGGTAAATTCGAATCTGGCGTCTAAATAAGGAAGGAAATAGAATAAAACAAGAAAATGTGGGTAGTGTACATAATAATTATTATGTATACCCTATATACTGTTATATTTTTGCGTAAGATTACATCATGAATCTAAATACAATTTCTACTGCTGGTAATAAAATATTGACGTAAGTACTAGCTGCCCCGCCCGCGGCTACGCTCGCGTTGGTTTTTGACTTTTCCCTGTACCATTTCTATCTCTGTAATAAAATTTAATTAAAACTTTTTGCCCACTCTACCATTTTTTCCGTGAGAATAAAGTTTTTTTTCCCCCGGTAAAAGGTAGCCTTTATCCATGCCCAAAATCTTTTATATCCCTGTACCAAGTTTCATCGAAAATTTCCGCCCACCCTTCCAATTTTCCCGTGGGAATGAGGCATATTATTGCACTATCAGTTAGCCTTAATCCATCCCTAAGATCTATTCTATATCTGTACCAAGTTTTACCAAAACTTCCCGCGCGACTTAGCTTTTTCCCGTGGGAATAAGGTATTTTCCCGCGGTAAGAGTTAGTCTATATTCTACTCTTAGGTTAAATATATCTGTACCAATCTTCATCAAAACTTTTCATCTGTACTACTATTTTTCCCTTGGGAAAAAGGAATTTCCCGCGGTAAAAGGTGACTTTTATACCTACATCCCCAGGGTCTATTTTATCTCAGTACTTACCAAATTTCGTCAAAAAAATCCACTCGCGCTGCCATTTTTCCCGTAGGAATGAGGAGTTTTATCGCGGTAAAAGGTAGCTTATATGCATCTCCAAGGTCTATTCTATTATACCCCAAGCTCAGATTGACGATACCAAGTTTCATCAAGTTTCCGCCCCACGGCTCTACCCGCGCTTACAGTCATTCCCGTGGGCATGAGGTATTTTCCCGAGGTAAAAAGTAGCCTATGTCCGTTCCCAAGGTCTATTCTATCTTCAAACCAAGTTTCATCAAAATCGGTTCCATGGTTTTAGCGTGAAAGCGTAACAGACAGACAGACAGAGTTACTTTCGCATTTATAATATTAATATAATAGTAGGGATTGAGCCATTGATATACAATAAACATAGATACACAAACGCCGCTCAAAAAACGGCACCGGCAAAGGAAGGCCATAATCTAATGCGTTGATCACACGTAACGAGTAGAGTGGCGAGACAGCAAATGGTCACTCGGCCGAGAGAGTGGGCCAACCGAGTCGCTGTTCACACGTATTTACAAAACTGGCGAGACAGTTCAGTTTGATGCTGTTGATTGTCGTGTACAATGAATCGCAGAAAAACTATTTTTTATTTTATTTTCATTCCTTATTGCAATTAGGGCTGCATTACACTTGACTTTGTTTTTATATTCAGGTGACAAAAATTCCATAAATACACCATGCATTTTTAAGCGTCTTACAAACGAAGCCCAATGTATATACCCGTGATATAGAATATTATGGCAATGTTCTTTTTTTTATATCACTAAAATAATAAAACCGTGATGTAAAATAAAATAATACAAAATAATTTTGAATCAACCTGTACATAATGTTTACAATTTAGAAACAAAGTGCGCATGCGTGAGAACCTGCGCCATGCGCGCGCAGCAATTATTGTATTCCGCATTGGTCAAGATAAATGTCTCACGCCAATCAATAGTAGTCCACGTGGACTCATGACCAATCACGCGCTAGCTTATATCCCTTTCACTCCCCCGTTGAAAAAAGTTCTCCCTTCAATCAATCAATCAGTCGTCACAGGAAAGCGGAAGTGCGCACACGCTCGCTGTTGTAATTTTTCGCGACCGCGACCGTGATGAATGTTTATCAAAATGTTTAGGTAGGTACTCCAATTGACTCTCTGACCGGTACGCGTACGCCGCCGTACGCAGTGAATAACAAAGTGAAACTAAAAGATAACATTTAAAAACGTGCTCGTGCCGTGTATTGAGTGAACAAATGCAGTTTGAAGAAATTACTTCAGAACCTACAGGTAAAGCTCCAACACATGTTCATTTGATTTGATAATAGGTAATTTATGTAAATAACAGTTAATTCCCATTTTTTAAATACGCCTGAAACAATTTACTTTGTTACTTTGCTAAAACCTAATTTACGCGAATAATAATTAATTAAAAATGTTTCCGACGGTCCTAAGCCCGTAAAAGTATGAAGGGAAAATGGGATTAATTTGTTTGTACCTTGATAGTACTCGTAAGTAGGTAGATAACATTATTGCCTCACAACTACAACCCAGCTGATAGTCGAAGTCACGTGACCGGTCATTCACCCATTCGAGCCTTACGTCGTCGTCGCGACCGTGCGCGATATAGCGTGTTTCAAAATGAATGGTGAATAATTATTTATTAAAAAAAATCCTAGATTATTTTTCTTAATAAAAAAAAATAACATTGCCAAGATATTCTATATCACGGGCATAAACATTGGAGTTCGTTTGTAAGACGGTTAAAAGTGCACGGTGTATTCGTGTATTTTTTAACACTGTATGAATTTAATTGTCATTTCTAATGTCCATTTCACATTATTCCACATACTACTAGCCATTTTTATTGAATAAAACTAAAATAACAAAAATAAATAAACACACGCTGCTCGGTACAAATCGAACGAGTGGCGAGTGGCCAACCGAGTGCCTGTCCACACGTGCCGAGCGGGATAGCGAGTGGTTGCGGGGACTGAAGAATGAAGCGGGGGGGTGGGCACTCGGCCGAGCAAACAAATCATGATTCTAGCCGCTGTCTCGCCGTTTTGGCTCGGCCGAGTACTCGCCAAAGTGTTCATACGTAACAACCACTCGGCCGAGTGCACTCTCTCGCCACTGTACTCGCTACGTGTGATCCACCCATAACGTGTGGCCTTGGGTGGCCTTGCTTCTGCCTCAGTCGCTTAATGGCCGCGCACCGGCGCAAACGTCTGACTATTCATCTAGAATATTCGATACTATAGTGGCCAGCACATGCGGTTGGACACTCGCACTACGAAATTCACACCTACCGCTACGGAATACGCTCTCAAGGTCATAAAGTCCAGCCGCATGGGCTGGCTACTGTACATAATTTCTGCTAAAACGCCATCTAATGTCAAATAGAAATACTTCTTACAAAGAAAATACAGGACCGTATTAGGACAACAATAAAATTAACGCGGGTGATAGATAAAGCTTTTTGAAACTGATAATAATAGTAATATAGTAGGTATGTAAACCGTTTTAGTATGTAAACCAATGGTAATTCAAATGAAAAACGTTTTTTTAATCATACAGCCTGTTAGTTTTTTAAAGATTTCACATTCAATTTGCATGAGCCCAAATACGGCCGATTTATTATTACAATCACGTCGTGTGGCCCTTAGTAGTTAGCCTTCCTCAGGTCCTTAGTCCTTTAGTGACGCAAAAAACATTATTTTCTTATTTTGATATCTAAACCATAAGTGACGCTACTTTGTAAGAATGATTGGCATTTGAACATGGTAAAAATGGAAATGGAAAAATATGGAAAAATAAATAATAATTTCAGCTAATATACCATAGATACCTTAGCAATAAGGCCGCCTTTTGACTCCTGTATGTATTTTTAATTTGTTATTTTGTATTTTTTTGGTGTCAATAAAGTATTTTGTATTGTATTGTATTGTATAGATCAAAGATCAACTGAAGCGCGACTTTCTCCCACCTCTCTGGCTAGATCAACTGATCAAAGAAAAAATATTAAAAAAAAACTAGTAATAGACAGGCACAAAAACGTTAAATATATAGAAATACAAAAAGTCTGTTGTTTGGTTTCAGATAAAGTAATGCTGCCAAAATAAATAATAACCTGCTCTATTATTATTTTAATTGTAAAACTTAAATCTTTACTTAAATATAAAAGCCTTGACCAGAAAAAAGAAGGCCTGCGATGGGGGCGGGCGACCATTTCTCAACCACTTATGGTTTAGATATCAAAATAAGAAATGTTTTTTGCGTCACTAAAGGCCTAAGGACCTGAGGAAGGCTGATTACTAAGGGCCACACGACGTGATTGTAATTATTTATTTCGCCATCTAGTGAAGAATTGCAAAACTTTTTCCGATTACAGATCAGGTGAACTTCAATAGGTTGCCTTTAAAATTCAACTACTCGCTACTAGAGGGCTGGCATGCAAAAAACACTCGCTTGTGTGGCAAAATCATACTTTATTGTAATGTGCTAGAGTCCATATTGATATAATTTATTATTCAAATTATGTTCTTTCATTACTGGAAACCGTACATGTTGATATCTTTAGCGGAAGAAGGTAATTTGTCAGTAATTTGCACAAATAGATTTGTTCAATATTATCTAAGCATTAAAGTCTAAATTAAAAATTAAGTCAACAACTCAAAGGCTATTTTGCACATAGTTTCAACGGTACAATATCTGTATAGGCATGTATATGTCGATAGTTGACGCGGTGCCGTGTTTGGCGTTAGATTTTGTATGAGATCGTGTATCTATGTTTATTGTATATCAATGGATTGAGCGTCATGTTTTCAGTCTAGGTAGTTTTGTTGCGGATGCTAAAGCAATTTAAACCTTTCGATCGAGGCTATTCTGTTAAAATAAAAAACAAAAACCAAGTAATTATAAATAGCTACCTACTGAGTTTTACGAGGGAATCGAGAGGAAATAACGGGTTCATTGTTAGTCCTTTTTAAAATTGGTTTTTCATGGTAATTGTTGTGTTAATATGGTGGAAGTAGTGCGATAATGTGCCGTTAAAGAAGAACTATTCAAAGGAAGTGAAATAATGTGTGGTTAGCTGTTTCTGGTTTGATACCCCGCGTTAAACTCCAGTATCATTGGAATGTAAGAACCACCCTTGCATTTCAATGATCCCGTAACAAGAAATGAAACAACTGAAGAAGTTTAACATAGATGCAAGAAATGACTAAAGATGACGAAATGAAACTGAAGAAATAATGACTGAAGATGAAGACATTAAACTTGGATATTGCAAGAAACTACTAAAGACTAGGCTGTATGGGCTTAGATCCCTTTGCCTTTCCCATAAGGGAGAAAGAAACTAAAAAAAATAAAAAATAAATTCACATCACAAAGGGGTTTTTACGCGGGAATCGAGAGGAAATGGCGGGTTCATTGTTTCGTCCTTTTTAAAAATAGCTTTTCATGGTAATTGTGGTGTTAATAGGGTGGAATTAGTGCGATAATGTGCCGTTAAAGAAGAACTATTCAATGAAAGTGAGAAATAATGAGTGGTTAGCTGTTTCTGGTTTGATACCCCGCGTTAAACTTCAGTATCATTGGAATGTAAGAACCACCCTTGCATTCCAATGATCCCGTAACAAGAAATGAAACTACTGAAGACGTTTAACATAGATGCAAGAAATGACTAAAGACGACGAAATGAAACTGAAGAAATAATGACTGAAGGAAGATGAAGACATTAAACTTGGATAATGAAAGAAACTACTAAAGACTAGGCTGTATGGGCTTAGATCCCTTTGCCTTTCCCATAAGGGAGAAAGAAACTAAAAAAAAAAAAAACACATCACAAACAAAAAGAAATTGAATTCGGTTTTTTTTTTTTTTCGGCGGGAACCTTCGAAACCAAAAGGCGCGAATAGAGATTTAAAATTTTTAAAATTATTGTAAAATATATAAGATAGGTTTATTATTGTTGATTTTGTATATTTTAGACTTACTGTAAGTACTGTATATAGTTTCTTCGTTTTCCTCTTCCCCATAATGGGGAGGAGTAGGAAAAAACATAAGTCTTCGGAGGCAAGCTCCGAAGTGAGGGACCGGTCCCCCCTGGGTCGGAAACCTTCGGAATCAGATCTCCCACAATCTGAATCTTCGGCCTCTGATGCGGAGTCTACGCTGGAAACCGAACCCAAGAGAAAGGAAGTAGTGCAGTCTAATGATTTTGAAGATGAAAGGAACCGCTACAATTTGTATAAGGTACCGGGATACTCAAGGAAGTACCCTGAAAATTGCAGCAAAAGTGAGTACATCGTCTTTTTGTCCCACGTCGAAGATAACAAAACTTTTTCAGACAAAGATCGCCTAGCCTTGTCCAAAGCTTTACGCAACTATTGTATCTCGGGTGTGATGCACTTGAGATCAATAAACAAATTTAAAGTTGGGATTACGTTTGACCTATCTAACAACGCAAATGTCTTCATACAAAACAGCAAACTTTTAAAAGAACTTTCCCTGAAGGCATCAATACCAGCTGGTGACACGGAGGTGACTGGAGTTCTTACATCGGTCCCCCTTGAGCTCTCAAATCAAAAGATTTGTGCCTTGATTGGTAGTAGCAGGAATGTCATACAAGTTCGGCGGTTCATGCGACGCGTCCGAAATGCTAGTGGCGCAATTACATATCAGCCTACCCAGACAGTTGCAGTTACCTTTGCCTCTACTCAGCTGCCCGAATATGTCTATTTGGACAACTGGAGACACGAAGTAAAAATGTATATACCACCCGTCAAACAGTGTCTACGATGCCTTAGGTTTGGGCATATAGCTAAGTTTTGTCGTAACGCAGAGGTCTGTTCTATTTGCACAGGTAACCATGGATTCAATACTTGCCAAGTCTCGTCAACTGATGCCAAATGTGCGAATTGTGGTGGCAATCACATCGCCATTTCGAACTTATGTCCTATAAAGAAACAAAAAATAGAGGAAAGCAAAGTTAAATCGAGAGCTGCTCAATACTCCGATTTATTTAATGAAACTTCATTTCCCCAGTTAGCTGCTAAAACCATTGAAACGCAAATCTCTAATTTGTCAAAATCTAAAGTTTTTATGAATCTTTTAGTAGAAACAATAATGAAAGTTATTACTAACAAAAATAACAAAAATGACCCAATTAATTCTGACTCTATAATGGAAGTTCTAGTTTCCACCTTTAACAATAAGACAATTCCCAAAAACAGTTAAAATGGATAGTTTAAATATAGTTCAATGGAACGCACAAAGTTTAATTAGCAATAGGCAAGTCTTAACCAGTTTTCTTTATGATTGTAACATTCATGTTGCAGTCATATCAGAAACCTGGTTGAGACCCAATCAACAGTTTAATATTCGTGGTTACTATATAGAAAGAAACGATACTGGAAATAAACACAATGGTGTAGCAATTTTAATACATAACAGTATACCTTATACTAGGATTAACACAACTTTTGATAACTCATTGCAAAATGTTTGTGTTCGTGTTACAATAGGCACTCAGGAGATAAGTATTGTTAGTTGTTATTGTCCCACTAACTGTGATCCCTCATTTAATAAAAGAAAATTTGATGCATTAATAAAATCCATTCCTGCTCCTATGATTTTTGCTGGTGATTTCAATGCGCACCACACTACTTGGGGATGTCACTCTACATCTCCTCGTGGTAGGGATGTATTGGAAGTCATTGATGACAATAACTTGGTTCTTCTTAATGATGGCCATCCAACCACTGTTGGGTCACTGAGTTGGCGTCCAAATGCTTTAGATTTGTCTATAGTGAGTCCTACTTTAGCTCTTTCCTGTGAATGGTCTATTCACAATGACCCTCTTGGCAGCTATCATCTTCCTGTAAAATTGAATATATCTTTAAATTGCAGTTCTAGTAGGGCGAATTCGACACATGTGCCAACCTACCAAAACTTTCGTTTAGTAGATTGGAAAATGTATCAAAATAAAGTTGAAAATCTTTTGTCAGATTTCTCTATTCGATCTTATCCTCCTTTAGAGGCTTATTCCATCTTTTGTAAAATTTTATTAAGTGCTGTTGAATCATCCATTCCTTCCAAATCGAATACTTCTAATAATGTATCATCCATCAACAGAGGGGCAGGCAGAAGGCCTTCTCTCCCTTGGTGGAATGATAAATGTTCAGAAGCAGTTAAAAAATCTAAATTAGCTTACATTCATTTTAAAAACAATCCCTCTGAAACATCTTTTTTAGAATTTAAAAGACTACAAGCCTTAAAGAAGCTTACCTTAAAAATGGAGAGGAAAAATAGTTGGATATCATTGTCGAATACTTTCCATCGTTGCACACCACTTCCAGTGATCTGGAATTATATGAAAAAATTTAATAGAACTTTTGTTTCAAGTAGTAGTAATAATGATAGTTGGGTCCAAGAATTTCTTAATAAATATACACCAGACTATGTACCAAGTAATAATTCTTCCTCAAATAACTTGGATTTTAATTCTAATAATAATTTCTTATTACAACCTTTTAGTTACCAAGAACTTGAATCTGCTGTCTTGTCTAGGAAGGATAGTGCTTTTGGCTTAGATGGTATTCCTTACAAAATGTTTAAAAATCTTAATAAGAAATCATTAAAAACCTTTTTGACTGTTTTAAATTATCTCTGGGAAAACAATGAAATTCCTCCATGTTGGAAAACAGATTGTTTAGTGCCTATCCTGAAACCTGGCAAATCTAGATTGGACAAAGACTCCTACCGTCCTATTGCACTTACATCTTGTGTTGGTAAAATCTTTGAACAACTTCTAAAGCAAAGGTTAGAGTTTTTTGTGGAAAAAAATAACATCTTACCTGCTAATCAATTTGGCTTTCGAAGAGGTCGCTCTGCTAGGGAAAGTATTTGTCAGTTGCAACTTGACATTCAGCAGACTCTTGTTCATCGTAATTCTTTAGTTTCTGTATTTTTTGATGTTGCAGGTGCTTTTAATAGCGTAAATGTAGATATACTTTCCACTGAACTACTTTCTGTGGGTATTCCACAGAAACTGGTTGACTGGATTAGTAAATTTTTGACTGAAAGAAAGGTTTATGTTAAATATAATGGTAGCTTGTATGGGCCTAGGCTTGCATCTGTTGGAGTATGTCAGGGTGGTATTTTGTCACCCTTAATTTTCATTTTGTATATACGCCGCTTAAATTTAATTTTAGGTTCTCAGGTTAAAAATTTACAATTTGCTGATGATCTTGTTGTCTATGCGTCAGGAGAAAATTTAAATATTCTAGTGGGCCAGATTAATTCTGCCCTAAATAATTTGTTTCAATACTTTTCTTACTTAAATCTTGATGTTAACCCTTTAAAATCTAAATTAATTGTTTTTGGAAAGAATACTCCCTTAAGACCTGATGTCTTTTATAACAATACTGTTATTCCTAATTCAAATGAAGTTAAGTTTTTAGGAGTAGTCTTCACTCATAATCTTTCCTGGAGAAGGTACATTGACAATTTAACTGTGAGAGCAAACAAAGCCTTTAATGTCCTGAAATCTCTAGCATCCACTTATTGGGGAGCTGATCCAAAAATTTTATTAATGTTATACAAGTCTTTAATCAGAAGTCATTTTGAATATGGTTTTTACTGTTTTGCTGCTGATAATAAACTTGTTGATATATTGGACAAAATTCAGAATAAAAGTATGCGCTTGATCACAGGTGCATTTAAAAGTACTCCAATTAATGTCATGCAAGTTGAATGTAATCTTCCTCCAATTTCTATCAGATTTGCTTACCTAAAAGAACGGTTTATTTTAAAACTTTTCTCCATGCCTCAAAACAAACTTCTTTCAAATATTTCATCTTCACTTCCTTTTTTGTCACAGAAATCCATGTTTATTGCTCAAGGGTTTGTTCAGTCTCTTCAATTTCTTCAAACTGCTCATATCTACAATTCCTCATCATCAGTTCTGCCATGTTATGATGGTTGCTTCCAAAGTAAATTTCCTGCAATACAAATTATTATAGATAGTGAGCTTTCTTGTAAAGAGGAGGTATATGCTAAATTGGCTGAATGGTCTAATACTCGTTTTCTCTACACTGATGGATCTAAAAATGAACACAGTGTTTCCTTTGCTTTTTTTGATAGTTTTCTAAACAAGGGTATGGGCTTCAAAGTGGATGAAAGGGCCAGTGTATTCACTGCAGAAGCTCTGGCTATTTTAGCTGCTTTGAAGCACATAAAACACCAAAATCAGGGATATTTGAACTGGCTTATAGTAAGTGATAGTATGAGTGTACTTAAAAATCTCCAAAACAATAAATTGCATGCTAACACTAATTATTTGATTTATTCTATTAAAGAAGTATGGTATGATTTGTCTGTTGAAAATATCACAGTAAGTTTTATGTGGGTCCCGTCCCATAAAGGTGTTCTTGGTAATGAACGGGCCGACTATCTAGCTAAAGCTATAAATACCTCTACAGCCACAGCTCCTAATAATAAGTTTGACTTCCATCTGCCTTTTTCTGATATAATTTACAGTTTGAAAAAAAGAATGTGTCAGAAGTGGATAAATCATTGGAACTACGCTGTTCAAATAGAAAACAAGGGTTTATGGTATGCTCCATTTAACGTGCCAGTTAATAGTCTACCTTGGTTTTGTAAAAGTCATACCTACTTTAATAGGAAATTCTACTCTACTATTCTTCGCCTTCGTTTTGGCCATTGTAGGCTCAATTTTCATCTTCATCGTTTGAAAATGGTAAACAGTCCTTTGTGCTCTCATTGTAACTTGCATGAAGATACAATTTCCCACATCATCTTTGATTGTTCATCTTTTGGCATTCAGCGCCTTGTGTTGATGGATGAACTAATTGAAATTTATGGGCATGCTGATCTGGTCCCGCGATCTGTTCCGGAACTTTTGATAAACAGTTCTGCGTTTATACCTTTGTACAAATATGTAATTAGTACTGTTGGGGAAATTTAAATTTCACTCTTGTTTTGTTTTGTATGTATAGTTTTATAGGTTAGGATATGTAAATAAATCACAAATAAATTGAACGACGTTAGTGGACGTTATTTAAAAAAAAAAAAGACGTCTATGGACTCGTGTGGTCTATGGACGACCCGGACGAATTGAATAGAAATCGGATACAACGATACATTATTGGACGTGGAAGACATAATCTCGAAAGAGATTATGTAACGTAAACTTAAGACGCATAACCTGGATTTTCACTTAAGAATTTATCATAATTTTGATGACGGACGAATACCCTGGACTGGACTATTCTCAAGAATATAATTACTCTACTCTACTGAAGACGTATACCTTGGATGTTTACTCAAGACATACAAAACTGAAGAAGTACATTTTGGATTCTCACTCAAGCTCAAGCAAGAAAAGAATTAACAATATTGAAGACATACCCTGGATTTATAATCTACTAAGTAAAGATTTGCAACTGAAGACTAGGCAGCATGGTCATTGACCTTAGCCTGTTCGAAAGAACAAACGAATTAAAAAAAAAAAAAAAAAGAAATTGAATTCCACTATTTATTTTTCACTTTGTCTGTTTGTTTATTTGTTGTGATATATGGAGACGACGGACGTACGTGCATTTCTTTTCTTTTCCGTCAAATATTTTGCATAGATCGTAAGAATTCCATCCATCTTGCTTGCACTTTGTTTTGTTTGCCTCAACATGGTACTAACCTTGTAGGTACTAATTTTAACTACTGCAGGATCCATTTGCTTCAGCTTTTGCCGATTTGCGACTTATAAAACCCCCTAAAGTTGACTCTCTGACCTATCTGTCGTATACAAGTCGCAAAATCGACGTGTATCGTTTTTTGTTTTGGGGTGCGGAACACAACACTAAGAACCGAAGCGCCCCCAGAGCAGGCTTTTTGTTTTTCTGATTTCAATCGAGGAAAATGTATGTTTTTAATTATTTTTCAGGAATTAACGAAATATGAAACAGAAAAGAAGCAGCTGAAAGTCAACACTGAAACTTTAATAAGTACGACAATGCTGCCAAAGACAGATGTTCAAATTAACTCGAAAGCTAAAACAGAAATAAACCCATCAGATAAAATGTTGAGTAATATAGTGTTATCCAATGTACATTCATGTAATATTTGTGATTACAAAACTTACAACAAAGACGTCTTACAATCACATTTGAAGGCACACTCTGCACCGACAAAATTTATTTGTGATGTGTGTTCTTTTATAGCGATTACTAGAGACAAATTATTAAAACATTTAATTATACATACTGGCGAAAAACGTTATGCCTGCAATATATGTGACAAAAAGTTTTATGTTAATAGTAATTTAACTACACATATGAGAAGACACACTGGAGAAAAATCTTATGCCTGCAGTATATGTGACAATAGGTATACTCAAATTGGTAGTCTAATTAAACATAAGAGAACACACACTGGAGAAAAACCTTATGCCTGCAATATATGTGACAAAAAGTTTTCTGTTAATAGTATTTTAACTACACATATGAGAAGACACACTGGAGAAAAACCTTATGCCTGCAGTATATGTGACAAAAGGTTTACTCAAATTGGTAGTCTAATTACACATAAGAAAGCACACACTGGAGAAAAACCTTATGCCTGCAGTATATGTGACAAAAAGTTTTCTAAGAATATTGATTTAACTAGACATATGAGAACACACACTGGAGAAATTCCCTATGTATGTGATATATGTGACAAAAGATTTAGCTGGAATACCAGTTTGACAATACATATGAGAAGACACACTGGTGAAAAACCTTATGCCTGCAGTATATGTAACAAAAAATTTACTAGTAATAGTAATTTAACGAAACATATGAAAAGACACACTGGAGAAAAACCCTATGCCTGTAGTATGTGTGACAAAAGATTTTCTCAAAATAGTAGTCTAATTACACATAAGAGAACACACACTGGAGAAAAACCTTATGCCTGCAGTATATGTGACAAAAAGTTTTCTAAGAATATTGATTTAACTAGACATGTGAGAATACACACTGGAGAAATTCCCTATGTATGTGATATATGTGACAAAAGATTTAGCTGGAATACCAGTTTGACATTACATATGAAAACACACACTGGAGAAACGCCTTATGTATGTAATATGTGTGACAAAATATTCTTTAATAGTGGCAGTCTAACTAAACATATGAGAACACACACTGGACAAAAACATGCCTGCAGTGTATGTGACAAAAAGTTTTCTGAAAATAGTTATCTCACTGTACATATGAGGACACACACTGGAGAAAAACCTTATACCTGCGATATATGTAATAAAAATTTTTCTTCCAAAGCGTTTCTAACTAAACATATTAGGACAATACACACTGTAGAAAAACCTTATGCTTGCAGTGTATGTGACAAAAAGTTTTCTGAAAATAATTATCTCACTATACATATGAGAAGACACACTGGAGAAAAACCTTATACCTGCAGTATATGTGACAAAAAGTTTTCTGAGAATAGTCATTTAACTGTACATATGAGAAGACACACTGGAGAAAAACCTTATGCCTGCAGTATATGTGACAAAAAGTTTTGTGATAATAGTAATTTAACTACACATATGAGAAGACACACTGGAGAAAAACCTTATGCCTGCAGTATATGTGACAAAAGGTATACTCAAAGTGGTAGTCTAATTAAACATAAGAGAACACACACTGGAGAAAAACCTTATGCCTGCAGTATATGTGACAAAAAGTATTATGATAATAGTAATTTAACTATACATATGAGAGGACACACTGGAGAATAACCTTATGCCTGCAGGCAGTATATGTGACAAAAAGTTTTCTGATATAGTGATTTAACTATAGGTACCTACATATTAAAAGACACACTGGAGAAAAACCTTATGCCTGCAGTATAAGTGACAAAAAGTTTTCTGTTAATAGTAATTTAACTATACATATTATGAGAATACATACTGGAAAAGACCTTATGCCTGCAATCTGCAATATAATGTGGCAAAAAGTTTTCTGATAATTAGTCATTTAACTATTAGTTCGATTAACGAATGGCTCAAAGGGGGGGTGTAGAGTGCGTGAGCGGGAGCCTAAGCGATTTCTTCAGAAACTTATTCAGAGTGCTTAGGGATAAAACATACTAAAAGTCCTGACGTCTAGGAGGTGAGCGGGAGGGAGGGGCGGGGGGGGGTCAAAGGTCTCATTTTTAAGTTTTTCGCCAATATTACAGAAACGGTGCGTTGTAGCAAAATATGATCTAAGATGAAATAACCAGAAAAAACCTTTGACCCCCCCCCCACCCTCCCTCCAGCTCACCTCTTAGACGTCAGGACTTTTAGTATGTTTTATCCCTAAGCACTCTGAATAAGTTTCTAAAGAAATCGCTTAGGCTTCCTGCTCACGCACTCTACATTTGTTTATTGATCGGACTATATACATATTATAAGAATACATACTGGACAAAAACCTTACGTCTGCGATATGTGTAATAAGAAAAATTCTGCTATTAGTAAAGCCGCGATTAGACTACACAATTTGTTGGACACTTTTTCAGTTAGGATCCTTAGTAAGGACAAGTGTAATTGCAGTTAGTGTCCTAATTATCGGAGCCTTACTGCAATTACACTTACTCCAATTTGTAGAACGCCAATTTGTCGGTGGCTAACAATTGTGTAGTCTAATCGCGGCTTTATTTAACTAACTCATAAGAACACACATGAGAAAAGCTTTATTCTTACAATAATGTTTAGTGCGAGTAAGTAGTAAACTAACTATAAATAGGTACATAAAAGAATTTGGCTTATTATTTTCGAGGCGACTAAAAACTGAAACGGCGACAAACTGTTAGAAACTAAAAAAAATATTTGGCAGTATTTAAATTATTTGGCTTTAATTATCATAAATAAGCCTCAAAACGGGGCTATCATAAAAATCAAATAATGGCAGCTACTATAAGGTAGCAAAAATAATAAGTCTACTGAAAATATAGGTAAGGTAGTATAATATTAACTTGTAGTAATATTAGTGAGGTGTCATTTTGAGTTGTCAACTGTTGGTTTCCATCTAAAAAAGCTCGTTTGGGCATTGATTTTTACACAACCGTAAAATACACTTAAAAAAGATAAGATGATAACTGTGCATCCTGTTTTAAACTTTGTTTAGAGCTCTTAAAATGTCGCATAAAAAACTTTTGAAGCCATATTTGAATGCCTTTTTGTCTTTTTTTACCTGCCATATGTTTCTGCTTGAAAATAAATTTAGTTGCCAAAACAAATACTGGATGCCAGTTTTAATTTAAAATCTACCTTGTAATTCATTTCTTTAGTAGCCACTTTATATTTAAAATGATAGCTCATAATAGTCGCCAACCCATTCTTTTTAGCACCCATTTTGTTTTTTTTATATTCCCAATTTAGATTACTTTGTCGCCGCGTTAAATACGTGCCAAAGAATTTCCCATAAAGTACCTAAGTACCTATACCTACCTACTAATAGTAGGGCTTAATTAAACATACCAAAACACAGACACACTGAGGAATTGCCTGGAAGAGATCGCTACCTTAGCAATAAAGCCGCCTGCCTGTTGACTTCTTTATGAGGAATTTAATGTATTTATATTTTTGTTTGCCTTGGGTTTCAATAAAGCATATTTGTATTGTATAAAATGAAAGCTTGTAATATAAAATGTGACAAAGGTTTCATAGGTAAAGATTTTTGACTGCACGCACATATCGGAATTCGGAACACAAACTAAGTATAGAAAAGCATAATGCCTGCAATCACTACATAGTACAAAACAAAGTCGCTTTTTCTGTCCCTATATCCCTATGTATGCATAAATCTTTGAAACTACGCAACGAGTTTTGATGCGGTTTTTTTTTAATACATAGAGTAATTCAAGAGGAAGGTTTATATGTATAATACATTTTTTTTTTTTTTTTTTTATTCTTTTATTTATTAGGGACTTTTAATCACTTACTGTGATTATGTCAGCCCCATCGTACCCTATTCTTAAAATCGACAGAAGATACTTATTATTAACCTATGATATTTTTTTAATACTGTCTAATACAAATAAGTACACCATTTTTGCTTCCGCGGACAATGGTGAAGCTAAAATGCTGTGAAAAAAACCTATATCTAATCTATTAATTCTAAGACACCTAATTAAACGATCCCTTAACTGTTTGTTTCGGTCACATTCCAAAAGTATATGTTGCACATCCTCCAATTTGTCACACACATTACAGTTAGGAGATAATACTTTTTTCATTAAAAAACCAAACTTATTTAGTGGCATATGACCGGAACGAACTCTCAAGGCAGTTTTAACTACTGTTCTACTTAACTCTAAATTAACAAACCAAGGTATACGAGGAGGCTCAGATTGAATGGATTTATACCATATTCCTTTTTCTGTGGATCTTTTGTCAAAATATTCTTTCCATAACAATCGACATGAATTTTTTATCATAGGTAAAATTTCGGAATAGTCAGGTAAAATAAATATCTCCTGCCCGCTGTTACACGCACCTTTAGCCAAACAATCAGCCTCCTCATTTCCTTTCAAACCTACATGAGCAGGAATCCATTGCAACCTTACAGTTATACCTCTTTCTGAAAGTATATAAATTTTTTGTAATACTGAATATGCTAACGCTACACCCCTGTTGCCTGAAGCACAACGCATAACATGTTGTAAAGCACTTTTACTATCACTAAATATAACAACTTGATCAAGATTATGTACAATTACGTACGATAATGCCTCAGAAATGGCTAGTAACTCAGCTGACATAATGGAAACACTAGACACAATTTTGTAACACTCATTAAACTTTGAGGGAAAATGAATGTATGCAGCACCAATCCCACCAGAAAACTTAGACCCATCAGTATAAATAGTTTCCCAATTATTACCATATTTAATATTCAATTCGCATAACAAATCATGTTTTAAAACAATAGAATTATAATTTCTTTTCGCTTCCTTTACACTTTCTAATTCTGTAATAATGGTACCTTCAATTATTATATTCGTTACCCAAATATTCATATTAAACATTAAAAGTTTGCTGGAAGAAAAGATTTTTTCATCTTTAATATTATTGAGAACCGTAGGTAACAAAGGTTTCTTTTTTTTCCGCCAATACAAATCCTCATAATATGTAGAGAGCTTGTTTACTAGAACAATAGTACTGTTGTCAGACCAAGACATGCATTTAAGACAGTATTTGGAAGCTATATAATGTCTTCTTAAAAATAATGGAGGCAAACACAGTTCGCTTTCCATCACATGTATAGGTGTAGTTTTGATAAAACCACCAATAATTCTCAACGCTTGATTTTGTATGCGGTCCAACTTCCTCACATGACTGTTAGCACTATTATCGTACATAAAACAACCATAATCGAATCTGCTACGAATCAAAGCTATATAAAGTCTACGCAAGTGCTTTTGATGTACACCCCATGTTGGTCCCGCCAATATTTTCAAAATGTTCAAATATTTTGTAGTTTTTTCAGCAATTTCATTGACATGTTTTTTGAAATATAAGGATTTGTCTAACCATATTCCTAGATATTTTATATTTTGTTCAACCGATAGAGCTTTGTTATTAATTTTGATACTAACTTGTCGAATCTTGCGTCCTCTGGTAAAAATACATAATTTTGTTTTGTTGGGAGAAATCTCCAAACCTAAATCCTCTAATATTAAAACTATTTCATTAAGCGACTTTTGCATGACCTGAATGCTGTTATCTAGAGTTTTATTCTTAATATACAAAACAAAATCGTCAGCATACTGCGATATCATTACATCTTGAACGGTTTGACAAATTTTGTGAGTAACAATATTAAATATTAACGGAGACATAGGGTCACCCTGTGCTAAACCTTTGTTAGTCCAACGTACAATATCATTTGAATTTTCTTCAATAATCTTTAATCTCCTATTGCTTAAAAACGACCATAAATATTGACATATTTTTTTACCTACGGCCAACTCATCTAAAATAGTAACAGCTCTCACAACTGAAACATTGTTGTATGCACTTTCAATATCTAAGAAACAGGCAAGAGTTGGCACGTTCTCAGAAAAACCTATTTGTATGTAAGAAACCAATCTAACTAATGAATCTAAGCACGACTGAGCTCTTCTGAACCCCGTTGTGTTTCGTGATAATATTTTATTACTTTCCACATACCATTCCAGACGCCTAGAAATCATTAAATGAAATATTTTACACAAACATGATATTAAAGATATAGGTCTTAGCTTTATATCTGCTGAAGAACTACCAGTTTTAGGTATAGGTACTATCTGAATGTTACGCCACTGCTCTGGAATATAAGAGTACTTAAACATAAGATTATATAACTTTAACAACAAATAAATCTTTGCATTTAAAGGAAGATTATAAATCATGGAATAGGTGATACCATCCTCCCCTGGAGCTGTATCCTTTTTTTTAAGGCAGTAGATCATTTCTTGCATAGTAAAGTCGCTTTCCAAAGAAAAATTTGACGAATTAAATCTAGGGCTAGGGAGGCAAACTGAATCCGGAGCCAAGCTAGAAAGTAGTTCTGTTTTTTTCTCTTTACTTGCAGAAAAACCATTATTTCGAATACCCTTTACCCAACGCATTTTACGATACACTTCAGGAGCAGAAGTAGACTCATCTAAACCATTACAAAATTTTTGCCAACTTTTTGATGCTTCTTGTCTTAAAAGTGACTTAAATTCACAATTTATTTTCTCCAAAATATCAAAGTTTTGAGGTATAGGATTTTTTCGAAACTCTTTTAAAGCTAACCGTCTCTTAGCTACAGTCTTAGATAGAAGAGAATTCCAGTAAACTTTAGGCCTAAATTTCTGGTTTGGATTAGCGCAAATTTTAAATTTAGGTATATGCTTTTCAGCAGAACTGTAAATAATTTCAATTAAGTTGTTGTACATAAATTGAATATCTAAACTATCGTTAATAGTATACATAGATCTCATAATAGTATCTCTATAAGCGGCCCAATCTGCTTTTTTGAAATTAAAGTTGCGGCGAAACTGAATTTTGTCACGATATTTTAATTCATAAAAGATAATAAGATGATCACTACCTAAATTATCCATAGTTACTCTCCAATTAAAAAAAATTGCAATGTCAGAGGAGACAAATGTAATATCCGGTGCAGATGATTGTAACACACCATTCACTAATTTTACTCTAGTTGGGTCTCCGTTATTAAGAGATATAAATCCGCTTTCAAGACTGGACTCTGCTATTTGATATCCTCTTGCATCGTTTTTAATAGACCAATTTTTATGGTGTGCGTTAAAATCTCCGGCTATTAACGACAGTTTAGAAAATTTTGAAAATAAACTGTCCCAATCTGCTTTTGTGGTACGAACAGATGATGGGCAATAAATAGAGACAATATTTTCCAAATACTTACAATTTAAAATTCTAACATGAATAACTTCTATATCTTGATTTCCTAAAGTTATAGAGCACATATAAGAGCTAATCGACTTATGGACTAGTATTCCTACACCACCATAAGAATCTAATCTGTCTCTTCTATAAACATTATATTCACTAAATCTCACATCAGAGTCGGGTTCAAACCAAGTTTCACTCACTATCGCTACATGAACTTTAGCTTGGCTTAACAAAGCGTCAAACTCCAATCTTTTTGGCCGGAGACTTTGTGAGTTCCACTGTACAATATTCAAAAACAAATCTTTTTGCAAGTTATCCATTGAAGATTGCGCCTAGCAAAGCATTCAAAATATCCTTATTCTTCATTATATGAACGAAAAAAGATGTGCACATGTTAATAATTAGCTCAATACCTCGCTTCATTTTCTCTTCCCATGACATTTGTGACAAAAATAACTCCTTTAATCGAATTAAAAACATCTTAAATGACACATAACTTTTATCTTTTTTTTCTCTCTTTTTAGAACTTTCTTCGATATAACTACATGAACTTTCACAATTATCTGACAGCTCTTCAAAATCTATTGCACTCCCACAAGTTTTAAGGTTTTCCTCAACTGGCTTTTGTATTCTTCGCACAGGTTTTTTAACTCTTCTTTTTACTTTGCTGATTATGGGTGAACGAACGCTTGGTAGAGAAGCACCCTTATCATGCGTGATCTGTTTCTGGCTAGTATGGTAATCTTCGGCTGAATTTAAAAGTATGTCACGATATGTGGGAGTATTGTTTTGGTTTTGGTATGAATGTTCTTCTGAAGGTAACACATTCTGTATTTGAGGTGTTTGGGTAGACATTTGAGTAGCAGGTCCACTGTGAACTTCATCATGATTCGTTTTGATTTTTTGTAAGTAAATATTCAACGCTTTTCGATATGTGCAGCTATCTGAACTCATAATCAATCTGATTTCTTTTTCTTTAATAAACATAGGACATGACTTAGATAGAGCCATATGATCACCTTTGCAATTGACACATTTAAATGATTTAGTTACACAATTTACATGGTTTTCTCCACATTTTGGACATACTACCACCTTAGAAGGGCAGGTTCGCAATAAATGGCCAAATTTCCAACATCGAGAACATTGTGAAACTGGAAATGTATAAGGTTCCACCTTAAACCTGCAGCCATATGCGTCTACATATGGAGGTAAGGAGTGCCCTTTAAATCCCAAACGAACAGTCTCACTCATAACCCATTCTCCGCTTTGCGATAACCGCTTCAATCTGTTCACACTTACAATCTCATAATCACACTTAAATTCCTCTTGTATTTCCTTCTCTTCAACATCTAATTCAATTTGCTTAATGACTCCATACGTTATATTCAACTCATATGATGATTGGCACTTGTAATCCATATCGACCATCTTTCCACAAGTCAAAAGCTTATTAGCATCTTCTTTAGTGTTAAACTTGACTAGAATCTTAAACGGACTTTTATATATAATCCTCTGAATGTTGTTAATATTTTCGGATTTTAATAATTTTGCCATAGCTATCTGTTTAGGTAAAGCCTTTTTAGAAGAAATCGTAACATCATGAGACTGTACTAAAATAACATTTTCATGTGTTGACTGTCCTGGATCAGATAAGTTTCTAGCTACTCTCTTTGTTTTCCTTGATTGCGCTTCAGTAAAACCCTGACTGTCTTCTTCTGTCGCGACGAACGCGAATCATACATATCAATCATACCAAAGACTAGGCTGTATGGGTGTAAATTATTGCCTACCCGTGATTGTGTAAAAAACTAATGTAAAATCTATGGCATTCTAGAAGTATTCCCACGCCACATTGAAGTGGTCGCTCATCGAGAAAGTTCATACCGGGAAGATGTGGAGGACGTTGCATCGGAGTTGCAGTCGCCCCGCCGGACAAATAAGCTAAGTATCCTGAGCATTATGAATTCTCCGTGTGTCATAGTTTTTCTGATAATAGATGTTTTTTACGTGTACCTCCCTTATCGAGGATCTGGCCAGATTCAAGGATGACTTGCGACGATCACTTCATTTAGCACACATGTATTTATTATATATACCTATTTATATATGTACACAAATTACTTAGGGAGTAGGTTGTCGTCGCGAGTTGCATCCGTCCAAGATGAAAGCAGGGGTCATATAGCTGCCTCCAATAGTCCCGAAGATGGGTGAGGGAGGAGTATATGATCCGGCTCTAGTGAAAGTATGTGATAACAAAATAGCAGGAGTCATGTAGCTGCCTCCAATAGTCCCGAAAATGGGTGAGGGAGGAGTATATGACGCGGCTAGTGTGTGAAGGTATGTAACAATAAAAGGCATAAATGAAAGTGGTGATTACCCTCGCCTATGAATTAATACCTAAAAGTTATACCCAGTCTAGCTAACTGGGTGCTCCGGAGCCAATTTACTGATCTATGTGTTGAATACTAAAGTCCTTAAGGCCCCAACAACAAGAGAGTTGGGAATGTGTGTTATAAAGAAGGATAAGGGAGGTGAGGCATAAGTAAAATTATTAATAATGATGATGAGTTTTGAGATTGTAACTAAAATCTTGTGTAAGCCATAAACAAGCTTGAGAGCATAAAGTAATCTTATTAACTAGTAAATTTCATAGTAAATAAAAGATAAAAAATATAAGATGCTGGGGATCTTAGTACGCGTGTGGTTGCGTTATACTTACCTATAATTACAGGAGGTGGATGAACCTGATAGAATGAACTTCCATGACTTCTCAACATGACAACGCAGTGGCCAATACGGAGCTAACATACATTCAACAGCAAAAGCGAAGCAGATAAAATCTGGTGAGTCATCAGACATTACGCTTATCGCGGCCATCCGAAGGGATGCGGTTGCGACATGGTGGAGAAATATGCTGGGATATACAAGGAACACAGGACATAAAATTGAATTGATGTGCGAGCACACACATGAAACATATGAAGCTAAATCAAGCTACTCCAGACTGAAAGAAGACGGAGAAGACAAAGATGAAGATATGAGAAGTCTGAATTGCTCCTTTCAAGATAATAGTTTGGCCCTGTGATGTCATGTATGAGAAGGTGCTTGGAAGTATGTGAGATTAAAATTATTTATTTTAACATTTTATTGGCATACCTACTTTAATTAAATGTTCTATTTTACAATAACATAATATTGTGGGGTTTGATATTTTAACTTGATATTTAATTTCAATTTATTTTTTAATTTTGTTGAATATTTGTTCACCCTGTGAGCAGGTTTTATTGAGCATAAATTGATATATTCTAAACCTTATATTGATCAAAAAACTATACAAATAAAGTTATTTAAATTTACATAAGAATAACATAGACTATATTGTGCTTACAAATTTCCCTTGAGAATAGAATAGAATATACCTACTTTATTGTACACTAAAAAAAATATAATACAGTAAATTAAAAAAAAAAAGGAGATAGAAAGTGTACAAGTAGGCGGCCTTATTGCTGAGTAGCAATTTCTACCAAGTAACCTTAGGGTGATCAGATTAAATAGTGAGACGGTTCTTTGCAAATAATATAAACTACTAACAAAGAGTAATTTTCCTTTTAACAGATAGGATACAGTATAATGACATTTTACAGTAAATTGCAGAAACTTTTAATTTGCAGTGAACGTTTTGTTATGAATATTTTAGTAGAGGGTACGATGCAACAATGAGTTTTTATTAATTGTATATAATTTGACTAATATTGTTATGTCCATTTATCTAATTACCTGTGTCAGGAACCAGCTAATACCAACATGAGGTTTATTGGTTGATACTTGTCATGGTTGGCATTGGTTTATAACAGGGCCCGTTATAAATCGATGACAGATGTAGATAATAGGATCCTAGACGTTGGTTATAGCAAGTCATTATGGAAAGTAGTGACGAAAAATTTAAATACTACACTCATTGTTTATCGTATCGGCACAGGCACAGAATAAGATATACTGTACTACGGGGTACCGGTTTATAATTATAACTGCGCTAGATTTTTCAAATACGTTGATAAGTAGCCTTGCTACTTGTGTATCTGTTTGTTGCGAAT
Organism: Teleiodes luculella; assembly: GCA_948473455.1. NCBI lineage: Eukaryota > Metazoa > Arthropoda > Insecta > Lepidoptera > Gelechiidae > Teleiodes > Teleiodes luculella. The sequence continues at coordinate 4,139,229 of OX419607.1, forward strand.
ATATTTCTTTATAGTTCACACAATTAGTACATACAATGAGATCTTGGCGGAAAGTATGATGAAGTAAATATTTTTTCTCCGCGTGTTTTGAGAAAATCCTAATTTTATTAAACAGTATGGTAATAATATTTATCGGTAGCTGTCTAAAGGGACCTTTTCTATGGGAAAGGGAGGAGACGAACGAATACAATGTCAAAGTTTTATTTAGACTTAATTTGTAGATTACATTGTATCTTACCTATTTTAATTTTAACTATTTGAATCGTGGGTACATGGATATCATATTACATTTTGTTCACTGTCAACAGCGTTATCGCGCTATCAATGCGAAACAGCTTGCTGCGAGCAATTTTGACCCGTACATCGGTGAAGTTGCATGAACAGTTGGCGGTTTTGCCTTGAAGGTCGTGGAATAAGCTGTGACTACTTAAACTATAGACGTAAAAAATTTACAATTTTAAAATTAACTTTTTTATATAAAATTATGCAAAAAATTTAATTTATCTTCAACGATATCTAAGATACAGTAATCATTTCCATAATTTTTAGGCTAGATCCGTTAGTCAATTTTTATGAAAAAAAAAAAAAAAAATATTAAAATATAATTTTAGATCAGAGAAAACTTTAATTTCATAATATTACTTATGTAGTTCATATAGACTTCATTGCACTGGAATGACACATAAATGTATCTTAGTATGGAAAGTTGTAAAAAGGGCAGTCTTATTATTCCAGTCAACCTTTAAAGTCAGTAAGATGTAATAATTTACTTTCAAATTCAAAACTAGTAAACGATAAAAATTATTTTTGTTTGTAATTATTAAAAATCGCGAAATGCAATAAGTCGAATGAAATATTAAGTAGATTGAATCTTGTTTGATAGTAAATTGAATTTGATGGAGTTAGTGTCAGTAACCTCGTTCATACTCGTAGTGACTTATTATTATTAGACACGCTCAAAACAGTACGTTAAATGCCATATCACATTACTCATCACCTCCGAAAAGGTGATATCACCTCGTACCATTACACATTACCCTAAACATTACCCGAAATGTTGAATAAATTTGTAAGAAGAAATGCTTTGTAGTCATTGATATTTTGTAGTATTGTTCTATTCCGTATTTCCTACCGTAGCGTAGTAGAACACATTATTACCCGCCCGCGACTGAGACATTAGCATTATTCGAGATAAATAGGTAGCACACATAAAAGAAGGGGGGTATTATTGTTTTTATTTTTGCTAACTGACCGACAGAAGTTGATTTTCCTTCATAGTAGTTAATGTGTGATGTGTGCTGGTGTACTGGTTGGAGTACTCACGTGATATGTGATATTGCATTATCTTTTAGGGTGATATTACTTTTGTGAAATCATACGCATGACCTACACATCTCTAATTCTTAACAAGTAGTGTATCACATACCGAGTGTTAGTAACAAACAAGTATTTATATCTGTTGCTATAAAATATGGGTAAATTTTATTGGCTTTGAAGTTATTGAGTAGTTTATTGTTCGGCTATTGAGTTGAAGGACATTGCTACGTCTAGATCGTACATGTATTCTTTTAATAGTAAGTTTTTACCTATTAGCGATACTAGTTAGTACGCGTTATTATTATTATTATCATCATAACGTTACTTTTTATCCATTATTACAAGGCTTATAATAATATAAAATTTGGAGGGCCGGATATAATGGTTACTTTCCTAAATATAAGTATGTAGTGTAATCACTACATGGAAGGTTAATAAGCAGAAAAGTACAATTACTTTATTTAAATAAAGATACATACATTTGCCTATAATATTATAATTTTGACTGTTTTCAAAAGTAGCAAGTACTTAGATAATGTAGTAGTTAAAGAAAGATTCATCAACTTAGTTCTACCTGTGAAAAAGATTATCGAATCGGAATTCGTGTAAAGAAAATAAGCAATAATGTCAATTGACAGTTTAACTAATTGAGTCTAAAATTTAAAGCCTTTAGAGTTGTTTTGTTATATAGAAATATAATAACATATATATATATAACTTTTTCTTTGACGCGTTTGACTGATTGTACAGTAATCTTGGGTAATAAATTAGAATTAAGACTGACAAGTTCTTCTCCTTCCCAACCCCACAAGATGTTACAGCCTCGACAAAAACAACTACCTAGTTACTCGTACTTACGTAGATAAAAATTGTAAAGTAATATTCTACTAATGAATGATATAAATACTGATTCACTTGTATTATCTACGGTTCAAAATGAATTGAAGGATTAATTGAGAATTTGAATATTATAAACTAACTTTACTTTTAATAACTTACTTTTGAATATGAAGTTTAGTTCCGAGTAATGAAGCGGATAATTTACATGCGGCTATTAAAGCTTATTTATTATTAATGGAATAAAATGAATATCTTATTTTTATAAATTCGCGAAGGAATTTGTACAGAATTAAATAATAATAGTAACGTATCGATGTCAGCTAAATAAAGGTATGTTGCGTGAACGTAATAAAGTCCCTACCTACATTGACTACTAAATATTATGAGAGCGCTTGTTGTGTATTTGTTAAGGGACTAGTATACCAGTAGTAAGTCATGTAAAGCTTTGAACTCAAGTTAACGATTTAGGTATCAGTCGTGCTCAATTATGTTAGTATGAAAATAGAATACTTCATTATTCGAACTATAATGGATAAATTTGTGATCGTCCGACATATCGTGGAATCGAGTAGTGACAGATAAGCGAGATAATGAATACAGTTCTGTAAAATAGTACCTACATAAATAATTTATAGAAACGATTTGAAATGGGACATTATATTCTTTAGTTAAATAACATGCAATATAACGTCTACATAGTTAGTACTTAATGTAACAAATAACTGGTTCAAAGGTTTTGGAAATCGGCCTGGATATTAATGAATAGAACAAGGATAGCATTTGTTTTGTTTAAGGTTTATTATTGATGTCATAGTCCCGATCATTTTTATTGAAAATATAGATATAGACACAACTTATAGAAAATAATCTAAATGTTGTTGTAATTACCGATCCGAGTTATCGAGATAAACAAGGTTTTTACGAGTAGTAAGATAATTAATGATTGGTTAAAAATATTTATACTTTACAAAGTTTGTTTATGACGTTTGAAATCGTAAAAGTTTTGGAGTAGTAGGTACCTATGGTTTGATCATGAAGTTTGAAATCGCGATGATTCGATGCTATTGTGCGACGTGATTACATTCTCGATAGTTCAAAATATAATAGTACACGTATTTCTATTTGTGGTGTTCTTTATCGGATATTTGACAACGAGTGTACTTTTAATCAATTATATAATTGAACAATAAAGTCGTTATTTATTTGCTAAGAATTTGTAACGTAACTGAGCAAATAATGTTAAATTGAACGTATCCATAATATAATGTTTTATAATAATTAAGGATTGAGTAAACGCAACAAATATTGGCGAATGCAGCGCCACCTACATGTAATTATTAGAAGCGTGTCACAATCAACTGCTCCTGTAAAATTGTGCACCTTGTCTTGGGGGTCTCGGGACTTTACTGAAATAAAGCCTGTAAGTTTCGTCACTACAATCTTTTATCCCCTAACCAAAAGACACCCTGAACACATACTTTTAATAAATAAGTACGGTTATACGAAGATTTTATTTGTTCGAAACATATAATAGATTAATAACTAGTAGATCGCTAAAAAGTAGATTAAAGTAATATATCTGTAATATTATTCATCTAACCAGATAAATCGTCGTGCAGTATCACTGACTATCATTAAAAAAAAGGGAGTTTAGAGTGAATCGAACATGGTCAGTGATGAAAAGATAATTCAGCGGGAAATTAATAACTCTTAATACGATTTGTTTAGTAAATAAATGAAATGTCAAGTTCAAACATTTCTTTACATGAATTATAGAAATAATAGTTGTTTAGTCGTATGAAAACTGTATACGGTAATAATAGATAAATATTCTTATCTATACATGTTGCTATAATATACTGAATAATGAAAAAGAATTTTGACAGTTTTAATTTGCTTGTTTATTATTGCGGAAGATACTTAAAATATCAAGTATTAATGGAGTTAGATAACTTTGAACATAAAATATTTGATGATTGATAGTATCATTAATATGGATAGTATAATTATATATACACGAATTAAGATTTGAGTCATTGAGAGACGAGACAGTGAAATTCCCAAACTCAGACAGAAACTGAAGTTAAAATATTGGATCTAGAAAAATGGGCGTGACGCATAATATGTAACTATGCGATAATTGAGAGCTACGAAAAGGAATCGAAGAAAAGATTAATTTAATCTTTAAAGAAAACTATGCGATGCGATGGAAAACTATGCGATACAATGGAAAAGGATTTAAATGTTGGAATTTGAAGATGTTACAGTTGATCAGTTGAAGCAATGATGAAACACGGGAAATAATGAGGAATAAAAAGCGACAACAACAACAATAACACAACGATCCGATGATAGATCTAGTACAATGATGGTAATAATAAGGAGATGTAACTCTGTGGCAAAGTTACAGTTCTACGAGCTGGTCTAAGGAGAGTCTACTTGAAGAGATATGAAGTTTAATTTGGAGGATATTAAGTTACGTTGAATAAATAGGATAGTTACCTATAAGGAAAATGAAGACGGATATTATACAAATACACATAAGTAATACTTTGTGGTGAAGATTGGGAGAATAAGAATATTAGATCGACCTAATGAAAATGCTGTAGAATATTGTAGTTTCTTATTGTCAGACGATAGTTGTTGGTCTTTGTTACAACAACAATTTTTTCCTGTCGCGGGAGGTTCTTCCTTCCTAAAACGGTAGGAAGAAAGTCTCATGATGGAGTCTGAGTAACACAACATTTGAGTAAAATAACATGAAGTAGATAAGGCGAACTGCATTGTGGAGTTAGTTATTACGTCGACGGAAATTCTGCGGATAATTATTGGGTGTAACTTTACGGAAAAAAGAAAAATACAGATTGCAATGATTGCTCAAGTGATATCGGATAAGGACGGACGATTATTGAGAAGACAAGGCTACCTACTATACGAGATATATTAGTAGCCAGCCACTAGGGGAACACCAACAGGAACCACGAAGGGGAATGCCAACAGGGATTGAATAAGATGATGTTCAAACTGAGAAAAGGAGAGAAAACACGATTATTTACACTGTTGTAAATCAGACTATAACTGATTATATTAGAAAATGCCTCGAATATGAGACACAAATAGATGAAGTTACGAAGCATTCTGATTTCTTGACGATAGGAAGATGTATCACACAGGAAAGAGCTCTTCAAAGAACCTGAAACACAAGGAACAATCACAAAAAGGAAATTAATAAAAGAACACTAAAATAATTAAAAGAAATGAAAAAAGAAATGTTCATAAATAGATACTTACCCAATCTTCAGGAATGTTACAGACACTCGTCTAAGGGACCTAGAGTAAAATCCGACCAAGAGCCACAAATTGAGCAGATAGTCCAAATAAAGGATCTCCATTGTAGCGTATCTATACTTAAAGTATATGACAAGGAATTCATCATATCCATCGCGCAACTTTAACTCTTCGAGGTCGAAGAAACAGATGAGGTGAAGATACCTGCAACGACATCTTAAAGTGAGTCACCAAGCATAGTATCTCCAAAATGGATGAACCAATGAATATGCCACATATAGGAGTAATTGAAAAGTCAAATATATTCAAGATAAGAGAATGGAAGAAGTTCCAAGAAAGAGCGAGCCATTAAGTAGATTCGTCGATAGACTCGCAGCTTAATAACCTTGTTATAATCTTCGGGGGCGGGAGTGTCGCGACGAACGCGAATCATACATATCAATCATACCAAAGACTAGGCTGTATGGGTGTAAATTATTGCCTACCCGTGATTGTGTAAAAAACTAATGTAAAATCTATGGCATTCTAGAAGTATTCCCACGCCACATTGAAGTGGTCGCTCATCGAGAAAGTTCATACCGGGAAGATGTGGAGGACGTTGCATCGGAGTTGCAGTCGCCCCGCCGGACAAATAAGCTAAGTATCCTGAGCATTATGAATTCTCCGTGTGTCATAGTTTTTCTGATAATAGATGTTTTTTACGTGTACCTCCCTTATCGAGGATCTGGCCAGATTCAAGGATGACTTGCGACGATCACTTCATTTAGCACACATGTATTTATTATATATACCTATTTATATATGTACACAAATTACTTAGGGAGTAGGTTGTCGTCGCGAGTTGCATCCGTCCAAGATGAAAGCAGGGGTCATATAGCTGCCTCCAATAGTCCCGAAGATGGGTGAGGGAGGAGTATATGATCCGGCTCTAGTGAAAGTATGTGATAACAAAATAGCAGGAGTCATGTAGCTGCCTCCAATAGTCCCGAAAATGGGTGAGGGAGGAGTATATGACGCGGCTAGTGTGTGAAGGTATGTAACAATAAAAGGCATAAATGAAAGTGGTGATTACCCTCGCCTATGAATTAATACCTAAAAGTTATACCCAGTCTAGCTAACTGGGTGCTCCGGAGCCAATTTACTGATCTATGTGTTGAATACTAAAGTCCTTAAGGCCCCAACAACAAGAGAGTTGGGAATGTGTGTTATAAAGAAGGATAAGGGAGGTGAGGCATAAGTAAAATTATTAATAATGATGATGAGTTTTGAGATTGTAACTAAAATCTTGTGTAAGCCATAAACAAGCTTGAGAGCATAAAGTAATCTTATTAACTAGTAAATTTCATAGTAAATAAAAGATAAAAAATATAAGATGCTGGGGATCTTAGTACGCGTGTGGTTGCGTTATACTTACCTATAATTACAGGAGGTGGATGAACCTGATAGAATGAACTTCCATGACTTCTCAACATGACAACGCAGTGGCCAATACGGAGCTAACATACATTCAACAGCAAAAGCGAAGCAGATAAAATCTGGTGAGTCATCAGACATTACGCTTATCGCGGCCATCCGAAGGGATGCGGTTGCGACATCTTCACTGTCACCTCTAAAACGTTTATCGGGACGAGTTAACTTAGATACTGCCTGTGTACCATAGTTATCCCACACAAGGTCACTTTCAGTCCCAAGACCCACACATTCACCAACAACGCCAACTTCAGCATCACTCATAATATCCTCTGCATTAGCCTCTTTTTCCAAACTAGTTACACTCATTTTAATAACATTAAAAAAAAAGGGTAGTTTAAAATAAAAATATAAAAGACGCGCGTGAGTATTGCGTACCGAGAATACGTGCGCTCGCGACACCGCACTGCGCGCGACTCGATGTATAATACATGCATAATATACTTAGGGATAACCCACAATAAATAACCATTTTCCCGTGCGGAGCCGGAGCGGGTCGCTAATACCTACTTTGAGCACTCTGCTTTATTAGAAGTTAATTTTAATTTATCTTATCTAGCCCAAGCTGTCCTACTGCTGGACAAAGGCCTCCCTCCTTTTCTTCCACTGCTCCTTATCCTGGGATACTTCTGACCATGTCTCAAGTAGCTGCTGTGACTAGTGATGTGCCGTTCCCGGGAATATTCCTAACGAAAGGTGTTGGCTAAATTGAAGTATGGGCGACTGCCCCACCCTTAAACCAGCATGTATAGATACAGTACCTAGTTACATGTAATGCTGAATAGCTGAGTATTAGTAGTAGTTCGCAAGTAAAATCTTTCAGGAACTTTTGATATCTGCAATCCTGAAAATAAAATTATAAAACTCCTACGTCAATAATACAAACGACAACTAAAATACTTTGCTATGAACGTTTAGCTAGGCGTTTGTACACAAAGACGAACCGTTTTTGTATAGGTAAAACATCCACATTCGCTTCATAAAAACGAATCTTTCTCCATAAAATCTTTCTCATCGAAACAAATCTCCATCATCGCCATTGTCAACAGAATAACAAGAAGATTAACAGCATGCTGCATAGGGTTTGCAATATTCGTTCGTTTTCACTATTCGAATAAAATGAATATTTCTAGTGTTAAATATTCGAATATCCGGATATTCGAATATTTTTTTAAACATTTACTGAAAATATCAAAAAAATGCAATATTAATTCAAGACAAACAAGAGTAACTAGACTGGGATTTTGTATGATTTTAGTATAATTATTTTCATGTAAAAACAAGTATTTTATTCAGTTTTAATATTTATTAATGCGTTTTGTGCAAATTTAGGCGTATTTAAACAAGTGTGTATTCCTCCCAAGAACCGAGATACTAAAACTGTACCGGTTGAGCATTCGTCTACTCATTATGGCCCTTACTGGGCATTGTAAACTCAACAAGCACATGAACAGAATGGGTTTATCAGAAAACCCTTACTGTAGATTCTGTGCAGACGAAGAGGAAACTCCTATTCACGTCCTCTGTGAAAGTGATGCTCTCGTCAACAAAAGGAGTCGAGTGCTGGGTGCGCACAAGCTTGCCCCCCAAGAAGCCCGAACCCTAAATCCCACCAAAACCGTCAGCTTCTTCAAAGCTGTAGGTTTGGAAGAGGCTATATAGCCTACGAGGGCTGACTACAATAGATCCACCTTGGGTCATAGTGGTCTTTGCGTATTTAGAGCCCTTTCCCTCACCACTCAAATCGTAATCATAGATATTTTTCCTGGATGGCGCGGTGTAGTACTCCGGTAACCAAATGGGAGGTAAAACTATAGAGGGCCTAGGAACATACACCTTGTAAAACACCAAAAGGCTGGCAACTATGCGTCAATCCTCTAAGCTTTGAAGCTTGGATTTTACTTGCTGATCATCGCCAATGAGCTAGATAGAGACCATCTCGATCTTGGCTGTACAATCCAGAGTCTAATGCATTTAGCTGATACTTGGCAGAACAATCCCAAGGATGACAGCAGTACTCCATACAAATCGAACTACCGCTTGGCGGCGCTTGGTACCAATGGAGCAACTGTTCCGGTGTGAAGCGCCACCGAACCTTAAAAAGGAAGCCATGCTTTTTTGCAGCAGATGTCCATAAGCATAGCAATGGCTTTGCTGTGTCTCTCGGTGGCAGCGCTCCATAGGTGGAAATTTCCAGTAAACGACCTTTGCGAAAACCTTACTGCTGGTCACTAAGAAAACTGTTTAGAAGGTGAAGATTGAAGAAAGTATGCTAGGAGCTTCTGATTCGGTATCTACTCATTTCATAACTTCAGAAATTATGGAGGCATTAGCAGGCTTCTATGACTCAGAAACCACTCCAGATGACAGAAAGAGGCAGTGCAAGCGTGTCAATACTAAATACAACTCGGGTGCGCAGTTTCTCTATAGGTACCTGCCCCATCAGGGAGGACCGTTGGCGTTGTTCACGCCTAGGGCACAAACAAAGGACTTTGAGTACATTTCTCTGCTTGATGCAAACCTCTGGCGTGGCAGAGTCGCAAAGAAGAATATATATTATGTGTTATCTTGCTTAAAACAGCCAATCTGCGAAGATATTAGCAAATAGATGCCTTTTCTTTCGCAAAATGAGCCATGATCTGTCAGTTTTATCATCAGCGGCAACCCACAATAATGGGACAACGTGCGAGAGTCACGGCAGGGATGTTGTTATTAAATTATTAAAAAAAACATGAGTGCCTATATACTTTAAATACTATTCGAATATTCGGATAAATGAAATGAATTATTCGAATTTGAAATTGGGGCGGATATTCGAATAAAATGAATATTCGAATATTCGAATTGCAAACCCTAACTGCAGTCGACTGACGTACACATAGGCCTCTTCCTCGGCGCGCCATTTGGCCCTCACTGGTATTTGCACACGTCACATCTACTGCTTCCAGAACTTAGGTCGTCCTCCATCTTATTGTTTCTTAAAAACTTGTTGTCCTACACTTCATTTGCCTCTGCGCGGTCTCCAAGCACTGCATAACTCATTTGCTCCAACTTTTGTCTCTTTTGCGACCAACTGTAATCCCATAATGTTTGTTTGGTTTTTGAAAGAAAAAAACAGGGCGTTTAATAAGAGCCTGGCCACATCTTCGCGCGGCGGCGGCGGCCGCGGCGACCAGCGGAATGTTGCCAGCGACCCATAGTCAAAATTAACATGAGAGAACTAAAAAAATTTTTCATTTCTAAAAACCCGGAAAATGTACCTACCACTGAAATCAATAAATTGTTTTAAAGGCGTGATATTACCCAACTTTTACAAAAAACGTTAAATTTTCATGCAAAAAGTAACGTTTAACTTATTTTACTTAGAAAACGACTTCAACACTAATATAGCACAAATAAGGTTAAAAATACGTAAAAGTAACGTTTTAAGTCATGTGACTCAAAGTGCTCCAAAATATAGTAAAATGTTACAGTACTACCGTTCTGACAAGTTTCGCGCCGCAGGTTGCCGCCGCCGCCCGAAGCTGTGGCCATGCGGTAAGAATAGTAGCGACATCTAACTTGCTGTACCTGAAACTCCCAAACGTAACGTAATGTTTTTTTTTCTTTTTTGTAGCACTAGCTACCACTCTAGTAGCCGAATGCGCAGAGCTGATTTTGAGGGGAAGACAGGGGGGACAGGGAGTTATCCCCTCCTATTTCACGCAAGCGTCATTGGCTGATCAGACTTCAACTGCTCTTTCACCTCGTTATACGTTGCGGCCTCGTGTTCCTTTAGTACAGTCACGCACAAAACTGTTATTGTAGTTCTAAAAAGTGATTTTAAATATAAGTGGAAAATGCCGAAAAATAAAGTGTTAACTTGCCGAGCTAAAAAAATGGTGTACGACGTAAATAAGTATTTTAGAACAGAGACTGATACGATTGTATGTGATTTAAAAGAAGTTCAAAGTGAAACGGCTGAAGCTATTTCAACGTTACAGTTTGATTTGAAAAATACTATAGGTAGTCTACAACAAGTTTCAAGAAGAACACAAAGTGACGCCGAAAAAGCAATGATACATGAAGTTTGCAAAAAGATAGAAGCGATTCGGGAAGATGCTTTTAAAGCTAATTTAACGAGTAGAACAAAAATACAGGGTATTATTACAAATTTAAATCAAGCTCAGAAAAGAACAGCAATTGCTACAAAGACATCTGTAGCAACTATTAGAAGGATTACCAGTCAGGTAGACAAGTTGATTGATGAGTTAATTATTCCTCTCAATAATGACGATACCAGTTCAAAAAACTCCAATCAAAATGCAAGCGAGTTTTGTGAGGTGTCTTTAGATGATGGTAAAGACACTAAAGACATCACTAAAGCACCTTCAAGTGATGATGATGACCAAGCTGAATCTTCCGAGGAGTCATCGAACCCAGACGACTTGTCGTCATTGCAAAACGATTAGCTTTCAATAAAATAGTGGCTACTTTACGTATTGTTTTACTATTTACAGAACCGTCACTTTGCCCAAATCTTTTGTTCTTTACTAGACTTATTGTTGTAGTAGTAACTCTAATTTACAAAATTATCTGACTAAAAATACTTAAAACCTAACCAAAGAAATAAAAAAACCTGCTCTGGGGGCGCCACGTGTATATTTTTACGACTATGACATTTAGTTTTTTTTAATTAGTTCCGTTGAAATTCCGCAATATGGCGAGGTATTTTATTTCTTTGGTCGGGCTTTAATTAAATGAAAAACTGGTTGCCTGTAAAGTCGGTATACGGGCGAAAGTTTTACGTGACAACGACTTTCTCACTCTCTCTGTCTCTCTCGCTCTTAGGCGGGCGCCGCATAACGTGAGCGGAGCGTAACGCAGTTTCTTGAAGTGTCACCCGGCAAACCAATTTATAAGACGTTGTCACGTCAAAAATTGAGACTACAATTATGGTAGGTAACAATAGTGTGCGCGAATGTACACTTGCGCACGTTTCCTCCGCCATGTTTTGCTCAACGCTCAATAACGTTATCCATTCTACGACGACGCGGCAAAACGAGCGCACGATACATTTATCGGCTTTCGAGCTGTGACCTTGAAAATATACTGCTTTTTCACAGTAAACAAACATGTACGTTGATTTTATGATAGATACGAAGCGAAACAAACTCTGCTGTTGCTAACTCGTCAATGTAGGTATATTCGGGTAAGATCGTATTTGGTCAAAGATCGTATCTCTTAAAAAGCAAATTTGTGGATATTTTTGTTGAAAGATGTAGGAAAATCGCTGGATGTGGCCTTTGTCCATCAGTGGACGTCTAATATCCTGAAATGCTGTATTTGCAAAAACATAATAATGTACCTGCTAAGGTTCATAAAATCATGCTTCTTTTTCGGAGTCGTAGGCAAAGATCACTTCCTTCCATTTACTACGATCCAGATATGTTTCTTTCGCTTCATCAATATTAATAAATCTCATCTCATCATGCACTCTTTTCGGTTTGTAGGTAAATCCTGACCTGATATGACCATTTGTTAGAAATTGGTAAGAACTTCCCTGATTTGATCCTGGAACTTTCGCAATGGTCTTCCCCTTCCAATACTTTCAATATAAATATAAAGTAGAAAATTTTAATATTGTACCTACTCTATGATATTATGATAAAGTCAAAAAAAAAAAAAAATATACTGCAAAAAAAATATACTTACTTACCTACGCATGGAATTGAGAACCTCCTCCTATTTGAAGTCGGGTAAAAAAAGACACTGCGATCCCTAAAATTCAAATATAATTGTCACCCCATAATGTAAATGATTCATTCGTGTGCGAATTGGCTACTTAGTATGTTAAGTGCGATACTTTGCTTATAAAGGTGCCAAAAAGGTTCATAGAAAGCCGTTACAATCGGTCAGGTGCCTGCAATAATTTATGTACCTACTAGGGTACAATGTGTTCTAGGTGGTCACAAAGATATTATGTATTCTGTGGTCGAGGATATGAGTAATTTGGTCGTCGATGGACTGTCGTCGGTGCGTCTTTTCTTATAATTATTTATTTATTAATTTGCTAACAAAATACATTTGTGTTCGAAATATTTTAGATATTTTCTTATTTATCTTATGTAAGATCCGTGCCAGCTGTATAAAATAAAATATAATATAAGTACATTCATATACAGGGTAGTCCAGAATTTGACGTCCAATAGGACAACCAGATTTAATCAGTATATTTATTTATTTGATTACAAGACCCAAGGGCATTCTAAAAAACTCTACCTTAAACTCAAATTCTTAGTTTCGATGTTGTTTAATTTAATTTACCAGGAATATTACGAATTTAATTAGTTTGTGCAAGAACAACAATTTAAAGAAGGTCGAGTCACAAAATAAGTTCTGCAAACACTACAAAGAAGATATGAATTTCTTTAAGTTCCGTCGTCAGCAGAAAACTCTTTAAAAATATAAAACAAAAGACTCGAAAACTACAATACCAAATACGAAAAAAAAACATTTCTTTATCACTACTGATCACTACATAGTATAAAACAAAGTCGATTTCTCTGTCCCTATGTCCCTATGTATGCTTAAATGTTTAAAACTAAGCAACGGATTTTGATGCGGTTTTTTAATAGATATAATGATTCAAGAGGAAGATGCATAATATACTTAAGGATAACCCGCAATAACCATTTTCCCGTGCGGAGCCGGGGCGGGTCGCTAGTTGATACGATAACAGATAAAGTAACAATAATACAAGATAGGAGTCCCCTATTAAGCGTTCAAACCTATGTCAGGCAGGAAACTCAGCTCTGCGAAAAATCAAGGAACATAAAGCCCGACCAAAGAAGAGACCTCGCCATATTGCGGAATTTCAATGGAACTAATTTGGGCATATATTTCGATCGCACTCTATCTTGGTCGCGTCAGGTCGGCGAGGTTAGTAGGAAAATCTTTGCCTCTATGAGCTCTTTAAGAAGACTCCGAAATGTGCTACCAATCAGCACAAAAATTGAGCTCGCACAATCGCTGTTGCTCCCGATACTTGACTACGCCGACCCATGCTACCTGGATGCAAACGAAGACCTTTTAAATAAACTAGACCGGCTCCAAAACTAGTGCATCCGCTTTGTGTTTGGTCTGCGTAAGTATGACCACGTGTCGGAATACCGAGCCAGGCTGAAGTGGATGCCCATCAGACAGCGTCGTAATCTCCATATCCTCTCCCTTCTCTACAATATCCTCCACAATCCCGCTTCTCCTCACTACCTTAAGGAGCTCTTCGCGTTCCGCACCTATCCCGACGGTCGCCAGCCTCGCCTGTGTAACCTGAACCTGCTGGACTACCCTTCCCACAAAACCCAATGGGCATTGTCCATTTTTTGGAAGTAGTTCTGTTTAAAAAACCATTTGGAGGAATAAGCTCGGTGATTAATTTTCTGTAGTCAAAATAAAAAAATATGCAGTAATTAATTTTATATTTCAATAAATATGTTTGCCCTTCATTTGACCAACGACGTCATCACCGTCACTATGGTGAATTATCGGTAAACTACCATACTATCATTAAAAAAAAAACTGTCACTCGGTTGTCTTTGCTGTCAGTCATGTCAAAACTCAAATCAAAACAAAACTGTGGAAAACAGAAATTGAATTATTGGAATCAAAATTGATAAATATTCATTCGATTAACAATTAATTCCAATTTAATTCATGTACAAATTAGTGAAGACGTGAGTAGTGTTGCCGACATCGCCACCGTTAGGTACATACTATATTTATACTGTGACATCGCGTACCTATTTAAAAATATACCGATAAATTGGTGAAGATCCCTTTTATGTAAGTAGTCGTTTTTACTTTCTTACATGACATGTATTTAGAGCTCTCTTACGTTAGGAATCAAAGTTTCTCGCTGAATGTGATATGTGGCGAACGACATATTCAAATTTGCCGCGCAACACGCCCGAACTGCGCTTGACGGACGACGGTTTTTGAATCGGTCACCTTCGCCGCCAAAAGATCTGTCGTTTCGCCGCAACGAATTTTGTGATGTAAAAAATTGTGTAAGGGGCATATTACATTATCAAAGATCTATGATCATATATATGATCATATATTTGATCCTATTTATTTGACAATTTGAGTCAAATCTAGGTATTACACTATAAAAGTTCTTTGATCCTATCTCACGTACTATTGTTTCGGCATTTGACAGATTGATGACAGGTATTGACGTTAGGGTTACCAGATCTCAGCGAATTCGAAGACATCGTAATTTTTAGTATGGCTTGTTTTCTGTTATTTAAAATTTGGACAGCAAGATTATGCAAGTATATAATTAGAAAAAGAATTACATTACAATATTTGAAACATATTAACGAATAAGAAATTAAAAACTCTTTGTTTTTATATTTGCTTTTAAATTCCGAGTAGAAAAATAAAAAGTGACTGGCAACACCTGTTTCTATGACCGTATTGGATCCAATCTAACAACAAATGTCAAAAATCTATGATCAAAGATCAAATTGAATCATACTATGCGTGCCAAATAAGAATAGGATCGCGTTTGCAGCTAACGTCACGAGACAGATGTCAAAATACGACAGTAAAGTACGGTCTACAAAAAAATCTAATGATATGATTAAATAATAATTAATTTGAATTAAATGATAGAGATTAACACAAGCACAACAAACAGCAAAATAGTAATATTATTACTGGTCGCACCGATAGACGCGTCTGTGTTGCCAGATTATGTGGATTTTTGTGATTTAGGTTACCTCAAAGAGAGTTGGCCCCACCGAAAATTCCTAATATGATTCTAATATGATTATTTTGATTATGTTAATTAATAATTTAGACTTTGATTATATACAACTCCTAGATAGAGTGTCGCCTTGTTGACACCACCGAAAAAACAGGCCAACTTTTATATGCTTGTGTGCGTGACAGCTTATGTTTTACACAACTGTCATCTATTCATAGGGTTATCATGTATGGCGTTATTTCCACATATTTCGGGAAAATTACGAATTCTGCTCATAGTTATACGTTATGAGCATATTAAAATAATATTATTATTAAAAACTTTTTAAGAAGTTGAGTTGCGTATTTGGGTATATATTTGTTTGCGTTGTTTTTTAAATAGACACGTTTAATTATGAACGGGATATTTACATATTTACGCGAGTTTCTAAATAAATAGGTGCTGCATTATTGTTTCATACATTATATTATATATTATGAAAAACAAAAAAGCATCAAATCAAGAACCAACTTTTATAAAAGATAAAAATAATAAATGGTTTCTGGGGAAACATGGAATCAATAATATGGCAGCCCCGAGAAAATAACACAATATGGAGTCGCAATATCTTGACGTAAATTTAAAGCATTAAAGTTGAAAATTCATAGTTTTAACGTTATTTACGGATGGAAGACTATCCCTTTAGACATTTGAAATCTCCCTTTTTAATTCCGGCATACTTTTATGACGCAATTTGTAATTTTATTGAAGAAAAATGAAAATTCTATAAGCCGCTTTGGACTAGCGGTTCGCTTGACTTCTCCATTCGGACTGACAGATGAAAAATCGAGGTGAGGCTAACAGTCAACCTCCTTTTTTTTAGACGCTTTTGAACACCTTAGGCTCTATCTAGGAGTTGTATATAATCAAAGAATTTAGACATGCAGGACAATGCAGGTATGCATAAAAATCACGAAAATTCACATAATCTAGCAACACGGACGCGTCTGTCGGTGTAGTAATAATATTACTATTTTGCTTATTGTTGCGTTATCTTTATGATTTAATTTATTGAAATTAATTATTATATATAAAAATTATTTCATTTTCTTGCAGACTGTACAAAGACATTTGGTGACATTTGTCTCGTGACGTTAGCTGCAAACGCGATCCTATTCTTATTTGGCACGCATAGTATGTCTATATTACACTGTCAAATATCTTTGACTCATAGATCTTTGAGTCTCTTTGATCAAAGATCTTTGATAATGTAATATGCCCCTAAGGAAGGTTGTTCTCTCAATTTTCTTTATGAACAGTGCTGTGGATAAAGATTAAACACGAATTGTGGGACGTTTTCTGCAAGACTCGTAAATATGTAACTCTGTGAGAGAAATGATTAGTAGTTTTAAATTAGCACGCGTCAAGAAGTCCAGAAAAGTTGCTAATTTGCTGATTTGCTACGTCACATTCAGCGAGAAACTTTGATTCCAACTTGTAACCTATGCTGCGGAATATCATCCATCATCATCATCATCATCATGTAAGTTATTTGTAAATAGATTGATTGACCAATTTTAATTTACGGATTTTGGTTAGAGTTTGTAGGTACTGGTTGTTACTGTAAAGACTGCTGCAAACTGAAACTATGCACATTACTATCAGTTATGTATAACTTTGTTTATGTTTTATATACCTACAGATTGCTAGTCAACCACAACAGAAATAGGTAAATAGATTACTACCTACTTAGAGAAGGCAAATCTGCCAAAAAAAAACTTGATGATAGGTACTTACTCCTAACACATACATTAAACTGTGTTATTTTTGTTTTGATTATTTTCTAGATTGTTATAACAATCACAAGAATGCACAGAACTAAACTGTTTACTACAAACAGAGAATTCTTGATAATACCTACTTGTAGCACTTTTTGGTATTTATATTGGACTGTCATCATCATCTTAAAAATTAAGTCTTAAAACTGAATTTATCATGACCTTGGTACTGGATCATTTATGTCATTAAATGCAGTACATAGTACTACAGTTAATTACCTACTTACAGTGTTAAAAACCCTATTTCTATTTTTCAGATTGTCTATCAACCTCAAGGAGAATGTTCAGATCTAAATAGATTACTACAAAAGGAAAGCAAATTGTCCAAAAAATGAAAACCTAATGTAATAAATAATGACACTCATACAGCACCCTCAAAGACCTTGTCAATAAAAAAGGTACCTTTTGTTGGCCTACACTATGAATAACCAGCCACATTAACCGGCACTACTGCACGTGAGTTTCTTTACATTTACTTAATTATGAAAATAGAACACATTGTGGAAATTATTTTGTAGTTCGTTCTTTTGAATATACCTTTGACATGAACAGGATGGGCTTATCAGAAAACCCTTACTGTAGATTCTGTGCGGACGAAGAGGAAACTCCACTTCACATTCTTTGTGAGTGCGATGCTCTCGTCAATAAGAGGAGTCGGGTGCTGGGAGCGCACAAACTTGCCCCCCATGAAGCCCGAAGCCTAAATCCCACCAAAACCGTCAGCTTCTTCAAAGCGATCGGTTTGGAAGAGGCTATGTAGCCTATGAGGGCCGACTACAATAGATCCATCATGGGTCGCAGTGGTCTTGGGTACTTGGTGCCCTTCCCTCACCATCCAAATCATAATCATAATCATACCTTTGATATACCTACTTGTGTGTTGATAAATAAATATATAGATACTTATATAAAAAGATACAACATTCACATACTCGTATATGTTTGTTCGGGGTGGACTTTGAACCCGCTATCCTATGCTTCGAAGGAAGGGTACTGCAAACTAGGATACAATGTCGTCATTTAGAGCTGTAATACTTAACTAAACATTCTATAACTTTGGAAGTGTATATTTTTTTTACATGGTTTACTATTTTTGCTAAATTTGTTGATGTAATTTTAATTTTATTGTTTTTATTATTCTAGGTTCCTGGTACATAGTAAATATTAGAACTCAATGTATAATACGGATGGATAAATGTACCAGCTTTGGAGGATCATCTTCCTAATGTCAAAATCCAATCATCTAAAGAATTTTTCTACAGAAACCACTTTTGTGACACCTTCACTTTTTGGTTTTACTTCAGAAATATGAAACTACTATTTACAAACCTGAAAATTATATAGGAAGTAGAGAAATAATACTGGCATTGATTAAGCAAATAATAAAGAGTTCTTTAAAAATTATATGGTATTTTATTTAATAACTTTTTTGTTACATTATGTATGAGTTCAGTAATATTATTAAGAAAAAAACATTGGGCCATTATTTAATTAATTTAAATCAAATACTTAAATAACTACTCATCCATCATTGATATATATGTATATGTTTTTAAACATCAGATATATACTTATATTATTTTATGTAGGTACTACAAATAAACTAAATTTTAACATAACTAGTATTGAAGATAATTTAAAAATATACATCAGGTTTTTCCTTAATGGAAAAGAAATAAATTACTTTAGAAACAAAAATTTTTTACATCTGCAAAGCAAATTATGTCTTTCAAGCTACAATCTTCCCCTATGAAACTAAATAAATTCAATCTAGCTAAACAATACTATAGAAATAGCGGTTATTCCCGATGTCCCCCACGCAATAATATGAATTAAATAGTTGTCCCCCATTTTCTTTTTTAAATTGGGGGCAACAGGAAAAAAATCTCATTGTCCCCCACGAAATTATATTGAATAAAATAACCGAATTAAAGCGCGACCAAAGAACTACGAAGCCTCCCCATATTACGGAATTTCAATTGAACTAATTTTATAAGGGAAATTGTTGCCATAGTGGTAAAAATATACACGTGGCGCCCCCAGCTTCTTATTTCTTTGGTCAGGCTTTAACGAAAATTGTTTATTTTCTTAGAAATTGTTGCCATAGTGGTAAAAATATACACGTGGCGCCCCCAGCTTCTTATTTCTTTGGTCAGGCTTTAACGAAAATTGTTTATTTTCTTATTAAAGAACAGACTAAAAGGTATAATCAACAACTTGTTGATTATACAAATAGACCATTTTTTCAATATAATTTCGTGGGGGACACCGAGAATTTATTTCCAATGGTCTCCTAAATTTTAAAAAAAGGAAAGGGGGACAGCGGGAAGAAATTCGCCTTGTCCCTCCAGGGGAGAACTATTTATTTCAATATTATTTCGTGGGGGACAACGGGATATTTTTTTCCGCTGTCCCCCGTTTTATAATATATTTTTAACGGGGAAAAAATATCCTGCTGTCCCCCGCGGCGGATAACTCCATGGGGGACATCAGGATTAACCGGGAAATAGTAGTAAATAGTATCATTGTTAGAAGATTAGTATTTAGTACCATTATGATTTCTAAAGATATAGCTCTATAGTTTGAGGAGTATTCTAGCTTGAAGAACATAGGTACTCATATAGCAAAACAATAATCTGGGTAGCATTATAACATATTACCTAAGTTAACTTTTTTTTTAACATGTTCAGCTAATTTAATAACACATTATAGCAACAATTTATGAAGACTACAGTTGATGTTGTAATGGCTCTGAAGTCTTCGAGTTGGTAGGCGATTCGGTCACTGAGTTTGGGCCGATTCGACCGAAACAGGAATTTTATCATTTTTAATATTTTTGAGTAGGTGTTTCGGTCAGTTGGTTTTTTTTAGCAAATTTTGTATAGTCAGCAACAGAAATCTTAGGTGAGGTTAATAAATATTGACAAAAATCAACTGAAAGTAAATCTGGCGGCTAAAACGCTAATTGTTTGCAAATATAATTAACTGAAATGACTAATAAAGACATAACATAATTAAAGTATCCAGAAAAAAAGTATAGGTATTTATACTTTCTATTACTTGCTTTTATTTTTTTTCACATGAAAGAACAAAATAAAAAAAAACTTTTTTTCTTCTTATATATATAGCGATATTATATATATATATAAAAGAAAAAAAAAAACTTTTTTTATTGTATTGGAAGTAACCATGTAAAAAATTTTACAAAAAAGAAAAATGTTTTCTTACAATCGTATTATCGTACCTACCTTATGAAAAAAAAGAAAAAAAAACAATTAAAAAAATCATGTCAAGGATGGTATAAGTAGTACTAACGGTAGATTTTTTTTTATTTTTTTTTATATACGTTTGTGTATAAGAAAAAATATAGATAAAAAGAAAAAAAAAAGTTTTTATATTTTGTTGCTAACGTTACTTTTCATTAAAAACACCTTCTGACCGAAACACCTACTCAAAAATATTAAAAATGATAAAATTCCTGTTTCGGTCGAATCGGCCCAAACTCAGTGACCGAATCGCCTACCAACCCAAGTCTTCTTTTGAACCAGAAGAAGCAGCAAGTGTTTACATCCATCTGCAGTGGCAGCGCAGTCTTTCTAACTAAGTAGACTCCATAAGAATAATAATGTCATCTTTTCCATTTATTTTACAACTAATAGTTATCCAGATAGTACTATTATTTTCTTCTGTGGTACCACTTTAGTTTTAATCAAGCAGTTTAAACCAACATTGCCAATTTTTGTTGCTCTGTTTTTCAATGCAACCAACAGCAGTTGAGTGGTAGCTGTCCCGAGATGACCTGAAATAGTACAAATAGCATTTAACATACATATTTTTACTTTTGACAACTAATAATAATAATAATATTTTTTTTAAAACAGAACTGAGTCCTATAGGTGGTTAGTCACACACTTAAAAACTATGTTAGTACTTAAAAACTAAAACAGATTTGGTGCGCTTCATCATTATTTCCACAAAAGGACTACTGTTCTGATCAGCAATCTAAGCATTAATCGACTGAGCTAGCGCAAATCGGCTCCTTTTTTGCTTGCCTATAGTTATCTATATGACATTACAGAGGTTCCCAGTTCGAATCCTGGCTGGACACTCATCGAACAAATGTCTCTTTGTGAGATTTTCCCAATTTGATTAAGACATTGCAGGCTGAATCAAATGCTTGTCTTTTTGAAACATAATTTCGTGCATCGGAAGGCATGTGATGCTGTTGGTCCTGGCTATTTTCTATGGATGTAGTCGCTACACATGGCCTTAAGATCTTCAAATAAACATATGTATGAATTCGATAATCAAGAACACATTGGTAGGTTGGTATGTGGCGAGGCTCGAACCCCTATCTTCCGGATGGAAATAACTGTTTTGGGGCAGAGTGCTGGAACGATGTCGTCGTGGTGCAGAACAAAAATAAAACCAGCAAACTTCGCGTTGTTGTATATTTACTCATTCGTAATAATGAATATCACCAAATACAGTCAGATTAAGATATAAATTATTGATATTAAAATAATACACGTTTCGGAGGTTACAGGGGTGAGCATAGAGAACGTAAAAACCAAACGTCAAGTAGACTTGGGTGATAAATAACGTCACAGTGAAAAAGTCACAGTGATCAGGTGCCTGCAAAAGTCACTGTGACTTTTTAGAAAATAACAACGTTCCAAAATAACGTTGTTACTTCGCGGCTTCCAAGTCGTTCCGAGCGCGACCGCGCCGCGCGTTATTTGTCCAAGTCCGGTGAAGCTTGATTTGTCGTACCTTTTCGACACAAGCATAGGTCAATTCACAAAAAAGCGTTATTTGTCACGGTTGGCGCCAAGCGGCCGCGCTCCCGCCCGGTCCGCGGCGGCGCGGCGACCAATCATCGGTAGGTAGATTCGGCGATATAACCAATATGGCGATTATTGCAAGCGCGCGACGACGACAGAGCAACAAGTATAGTAGACACGGAAACTATAAAAAAATGTCTTATTTGATTATTATTTTTTTCGATACTTATAGGATAATGTAACAAATATTTAGTAATTACGGAACTTGGAATTATAACATGGTGACTTTTTTCCAACCGTTCCACCTAGTTATCTAAGTTCCAAGCCCAATGTCGTTCTATGTAACCGACAAGTAACGACGTGACAAAGTCACGGTGATTTTTCACAGTGATTTTTTTGGAACTGGAACGACAGTCACGGTGATCGCAAAATAACGACTTAGCCCATGTCTAACGTCAAGCCAATAGACAATCGAACTGTCAAGTTTATGTTTTTTAAATAAAGGTGTGTTCACATTACGTGATAATTGTACCACTTTAACACTTCCCCTTACGATTATCAATGTATGCTCTACAACTACAAGGTAAGTTAATATTTTTACAGACTCTACCATAAATTGCAAACATACAAAATAACATTTTAAACTCATTGGTCATTATTATAAAATTACAGTCTCTACATACTCAGGAACTTATAATTTATTTTAAATTCATTTGACTTACAAACTGTCTATGTTTATCAGCACTTAAAGATTTTGTTAAAACATCTGCCACCATTTCTCCAGTTGGTAAATACTTTACATTCAAGAAACCTTTCTGAACTAGATCTTTGACAAAGTGATAGCGCAAGTCAATGTGCTTAGTGCGTTTATGACAAAACTCTTTTGACTCTAATATTTTATGAGCACTTTGATTATCATTAAACACAGTAGCAATAATGTCTCTATCTAAAATTTCAGCTAAGAAGCTTTTGATGAAACATAGATCTTTACAAATATCTCCAATGGAGAGGTACTCGGCTTCGGTGCTGGATAACGCTACGCATCGTTGCTTGCGCGACTCCCAATTTATTAAATTATTACCAAGTTTAACCACAAATCCCGTATACGATTTACGATCGACAATATCGTTAGCCCAGTCCGCATCCGTGTACCCAGTTAAATCTAAATTACCAGCTCTATAAAAATATAGACCATAATTTAGCGTTCCTGACAGATACCTAAGGACGCGTTTAGCTGCTTGCCAATGTGTCTTATCAAAAGCATGGCTAAACTGGCTTAATTGGCTGCAAGCAAACGCTATATCAGGTCTGGTGCACACAGACAGATACATAAGGCATCCTAAAAGCTCTCTATATCTGTATGTGTCATCATCCAGACAAACAGATTCTGCTCTCTGTAGCTTACAGTTATTTGCCATAGGTGTAGAGACAGGTTTACACTCCTTCATACCAAATCGTATTAACAATTTACTTATATAATCAGATTGGTCCAGTTTTATTAAATGGTTAGACCTATCTCTACTAACATTCATTCCTAAGCAACTTGACAAAGTTCCCAAGTACTTAATATTAAAATTGTTCTCAAGCAGTGACAGCAGTTCTGTATTATTATTATTACTGCTAAATATGTAAAAATCGTCGACGTAGAGTGCGAGGATATTTAAATCTCTACCCGATCCCTTATAATACACACATGGCTCACAACGACTTTGTTTATAACCATGTTTACAAAGCAATTCATTAACTTTTAAGTTCCAAATTCTGCTAGCCTGCTTGAGACCATAGATTCCTTTACGTAAAAGGCATACTTTACTATCGTTATTATTATTAAAACCTGGAGGTTGCTCCATATATATTTTCTCATGCAACTCTCCATGTAAAAATGCAGTCTCTACGTCTACATGTTCAATATTTAAATCTAATTCAGCTGCCAACGAGAATAATATTCGCAATGTAGAGTGCCTAACCACGGGCGAAAAAGTGTCAGTGTAATCGACCCCACGAATTTGTGTGAAACCTCTAGCGACCAGACGCGCTTTATACTTGTCGAACCTACCAGAAGCATCGAACTTACGTTTAAAGATCCATTTACACTTGACGATGTTCTCCCCTTTAGGTCTGTCTACTAATTCCCATACTTTATTCGCGATAAGTGAATCATATTCACTTTGCATGGCTGCTTCCCAGTGCTGACTATCTGAACATGATACTGCATCATTATATGTTAGTGGATTGTCAAAATCATGCACCGCATCACCCTCCCGTGTTAATAATGAGAAGTCTATATCGTAATCATTATACCTTGTTGGCAACTTGTTACGAGTACTACGCACTGGACGATTGTGAGAAGAGACCGGCGGCGGCGGCGAGACGGGAGCAGATACTTCCCCTCGACACTCCACCTCTGACGACGACGGTGACGTCACACACTCATGGTGCACGTCGGCGATCGGGGACGAGGCGACATCCTCCTCATTCTCACTTCCTGTGATGTAGTCCTCCTCACCTGAAAACACAAGGGAACTATTAGTGTTTTGCATGACAGATCCACTTTTTTTTATTTTTATCTAAAGTGTGGCTAGAGATCGGCTCACTTACTAAAGGGCTAGAGCTCGGCTCACTACTTTGACTAGAAATTACTTCAGATTGACTAGAATTATTATTATTAGAATTATTATTTAAATTAATTTCATTATTAAATAATTCATAAAATATAAAATTATTATTAAAATTATTGTTATTAAATTGCTCAGTCTTTTTATAAAATTGATTTTCTATAAAAACAACATTTCTGCATATCACAACATTTTTGGGGTTCATTGGGTCTGCAAGCCTAAAACCTTTAACTGTATCACTATAACCTACAAAAATGTACTTTTTGCTCTTAGCATCCAACTTAGACCTCTTTTCTTTAGGTAACAAAGAATAGGCTATGCACCCAAAGGTATGTAAGTGACTAAGGTCTGGTATAGACCCGGTCCACAGTTCCTCAGGTGTGTGACCTGACAATGCAGATGTAGGTGATCTATTTTTAAGATAGATGGCAGTCATAATTGCCTCACCCCAAAACTGCTTATCTAAGCCAGAATCCCTTAGCATACACCTAGCCTTGTCCATAAGAGTCCTGTTAAGACGTTCAGCAACACCGTTTTGCTGTGGCGAGTAAGCAACGGTAGTCTGATGCAAAATCCCATTTTTATTTAAATAGTTAGTGAACTCACGGCTGCAATATTCCCCCCCATTATCTGAGCGTAAGGCTTTAATTGGTAACCCCAGCTGTTTCTCAACAAAAGTCTTATAAGAAATAAAACTGGTAAGTACCTCATTTTTCCTTTTAAGTAGGTATCCATGGGTCTTCCTTGTGTGGTCATCTGTATACGTCACAAGGTATCTGGCTCCACCCCAGCTTTCAACAGGCAGCGGTCCACATACATCTGTATGGACGAGCTGCAATGGCTGCTCAGCACGATGAGAAGCGGAAGAAGGAAACGGCTTAGAAGCCATTTTTCCCTCCAGGCACGGTACACAACTTTTCAAGCATCCAACATCCTTAGGTTCCTGAAAAGAAATACCGCATGCCAATCCATTCTTAAGTGCTAACATGCCAGACATGCTTAAGTGGCCTAACCTCCTGTGCCAAACTTCAATTGGCACCTCGGCTACGTTTGCACTCTGTACTTCTTGCATAGGCAAGACGACTGAAGAATGCACCACTGGACAAGACTTACCTAAACTGGGTAGCCTATATAACCCATTTACACATGGAGCCCTACATAATGGTTCGCCTTTAATTTCACACTTTGTCGCATTGTCGAAAATGTGACACCCCCGTTTATCAAATAAAATAGAGTAACCTCCAGAAACAAGACAACTTACAGATAATAGGCTGGCAGTGAGATCAGGAACAAACAGTACATTTTCAAGTTCTAAATTATTATAATCCATGTTCACATTTCCTTGTCCTTGTGAACATATACTTGAATTGTTAGCGATCCTTATTTCATTCTTCTTATTGTTTATTTTAAGAAACTGAGACGAATCGTTACACATGTGTTGGCTGCATCCGCTGTCCACATACCAAGAATCACTGCTTGCAAAGAATGCACTAGCAGCAAACATCCCTTGTGAGGCTGCTTCTTTTTCTTCTTTCTTTTGTCTTTTGAGTTTAAAACAACGATTCTTTAAGTGTCCTGCTTTGCCACAATAAGTGCACTTTTTAGTCTTGAACGGTTTTGAAAGGAAAGCTGACTGATCCTGTTGTGTATTCTTTCTGGATTCCTCTTGCAGTAGACGTGCACGTACCACCTCGCTTGATAGTGCACTAGTCATACAAACGGTCTCCAAATTAGATACTAATGCTTCATATTCTTTGCCGAGCCCAGACAATAACAATTCTGCTAACTCCTCGTCATCTATTTTCTTATTTATATCTGCAAGTTGTTGTACCAAACTCATAGTGTGCTCAATATACTGTGTCATAGACGCAAAAGCACTCAGCTCAATGCGGTGAAGTTTCCGCAGCAGCATCACTTTTCTTGCCAAACCAGCATCTTCAAACACTTTCTTTAAACTGGTCCACGCTTCATTGCTCGTCTTGGAATTTTGCACGTACTGATGACATGTGGACGAGACTGATAAACATATACGAGCGAGAGCGCGCGCATTCCTGTCGGGATCCAAGTCATCACCGGTGACACATTTCCACAAGCCTTCAAGGATCAATACATTCTTGATATTGAATTTCCATGATGAATAGTTCTCGTGGCCAATGAGTTTTTCCATGTGATATCCACTGAAGCCTGCATTGCCATTAGGCGGCGTTGGCGAATTCCCGCCACCACGTTCCGACATCTTTGCGTTTCCTGGGCCCATAACCTGTTTTGGGGCAGAGTGCTGGAACGATGTCGTCGTGGTGCAGAACAAAAATAAAACCAGCAAACTTCGCGTTGTTGTATATTTACTCATTCGTAATAATGAATATCACCAAATACAGTCAGATTAAGATATAAATTATTGATATTAAAATAATACACGTTTCGGAGGTTACAGGGGTGAGCATAGAGAACGTAAAAACCAAACGTCAAGCCAATAGACAATCGAACTGTCAAGTTTATGTTTTTTAAATAAAGGTGTGTTCACATTACGTGATAATTGTACCACTTTAACAATAACAACCACATTAATCCATACCATACTGATTTACAAATGCTAAAATGAGTAGTTTATTCTCTTTGTTTTAAGTACTTTTACGTCGCAAAGCAGCGTCGGCGTGTTTTTTTAGATTGAGATGGTTTGATAGCTAGAAAGTCACAAAGACTACTTCTTACCGTGGGAAAATACCTAATAATAATATTCTTTATTAGTTTTTGCAAAACAAACACGTACAGCACGTACTATTCAAAAAATAAATGAAGAAAACACGCCAAACGCATATCAACAAAACTGTAAACAAACGAAAGTTTACATGGCCCGTAGAGGGCCCATTGCCTTACAAAATGTAGTGTTAGAAGATTAATGTACCTACTTAAACTTTGTTTTAATAAAGAACAAAAAGAAAAGAAGCAATATTGATCCAAATACATATATTAGGTGTACTTACTTTAGAATTTTCGTTCTTCCTAGTTCAACCATACTTAGGTACATTCCGTATAGGTACTTTTACATTTACAGGAAGGGTGCGCGAATCGTTTTTATTATTATCCTTAAACTTAGATATAATTATACGGCATTTATTATAAATTTTAATCAAATATGTATTAATTCCGCCACAAAGATACCTATTTTTGTTTTGAGATTCATCTGTCAGGGATCATCTGTCAAAATGAATGAAATGACTGACCTTTTTTTTTATTTGCACTCAAATATCAATCGACAAAGATCTGCCGAATATAGCACCGGTGATGACGTATTTGACCATTTTGACCAAAATCTTTAAAAAAATATATAAATTAATTAAAGCCGTATTATTCAGAAATCTTGAAATTAGTTTCTTAAAATGCTAAAATCTATCCAAAAAATCAATAAAAAAGGTAGGTGAAAATTTCAAGACAATGCCCATTCTTCTCCCAATCCTTCACCGTCCAGGCCGCGCGGTTATGGAACTCCCTTCCGCCGTCAATCAGGCAAGCCAAGTCTCTCTCTGTTTTTAAAAACCTCCTCCGGCGTCACTATGAGCTGCAGAGTGGTTACGTTGATTAGCATAGTAACTTTAGCTGTCCTTTTCCTACGTCACATTTCCCGCACTCTTGTGCGTGTCGTCACGTCATTCCTCAGCAGATTAAGATAAAATTCTACAATATGATATATTTGCATGTATTGTGTCTATATTTATTTATGTATGTATAATATTTGTATTTATATATTTTATGTATGTATATGTATACGTATGTATAGTGTCTGTTTAATTTAATAACTATATTCTTATTCGATATTATTTGCACAACCGCCTTTTCTTTTATTTTTGAACGTTTCTACTCTCGCCTAAAGGTTGCCTGGAAGAAATCGCTTAAAGCGATAAGGCCGCCATTTGCCGCAAATTTATGTTCGTGTTGTTTTATATGTAAAAATTATGTGCAATAAAGAATATTTGTATTTGTATTTGTATTTGTAATTTTATAAGGGAAATTGTTTCCATAGTCGTAAAAATATACACGTGGCGCCTCCAGAGCAGGTTTCTCATTTCTTCGGTCAGGCTTTAATACAATTACATGGGGTATTTGCGGATACTCTGAAGATCTGGTTTCCCATTTAGTCGTCAAATAGACCATCGTGTAATATGTGACGCTTCTTCTTAGTTGACCTACGCTTGTGTAGAAAAAGTACGACGAAAGAAGCTTCACCGGACTTGCAGGGGAGCGGAAGGCTCTACCCCAGAGTGGTCTTGTACCAACGCTTCTAGGGGCGGCTCTAGGAAGCCTCGAACCTAGGCCTACCGCGTTGATACGGAAAAATATCGTGACAGAGACGACGACGACGCCTGAGGGGTTCTGTCACTGATTATTAGTTTTGATTTTGATTTTGGCCGTGTTAAGGGTATTTATTATGTTAGGTGTAATATAAATTCTTTGGCTGCCTTAACTGCATCAGTGATTTCAATTTGTGACCCATTATAAATTTTCTGATACCTACCTAATAAGGGTATAGTATAACACATTAACAGAAACTTTACAAATCCAGTGATTGCGTAAAATGTGGCCATTGCAATGGATGTACTGTACCCACCAATGCAATGTGTGAATTCAGTAGCAACATTTACATAATTTGCAACATTAGTCGAATTAAAGACAAGATAATTATCACGTTTTCGCGAAGATATTTTAACAAAATGATAAATCGTTTATCGCTGTTTGCATTAGTTAGGGAATATATTTATGGTAGGTTCCAATAGCAACTTCTATAGCTCATCGAGTGCTATCGTAGTGTTATCTATTAACAAGTAGGTATCGTATTGTGGTATAAGTTATAAGAATAATACTTACTTATACAATACAATACATTTTTCCCAAAACGAACTACAAACTTTCCCCCTATCCGTTTCGCAACAGACACAAGACGTAAACGTAAGCATTTCGAAATATTGTTCAGTTTCATGGTCTGAAAAGGTGTTTAATTTCATGAGTACTAAGTAGGTACCACTATTTTGCTACATTTCACGGTGTATAAAAGCTGAATATGAGATAATATTTTGTCACATTTCTTCATGCTAGTCTTAGGCCACGTATGGGCCACGTTGCTTTGTGCTTTAGACCACATTAGCATGGATATAAGGGTTAGAGTAATGTCAATGTTAATTGGAGCATTCTTGTTGTAGTGTTGTGTCACGGCGCGGCGTAACTGCAGTCATTGTGCAACTACTGCCCATGTGCAGGCGCGGAACTGGGAAGAAACGGAGGAGGTAGTTCAATATCAAAAGTGTTGGCAGAATAATTTAAAGCATTTTTTTACTCTTTGGTTTTCCCCCTAAAACAAATGTCAGATGTCATAATATTATCTTTGATTACTTTCAATGAGAGAAAAATTGTTCATCTTGTTTACTTGTGATTTCTAAATAAAACAACACATAAGTAGTGTTACATCTAATCTTCGTAAAAACTCAAATTCTAACAAAAAAGTATCTAAAAAATGTTGACTGGCTTCAAAATAAATTATTTAACACTCGGAAATCACTCGTAAATCTACTTCTTAGCCTAAAAAATTTTAAAATATTATAAAAATTATTATTGCAAATAAAAAAAAAAATAAAAAAACAAAAGTACTTAATGGAAATTATAATGGCATAATCGTTTGTATTCGTCTATTTTAACCCCCGATGAAAAAGAGGGGTCTGTCTGCCTGTCTGTGGCATCGTAGCTCCTAAATGGATGCGCCGATTTTGATCTAGTTTTTTTTTGTTTGCAAGGTGACACAATCGAGGGTGTTCTTACTCGTAGCTATGATCCAAGAAATAATCTTCAGCCATTTGAAGATTATCAGCTCTTTTCTAGTTGTTGAAAGGATCGAGTAACGGTTTTGTGTCGGGGGTTATTATTATTTTTTCCATTAAAATATTGTTTTGACATAATCCTACATAATCATAAAAAGAAGCTCATTTGACTGGCCTCTCTGAGCCATTCAACTTAAATAAGATAAATATAAATAAAATCCTTGGATAAATGTTAATAAAATCCTACTACTAGGCGAAAGTTTGTGTTGATGGATGGATGTATGGATCTTTCACGAAAAACTACTGAATGGATTTTAATAAAACTTTACAGTAATATAGTTTATGCATCAGAATTAAAATTAAATAATCAGAATAAATACTACATAGGCTACCTTTAGGCGCCTTTTAAAAGATTTGTATTTTTGTCTCTGTGTGTGTTAGTTTGTGTGTGTGTGTGTGTGTGTGTGTGTGTGTGTGTGTGTGTGTGTGTGTGTGTTAGTAATGAATAAACTCAAAAACTACTGAACCGATTTAAAAAATTCTTTCACCATTAGAAAGCTACATTAAACCTGAGTAACATAAGCTACCTTTAACCGCAGGAAAATCCCTCCTTCCCACGGGAAAAATTGTTAGCGGAAAGCTACTAACTAAATAATTGTCAGTAGGTAGGTACGAGTAGTAGGAACAAATTACCGTATCCATTTCTTACTCTCTTCAATGTCGCAGACTGTTAATTACCATAAGGTCACTGGAGATAACATTACCACAATTAATACGAAATTGGGTTCAGTTTCAACTAACAAACCGACATACGTTACCTACTCACTGTATTATTGCACTCATTCATAAAACTTATTGTGATAAAATTACATACCTATAGTTTGTTATAAAAGGTCGTTTATTTTGGCAATATCTACACAAGAACAAAGAATAAGTAATAATCCTAAATATATTTAATTCAAAATTTACTTTATTGGATCTACAAATAGACAGTAATATAGAAAGTAATAAAGAAATAATGTACCTAGTTGGTCTTATTAATAATATCTTCGAGGAAACCTTAGGGTTTTTATTTTATTTTTTATTATTTGGAAAATTTATTATCACAGTAAAATAATTTCAGGTCTATTAGCTACGATTTATTAACAGATGGTTAATTAGAAGATGAAGTAGTATGAACAAACGTTTCCATTGAAAATGATGACCATGTCAATGCAGTGAGCAATAATGAGTGCAATGTTATTTATGCTATTATGATACAAGTGCACCATTACTTTGTTTCTATTTATAAGTAGGTACAGGCAAATGCATGGCAAACTGACTGAACATAGAATAAGCACACCAATTCTATCGAGCGAGAGTAGGGCTCTACCTAACCTATCCTATCCTATCAAAGTAGTATAGATAGTTGGCGGGGCAGCCTCGAAATCACTAGTCCTTGTTATTTGAAAACACTACCTTTAGCACGACACGCTAACAGTAATGATACATCAGAGAAAAACCACAAACTTATAGGGGAAAAGGGATCTTTCCCTAAACTCCTCGCTATGATGAACCGTGGAGCAGGAAGACGTAAAAATCCAACTGACACAATCCATGAAAATAAATATGACTCGAAATAGATATTTAGAAAGTACTTGCAGCCAGGCCGACAAGCAAAAGAGATGGCATGACCAATGCAACAGTAGTCATATACAAAGTTACCAACCTTTGTTACCAACGTATTGCCGAATGAAGAGCAGAGGCCAAACCTGCGCGTCAGTAAAGCGGGACGCGGGACGCGATGCGGGAGCGTCTGCAAAGCGAAACTAACGTGCATACCTGCGCGACTGCGGCGCGAATCGCCAACTTCATTAATTGATGAACAATCACTGAAGACGCGCGACTTTATCTGGTGTAACTACTAAATTGTTGTGGTGATGACATCCTGGTACTTAACATCAGAGTCTGACTCTGATGAGGAAGACAATACAATACAATACAATATACTTTATTGACTGAAAAAGACACAGTATACAGAAAATAGAACAGTATAAACAGAAGAGTCAAAAGGCGGCCTTATTGCTAAGGTAGCAATTTCTACCAGGCAACCTTTTATTGCTTGCTCTTGCGGAACAAACAACTCTGTAGTATCTCCTGTTGTAGTCATTGTGGAATTAAATAACAAACAAACTCGCTCACAACACACGTCTGACCACTGGACGCGTGCTTTTTTTTTTTTTAATTGACCTATGCTTGTGTCGAAAAGGTACGACAAATCAAGCTACACCGTACTGGTCTGGACGCGTGCGTCCCGCTCTGCCGACGCGGCCGTCCCGCGATGCGGTCGCGTAGGTATGCAAAGCGCCATAGATGTATATGGGTAGCGTCCGTCGCGCGGTAGACGCTCCCGCTTCGCAGTCGCTTTGGTCGCGCAGGTTTGGCCTCAGCTTAACGAGAATTTCGGCGAATAACGCTGTCAGTGAGTCAACATATCGGCGAAAAAAACTTCTTTCTACCGAAGATCGGCGAACAGTGACTTCTTTGAACAATTGTATCGATCAAGGGTACTTCTATATTTTGTTGGGGACTTTTACAATGTATAAAAAGCACAACAGCCTCAAATAGGTAAACATAATATCACAGAGTTACCAGTCCATAATAGTATCTAGGAACGGCGAGACCTCGGTCTAACGCGTTGCTAATCAAAACATCGTGAAGGAGACGACGACGCCCGGGAGGCTTTGTCTATATGATAATAATAATAATAAATCCATTTATTTCAGGCAATATTTACATATAGATGTTAAATATGTAAACAGTGAGCCCATATCATAAATACCTTACAGACTATCATACATATTTATAATTTAATACTTAATTAATCTAAACATTAAACCACACTAAGTTTCAGCCGGCCGGCGGGCAGGTGGTAGGTCGGCGGGCAGACGTCCTCGGAATTTCCGAAACACGACACCCTGCGGCCAGAAGTCCTTCTTCATAAAGGTTGGGAGGTGATGAGTGGGTTGGGTACTCTCACCAAAAACGAATTAAAACTCGTCCTATGGCGAGGCACCAACCGCTCGTCTCTCAACTTGAAGTTAGACTTCTTCTGGACGTAGTCTACGACATCCTCTGCCTTCGTAGACCAGTGCAGTCGGGAAACATACAGCGGCGTCGAAGGCACGACCTTATAACTATACTGAGTTATATTAGGGCACGCCCCTGCCCCTTTAGTGCCTGCGTCGCGCCGGCTCTGGTCTTTGCAACCTCATTCCCATCCTATTTCCCATTTATTTTTCGTCTAAATTCAAACATCCAATTTTGGAATTTCTTCGTCGTTCATACGTCTTCCTCGTCTCCATTTAATTCAGTTTTCCCGTAGACCTTTAACTTAACGGTAATCTCTAGTCAATTTGTTACAAATGTTTGTTTTAGCTGCCCCCGTAACATGCAGTGCTATGACAAAAGTTTGTCGCGCGATTAACCAGCCAAATTGAAATACTTCACTTCCTCCAATAGGATAAAAGAATACGCACGACAAAATTATACCTGTCACGCGTAAACCGGGCATGTTAGAGGGGCTGAAGTGGAAAATTACTGTACAAATTATATTCAATATGCTACCCTTATTTAATAAACTCTACGTCAGTTTCTCTGTAGTTTTTTTATTGCTAGTGCCTGGAATTTCAAGGAGCTAGCGCCACAGAAGAAAATAATAGTACTAACCAACTACGAGAGACTTCAATGATGACTCCTATCCTGACGGCTCGCCAAGATCCTGGTGAGCAAAACAAAAGAAAAACGACATAGAAGTTGGAGCAATGGAGAAGTTGGGCTACAATTCGAATAACATGAGTATGGTTCGTGGGTGTCCTTTCTATTATACGCTAGTACAGTAGTTCGATGTCAACTGCTCCAAATGAACATGATGAAATGGGTTTCGAGGTTAACCTACCTCACAAACCCTGGTGTTGGAGTTATACGGTACGCCTTAGTCTTCCGACATGGCTCCTGTAACGCCTACTTCCGTAGATAGTAGCCGGGACCAACGGCTTTACGTGTCTTCCGAAGCACGGAATCATTATTTTCGGACAATCACCGTTGATTCAGCCTGCAATGTCCTAACCAAACTGGGGAAAGTCTCACAAAGTGATATTTGTTCGACGAGTCCCACCGGGATTCGAACTCGGAACCTCCGTAACGTCAAACGAGCTTTTAACCACTCGACTGTTCGTTCGGGGCGTCAATGAAATCGCGTTAAGTATGAATGCAAGGTACTTAGCTTAGCGAGTTCTAGACTGTACTAGATTTATTTTCTGTGACAACATAGTTGAAGTCATGTGAAGAGTGTTCAAGATAATACAGGCTTAAGGTCAGACCACACTATAATTTAATACATTACTACGAGTATTAAACTCTTGGGGCGCCACATGCTAGTATGATTTTTCCAAATTTTCTGGCAAATTTGCCATTATATCCATTACAATATGAAGAGGATTTTAATTTTTTCAGTCGAGTTTTACAGCCTTTAAAGTCCACAGTTGGACTAAAACTTCTACTGTAGTCAAAAGGTGTTGCTGAAATTTTCTTATTGTTGGTGTCATCCTCTATCTATCCATCTGTAGAGTCTGGTGAAGATTGAGTCAAGTCCGGAGAAGGTTAAGTCAATTCCGGAGAAGCTTGAGTCAAGTCCGGAGAAGATTAAGTCTAGTCCGGAGAAGCTTGAGTCAAGTCTGGAGAAGCATGAGTCAAGTCCGGAGAAGATTAAGTCTAGTCCGGAGAAGCTTGAGGCAAGTCTTACAGAGAGTCACCGGCTAAGTGGAAAAGTAATTATCTCGCAGTGACCTAACAAAGTTTCAGATTCGAATCCCGGCGGGGCACTCGTCGTACAAATACTTTGTGAGACTTCCCTCAGTTTGATAATTGCATTGCAAGCTGAATTTTTTTTTATTGACTTATGCTTGAGTCGAAAAAGTACTACGGATCAAGCTTCACCGGACTTACGGAGGAGCGGAAGACTCTACCCCAAAAAAAAAGTCATATACCAACGCGTCTAGGGGCGGCTCAAGGGAGCCTCGGACCACGGCCTAGCGCGTCGATATTGAAAAACATCGTGAAGGAGACGAAGCTGAATCACCTGATTGTCCGAAAAAAGCTTCCAGGCTTGGAGAGCACGTGAAGTCGTTCCGGCTGTTATCTACGATGTAGTCGTTGCATGAGCCATGTCTAAATAATTGTGATACCAGGGTTTGTGATGTAGGTTAACCTCAAAACCCTTATGATATGCAAACCAGAGAGGTATGGTCACAACTTTACTTAGAGATGCGTTGGCGAGAATGAGTAAATTTCTTAGAAATAAACACACAAGTTTGTTTGCATACTGATTATAATTGCTTACAATCTTGTTGCTGGTAGATAACACTGTGGCAAAAATATGCTGAACGTATCATTTCAGAATTAAAACTTATTAGGGTATCGTACTTAAAACAAACCTATTTAAAATTATCGCGTGAATGACCCGTAAAAAATCGGAATAATGTAAAACTATTAACTTTCATGCCACTTGTATATCTACACACCCTGAGTTTCCCTGAAAACCAAAATTACCTAGTTTTTTGCGTCATTTTGTACCTAAAGGTGTTTACGTAATAGTTTTAATAAAATAATTATATCAATGCATTACGCAAGTATAAATTTAAACTCTATTATAAATTAAGTTTCGTCCGTTTCATTTAATATTTTGAATCGAATTAAATTAAATTTTTACTTTAAATATACAGGGTCAGTCAATGAATTTCATCAACATTTACAAAATAACTTATTTGGCAAAAAACAAAAGGCTTTGAAATACCCACTATTTTGTATGAGGAATTCCTAAGGAAATAGTTAAGTTTTGTTATTTCACAATTCAAAAAATATACACTGCTGAACTGTACAGATTTTAGAAGACATTTCTGCTAAATGTTAGTTTCTCTAACTTTTGATTCCGTTGAGATCCCAGGTGGCTACAGTCAATCATATAAAAGTAGAACGTCAGGATTGAGGAGCCAAAGAAAATTCGTTCACCTACAACATTTACTCTGTTTTACTATTTTAATTCTATACTGCAAAATAAAACACATCACCTGCTGAACGATCATTATGGAAAATATAATAATTGATAGCTCAATTAAATGGAAATTCACGTCTAGAGTATAGATTGAGGAGCCATACTAAAAGTATTATATTTTCTGTAATTTCAGCGCTACAGAAGCCAAATTTTTAGAAGATACTATACATAATTGCTGCTAAACGATACAAAAATTTCAAAAATATTCATTAATTACTCATCGAGTTCCAGGTGGCTCCTCAATTCAGATGTTTAGATTGAGGAGCCACCTTTGAATTAATATAACTAGTGATATATTTTGCTGCTAAATCCAGAAATCGTGCTGCAAAATCAGCTACTTTGTTGCTAAATAATGTTGAGATCAGCTTTTAAAAATCTAGATGTGGCTCCTCAATCCTTACGGACAATGTGAATCAAACGTGTTGTGCACTAATTTATTTCAATCTATTTGTGTACTTTGCAATATAAAATATATTAATAATTAGATCATCTTTCCAGATGTCAGTTATATTAATGCGTTCATAGTTTAATATAAAGTGTTCTTAGTTACTTACGTAATTAGTTTGTTTACGTTTTTATTAATTTATAAGGTACGGGCGCCAAAGATGGCCCACTTAAATTTTTAGATATTTTGTTTCCCAAATAAATATACAAGGACAAATCCTTGTAAAATCTTGCAAATAAATAATTTTGAATTTTGAATTTTAAGTAAAGTAAAGAAAAAACATAATGGAAATTATAATATATTTATTTGGGAAACAAAATATCTAAAAATATAAGTGGGCCATCTTTGGCGCCCGTACCTTATATTATATTGCATTCAGGTACAAATAGATTAAGTAGATGTAATGTAAAAAGGACTAAGGATCATCTATAGAATGAACTGTAGAGGTCGAAAAACTGTACATAGAAAAAAAAAATGCTTAAAACCTAGTCAGAGGGATTTAAGAAGTGATATATGTAGAACATATCCAGATTTAATTTATTTATTGGTTTCTGTTTGAAACTACTGGACCGATATAAATGCAATTTTGTATGGTGGTACCTTATATCCCCGGTCAACATCTTAGATACTTTTTAGCTCGGCAAATTAAAGATTTCCCATGGGATAATTATAAAACTATAGTAATCTATAATAGGCTCAGTACATTGTACGTAGGTACGGACGGGCTAATCTCCGAAACTACTGGACCAATTTAAATAAAATTTTGCATGGTGGTACCTTATATTCCCAGTCAACATCTTAGATACTTTTTACCACGGGAAAATATCTCATTCCTTCGGGAAATTGTGCATGGAAAAGTCGAAAAACAACGCGAGCGTAGCCGCAGACGGACAGCTAGTCATATAAAAGGTTTCAATTTCTGTGTCTATGATCTAACATGAAATGTTAATGAAACTTAATTTACAAGTAAGCAGCTAGAAGATATTTATTTGTATGAGTACATTGTTTCGCCAATATAACTGTTATAAAACTGTTATGGCTTAAAGTCACCCAAAGAGCGATGGAGAGGGCTATGCTTGGAGTTTCCTTGCGTGATCGAATCACAAATGATGAGATCCGTAGGCGAACCAGAGTCACCGACATAGCCCGAAGAATCGCTAAACTTAAGTGGCAGTGGGCTGGGCACATTGCGCGTAGAACCGACGGCCGTTGGGGCAAAAAGGTTCTCGAATGGCGACCGCGCGCCGGAAGACGTAGTGTGGGCAGGCCCCCCACGAGGTGGACCGACGATCTGGTGAGGGTCGCGGGAAGCCGCTGGATGCGGGCAGCGCAGGACCGATCATTGTGGAGATCCTTGGGGGAGGCCTTTGTCCAGCAGTGGACGTCTTTCGGCTGAGATGATGATGATGATGAACTGTTATAAAAACTGTTGTTTGGCGAATAGTATTAGCTATGTATTAAACAGATAAAACCAAAACAAAAAAATAGACACAGAGAAAAAGAAAAGTACAAACACGATGGATGTTTGAACACATAGAAAGAAAGAAAGAAAGAAAGAAAATATAATTTATTGCCAAATATACCTAATACAAGATAGCAAAACATAAATAATAAATACAAAATATAACAAATCTTTCAAAAGTAGTTAGGTATATTTATACTTAGGGCAATAGGAAATGACTCAGCTTATACTGCGACAGACCGTGGTCCATACACAGCACTGATTTTCAGCCATTCCTACATTCCCACACACATATACTACCTTTTACCGCGGGAAAATCAGTCTTTCTCTCGGGAAAACTGTTAGCGCAGTAATTTTTTAGTGCGTTTGATTATTTTCAAAGTGGCTTTAAATGTATCCCTGATGAATAAATAATGCTCATACAAATGCACTTTGGTAATAATAGTTTTTTTTGTTTCTTCGTGTGGGTAGAGTATGCCAGACCCATAGATCTCACAAAGGCGATCGATAGATCGATAAAACTGTCAACTCGTACTTCGAAACGTGTGATCCAATTGAAGAAGTGACTCATCATGAGTTTGAGAAAGATTCTCTAAGCGTTGCGCAAGCGCTTACGAAGAAAGTAGGCTTTAAGGCTTTTTAGCTTTTATCTTACACTAACTTCTATATATTATTTTATTTACTTGAATATAAATTATTTTATTTCGTGTTTTTTACTACGATACCAACTTTTCGTTTTCGCGAAATAGGTACCTACTATTTTATTTAAATTTATTTTTCATGTACCTATCGGTTTCATCGATAAAAAAACATGATGCTGGACTCTATATCGCTAATATAGACGAAGATGGAGAATTTACCATTCTAGCCTTAAGGCTGCTTTTCCACCGTAGCTGTGCGAGGTAGCTAAGCGGTGTGCGAGGAAAAAATCCACCAATAGAATCACTAGGCTAGGAAAATGAAGTGATTCTATTGGTGTATTTTTTCCTTGCACACCACTTAGCTACCTCGCACAGCTCCGGTGGAAAAGCAGCCTTATTCTAACCTTATCTCAGAAACTACAGGTGTGCGAAACTATGAAAAAAGGGACTGAATATAGACCTTACTTATATTAAGGGAAAACTGATGAAAAGTACGTGGTATTTAAATTAATAGGGAAATTGCAAATGTTATTATTTATATTAGTATATTAACGTGGACGTCTTTCGGCTGATGATTATTAAGAAATAAAACATTTATTATTATTGAGGTAAATACTATTTTAAGCATTTATTTAAATATTTTTGGTTCAGTAGTGTGGACAAAAATTGGAGGGAATGGTGAATGTTAGATTATGATATTACTGCATGTTTCGTTTACTTATATCTACCGAGCTACTGGAGGCTTCGTTATGGAACCTTACAATAAACACACCTTTTATCTGCTGAGACAATCATAAATATGACACCTAAATTCCCTACCATTCTAAAATAGCAATCATTAGGAAATAACCCTTATTTCTAATTGATTAAGGTAAGAGTTCAAGCGGAGCTTACGAAAGCTCCCGGTTTGTGAAAGCATAGTGCTTTTGGGATAGGGATGTCCAAAAAGTGATCTATATCGATAAAAAGATGTACATTGTACGGTTGCTAAAAGTCTGGTTGTATTTTTTATACTGTTCTGTTCTATTCTATTTTGATCCGCACTTTCGATATTCTTTTGTTCCATTCTGCACTGTTTTGTCCAGGAATTAGCAATAGTAAGTTTAGATAGACCCTGCAAGTCCAGTAAAGCTTGCTTGATACGTTTAATTTGCTACACAAGCATAGTTCAGTTTAAAAAATTAAACGTTTTAAAATTAAGTACATATCTGAATTTATTCATTTGTAATTGCTTTGGTGGGCTTTGCCCAGCAGTGGACGTCTTTCGGCTGAAATAATAGTAATAATAAATTGCACTGGTTTATCTTTTTATTTTTAACTATGTTATATTGGTTCAGATTTATAATTAATGTATATTCGTAGCTGAACCTAAACTCATGTCATAAGTAATTTAAGTTAAAATATCTCAACATATCTTAAAAGTGTGTACTGCCTTGTTCTTTACAATTACATGATGTAGGTAAAACAAAGATAAATAAATTAGACTAATCTATTAAAAATTCTATAATCTATTCTGCTGCTCTTCTATTCTATGCTTGTTAAACTGATGAAATAAAAAGTTCTTAAAATTAGTAAGCAACCTTAAGCAACCTAATAGCTATTATGAAGGAAGAGCTATATATTGACATATTAGTTTTGTTTAAAAAGTCTAATAATTCTATCGAGCTATCGACATGGTCTACTGCTCTAGCTAGAGTGAGTACACACACTAACGCACAGTGCGTAGCTTAGACACACAAAGAAAATTCCACACAATGGTCCATGGGCTAGGGCCCATTCTATTCTTGCCTCTGATGTCTCGATTAACCAATCGTATCTTTGTCAAAAGTTTGTCAATTTCTGTTTAAAACTGCATGTTTATAGGTGGTAACAGTAAAAAATAGTCCTAAAAATGTTCATGTTACAATTTTTAGTAGATCACATAGCTTTTTAAGTTAATTTACAGCTAAAAATTTTATGGATTAGTTAAAGTATCGTCCGTGGCGTGTGCGTGTTTCATAGTGTGGAATGGATTGGTCTTTCGTCCGGGCCCCTCGCAGTTCGAGTTTTCGATCGTGGCGAGCCGACGCGTCTATCCGATCGGTGCGTTCCTACACGAAATAACAACTTTTTATAACATAAAAAGTTTGAAAAACATATTCGAATGCGTTCAGTTTGAATTTAAAAAACGAAAAAACAAAGTGCATTATTTTTAAATAGTAAAAAAAGTTTTTTTTTTCTATTTTGTGCTTGGCAACAAGTGTGAAATCGGGACATATTCAAATTTAAATATTATTCTATTTCGATTGACGTGAGTGAAAAAATTAAAAGGGGATTGGTTGTTTTGCTGTGCATTTTGTGTCGGAGGAATGGTTATAAATAATTTTCATTTCCAAGTCTCGTCGGCTGGAGTTATTTTATTTTATTATGAGCCAGAATTAGCCGTGGTATGGTAAGGTGTTATTTTAAACTGCGACAGAAGCGTGGAGACAAAATTTCTCTTTTTATGTTACATTATAAATTACACAGAAAACGCTATGAATTTGTTTAAAATTTTAATATATAATAACTTACCGCACTTTAGCCTACCAAGATTTAAAATTTTAACCGGTTTTTGGAATTTTCATACGAAGAAATGAAATCATGAATTTTAAATACACCTGTTTAAATAATAGCGGAGTTAACCTTGTCCAAAGTCATCTTAAATTATTTCACTTCTGAATTTCTTTACGTAAACTGGCCAGTATATTCTCTTTTGTACTTCTTTACAGAATTTGTGTTGTAAATTACAGTAAATTAACATAACAATCGCTAGGAAAAAACTGCTAATTGCAAACTTTTGCGTGCATGAGAATGAAATGACGCTTGTTTTATCTTATTTTTATGTTTCTTTTTCTTTTATTATTCAACCTTGACATTCTGTTATATAATTCAGGCCGGTTATGCTAAGTATTGCAAATTAGGTTTTGAAGTTTTGGGAGGTAACAAAATTCGATAACATTTTAGAATTATACGGTGTAATGTCTCTAATTAGAATACGTTATTTTTATCTTTTTAAATATTTATTTACCTATTATTTCAATGTGACTGGCAGTAAGAGGTTTCGTAAATGTAGAGATCACATAGAAATATTTCTATCGGGCTGTATTTTGTAGATAGGTAAAATTTTCCGCGGGAATGGACTACATTTTATAAAGCTTCTCAGTGTTGCCATACAAAAACTTATGCCGCTAGTGTATGCACCTATTTTTGTTAACAAAGAGTCTGAAGCAGTCTGGATGAAGTAATTCATAAAAAAAACATACCTAGTTTTATATTATTTTTGGAAATTATTCTACTTAAGTAGTAAGTTTATTTTTGGTGTTTTTATTAAAACGTTTTCGAAAAAAGTTTGTGGGCGATGGCCGCTAAACTGCAATTTTCCTCAAATATTTGGATAAATTTCACCTGATTGGCAACAGTACGTATTCTCGTAGCGACATGCGACAGATTGGGAACTTATCAGATACGATATCAGCGATATATATCGATAAACTCCATGTTTTCGATATCAACGCAACATTAAGGTGGGAAACGGTATGACAGTAGGATGAGAACATTTTTTAAAATTTGTAGAGTGGTTTCTGATTACAAAAAAAAAGCTGTATAATTTTATTTGCAGCCTAGTTAC
Organism: Teleiodes luculella; assembly: GCA_948473455.1. Lineage (NCBI taxonomy): Eukaryota > Metazoa > Arthropoda > Insecta > Lepidoptera > Gelechiidae > Teleiodes > Teleiodes luculella. Next base: position 4,182,207 of record OX419607.1, read on the forward strand.
GTTAGGTAGGTAGTACGGATGCGTTCAAAGCGCAGAGTCTAGGGTTACAGAATCTTGTCCATCATAAATTTTGTTTCTTATCATCAATATTCTTATCATCTTTGGGATTGAGGCTGAAAAACGATTCGTATTTTCTTTTTCGGGTTTTACTCAAAATTGAGCCTCTTCCTATAACCAAAATGTAATAAAATAATGCATTTAGATACATAGGTAACCTAAAATATTTATTCATTTTTGTTTTGACTTATAAATAAAGTATTATCCTATTCTACTGATGATTTAAGTGAATGATAGGTATTATCATCTTAAAATGATGGCATCACATGTCAATTTAGAAAATTTAAGGCGGACGTGTAATACGATTCATGATTAAAACTTAATTTAGTAGTTACCACTATTTAAATAAAATAAGCAGACTGCGTTTCAAGTTAAATAAGTAAGTAAAATATCTGTAGTAGTTCACAATTACTGTAATTTACTTAACCGAGTGCACGCCGATAGCCCTAATGAACTATTATTAAGATAATCCAAGTTACTCGTAGTTTTAACTTAAGTTAATTGAAAGAATGAATAAATAAGCCTTTTATTGCTCTCACAGGTATAATAAAATAACTTTAATAGCTATAACTACGTTTACTGTATTTATAGTTCTCAAATGTCGCGGTACTTACTGCATTTAATTTATTTGTACATAATACATATTTTTTGGGCCTTTGTTGCTGTTAAATCTATCATACATTGTTCCTTATTGTAAAATTTCATCAAAATTGTTAGAGCCGTTTCTGAGAAAAGTGTTTTAAACATGAAAAGTGTGTATACGTTTTAAGATATCATGACTCGTCGAATATATCTATACGTCAGACTCCATCCACCCCATCGATAAAGCTAACTAATCCTATCTTTAAATACCATTAGGAAATGATTTAGCATTTCCATTCATTCCTCGCCACATTGTCATTCAAATGTTCATTCAATTCGAAATTCAAGTTTAAAAATTTCAAGGTCTCTGTCACCCCTTCAGTAATATTTCATCGTAATTTTTCACACCTTTTGAGTTTGAGGTTCTCAGATAACAGTGGCTTTGTTTAAGACCCCTGATGTTTGCTAAATGGATTTTTTATAAATTTCAAGGTTGGGCACCCCTGTCTCACGGTAGATAGAGGTAGTCAGCTGGTCTAATTTCCTTTTTTAATTGATGGGAGCATCTTTATACCCGCTAACATAAATTGTTGTGTGCTTTTTTGTCCAGGACAAAATTATGTAAGTATCTATATTTTTTTGAAAATAATAATCAAAAAAATCCTTATTTCAGTCCAATTTTGTCCATATAGGTTAGTGTAGATAAACATATAGGTGTACTGTAGGTATATAGGTTAGTTAGTGTATAAAAAATCTTTCATAAATCTACAAGAACATTCTTTCATCATGTTTGAATAGACGTTATCAATTCAAGTCACTATTGCTTAACATAAATACGAGTAAATGGTTGACCTTACGATCTTGTGATAAAAGGAAGATTTCCAACCAAAACATCGCTATTTAGTTTTTTTTATATTAGAAAATTTATCTTCTCCCGGATTAGAAAATATTGGACACCAGGGTTTGTGATGTGAATGTGACGTAGGTTACCCTCGAAACCCACACGAAAAGCAAGCAAGCAAGTAATTATATTTTTAAGGTTGCCTGGTAGAAACTACCTTAGCAAAAAGGCTGCCTTGACTCATCTTTTCTCTGTACTACGTGTTAACTTGGTTACGTATTAAAAAATCAAAACTTCATCGAGCAAATTTCAAAATAACAACGAACAAATGAACAAATTTTAAAATATCAATGGTCATTTGACCAAAAGTTCAACTGACTAAAGTCTGGAATATCAACGTTTAAATTATCTATGACACTATAGGCCAAATCGTTTAAAGGTTATAAGGATTTTTGGTTCATTTATTAATTATCAACTGGTTTCACCAGCCAAACCAAAATTGCCTTATTACCTATATGTTACCGGCCAAACCCAATTTTGGGTCAAACTAGCCACTAGCTAGTTTTGCCTAGGCTAAACGGGGTTTAGGTAAGGTTAGGTTTGTTTAGGTAAATGTGTAACCTAACACGAAGGGTATGGCGATCGATCTTGCATCATCGCTTCTGTCATACCCTTCGAACTATCCGAAGTAGGGGGCCCTGAACTCCCGTGCTCGCTTCGCTTGCACCCGCCTGGTGAACTAATTTAGCCTAGGCCCTAGGACATGTAAACGTTTATAACTAATTTATTAGTCTGTGGAAGGTAAACAAAACACTGAAGAATATCATTCGCGATAATACAACTAGGAATGATTTTGCACTTTAAATTTTGATCTAGCAACTTTTGGTCAGTCGTCCATTTGATGACGCATACATTTGGATTATAAAAATTTGCTAAATAAAACATTTGGTCATTTAAATTTTGTTATTTCATTTGTTGTTCTTTTAAAATTTGCTCGATGAAGTTTTGCTTTTCTAACATGCAACCGTTAACTTACCGTATTGGGTTTTAACAAAGTAGGTATGTCTAAATAAGAGCGCAGCTGTCTTATTCGACGTAATTTTAAGTCGGACGTTTTCGCATGAACCCTAAGCTAGTAAAAACGACACGTCGATGTTTGACGTCTCTAAAATTAAATTGGCAATCCCCTGTCCCTTTCTGTTTATAAAAGCGTAATAAAAAGTATAATAATAATAATTCAGACACAAGGCAAACACAAGTGCTCATCACACGAATGTTTGCCCTGGGCGGGATTCGAACCCGCGACCTTGTGCTTCGTAGGCAGACGTACTACCAACTAGGCTACGAGGCCGTCAAATACTATAAGATCTTAAATTTAAGTTAAAGCGTAATAACTGGACTCAGTGCAAATACTTTTGTAGTTTAGTACTAAATACAATACTATTGCGCATTTAGATAATAATATAAATCGGGAAATATTCTATTAAAAATCACATGATCACATCCGGCGACAAACAATTAATCTAGAATAGAATATACTTTATTGCACACTAGAAATAATACAATCAGTAAATTCACAAAAAACAAGAACGAAAGTGTACATGTAGGCGGCCTTATTGCTGAGTAGCAATTTCTACCAGGCAACCTTAGGGTGAGGAAATAAAAAAGTGAGTCGGGTCTGTGCAAACAATATAAACTACTTACGAGAAATGTTTAACATACTATACTTACTAATTACATACTACATACTTTAAAATAAATATTTACATGTACTACCTACATATATAAATAACATATATAAAAAATCTATTTATTATTAATACTGTTTTAATAAAATACATATTTTTATTTTCATTATCATTCTTAAACTGAATGGATGAGTTCGATAACATTGGTAGGATGTCGTAATGGAATATCTCTGACCTAATATTTTTATTCCTTTTATCTGTTGTTCAACTTGTTGACATTTCTTTCCAACTTCGGCAACTTAAAACAAGAAGAAAACTAATAATTTAATACATTACACCAACACTGGCGTGATGGGGATCGCAGTTGTTGTAAATTATTCAGGTGTACGCTCTTTATTTAATAAAATTGACTACCACTTACTTAGACGCCTATTTTAATAACGTCAGCAGAGCGAAATGTTCAAAATTCGAAATAAATTTTTAAACGATTTCGATCCAACCATTTTTAACGGTGTAAAATTTTAATCGATCGATTATGGGCACCCCGGTCGCGAAAGGAAGAGGAAATTCAAGAACCTGTCGGAGTTTTTTGTCGGCTGTTTCGTTTTGAATTTGGAACGTACCGTTTTACTCTGATGCTCTACTTTAAGGGTTGTGATATCGGTATTATTGCCAAATAAAACAAAATATTTGCTTTTAAAATGATAAGCAAGAAACAGAAAACATACCTAAATACATAATGATTAATGACACACACATACATACTTTTAGCTAAAAATATGAGCGGTCGTTAAATAAGGAAAATGGATGTTTGCCAAAGACTTTCTTACTTTATTTACATTTCCAAGAGTCTTAAATACTGTAGATGTTATCTAAAATAATGTAATTTATCATCATGTTTATTTCGCTAGAGTTTTAGCACAATTGCACCAACAGTAGTTACGAGCAGACTGCTTTAAAAACAGCTATTAAAAATCAAAAAAGGTTTTTTGTGGTTGTTGACAATATTTTTTCCGGTATCTAGTGTGTGAAAAACATCGAGTAAGTACCCTTTTGTCACTTATAAACCGGTTATCTATTTACCCCAGTCCGGCGAAGCTTGATTTGTCGTACCTTTTCGACACAAGCATAGGTCAATTAAAAAAAAAAAAAATCTATTTACCGCTTTATTTATATAAAAAATAGTGTAGAAATGATGACATTATCGATAATTATAATCTCTGTACGTACTGTGTACCGTCGAGACGTGATCATGGGAAGAATGAAACTCCTCAAACCGCTCTTAAAGATCCTCTACATGATAGGCCTTACGGGAGAGGCCTTAATTCAGCCCCGGTAGCATAACCACTAGACGCGTTGGTATATGACTTTTTTTGGGGTAGTCTTCCGCTCCCCCACAAGTCCGGTGAAGCTTGATTGGTCGTACCTTTTCGAAACAAGCATAGGTCAAATAAAAAAAAATCCCTCTGTGACAAGAGATACCACATTTAACTGTCAAAGTTGTGGGACTACCTGCCATATTAAAATTTTCTCACAGTAATGACAGAATAGACACGACAAAAACAAAGGCTATGTCTTATAACTCGTGGTTGCTATCTGCATTAGGATGCTACCACAACAGCAGTAAACTGTAGCTCAAAAGAATAAGCATTGGCCTAAAAGTCTTGCAAGAAGGAAATAAATTAAAAGAAAAAAAAAAGCTGTAGGCCACTATAGCAATTTTATTATATTTAATTAGGATTACCTACTGGAGGATGGATAGATGATGTGTTCTGTGAGTGTTTTGTGTTTACGATTACATGAAGACGTATTTTTTTTAGTAGTAGTTTTAAAATTAATAACCTGCAGAAAAACTTATCTCCTGTATGCAACAGATTCATTTGTCAACATAAGTTAATGTCATATGACTTCCGAGAAAGCTTTTAGTTGACACAAACGAATTCCTAAAACCCCTACCAAAAAGGTCTATTATGTAGAGTCTCAATTGTAACCGGTTAGCCAAGCCTCCAATCTCAAAAACATGGCTTACTGAATGAGGCTTACATTTGTATGCAATGGACGCAGACAACATTAAAATTACAATAAAATATAAGAAAGTAAGATAAAAGCTTTTCATGGGAGGTGGTTAATGTTTACATAGACTAGATTGAAGTTTTTTTTTTTAAATTCTATCATACTCTTAGAATCGTAAAAGCCAAATGACATAATATTATAAAATAAGCAACATTAAAAAGCACTCGAATCTGTCTCTGAAGAATTAGCAGTGCTTTTGAATTCGCATTTGGGAAACTAAAGTATTTTGCCTAAGTAAAAGTTGCTTATATGCAAGGTTAGGGTACTTATCTTCGTTTCAATTTTCTTGCGAATCTGTTAAGTAGTTTAGTTAAAGAACTATAAACATACATAATATAATATTTATATGGCGTTTTTAGGGTTCCGTACCTCAAAAGGAAAAAACGGAACCCTTATAGGATCACTTTGTTGTCCGTCTGTCCGTCCGTCCGTCTGTCAAGACCCTTTTTCTCAGGAACGCGTGGAGGTATGAAGCTGAAATTTATATCAATTACTCAGGTCTACTGTCCCTTGAAGCTGTGAAAAAATCAAACTTCTAAGCCAACGCAATCAAAAGATACAGCCGTTTATGCCGCAAATTTTCGACACTTGCAAGGGAATCAAAACCTACAGGGTGCTTCCCGTGAACTCAGAATCTTGAAATTTGGTACGAAGCAACGTCTTATAGCATAGATAAAGGAAAAATTACGAAAACCATAAATTTTTAGTTACATCACATAATATATATTTTTTTAATAATTTTAACCTTACTACCCATTTCCTCATAAACGCGTAGAGGTATTAAATTGAAATTCATACCAAATACTCAGGTCTATAATACCTTTAAGCTGTAACAAAATCAAACTTCTATGTCAACGCAATCAAAAGAAACAGCAATTTAAGCTGCATATTTTGAAACTCGCAAGTACTCGCAAGGGAATCAAAACCTAAAGGGTACTTCCAGTCGACCTAGAATCTTGAAATTTGGCATGAAGCAACGTTTTATAGCACACATAAAGGAAAAATTCCGAAAACCTTAAATTTTTAGTTACATTACAAAATATATATTTTTTAATAAATATAAACTTATTACTTTTTTCCTCATGAACGCGTAGAGCTATCAAGTTGAAATACTTACTTAGTACTTAGTTACTTAAACGATAAAGAGATCTTTGTCTTAAATTTATGCTCCTCCATCTTTCCCCATTGTACTTAATGTTATGAATTTCATTTTGCAATAAGATTACCATAGTTATGACTCGATTGTCGTAATGAACGAACTTTGTAAACCTTGCAGGTTTGTACGGAACCCTCGGTGCGCGAGTCCGACTCGCACTTGGCCGGTTTTTTTTTTCAGTGAGAATTTCGCAAATACTTTAGCAGTGAAGTTCTACCTATTTATTAAACTAATTGAGATTAACTCATGAATATTCCCTAATAATAAAGACAAAAAAGTAAATTTAATGGAAAATAATCAAAAATAAAGTTGTTCCCATTTCGTCCCATGCGATTACGGTCAATTTGAGACCAAACGAGAATCTAATTTCTTTTTTTTTCCTTTTTATTGCACTGTCGCAGATTAATATAATGTAATTAGGAACAACTGACGTAAATTCGATTAAAAAATTGCTAAATTAAATATAATTTAAAAAAAAATCGTAAATTTTTTGTCGCATGTCGGATGTACGTCTAAAGTTTAGACGATCACTACCAGTATTTTTATATTTATTACTTCGCAATACGTTGTCAATAAAGTTTGTTTATCAGATAACGGATAGTGAGTTTTGTTGTGGTAAATCGTTCGATAAGATCCAATATCCGTTCATTCTTAAGTAAACGAAGCGAAGTCAGGGGCACACAAATATAGCAAAAATAAATATAGGTTGCCCACGCGGCTTAGACTGGTTTACTGGTCGCGTTTTTATATTTAACTAGCTGTCCGCCCACGGCTATGCCCGCGTTGTATTTTTTTAAATAATTCCGTTGGTAAAAAGCATCTAAGATGTTGACCGGGGATATAAGGTATCGCCATGCAAAATTTCATTAAAATCGGTCTGACGATTTCAGAGATTAGCGTGTACAGACGGACATTTTTTTCAAAACTTGTATTTTCGTATTCATCTACACTCTCTTTATCACCTACAATCAGTTTGTTGAAAAACAAATCAATGTACAGACACGCCGATTTTTCAGTTTTATTATAGTAGTATACATAGATTTATATCTATACTCGCAGATTACAATTTGTAAACATTTAGATACACGTGCAACCATCATGATTTAAAATAAAATACAAGTTTTCCTTAGCAAACTTCACCAGTAATCTCCGATCTTCAGTCACAATAATATTCGTAATTTATAAAATTCTCTTACAACAGTTTGTGTCTCATGCATAATGCGTATTTTTCATTTTCAGTGTATAAAATTTGCACAAATTATTATTTACTTTTGTACTTGCGAGCGTTCAAGGTAACCTCAATACAATGCCGCATACAAAAGCCGCATATGTTTTGTCTGTCACGTGGAAACAAAGTGACACAGAATTTTTTTTAAACGAAATTTCATCTCGCCATTGTTCTAATAAATAACTGCATTAATCAATATACCATAATGTGCAGAGAACGTGCTGTTTTTGAAAATATTTTTGAAGTTTATTGTGTGTCTTCTTTAGCCTTGGGGGAAGCAAATTTTGAAAATGTTACAGGAAAAATAGTAAAACTCGGAATATAAAGGGCAAGGCAGATTGTGATGATATTAGTGAAATGGATTAAATATAAATAACTAGGTATATTTCTTAATACCCCAGGAAAAATCACTAAGAAAGGTAGCAACATTGAAGTACTAGTTTGAAAACATGGTCAATTATGTGCGTGCATATTAAACGTAAGAACATAATATTATTTTAAAATTTTGTTAATTCAGTTACGAAACATTTTTACCTGCCTCCAGAACTACGAAATTAAATACATATATAATTGGACGAACCATAGACACCAACCACCATACACATGAACCACAGAGTAATAAAAGGGCAAATGAAATAAAAATTTACAGCCCCTACTTCGCTGCACCTTTTGTATAGAGTCGTAAATTTATATATTAGGGGTTGATTCAGTGAAGTGAACATCCAAATTACCAACTTTTGGTGTATCATGAGGGTTGTCAAAAATACGAAGAATAAGAGTAACTTTATGAAGAAGCTGATGAAAAAGAAATATACTAAAATGTTTCTTACGAAAAGGCATGGGAGATAAATCAATGTATAAAAGCGTAATATTGCTCTAAACCCTAAAGTACTTTCAATATTCTTTTTTAAATTATCGACTTGCCCGTAACAAGCAGTAAAGTAATACCGTAGGTAGCTTCTAATTATAGAGGCTTATTTTTACCACAGGCCGCAGGCAGGCTTTTTTTAAAATCTAATGCGCCTGATCTATCTACTTACCAGTTTTATGAAAATATAGATGAGGATTTTATAATATCATCAATGAAACAAAAGTCGTTTTCTGATGGACAAAGACTTCTAACTGTCACATTTTATGGTATTCGTTGGAAGTTGTAAAACATTACTGTTCTTGCTTTTCCGAAGCAACAAAGCAATCTAGATTTGCATAGCGATATTTTTTATTAACGGAACTAGTGACATCCTGCATTTCACTGCGGAAATTGTATTCCAATTAAAAAAAAAACAATGCGATCTCTACATAATCACACAAGTTTAAAAAAAGTTGCACAGTAGTTATAATTACAGTGTTTGCTTAATATAAGTCTAACAAAAACGAAAGAATCAAGTGTATAATTCACTTGGCAACTTTGTTACGTAGGTAGAGTTTGGCTATTGAAAGTAGAAAATGAAAAAACGCGGCAGATTTACCTAATTTGATACCTTTTTTTCTATGTAACTTTGTTGTCAGTACAATGTTTTCCAATTTCATCATGTCGGAAGCCTAAGGCGGCTCAACAATTCCGACACCAGGGTTTGTGAGGTAGGTTAACCTCGAAACCCACTCGATAAGTAAGTAAGTAATTGTCTATATTCAATAGCCAAACTCTAAACGCTGCTGATTAACCACTGAAGGTAGTACATTTTTATCTAACAGTAGGTACAGCCTCCGTGGTCGACAGGTCAAAAGCTCACCTGAGGTACGGAGGCTCCGGGTTTGAATCCCGGTGGGTTCGAACAAATATCACTTTGTGAGATTTTCCCCAGTTTGGTAAGGACATTGTAGGCTGAATTACCTGATTGCCCGAAAATGATTCCGTGCTTCGGAAGGCACGTAAAGCCGTTGGTCCCGGCTATGATCTACGGATATAGTCGTTACATGAGCCATGTCAGAAGCCTTAGGCGACTCAATAATTCTGACACCAGGGTTTGTGACCTTGAAACCCACTCGAAAAGCAAGCATCTCAAAACCAACTTTTTTTTGTATGTGCCTTGGGCTACGTTTTACCTCATTATGGTGAAACTTGATCCTGGTACCTTATTGACAAAAATAGGTAAATTATAAAAAATCCTCATTCTGTGAACAAAATTCACAAGATGAGTAACAAACATTTTTCTGGTTTTAAGTCGAGAGGCATGGCTGTCATGAATATTGAAATTCTTGTTCCTGACCCATTTTTTTTGACATCACGTTCAAAAACTTCTGTCCAAATCTTACTGCATATCACTTTCGCCATGACACGAACTCAAGTCACGAAATAGCTTCTATCTATCTCTTTCTGTCACTATAGAAAGTGAACGTGTCAAAATATATTTGTTTGAATGAATGTTTGATAAGATATTTTATGTTTGAACGTAGATATTCTACTGACCCATATTTGTATGAAATATTACTATCGTTCGCATTTGGAGTAAAAAATATAGAGAATATGGTTCAGAGTAACTTATCGAAAATTTAACTTGATTTTATGAATTTGATAACTAAAGTAAACTAATGTTTTTTTTTTTAATTGCAAAGGCATAGTAGTGAAGGGCACAAAATACGTTTTACCCGGGGAAAACTCACAGATCATACAGCTACAGTAGGTATTTTTTATCTAATGGACTTGCTATTATAAGTCAATTAATTTTAGACACGTCAGGTATGGGTTAGTACTATTATTTTCTTCTGTGCTTCAGGCTCAATAGCCAAGAAAAAACAGTTGGGTTGTTCCGTTTCTAACTAACTTTGTGTGCACACGTTTCGCTTATCATTAAAACGTAATTTTTCATTCACAGTATTTGTGCTAATGTTATTTGACGACCGGTTATAAATCTTAATGTTTCAAAGGGTCTTTATATCGGTATTCTTATCAAGAAAGTCGGCCCAGTGACATCTGGCCCCGCTAGTTCATGTTTCATAATTACGTCGGATTGTATGAGTCCATTGAAATTTGTTGACTAGGAAATTTACCTTGCAAATTGTACCGGTATTTCTGTTTTGAATGATCAGAGTTTCGTGCAAGTGACTTTCCGATGTTTTTTGGTAATTGTTAAGATTTTCTGTATTTTTATTTTTTTATGTTTCACTTTTAAAGTAGGTACCTATACCCTTTTTTGTAAAACTTTTTGTTGAATATTTAATTACCATGGAAAGTAGATTCCAAACAGCTAAACCTTTCGGGTAACTCAGTACCTACATGAAACAGAACAACTTTAATTTTAGAAGTTTTCTGAAATCTCAAATTTATTTAAACAAAGTGATTTAATCAGTTTGTATGATTGAAAAAAAAAAAGAATTTCAATTTCAGACAACATTCAGAACAATAGTTCTTCGAGTGAGTTACAATCCAAAAGGTAATGCGTTATTTAAAGAACTATTTGGTCCATCAATGTCATCAGAATTATGCGTTCGACCGACTTAACTCAAATCTAGACTATCTGCACAGATAGTACAATCACGCAGAACCAATCGATTTTTGAATTCTAAATCAAAATGGCGAAAAGCGTTATCAGCGTACCTGGTGCATTGACGCATATACCGATAACAGTTATCAACGTTACTCGTGTATGCCACTACAAAACATGAATGGGTCTGATAAACCATCATGACTGTGAAACAAAAAAAAACGCTCCATAAAAAAAACTAGTAAAGTTATTATAGCTTTCCGCCCGCGTTAACAGGTTTTCCCGTAGGAATGAGGTATTTTCCCGCAGTAAAACTTAGCCTATGAGTTAATTCAGGGTGTCAGCTAGCTCTGTACCAAATTTTATTAAAATCGCTCCAGTCGTTTAGACGTGAAGAAGTAACAAACATACACACTCACAAACTATCGCCTTTATAATATTAGTGTGCTTAGCAATGACTACTTTTGTATCGGCAATCGAATCAGTACCTCCCGAATGAGATGCAACGGCCGCAGCCACTACACCACGGACGACGATCACTTAGTCCACCTTAATCCTTATAATAAATGATTATTATTATAAATATGACACACATAAATAAAGGGGTTTGTTACTTTATCATCACCTTATTTTATCAGTTTTGATTTAATTAATTTTCAATGCTGTCTCACAAGTTAGCGATAAAAATGACAATTAATCATCTTCAATAATAGAAACAGTGGTATAAGAAGTTGATTGGTAGATTGTAGAGCGAAAGTAAAGTTCTTCTGGAACTTTTCCTACGGGAAAAAATGGTTGCGAATGGAAAGTGTCTAGCGAACTACACTGAATATAATAATAGGTATGTAGGTATTTATATTTTATTTATCTCAAGTATTATTATATAGAAACAAACATTTATTTATTAATGATGCCACAACAATAATAATAATTATAATAATTTTTTATTCATCAAAACTTAATCTAAATACAGACATCGAAAATACAAAAATAAAAACGATCAAAAAAATGCTACTGTGATACCTAAACTAAGAATTAACTTGTATCTTAGGCATCAACACAGTTGTGAAAAAATTGACTTTAGGACAATTTGTGTAAATATTATTATTTAGAGTGAAATGTATATAAAATATGTATAATGTAAATGCAGTTTACTTAAAATATTTTTAAATATTAAATAAAATAAAAGTATCTAGGTCATGGTTTGTTTGTATAGGTAGTGTCGCGTTAGTGCTTTGTTTGCAAGATGTTCCCCTACATTTACAGAGTTCACAGATTTTGCCTACAAAGCATTAGTCAAACTCGACAACAAGTGAATAGCGCAAAGTAGGTCGGTGATCTAGGCGCCATCATAATCGATGGTGCTTAAATGCCTGGCCACAGCAATCTTCTTGGCAGGACACTGCTCGTCTCCAGTCTTATGATTAGACGGTTTCTTGTATCGGGAACAAGTAGCACATTTTGGGGGCTCAGATTGACTAGGACACTCCTTTATTGAGTGGCCCGAGCCACCGCAGTGGCCGCACGTAGCGCTGGTATCCCGACAATACTTCGCCGAGTGTCCGTACTGCTGGCAGTTGTAGCACCTGGTCACTGAAGTGAAATCTCGAACGGGGCAAGAGGTCCAGTTTATAAAAATACGCTGCTGATTAATAAGAGACCTTCTTAGTTTTGGTGTAAGTTCCAAAATATAGTTGCATGTAGATGCGTCTTTTTTGCCTGATTTGTGACTTAATTTTATCAAACCATCAAGTTGTTCTCTTTTTAGCTCAGAGTGATTGTCAGCGATATTCTGCTCAAATAGGCAATCAAAAAATTCTTTTTCTGAGATATTTGATGGTATTCCCAGGACAATTATTTTTGGAAGCTTTTTAGTTGTTTCTTCTATTGTCAGTCCTGAAGATGATAGCTGTTCTGACTGCTTCAGCTTATCTAGGTCATTTTTTCGTTCAGAGCTAATTATAACGCCACCGTTCTTAGTTTTCCTGATACCACGAATGTGCAACTTCAGTGACTCGGGCTTGACTAGATTTTGTACGAGTTTTTTTGTGACGTCACTGGTTACGTCCTTGTCCGCCGGATAGATAGTTATGCTACTTGTGCTTGGGGGGCGCGCAAATTGTTGGCCTCCAGTCCTTACCATGTCGGCGAAGGATAAGTTAGTCGTCGCGGGCTTAGGAGGAGACTGCACAGATACCTTAAGGTCCTTTAACTGGGTGGAGATCTCGATTTGCTCACTAAGGGACTCAATTTTGCTGCAGGATGATAAATATTTTTGTTTAATGGACTGGTACTGCACAACCATCTGGGACACCCCGGCCATGATGTTCCTGCTCGTGTTGCTAATTTTTAATTTCTGGTCCACGTTCATCTTGCTCTCTCCAGCGATAGTGCAGATGTCGTTCAGGCAGCTGTCGATGGTGGCCAGGAAGTTCTGTATCTCCGGGGTGGAGACCGCCTCCCTGGCGGCAGCGAGGCGCGCGCGGGGCGGGGAGGGCACTGGTTCCTCATGTCTAGTAGGGCTGCGCGGGGTCTTGGAACTTCTACCAAACGGGCTATCACACATTATTTTTTACTCGACTCTATCACAAACACATTGAGTCACAAGTAAACGCGCTGAGGCAGCATTGACACAGTTAAGCTATATTTAATTATTTTAAATAATATTATTACGGAGAAAAAAAATTGCAGCGGACACGTCCGTCCTCACTGCAGGTGCGAAGTAATATCCCAATGAATGAAAAAAAAAAATTGGCACACTAATAAAAGTACAAATTAAAATATCCCAACTAATTATCATAAGTAAACGCGAAAATAAATAAATAACTCCGTCTGTTTGTTACGCTTTCACGCCAAAATCACTGAACCCATTTTGATGAAACTTTGTACAGAGATAGAACAGATCTCGGGGAAGGATATAAGCTACCTTTTACTGCGGAAAAATACTATTCTATTTATAATAAAATCGTAAAAAAACTACTACTAAATGTAAGAGAACGAGCGTGGCGATAATCGAACCAGCGTCTTTCAGATGGCAGAACGAACCCCGAACTCTACCACCATTACACGTGTATTTGGTTCCTAAATATACTCGTAGTAGAATTAGCAAATTGCTAGGTACGGCCTTCGGAGCATAGATCGTGTGATGTTACTTAGCACTGTTTTTGTGATGCCCACGACACTATAGTGTGATTTACATATTAAAAAACGTTTCGAGGCAAATGACTTAAATTTTAAAATTTACCAAGACGCGATCCAATGATGATTACAACTATTGAAATAAAAATGAGTCAATTCAATTCAATTAATTTTTTTTCATTAACAGTTATACTGTGTGCGAAATTTCTTAACCTGCCGGAAGGCGTAGCGTGGGCAGACCCCCACAAGGTGGACTGGCGATCTGGTGAGGGTCGCGGGAAGCCGCTGGATGCGGGTCAAACAAAGCCAATAATTAAATCGTCAATCATCTTGCTTAATTTAAAATAATTAAAGATATCTACGTAACATTGGTCAAAGTTTTTGTGGCAGTTTTGCGATATTCAGTCTGACTGTACTAGCGTAACCGCTTGTCAGTTAGTCTCTAGGTTTCTATATCTATTCCGTTACAAAACCTATTGAAGGTTATCAAATATTGACGAAAGAAATCTATATAGATTGGAAAATTTTGACTTGATAAGTATTTATTCTATGACATTAGTATTTTTAACTTTATTTTATTCAGATCTCGTGACAAATTTTAACACATATACACACACAAATATAGACATCATATATTTTCAATACCAATTTTTTGTGCAAGTAAGACAATAGCGACGAAGGCCGAGCATTTTTCTAAGTCCGTATATTTTCTTAACTTTTTAACTTACTAAACGCTGCACTTATTATGCCCACACTACATTTTTTGGTTCAATAGCTAAAAGTATGGTTAAGTTCTTTAATAAGTGCAGCGTTTAACCATACTTTCTTCAGCTATTAACCATACTTTTAGCTATTGAGCCAAAAGTGTAGTAGTGTGGGCAGGCTCTCACAAGGTGGACCGACGACCTTGGTCGCTGGATGCGGGATACAGGCTGAAATTATGATGATAATGATGAAACGATTATTAGAAAGTAAAGCTGAACTATACTTTAAAACTGTTAAGTCCAAAAAAAGTAAGATTACAGTAGCCAGCACATGCGGCTGGACATGTTGACCTTGAGAGCTCCCGTATTCAGTAGCGGTAGGAGTGTATTTCGTAGTGCGAATGTCCAACCGCATGTGCTGGCTTCCGTACATAATTACTTTTCTTATAAAATTGCGTCGGATAATCTTACTTTTCTTTATAGCTTGTGCGTCTACACCATTTATAAGCAGATTAAGTACCTACTCTTTTAAGACCTAGATAAGTCAGGGATTGTCCTTTTCACTAATGATCTAAGAGATTAGTGACGCACTGATAACTATCAGATACAGAATGTTTCGTCATCTCATCTCCGAAGATCTTAAGCATTAGGCTTAGACTTATCTTGTGTGTGTGTTTTTGATTTTCGAATTAAATATTGCACACAATCTTTATTCACAGAGTCACAAAAAACATAAAATGGTATATTTATTTTTCTGCATTATTTTGAAGTACTTAAATCAAAAAATGAACCTAACCATTTTCAGCAAATCTTTGATTGTTCACGACTATTACTTAGTTTTTGCAAGTTGAGGGAACAAGAACAAATACGCATAAATATCAAGGTTGCGTTTCAAGTCGATCAATCCGCACTGGTCCTTTTTAATCTCTTTCTTTTCAGTTGTCTCGGCCCAAAAACCAGCTACACTCTAGCGTGTTGAAATGAAATGAAATATGTTTTTATTCGAAGCAAAATTTTACAAATCACTTTTCGACGTCGAGGCGAGTTCACAATTGGGCTGTCTTCCGTGGAGAAAAACTCGCCGGAAGAAACTCCACAGGCGTTGCATCTTTTCAAAATATTTTACAAAATTATTATTTGATACAATTTGATTATTATATAACAAAGAGAGCAAACAGGCAACCAGTCAAAGTAGAAAAACTAAACTATATAACCAATAAAACAACCGGCAATCGACTAGAGCAGACCAGTCCCCCCAAGCAGCACCACGTGTTTGACGTATGTATGTTCATCAAGTGCTCTCGCGTGCAGGACAGGACAAGAAGGGCAGCTAATGAGATGGCCCATTTTCTGGGGAACCATACCACACCTACTCTCCACGTTGGAATCCCCATCGATACATGTTGACCCCAGTCCAACCCACCTCCCATCCTTTTCGATTCCCATAGGGATGAAAAAGACCAAGAACTTTAACTTAGATATTTAAGCGACCACGCCGGAATTGAGCTCAGTTAGAAATTGAACAAACAGAAAATTTAAACACGGGATTTAGGACTTACCTCATTTTATACACTTTCAAGGTTAATAACAATTTTTATCAACTAAGTATACAATACATTCGTTCGTCTTATTACTTGAATGATGTCACCTTATCGTGAAGTCACGCGAAATCGTGATGTGCGAAATTGCTGTATTACAGTAGCCAGCACATGCAGCTGGACATGTTGATCTTGAGAGCGCCCGTATTCCGTAGCGGTAGGGGTGAATTTCGTAGTGCGAATGTCCAACCGAACGTGCTGGCTTCTGTAGATATGTTAAATAGATCATAATCAGATGACAATTTTATATAAGTATTAAAAAAATGTCAGGACGAAAGAAGAGAATGTTATCATCTACAACTTTTATTCTGCCGTTTTGTAGGAACAGCTTTTAAGGGGGCGTCCATAAATTACTTGAGGTGTTTTTTTTAAATTTCTGACCCTCTCTCCCCCCCTGGTGAGATGTCATGAGATTTTATCCAACCCCCTCCCCCATCCCCCAATCACACGTGAGTTTTTTCAAAATGTGATATTCTTACGTAAACGCGTTGGATTGTTATTGTAAAAAGAAAAAAAATGCTTCGTGCTTTTATTTACGACTAGTTAAGACTAGTAATCAATATTGCTCAGAGTTTAATTATAAGTGTAATAAAAAATTAACAAATAGAATACTTAAATCGTAACTACTCGTAGATTAAATTTACAACCTGGATTAAATGGACCAAAATAGTATAATTTTCTTGTTTCAATTATTAAAAAAAATTGCGTGATATTTCTCGAGACCCCCCCTCTCTTCAATGTAAGATTAGATGAGATTTGGTTCGACCCCCTCCCCCCCTTAAACATCTCACGTAATTTATGGACGCCCCCTTAACAGTCCACTAAAGCTTGAAAGGGAGGTGTTGCCATTATTCCGACACGCTTGGCAGGCGGATTGGGGGTCGTACCTTTTTGAAACAAGCGAAGTTCAATTTAAAAAATAAAAATAAGGCCGTTTAAAATGTGCGCTTCATTTTATTTTTGTGTATTTCTAGTGTGCAATTAAAGTACATTCTATTCTTTATTAGTATAAATAATAAAAAAAGCTCGTTAACTTTTTAAATAACTTTAGTTTAACTTCGATTAAATTAAAAGTTTCGGCTTCGATGGTGATAAGACTGATAAGGTTAAGTGGAAATGTCGTTAACTTTAGGTTCCAGGTTTGGTCTTTTGGGTGATGTGAATTTTCATTTGAATAGAAAATGCAATCAGTCTGTCTGTTTATTTGATAACCTTAAAATCTTAACAGATTGCGACATTTTGTAGCTAAATGTACCTATAACCACAGAATAAATAATAGTACTAGGTACTATAACTAAAATTTTTTGTTACCTTTCTGTTTTGCCAAGTTTAAGTTCTGTGTTTCTTGACAATTTTCTTTTCTTAGAGTTAAAATAGAAAAAAATCAGTTTCTTTTATTCTTATTGCACTAGCTTGGCAAAAAGTAAGTAAATAACTCTTTGTTATTGCTTACACATATGTAATGAGATGAAAAAAGTTGATTGAGTTGTGTAAAAGTTTAGAAATAAAGAGGGGCGCGCCACCTCCTTTGCAGTGTTGCCATTTTACGTCATGCTATCGTACTCTACCTTATGAAAATTTCTGAGAACTACGATTACTTTCGATTCAAAACATTTTTCCCAACTGTTACTTAGAACCAGAGTAAGTGGTAACCTATCACATTTTCGAAACACTGATAACCGAATTTCAATATTCCGTAAACGATTCATACATTTTTCAATTTCCATTGTATGACTTGACTTATTTTTAAATCACCACAATAACACTTTACAGAATTATTCTTTTTCCGCACAACGTTATTCCGTTTTACGATTAATCTTTTTTACTAAATACCGTAATCTCGCTTGGTCTTTTTTTAAACACTAGAATTTTTGTTTTTGTTATTTTTATTATGCCGAAGTAACAATTATTATTTTTTATAATTTACAACACATAATGTTTTTGGAGTTCGGGGCACCCCGACATCTGTCGGTTAGGTTAGAAGGGTATGGCGGGCGTGGTGGGCGAGCAAAGCGAGCCCACCTCGCCCGCCATACCCTTCTGTTAGGTTTGACATGTATGCATGCCTGCTTGTGCTTGGTTGCATGTTTGCTTGCTTGCTTGCTTGCTTGCTTGCTTGCTTGCTTGCTTGCATGCTTGCATGCTTGCTTGCTTGCTTGCATGCATGCTTGATGGAGTACAGAACGTAAAATGGAGAAATTAAATTTGACCTTGCAATATAATGGTTCAATTGAGCTATCGCACATGTAAAAAAATGGTTAATGTTGACATGGATTTTCGGTATACTGGTAAATAGTTTAGCGGAAATTTGAAACATCGGTGAACAAGTAAAAAGGTCAATTAAAACGCGGAAACATAATAAAATGGAAAATGTTATTTCGGACAATAAATAAAATTTCCAACTGATAAATGTCAAAAAGTTAGCGGAATAACAATATTCGGAACAAAAAATATCGGAAATACAATAGGTAACCAGAGTAAGTACATACAGTTTATATAAAGTTAACTATACCGGTTTTGAGAAATGGCGTGCCGGTTATAAATGGTTAATTAATAAAATTATCAGGTTTAACGGCGCCTGATTAATAATAATTATCTCTACATGTGTTTCCGCCACGAATATTGCGTTTTTATTTGAAAGATACCGCCTTGCACCAACATTATGCTATGCTTGTTTTTAGAATTATCATAATTTTATCGCCTTAGAATATTAATTTGAGAACTTTTAGCGTGAATGAGACAGAACTATTGAGGTTTTGTATAAAGATACGAGTAGTAGAAGAATTCACGGGCACAGATAATATAATACTAGTTTGTCAAAATTTTTTTCGTTCGTTCTTTAGGTATTATTTAAGTGCAGGATTTTTTAAGGAAAAGAGAAAAGATTACCTATAACACACACATTCAGACTTCTTTCTAGGTCTTATTGTAGGTACTGCTGAGTTTTATTACTGTTAAGATACTCCCCACACTAGCGCACTTTAGAGCGTCGTCGTCGTCGTGCGTCGCGCATACAGTCATCGGCGTCCGTCTTTTGTTTCTCTCGCCTTGCTGCCTATCATTGTATGCGCGACGCACGATGAAACGCGCAAGAGACGCTAGTGTGGGGGCCTCTTATGACGACGGTCCCGTAGCCTAGTTGGTAGTACGTCTGCCTTCGAAGGAAAGGGTCGCGGGTTCGAATCCCGCCTAGGGCAAACATTCGTGTGATAGATAAGCACTTGTGTTTGCCTTGTGTCTGGATGTTGTATATTTATATATGTATGTATATCAGCTGTCTGACACTCATAGTACAGGCTCTGCCTAGTTTGGGGTCAGTTGGCCGTGTGTGAGATGTGCCACATATTATTATTAATTATGGCTTTATAAAAGTACCTGCAATGGAATATGTTCCCACCGAGGGGCTCGAGCCTACTGAATCTAGGCAATAATTTTAATTGTCAAAAAAGTATAAAGTCCTAGAAAATAAAAAGAGTTACCTAGTTATGTTGATAAAAAAAAGTATAAATATGTTTATAATTTAAACCAATCACAAAATGTTGACGATATCGGCATTCCAGAATCCAGATAGTACGCAATAATCTAACAGTTATTAAAATTATTACAATAAATTAACTGCATGGGAAACTATCGCCGTTCAAAACCGGATAGAACTTAAGTCTGTGCCGTATTATCGGTTAAGGTTGAGGAGGTTAATAAACAAACTTACATTAATATGAAACGGAACGTACCTATAAGATTTTGTAGCACTAAAAAATTAATTGCAATAAAACTGCGTTATTTTGTGTTAATAAAGATTTTTTAAATAATTTATTTTGCATAGGGTTCCATTTCATATTCCAGCTATTTTTAAAGTGTTTATAAAGCTGTTAGAATAATTTACATCGAAAAATGAATACCCATGTGATGACTTGTTAGGTACTGGGTCACAAAAAGCGAATATTTGATATTTTTTATTTTTATCATCTTGGCTACTAACAAATTGAGCCATCAGCGTTCGAAAAATCGTGTTAACCGATTCCCGAAATTCCTTACTAGCGAACCATTTCCTCCTGTACTTTAACAAGCGTCTCACCGACTTCAAAGGGAGGAAGGGCTGTATCAATAAATCTAGGGCTATTTTTAACCGAACAACCGACAAGTGCTCGTTTCCGGGCTTATGAAGATGTTTTGTAACTTGTTACTCTTGTTACAAGTGGTTCCGGGATGCCTTTCGTCACAGGAATCGAATTGATCCATTCGATTTTGTAGATTCTTAAGTAACTTGGAATTTAATTAGGTAGTAAATTTTACCTTACTCCACTAGCTTTCTACCCGCGGCCCCGCCCGCGCTAACAGTTTTTTCCGTG
Source organism: Teleiodes luculella (assembly GCA_948473455.1). Lineage (NCBI taxonomy): Eukaryota > Metazoa > Arthropoda > Insecta > Lepidoptera > Gelechiidae > Teleiodes > Teleiodes luculella. Next base: position 4,203,046 of record OX419607.1, read on the forward strand.
GGAGTGATTTCCCTGCGGTAAAAGTTATATAGCCTATGTGTTATTCTGATGTATAAGCTATGTTATTGTAAAGTTTCATTAAAATCCATTCAGTAGTTTTTGCGTGAAAATCAAACAATGAACAAAATTACATCTTTTAATTAAAAACTGTTAAGCTTGCCATAAAATGAATGAAATAGAGTCTTTTTTCTGCGTTATTAATTACTAATTTGTGTACCTATAACAATTTAATTAATGACACTGTAAAGTTACAACATTAATAATTTTATAGTCAAATCATTATGTTTATAATAATTTATTAGCCAGTACAAGTGATAGTTTACCTATATTGTTGGTCGTAAAATAGATAGGCGGTATAGGTCACCTAATTAGGATAACTAGGGACAAACATACCACGTTCTGGTGATAAGGCACGAGAAAACGTTGCTAAATAACAGTTTGTTATTGTATTGAAGAACATTTACTTCAAGGGAGTATTTTCTATACAAAAAAACTGTAGAGGTAAAAAATTCGTACATATAATTTTTTTTTGCTTAAAACCGAGTCAGGGGGATGATGTAAGAAGCGATATAGAACATATCTAGTTTTTTTTAGTTTTCTGTGTCTCTGTTTATACGGGCTTATTTCCAAAACTGTTAGACCGATTTGAACGAAATTTTGCATTTTGAAAGGCCAGCTGTAAGACATTTCGCAAGAAATAAGCTGTGCCTGTTGTGTCTGTTTTTTAAGGTCTATCACTAATAAATAAATTTGAGTACAATAAATGACAAATAAAAAAATAAATACACGTCGACTTCAGAACCTAAATATGAAAGTGACTAAAGAAAAACATGATAAAATGAGAATGGCCGTATGTATTTAGGTATATGTGTATTGAATGTGTCATACATGTATTACCTATGATATACCTATCGTTATTATCACTATCACTACATAGTATAAAACAAAGTCGCTTTCTCTGTCCCTATGTCCCTCCCTTTGTACGCTTAAATCTTTAAAACTACGCAACGGATTTTGATGCGGTTTTTTTTAATAGATAGAGGGATTCAAGAGGAAGGTTTATATCTTTTACATGCATAATATACTCAAGAATAACTCACAATAACCATTTTCCCGTGTGGAGCCGGGGCGGGTCGCTAGTCTACTATATAAAAATAGGTTGCATATTAGAAAATCAAAACTTCATCGAGCAAATTTCAAAAAAACAACAACTGAAATAACAAAATTTAAATGACCAAATGTTTTATTTAGCAAAATTTTATAATCCAAATGTATGTGTCATCAAATGGACGACTGACCAAAAGTTGCTAGATCAAAATTTAAAGTGCCAAATAATTCCTAGTTTTATTATCGCGAATGATATTCTTCAGTGTTATGTTTACCTTCCACAGTCTAATAAATTAGTTAGTTTGCAATTATAAACGTTTACATATTATGTTCTAGGGCCTAGGCTAAATTAGTTCACCAGGCGGGTGCGAGCGAAGCGAGCACGGGAGTTCAGGGCACCCCTACTTCGGATAGTATAGGTTCGAAGGGTATGGCAGAAGCGATGTGGGCGAGCGTAGCGAGCCCAGATCGCTCGCCATACCCTTCGTGTTAGGTTATACATTAACCTAAACAAACGTAACCTTACCTAAACCCAGTTTAGCCTAGGCAAAACTAGTTTGACCCAAAATTGGGTTTGGCCGGTAACATATAGGTAATAAGGCAATTTTGGTTTGGCTGGTGAAACCAGTTGATAATTAATAAATGAACCAAAAATCCTTTTAAACTTTGAATGATTTGGCCTATAGTGTCATAGATAAGTTGAACGTTGATATTCCAGACTTTGGTCAGTTAAACTTTTGGTCAAATGACCATTGATATTTTAAAATTTGTTCATTTGTTCGTTGTTATTTTGAAATTTGCTCGATGAAGTTTTGATTTTTTAATACGTAACCTAAAAATAAGTAGGGTTTTCCGTCCTGACGCTATAACTCCAGAACGCACGAACCGATTTCCACGGTTTTGCATTCGTTGGAAAGGTCTCGGGCTCCGTGAGGTTTATAGCAAAGAAAATTCAGGAAAAATTAACGTGGGCGGACCCGCGGGGCGGAAAGCAAGTTGTGTATAAATACTTTATTTATGAATCGTCATTGGAATATAAAAGTAATTAAGTTTCGTGTTTTTCTAGTATGTAATTATAACTACAATAATTCCCGTGCGGTTTCAATTAATTACAATTTTACTAACTAATTAAATACAATTAATAACACGGTACAATATCTCATTTCTATTAGAAAACATGGCGGCCACTGCCACAAATGATGATACCGGCTAGGTGAAAATGATGTATGCCTATGTACCTCCTAGTACCAGAAAGGAGAAGCAGTGTACCTAGATACTTAACCAGTTATAAGGTATTTTTGGTGGCCGCGCCAAGACGGAAGACATTTATATGTGTACCTAGTATAAATATAAAATACAGTAGGTTGATAATGTCGGTATATCTACATATTGTACCCTCCCCAGTACTTAACCCTTTCAAAAAGGCAGTAAAAACAAAAAGTAACATTATGAGTTTTTATTGCAAATAACTCAAACTGCTTTTACAACTTCAATATAAAAGTTTTATGGCGGAAGAATCACTCGGCTGTAAGTGGTTTTATCTCCTTTTTTATTTTTTGCACTCTTATTTAAGGTCAAGGCTTTTAACACTGTTCATCTTGCTGACTCAACAGTGGACATTTTTATTATAACTATTCAAGTCTTATTTGTCATAAAATTTTTGAGGACTGCAATATTTTTATTTCCACATTTTCTATTTATTTATTTAAATCAACTAAATACACTCAGCTTCCAGCTTGTGTAGAAAACCTGTAAGTTCACTCGAAATCACTTGAAAAGATTCGGCACGATGATGTAGAGTTTCTTCTATGGACCGTCAACTATGGACCATCCGTGGTATTTATAGGTTTGACATCGAAAAAGATTTTTTAAATCTGATTTTGAATACCTGACCTTTTAATTTTAATCTTAATTTTGCTTTTTGACCACATCATTTCTTACGAGTTAGTTTTATCAGAGGCAGAAAGGCTAAATATAGTGAATGGTTCGGATGAACTATTAGCCTTGTAATATGTATATTAAAAGTATATTATTATATTATATTATTATGCAATTAAAAACAAGTAAAATAAAACATACCTAGTATTTAAAAGTAGATGAAATTCTTGATCTCCATTAAATTATGGAAAATGCACAGCTAAATAACCATTCTCATCGATAAAAAACACAAAAATAATTATATTTCAAACTGAACGAATTCGAATCTGAACAAAATGATGGAATATTAAGATTCTATTGAAAGTAAAAAAAATACTAAAGGTTTATTAATATTATTTTCAGGTCCTGACTGACTGAAGTGTGCCTATAGAAGAAAAGGATTGTGCCTTGTGTTTAGTGCTAAAAAGTGTATAAATATTTTTTCTACAAAAATATATTAAGCCACAGTGCCTGTATTTCCAGTGTTCATTTTGAGTGTTTCGGATCAAAATAGAAAAAGCTGAAAATGGAGTTACGGCGTTTATCGTTGTGGCTGGCGTTGGTCGTGTTGGCTGCGATCTGTCAATGTTCAGGTAAGTCTTTTAACGACGATCTTTTTTGGCTTTTAGCTTAAAGCAGAGTTCAGACTACGGCAGCATATTATAGCGTACAAGCTTATACATATCACAACCAAGTTTTTTCAGGGAAAAGAGTATTTTCTCGCCGTAAAAAGTAACCCATGTGTTATTCTGATGTATAAACTATATTATTGTGAAGTTTCATTAAAATCCATTCAGTAGTTTTTTTTTGTGAAAGAGTTACAAACATACCACTGTACTCACAAACTCTAGCGTTTATAATATCATATCAGTAGGATATTATCAAGTTTACAACATTAATTTATTTATATTGCCTCAAATGTTATGAAAGCGGAAGGTTAAAATTAGAAAATTGGCTAAGTACAGATTTTTCTTTCGAAGAGTTCGCTTCGCACTAATCAACAGTTGTTATTTATACGCGTACATCGTTAACAGCTCATATATGTCCCCACCGAGGGGCTCGAGCCTACCCTGATACCAGGGTGAATAGGCCTTAGTCGACCACGCTGGCCCAGTGCGGGTTGGTCAACTTCACACACAACCTTTGAATTTCGTCGTAGGTGTGTGCAGGTTTCCTCATGATGTTTTTTTTCACCGTAAGAACGTCGAATAAACGTACATATGAATTCGAAAATCGAAAACACATAGGTACGTGCCGAGGTTTGAACCCGCGAATTTCGGAATGGAGGTCGATGGGCCTAGCCACTTGGCCACCGACGCTCTATGTAGCTATTATTACTTACACTACAGACCTACTTCTTTCCAAATTGATCTAGTTATCTCATACATGAACGATAAAAATACACGAAACAGAAGCTAGATTCTAGGATGACTAAAGCGCCTGGCAAACTTATTTTCGGACGTCAAGGCCAACCCGCGAAAAATGAGCAAAAAACAACGCGAGGCCGAAACTGTAAAAAAAACTTATATAAAACCACTAGTAGTAGAAGCAAGTATGATTAAGGTTCAATGAAAGGTTCAATGCTCTACATATAATGCGATTTTTGTGACGTAATAATAATATGACGATTTGAAATTGTGTTAGTAACGTGTCATAGTAGTTAGTTAATAATTAATTAGTTAAGATGACGACGATATTGGTGGTTTATTTTAAGATATTTCTATTCTATTCTATATCCTAAGTTTTTATTTAGCAACACCAAACGAAACAAGAGAACATAGTATACGTTTCTTTAATTTTGGAATGGATTAGAATAGAATTGATTCACTAAGATAATATTAAATAATAATAATATTTCCTTGGGTATTTTTTGAGACAGGCGTACAATTATGTAAATATGTATCACATTTTCATTAACAGACATTTATTTTAAAATGCAAAATGCTTGTGTTAAATACAAGAATGTCCAGCAAAACATCTTGATTAAGTATAAATATGGATAATTAATATTCCAAGGTCTCGTTAGTTAGTTATTATGTATATGAATGCATAAGATGATAATTTAACATCATTTAATATTTTAGAATATATTAAAGATTTAATATTTATATTCCTGGTTAAAATATTTATATTGTACTTGATTATGGCATGTAATTGAATCTTGTAAATATTGGTAACGAATTTTTAATAGCTTCAAAATGTATATTTTTCGATATTATTTGTTAAAATTAGGTACTATCAGGTACTTAACATCAAAACATCGTCCTAGATTCTGTATCTTTAATAAAAACAATTATAAGTCAAACAAAAAACAATACGGACGTCTTTACTTCCTAACGGAATATAACTGCCAATAATTACCATCTTCACTGACAGTCGCTGTCAAAACTTGACGTTAGCTGTCAACGTGACAGCTGTCTGACAATCTTGTTTCGTATTTAAAAGCCGTTATTGCTGCGTTATGTTTTTTTTTCAATTTTAATTGTATATGCAAAAGTTAGTTTCAAATTAACGCAAAAAAGTTGAGAACTCTGTATTATGTAATTAAAATTTCAAGGTAAGAATCACAAATTAGAAAAATGGCGGCGTGTGCTACCATTCTGTAGTAGAACAGTGACCCAAACTACTCAAAGTAACTCCTAAAAATGAGAATGCCGATCTATAATAATAATTCTGTATTGGGAACATATATTATGTAAAATTCATAAAGCGTTACGTTAACGTTACCGCCGAATCTCATAAATCTTATATCGACTTGCACGACAAATTCCAAACTTTTTAGACACAAAAGTTTATATAATGATTCAATTTCGAAAGGTACGCGTCTAACGACATAACTTTAGAATTAATCACGAATTAATGTTAGGTATTTAGCGAGAAGTGGACAGAGCTAAAACACGTTGGTCGCGTGACCAACAACCATTTAATGCGACCCTGCCTTTATAAGAAACACCAGGAGATTCGAACGAAGGGAACGCTAAATGGATGCGGTACTTCTCTAAAGAAAGGAAAAAAAAGTACGATTGTAAAGCACAAGATGCGAAGATATCTACAATAGCAATTTCCAAACTAACTTTAAAAAAAAATATTTTTTTTTACCTACTCCAACGTCTTAAATAGGAGCAGTCCATAGCTGGATTATCTCCTTTTAAAGGAAGGTGTAAATAATGCCATATGATTAAAGTAAGCACAGAATACCAAATAGTAGTCCCTAACGTAAGTAGGTCGAGAAACAAAGATTTCGTTGTTTGATTAGTAAAAAAAATTCATATTTCTGACAACACTGAGTCAAGTACGTTTATACAGGGCGTCCCACGGCGATGCCACATGGAGGGAAAGTACCTTAAATATTGTAGATAGAACATTTTACTGAAAGAAGACTTTATTTTATTTCTAAAAACTATTAAAACTGCGTTCATACATTTTTTAATAATTACATGGTTGAACCGGGAATCGAACCCGCTATACGAGAAATAAAAATATCCTGTAGTTTTATCATACCGATCGAAAGGCTTCATCATAAGGGTTATTTTTTGCTAAATAACATAGTGTCAGAAATAAAAGGAAGACTATGTATTTTAACATTTTTAATACAAAATTTATCAATTTTATTAATACGCTGTTGAATACAAAGTCGCACTCTTTTGATTATTTCACTCCCTGTCTTTAAAACTACGCGACGGATTTTGATTGTAATAGATAGACTGATTCCAGAGGAAGGTTTATATGTATAATACATGCATAATATACTAAAGGATAACCCACAATAACCATTTTCCCGTGCGGAGCCGGGGCGGGTCGCTAGTAACCCCATGCATAAAAAAAATCTCGGCGCCCACATCAAATGTTAAAATTCATGATCTTTCTTTTATTTCTGACACTATGTTATTTAGCAAAAAATAATCCTTATGAAGGAATCTTTCGATTGGTATGATAAAACTACAGGGTGTTTTTTTTTCCTCATGCAGCGGGTTCGATTCCCGGTTCAACCATGTAATTATTAAAAAATTTATGAATGCAGTTTTAATAGTTTTTAGAAATAAAATAATGTCTTCTTTCAGTAAAATGTTCTACCTACAATATTTAAGGTACTTTCCCTCCATGTGGCATAGCCGTGGGACGCCCTGTATACATAATATCGTCAGTGGAAAGGAAAAAAGACTAAAGCGCCATCTTAGCCAAAATGAGTTATATATACAGTTCGATTACATTTTTTTTCTGCGTCGTTCAGTCCATCTCGTTTGTTGATTTGAGCACTTTTGATGTCGCTTTAGCCATCCAAAATTTAGGGTCATATTTTATTTTTGATGACTGAAGCGACGGTTTTTTGGTGTTTTTTGAGATTCTGTTCCCTTAATCATTCTTTCCTACTCAAAATTTCTTACCCGTGGTTTAAAAGTAATCTTTGACTTCTAGGGATAGTCAGCTTCAAACATATAAGTAACTTTTGTGTCTGTTTAAGTCCGTATCAATCGTTTATTAGTCAATTTTCACTGAAGTGTTATCTTTCTCATTGGCGTTTTAGTAAAAATTATTGTATATATTTTTATACTAAATGGCGGTTAAGTAACATTTGACTTATAAACAAAATTAAAAAATGTTGTGTTAGTTACAAATAACGATTACGATTCAGTAATTATGTAATTTTTTTACACTGAAAATGGCTAACCCCATAATACAAATACAAAAAAAAACAGTGAAAATCACAAAATAATGCTATGCTAGTAGTTAGCACAGAACCGACAGTTATATGCAATCTAAATTAAATAATACTTATAAGATATTCTTAGAAATGATGTAATTATCAATAAATGATTATCCTACCAAATATAAGTAATAAAAATAAAACCTCGAAAAAAGCAACTATCAATAAGCAAAACAAAACTAGTCAAAGATTATAAGAGATTTTCCAACTTTTAACTGTCAAAGTGCCGTGAAAAACCTTGATATTTCTTCCAATAAGATGAGTGATAGGATTGAAACTCGATGAGGTAGCCATGGGTCTAGGATACCCCATCAGTTTTAATCCTATCCAATCGCGCTGGTCATGTTTCTGAGCTATGGGCAGCAAGGGTATGTTGCCAAAACAGTTACAAGCCCTTGGGTTTCGGGAAAGTTAATACATTTCGTTTTTTCTCCCATGTTTATTAGTCTCTGCTGAAAAAATTAGAAGTATATCACAAGCACAGAGTAACGTGTGTTTTTTAATTGAGACCTCAGGTCAAGCTCGATTTTTTTGGTGAGAGGTTAGAATAAAATCTTTCTCTGCTGATTTCTATTTGTGTCTTTCATATTCAGGGAATCCGAGGCTAATTAATGTTTACAGACCGATAATTTATGACATTTTAAACGTGATGTCAGTGGCATTCACCTGCCTACTTAACGCAACTAAGCTCATGGTGACCAGCCACATCGTATAAAACTCTACAAGAGTAATAGTGTAGCTCGCAACTTCGACAACCCATTCTCAGGCCTCTGCCACTGATTAATCTGACACATAATAAGTATTTTGAAACACCTTGTAGGTGTTGTAATTGGAAGCACGAATGTCAGTTTGAGAAGGAAAATGTAAGTTCTGAACTTATTTAAAGCAAAACTAACGCAGAAAATAGGAGGTTTTATAGGTATTTTTCAATGGTAAACCGGTAAAAGGAGTGAATCTTTTCGTAAATTCTATTGATTGACTGTAGGACTTGTTTACAAGTTCGAGTTGCTCAGCAAGCTATATGGAAAGGGCTAATGCTCTGAATCTAATGGACTCTATCGGAGAAGCGAGCTAACTTAAATAAGCAAGCTGAAGTGGCAGTGGGTTCATTTCATCGTAGAACTTATAATCGCTTGACCCAGCAAGTATGTTCTGAGTAAAAGAAACCCGGAAGCTTCCCAGCTGTATAAAATGACGATCTGTGTAAACTAGCTAGCAGAAGCTGGTCCAGATATTGGAAACCTCGCGCTTCATGATTGTGTTTTCCTGACATGGAAGCTTCAAGTTTCGTTGTGCCATTAAAAGCTTCACGCTTTATGAACGTGTTTGTTTTATTAGAAGGTCTGCGTTTTGTGCAAGCGCTTAAAATGTATTGGAAGCTTCGCGCTTCGTGCTAGCTTATTGAATGGGTTGGAAGCTCTCGGCAAAAGAGCTGAACACTGGACCAAGCAGCACCCCTTGAGTGAAGATAGGCCTTGTCTGCGGACTGCCGCAGCCTTTTATCAATGATGACGTGATTATAAGTGGCCAAGGTTCTTATAACAGGTCCAGTAACCTGTCTGTAGCTTTCGAAGTTACTGGGTTTGTGCTATTGGCACGGAGGGTAATCTAAAGCTCCACTTAATACCCTTTTAAGCATAAGTGAGTCTCGTTATTGCAGGGCAATATTACTACGATCATGGTATCAAACACTGGTATAATAAGCAACTTGTAAATAGTTAACCTCTAGACAAGAGATTCTCCTTCTTCTTATACGTAGATAAAACAATATTTCTAATGCGTATCAGCCAGACAGTATAGCGTATACTGTCTGGCTGTTACGATCTTGCGTCTCTTTATTCGGAATTGTAGAACTCTGGTGTATTCAAAAAAAGAGTAAGCAAACGTATTTGCCACTTCCCATCAGAGAAAGTAGTCAGTGGCCAAGCTGTGGTCCAACGCAAACCCATTCCTCATTAAAAAATAAGCCATGGAACTTTCGTAATGCACTCTGGGTGGTAGGTCCGCCTGCCTCTGCCCAACTTTGGCAATTAGGTAGAACAAGAGAAAACGACTCCAAATGTGAATCCAATGAATAATGGTGGTGTACAAGTATGTTTTTGCATGAAAGGATTTTTGAGTTAGCAGGCGATTGTGATAGTGATTTTTTGTATAAGAACAGAATTCTGTCTTCTCGCTTCGCTCCAGCTCACTCCAACGGCTCGCAGCTCGCTCTCGACGGTTCGCCGCCATGTGTGTACAGGGCGCCCGCGATTTCGCCTTCGCCCGGCGGCTGCCATTCTAAAGCAACACTTGCGTTGTACGTTTCTCCTCTACGAATGGTGTGGCCGATTCATTTCCACTTGCGCATCGCTATTTCAATAGGAGACTGATGACATATCTTCCACAAGTCTTCGTTCCGTATTGTTCTTGGCCAAAATATGCGAAGGATCGACCTGAGGGACTTATTGACAAAGACTTGTATTTGTATTTGTCAAGCCCTTAGTCACTTTCCACGTTTCACAGCCAAAAAGCGGTACCGACTTGACAATGGACACGAAGAGGGAAATCTTGACGCGTAGCGTGAGCACATTTGACTTCCAAACAGTATTAAGTTATGCGAAAGCAGCCTTAGCCTTTTTGATCCTGCTGTCAACGTCTTCCTCCGTCCCACCTTGGCATGTTATCACACTACCAAGGTACACAAACTTGGTGACGGAGTCCAGGTTTTCTCCTCTCAGCGCCAATAGGTCCGTTATATTTGACCTTATCCGCATGTCGACTGTTTTGCGTCTGTTAATTCGCAGGCCCATCGTTTCAGCTTCCGTTTGAAGATGCTCAAATTTTGCTTCTAGAAGGGCAGGAGTTGGTAAAAAATTCAAGTGTTTAGTAAAAATTTTAGTTTCAAACTGTGTTCCATTTTGTTCTTTAGTAAGTTGTCACCATTTTTGGGATATGAATTTTGGGATTTAGTAATTCTATCCGTCTTTATCTGTAAGTGATAACGTTAACTAGTAATTTTACTGCGACTAGACTAAAAAATCATATTGCTATAAGTATATTTTGTTTCCTCTTGACCAGTAATTAATAGCTTGTTAGTAATTTTTGAGCGCAGAAGGGAAAGCTTCTTTGGTTGATTACTCTTTTTACCTTTCAGTATATTTCAAAAACATGAGTGAATATTGTCTAAAGCGACACTTATCTTGCAAACCAGCGCAGTTACAAGTTTAGTAATATTATAAAAGAATAGCAAAAAAATCACATAATATTTGCATCAAGGTTTCATTAAAATGCACTGGAAAGGAAAGCCACAATGATTTTTTTTCTTAAAAAAAAAACTTTAAAATTCTCTCCTGTAAAGTTGCATATTGGTGGTTCAGTCTTTTTCCTTTTTCACTGACGATATAGTATTTTATCTGTTACAGTAACAGATAATTCGTAAACTCTGGAAAACCCTAGATTTTAGGGTTGGATGGGCGAGGATGCGTAGCGAGGGATGTTTTTGTAATCGCTTCATTCACTGGTCAGCACAGCGATTCTATTGGTTCTTCTCATGTGGAAAAGAAGCCTAAGACAGGATATCAAGTAACCAAAATCTAACTAGCTATCTATTTAACTCGCCACTAGTACAAAGCTGAGGTTCTGTTATTCTGTAGCTGCTAAACCAGCCACGTTAAACGTCAGAATTGGAAAAGTGGCCGCCATTTTGAACTTTTTTGTTTTTCGGCCGATTGCATTCAAAATTGGTATAACATCTCCGGTGGTCTCCAATAACGAATCTGATGTTAGTTGGATTCAAGGATGTTATATTTAAGTACTGACCGATAGTACTTATTATAACGTCTTGGCTGGATCAATAATTCTGATATTAGGACAAACGACGTCAGACGATGTAGCAAAAAACATTTGACCTCTGTGGTCGACAGCCTTACTATTCACAAAGATCAGAAAAAGAAGAAAGATAAGAGAATCTACTACTTACATATTTCAATGCGTCGTCGATTCATGAAGACTCTTCGTCTCGAATAAAACCACATCCATTTTTCTGTTTCGTAGTTGTTATTCAATGACCAGACTATGATAATGCTCCACTAATTAATTGAATGAGGTTCTTGAACTGTTTCTGCTAATATTGTTTTGGGTGGGACTGAGTGAACGGTCGATAATCTTCTGCCCCTCATTTACACAAAGTCAAAAATCATTTAGTTAGAGCGTCTTTGGCAAGAACTTTATTCATATTATTATAGGCACTCTCCTATTTATCCTTTGCTTCCTTGAAGACAAAATCGGCGTATCACAGTTTTGAATTGAATTTCAATTTAAAGTAAAATAAAAATTATGTAATAATCCAAAATTACTCATTAAAAACAATCTAAATTAAAAATAAGTACAATAACTTGTCAAGTATTGAAAAAAAGACAAAAAAGTTTAAAAGTAGTCAAGAATAAATTGAACATGTTAACGAACATCGGACTTGGACAACGGATAGCTCTAATACAATTAATGGTGATTGAATCATAATAAATATGTGGAAAGAGTCACGGACAAAATTGATATGAACTTGTAAATACATTAAATTGCGTCTCACATGAGTAACTGTTTGTACTCGTATTACTAACACCGTGTCCGCAGCATCTCATTGAAATAATCACGTCATCAAACATTTGCAGTAGTACAACATTACCGGTCTGACTGCATTCCGAACTCCGTTTTACGCAGTGTCGAAATATCAATTATACGTACGCAAGACTGTGCTATTAGCGTGAAACGGAACTTTATAAACAAAAGAAAACTGTACGGTCAGTGGAACGGGAGTTAGACAGTGAAAGTAGGCTTTTGTTTAGAGCTCTATCATTTTAGGAACTTTTAACTTAATATCTTTTATTTGATAGAGTTGGTAAATATACATACAGGGTCTTACTACAAAAAAGTTAAATAAGCGTTAAATGCGTGACTAAAAAAGAAGAGACGTAAGACGTTTTAGACAAGTATGTTTAAAATGTCTGTGGTACCTACAGTTTATATTTTCTAACTGACCCACAGCTAAAATGGGACATGAAAAGGTGCGGTGGCAAGAATCTCCATGGTAAAAGCTATCATAAATTATGTTAATTAAATTATATAGACCAGGGTGGGCAACATTTTACACCGAGATCCTAGCCTTTGCACAATAATGTCAAAGTCAAAAGACTAGATTTGTAGCCAATAAATGCCAAGGACTAGGGGCTTTCCATTTGGCACGTTCTCTACACTATCTCTCAATAACTTTTGTATTACGGATGTGCTTTTTGCTTCCTTATTCGTAAACTTTGCGATAGATTAAAATTTGTCGTAAAAATATGTTTCTGACGATGAACTATTTAATAATTAAAGCAAGGCATTTCCACATCAAACCGGTAATCTATTTCTTCAATTTCGGTCGCCTTGTGAAATGCTTTGTTGCCGCAAGTTGCGACCTATTTGGCGCCAATATCAAAGGGTTTTGAAACCCCTTTGGATTCGAGATCATTGTATGTATCCTATGGTTTAGTTTTAGGAATAGGCAGATTTATATTGATCGGAGAGTCACATTCTAAACTTAAAAATAAGTCTATCTCCTTCATATGGGAGGGAAAAAGCAAGAGATGTATAATGATATTTTAAATCTGCAGCTGTCAAATTGGGCGAAATTTTCAGTCGGATGTTTGCGTATGCACCGTAAACTAGTCAGAGTGACGAATTCAATCCACATTCAACGTCTGACTATCTCCTGTCCCTTTTCGCCATTGGACGTATTGACTAAGTAAGAGAGTAATAACAATAACAATCACCACCATTAATATTGATTTTAATTAGGCATGTTTTGTCTTTGACTTCTTATTTTCGTCTCAATCGGTGGTCTGTACCATAAAAGAAAATATATATTTTTTAATTGACCTATGCTTGTGTCGAAGAAGTACGACGAATCGAGCTTCCTTTTATTTCCTTTTTATAATATGAAAGCTTCCCGCCGGACCGGACTGAAAGAAAATCACAATTAATTTCAACATTGCGTACCTCTACCGTCATGTATGAAGTAGTTTATTCAATAATATACCGTATGTGGGTACTATAGCATTACGCGTAATAACCTCCAATCACCAACCGCTCAATCACTCTTTGATCTGGGCCACTGATTGATGAACGAGTGAATGAATTAAAGACCGAATGAGCCATTGTCTTTGCGCACATTTGAATTCAGAACGCGCGCAGTTGTTTGTTTTATGTTTGAGTTTTTATTTTTTATTAGCATTAGCATTAGTAGGTACAACTTTATGCCGCGTCAATGATTTTGTATGTTATTGAACTATTTAAATTTTAGTTTTATCACTTAATTTAATTGTTAAGTCTGTGCCAAGTCCGCAAGCCGGACTTGTGCTTTTTTTCTTAATATTGTGACCTGATGTGTCGTCTCTCCACATATGATTGTATGTTTACGTGTAGGTACAATGAACTGTCAAATAAATAAATAAACGTTACGACAATATAAACATCGTGGAACGTCAATTCGTAGGTTTTATGTCGAGGGATGGCCAATGCTGTAACAAGGCTGCTGTAACGACTGCACCAGCCAACAAAGTTGACGAAAAGCTGTTATCAGTCAAGCTATTCCTTATCTATGCAAGTAGGAGTAGGTATGTGATATGTAATCATGTTATGCAACTTTAGCTACTTCCAACTTGAGACGAGAAAGTATCTACTTGAAATATTTTGAAATGTTTTTGTTAAGTGCAGTGGGATCTCAAGTGTTCTTTTTGAAATACGTGGGGATTTACCGTTTGTAGTGGTTTAAAAACAAAAATCGATATAAATTATTTAATCAATTTATAGAATGCTTTTCTGGACAGATTCATGTTTAGAGCAAAAATGGCAATAATAACTTTTTATCAGTATAATGCAAGCTGATGCACGTTAATTAAAATTTAATAAATAAGTAAGAATGACTGTCTGTCTGGTCGGTTTTTATCAACTTAATATTAATAATAATAATATTATTAATTAGATATTCTTAGATTTAATTAGATATTATATTATAAGATAAGAATATCGTTTACTAAAAACTCACTAGTCATATAAAATAGATATTTCATTTATATTTAGAGTTTGATTTTATGCACTTGACTTTTAATCCCATCCCTAGTTGCGCCTGAATGCGGAAGAGAAGAGATTAGAGACTGTTATCTGTTATTTTGTAATAGGTACTAGATAACAGGTTATCGTGAAAGGGCACACATTGCGTCAATAACTTTGATACTCATTAGATAAGTACTTTAAGATAACTTTGCTTGTTTAAACATTACGAAAAACTTTGTAATTATGTAGGTATTATGATTATATTAAATAAAACTACGCTCTCTAACCTTTTCATGATTATCACAGGAAAATTCCAAAGAGTAACTTACATATGAAAATTAACGACATTTTGTAAAAAATAAATAAGAAGAAAGCAGAATGCAGAAGGAAAACATTTTAAAATACTTATCTGTTCATATCTTAATTTCTACTGCATTTAAAGATTTACAACGTTTTTTTATAGACGAATCCTATGAAACTTATACGTCGAACTTTTACGACAAAAGCGTAAAAAGAGAGTCTTTTTGTGCTTTCAAATAAACTATGGTATTTCATATCAAGGAATTCTGCAATCAACAATTGTTATTCTAAACAAAAAGAAATAAAAAAATAAATTGTAAGTAAAAGTCTAAAACAAAACCTGACCTATGCTTGGGTCGAAAAAGTACGACCAATCAAGCTTTACCGGATTTAGAAAACAAAAGAAGGTACTACACTTCAGCTACTATAATAATACTTAGGTAGAAATATGACGTCATCAAATAACTATGAAACATCTTGACAACAATTTATTCTTTCATCGGATAATTTATTAATTTACCACCTGTCCACATCAATTAATCTTCAAGGCCCAATCGTTTATTTAACTACAGTTAATCACATATAAACAGTGACCAAGGTTGAGATCGCTGGCAAATAAGGAATTATACTCAGATTACCTGCTACGGAAAGATCTCTGACAGCTGTCAAATGCTTTGACAAAACGCAAAAAATACATTATTTCAGTCCGCTGGACAGCCTGGACGCTACCCAGAAAAAAAACCTCGCCATATTGCGGAATTTCAATGGAACTAATTTTATAATAAAAATTGTTGCCCTAAACATAAAAATATACACGTGGCGCCCCCAGAGCAGGTTTTTTATTTTTCTGGTCAGGTTTTAGCTAATATATTTATAACAAAAAATGGTTTGCCCAGTAGAAATTTCTACCTTAGCAATAAGGCCGTCTATTTGTACACGTTAATTGTTGTGAACTGTATTTTTGTTATATTATTACTGGTGTACAATAAAGTTTACTCTATTCAGATTCCGCCCGCGTTAACAGGTTTTCCCGTGGGAAAGAAGCATTTTCCCGCGGTTAAAAGTAGCCTATGTGTTATTCTGATGTATAAGTTATATTATTGTAAAGTTTCATTAAAATCCGTCTAGTAGTTCCAGAGCTTAGCGTGTACAAGTAGACAGACAGACGGTAATTTTTTTCAAAACTTGTTTTTTTGTGTTCGGCTACACTCCCTTTATCACCTACAATCTGTTTTTTTAAAAACAAATCAATGTACAGACACGCCGGTTCTTCAGTTTTATTATAGTACCTATAGATAGAAGAAGAAGAGTAGGTATATGTCAGGGTCCAATTTAAATTAGTTAGGTATAAATTCTGTGGATAAATATAAGTTGTTGTTAAATCAATAATAATTTATTTGCTTATTGATTCTTATGCTAACCGTACATGGTTAATGGCCCATAATTCTACAATGTGTAATGTTATAGGCCGTGAGTGTATAATTTATAAAATAGCTCTGTAATAATTTCTGTAATAACATTAAATAAAAAATTTTAATAACCCCCGACACAAAACTTTCAACAACTAGAAAAGAGCTGATAATCTTCAAATGGCTGAAGATATTTCTTGGATCATAGCTAAGAGCACTCTCGATTATCACACTTCATCACTTCATAGTATAAAAAAAGTCGCTTTCTCTGTCCCTATGTCCCTATGTCCCTTTGTATGCTTAAATATTTAAAACTACGCAACGGATTTTGATGCGGTTTTTTTAATAGATAGAGTGATTCAAGAGAAAGGTTTATATGTATAATACATGCATAATATACTTAAGGATAACCCACAATAACCATTTTCCGGTGCGGAGCCGGGGCGGGTCGCTAGTTGCATATTTAAAAAAACTAGATCAAAATCGGCGCATCCGTTTAGGAGCTACGATGCCACAGACAGACAGACAGACAGACTCACACATCAAACTTATAATACCCCCCTTTTTCGTCGGGGGTAAAAAAAACTGTTATTATAATATTATTCTTGGAGGTAGAGATTTTCCACTGCGAACATTAATATTAAAATTGCAGAGTACTGGGAGCCTAATTTTACGTTTGTCTGTTAGCTGGATCCAATTTCTCGCCAAAGCGATTTGATAGATTGTGATGAAATTTGGCTTCAGGTTCAGAGCATTCGTAAGCCGAAAGTCCTGTGATGATCTCCATATTATGTCAAAAACTGACACATAATAAATAAGCGTCTAATTGCATATTATTATATCTGCAAAGAAATTCAAAAGTTGTGTGTGAAAACGGCCGACTTATTTCTAGCACTTATGGTCGATTATGGACAGGGGCCCGATCGCGCTAACTAACGACTTTTTTAATTGCTGTCAAATGCATTATTCCATACTACGTGCGCGGGATTTGACAACGGTTATGGTTAAAGTTTGGTTTT
The DNA here is from genome assembly GCA_948473455.1 of Teleiodes luculella. Lineage (NCBI taxonomy): Eukaryota > Metazoa > Arthropoda > Insecta > Lepidoptera > Gelechiidae > Teleiodes > Teleiodes luculella. Next base: position 4,220,574 of record OX419607.1, read on the forward strand.
GGTTAAATCGTTCGAGTTAGCGCGATAGGGACCCCTCAATCAAAACGTAAAACACTATTTCCTCTATATTTAAATATCATACTTAAATCTGTCCCTGAATCCACAACCAGCTCTAACCCTAAACGGATTTATTTTGCGTATTAAACGCTTACGGAATTTCAGTGTTTATTACCATAGCAATAAAAGTTAAAATTGGTTGTTGAAACTCGAGCTGAAGTGATTTTGCACGCTCATAAATAACGTATTTCTTTTTTCAGTCTGAGTTTTAAATATGGAATGGGTTAGGGCTTGTTTACACTGGCGCTAATTTTAAGTATAAAATCCCGATTTCAATGTCCAAAATTAGATTAAGATCATCTATGGTAGAGTCGCTATAATCCCCGCGCTTGGAGGGTTACACAAGTGAAGTCACCTCGTACGATATTCACAGGAAGAGTGGCCTCGCTGCTCCGACCGCGCTAACATTTTTTCCCGTGAAAATAACGGATTTTTCCGCGATAAAAGGTAGCCTATGTATTATTCTGATGTATAAGCTATATTACTTTAAAGTCTCAATAAAATCAATTTTGTAGTTTTTGCGTCAAAGAGTAACAAACATCCATACATCCTCGAGATATTTATTAGTAGGACTAAGGTCTGTTTCTTATAAATCCGGACAAAAGTTCATTGACCTCTTTCTTTTCTTGAGTTATTAAAAATAATGTAACGCCAAATTGTATGGCAAAGTCACACGCTCACCCCGCCTTCTACTGCGGTATGCCAAATTACGTATTTTGCGATAATTTCCTATAGTTTTATCGTATCGTTTAAAAGAAATGTGCGCATTGTATGCAGGCGTCAACGACCTTTAGTCCGAATTAATACGAAACAAACCATAGTAGGATTATAGAGATGCATAAAAGTTATTTTTTTGGTTTAGTATTTAGTTCCTTTAGCGTTCAGTGTGAAAAGTGCTTGAGGCCCCACATACACACAGGGTGTTATTTTTAGCCGTGCGTCAGGCAGTTTGCTCCGACACAGGGGGAACATACTATGTACACCATTGTTTTAACTTACATTCTAACTTTAGCCAAGTAATTCAATAATGGAAGGTATTTAATATTGTGTGTCTTTAGTGAAAAAAAAAAAGTTTTTTACGTTATCGTTGAAAATTATGTTTTTGGTATAGCCTATTATCCCTATCCTATCTTAGCCTATTATCCAACCTTATATTTGCTTTATCTAATTACAAAATTAAATTAAAATCCGTTCCGCCGTTAAACTGGAACAAATAATTATTGATAATCATGATTATGTTAGTAACCTAGAACTAGCTATTAGTCTATTATCATCATATAGGTATTTTGAACTGAATAAACAGTACCTTACTTATGCCAGCCAAAATAGCAAATATGCCTAAAGAACAAAACGCACGTTTTTCGAAAATCAATTTTAGCTTGACGTTTTATTTTCATAAATCAATCACAACGAAAAACCCATTTAACTAATTTTAAAAAAGCTCCCCTCCCAGCTGCGTGTCGCAGACTAAACAAAATTACCGACGAAATAAAAAACGGCCGGGAATTATATAAAATATGTGCGTTTATGTAAACATGGGGCTTATACGAGGTCTTTTCGGATTAAAGTTGTGGTTGTTATGTTAACACCTTGCTAAGTGTTCTTTGCCTGCTGCTTTTTAGAAGAGGTTTTTTTAATATTAAACTCGTAAAGAGATATTCAAAGATAACTGATTTTTGAATTTGTCTTATCGACAGTGTATTGATATTTCTAAGTGGTTTTAGCTTTTAGGCATTATATAAAATGAATAATTATGTAGGAACTAGATAGTCAGTACCTCGCTCGTATCAAACAGTTAATATTTACATACAAATTGTTATATTTGATGTAAGTAAAAATCTTCATGGCAGATAGAGTTTGGCTAATGAAAGTAGACAATGAAATTGGAAAACATCGTACTGGCAACAAAGTTACATAGAAAAATAAAGTATCAAATTAGGTAAATCCATAGAATCGGGGTTGCCACGATGATTTTTTTCAAATTTGCCGCGCTTTTTCATTGTCTACTTTCAATAGCCAAACTCTATACTTAAGCCTTAGAAGTGGAAGTACAAAGTTGAACCACACAATCTAAAGACACGGAAAATAATAACATAATGATTCATCACTCACAAAATGCATGCTAAGCTAAGCCAGACCCTGTATAAATTTTGAACAGGTTAAGTAAACATTGGTAAAATTATTGGGACCTTTGACGGTAGCGGTATTATTTGATTGTCAGTTGTTGTAGAAACAACTGTTGATCTGCCCCTCTAACATGCGCGGTCCACGCGTGGCAGACATAATTTTGTCGTGCGTATTCTCTTATCCTATTGGAGGACATTTCAATATGGCGGGTTTCTCGCGCGACCAACTTTTGTCATAGCACTGCATGCATGCATGTTACGGGGGCTGGTCACAACATTCTATTTCCAATGCAAACTACCAAAATGTTCACCCGAAAGCGTGAAACCAAAGGTAGGCAATAAATATTCATTTGTATCTATTTGTTTTATAACTCTTTAACATGTTACTCTAGAAGCATCGTATTCGTTTTGTTCTAGCTATTAAATACATACGAAAAACAAAATACATAAAATAACATAAATAACTAATAACATAAATAATAATAAACAAAATACATAAAATACATAATACGAAGACAAAGTACAGAAAATCTGGGATTTTGTTCAACATCTAAACAAAAGTATTCAATGTTAATGATGTAGGCGGAATACACCACCTGTATTAACATTAAAACTGTAAGTAATTGAAATTGTGTTTTACATCTCTATTTCCAACAATAGTAGCATAATGATTACATACTTCATTATTTTTAATTAGGACAACCATTATTCCTTGTCTGAAAACCTATTGTTCTATTATTCAGTCTAGATTAGTAGGCCAGTAGACACAGTAGGTATTTGCCCGAATTCAGACGTTTAATAGGCTTCATTGTCAACGAATTGGTCTGCATTTGTGTGCGTTACGTAACACAAAAAGGTTATATAACATTGTTCAGCTCTATTTAAGCGTTGCGGTAAAGTTTTGAATTTGTTGTTTAGAAAATTAGGTTATACTTCAATACTTCTATTGTTCCTTTTGTAAAAAAAAATACAGATTGTGCCAAGATTCTGAAATAATTTGATTATTAATCTTGTGATAAATATAAATCTTAAATAAATTATTTAGGTGACCAACACCTTGGCAAATAACCATGAATTTTGGGTTTTAAATAACAGTCATATTAGTTAAATGAAGTTAAATTTGTTTTTAGGTATTTTGTATCCGTAAAGTTTTTTATAAAGTTACGTAAATAAACACACTTATAATTAAAAAATAAAGAAGTAAAAATATGATAAGCTTCCTAATATTTGTTTTTGTTTTGGCATAAGTACTCGTACATTTAATATCAGCATCGGGACACCAATTCTAACAAATTTATTTGAGACACAGATCTATAAATTTTGGATTATTCCAGCTAAACAAATTAAAACGAAGTTACCAAAAAAAAAACGAATTCACGATTTCACAGCTACATATTCATTGAATCAATCAACTGAAGAATTTTTAGTAGATTGGATTGAATCAGAATTTAAACGAAGGTGCAGCCTTTATTGATGAAGTGCGGCATTGGTAAGGTCATTGCCAATTGCAATTAAGAAGGTCTTATTCAATGCCATTTAAAGTCACTATTGTGGAACGTATTCACCATCTTCCGGGTTTTTTTCGTTTGTCTCAATGTCTTATTTTGACGGAGTTTTTTAAGTCTGAATTGTGCTGTATTTTCTATGCATTTGGGTAGATAATGAAATGACTAGGAAGATGAGAACTGATGGTCGGCTTTTGTAATTAGACTTAGGTATTCTGTTACAGAGTGATGTAATTGTGTTTTTGAAAGACTTTGCTAATATCTTTTGTTAGAGAATTTAATTTGTCTGGCTTTTTAAAACAACAGAACAGTGACATTGAGATTGGACTTTTGTCATAAGTAAAATTAGACGTACTCTTGTTTCATAGATGTTTCTTGTAAATTTTTCGAAATGCAGCTTAAGCTTAGTTTAATTTGCGATACCTACTTGAAAACAGAGTATTTTTACGGGTTATCTTCAAATTGTAGATAACAACAGCGAAAACATAAGAATGTTATTAAAATTATAAGACATTTCAAGAATATAGTTTAGAAACAAATTTATACAAATAAGTCCATTTAATTTATATTTTTTAATAAAATTTACTATTTTTTTAACTCACAGCACGGCCTGCTTCACCCCTCCCCCCTTAAAAAGTGTCCCATTTTACAGGTTTTCTAAGTTTTCAGGAAAACTATACAAAATAAGTATAACACGGCAGCAGTAAAACTAAATTATAAATTTATTGAAATCTAGAATGAACGGACTAAATGTGTAGAGGTCATTGTCAATTTGAAATTAATTTATGGCGCTTGCTAAATTGTGATTACAAGCTTCCGAGCTTAATTAAACGTGTCGTTTAGAACAAGGTCGTTGTGACATTGCTAGACTCAGTTTCATCTAAAGCCTGACGCCAGCCACAGTATTTTTGCCTCATGTTTTTATTATTGGGTGAAATAAAATGCAGATATATTTTTTTACTTAAGGCGGCACCTTGAAAATTTTAGTGGTTTTTTAAACGATGATCCTCGTAATTTGTACAAGTAGGTATTATGATTTTCAGATATACATAACTTGATCATATAATCTAAATACTCATTTGATTGGAAACACGTTTTCTCTACATTTTATCGATAGAAAATCGCGTCAAAGTAACACCTTCTATTATCTTTTTCCACTTCCTATAGGTAAACGGCAACATACTAGACGTTGAAACTTAGTTACAAGTATGGTATTCTACCTTACTAAAATCTAGTTTAGATTTTTTTTTATTATATGTAGTACTTTTTCTATAAATGGACTCACAAGAACTTGGCACTTACGCTGTTTAGTTGTAGCGCGCTAACAGCACACCTTTCTCGGTTCCACATGTACGGCACCGCTTAGCGCTATTACTTTCCTGCATTGCCATCAGTGGTCCGTTTACTTTGCCGCGCAGATAAACCACGCCTCTACTGCGATTTTAAGTTTTTCGAGGTGCCGCATTAATACCTACTCATTTTCTGTAATGATAATCTCCACAAAAATACTTTAAATGCGATAAATTTTATATACTTAGTCTCGTTTCTCTTAAATGATATTAGTAGGTTCACATTTACAAGTTTGCTTTATATCCATACTTCGGAAATTCGGGATTATATCGTTATTCTTCTGTTAAATCAATCAAGCTTAGAACAATTTGTGATGAGATAATCAAAATGGTCTAAACGACACTTATGTCAAAATTCTTCTTGAGATACTCACAAAGTAAATATAATAAAATGGGATAACTTAACTTACGTGTTTTTTTTAGCCATCATCATCGATCACTTTAACCCTTATAATGCCGATTAAAAAACAGACACCGTAAAACACACATCGTTGTCACGTAATACTCGTTATGGTTAACGAAGCGAGCTGTCGTAGAGGGTTTAACCCTTTCGCTGCTGGCTCAAAAACGATGATAAAAACAAATTAAAGGGGTTGACTCTGTCATTCTGAATTTGTTTTAGTGCTGTGATGGTGATGAGTCATAAATGTCATTATTGCGTAACTGACTGAATTGATGCTGTTACGTTTTAGACGAAGCAAGCAACATTCTTTACGAAATTATATAAGAGTAGCGACAGGAACTGCGCCTTTTTAAAATAATATTTGTGTTATACAATTTTATTGTCGCTCTCTAACACTTTGTCCGACGACCTGGTGAGAGTCGCGGGTAGCCGCTGGATGCGGGCAGCGCAGGACCGATCATTGTGGAGATCCTTGGGGGGAGGCCTTTGTCCAGCGGTGGACGTCTACAGGCTGAGATGATGATGATGATGAAAACTTTATCTACACTGTCAAAAATACATAATTTTGAATTTTATCATACACTAGCGACCCGCCCCGGCTCCGCACGGGAAAATGGTTATTGTGGGTTATCCTTCAGTATATTATGCATGTATTATACATATAAACCTTCCTCTTGAATCACTCTATCTATTAAAAAAAACCGGATCAAAATCCGTTGCGTAGTTTTAAAGATTTAAGCGTACATAGGGACATAGGGACATAGGGACATAGGGACATAGGGACGGAGAAAGCGACTTTATTTTATACTATGTAGTGATATTGGTAAGATTAGTTAGACTACATACAATGAAGAACTATTTTCATGTACAGTAAGCAGCACATGCGGCTGGACATTATGACCTTGAGAGCGCCCGTATTCCGTAGCGGTAGGGGTGAATTTCGTAGTGCAAGTGTCCAACCGCATGTGCTGGCTTCTGTACATATAAGAAATGAACTGCAATTTTAGGATTATGCATAAGATTTTTATTATTGATAGAGCGAGGAAAAGATAGAAGTTTTTTTTTCTTTATGACTTTCTGCTCGAGCCTACCATGACCCATGACATACTTACATTATAAATTTGACAGATTTATCTTTACAAGTCATCTCTCAACAAGTTGGTAATTATAAAAGGGTTGACGAGATTGACGTTGAAAGTATTTTAGGAAACAACGAGATAGACACGTGTGGGTGTGACGCGGAAGGAAGCAGTTTTTTTACCCTTAAAAATTTAGTTGGAATTTTAATAGAGTTGTCTAAAAAAGTACGAGAAAATAAAATTTTTAATATTACAACAATTGATTGAAAAATACTTGATCAACAATATTTATTAAACAATTAATTTATTTGCCTAAACGCCAACAGGTGAATTATTTTGTATAGTTCCATTAGTAACCTGCATGTTTTAATTATGTATGACAAATATATTTTTATTGAGAACATTGATTGTGCAAAAATAATTAGATTAAAATCTATAATAATATAAAAAATCTGTACATAGATTTTTTTTGTTAAAAACTGATTCAGGGGGATGTAAGAAGAAAAGAAGTACCTAGTATTGAGATAAATAATATCCTTCGAAGTAGTTAAAATTTTAATAGCTTCAAAAATGTTTATTTCAAACTGTTATTTCATCGTAGTCGCTTTGATAATTTGGCACGTTCCTCAGCGTGCTTTAAAATAGATTTCTTGTAATTCTTCTGTACAGTGGGTGAGTGGGTAAGATATTAATAAAATCAAAATTTATGCTTAATCAAAATGATTCATGCTCAACGAACGCAAATATTTGCCACGCATACGTCAAAATGACCCTAATAAGCAACCAGAAAGGCAAAAAGTCGTAAGAGTCATTTGACGAAAGTTGTGAATCACAGCTAAAGAATGCGTGTCGAATGCATTTCGTTGGGGAGTCGGGAGTCGGGATAGGGAGAGGGTTATTTATACTTACAACTCCAGCTAAAATATGTACGTGTGGACTAATTATGCATATGATGTGTTGGGTTGTCGTATCTCTTCAGTATAATGTACAGAATAAAAAGGAATATAATTTTCTGTTAACCAAAAAATCGAATCTTACAACAAATATATTATTCGTGCACTAAAAATACTAATCTTACACCAAATATTCAAGGGCGTGAACCGAAGCGGGGGGTAGGGGGGGTTGGGGGCTAAAAAAAAACAAATCTACCCAGAATCAAATCGGTTGGTTAGGTTAGGTTAGACTGATGTGAATAACATAGTGGAGGGAGCCGAGCGAGCGGAGCGAGCGTGCCGCGGCAGCGGCCGGCGACCGCCGTAGTTTTGAATTTTTCAAAGTTGATAACTCAAGAAGTCTCAAGTTTGCATGTTTTGGTGCACAATTAGTATTTTAGGTGGAACAAGAGTATAATTTGGTGAAGATATTTTGGTGGAACAAGAGAATAATTTTAGGTACGGTATACTATCCGAAAAAAAATACCTTTTTATTTTGTACTAGCTTTCCGCCCCGCGGCTTCGCCCGCGTAAAATAAAGAGAACTACAGCTATTTAAATAAAGAGTTAACTGTGTTATTTCATATACGTATACAGGAATTAGGAATAACAATTGTTTTACTATGTGCTTTATCATAATTTTTACGTATAGGTTGTGTACATTTGTACACGATCGTGACTAGGGAATCCCCAAAATTAGTTTCGGTTCATTCCATTTCACAGTGTTTGATTTACTCTTGAAAGGGCTATATTGACGTCATATTGAAAAGATCGAGAATTAAGTAAATATTTGGGTAGACATACAAATATTATTATTTGTAAATGTAAACAAAAGCAATTAATACATTCATTAGAAATTTTGTGTCAGGCAAACCGTTAAAAAACTAAAGTTTCATTATGCCACACTTTTTTTATACTTTGCTTTTTTAAATATTTTGTTATAAAAATAGCAGAAGATAAAATTAAGAACTTTAATAAAAAAAAAACTAAGGTTATAATAATTAATTGACCATAAAATGTTTGTAGTTGTACAAAGCTAAGTATAAAAATATTAATTTACTCGCCTAAGTATCTAAGAGAGTGAACTTATTAGGCAGATGTAAGTAATTTTAGGCACAAAACTATGTAAATATTAAAAACATACTGTGAGTAAGGCAGATTTAAGGTAAACTCATTTCATGTTTTTTTTTATATAGGTTTATTTTCACTATCTTCTGTAATTTGTACATATTTTCAAAGCAAATAAAGTTAATTATAATTAAACAGCAAACATACTAAAACAACCGAAGAGATTTAGATTTTTGGTAGTTGCAGATGTACCGAACATTAGCATTATCTATGACTTAATCTTGCTCCTGCGGGAAAAAACGCCAAACGGGAAGTTGCCAAAGGTTTGTTATTTCTGACGGACAGGAAATCTAAACTAAGGTATGTCAGACCTCCGCAGATAAATTTATTGTGTCCGCGACCAACTAGAGGGCATAAAAGTTTATTTCTCATTTTCCTGGGTGATACATTCTGCATTGTACAGGGTGTTTCTAGACAAAATTTATTTTTTAAATTGTTATAGAAAAAAATATCATAAAACAAAATTAAGCTTTTTCAAAAATGAGCTTCACTCTAGAAGACATCCTATGGTCATTTGTGGTGCAAAGTTTCCAATGCCATAACAATAGAGGCATTATGGCACACTGAAATGTAAGGGGTTTCTTGTCTAGCTTTTAAGTGCGTCTATAGAGATACCTCAGCATTAAATGGGCACATTGGTTTAATAAATAATAATCAACTAAAAACATTGTTTATGTAGATACAGAAATGTATTCTAGGTAAATCCTTATCTTAACTAAAATTAAAAACATTTACGAGTATTAAACAACTGCGGTAAAATTACTACACATTGGCAGGAATTATTGGAAAAAATATATCATTCCTATGAGTGAATGAAGTTTCGGAGCGAAAACAAAATCTTATGCTTCAAACAAAACAATAATAATAATAAAAAATCTAAATTGAAACCAAAACCACCGTCGTTGTTTAGTAAATATCAAAAATACCTTCAGAAAGACACTGCCCAGTGCCCATACATTTTACGCATATATTTCTAAGAACACCATGTATAGCGAAAGATATATTACAAGACGCAGCATCCGCCCTGAGTTTGCATAAGATAGGATGTCTGTCTGTTTGTCGTTGCCATTTCTTGGAACACACTGTATAGTCAGATAGCAATGTTTGTGTAAACATGCTGTATATCGAATCGTATTCAATTATAGAGTCGAATGTCGCAGTTTATTATTACGTGGGAATTGTTGAAGAATGTAAATACATAGGTAATCAGATACATTAGGCTTACATTTAGAAAATAGCAGTTTTATTTAATTTAAAACCTAATCATGGTATCATCATACTCACATATTATACTTAAGTAACATAATATACCGTGATTCACACTTCATGAAACGAAACATCGAATTAAATTTGTAGTCATAAAAGGTTTTTGATGATTTTTTATGGAGGTAGTAAGCAGGGTTAACTAATACGCTAGAAAAAACACCTCATTCTCTTGGAATTATATAACAAAAGATATGCAGGCGGAACTGCGGGCGGAAAGCCAGTTTTATAAATAATAATGATTAATCCATTTATTTCAGGCAACATTTACATAAAGGTGTTAAATATGTAAACAGAGGCCCATATCATAAATACCTTACAGACTATCATACATATTTTATACTATTACCTATCTAAAACAATAAAACTAAATACACAGCACTGTACACTTATATACAAGCCCAGGGTATCGTGTCCTTCCGCGGCAGGTTCCCCCTGAAGCGACGAAACACGACCCCCTTCGGCCAGAACTGAAAAATGAAAATGAAGTATTTATTTGCTAGAAATGTGGTACATAATTAAATTACAGATGACGTGGTGACTGTGGCGTGGTGAAAACACCCAGGTGGGCAGTCGGGATCATTAACACAAAATAATATTCTGTAAGGAAAAAATACGTTATTGAGCCATAGAAACATTCGAAATGTAGTAACATTGGTAAATTAGGATTCCGAAGGCAAACGGCGCTCAAGTATTTAACTCCCTGCCCGCATAATCAATGGGACACTCGGAACGAGTTACACATTCTAAATTAGTACCAATGGCTTGGCCATGATCCATGATACTCTACGCTGCTTTACTTGCTAGGCAGTTCTCTCCTTTTCTCCTATGAGAATAATTTTAGGGTTGAATTTCCTTTTGTAATGTAGTAAATCACTTTGGCGGATCCAGTTTACAAAACGTAGCATGGATTTTAATTAAACTTTACAATAATATAGCTTATACATCAGAATAATACGTAGGCTACTTAACTGCGGGAAAACACCTCATTCTAGGTATTTAGGCTAGGCCTTTTAACGCGGGCGGAGCAGCGATTTCTATTCTAAAATTGCTGTCTTTCGTTTATATTATTATTAGGTGAAAAAAAATTTTCAACAGTAGAAATTATTTATCCCACTGCCTCCATTTATCTAATAAACAAATTTAATTAAAACATGTTCGTTCAGACATTTTAGGCTTTTAGCGTTAAACTGGAACAAATAAAAATAAAACTGATAATATCCTCATTATCACGTTGACAACCCTATTCTACAACTAATAAGTGAAAAAGAGACGGCTATACATCGTGGGAAAGCGCTAAGCAGTAATATTTATGACATCTTTTGTTTGGGTTATAGCCGGCGAGTTTTTGTTTAAATTAGGTGTTAAGATGCTTCGACTCGGGACCGTAAGGTCGTGGGTTCAATTCCTTTGGAGAAACGTGCTACACATTCTTACGTTTATTATAATATTATCATATCAAAGTCAAATCAGTATGCATTTTGTATCTTAAATTACTTATGAGGTTTTTCCTGTTTTCTATGTAATAAAACAGTAGAGGTCGAAAATTTGTACATAGAAAAATATTATAAAAACCGAGTCAGGGGATGTAAGAAGTGATATAGAACATATCCAGATATTTTTTTATCTCTGTTTATCTGTTTGTACGGGCTAATCTCCGAAACTGTTAGACCGATCTGAATGAAATTTTGCATGCTGCTAGACGTCAGACAAAATGATATATTAAAATTTTACATTGCGTGATTTGCGTGTCATTCTACTTTTCTGCGTTTTTCACGTTCTGTCTAATCATATTTGAAACGAAGTCTAAGACCTAGTACTATTATTTAAGTAGCAATGTTATAAAAGTTGTCCATTGCAAAGTACCCTCACTCATCAACTACCGACTACCCTCCAATCTAATCAATATATTGGCTTCTCAATCGAAGGCAATGAAAATAAAGATAGCAACCCCTGGGGGGTAGAAATTGTCAATTAGCTACCCTACACTCCTGAGGGATATTTTGACAGTCATGGGGTCCGAAGATGTATTAATTTTGGGTGCGCGCAGCATATAAATTGCTATTTTTATGTTTTATTTCATACAGACACAGAATAAATAAAAGTATACAGGGTAAATGTACAGTCAAGAGCACACTAGACTGAACACTTTGGACTTTGCATGCACCGGCATTGATTAAGAAGAAAACTGTACTGAATATTAAATTTCTGTTAAATAAAAACGTTGAAAAAATGGAAGAATACGTCCCTCAACTCAAATATTAAATCACGTTTTTCTATAAACGGGATCTTTTAAATACATTTTCACATTTTAAAACTCGACTCGCCCCGTTGTTGGGGAAAAGAGTGTGTCTATGATGTATGTATTTTCTTTATTGAAGCACGATCTTCAAAATACTTGTATCTATAAGTAATTTAATTTTTCGCGGAGTGCCTATAAAAATTACTATATATATCCACTATTAGGTGGCCAAAGGCCATTGACTTACATGCGGAAGTTCGGGGATTCGGACCTCGGCGCGTACCGTTTTTTAGATTTTCGAATTCATATGTATTGGACGCTCTTACGGTGAAGGAAAACAGCGTGAGAAAACCTACACACACCTGCGAAGTAATTCAAGGGTTGTGTGTGAAGTTGACCAACACACACTTGGCCAGCGTGGTCGACTAAGGCCTATTTACCCTGATTTCAGGCTAGGCTCGAGCACCTCGCTGAGGACATTTATGAGCTGTTAATCATGAATGATGATCTACTATTTAAAAATTGGAAAAGAAAAACAAAATTAAATCGTTTATGAAAGTGTGAACTCCGCCGTCCCAAAAAGGGTTAAGTAGCCCTTTACAACCTCCTCCAAATACATCAAGAAAATTATGTACTTTAATGACCTTTTGCTCACTTGGAACGAACATACCATCATAAGTTCAACCACGAAACGAATAGTAATGTGTGTCAATGTCAAGCGAAGTTAAGTACCTGCCACTACTGAGTGAAAAAGTACCTTAACAGCAAGCACTTAAGTTTTGAGTAAACGGATTTTGAGTATGAATGTAGCCGTTCCCGCTGCTAATGTGATTGGTTTATTATTGAGCGAGGAAATGGTAGAATATTCTGTACAATATGGAAAGTTGGTTTAGAATTAGACGAATGTCTAATGTATAATGTAATTGTATAAATAAATAAATATGTGGGACATCTCACACACGGCCATCTGACCCCAAACTAGGCAGAGCCTGTACTATGGGTGTCAAATAGCTGATATACATACAAACAAGGTGCTAATCACACGAATGTTTGCCCTGGGCGGGATTCGAATCCGCGACCTTGTACTTCGTAGGCAGACGTACTACCAACTAGGCTACGAGGCCGACTATAGTTAGTTCTTCTCACGTTATGGAGGTTGTGAATTCGAATCCTAATAGGCCACTTGTGGAACAATTATCACTTTTGTGATTCTGAAGGCACGCGGATGTAGTTGTAGACGTTACATGAGCCATGTCAGATCCATAGGTGGCTCAATTATTCTGGGTTTGTAGGTAGGTAGGTAGGTTAACCTTGAAACCCATACTATAAGCAAGCAAACCTGATCTGCACTTGACTATACTTGACTTAAGTACAAGTGGTACAAGTCAGCTACTTACTAGCTAGAAGAATGCACTTTTACTTGTACAGTCGCGGCACAATCGAGTCGTGACATTTGCTGACCCGAGCCGGATTCAAATAGGTAACTACTGTATATAACTGTTTCCAGTACTTATAGTACTCATAGGTACGTCGTAGCCTAGTTGGTAGTACGCTAGCCTTCGAAGCACAAGGTCGCGGGCTCGAATCTCGATCAGAGCAAATATTATGTTTGTCTGTCTACTCCATAACTGTTCCCTCCCAGTATACATAGCGTCCATGGCCCAGTTGGTTGGTTGGTAGTCAGCTAGCCTTCGAAGCTCAGGGTCATAGAATCGAATCTAGCTCAGAGTAAATGTTGTGTTGGTCTACGTAACTGTTGCCAGTACAAGTACCTACCTACACAGTACGTGGCGTAGTTGGTAGTACCCCTGACTTCGGAGCACAAAGGTTGCGGGCTTGAATCTGCCTTTGTGTTGATTTTGTTAATACCTACGCGGTCAAATTAAATGACATTTGTTTTGAAAGCAATTTTCTTTCTTATACAAAAGTTGTATACAGATTTTCTTTTCGCGATATCAAAGTTGGGTCCCATGTTAAAAGTTGTTTACATTGAGTAAAAAGTAAAATGAAATCCAAAAGGCTCTTCCAATAAACCTAGCAAAAATAGTCCTAACATAAGAAATGTTAGAGGACCGTGCATAATGTCTAAAGAAAGAAAGAAATTGGTTCATCCAATTCAAAGTCATCACACGCCATTTGACCTCCACAGTACTTGAATTCGTGTGCGACAAATTTCGACACACACTAAAACTCATTATATGTCGCAACAACCCGTATAATGTGCTCGCGTCATTATGCATGCTTAACTTTGACAATAAATCAAGGTGTGGCAACACATTGATAGTCGCTCCACTAATTTGTACTTTTCTTTATTATACTAACTAGCTTTCCGCCGCGGCCCCACCCGCGTTAACAGTTTTTCTGGTGGGAACGAGGCATTTTCCCGCGGTGGAAGGTAGCCTATGTTACTCAGGGTGAATATAGCTTTATAATGGTGAAAGAATTTTTGAAATCGGTTCTGTAGTTCGTGAGTTTATTCATTACAAACATACACACACACAAACAAAAATACAAATCTTTCCTCTTCATAATAATAGTTTAATGATTTTTCAATTGGTAACTTAAATACTTATATGTGTCTGTTTATGCTAGTCTTTGTAAACTGCTTTTAACAACCCCTATTGACCCTACCGAGGGGCTCGAACTTATCCTGAAATCCTTAGTCGATTACGATGGTCCAGTGCGGTTTGGTCAACTTCACACACAACCTTTAAACTTCCCAGGTTTCACCACGATGCTTTCCTTAGAGTAAGGCCAAACAGCGTCGGTGGCCAAGTGTATTTCATGTACAAGGAGTAATTTTTCGAACTGCTAATAGCGATTTTCGAATTCAGCGATGTCCAATACCCCCCAAAAACGCAATATGAGCAACTTGTTACAAGATTTGCCTCTGACAATCAAAATTCAGAGATCGTTTCATATTCTACATTTGACTTTTATAATAGCAATGTACAACTAACAGGAAGATGTTTTTTCTTTTTTTTTTAATTGACCTATGCTTGTGTCGGAAAGTTACGACCAATCAAGCTTCACCGGACTTGCGGGGGAGCGGAAGACTCTACCCCAAAAAAAAGAGAGAGGGGCTCCGTCTCTGATTTTCAATTTTGATTTTGGTTCTGGCCGCGCCCCCGCCGGCGGGTGCGGGCGTTGTTACCTGAAAGGTAACCTAACAGGAAGAGTTGTGTTGGTGTTATTGTGATCCAGGAATCCACATTAAGTATTATAAAATAAAATTGCGACTTCCCACGGATCCCGCGAATTCGTAATTGAGACATAAAAAAATGGCCGACGTCCGCCCCTATCCATAGCTGCCAATTTATTTAGCATCGCATTGCAAATGAGATGAGAACTAAACTATACGAAGCGGTACTATGAAACTAAGGAAGAATGTTTTTTATTGTGATTTAGATTATAATATTATAAAAGGAAAGATTTCATTGAATAGGCTCCGAAACCACTAAAGCGATTTTAATTAAACTTGGTGTTAGGATATAATACATCTTGGGGAGTAACATAGGCTACCTTTTACCGCGGGAAAATTCCTCATTCCTACGGCTAGTAATTTATATATTTATAACTAGAAAAATAAATTTTAAAGTTTTCGATAGAAGTTTCTTTAGGAAAGTAGCTAAAAATTAATGATTGACTAATGCCCGTTTGCACTAAACTTGAGAATTTCCTAAATTGATGCCTAACGTATATAATAGGTGGTATAGTACGTGACACTTCGTGCAAATTTTGTTTGCACTAACCTTAAAACATTCAAGTTGTGCTTATCTTTATGAGCCCGATTTGACAGCGTCTAGAGCTTACGAAACGACCTAAGTTGTATTTTTTATTCTAAGTCCTTTCACTTTTTGCTAAGCTGTCACTTAAACGTATAGTGAATGCTCTAAATATACGATAGTACCACAGAAATATATGACAAAATAGTACCACTTCGCAATCAGAGGGCAATTTTCACCAATTTACGTAATTGGTAACCTTCGGTTAGTGTAACCTCGGTTGGCAACGTTTGTTCCCACATTTGAGAAAATAACACCCAATATTTAAGTTGGCTTTTAAATTAGACGGTCAATTTCGACCCCAAGTTTGGCAATTTTAATTGCAGTTAACATATTGCAGCGAATTGAGTTTTATTGGATACTATAGCGACCCGCCCCGGCTCCGCACGGGAAAATGGTTATTGTGGGTCATCCTTAAGTATATTATGCATGTATTATACACATAAACCTTCCTCTTGAATTACTCTATCTATTAAAAAAAACCGCATCAAAATCCGTTGCGTAGTTTTAAAGATTTAAGCATACATAGGGACATAGGGACAGAAAAAGCGACTTTGTTTTATACTATGTAGTGATTTTGTACTAATTTTGTCTTTTATTTTCAGGTAATTTTTCACAAAATCGATTGGATAGCAATTGGCAAGCACTCTCACCTACGTAAAAATATAAAGGTAAACAAAGTATCTATTATAGTTATGTATATGTACTCTCCTAAAGTAAATAAGTATCTATATTAAATTTATCTATGATACACCTATTCTTCTTGAGAAGAATTTGAAACCCGTTGTTTTGCCGCGTTGAAAAACCTAACTTAATCGACGCAACAATAAGAGATCCGCACCAATACATAGGAATTATTAGCCATGTATTTTCTGGTTATTAGTATGTATTTTTGTATTTATACGTATTTACTTATGATTTGCTTTCTCCTGTCTTGCCCTTTCAATATAGTCACCACACGTCTATCCCGTTTTTTATTGCAAATTCAATACTCATTTAGGTATCTAAGACTGGTCTAAGACAAGACGCACCGGTAGTCCATCGGAGGCCAAATTACTCATATCCTCGACCACAGAATACATAATATCTTCGTGACCACCTAGAACACATTGTACCCTAGTACATAATAAATTATTGCAGGCACCTGACCGATTGTAACGGCTTTCTATGAAGCTTTTTGGCACCTCTAAAAGCAAAGTATCGCACTTAACATACTAAGTAGCCAATTCGCACATGAATGAAGCATTTACATTATGACGACGTGACAATTATATTTAAATTTTAGGAATCGCAGTGTCTTTTTTTAACCGACTTCAAAAAGGAGGAGGTTCTCAATTCGACGCGTAAGTATATTTTTTGCAGTTTAAATCTTGCATCTTTATTTGTGTCTTTATCATAATACTGGCTTTCCGCCGCGGCTCCGCCCGCGTTAACAGTTTTCCCGTGGGAATGAGGCATTTCCCGCGGTAAAAGGTAGCCTATGTTACTCAGGGTGAATGTAGCTTTCTAATGGTGAAAGAATTTTTGAAATCGGTTTTGTAGTTTTTGAGTTTATTCATTACAAACATACACACACACATGACAAACACACATAAAAATACAAATATTACCTTTTTATTATAATATGAGTATGATATGATATGATAGTATGATCGTTAGTAACTATTTATTAATCTGTGGTATGATTGAGTTCGATCAAAACGCTTCATACTCGTACATTGTAAACTTATTTTGAAATGCAACTCTTATCAAACCATTCAAGGTTATTTAGGTATTATAGAAGCAACTATATTTAGGTGCTATAGTATCGCGATAAATGTTAACAAATTCGTTGTGTTCCCGTATATCGGTATCGATAGGTCATTCGTTATCGGGGAAGTCGGAGGCGTAGTAGTGTGACCCCGTGCTACGTGGGTGGTCGGTTCGTTTCCTGTGGGTTTTCATCATAAAATATTTCCATACAGCAATTTTATGACTTACCAGCGACCCGCCCCGGCTTCGCACAGGAAAATGGTTATTGTGGGTTATCCCTAAGTATAAGTATTATGCATGTATTATACATATAAACCTTAACTCTTGAATCACTCTATCTATGAAAAAAAACCGCATCAAAATCCGTTGCGTATTTTAAAGATTTAAGCATACATAGGGACATAGGGACAGAGAAAGCGACTTTGTTTTATTTTATTTTATTTTTCTTTATTCGGAAAACTTACAGCTAAATTAACAAACAAAAGATAAATGAAATGGATGAAAACAAAGCCATTAACAAGTTCTCGCCTAGGTTGTTTTATACTGTCGCGAACTGTTAGTTGCGATTATTAGTAATTATATGGTATTATTGAGCTGGCAATACTTGTCTCTCATAGTAAGAATTGGTATCTTTATTATGATACTGGCAACACTGGTTTTTCTCCCGCCAACGGATGAAGACGCGTCGCCGCATCAGAATATCAAAAGCTGGAGACAGTTCTTGGTTTTATCTTCTACTGCAGGAGCGGATCGAGAGTGGATCCGTGAGAATCCTTGGTGAGTTGTGTTCTATTTATCAATCAACCATTTTCGTACCAACTGTTGTATTTCCTTAGTGTTGAGCATATCAGAAGCAGATTTACCAGTTTAACCAAGTGTATGATGTGTTATCATGATCATTGACCAGTACCAGAACAGATCAGCATAGTTGTGTGGTCAGGGATGGCTGTATGGGGAAAGGTGGAGGCCATCGCGGGGTATCAGACCCCATATTCAGATATTTGACGGGTGAATGCTCGATTCAGTATCAGATCAGAATCATGACCAGGTATCAGAGAGTAAAATACGTGTGCACTTTTGTGCAGGTACGTATAATCAGTTCTATCTCGCTAGTATGTTGAAAACAGATCTACATTTAGCGACATATACTATGTAGAGATGTAACACGAAAACTGTATGAATGAACCTATTGTAATCAGTGGCTCTGCCCGCGTTAACTTTTTTTCCCGTGGGAATGAGGCATTTTCCCGCGGTAAAAGGTAGCCTATGTTACTCAGGGTGAATTTATAATGGTAAAAGAGTTTTTGAAATAGGTTCAATTGTTTTTGAGTTCATAAATTACAAACACACACACACATACACAAAATACTTCAAATCTTTCCTCTTTATAATATTAGTATGATAGTTTTCCGCTTTTAGCGTGAAAATAAGGTATTTGCCAGCGGTGAAAGGTACCCCCGGTCTATTTCTGTACCAAGTTTCATCAAAATCGGTTTTTTGGTTTTGGCGTGAAAGCGTTACATACACACATTCAGACAGACAGAGTTACCTTCAAATCGCGATCTTCAACATATTTAGACAGCAATTTTTAGGTGAAAGGCGATCTTATCGCTGCAAGTGATCTCTTCCAGACAAGTTAGTGCTACACTGCTAATTGTATTGACACAAAAAGCTGCAATGTAAAAGAAAATAGCCTTATTATGTACAATAAAAAAAAAGGCAAACAAAAGCGGAATGTAAATAGAAGCAAAAGAGACTTAAAGTCAAAATCGAAGCCAAAATTACTAGGTTAAGCCTTATTTATTTACTAGGTTTCCGACTCCGCGTTAACAGTTTTTCCCGTGGGGAAATATATGAGATTTTTTGCGCGGTAAAAGATAAACTTTGTTACTTCCCAAGGTCTGTTCTCTTCATTCCAAGTTTCATTTAAATCAGTTCAGTAGTTTCGGAGCCTATTCAATGCCAACAAACAAATCTTTCCTCTTTATTATTTATAGTAGGTATAGTATAGATTAATGACGTCAGAAATTAAAAAAGCGTTGCCCAAACTCTACCGGCAACTTCTATAGTTTAAGGAAAATAAATTAAAACCTCATCTTGATAACATTTCCCCCACCAGCTATTATATACTCGTACCCTTGCCAGCATGCGGAAACCAGAGACCCTGGGCTTTATCTTATCGCAAAAGCCACTTGCTCCTGGACTTCTCTTTATTATAAAAACACGAACCTTTTATTATTGTTAAATAATAAGCGTGTACTTTAGATTTCCGGTTGAATCAAAATTACTCTTACAAAGTAATTATGTTCGTTCGTAAGCATCACTATAACTTTTTGTAAGTACCTAACTAAGAAAATCTTTTTGAGTTTTTAGACCACGGAGATGCCTTGCCTTTTTTTCTTTTTTCACGGGAATATTCCATAAATCCCTTCCAAATAAAACTATGTAATTGAAAGTTGCGAAGTACTGAGCTAAAATACCTATAGTTTCATGAATTTGTTCATGATTTGTTTGTTTCATGATTTTTTGAAAAACAATTCTGTTGTTTAACTAATTCATTATAATAATGGTGAAATTGAAAATTCTGTTAACCACTTACAGTACATAAATACCTATATAATATTACCTAATCTACGAGTATGTACCTCCTTCACGATGTTTTTCCGTATCAACGCACTAGCACAGAATACCAAATAGTCACTAGGTCGAGGTTCGAGGCTCCCTCGAGTGGCCCCTAGACGCGTTGGTACGTGACTAATCTGGGGTCTAGAGCTCTATTTTTCAAACGTTCGTGTCGCTAAGATCGCTCGATTTCTACTGATTTACGCTCGTCGAACGATAAACGGCATTTTTGGATCGTTCGATTGCAACGAGTGGTCACAAGCACTCGTTGCAGCAAACGAGTGATAGATTAAACGCCAAGCAATAACGTCTATATTCCAACAATGACGTTCTCGCTCGATTGACATTAGGATCACACACACACAGACACCCCCGACATGAAAGAGACGCCTATACGATCGACACGGGAGTGGGAGCGAGAGCGACAATCCGCAAAGAGGAGCTACCATAGATTTACGTTCCGTTTTAGTTTCGGAAAGTACCGGTTTTTGTTTTATCTGCGTAAAATGAAAAAAACACCATATCGAAGACGAGTGACTCAGAAATACGGAAAAACAGCGTCCTTCGACTTGGAAGTCGACTGTGACTTATGTCGCATACGCCTACGCTAAGTCATACGAACGTTTGAGAAATAGAGCTCCTGGCCTACCGCTCCCCCGCAAGTCCGGTGAAGCTTGATTGGTCGTACTTTTTTGACACAAGAATAGGTCAATTAAAAATACCTAAGTACTAGATGGGTCATTGACTTTACAGTATAAAATTAAGGCGATTCAATAGATTGATTCTGCACAGCTGATACTGAACTGTGCAATTAAGCGCTGGATTCAGCTAGATTCGTCTCAAGGAGATCTGAGTCACAAGTAACGTTGATTGAAAGGCCTTCCGCGTTCCTAGTTAAGCGACGTGCAATATACTTGACTAGAACTATTGGACTAAACTGTATTAAAATACAATTGTACTTAATTGATGTAAAATTTAAGAAAAAATATAATAGATGATGTGGGAATAGGATTTGTCTATAAATGTAAAAATGATCAAAGTCATGGTCATGGACAAAATTTGTCATGGTTATTGAATAATGGATAATGGATTTTAAACCAATTTTTTCGTACCTATTTATTTCTTCTGTTTCTACACTCTAAAGTTGCTTGGAAGTAATTGCTACCTTATCAAATCCACACCCTATTTAATGTTAACCGTTTTGAACTTCCCGTATCACTTTCACCATCGTAACTATAATCTCTATTGCCTTCATCGTAATCCCAATCTCTATGTTAATTGCATTAACGTAATTAGACCCGGGGTATAAACAGAACGCATCTTTGATACTTAAAGCGATTTAGAAAGTAATAGTGGTTATAGGTAATCTCTTTAGCAAATAGCAGAGGAAGGAATTTACAATACACTATACCTACTATTTTTTTCTGTGATAATTTATAGTACTTAGTTAATTAAAAAAATACGATTCTATTTTTACGCGAATGATAATGGCGCTGTACCCCTTCCCAAAAGTCCGGGTTAGCTTGTTAGCATGATTGTACTTTTCAAATCCATGCTTGGTACATCGATATTGTTACACTTGTAAAAATAAACAAATTGTCATAAAAAAGGCCTTGTAAAAATAATATCAGTTACATAGTTTTTTATCGTCGAAATTAACGTCGTAGTACATATTTGTATCAAGCTTTACATATTATAATAAATTGATTGTTTAAACACAAAACAAACCATGGTTATAGGTACCATATTTTCATCGAGGTTCCAAGTTTATACAATGCTTTTCACCATATATCTACCTATATTTTTTTGTTTTCACAAAGAGAACAAAAACATACATATATATGTATATAGGTTAGCCAGCTAAACAGCTTAGTCGTTGAGTATTTTGACCGAAAGCAGAAAGTTGCATTTATTTCTAAAACCAGCCTATTTTAATATAAAACTTGACCAGATAAAAAAAAACATGCTTTAGGAGCACCATTATATTGTTTCTTTGTAAATATACCTCCGTGGTCGAGTGGACAAAAGTTCGTCTGACGTTACGGAGGTTCCTGGTTCGAATCCCGGTGGAGATCCGTCGAACAAATATCACTTTGTGAGTTCCCCAGATTGGTTAACACATTGAAGGCAGAGTCACCTGATTGTCCGAAAAGAAAAATGATTCCGTGCTTCGTAAGACACGTAAAGCCGATAAGAAGAAGATTGTAAACAAAGTAACAAAAAAAGGTTTTCTATGTTTTTGTTCGCATTTTTACTGTAGAGAAATTTATCACGCGCTAGATGCCCGCTGGCGAGTTTTCATCAAAAACTGGCCATGATTTTCGCGCACTTACAAAACAAAACGGTTACCAAATATCGCGTTGATGTCATAACTGAATTAGCACTAACTAACGTTATAAATAGCGTTATCACACGCACTCGTTATATACGTTTCGTTATTCATCGATTTTTGTATCGGCGCTCGTGGATTCTTAATTAGCGCCAAAATGTAGGGTGATTAAGGAAAATATTGTACAATTCGTACTGAACAATAAAGTGGGTAATTGGGTATTTTTAAAGCGATAGTATAATTATCATGAAGGAAAAAAAAATTCCACGCCCATGGGCGCGTAAAATGTTTTCTTCCTTCATGATAATTATACTATCGCCCATGGGCGCGTAAAATTTTTTCTTCCTTCATGATAATTATACTATCGCTTTAAAAATACCCAATTACCCACTTTATTGTTCTTGCGTAAAAATTTTTCTTCCTTCATGATTATTATACTATACTGTGCAGGGAAACCCGTAAACAATTTTAAGGTTTTAACTTTATTATGATTATAAAAGGTTAATATTACAAATCGAGTAGGTACATACTTTTTATTTCCTTTAACCTTTCGTGTAAAATATTTTTTTACAATTTCATAAAGAGCTCATTTTACACAAGATCCCTATTGGGTAATTTTTTAAGCGATATTACGTTTTTTTTATATTTTAGACATAGACATTATTTATTTGACAGAACACAATACAACACAACAAACAATAAGAAAAATAATAGAAAAACATAAAAACAAACCTCAGCACATAGGTAACTACAATAAAGACAGGAGAGTTGTATGCATTGTGTAATTTCTGGTTTTCTTATATGCAATTGAAATAGAAAATTATAAAGGGAACAGTCGAGTCGACTACACAAAAACGCGCCTTATTTCTTTTTTGTTTAATTACAATTTTGTGGAAAATTTCTTACAAAAGAAAAGTCGATCGCCCATAGTTTATTTTGATCATATGAAGTAGATTTCGATAGAGTTGCATAACTGGCTCACTATGCGTTAGCTGCAAGCTGTGGGTTAACGAACCACATACCGACTGGCAACACTATGTTGATAGATTTAGGGTTCTGTGGAACGAATTTACAAAAATAAAATAAAATTGGTTACTAGTATTTTAGTTAGATGAAGTAAAGCTCGACCTGAAAAATAAAAAGCCAGGCCATATTGCGGAATTTCAATGGAAGTAATTTTATAGTAAAAATTGTTGCCAGACACATAAAAATACCTTGTGGCGCCCCCGGAACATGTTTTTTATATTTCTGGTCAGGGTCGATCTACCACAATTTTTTTAAATTATTGTGTACACAGCAGCGCAGAAATTCAGAAAGTTAATAGGAGACAACTACTGCTTACCATGTGCTTACCCTAATCCACGCTATACTTAAGTTTTTTTTTATTGCGAACAATAATATAAATTACTCTATGATAATATCATTAAAGGTAACATTTTAGTATCCTGTGTGTGTTAGCTTTTCATTCCAAAATATCTAGACACAGATTTCAAAAATTACTTCTAGATTTTTTTAATCGTATACGGAACAGTTAAACGTCGAAACTCGTGCTTAACCAGTTTTTTATTTACATACGAATAAGATTCAAAGTTGATTGGCGAGATCAAGGTCAGTCCATGGTATAAATGGTGTTCTAGTACGTACTTATATGGTGCTCCGATGTTATTGATGGCCACAGATAAAACATTCAACCGGCTGATTGAATATTTCGGATTGAATCGCTATTTTGATTGGAAACTAGATTGATGATGTAAATAATGGGTTTTGAATAAACGGTGCATTTTAGTTTTGAAACTAAAAATATATAATTTATTTATAGGTACTGAACCAACGAAATTTTCGCCAACTCAATGTTTGTCGTCACTAAATTATTTGAATAATTTAGTATGACGTAAAGGTTAGTCAAAGAGATAACTTTAATTTAAGCTTCGTTTGGATGAATATCAGATATGACTGCACTTATGAACTTGACTGTATTACTGTACCTAACACCCAAAACGAAGCTTAAATTAAAGTTATCCTCTACAAAACGAAGCTTAAATTAAAGTTATCCTCACCTAATCGAAGCTTAAATTAAGACGTGTTTTTATACTTTCAAATAACATTTTTCTCAAAGGCTTGTTATTCTTTCTTTTGTGTGTTACGTATACAGTGTAATGGACTCAATATTTTTCTTTAAATATTATGTCCTGAATGCTTTTGGAAGTACGTACCTATATATTATGCACGTGATACTGACGTGACCGTACCTCGGCTTCCATCTCTCTAGGTAGTGTGGGTAGTACACAATGAAGCATAATGACTATTTTCCTTTGATTTTCATTACGTCTGACAGTTGTTTTTTAAAAATTTCAAATCGCGTTCTTACTTTGAAGTGTCCCAGCCGAATATTCAAGGTTACGATACGAACAAATCCTCTACCACTACACATATTTGGAACCGTCGTGCTCGTGTATCACCGTATTAGTTCAAACTACTTTAAACTAGTTTTTTTGTTAGCCTGAAAGATATATGGCTCACATCCGCGTTACGGGCTCTGGGTGGTTACGTCATTTCATTATTGGAGCATCCTTTATGTGCTGTAAAAGGCAAGTAACGTAGTAATATTATAGAGTAATGTTTTAAACTAAAGAGTTTCAGCGCATATTGCAGTAAATAAAAGAAAATTGTTTGTAACTTAGGTACGTATTTTAAAGATTACATAATTTGGTATAGAAGAAGGCCATTGGGGCCGAAAGGTTCTTGAATGACGGCTGCGCGCCCGAAGACGTAGTGTGGGCAGGCCCCCCACGAGGTGGACCGACGATCTGGTGAGGGTCGCGGGAAGCCGCTGGATGCGGGCAGCGCAGGACCGATCATTGTGGAGATCCTTGGGGGAGGCCTTTGTCCAGCAGTGGACGTGTTTCGGCTGAGATGATGATGATGACTGTAACACCCCACCCCTCTATAAAGAACCTTCTAAAGTTTATAACCGTCCTACTAAACACTTAACCTACCTAAACATAATGTTTAAACGAAGATTGAAATCTTACTTAATATGGCCAGAGAACGTCTAGTGGAAAAACTCTACATTATGATCCGCATACGAGTAACCCTGAATCTTTTAGTGAGAATTTTGTTAGACCTAGCTAAATAGATATCCCTGTTTCATCCGCAATGACTTATAAGCTTCCCGGAGATGAATAAAATGTATGAAATTTGGTAAGTTTAAAGGTAAAGAATATAAAATAAAAATGTAGGAAAGTAAATACTGATTAGAAAGAGATATTAAGTATCTAAATTAAAACTGTATTGAATTGAGAAAGGATATATGATGAATTTACTTGATTATGATTACTTTCTAGGATTATGAAATTAAATATCTAATTATAGAAATATCTAGTTGATTTATTTATGGGACAAGCAAGAAAATAGGAACTCTGTATTTGATAGTTAAATGGAAATTATTAATCATACCCGGAGTCCGGAGTTTAGGGAAGAAGAGTCTGGAAAGCTGCTCTCTCCTCTTTACTGCTAAACCAACATCAGTCATCATCTCCAATATTCTTGTTCAATTTTGATTCCTGTAATTTTATTTTGAAGATGATCTAGGAGTCTCCACAGATATGTCTATGCAGGAGAAATATACATAAAGTAATATTAGTACAATTTTAGGTTAATTTAGGTATACATTCAAGACATAAGGGAGCTCCCAAGTTCAGTTATATCTGAAAAATAACAAAAGCACTTTATATAAAAGAACTTAGATATTAGAAGGAATTATATATGGGTAAAAATACTAATAAATTGAATAAATACTAGTATAAAACATAGAAATAGCTGGAGATTCTCCTAAATCCAAGCTTTCACATATTTTGGAATATGCAAAAATACTTAGCTTTGAAGTAGAAACACGATGACTCCTCTCGCCCGGCCCGCCAAAGAATGCTCCAGCGATCCAATAAAAGAAAAGTCCACTATATCTATTTAAAATAATTTTCCAATATTTTTCATGATCGCGTTGTTTTTTACAGATTTCAAAATGGTTGATTTCGATTTCCTTTGTATTTTATTGCTTGCCCACTAAATAAAATGATCATAATACATAATAATTAGAAAATTAATAATAAAATTACATAAAATAATTTAAATAATTCCGGCATGATTTTATAATATTTTTGTCTAATTAAATGTTTATTTTCTATTAAATATATCTATAATTGTCGAAAATTACTTCCTATTCGAAACTAGAATACGGAAATGAATATTTGTATGACAATAACGCCAACTATCGTCAGATTGAAGAAGCTTTGCCCAAACTAGTGGAGGATAATAACTCCCTGCTAATATTCTACTCTTATTTAGAAAATTGAACGTATTACTTTGAATCTATAATTATTATTTTAATCATACTATAAAGACTGAATAACAGAGTTAATTTGCTAGATAATTCATTATGGAACGATCCTTTTAGACTTTTCAACTAATAAGCATGTAATTAATTTATAACGTAATTTTTATAAAACATTTGTGAAATCTGTACGAGACCCAGGTTGGTACCGTTACATGACGATGATGATGATAATTTGGTTCTTGAAGTACCGTTATTCTACTTATGAAAATTATAAAACAATTTAATTGTTGTAGTGCCGTTATTTTCTATAAGTACTAATTTAAATAAAATGAATGATAGTAAGAACTTACAAAGGATAACTAAAATGCAAATAACCATTAAAAACAATTTAGCATATGAATCGGTCGTCGTCAATGAGGCGAATCGGAATCGATTACGCGTTTCTGATACCGCCTGTCGATCGATTATAGAACTAGTTTGAAATAGATTCCGACAGTTCTTCATGTCTTTTAATGAATTTAAAAAAGAACAAACTTTAACTTAAAAATTGCTTAAACAGGGAAATTTAACTAGTTGTTTATCCGCAACATAGTTTTAGTACCCATAAAATTGAACAATTTTTTTATGGAATATAGATTGAAATCTCAAAAATAATTTTCAACTTCACTACATAGTATAAAATAAAGTCGCTTTCTCTGTCCCTATGTCCCTCCCTATGTCCCTCCCTTTGTACGCGATTCAAGAGGAAGGTTTATATGTATAATACATGCATAATATACTGAAGGATAACCCACAATAACCATTTTCCCGTGCGGAGCCGGGGCGGGTCGCTAGTCACTATCACTATCACTACATAGTATAAAACAAAGTCGCTTTCTCTGTCCCTATGTCCCTATGTCCCTTATGTCCCTATATCCCTATGTATGCTTAAATATTTAAAACTACGCAACGGATTTTGATGCGGTTTTTTTTAATAGATAGAGTGATTCAAGAGGAAGGTTTATATGTATAATACATGCATAATATACTGAAGGATAACCCACAATAACCATTTTCCCGTGCGGAGCCGGGGCGGGTCGCTAGTATAAAATAAAGTCGCTTTCTCTGTCCCTATGTCCCTCCCTTTGTACGCTTAAATCTTTAAAACTACGCAACGGATTTTGATGCGGTTTTTTTTAATAGATAGAGTGATTCAAGAGGAAGGTTTATATGTATAATACATGCATAATATACTGAAGGATAACCCACAATAACCATTTTCCCGTGCGGAGCCGGGGCGGGTCGCTAGTTTTCATATAAACTTCAGTGTCGTGACCGGCCGTTTTGTATAAAAAGTTAAATTGTAATTTTTATATTTCAACCTTTGTTCCTTATGGAAAGTTGTTCAGATTCTTGAGTACTACCACTTTGTTGAGGATAAATGACCAGTTAAATTCACGGTGTATTTGGTTTTGTGCTTCATATTATTTAAACTTTTTTTTAATTGACCTATGCTTGAGTCGAAAAAGTACGACGGATCAAGCTTCACCGGACTTGCGGGGGAGCGGAAGACTCTACCCCAATGTACTGAACGCGACTAGGGCCTGCTCGATGGAGCCTTGGACCTCGGCCTAGCGCGTTGATACTGAAAAACATCGTGAAAAAGACGAAGCCTGAGGAGCTCCGTCTCTGATTAATTTTTAAAAACTCGTTGGAATGAAATCCCTACTGCGAAAAAATCTTTGTCTGTCTGTTTGTTACGTTTTCACGCCAAAACCACGTAACCGATTTTTATTGAACTTTGTACAAAGATAGAATTGCCTTTGGAGAAAACATGGCTACTTTTACGGCGGAAAAACACCTCATTCCTTTGGGAAAACTGAGAAGCCGTGGGGCGGAAAGCTAGTGTAATATTTATTTCTTTTACTATGAGACTCAGATTACATGGCTGTTTGCATACTGTTTGCAATAACCAATAACTTCCGTACATTCAATTTAAGGAAATTCAATGAACCCCCATTTTACCCATCAAGGCGGGTTCGGACGTTAAACATTTATTGAGCTAAAACGAGAAAAATAATAGAGTTTCCAAAAACGCGTTAAATTGTTTTACTTAGAATTAAGTCGCGCAAACAAGTCGTTTCAAGAAATATCCGATATTTGGATTCGTATCACGATGCCCGTCGAATAGTTACATGAACATCAAAGTTATATTGTGTCCCCAACGACTTCCAACCTCATTTGCCATTCTAAACATAAGCCTTTAAACTATCTTTCCCCATAAATCTTTCGTAATATACATCGAGACTCGAGACTATATTTCAAAACACGTTGTACATCGCTCAGATTGTTCGATTTCTATATGAAATTTTCTGTTCTAAGCCGCATTGGATCTAAAATACGATTGATTGTATATGATAAGGTATTCGCAGATTTCGGTTGTAAAGAGTGTGGAGTAGAATTTTAAAAGGGGTTTAGGCAGATTTTGCTCTGTGATAATGACACGACAAGGGTAAGATTGACAGTATTAAAATTCGAAAAGATGAAAGGCGAATGTAAATGTTCAAAGTGAAATTTCGGAACCAAGAGTATGGTTTTTTAATGACTTTTTATAATCTATGCTTTATTTGCTTTACAAATATACTTACTTTTAACTTTTTTATAGAATTTCATTCTCTTTTTTCCAAAAAAGCTTCATAATTTAACCTACTCTTCGTCGACTGTTTAAGTACTCGTAGGGTCGAAAAGCTAGAGTCACAATAGCGATACTAGACTATTTCAAATAAATAATTAAAATGTTTAAGTGTTTACAAAATATACCTTAATATATTTTAGGTGGGTGTATCAAAGGAAAGAAATGAATTAATGAAAAAAAAATATTGCTCAAAAAAACGTACCAAGACAAGAATGCTCATTGTAAATTACGAGTACCTACTATATGTATATTCTGGTGAATTTTTTGATTGTCTAAAGTAGGTAGGTAACTTATATGTATTATAGAAGCTTCTTAACGGTAAGAAGCCCACTTTGCTAGTCGCATGACAATGCTTTACAAGAGGTTGACTTTGCCCATTCCAAAGTTAGAAAAAAAATGCCACTTGAATGAACAATGTAAGAGAACGTGATTATATTTGGGACGTTACTTACAATACAAAAGGTCCACTATTTTTGACATTGTTTTTTTGGCGTTTGCTTTCTGATACCAAATTCCTAAGCGTAGTGATTATTATGGTATGTTCTGAATGCGAAATTGGTATTTGAGGATGGTTTGAAAAGTTTTTATTTGAATTATATTTCAATTTTATATTTACATTCTTTACGTTTCGATATTGAAATTAACCTCTGAAGACCTCAAGGTGGAAAAGTATTTACTATGTATTTCAAATTAGACAGACATTTCCTTTCTATATAATTTAGAAAAATCTTCAATAAATAGTCGTCCGTCAATATTGGGTAGAGCTTCAAATCGCTTATGTCCACACAAGTAAAAAACCATAAGGTCCATTTTGCACTGGGCCAGCTTGTTGGTCTAGGCGTTTATATAAGGGTTAAACAAACTTAAAATATTCTCAAATCTGACTGAAAGAACGTAAAAGAATTATTTGAACAGGCAGTAAATATATTCAACCTTTGCCGATTGTCACTCTCCAAGTACCAACCGTGAATAATTTCAGTCTCGAGTCTGCAAGTAAACATTGTCGCCCCACTTTCCTGTTGCCATGAAATATGCCCAGACATTGACATTGTTAGAGGTGACTACGCTGCGTTGTATCATTGAGACATGACAAACAAGTTCAAGATAAAATGACGTAGAAAACAAGTAGCTTTATAGGCAATTTATTTCAATCTCGTAGCTGCCAATGATAGTTAACTAAAATTGACAGATGTTTAATCGAAGTGACAAGCTCTTATATCTTCATTTATTTGTAGTCATTTAAAAAAAAGGGTTTGAAAATTAACAGATTAATTTCAACCAATGTTTATGAATGATAGTGTAGATCTTAACAAACTTGCGTATCTTTAGCGAGGGATACGGGGGCGAGGTTTTCTCAAATGCTTCCAGAATATACCTGGATCTCGCTCAATCAATTAATTAACCAGCAATTGTTGACTAAAGCCCGATTGTCCTGCCTGACTCAAAAGCCTGGCGAGGAAGTAAATAACGTGAGCTAGTTTAAGTCGAATAAAATACCTATATAGCGTATATAGCTATGACGGTATGAAAATCATAAGACTTTTTTGCTAGTTACATAGATAAACTACTGTACATTTTCTATGTTCTATTCTGCGCACCACATACTTACTTCAAATTGAAGAATATCCTGAAATATTCGTGAAACGTGCCCCCCTACTAAGGCTCGACATTCACAGAGTAAACAGCGTGTCGCGTCGCCTAGCAACGGGTCGCGTCGCGTCGGCGCGGCGCCTGTCAAAATACTACTGCTGCCACCCCTACTGAACACTGGATAAGGGATGAGATTACAGAGATTTACAAACAGCTCTGGACTTAATAGACAAAAAAATAAAATGTGTTTATACTTTGGCTCCGGAATCACTACATAGTATAAAATAAAGTCGCTTTCTCTGTCCCTATGTCCCTATGTCCCTATGTCCCTCCCTTTGTACGCTTAAATCTTTAAAACTACGCAACGGATTTTGATGCGGTTTTTTTTAATAGATAGAGTGATTCAAGAGGAAGGTTTATATGTATAATACATGCATAATATACTGAAGGATAACCCACAATAACCATTTTCCCGTGCGGAGCCGGGGCGGGTCGCTAGTTCTTAAATAAATTAAAAATTCGAAATTCCATCGGATGCTGGCAGCTGCGCAGGACCGATCGTAGAGATCTCTGGCTGTTGAAAGTTGTAAAAAGTAAATTCTTTTGACGGCCCCGTAGCCTAGTTGGTATAACGTCTGCCTTCGAAGCACAGGGTCGCGGGTTCAAATCCCACCCAGGGCAAACATTCGTGTGAAGAGTATTTAGATGGCCGTATGTCACATGTCCCCACATATTTTATTCATTTTTTAAATAAATATTATCGTTTTGTGAAGAAATTTAATTTTTTCTTTTGATTTATTATTATTTTTTATTCTAGCTTTATTTAATTTTTCTTGTAAGGTTATGGTATTTGCCCAATATATTTTCTTATGATGTAAACTGTCCTCCTACAAATGTTTATTGTAAACTCATCTATTATCCCCACAAAGTTTCTCGTTTCTAATATGTATCACTTAATTTATTTTGGAAAAAGCTCTTTTGACTCGCCCCACGCGACATTCAGAAGCGAATTATTAGCGGAAACGGTAGTCTATGATATTCGGTAAGTAATTGTTATGAAAATTAGTTTCTTATAAAGCAAAAAATCTCAACCTCGAAGGGCCCCACTTTGTAACAGAGAAACTTTATTATTCTTTCGTCTTTAGTGGAAATTGAGCAGCGAAATTTTTCCTCTGTGAGTTTTCTAAATAAGAGTTATTTATGGAAAAATTACTACACATACCAAGGACATTAGAAATTAGTAATATGCATGGTCTAAGAAAATAAGGTATAACCATTAGACCACGTGACTGACACGAGCCTACGCCATTTCTACGTCGTTTTGCCTATTTATCCTTGTCGAATGCGTGTAATAGACTAGGATGAACAGCGCAAAATGACGTAGGCTTGTGTCAGTCACGTGGTCTAACGGTTAGACCTTGTTTTCTTGGACCATGGTAATATGCTAGTATTCTAACGTCCTTGCTTAAAACTGTAGAATATGACATTAAATGATGCTATTAAATTTATTTCGCTAAGGTGCGGCAGAAGCGATTATTCTATAGCCAGTAGTGTAACTAGTATTATATTATCTGTGTCTATAGGTACTGTAGTAATAAGCAGCCATTTCACATTAGGTTAAATTTGCGTACTTCCTTTTTTATCTTTGTACCTAATTGCAATATTATAATATACCTACTCTGGGAAAAAATGTTGTGCCGCTTAAATTAAAACATATTTGAACCTTTTATTATAGTTAAAGTAAGTTTAAAAGTATAAAGTTCATTACAAAACCATACATATTTCACAACGGAATTGCGGCGTAAACTTTCAAACGAACTATAGCAATGATTTATACCGCCATTGTCTGAACGTATAAACCTAGATATTATGTGATGTAATTCTAGAACTGAGCCAAGTCTGAAATCTATGAAACTGGGCTAAAATTATATGTACTTATAGTTGATGTTAGTAGTGCTTCGTCTGTGATCTGGTCAACAAATACCGTTCCTGTATGTCGAGCACGTGATGCGTGAGAAGATGGAGAAGGTGTCAAAACGCGATATAGTGACATAAGAGTTATTATTTTACTATGTATAAAACTGAAAATCGAAAATAATTATGTACAATATTCTGTCAAACATACGTCAAACAACATTTTTAACGGAAATCAGAACAAGACGAATGCGCTAATTAAACACGAAGGAAGAGCAATGATACTTTACTAATTATTTTAGCTTACATAACGTAAATAGGTAGTTAAAACATGAAGTCACATTAAAAGTCTCCCATACAAACCCATACAAGACAAACAATTTTAATTATAGAACATTATCACTGTTGCTCGCAACTAATTGGATACAATCAGCCAAATAATTACCAATTTACCAAAATATCTCCCCTCCCCCTCCCACTGTCCGCGCGCAATGGAGGTTATGACGTCATAAGCCGTCAATTTATGGCGACCAGTGTTTACACGCGTTATCAAGAGTAGGGGAGTATTTTTCCCAATGGCATTGAACGAAAGTAAGGTTGAAGAAACAAAACATTTCAAGAAATATTGGTATTATGTGAAAATGGTCGAAGAACATGAATTTTAATGTATAAGTCACGTGAAAAATAAATTCTACATTACTTTGACGTTATAAATAATTTTCGTATAATTATGATTATTAAATTATTGTAGGTGATCTGATCTAGATCTGTGAATTACTTTAGCACAATTTATAGGGTAAACAATCATACATGTGTAGCGAATACACGTATTAGAAAACGATGTAATAAATAATCTATGTATTAAAAAATAACTTCACCAAAAGCTTTTACGTATCAATTTTAATGAAAAGCCATATTTATACTCAATATAGTAGTTAACAAAAATCATGCTACCCCACTTCCTGTTCCACACTTAAATATTTAATTAAATAAATGAACGCTCACGCACGCCGAACGAGAAAAAATGTCGTGACGTCATACAATATGGCCGCACATCTGCCGAACATTCGACGTATCAAAACGACAATCTCTTTATTTTTAAATTTAGAAATAGAATTTAAGCACTTATTTTAAATTATGATTATGAATACTGTTGTTATTTTATAATGTAGATTTACTTCGGAATATCGTGAACGAAGAAAGTTCTGTATTATTGTATCCCTTCTTCTTATCGAGTGGTTTTCAAGGTTAACCTACCTCACAAACCCAGGTGTCGGAATTATTGAGCCGCCTTAGGCTTCCGACATGACTCCAATAACGACTATATCCGTAGATAGTGGCCGGGACCAACGGCTTTACGTGCCTTCCGAAGCACGGAATCATCTTTCTTTTCAGACAATCAGGTGATTCAGCCTGCAATGTCCTAACCAAACTGTATAAAAATGCCTAAAAAATGCCTATATATTATACCATATCATATCACCAGGTACAGTTAACGCCTCGTGATTCTGTCCCTTATTCAACAGAAATAAAAACGGCACAGAAGCGCTTAGCCTAACCTGCTCCTAACTGTATTAACAAACAGAAGTGATGTAATCGATACACGCTAATAAATTTCAAAGACGAAAAATATAAAAGATTTACCTTGATTCAAAATCATCAAGTCATAAAATCAATACAATATCCAATAACACGTAAAACTATACCACACAAATGTTGAATGGTGCTTGATCAATAGAGGTATTGATCAAGATCTATAGATCCATTGATCTATGAACAGCTGTGCGCGTGACCCATTCCATTGTAACGGTATTTGCAAAATGTTGTTGCGGTTAAAGTGGAAATTTAGAAGCTCTCGGAAATTATTGTATTTTAGTTCATATAACGGTGACATTCTTAAGAGAAATAATACTAGTTAATAATCAAACAAACTGACCTAACATTATTTGCTGATTTAAAATATAAAATTTAAAATCAAGAAGTATATTTTTTTACGATAGAGTAGAGATAAACAAAATATGAATAAAAAACTAAAGACAGTGAATCCTTCAATTTATAACACATGTAATTTGACCTCAAATATAATACAATAATATTATCTACAAGATGACGATAAAAAAGCAAGTTTCTTGTAAATATCATTGTTTTACGAGACGCCGGGCAAAGGTGTAGTTTTTATAACGGCCCCCGCGGCGTGCTTTTGGCTAAGCTATAAACGATGAACGCTTTTTGTGGCTGAATATCAAAATTCTTTGTTTTCGAGTTAGTAAGTTATGTCTTGTGTCAACCCCTTGTCTATTACAATATGATTTAATAGATATTTTTTGGGGATTGTTGCTTTGTTAAATAATTTCGATGAAGACTGTTATGATATTGTTTTAGTTCATATTATCGCTAATAATCTACGATACAATTTAAGGTTATTTAAACCAATATGTATACCTTTTCATTAGAATTCGCCTGTTATGATTTATTCTATCAGCAAAAAGTTACCCTTATTGTCGCATCACTAAAACATTAATTACTACTTGCCTAACTTAGTATAAAAAAAATTTAAATGATCTAGATCAATTATAATGACAAGTTTGTGTTGTATGTTATACTTTTGCATGAATAACTTTAATATAGAATTTGTGATATAAATCGGTTTGTGCCTACTATTTATTTTGTATAGATAAATTAACTTTCTTGAAGACAATATGTAGGTATAAAGTCTTGCGTATAAAGTGAGTCATCAGCAGGCTTGTCTAGCCCAAAACTACTAGCCACCTCCATTAGTGTAGGCGAAGATTTATGCGATAGCCTACTTATCGGCACATATTATTGCTGTAATACTATATTGAAAAAAAGTGTCACATATTTCTTATAGTCGTTAACAGGAACATAAGAAAGCCATCAAAATCCTTTACGAGCATTTAGCGAAAGAGAATCACAAGCTACTTCCAGATAAAGACAAAATGTATTGACAATTCTTTTTTGGTCTTCAAATAAAAGTCTACACTCTTAAGTTGTTTAAAATTGAGCTTAAGGTTGCATGAAAACTATTTTAAAGGGAGAACAAGTCTAGTGTGTATTGAGAAGGAACATTGTTTCTTAAAATAACGATAAAATCGGAGCCAAACAGTGAAGTTTGCCCATTGTCTGTAATCTATTCTTAGCTTTTGAACAAAGGAAACCGCGCTTTTTGCTGCATGTGTGATTTCGCTTTTTTTCCTGTATATTTTAAATTCCTATGGCGCGATACCTGGCCGGAAAGGTGCATTTTAAGAACAAAAAACGTAGGATTCCTTTTTCGAAATTGGATGACGTTTGAACTCTTTCGTAAACGGGGTAAAGTTTGAAGTTGTATGACATAAATTGGTTACTTTGACTAAGACGCCGCCATTTTAAAAAGTCGTTAGATATTTTGATTTAAAGGTTAAAAAGGTTTCTAAGTTGTTTTCTGTCGGTATT
Organism: Teleiodes luculella; assembly: GCA_948473455.1. NCBI lineage: Eukaryota > Metazoa > Arthropoda > Insecta > Lepidoptera > Gelechiidae > Teleiodes > Teleiodes luculella. The sequence continues at coordinate 4,257,110 of OX419607.1, forward strand.
TAATTTATATCACACTGCTTAGGTTATTTTGTTAACTGGTGGGCATAGTTTATTTATAGAGCATTTAAAACTTCAAACAAAATGCATAATACTTTCTTAAATTACTGCCTAGAAATTAATATTGTGGCAGCTAAAAGCTAACTTTCGTCATAAATCATCAATCAATATATATTACAGATATATTAAATATAAATACTACTCTTAGATAACACAAAGAGTAGAAATTTAGCTGCCGGAATCGGCAATAAAAATCTGTACAATTACAATAGAAATTTCTATGAATTTCACGCAATATGGAAACAGCAGAACAATAACGCAAAAAGCCTTTCTAGAGCTTTCTGAAACTTATTCATTTAATACAAAGGTATTCCTAAAGTATAGAAAACACGGCAGACTGTTTGTTATAGTAAAACAGCCCGCAATATGTATGGGAAGCTAAGCATTCAATGAGAGGTTTATTGAATTGTGTGCAATGAATGCTAAGTAAAAGCTTTTGAGTAGTATGTATGTTATTTATTCCTTCAACATGGGATAGCAATAATTTTGCATTTTCAAAATGCACCAAGAAATAATTTGTTCTTTCATAATAAACTTAAGAATATGTGGCTCAAATAGGAACCTTGTTGTACTACGTATTCGATTATTTAGTTTTCTCTTAAAACAATGAAATTTATACTATTCTTTAAATTTTGTTATTTTCTAGTATTCTAAATAGAAGTCTAAAAATAGTTTGTCAAAAGCTTAGCCGAAACCATTTTCTATGTCCGTTTTCCAAACTGATTGAAGATAAAATTTATTGATAGCATGCCTTCATCAATAGATTTTGTAGAACCTAATTTGCTCAACTTAAATGAAATCTAGAGTTCGGCACATGAAAAGTAGACAATGAAAAAACGCGGCAAATTTGAATAAAATCATCCTGGCAACCCTGATTCTATAGATTTATCTAAATCGATACTTTTTTTTCTATGTAACTTTGTTGCCAGTACAATGTTTTCCAATTTCATCGATTATTTACTTTCATGTGCCAAACTCTAGTTAACAATTTTGCTTAAATCTATATAATATCCACAATCCACATGGTTACCCTACACCGACCTTCCGAAAGGCAAAAGAGATTTATGTCCGCGTTTTGTTGCGCCCGCGCACCCGCCGAGCAGGTGATGGACAGACGGAACACGCGCCACTATTATTATATTAGTGAGGATCTAAGTGAACAAATGCCGGGGTAGTTTGTACCCTACCTTTGAAGGGATGTAAGCTAAAGATATATTATGTATTGGCGCGATTATTTGCAACAAAAATGTTTTAGTCGTTGCTGTGAGCGATCACTAGGTGCTTGCAACTACGCTATCAAAATAAAATATTTAATATGTAAGTCTATTCATTTAATATAGGTTCTTAATGTAAACAAATAAGACAGGAGTAGTAACGACTAAAATCTTGTTGTGTGACTGGTTATAATCATGTCATGATCTCAATTTTCATGTAAATGTGTACCAAACAGAGCTTAAAGCTTCATTGTGATGAGCTGTTTGTTTACTGTAGGACACCCGTGAAATGAATCAGGTATAGTAGTATAGGTTTTCGAGAATTACTCTGTCTACTTTTCTGCTACGCTACCCAAAAAGGCTACTTTTTCCCTTGGGAAATTCTTCTTTCCCTATCGATACTGCAATAATTTTGCATCTTTGGTTAGGAACAAAATCCGAAATATCTCAACAAAATTGCACAGAACGACCCTCAATACAATCTGCCTAACAAAGCAATGTTGCGGGCGATGTAAAAAATCAGCCACAATTTGTTTTGTCTAGCTACCTGGCATTCCCAGAACCGCCCACCTTCGGCGCTATGCAAAACGCGTTCCCTGGAACTGCGCACGCGACTTTGTGCTTAGAATTTAAGAATAAGAGCTGATTTGTGTAAGTTGAGGAGGTTCATTGAATCCTTGATAGGTTTGCTGTGCTGTCAATAGTGCCTGGGCAGTTCTAGGATATCTAGACTTAGCAGTGTGGTTACTGGCTAACGATGAAGGCATCTTTTTTTCTTGTGTCGCCGAAGCTTAGGATGGAATAAAAAAAACGAGCGTTCATTAAGATTTAAATAGATGACGCAAGTAAAATAATGAGAGAGAACAGTGAGATTTATTGTAGACATTTTGACTTTTTTTTTGTCGGATTGTACCTACATCTGAATGAGATTAATTTTAGAATAATTAGTTGATTTAGTTTATTACCTTACTATTTACTAGTGCCATCTGTTAAGCCGTTATGTAAGGTTTTTTTTCTTAATTTGCTCCTGGAAAACTTCCCATTACTTTTTGACAACTTCAAAAAAGGAGCTTTGAAAGGAGAATATAATATTTGTAACTACAAAGTATTCATTATGGCACAAATTAGACGTATCAAGCTCTACCAACTTGGAACTACTCAACAGTTACTGTACCTTTTTAATTATATATGATACTATATATGATAATACGATAATTACCACGTAAGATTTAGAAAGAGATAGAGATGATAGCTGCTGTTGTTACTGTGCTGTGTAGATAGCCGTGTCTTTAAAGGTGGTGATGGTATTGGTGGTATTTTAAGAGTAGGTACAGATCAAATCTTTCAAAATCGAAACGATTTCAAATCAGTTATAAATATATCCATTGGACCAGTATGGTTTTCTTTTTACTGTAGGATTTTTGGGACTTATTAAGTTCCATTTTTCGAAGCCAAAGCTCAAAACCGAGGATAAGGCTGTCCATGGTTTACCAATCAAAGTAGCCGCCCTTTTACTTCGTATTTCGTCTTTATTTGTCCCAAATTCCAAGCGCAATAGTCAAAATGTTTACATTTAGGATGCACTGAATATTTATCAGTTGTATCTTATAACTGTAGCCCAAGGTGTAACATGTAACCCTCTCCCAATATTTCACCGACGGCACACCATCATTAAAATGTAAAAATTCAAAAACAAAACACATTCATTTTGGTTCCACCCGTAAATACAGAGTTATCTCACACATTGACAGCGTACAGGCGATAAGAAAAGTACTAACACACATTTTCAAGGGTTTTTTTCTCCACGATTTAGTTTTAAATTGAGCTTAATGTGTGTTAGTGCAATCAACAACCGCGAAAATCTAAGAATGTTGATAAGAAAAGTATAATACAATACATACAATAATACTTGATTACCACTAAAATACACAGTACGTACACAAGAAACAATATAAAAACACATATAAGAGTCAAAAGGCGGCCTTATTAGCAGTAGCAACTTTCTTCCAGCAACATTCGGGTAGAAAAATTGCGCACAGAAAAGAAACGTAAAAATCAAATCATAATAGAACATTTGCAAAATTGTAGTCTTCTATAACATTATAAAAAGTGTTACCACGTTTTTCTGGTAAAACTGACTCTAAATATTTTGATAAAATATTGAGAGGTAGACAGATCAGATACTAAATTTGTATAATATAAGTATTACGACTTTTGAAATAAAATTGTAATTGTAATTATGCAAATTTTCCAGTAAGAAAACGTAAATTCTAAGCTAAGGTCGAGAAACAAAAACATAATTTTTACTGCGGGGTACGTAACTGGCACTAGCCATTTACGAGTAATTTGTCACTTTATTTACCATCTCTAGTACCTAGGTACTTATGAATTTGAAGATTAAAAGCTATTATTGTTTTTAGTAAAATTTCATGTCTAAAAGCTTTATGTAGTCGACTGTACCTCTCTGGTGGTCTGTAACCCTTATAATTCGTAATTTGGAGTCATTATTCGCTTCGGTTCGGTTCACTGACAATCGATTTGTATGGATCGTGTATGGAACTGACTGGATGGACTTTATTTACATTGTAATTATACAAGAGCGTCGGTGGCGTAACGGCTAAGCTCGCTTCTTTCAGTTGCGGTTCGAATCCCATGCACACTGAAGTTTTTTTATTTAAAAGCTCTTACGTTTTATTGGTATTTATTTTCATTTGGATTGGATAGACAAAAATTTTCTACAAAATTCTACTTTTTTATAGACTTTTGTTGTTAACACTTTTATTTTAGTCCCCTAAGGGAATTTGATACAACTTAATTAAGGCGACTGTACTATGAACACTCAGCATGATATTTATTTTTCACTCCTTCGTCTACTTTTAATCCAATAAAAGCAAGTCAGTCACGATATAAGGGCGCGTCTATACGGCTTATCAGTCTTATAATGGTTGTTTAACACATCATAAAGCACTCTTATCGGACAATAACGACTTTAATAGTGTGAATCGACCCTTGTTTTAATATGAAGACGATTGTTTATTTTTTCTGATAAACGATAAAACATTATTGAATTAATTATAAAGAAGATAGGACATAAAAAGATGCAATCAAACAAAACTTGGTATTTTTCTTTGAGATAGAAAAAGCGACTTTGTTGTTAATTTATATCCATTGATAACTAAGTCATAATAAATCTTTTGTTCCTACTACAAACCTCTACAAAAAATATATTTTTTAACACGTAAAAAGTGCAGTAAACATTACATGCAGCTGGACACTCGCACTACGAAACTCGCTTCTACTGCTACGGAATAACGGCACTCTCAAGGTCAACATATCCAGTCGCATGTGCTGGCTACCTGTACACTGTACATACTTTTTCTATACCACATATTATTGTTGACTAAACTATTGTTTGTTTTTTTACAGGTAAGAACTATACCCAAAGAGTTACATAACGTCTACCTTATCTTCAATAAACTTGATGTCCAACAAAGTAAGTAAGATCTAATAAGAAAATAGTGACCAATTATGACTAACCCAGAAAATTACTTCCTGCGAAATTGAGCTACTTTAAAGATGACACACAAAACGATGTCCCTCGAAGTTGACCTACCTAGAATATGACTAACCTAGAAAATGACGTACCTACTTACAAAGAATATGACGTGCCTCTAAATTGACTATCTGAGAAAATTACCAAGCTCTCTTAAAGGATCTATATGCCTTTTTGATTGACCTACGCTTGTGTCGAAAATCTACGACGTACCAAACTTCCCAGAAGAATAGAAGAAGATAGATAGATTAATCCCAAATCACATACATAACTTATCTGCCCACTGATATAATTTTCTCACACTTTCCCTGCTTAGTCAATTCATTAAAGTAACTAATAGTTACTAAGTAAACAGACTCACTTAAATCCAATTATCACCTCACTAAGGAAGCCAAAAACCATGATTACACTTTCTTTCCGTTTGCTACTTCACTTTCCATGTGAATTTATTTACAGCAACTGATAAATAACAGGTTGTACTGTAACTAACTGTTATTTTTTATCTGTCAATTTAACAGTTAGCAAAGTTCTGGTTAGATGTAGACGCAGGTAAATAAAATTATATTATTATTATTTTTAATGTAGACCTTAAAAACTAAATACTAGAATACAATAAAAAAGAATTTACCCTTATTGAGCACAAAAATATACCTAGTTAAAAGAATACGAGTTGTTTTTCTTTTTCTTTTTTGTTGTGTTGTATTGTGTTCTGTCAAATAAATTATGTCTATGTCTATGTCTAAGTACAAAAGGACTCCTTATTTCTGAGATAGCAATTCCAGGGTCGAGCATGTAACGCGCAAGAAGCTCGATAAAGTGTCAGTACGCGATTAGTGATATAAGAGTCATAACGGTTTTGTCACTATGTCACATTTTGACATCTTCTCGATGTTCTTGCAATTATATTACTAGCCCCGCAGAGTGATATAGAGCTGCTTAACTTACTTACCTAACCAAACAATGCGATCCCCAATTCGCGAATATTACAACAACTCCAATCACGGACTTTAGTCACCTTTGGTGCAACTGTGGATGGTTATATCTAAATAACTAGATTAAGATAAACATCCTATTATCAAAAATAACAGTTATTAATTACCTATTACCATATTTAACCTGTTCCAACCTCTAGTTAGTCAAGCAAAGCTCGCTAATTCACTTTCATCTAAACAAATGAACTCAAACCGTAGAACACAGCGAAAACCAGTTTGTATGGGTACATGTTTACATACAAATTATGTATGTGTGTGGGTGTAGGAGAAATGTTTGTATGATGTAACGGACAAGGACATCTTCAAAAATGTTTCGAATTTGCATAACTGCTTTATCATTGGTGTAAGCTCTCTTTAGTGATTCGAAAAGTGACCGTTTTATTTTGAAATCCGAATTATTTTATTGAGTGGGCAGGTGGAGTCTATTTCGTAGGCTTATTGTTGTTATACGTGGCGTGGTCATGCGACTTCCAGCTACAGCAACAAACAACAAACAAATGCTTTATTTCCAAAAAAAAAATTGTACAGTTGATAGGAATTACCGTCGGGCCCCGCAATAGGTTACACCTGTATCGCACCCAGGAATAGATTACAGTACAAAGTTTACCTGAACTACTAAGAATATACTTAGAATATACCTAAATATTCTTGTGCAATAGTGTTACCAACAACAACTGTGATCCCCATCTTGTTTCCCAAGAGTGGGTTCCCAAACGAAGGGTTGTTGACTGATTGTTACTATTAGCTTAAACATTTATTCTTAATTTTGGTTTGGCATGTACGGTGTTCGAGCCTCCCGGCGCATAATGTCACATTAGCGAAATAACCCGTTTGAAAGCTACAGTCTCTAAATGCCACTGTAGCATATTGTCACACTCGCGTAATGTCACACATTTCCTCGCGTAATGTCACACATTCCGTGGAAAGGAAGTTTTCAACTAACCCATATAAAACTTAAAATGTACTAGGAGACTACGATTTAATAAAATATTTTGATTTCCATTTTGATGTTGATTTATCATCAATTCATATTATTATTATCATTATTTATCGTATATCAAAATGGGAGAATATCATTTCGTTTTTCATGCGTACTTTTAATATTTTTATAATTTACGCCTGTGTTAAATGTGAAAATATTTTTGAATGTTTATGTAGTTTGGTGTAGAAAAAACCAAACGTTATTTTCTCACTTTCTCTTATTTTTTAAAATTATTATTAAGCCCGACTAAAGATATAAAGAACCTCGCCATTTATTGCGGAATTTCAATACAACTTTTATAATGGAAATTGTTGCCATAAAATATATAAATATACACGTGGCGATCCTATATCAGATTTCTTATGTTTCCGGACAGGCTTTACTATCACGGGTGGCATCTTAACAAAGACATCTTAACCTAGTACTATTATTTATTCTGTGACAATACTATAAAATTGAATAGAGATGCGTCCAGGCGACTATTCAATTAGACAATCAAGTGTCCTATTCTTAAGCTTTATCAACCCACTCATTCGATTTATGGCAAGTAAGCCATAAAGCCTACAGCCAGCCGATACGAGTGAACACAAACTACGTTAGGCGTTTTTATCGACATCGTAAAAATAAAGGAGAATGACTATTACGCCGATAGATGGAGGCAGTGTCGCGAACAATGTGTTAATGGATTTATTGAGGGTAGAAAACACGTGATATTTTGAATTTAAGTTCTATTTTAATCTATTGTGTTTTTCTTGTCACTATCCAAAGGAAAAAATAACTGTAAGAAGTATCTATTTATGATTTTCATTACAGTTAATCGTAAATAAATATTTAGATACGAGTAATTTGTACAATTCGAATACCTACTCTATATTTTTATATACTATGTCACATGAACCTAACCTAACCAAACCTAAACCTAAACCTAGTTTAGCCTAGGCAAGCGACAAAATTTCGCAATTTAACGGTAAACCATCCGTTACTATGCAAACTAACGTAAAGTGCGAATATCAGTTTTTTAGAGTCAAACACACTTTAACTGATCGTATTAGGAAATCTGCAGTTTACCTAGTTAATGTGCACATTTAATTTTCGGCATTTAATTTCTATCTATACTAATAATAATTATAAAGTGGAAAGATTTGATTAGGATTAAATAGGCTCCGAAACTACTGAACCGAGTCTGACGAAACTTGGCAAAAAGATAGAATAGACCTTGGGAAAGTACATAGGCTACCTTTACGCGGGAAAATTCCTCATTTCCACGGGAAAATCTGTCGACACGGAGCCGCAGTGGCAAGCTAGTAATTTATATATCTCTATAGACTTTATCAATTTGTCTCAATAGACTTTAGATCAATATAGTATTTAGTAGTAGTTTTATAACAGGGTATGCTCGGCCGAAGGTCAAGGATAGTTTTGCCTGTACACTGAACTTTTAAAGGACTGGTACTCCCACGCAACCGGTCCTAGCCTCCATACAGCCTCCCACTGCCTCCAGAACTATAGGCGAAGAGTCCGTCTACATAATATGTGTAGATAATAGGTATATAAGTCTCTATAGTGGGATGGGAGATGAATTAATCTAATTTTGAATGAATGATTTTCAAAATTTAAAGGATTCCATCCCGCAGCCCGCGCTTTTCCTCAAAATGTTTTATCTATACTAATATTATAAAGAGGAAATATTTGATTGATTGTTTGTTGCTAAAATGTTTGATTTGACAGCTGCTGCGCTCTTATTTTAAGTAAGTTTTCGAATGCCTGCTAAACTAGTGCAAACTACGCGTAAAATCGATGTTTGACGTCTCTAAATTTAAGTTAACCATAACCTGTCCTTAGGGACTTATGGTTTATTTAATTTAAGTTAGAGCATAATACGTAGAATTGGGCCCAATATCTGTATAAATAAAAAAAATAAAGAAATTTGTACTGCGTAGGCAACTTGGTTGGTTCTTTTTTAACCGACTTCAATTTAACAAAAGGAGGTTCTCACAGCTTGTCGTGTTCGTAATGTTTGTGTGATCATCTCATTTACTTACTTACAAAATAATAGTGAATTAGTTGCGATGAATCTGGTAGTAAAAAAGGAAAATGAAAAACTCGAAATAAACATTATCGTACTAATAATAAAATAAACGCGAAAGTATGTGAGGAATCTTTAACAATATTATGTTTATCATTTTTTCCAATAGGTGACTAACTGATTAACAGGTTAAAAATCGATCAACTCGTCCCAGTTCTCTTTTTAAAATTCCACCTGCGTAAGCGCAACTGACAAAAAAACTAACAAAATCCTGATCGATCACTTCTAAACCAGCTTAACGAAGTTTAGAATTAAAAACAACTGTTCCGGGGCACGTCATTCATCATAATCTGTCTAGCAAACTGATTGGAAACAAACAGTTAAAATTAAAATGCAGGTTGCTTTAGGCAAAGAAAGTTATAATTAACATGTTTGGTTAAGTTAAAAAAGAAATAGATGCCATGTCAAACGTAATGGCGGAGAGTCTTTCTTCATTATAAAGTGAAATTAGGTAAATTAAAATAATAACTTTTATTCTATAACTACAAGAATCTATAACAGTGCGTGGCTGAAGGGCTTTCTCTCTCTCAATCGAGTGACAACACCACAATCTTCAAGGTTATTCAGTGAATTGGGTTTAAAATTTCTTGTCGGTTACACAGGGGAACCTACCTTTGTATGACATCCAAAGGAAGAATATGGGTGGTCTCAGTTTTTGATAGGGACCACATTTCATATGTGGATATATTTATGGAATGTGTGTGTGTGTAAATGTTCTAGTGAATTATAAAATTTATTATTTTCGGTAGAAATAACAATATAATATGAAGCCTGCGTATTAATTCTCTGACTGGTATTTACTCTTAACCTATTTGAGATTCAAATTATATCAGGTACTTACAGCATTTATTTACTTAACAAAGTCACCATCCGTACAAATTTTCCGACATAGTAAAGTTATTACTCTCTCTACGCTTCCATCAACCTCCGTTGCAATCTAATACAAAATAATAACATAATAAAGTATACCGACAAAGCTATGTATTAAAGAGCATTAGAACTAAAATTACCAACCGAGCATCAAACCTGGCACCTCCGATCCGCCATTACTATTATAAAGCAATCTAACTATAACACTTTGATACGAAATTAATTTTTAATTTAAAGATGAAAATGGAAGTGCGTGATAACGATGGATGGAAAAGTTTAAATAAACATGTGGCGACAAAATAATATTTGTGTATACATTGCTGCTGATGGAAAATAACATTCTTTTTATTACGATTTGATTTTAAAAAAGAATAGAATATAATATTATGTACAGAAGCCAGCACATGCGGCTGGACATTCGCACTTCGAAATTCACCCCTGGCACTACGGAATACGGGCGCTCTCAAGGTCAACATGTCCAGTCGCATGTGCTGGCTAATGTACTTTATTGCACACTAAAAAAACAATACAGTATTTTTATTAAAGGGAATTCAAAAAGCTCAACGTCGTCGTCGTAGCAAATATCGCTACGTGTCGTAGCAAATTGCTACGCCGTAGACCATTTTTAAAATCTATGATTTAACAAAAATATCATCATTTCAGCCAGTAGACGTCCACTGCTGGACAAAAGGCACATTGCTCACTTGTTTTCTTTTATACACGTATTATATAGGCGACTATGGTTTTCGGGTGTAGGTGCCGCAAGGCAAGGCAACCTGACACTAGATGCGGTTTAATGACCGAATTCCGACAAGACTCAGTTCCGACAAGACATTACTCCAACAAGTTCGGTAGGTTAGGTTAGGTTAGGTTAGGTTTTGTCGGAGCAGATTCGAGTCTTGTCAGAACTCGGTTTTGGATTCACTAATGCACTTTGAAGCACAGAGAGCGGTGAACCTTAATTTAGTTGCGTTTGAAGTCAAATACTTTGCTAAAGGTGGTTTTAGTTTAGACTCCCTGTTAGATTATTAAGACTCTGCTCACTCCGTTAGTGAAAAGAGCGTGACGTTAAGTATAATTATTATGTATTTCAAAGAATAGAATAGAGATATGTACTTCATAGCACACTAAAAAAAAATTGCAGTAGATTAAAAAAAAGGGAATTCAAAAAGCTCAACGTCGTAAATACAATTTTCAAATCCAACTTCTTTATTAAAATTTGTCTAGTTACTTTCTAGTAGATACCAATACAAAATTAAATAGAAAAGTAACAAAAGAACATTAAATCTAGTACCTACCATAAAATTTATCAATAGTGCAGTGGACTGCATACCAAGCTACACACTTTCGCCGCTACATTTAAAATGCATAAAAGCTCAGTCATCAGACGGCAATCATGCGCATCTTTTATCTCACTCGCTCTCTTGTGGTCAGGTATAAACCTGTCTCGCTCACGTTACGACTCGTCTGGCCTACTTAAGGTGGCTTTGTTTTGTTTTCATTTGCTTCGTGATGCTGTGAAGATTATGGACTTCGCTTCACCATGGTTTAAGTAGAAATATGTTGTGTTTTCCTTAAGACGAAAGGTGAAGGAATGTTTTTCTCTCGTTACATAAATAAAATGGTTTTTCATTGATAGCGGTAAGGTTGTTCTTAATGGCATGTATGAAGTCACTTTTTTTGGGTAACTAACTAATAAACTGACGAAATGAAAGTGAAAATGAAAACGCGGTCGTACGTTTTGATTGAATTTTCTCTAAGCAAAACCCTGCAGTCTTTCTGAATTACACAGAGTATTTACATATTTAAATATTTTCATGTAAAAAACACGTAAATCTAACTATATGTGTAAGCAGAAAGATATTAACTACAGTCCGCAGTCCAATGCTGGACTAGGTGTTGCCTCATGCAAGATGCTTTTTTTTTTTTTTTTTTTGAATTGACCTATGCTTGCGTCGAAAAGGTACGACGGATCAAGCTTCACCGGACTTGAATGCAAGATGCATACTAAAATAGTCGCAATTATTTTGCTAAACTCAAGAAAAACAAGCGTAATTTTCTATTTAAATACCTTCATTCAGTTTTAACATCCTCCACAAACGAAGCTTGAATCCTGAAGAGAGAGACAGGGCTACACTTCCGCTGAAGAGTGAAAGAGACATCAAAGCGTAGCCGACAGAGGGCCCGACAGATTGTATCGGGTTCGGGGAAAGCGCATGCGTGCTGTATTGTCTGCGCAAGCGATGGTTTTAGGTGATCGATGTGAGACGTACTGACATTTCTAAGAATGTCTTTGGATCTTAATATCCTTTTTGTACTGTGGGTTGCTTTCGGAACAATTTTGTGCATGAATATAAGCTGCGTTTTAATTAAAATGAAGACTAAATCTTAACGCCACACAATCGCTATAGAACCCCAAAACTAGAAAACTAAAGTAACCCAGCTTCCCGTCACTTTTTAAACCGACTTCAAAAAAGGAGTAAGTTTCTCAATTTGACCGGATTTAAATATGATTTTTATCGTACTTCTTTCGCATTTCCGAGTTATTTTTTTCCATGGGAGTGAATGAAGTATTTTTTATAAATTAGCCTTACATCAACATCACTTCAGCTGAAAGACGTCCACTGCTGGACAAGCCTATTTCTATTACTATTACTACAGCCTATTTACAAGCCATTGGTAAACTATGGTCTTTCCCTATACCTAAGTGTTGTCATAATTTCCACGCTTGTTTGTCAGATGGGTTAGGGATCGCACTTGTTTTTGATAGGTAACACTGGTGAACTTTCTACAATTATCATCGTACTACTACATCATCGCACCAAAAGACGCAGTGCTAGGTACGTAACGTACCCGATGGACAAACTCGTTTTTCATTGCATCTACAAAACTTCCGAAAATAAGAAAATTTTACCATGTCCAGGCGTCCGTTTACGTTAGTAACTATTTATTAATCAGATTAATGCTGCGCTATGTCTACGGGGGGTTTTACCAGCCTTGATTTTGATAAAGATAAAGATAAAGATAAAGATATTTATTTGCTTTAGATATGGTAGGTACATAGATGGTAACATAATTCATTGCAGATAGTAACACATATCTAGCCTATTTATAAAGCATGCAAATGTCCAATAAATTATAATTTAAACTATTAATTAATTACACATCATGCATAATTTACAATCATGTTCCAGGAATTCTTTAATGGAGTAAAAAGTGTGTTGCATTAGCCAAGATTTTATACGTTTTTTAAATCTGCCTAAAGGGCTTATACATTTAAGGCAACACGGTAACTTATTCCACACCTTCACGCACATTGCATAGCAGTTGTCTCTAAATCTTGCACTCTTTGGAACTACGTCATAGATTAAAGCATTGAGCAAAGGTTATTATTACTTTAGCTTTGACATCGATAAGTCAAATCTTACTTCGTTTAAAAACCTTTTGATTTTGAGCAAAAGTTTGTCTCCTTCAAGTTTACAATCGGACTGTACGGTTATTTTTATTCGTGTTTCTTTGGCAGTCAATTTGTTGCTGAGCAGAAAATGCGGTCAACGTATTTACAGCTTCCTGTAATTTTCGTGTGCAATTGGTGATCTCACTCGAATGCAACAGCCAACAACCCAATGCAGTGCGCTATAATATAGAGCTTAATACACACGTAGCTATAATCTATATTAATATGCCCAGCTCTAACTTATACTGCTCACCATCACACACGGTAGCTGTATTGAAATATATATTTGTTATATTTGTTTGTTTGTTATTTTATAAATTGTTTCTGTGCACTGTATATTTTGGTGTCAATAAAGAATATTGTATTGTATTGTATTGTATATTTTCACCCTTACTGCGTCCACATACGAAATATCTATATGTCTATGTATGTCTAGCAATAAGGCCGCCTGTTGAAACCTGTTGTTTTCTGTGTTTGTGTTCTTTGCTTTGTTTTTTTCTTGGTGTCAATAAAGAATATTTGTATTGTATTGTATTGTGTGTCGAGATTTAATATACCGAGATTTAAATTAATATGCCTTGTTAAATCGGTCGACATATTTTGGTGACGTCACAGTAAGCGACCTATATAGCACGGCATATTAATATAAATCTCGACATATTATAGGTATTCCGTAAGTGGACGCAGTAAGGGTGAAAATATATATTTCAATGCAGTTACCGTGTGTGGTGGTGAGTAGTATAAGTTAGAGCTGGGCATATTAATATGAATATTATAGCTGCGTGTGTATTGGGCTTAATGCAGTGGATTCGTCCAAATTGTGCATCATAATATTATTTTTGGCTGCGCTTCAGTGTGTCGTAACCAGATAGAGATTCCAGACGAGGTATATGCTACAAGAAAACGTAGATACCTACGTCTAGTAACGCGAAAAGGGTCAATGACACCGTTTGCAGAGGTGAATAGCATTTGGCACTAATTTTAGCATTTTAGTATCAGCCTGCAGTCTAGTTACAATGTTGCAATCATATGATTTTCATTGATGCATGCAACATTGAGTTCGCTTTTCATTTTATAACATAACATTTTATGTAAATTTAAAGCAAAAATATTCCTACACAAAACTTGTTTTTTTTTTCTTTCAATTATTAATTTTGACGGCAAATAGCTTTCCTTCGATCCAAACTTGTTATTCAGTAAGTTATTTAAGGCACGAACAGACAGACAGGCTGGTTATAGTCGATATTAATGTTCGTAGAGGAATGCATTAGACACGGAAGTTACACGTATGATTAATAGCAATTTTTAGCTCCAGAAACTATGTCAGTTATTCCTGAACACTGTGGAAATAACCAATAAAAGTTGTAACAGTCGTAGTAAATAATTATTTATTGTATGTAATAAATGAAATTTGTGTTCCGGGCTAATCGTGTGGCGGTAGAACTTTACTTTACGTTACTTACTTACTGTCCAGAATTTTTGAAGGGACTTTTGTTCATGAACTTCTTGATGATAAAACTTTAAATTCTTTGAAAAGCTAAGTGGTTATGGAAACGGACATCACACTAATATTATGAAGGAGAAAGTTTGTGAGTATGTGAGTGTGTAAGTGTGTATGTTTGTTACTTTTCTCGTTGGCTGGAGATATTTTAATGAAATGAAATTAGGTAGCCTATGTGTTAAGCCTAGATTTACACATAGGCTACCTTTTACCGCGGGAAAATACCTCATTCCCACGGGAAAAACTGTTAACGCGGGCAGAGCCGCGGGGCAGAAATCACTATCACTACATAGTATAAAATAAAGTCGCTTTCTCCGTCCCTATGTCCCTATCTCCCTATGTCCCTATGTCCCTATGTCCCTTTGTACGCTTAAATCTTTAAAACTACGCAACGGATTTTGATGCGGTTTTTTTTAATAGATAGAGTGATTCAAGAGGAAGGTTTATATGTATAATACATGCATAATATACTGAAGGATAACCCACAATAACCATTTTCCCGTGCGGAGCCGGGGCGGGTCGCTAGTCTAGTATAAAATATACAATACTTTTACTTTACTTACACTTTTTGTATCATTTAAATATCACTACATAGTATAAAACAAAGTCGCTTTTTCTGTCCCTATGTCCCGCCCTTTGTACGCTTAAATCTTTAAAACTACGCAACGGATTTTGATGCGGTTTTTTTTAATAGATAGAGTGATTCAAGAGGAAGGTTTATATGTATAATACATGCATAATATGCTTAAAGATAACCCACAATAACCATTTTCCCGTGCGGAGCCGGGGCGGGTCGCTAGTGAATAAATAAATAAATATGTGGGACATCTCACACACGGCCATCTGACCCCAAACTAGGGTGTCAGATAGCTTTTCACATGATAATCTGTACTTAGTCTTAAAAACATATCAAAGTTAATTTCTTTGTATTTGTATTCAAGTCTCGAGACATAAAACAGTCGGACGTAATTTAAACCCTAAAAAGCTGGGCGTAAAAACGTTCATGCACATTATTACCGCGCCTAATTAAGGCAATTTGTCCGAAAAAGGCGTGAATGGGGGTCATTATGTCACCCTAATAGAGCCGGGTGCGATGTCATAGGTGACTATTTCCGGCTACCATTGCATCGAGTGTCTGTACTGTGGTAAGAAGAAAAAATGTCCAGGTACTTATTTATTATTATTTTTGTACCAGCCGTCCGCCTGCGGCTACGCCCGCGTTGTTTTTCATATTTCCTATGGAAATGAGATATTTTTTTAGTAAAATGTAGTGTTTGTCACTCTTTGGCCCTCAATCTATCTCTGTGCAAAATGTCTGGTCAATCTTACTCGTATTAGGTTCAGTGTGAAAGATGGACAAACAAACACACTTTTCAATTTAGATTATTAGTATAATTATCGTCTGTTTGCAATAATTTATTATTTAAAAGTGCACGCAATACAATATTAATTTACCTATTCATTATAATACTAGCTTTCCGCCGCGGCTCCGCCCGCGTTAACAGTTTTTCCCGTGGGAATGAGGCATTTTCCCGCGGTTAAAGGTAGCCTATGTTACTCAGGGTGAATGTAGCTTTCTAATGGTGAAATTTTTGAAATCGGCACAGTAGTTTTTGAGTTTATTCATTACAAACAAACACACACATAAATACAAATCGTTCCTCTTTATAATATTAGTATGATTGTATTTTCTTAAAAATAGTAAAAAATAAGTTTTTAACTATTAGAGCTGTGAGATTCCTGTGTCCATATTTAAACAATGATCGACCAGTGTCGAAGATACAAACATTTATACCTGTCATTACATATTACTCTTTTACGAAAATACATAATAGAAATCTGCTTATGTAGAACTTAACCGTAAACATACTTCTGTGCAAATGCTAATCACAACAATGCTATGTTTAAAACTAAACGATTGTATAAAAATCTGTGAAGTAGGTTAACCACAAAGTAACGACTATAATCAGACGAAAAGTACCAAAACCCTTTTGTTATTATGCAACGGAAATGCGACGACAATTCGTATAGTACATTAAACACGGTACGTAACTACGTAGGGCTTTTTGTACAATGCGTTTGAGTTTATGCCACCTCGACAATGATGCAGCTTAGGGCTTAATGAAGTAGGGTGACCATGGTTTCTAGATAGGTGAAGGTAGTTGGTGAAGAATTTCTGATTAATAAGAAAACAAACAATGGGAATAGATTGCTTGAAAGCCAGACTTTTAAAAATTCTAATTATAACATTTAAAAATAGTCTGATATGTGCGACCTCTATGGAGTTCTTTCAGAGGCTCCTTCCTGCTATTCCACATAAATACTTAGTTATCTTGGCAGAAAAAATATGATAATGTGACAATTTTAAATATACTTCTACCATACTTTGTTATAATTATAGAGCCATAACATTTACGTAAATTTTACGTCTAGTTTGGTCACCCTAACATATAATAGGACAGAGTAATGTGTCCACATTTGCCGGGCTATTAACTTCGAACAACAGCAGGCGAAGGTAGTAGAGCGAAAATTGTTAAAAAAAAACCTTAAAAATTGGATGCATTGTCTGTGGTCATTCAAAACCTATTTGTCGTATCGTGTCCAGGTATTGAGTAATTTATTAGGGTAATCAATTATACAGAATGAGGCTCTAGTGATTTTAATAGCTGTATTATTATTTTTCCATAAAAGCTTTTTTTTCGAACCGGAAATGGTCATTTTTAATGTGTTAATAATCACGGTTCGATTTAAAAGTTTAGTTTATTTTTTATTTTTACATCAGAGCGTAAGTTTTTTTTTTTGCTGATTAAAAAAAATTTTTGGTAGTTGCTCAACATTTTTGACTGAGAATTTGCCAACAATACGCCTGCTAAGTATCTATTTAATCCATCCATTTAGGAAGCGTTATCCAGGTAAAAAACGTTTCATACCTATTAAAATATACGCCTAAATAACACTTCTATAATACCTAGTCTCTTAATAAAGATATTTAAACAACCTAACCCAATTCACTTTAGTATTTATATTTATTGAATCAGGTCTGTGTTCTTCGGGAAATTAATTTTAGCATGCTGCTGAACTAGAAAACTAGGTTAGATATTCAGGTAGATTCAGGTTTGCCTACGCATCAGGTGTGAATGGGTAAACTACTTCCCAGACATAAATAAATTGGTTGATAACGATTATTGAAGAAGAAATCTTTTACTATGGGGTCAATAATGTTATCGGTGAACCATGATATCGGCGAATAGAACTTTCGGCAAACAATTATATAGACGAAAAGTTTGTCGATATACCGTTCTGAGCTCCTCTTTTTGACGTCGCTTCACTTATCTACCTTAGCAATAAGGCCGATTATTGAAAACTACTGTTTTCTTAATTTGTTTTATTTCTTTTGTATTACTTGGTATTATTAAAGAATATTTGTATTGTATTGTATTATTATTCTTTTTTTATAATCCAGTTCTCTTTGTCACGTGAAAGATTTACTAACAAACACATATATTTTATTACGACAATGGGAATAATAACTTATATAATAAATTTCACTTTTGATATACATTAAAATATTTTTTATTTAGGTATTTTTATATATAAGGTAAGTATTGTATTTTTTAGAATGTAAAGTTTACCTTGCGTCTTCATTTTAAATCACAGAACGACTTAAAGTAGATCGGTTTTTCTTACGTAAATATCTCGACTGGTAGATTATAAACAATTTAGCTAAAGTAAATATTTAGTAAGATAAAAAGCTCCTGTTCGGCCGTTGACCTCTTAGTCTAGTCTAGACTTTAAAATATATAGGTAAGGCAAACAAACAATCAAATCTTCCTCTTTATTTTGAGTTTAGACTAAACAGAAGAGGAAAGGACGCAAAGTATAGCACGATGGGATCTTGATATAATAAAGTACAAGATTCCATTCCCAACCCACAAAACAAAATTTTAATTCATTATCAAATTCAAAACATGCTGGCCTTTTTAAACAAATTTTCCCAACCAAATAACTTCTTTAATACTGCGTGCTTACATACATAACAATACCTCTCTAAGACTGCTATTACTAGTACTTAACTGACGTAACCATAGATAATGGATATAACCCCCTCATTTTGGGCGTAATTTGGCGATCTGAGCCCATAAAGAGGTCAGTGTGCACCGGGCCCACTGGGCCGGAACGCCATATGGACGGCCAAAAAGCAGGATAGCTTTTAACGTGACATCAGTGAACATGTGGCAATTATTTATTTCGTAAATCGTCTGTTAACTTTTAGGAAGACATTTTAATGTATTGAAGTCAAAGTCAAAGTCAAAAATGTTAATTGTAGTATTTTTTTTATTTAATGACCAGTAGTTAAAATACTTAAACCAAGATTAGCTCTCGTTAAGACTTTTAGTTATTTTTAAACATAACAATTTAAACACACCCATGCACATTTTCACCACTTAGGCACGTAATATTCTTTATATTTTTAAAAAAGAGTTGGAACTGGTAGGTTCTCGCAATTTGTGCGCTACGCGCTACTCTGTACTTACCGAAGAAA
The DNA here is from genome assembly GCA_948473455.1 of Teleiodes luculella. Lineage (NCBI taxonomy): Eukaryota > Metazoa > Arthropoda > Insecta > Lepidoptera > Gelechiidae > Teleiodes > Teleiodes luculella. The sequence continues at coordinate 4,276,365 of OX419607.1, forward strand.
CTCCACAGCATCGCATCTTTTCATCTTTCCTCTCATTAAAAATAACTAATTCTAGTAAATTTTTAAAAAGTAGTTAGATTTTAGATTAGCTTGCTTTTAAAATGAAAGTCAAATGTGAATATTTCTTATATTGAGATTGACACCATTCATACTATAAATGTTTCTGATTCTATTTTTTAATTGAGAATTTAACAACTGACCTTCCTTTCCCTTTAATATTTTAACATGTAATGCGTAAATTTAAATTAAAATGCAGTCGGTTATCGATTATAGCTAAACAATTTATTTTTTTGTTTCAGGTAAAGTTGTCCGTAAATGCACGTTCAATGGTCACCCTACAGCGTCTTCATTTAACACTATTCGTCACACCGGGTGACCAGCAAAAGGTGTGTCCCGACTTACTCCGAAATTACTAATGATTATAAATTAGGCTTACTACTGCCATACACTCATAAACATTATTCTTGATGCTTGTCTCATTTAGGCATAATAAAAAGGTAGCTGTTACTTTTAATAATAATGTCTATGTATATGTAGGGACTACTATTTGGTATTCTGTGGTATATGTCAATGTCTATGTTATTGTCGAATACAAGTACTTCGGAAGCTGCTACGGTCGGCTTTTCTTGAATTTTTCGAGGAATTGTGGTCTTTCGCGCAAGAAACATAGAAAGAATGATTTAGTACAATTTAAATCCTGATACCAAATATACAGTGAACCAAATATAAGTACCTATACAAAATATTATAGAGTCATTTAAAACGTCCTGAGCAGTGGCCATTGCGAAAAACTTAGTTTTCCTCGAAGTTTCAGGAGTTTTCTAAAAGAAACTCTTTGTCAGTTATATATGATGAAAATTTAGCAAAGATTTTTGTTACTGAACCTCTGTGCATTTGATGTAAATATCCTGAACTTCAATAATTTATGCTTTTTTATGACCAATCAGTGAGTCAGTTAAGAAACGTTATTTTGCAAATAACTTTGTCAGTTATATATTTTTATAATAGAAATTTCGGAAAATTCTTTTGTTAGTGCTTCTAGCGAACCTCTGTGCATTTGATGTAAGTATCCAGAAATTTAATGATTTATGCTTTTTATGACCAATCAGTGAGTCAGTCAAGAAATGTTATTTTACAGATAAGAGAGTAATTTTATAAAAGGGGAATTATAAAACAAGCGAATAAAAAAACAACTTTGCGACTGACGATGTTGCGACTGACGATGACATACTGTTTTAATAACTTGAGCGACTAAATTACCAAGTGAGCGACTAAATTACTAGTGAGCGACTAAATTACCAAGTGAGCGACAAAATTACTAAGTGAGCGACTAAATCACCAAGTAATAGGGGGGGCTCGGGGGGCACAGCCCCCCGCTAAAAAAAAAAAAACAAATCTACCCAGAATCAAATCGGTTGGTTAGGTTAGGTTAGACTGATGTCAATAACAGAGCGGAGGGAGCCGAGCGAGCGGAGCGAGCGTGCCGCGGCAGCGGCCGGGGACCGCCGGAGTCTTAATTTTTTCAAAGTTGTTTTTGTATTCGAAACACTTTATTTAAGATAAAATGACGCTCAGTATAAAAATACATTTGCCAAATGTTGAAAAACATGCAGGACGTAACGTTGACACTCAAACAAATATTATACGCTCAAATATTATGAAGCTGCTCATTTTGTATTTTAAGTAACTCAAATTAATGTTTGTAAGTTGCTGTTCTGTTGATTTCTCGTCGCTCGCAGTCAGTCGCCCACTTAGTAATTCTATAACCCAAATTAATTAATTTTGTCACTCAAAACTGTAATTTACAGTCACTCGTTTAATTACTACCCTTTATAAAATAGATTGCACAGTTTCAATGGACCGATAGAAATTTCACATTATGGCCACATCCCGACACATGGTTCTGTAATGTAATACCTGTTGCGTAATGCATGACGCGTTTGCATTTTATTACGGCACGGTGAAAGTTTGACGGAACGAATAATCATTTTTGCTACCCAAACAAGACCGCAAATTGTACATTTTCTCTATTTTATTATGTATTTGTGTGCAATAAAGAATATTTCATTCATTCATTATCATTTTTTTATCATCGAGCACCATCTACCACTGTGTGGTATTATTATTGTATATTAAAAGGTGCGATTCCTATTTTAGAATTTTATTGGACAGATACCGAACTCTTACTCAGAAGCGTCTAGAGGCTCATGTCTAGGGAATGTGAACATCCATACTCTGACTTGGCAACAGACCTAACCGAATTAATAAAAAGTAGAATAGAATAGAATAGAATATACTTTATTGCACACAAAAAAACAATAATTGAAAAACTAAATACTACTGAGTACTACTTTAAATACCACACCACCTACTTTAAATATAACTATAAAGTTTCATAAAAGCCGAACTCCGAAAGCAATGACGTATACCTAGTATCAAAATGTCGGATCGTATCGTATCGTACTATCATAGTATCGGATGTCAATGGAAACGCACACCAACAGATAACCCGCTCGAAATGGGTCATTCTTCATGGTAGTGTTGTTTTATAGCAAACACATTACATTTACAACCAACTTTACTATTATGCGGAAGGACGTTTTATTGACTGAAATCAATGTTTTTTTTTTAATCTGATAGAGCAACAAAATAAAGCAAGAGAATTTAATTAATGGCATGGTACGCTGACCATAGCCCAGAAGCTTTACTAAAAACAGTTTATAATAATTAATTTGTTTATCACGAGTAGGTAATACAGAGTCTTTCAGTCAAGTCAATTTTATGGAGTTAAGCAATCTAGTTGAGCGGGTCCGGAGGGGTTTGAAGCTTTTAATTTTACATACAAGATTTTTTTTATTTGCACCTGATAGCTACTAGTAAAATGAAACAAAAAACTGAAAACAAAAGATAGAACATATACTTCAAATGGCGAAAATAAATTACAAAAGCCATGCAAAAGCCCCAATACAGCTTTATCTTTTCTTTCGAAACTTCGATGTTACATCATGATCATGTATTTAGAAAAACTTCGTTAATAGTTCATATATGTCTCCGCCGAGCCTAGCCTAAAATCAAAATACAAATAAAATATAAAATAAATAAGTATTTCTATTCTATTTTATCCATCAGGATGAACTTCACGCACAACCTTTGAGTTACTTCGCAGATGTGTGCAGGTTTCCTCACGATGTTTTCCTTCATCGTAAGAGCTTCGAATATAGGTACATTGAATTTGAAAATATATGCGATATTTAGAAGAACTTACTTGCGCATAATAGGTACTAGTATATGACTCATATTTCAGGCCTTCATAATATATTTGCGAAATTGGATTTGTAATCAAAGTGAGGAAATTGCAAAGAAAACAATATTTAACCTTGTTTAATAGTTATACTATTAATAAATTTGTTTATATTGAACGCACGAACTCTAAGAGCGACCATCTGGAATACCTTAACAACCATTTCTACTAATAGAATACCTACTTTAGATTTAAAAATAAGGTTTCAATGGCCACTTGTGCTGTTGACTTGATTAGACTGTAGTAATTGTGTAAGGTTTGTTAATATAGACAAAATATTATTACATACTTACTTATTGCACACACAGTCACACTTGTTTTATTTTATTTAAATAGGTACAATTACAGACAAACAGAACAAAACATAATTTATATTAGAATAAAAAAACAACAATATAACAACATTTATCTGTCCTTTAACTACTCTGTACGCAACACTCACAAGTTAATTAAGTTACGATATTGTGGTCGCAAACTATTATGAAAAAAACATGCGAATAATGTGTTGATAACACAGAATTTTGTCCTGTTATAGACAGAGTGAAACCCATGTTTGAAATGATAGTTTTCAATGTTAACATAAGCTTTTTATTTATGAATTTTCCAAAATTTTCTAAGAAAATGTATACATAAATGTCCACAATTAACAGTATCAAAATTATTAAGACATGGCTCATGGCATATAACGACTCCATAAAACAATAGAGCCCGACCAGAAAAATAAAAAACCTCGCCATATTGCGGAATTTCAATGGAACTAATTTTATAAGAGAAATTGTTGCCAGAAACATAAAAATATACACGTGGCGCCCCCAGGGTAGGTTTTTTATTTTTCTGGTCAGGCTTTACACATGGAAATTTACTATACAGGTGATCTAAATAGTTCATAAGAAATATCAGAATTCCTTAGAAATACTCAATATCAATGTTTATGAGGTTGTCTGAAACAAACAATATAAAAACTTAATGTCGAAGCGTATATTTTTTCTTATGTATGACGTGTAACTTTTTAGATGATATTACATTGTAATTCTTTTTTTATTGGAAAGGGTATAATCCGCAGTTGGCCCAAAAAAACAAAAATTCTAACCCTAAGAGTAAGCAAACAGAGTATGATTTATTGCAGCTTTTCCCTTCGTAAATGGTATTTTCCTGGGTAAAAGGTAGTCTATGTTCTTCTCTATGGTCTAATCTATCTCTGTACCAAGTAATTTTTTTTTAGTTTTTTCGGCGGTTTAATTATTTGTTAAAAAGGTTTTTTTTTCGAATGAAATGAATCACGTGTAAATTCAATGGCAATCAACAGCTTTTCTATATTTCAAGGTTTTACATCTATAAAAATAGCTAAATAAAAGTAGTAAAGCAGCTTACACACTATAGTGCCTAATGTACCGATTATATCACGGCTATATCACGGAGCTGTTCCCAGTACATCGTGATGTAAGCTGCTATTTCGTCGCTGGCAGTAAGCCAGTGTCTATGTTGTACAGACTAACTGACAGATGCCTTTTAGTAGATGCACCGGATAGAGATTCTTACAACGCAACATGATTTTGTCGAAAAACAACTGATCAACGTATCAGGCAATGGGGGATTTTCTTCTCCACACACAGAAGACAGCCAAATTGTTAACTCGCCACAAAAGAATATGTAACTGACTTAAGTAAGTGATGTAAATATGTATCCTAAAGTTAAATTAATACTTTGAACTGCTGGCTGGAATTAAGAAAAAGTGGTAAAAATCGTTCCGATAGATGGCACTAGTACAAACCGGGCTGGGCCAGGTTTATGGAACTGTACATTTAAACGAAAAAATTACAGAATTTGTAAAAAATTAAAATTATATCTCGAAAAGGTCCTTCGTCAATGATAGCGCCAGAGTCAATGGTATCGCAAATCTTAATGATCAAAATAATTTAAGATGTTTGATGTTTATTTTCAGTTGCAACGGCTATGTTCACTTGTAAACTAATAACAACTGCGATAATAAAACGACAAATAAAACCAAGTACAACCAATAAAAATCTACGTTTTTAATAAAAACAAGCGATATTGGTATTTTGAATGACTATACTACATCAGCCTATATCGATGTTGGTATTGACCCCTTATTATCGCTCTAAGTTAGGGGATAACTGTTGTTATATTTGAGACGAACGATGCTGCCCATTTACTGAATTATGTACCATTGCAGCCTCATACATTCTCAGAGTATTTGGTCCAATTCCAAGACGCAAATCACATAGCACGTAGTATGAATCTTTTTTCCGTGTATGGGTGAAAGGATTAGTGATTCTGTAAATAGAATAAACATTTGTTAGTAAATAGGCCTTCGAGAGGAATGTTGTAAGAGTTTTGTTTATATTCGGACGTCAAATTATCGCAATGGACATAGTCACTACAAAGATAAATCCTATCACTGTTTTGACTTAATCATCATCATCATGGTAGTCCACTGCTGGACTGACTCAGTCCGGTAGCATGGGGTACTGCGACATGGTTAACAGCTCATATACGCCCCCACCGAGGGGCTCGAGCCTACCCCGATATCAGGGTGACTATTCACCAGCCAGCCAGGGCCAGCGTGGTCCTCTAAGGCATAGGCCAGTGCGGGTTGGTCAACTTCACACAGAACCTTTGAATTTCTTCGCAGGTGTGTGAAGGTTTCCTCGCGATGTTTTCCTTCACCGTAAGAGCGTCGAATAAACGTTCATATGAATTCGAAAATCGAAAACACATTGGTACGTGCCGAGGTTTGAAACCGCGAACTTCTGAATGAAAGTCAACGGGCTTAGCCAATTGGCCACCGACGCTCTTTGTGTGACATACAATACTCCACTGTGACATACGATTATAAAGTCCTTTGAGAAATTTGCCGTGTTAAAATTTTGTAGGATGAGACTGAAAGTAGACGTTTACTTCATTACATTTCCTTAAAGACCAAAATATACTTCACCGCATTAAAGAAGATGAAAAAGAAATTATTAACAATTCAATATTCTTCTTATTTTCGAGTCGACAGCAAACTCAGACAGTCTCGGCCCAGAAACCAGTCCCTCGAATAGCGTCGTCAGTAGTCTTCATCAAGTCCTCTCGCGTGCAGGCGTGTCAGGACAAGAAGGGCAGCTAATGAGATGGTCCATTTTCTGGGGAACCATACCACACCTACACTCCAAGTTGGAATCCCCTGTGAAACCCCATCGGTATAAGTTATCCCTATTCGACATTAATACGTGTAGACGATGTGTAGACGTTATTATTACTTAGCCATACAGGCTAAACAAATTGACAAAATACGTTTTGTATACTTCGCAGTAGTTTTGTTTGGGCCACGTTCATTAGATCTATTTAACTATTTGTAAACAAGTCTAGACAGCCTCCGTGGTCGAGTGGTCAAAAGCTCGCCTGACGTTACGGAGGTTCCGGGCTCGAATCCCGGTGGGGACTCGTCGAACAAATATCACTTTGTGAGACTTTCCCCAATTTGATTAGGATATTGCAGGCTGAATCACCTGATTGTCCGAAAAGAAAGATGATTCCGTGCTTCGGAAGGCTCGTAAAGCCGTTGGTCCCGGCTACTACCTACGAATGCAGTCATTATAGGAGCCATGTCGGAAGCCTAAGGCGGTTCTATAATTCCGACACCAGGGTTTGTGAGGTAGGTTAACCTTGAAAGCCTCACGATAAGAAAGCAAGCAATACGTCTAGACAGAACAACAGATCACAATGCATTATGCATGATGCACATTACCTCGTTCAAAAATATATTTTCGTCCATGACCAATCTCCGAACGCGTTGAAAAGTCTGTTGTCAGAACTAATCTGTCATCTTTTCACACGAGCACGAGTGGAATACGCAATCGTATATTGAGGTAAACAAAGACTTGCATTTAGTCTGTGTAAAACGTTCACCGGTTTATGATACTAAATGGATATTATGAAATAACTTTAGAACATGAAAAGGTAAATGACTTATGATATGACATAACGATTACACAGTTAATTTAACAAAAAAATCTACCTCTATGAATTTACCAACGGCCAGTGTAGCATGACTAACTGTGATAAACTATATATTATCCCTTACCTGACTGTCAAAATATCATAAAAAACCCGCCATATTGAAATATCCTGCAATAGGATAACAGTATACGCACGAAAAAATTATATAATACTAGCTGTCGCGGACCAACGGATTTAAGTGCCTTCCGAAGCACGGAATCTTCTTCCTTCTCAGACGACCGGGTAATTCAGCCTGCAAGTTCCTAATCAAACTGAAGAAAGTCTCATAAAGTGATATTTGTTCGTCGAGTCCCCACCTGGATTCGAACCCGAAACCTCCGTAACGTCAGGCGAGCTTTTGACCACACGACCACGGAGGCATCTTTAGTACCAATTGTTTAATAGTCATAAATAAATAACCCGCACATAGCCAGCGTGGTAAAATAAGGCCTACTCACCCTGATTCAGGGTTGGCCCAAGTCCCTCGCTTGGATCATAAATTGGCCAGTAACAAAGCTGCTGGGAAATAGTGGCGTGTGATTTCATTATGCGTAGTAGAACCTCTTCTGTAGAGATAATTTGGTGATAGGTACCAACCTATCTAGGTCTGCAAGGTAAATGTCAAAGATATAAACAGACAGACGGATATTTCGGCCACTCAACTAGTTAGTATAGCCGGCCAAATGCACCGTGCTGAGTCTAAATCATTGATATTTACAAGACCTTGAAATTTGCTGAAATTGTCCAAGAAAATGTCACAAAAAAATGCCAAGTAAAATGTCAGTCGTTTAGTGATAATGGCTTGGTATCTACATAAATACAAATACAATTCTAGACTTTAGTGCTTTTCAAATAATAAAACTTGACTCTCCGCCTTATGTATTTAGTTTGATTTCTTTGTTACCTACTTACTACATTCCACTGATGGATTAAGGCCTCTCCCCTGAATGGTAGATGTTGCCATAGTCTTACGTTTTACAGGCAAATTGGGATTCGAAGTTATTCACAGTTATACAGGTGAACTTTGTTATCCAATCCCTGGGTATGTTTTAATCGCCTCGTATGGTACAGTCAAGAGCTAAACTGAATATATTAGACCGTACTACATGACACCCACATTGGGTTATTCCAACAAATTTAAATGGCTTATTTCTCCAAACATAACAGCCGCGCTTTTGATGGTGGGGTCTACGCCATTCTGCTCTATTTTCCGTCTTCTGTTTGAACTCCAGAACAACACCAATATAGATTAGAAGGAACAGTTCTTCCTTAATTTGGTCTACAACGTTCTTTACATCTAGGTCATCCATTTAGACTTTCCCGTCTACCTCAAAAAAAAATCTGTGTAAGTATGTAAACGTACGTATATCTCCTAAAATAGTTACTCGAAAAAAAAGTGCATTGCACTTCTCATTCTAATTGACAAGACAGCCCACACTGGGCCACCGGTGGGCCATGTCCCACTAATGTCAAGATACACCAATCGATATACCATTTATGGGCACCAAGCGTAAGTGTCAGGCTTTATAAGGTCAGAACCGTTCTAGGATAGCTAGTTTTTAGTTAGGCTAGACCTCGCAGGAGATTGTAGAGTTGTGTGTAGTTTTGAATTTAACTTTATCGATGTTATGTGATAGTTATCTGCAGATTTATTAGGCTTAAGTCTAATCATGTACTTAAATGTCATTTATAAAGGGAATGGGAAGTTTTCTAGGCCATTCGTAAATTTAAAATAAAGAGGATAAATTTACTATACAATACATTTCATATTCTACCTCAATATACAAAAATTCAAACAAAATACGAATAATATATTATAAATACTAATATTATAAATACAAATATTCTTTTTCTATTCTTCTTCATTTTAATATTTTACCTTACCTTTGCTGATATACAAATAGGTGTACTACGAGTAAATTGGCATTCGCAAAGTTATCAAAAAAGGTTTATTTGTAAAATATTAGCTAACATTGTGCCTTGAATTTTTGATATGATTTAAAACAAAAGTAAAGAATTTAATCTTAAAAAATAGGCAACTTCTGATAACATGAAGTACCTACTCGTACTATCTAATTCTGTACATATAAATGACAAATTTCAGTTCAACTAAATATTATTATCGACAGTGCTTTTCCAACTCTATTTATTTTCCTCACTGCTCAGAATTACAAATATCTTTTCCACATACTGTAATAGCAAAGTGAAAACTGTCGGTATTTTATTATAAAACCAATAGGTCTTATATGGGGTGACACTAGGTATCTCCTTACTCTACCATATGGTCGGATACCAGCCTTATTGCCGTTTTATTTTACCAGTTTTTGTTTAGATTCTATCAGTTACTTAACAGACGTTTATAATGAATACATTTTAATAGTAGATTCAAGATTGATGAAACAGGATTGTCTAGAAAATCAGATAACTTCACCTAGTTTTGGAGAATTAGTATTTTTTAAAAAGGAACCGAAAAATTACTTTTACGTCCTACTAATATTATAAAAGCGATAGTTTGTGAGGATGTATGTATGGATGTTTGTTACTTTTTAACGCAAAAACTACCGAATAGATTTTAACGTAACTTAACAATTATATAGTTTATACATCAGAATAACACATAGGCTGCCTTTACCGCAAGAAAATACCTCATTGTCACGGAAAAAAACAGTTAACGCAGACGGAGCGAAAAGCTGAAACGAAATAAAGACTTTGTTTGCTACAAAAATACAAGCAAGTAATCATTATTGAAGATATTTTTAAACGTTTTTCAAATAACAACCACATCTGAAGCAACCACAACAGATGAGGACATTTTAAAAGGGAGTGTCTAAAAAGCTGTTTCTTTTTTATAGCCTATTTGTGTCCTACTGTTTGACAAAGACCTCCCCTCCATTACGCCACACATCGCAATCAAACATTTCTTATACCTATGCCAAAAAAAAAAAAACGAATTTTGAATCATATTTGCTTCCATAAAATATAAAATTTAAACTAGGTATATTTAACCTTAGCACAGACAGACTACCGCATTAGCTGGAGATCACAAAAAAATAAAGAACAAAAACAAGTAGGTAATGTAATGTGCCAGTATTATTTCTTCAATTTAATTCCCACTTTCATTTTTCCGACGAGCGAGGTCTTTCCTTGGCCACATCAAAGCGGCTTGTATGAATGGCTCCATACAAAAAGCAGAGCTGGGTCATTAACAGTTGGATGACTGGCTCTACTACTGAGTAAAAACAGGTCGATAAGATTTGTATTGGAGACGTGTGGAGAAGATTTATTTAGAACTGTGAGGTAACAATAACATACATCTTTAAATATTTTCGTCTTAGAACTGCGTACTGATGCTGATCTGATCATTAATTCATTTTTTTTAAGCTTCATCAAGGAAATAAAAATACGGCTTCGAGCCCCGGTCACTTGTATTTACATTGTGTCTGGATGTGGTTTATTATATTATGTATTTATATCAGCTGTCTGACGCCCATTGTACAGGTTCTACCTAGTTTGGGGTAAGATGGCCATGTGTGAGATGTCCCATTTTATTATTTGTTAAAATGACATCGATCGCCGAACCAAATAGTCAAGTATGCCTGTTTGATCAATAGCTTGTAATTCTTTTCATAATTTTTTATTTCCTTTTTTTTTAACTCGCCTGGTTTGGCACAGTAAATGCAACCAAATATGTGAAAAAAAAGAGCTTTTAGCTTCTTGTATGACGTCATTAAGTGTTCTTAGGGAGCCTATAATATAATGAATAAAAGACTTGTTTTCTTTTTTTTTAAAATTTGGCTTTCTATTTCGAGCGACCTACAAAAGTCAGACAAGAGTCTCCTATGCCATGCGCCTGAGCACGCAGATCCACAGATGCGCGTACGCAGACGGTCAGACGCGTGCGCAACCAGATGCGCGGCGCTTTTTGTGATGCTCGCTGAGCATTCAATGGCGGTATCGGGATCTTGATATTGCTATAATTAATTAATAAGGGATGCACTTGAATGTTTTTGTTTTACTTGAGGCATGAATACACGTAGTTGATAAGTTTTATTGAATACTAGCTTCCTGCCGCGGCTCCGCACGCGTTAATAGTTTTTCCCGTGGGAATGAGGAATTTTCCCGCGGTAAAAGTTAGCCTATGATCTTCCGCAAGGTCTATTCTATCTTTATGCCAACTCCGCCCGCTTTAACAATTGTTCCCGTGGGAATGAGAAAATTTCCCGCGGTGAATTGTAGCCTATGTTCTTTCCTAAGGTCTATTCTAACTTTGTGCCAAGTTTCACTAAAATCGGTTCAGTACTTTCGGAGCATTTTCAATTATTAGGAATATTTTACGTATTTTTTTCACACCTTGGGTTACATTATTGAAGTTTTAGTAAGGATCCCTAATTTTTTTTTAAATAAAATATAGCCTATGTTACTCAGGGTGAATGTAGCTTACCAACAGTGAAAAAATTTTTGAAATCGGTTCAGTAGTTTCGAAACCTATTCGATGCAAACAAACAAACAAACAAAAAAACAAACAATCAAACCTTTCCTCTTTATAATATTAGTATAGACAATTGTTTATTGTAGAAAAACTGCAATTAATTTTAATATCTATTACGGGTGTATTTTTGAAATCAGTTCATTAATACCTGAAATATTGTTGATTTTCTGATGATAAAGGCTTAATTAGTATTTTAGTTTTAAATTAGACAAGTTAGGTTTTATATACGTGTTGAAGTGGGAATATAATTAGGTACTTTCGTTTCGTGCAAAAAGATCATTTTTTTTACGTTTATAATACGTTGTGGCAGTTCTGTATCATATTTTCATAATAACTTTAATTTGAAACTGTGTTTATAAAAAAAAATAAGTATTTTTAATATGGCCAAATAAGATATATATAAAAAACATCACTGTTCGTTCATAGAAAAAGAGTAATAAAAACAATGAAAGCGAAATGTTTGCCAGAGTGTTTATAAATCTGACCGAATAAATCTATTTCTACCTTCTCTATATGTCCGGGTTGGCGTTTGGCCAACACTGTCACTTTTACCCTATACTGGTTAGCTTTATGGACATTTCGAGTGAAGTTAGACATAGGCATTATTATTGTAGTACCCATCCCATTGATAATACAGAATTCCTGGTAAATGAATACCTAAGGAGTGTGGTCACTAGCTTGTATTACCTAAGTATTTATTTTACCACATACATAGTAAAAATTGCAGTATTCTTGCGCAGATAATATAATACTTGTATACTGGGTGACAAAAATAAGCAATGATTTACCTCTTTTAGAGGTATGATATGATAGGAGATAACTTTGAGGTAGAGTCTACGCAAGTCCGGTAAATACGTTTATTTTGCGACACAAGCGTATATATTTTTTTAATATTTCTAATAAAACCTCGAATTTGAAACTTATTCTAATCCAATAATACTCTATCTTTCGCAACACGGGCAACTAATGAATAAGAACACTATTCAGTTGTTCTTGCAGTAAACGAAATACCTCCGAAAATACCTGACACGGTTCAGAACTAGGTTAGTGTGCAGTTGCACATAACTAGCGCATTTTTACGTCCTGTAAACATATGTCGTTTGGATGAAAGGAGAAGGAATTGAAACGTAAATAAAATTAATGACACATAAAAGTATGTATTATTTTTTTGATTCGGAGCCATGTACTGTCAGGGAATTAAATGATTGACCACCTAGAGTTCTTTTTCCCTTGCAGTAGTACAGAACAGAGATCAATAATGCTAAAAATATAATCAAATGACACACTTCTGTTCTGTGACTTTCCAAAAGATACTATGGCTCTCAGCTAGCCAAATGATTCTATTTCAAATTGTAATTCGGGTTTTAAAAATGACATAGCTTGCAGTAAAAGTTGCGTTTAGTAGTAGGTACTTTTTTCGCAGAATTTGCAATACACGGCGATAACTGTAATACTTTAAAAAAATACTTAAAATGATATATTTGTTTTATCATACGAAGTAAAAGTTGAAATAGTTATGTATTATTTTAATTTGATTGAGAGCCCTCAGCTATCTCTTATATTTCTGTGCCCTAACATGGCTTTACAATTTTGACAATAAATTTTCACCTTATAATTACTATGCTGTACTCTATAAGTAGGTACCTGATTTATTGTGAAAACGCAATAAATTGATTTGAGAGAAATTGTTAGTGGCACATCCATAGAGCTAAAACTCTCCAAATCTATTAACAAAACCGCTAACGGGCTTTGAAAGGCGCACATCAACCTCAACACTTGTAAATATTGCGTACAGTACAGTTGATCAAAGGTTTTCGGAATACACAGAAGCAGGTTTCGTCAAAAGAACAACACGCTAACTGCAAACAAACCTACACGCGTTTTATGCGATTGTCACACATCTGTCACTTACCTCATTTTACACAACAATCTATTATTATGTTTATTTTAAGACGTACGCTTCGTGATGTCAGATTTAGAGTGGGTCCTCAGTCAGAGATTCTGTGATTTTATAATAATAAGGCGCAATTTACGTGTACTCTAAGTGTTTTAACAAGACGACATTGATAAAAAAAAAAATGAGAGTAAAGAATTAATGAGCTACGAATGAATAAAATAAATATATTTTACACTACATCTTTACCTATATTGCACTCCTTTTTTATGTTATTTAGGCCTTGTTGCAAAACCTATAGGCAAAGCAAAGTCTATAAGTATTTCACTACACATGTTTATCGTCTTAGTTCCAAAAATATAATAAAAAATAAATAAAAAGAGAATATTTTTAAAGAATATTTTCGTGACAAGAAATTGAGTAGGTAAAAAAATAGGTACATAATTAAATCATCCCATCAATTTAATAGCAGATGATATCACTGTAAAATCATTTGACCTTGACAATCGATGACACTTCTCTTAAAATGTGCCTAAGATGAGTCATCGTCATATAAAATCGTCACGCTGATGAACTCTGAAGACCACTTATCATTTATGCTTGTTGATAATCATGGTCTTACCCACTCCAAACTGTGAAAAATAGTAACATTTGGTCTTGACTTTAATTTTAGTTTTTCTGTCATTTCATTATTGTATATTTTCATTTGTTGGTATGAGTTGCTATTTTGGTAAAATTTATGATTTGAAATTTACACCTGGCAGCTATAAAAAACTCAATGGGGTAGAAAATTGCGAGGGTCATGCTCTGTGCATTTACGCAGTTTTATACTAACAAAAAACTATTAAGTTTATTTTATTTAAAAATATATATACGAGTATCATGTTACTATACACTTAGTGATTTTTCTTTACATTCAGCAATGAAATTAAACAAACACTACATTAGTAAAATCAGTTTGTACAAAGAACAAAACAAAAAATATCATATTATAAAAAATGTGTGTCAGTACATTTATACTGTGATTTAGTTAGTAAAACACAAAACAACAGTTCTTTTCATTCATAAAATTAAAGGGGTCACGTACCAGACTCATACATACATACATGAAGCCACTAAAACAACGATCCATTCAATGTATGAGCAATATTAAGGGATATACCGCTATTTTTTATTACACTCACCGTCCGCCCTTGGCTACTTTTGAAGTTCAATAGTTCTTCTGGGAGTTTAAAAGTACTTAGAAATTGCCATCAGAATCCGTTCAGTTCTTACAGGATATAAATCAGAAAACATAGGTATTTTTATATACCTAGATTATATTAAAGTGCGTCGGTGGCTAAGTGGCTATTCGGAAGTTATCGGGTTCGAACCTCGGCACGTACCAATGTGTTATCGATTTTCTTATTCATAATATGCACGTTTAATCGACGCTCTTATGGTGAAAGAAAACATCGTGCCGAGACCTGCACACACCTGCAAATTAATTCAATGGTTGTGTGTGAAGATGATCAAACCACACTGGACCAGCGTGGAATAAGGCTTGTTCACCCTGATTTCAGGGAAGGCTCGAGCCCCTCGAACGGAAATTTATATGAGCTATGAGGATTAAATTAGGGATCCAACATAACAATTAGAAAAACTAAGTACACGGTAACTATCAAAATTAATTAACCTATTGCTGGTTTAATTGGAAACTAGGTTAGTTAATGTTACTCTTGATTGATTTTGTGGCCCACCGTAATACATACAGATTTCAGCCCAAAAACCCAATTTCCGCGCAAATCTGGCGTGATCTCATTGAAAATAGACCAGATAATCTAAACACCAGCGCAGATAGACCCTCCATTACAGAACTACCCATCTGAAGCAGATACACAGTTATACTGGTTGATGATAGTAATTTAAAACCTTGCATCTGCTTTCAAATACGTTTTAATACGTTTGTTTTCCATCGTTCTGTCGGTTTTAAATTCAAATATAGAATGGAACGTGTCGTAAAAATGTTCACCGTTTCCTGATTGATAGGCGTTACGCAAGTCATACAAAGATCTAGGAAGTTAGGTGCATCTAATAGTTGCCATTCGAATATTAAAAAGAAATTGCGTGACTAGATTTTCAGAATAAACGAAAAGGAACTGAATTAATAAAAATATTATGAAGTGGATGCTTGGTAGGTAATCAATAATTCTAAATCTATCGTTGGAAGAATAATAGTATAGTAAAGCCCTACATCGTTGTTGCCCTAAACAAAAGTATACACGTGGCGCCCCCAGAGCAGATTTTTATGTTTCTGTACAGGCCTTACAATTTTTGTTCTTTTTTTAAAATGGTTAAACCAGTAAAACTATACCTATATTTGTAACACTCCACTGTTGCACTAAGATCTCTCCCTTGATCAGGATCTGGAGGTGAGGCAGATGGAAATCGCAGGTGGTCGATCTGGAGGTGAGGCAAATTATTGTTGGTTACACAAGTGAACACTACTGCTTATTTCCTTAGTCGTCCCATAAATTCAGAAGAAGCGTTGGGTTGTAAAGTAATTTAAACTGTAAACACTGGATAGAGTTACATACAAAACCCAGTAAATCAGTGTCCGATTTATTTTGACAAATTACAACAAGACAGATTTGGTACTCGTTTTATTATGTCTACATTTTAAGTAGATTTACGTTTTAGTGGTTTATGGTTTTAACCTTGGTTTCGCTGTGCAAGGTCGTCTCCGTTTTGTTCAAACAAAAGGTGTGCCAAACTAAATGTCTCTTTGCGGTGCTATCTCATTTTAGTCTAGTGACATTTTATACAAGGTGTGCTCTACCTAATTCAGGAAAAGTAAAATACACTGAACATCAACAAAGAATGCATAAATAATAATCAGCGTAGGTAGTACGCTACGCGATGCGTTTTTGGGGCAGAAAACTCGAAATATTTGTATTACAAGCGGATCTCATTTCGGGATGTGTTAATAACTTTTTAATCCAAATATTACGAAGAAAGACTCGCCGTTGTTTTCTAACCGGTTAAATATTGGTATCGAAGCAATGCTCATGAAAATTCTCATTCAAAGAACCTACACTTGAAACCAATTTGATCATTCTTTGGATTAGTTTGTATACTATTTTAATCTATTACTCGTATAAAAACAGTTTTTGTTTTACAAACAAACGAAAGCACTTTAGATTTGATCAAAGTGTACAAATATTGCTAAAACTAACGCGATGATAATCTGTGAGAACTTCAAACAGACTTGTTTGTGTATGCTGTTTGCCGTGGGCGCGCCGTTTGCACTTTATGCCTTGCCAAATAATGCGCAATTTCGGTAATTGCGTCACCCCTAGGTCAGGACGCCTACGCGTATAATTGAGTATCTGCACTTAAACTATTGGCGGTACTATTTTATACAAGCAGCTTACCAAATACTGAAAGTATATGCTTAGTCAATGGTTTTGAGCAACTTTACCGAATAAACTTACGCCGGTAACGATAATTTTTAAATTCTCCATACAAACTGGCCGATTATAATAACTATTTTTTATCAATAATACTCAACATTTGTTTATTCATATAAACGTGACCGACCACTTTGTATTAAGTACAAGTAAAATTTTAATTTTGAGATTCCTAAATATGATCCATCGGGAAAGTTCAGTTTCATGATTACTACCACCATATTAAATAGAGCCATTACAAACTGTCGATCTTGTTCATAGAAAATTCCTTTTCTCGTCTCTTCCATCTTCTGCGCGATAATGACCTTTATTTTCACTGTCACAACCTATGCGTCAGTGCTCAAACCATTTGCTTCAGTCAGTGCGCAATTTGCTTTTACATACAAATTACGTGTTTGAACTTATGCATAAATGTTTATGGCTACTGCATTGTTTTTCAGAAACAAAATAATAAAGAAGGAACGTACAATGTCTTCTTTTTATAATTTTAAATCCACCTCCCTTTTTTAAATTAGTTAGGTAGGTACTTATTAACTTGACACTGGCACAGAATAAATAATAGGACACTGGCGCAAAAGCAACACAAGAGCCAAAATAAAAAAAGAAGTTACTTTTACGTGCTTTTACCAATGATGATGTTACGTGAATAGTCGATAGATGTACAAGAGTTTAAGTTTTGTCAGATATATAAATTTACATTAATTTTGTTTATTACTATTTTACAGGTAAGCGCAAACTACTCGAAACCAAGGTGTAGAAATCAGAAATAGGTACGTAAGTTTATTTTATGTCACATTATCTTCAACTTATTGATTACTTCTGCAGTTAATATTAAAGTTCGCAAGAAGATTTTCCATAAATAAATGCAGTAACTTGATTGTGTTTATAAATTTACTAGCGACCCGCCCCGGCTCCGCACGGGAAAATGGTTATTGTGGGTTATCCTTCAGTATATTATGCATGTATTATACATATAAACCTTCCTCTTGAATCACTCTATCTATTAAAAAAACCGCATCAAAATCCGTTGCGTAGTTTTAAAGATTTAAGCGTACAAAGGGACATAGGGACATAGGGACATAGGGACGGAGAAAGCGACTTTATTTTATACTATGTAGTGATGATGATGATTAATTTAGAAATGAAATAATATATTTTCGCGAAAACGTACAAACGGCCTATCGTTTATGAGAATATATTCAGAGTATTCTATTGGTGTTACCTAATGAGCAAAACTAATTTTAATTATGGTTTACAAGGACACGCCCCAAAATCGGACCATATAACCTTTTTATGACATTCTAAATAGTATTTGGCATTCGCAAAAGCTTGGAATGCATAAAAAATATTTCTTACTTGCAGAATGCATGCATGCAATGCTAACTTACCTACTTACGCTGCTTTTATTCATTCCAGACTCTTTGCGTTCATCTCCTGCCCATTTCAATTTCTAAACGAACGAAAAAGAGAGCGAATTTTTAAATTTACAATGTGACTTGGAGAAATTAGCAGTACTAACTATGTAATAATTTATTTTTTAAACGTCAAAGTTGACAGTACACAGCCTTAAGTAGCTACAAAGGAAGTCACTTATCCCATGCATATTTGTGCGTGTTACTTACTCATGCTAACCAACATTTCTCAACCTGAAGCCTTCTGCCGCATGTTAATAAGTAAAAACTTGAATGAGCACCTCCCATTAATATTCTACTTGTATTACACATTTAAATAAACATTTCAAATGAACCGCCATTGCTTAAAAGTTTAAAGAAAGAAAGGGTCTCGAAGATTGGTTTTTGGCGCCATTTTATACAGAGCCATTTAGTCATATTAACTGTCAATCAATGACAGTTCAAGTTAGAATTGGTTGATGTCCTATAAGCTAAAAACTAGTTTATTTTGACATTTGAATGTCAAGGGTTTTCATATTACGAAGAGGTCTTTTGTGTTTGGTTAGTAATTTGACTAGATAAAGATCTAGCATAGGTGTAACATAACAGGTTATTCATAGTAATTATTCAGTATTGCTAAGACCTTGATTGGCGGTTTATAGATATGGAAATGTATTCTGAGATTTAATAGCTTGATAAATTTCGAAATAGTATACTTAGTCAAACAAATAATTGAAAAAAGTACTTAGACACATAGATCTAACAGATTTTAAAATAATGTTTTGAATATCTGACTGGTATGAATTTCTAATATAGTAGAAAATTTTGCAATAATTTCTATATTTTTGTTAGAAGATGTATGAATAATACTAAAATGTATTCTAAAGTCACTAATGTTATAAAAATGAAGATGGATAATATTAGGTCCTTACATATGAAATTGCCGTTCAGTATCAAAAAAGTGAAACAAGCTTTTTTTTATGAAATTATTATTTAATCAATCGAAGTATGCGCCGTTGTTATCGATACACTTCCGCCATTTTATAGGCAGATCGTTGATACCTTTGGAAAAAAAATCCTGGGAGCGAGAGTCTATGAACTGTTTGAAGGCGGTTTTGACTGCCTCATCAGATTTGAAATTTTTCCCTTGTAAAAAGTTATCCAAATTTTGAAAAAAGTGGTAATCGGTTGGGGCAAGATCTGGAGAGTATGGTGGGTGACACAATACTAAAAAAAATGTATTCTTTAAACACTTTCATACTAAAAAATACGTGCTTTCTAACTAATTTGTATATTTTCGTGTTTACTTACACAACGATGACACTTTTTTGCTGAAGATAAGTAGATTGTTTAGTTAGATGATTGATTACTGATACAAACTTTGATAAAAACCGCAAAAACTGCATTGTCACAGTTACTCACTTTTTCAACGTAACTGTCAACTTATTTAACAACTTTGTTGAAAAAGTTAACAATTTAGGTAGGTACGTGAACGTCGCGGTTTTTAGTTTTAAACTGGTTTTTCCATGCCAGTGGCCAGTGTTAAAAGAAAGTTTAAACTTATTTTTTAAGAAAATACTTTAATTATGTTTTTTTTTGTGAATTAAATTTGTAGCCATTTATACCCGATTCTAAATTTAAACTTGTTTCCCTTTCTACTCAAGTGCAGCCGAGTAGATTAAAGTTTCTCGGAATCGTCCGACGACGGTTTGGTAGAAACGTCGGATGCGTCTGTAAAATCAATTAATATAATTGTTACAACAAAAATGGCTTCCTGAGTTGCTTGGGGTTGTAAAGGAGAAGGGGAAAAACAAATTAAAAATTGGTAGGTTACTGACGCCACGAAAAAAACTAGTCTTTTGCGATACTTGCTTTAAATGAAGAGGTACTTTTAACGGTTTTTTACCACTAGTTTTAAACATCAATGTTTGAAATCTAACATTAGTCATTATTAATCAGCTAAAAACGGAGTGCCTAGTTTATTGCCTGGAATAAAACATGAAATAATATATAAATTCATAGGGGACAATTTTTCAGGAAAATATAATGTGTTATCAGAATTGTTTGTTGGCCTTACAAAATCCATCTCTTTTTTAATGACATTTTAAAAACACGCTTACCTACTAATTTCAACAACGATTGTGCGACTAGCTAGCGCAACACTGGCGTCCGCTCGCGCCGGGTTTGGGTTAATAACCCTCTAACTAAAACAATATGGGCGCGGGAATTCTGTAGATTGTTGGCCGCTACCGTGCTGGTAAAGGTTGCGACACATTTGGAGAAATTATTGGTAACCTGCATATTATTTTTACAAGCTTTTCGTCTAGAGAAAAAAAAAGCTACTATGTTATAGATAATTTTATTGCCGTAACTTTTTTTATCTTAAATTTTATCAGCCGTTTTTCAAAGACTGATGAAGCGTATTTTGTAATTTTTGCGGCAAAAGTATCGCTCAAATTAAAAAACGTTTGGTCGTTTAAGCGTTAGCGAAAGCCAAAAATTACTTTCGCATTTAAATATAATTAGTATAGGATATGATAACAGGAAAAAAAAATAGATAGGTACATTACGTCAGTTTTTAATTTTTATTAATGCAATATGGAACGGAACGGATCTGTACATTTTATGCTGTAAAACGTTGCATGTTGTTGTCATAAAAACCATACTCTCACGCAATTCATTTTATTGCAAAATGCAATTTATGTGTTACTTTAAAACATTGTATCCGTGTGATCTAAAACTCTTATTTTACATAATAAATTATATAAAATGCAATAGATCTTTTTTAGATTTTTATTGTTTAATTGATTATGTAAGTTTCGAAGTTTTTCTCGATTGTTAGAACTTTTTAATTTTTAAGTTGTTTTTCTATCAAAAAATATTTTTACACTTTCACTTGTTTTTTGTGAATCCCCAACTTTTCTAACTCAAAATAAGAACGTTGCTAGCTCCATTAATGAATTCGAAATTCGAACTGAACCACCTCTTTTGTTTTGTTTTTAATCAGTGGCCAGGAACAGTTTCCTTTTATTTTCGATTCAGATTCCCGGTAATTTGGCCTAATGGAATTAATTTATTAGAAAAAACTTAGTAATTCTGTAATTTGACGCTCTTTCTGCGGTTATCTTTGAAATCGCTTCTTGGGTGTCCGATGGATCCGATATTTTTACTCTTTTCGTCTTTTTTCTGTATGCAAGGTGTCTATTGATGTTTATCTTTAACCAGTTTTCAATGAGGTACGCGTGGAATTGGAATATGACACGACGCGACGGTGCAGTGTAAAAGATTTTTCCAAATTTAAATAACTCTTCAACTATGGAATTCAAAATGGCGTCAATATTCTAGTCATATTTTATTTAACATTACGATCCAATATGCGAGTGATTTAGTGTTGGTAGTGCAATAGCAAGTGTCGCTGCTTCTATTCCTGAAAACGTCAGGTTGATTCCCGGTGCATAAATTGTGGCTGTTTGCTGTTGCTTTATATACCTACGTACGATGTACCATAATGAAAATGATGATTATGAATCTTCTGATTGTTTGATTAGCAATAAAATAATATGATTGTGTACTTCGGAATGCACGTTATATCCGTTCGCTTAGCGAAGCAAAATTCCATACACATCAGTCGATAGAAGATAAAAATGATGACAATGAATGATCAGAATGATTGAAAAGTAAAAATATAACTTCGTGCTTCGGAAGGAACGTTAAATGCGTCCGCATAATATTATCTACGAAATTGCACCAATGAAAGAAGAGAAGAAAAAATAAAATCCAAACGGTAATTAAATTACTACATCCATTGACTAGTTTGTCCGACCTGATTACAAGTTAAAGAAGGGTTCAATTACAAACCAATAAATAAAAAACCTCACGGTTCGGTGCACATAAAGGTGTTAATGTGTTAGCTATTTCAATGTATTTCCATAGTAGGTAGGGCAAAAACAATGGGTGCCAAAGCTATTAGCCCATATAATTCCGTGATTTGGTTACAATGGTTTTTTAGGTTAGGTGCGGCCACGTGTACAAGTTTTAAAAAGTTTGTGTTTCTGGTTAGGCAGGGGAATTAACTGTGTTAATTACGTGTGGATGAGTTTAATTAATTGGTTTAATTGTGGTTGTACGGCTTAATTTGTGTGTAACTCGGATAGAGAAAAATAACGGCTTGCCTACGTAAAATGCTTTGATAGATACATAAATATGTTTTAGTATCAAGAATTAGTGCGTCCACTGAGCATATAATCACTTAGTGGACAAGTGGCTAGCGCCGTCTATATCGCAGTGTGGGGAATTATTTTATTTTATTTTTATTTAGGAAACTTACAGCTAGATAAAAAAGTTAGAACATTAAAGCTGAAATTGAACTTAAGCCAATCACAAGTTTCCAGCAATAGAACGGAATTAGAAATTTATACAATCACCTTTAGTTTTCTTTAGTTAATATACTTAACATAAATTTGAATTTACAAATTTTTCATCAGTCCGCCATCAATATCACAAATTTTACTGTTTCCACTTTTCTAAATCACCAAAGAAAGAAGTATACATTTTTTTTTATGGAAGTGGATGTTGATTTAAAAAGGTCCATGGACTGGGAATTAAATATCAATGTGTTACCGATTACGTGATTGTTGTTTGTTTGTATGTTTGTAGTTTTTGTGTTGTGATGTCCAAATGAAATAAATAACTTTAAAAGAAACTTTCCTGATTTTTTTTTTGTGTTTTACTTAAACTACAGAATACCAAATCTTAAGCTCTGCTCATCCCGTTATCCCTAACTGTGCGCACAGAGCATGTGTTTTTATGTATGTATGTATTTAGACAAGCCGTAATCCATACTGTCGCATTTTAAAACATTAGTAAGATGAGAAAAAAGAGCTATATAGTCACTCACACCTCAAAAGTTACACACTGAACGTAAAATAAAATATTTTTAAAAGTAAAAAAAAGTAGATTGACGTTGATTGATTGCAATAAACAAAACTCAAAATTTTCTTTTTCACGTAAATAAATATCTTCAAAGTCATTGAAAACATCCAACAAATCTATCTTAGTCTCAGTAAACTAAACTAAAGAAATTCTTCACATTTTATGATTCAAAGCGAGGAACGTTCAAATTCCAACAACAACAATGAGAATTTAAATATTTTCTTTCTTAAAAAGGCATAAACCAGTAACAGAAACACATTTAGTGAATATTTAAATCATCAATTTAGTTGCTAGAAGTCCACTGCTGGACAAAGACGCATTAAAAGGGCCATGCGTGGAATAAAACGCTATTCATTTATACATTAAGTACTAGCTTTTCGCCGCGGCTCCACCCGCATTAACAGTTTTTCCCGTGGGAATGAGGCATTTTCCTTATGCCTATGTTTCTCAGGGTGAATGTAACTTTCTAATGGTGAAAGAATTTTTGAAATCGGTTCTGTAGTTTTTGAGTTTATTCATTACAAACGTACACACAGGTGTGTGTGTATTTTTCACGCAAACCTTTCCTCTTTATAATATTAGTATGATAATCCCTGAAGTACCGACCACGTATTCTTAAGATAATAAAATACTAATTTAAGAATTAATTGTAGCTAGAAGATCTCTCTATCTCTCTTATCATAACCTATTTCGGAACGTAAATAAGATTGTATCAAGCAGTTAAAAGACTATTTATCTCTAAACAGAGCGATATAATAGCCTGTGTTTATCTAAGCGAGCCTAATGAAATATGCATCGGACAGCCCGCGTTATTTAGTAGCCACGTATGCAGATCCAGTCCACTAATTCCTGTAGAAATTCGCTTAAATTGGTCCAACTATTCTCCCATCTCATTTTACTTTAACAGTTTAGATAAGGACAGTATCCTCGGCCGAATATCAACCAACGTTTGCCAACGGGTATTATGGTAGAGACGCGAAGATCGTTTTAAACTCGCGCCAACAGAGGTCATTGCACCCAAGATGGCGCTAAAATAGACTAAAGAATGCCCGCCATTCCAATTCTAACCTCGAATATTAAAAGTGCATTGTAAACATAACATTTTTCACACTTTACTTATACCGAATTACCGCTACCAGTCTTCTTAGACTTGTAATAGCAGGTATTTCAGGAATCAAAGATGATGGAAAGCAATTTGAACTTAAAGCAAGCCCGACTAGAAAAATAAAAGCCTTGTTTTATTGCGAAAGTTCAATGGGACTAATTTTAGAATAGCGATTGACGACCCCTGACTCAGGCTTTAAATATTATTTTTTTAAGCAACTATATCAGTAGACTATACTTACTTACCATGGAATTACACGCATAATGATAGCAAATTGATATTGCTTTTTGTTTCTTTCATTTGGAAGGCAGTAAGTAATATTAAGAAAATTAAGTAATCTGTTAAAAAGTAGAGACAAATAATTTATGTTTACTGGCTGGTTGATACCTAGGTTAAAGAAGAAAAAAGAACGCTTCTAATTTGAAAGCTACTGACGCGGCAAACATACGCACACGATTTCTTTTTAAACTTAACAAGCCATCCAGCCAGTCGTCGAAAAAAGAACAAACAGCGTGTCGATAAATCTGTCTTCTCAAATCGAGAGCTGTTTATTCGATTGATATCGATTAAAACTTCATCCCCTCAGGTCAAGGAACTCTTCAATTGGTGTAATGAAGGAATTTTAACATGCGGGTTTTTTATTTGTCGTCGGCTTGCGTTTGGGGAGCGAGTGAGTTTAAACGTTTCGTGATTCGGATTATGCAGTTGCTTTTTATTGGGTAATTTATGGAAGTGAGTTGAGGACAGACCACTTATTACGAATCTGATACCAGTAGAATTGTTTGTTTAAGTTATCATTGACACATCTTATTTTTTTCATACGGAATACGGTCAGGTAGGGTTAGTTATTTAAAAGACATGAATGATAAGAGGTGGAGAATTTTCACCTCTGCACATGACCAATCAACTAAAGCTTATCATCATCATCAATTCATCATCATTAACAGCTCATACATGTCCCCACCGAGGGGCTCGAGCCTACCCTGAAACCAGGGTGAATAGGCCTTAGTCGACCACGCTGGCCCAATGCGGGTTGGTCAACTTCACACACAACCCTTGAATTACTTCGCAGGTGTGTGCAGGTTTCCTCACGATGTTTTCCTTCACCGTAAGAGCGTCGAATAAACGTACATATGAATTCGAAAATCGAAAACACATTGGTACGTGCCGAGGTTCGAACCCGCGAACTTCTGAATGGAAGTCAACGGCCCTAGCCACTAGGCCACCGACGCTCCCCGACTAAAGCTTATATTTACCCTTATTTTAAGATTGGTCAATTTCATGTACCTGTGCATTACTTCGCAGGTGTGTGCAGGTTTCCTCACGCATGATGTTATCTTTATCGTAAGAGCTTTTTTTTTTTGAATTGACCTATGCTTGAGTCGAAAAGGTACGACGGATCAAGCTTCACCGGACTTGACATCGTAAAAGCGTCAAGTAAACGTACAAATGAAACAAAAGGAAATAAACAAATCGAAAACACATTGGTGCGTGCCGAGACTTGAATCTGCGAACTTCCGAATGGAAATTAATGGCCGTAGCCAATTGACCATCGACACTCTCAAAGTAACAACGTCCGTGGTCGTGTGATCAAAACCTCGTCTGACGTTACGGAGGTTCCGGGTTCGAATCCCGGTGGGGATCCGTTGAACAAATATCATTTTGTGAGACTTTCCCCAGTTTGGTTAGAACATTGCAAACTACATCCGTAGACGGACCAACAACTTTACGTGACTTGTGAAGCACGGAATCGTCTTTCTTTTCGGACAATCAGGTGATTCAATCTGAAATGTCCTAACCAAGCTGGGGAAAGTCTCACAAAGTGATATTTATTCGACAGATCCCCACCGGGATTCCAACACGGAACCTCCTTAACGTCAGACGAATTTTTTACCACTCGACCACGGAGGTTGTTATTCATATTACTATGAGTGCGGTTCATGGGTGTCATTTATATACGCTAGTTCAAATAAAGTACAAAAGCTAAAACACTAAGCACTTATTTAATGAAATATTCACAGTATAGTATCCAGATTACTCACATTTGGTCGTATGTTTCGCACATGTCGGCTGTTTCTCAATAAGTAACTTTTATTTTTAGTTCCACATCACACACATTGGGATTTCGTAGTTCCGATGGTTAACAAGCCGTTTTAAGGATCCTTTAGTAATTTTATTTATTCTCTTAGTTTACTTTATTTCAGCTCGACTTCAAAAAATACGGGAGTTGAGTAATAGAGATTTTTTTTTGTAATATGTAGCTTTCATACGACTAAATAAAAATCACATTGAAAAACTAAATTGGCGAAGTTTTTAATTTTCACTCATGCTTTTTATTTTCATGAGGTTAGACCTGTAATACAAACTAAAATGTTTTGATTTACCTATAATAATAAATAGTTATGAATTAAAAATATTAGTATGTTTATATACAACCAAAACATTTTGAAATCTCTTAGACATAGTTTTATAATAGTTCCTTCTTCGTCTTCGTATGGTATTTTTGAGATCCTTATTAGTTGTCATCTGATCTTTTTTCACTAATATTAATAGCGTTATATGTACAGAACCCTCTACTCTACGCTTAACGCGTTCTTCACTGGTATTTGGTGTAAGTTCGTTTGGTGTCAAGGTTATTATAATTAATACCAAGTGGTGGTGTCGTTTTAGGAAATTAGATGAGTAGGTATAATATTAGTCACAAAAATTGCTTATATAAAAGATACTCTAAATAGAATAAATTCAAGTCTAGCTATTGATGAAACCTCCCAGAAATGTTTCTATTTATACTCTAAGGATGAAACGTTATCTTAATTTTGTTCAAT
Organism: Teleiodes luculella; assembly: GCA_948473455.1. Classification (NCBI taxonomy): domain Eukaryota; kingdom Metazoa; phylum Arthropoda; class Insecta; order Lepidoptera; family Gelechiidae; genus Teleiodes; species Teleiodes luculella. The sequence continues at coordinate 4,303,753 of OX419607.1, forward strand.
GTCGACTTTTGTAGGTTCCGGGTACAGTTCTCGGTGACTTTTCACTTTCATACTCGTATTGGTTAGCCTAAATCACCTGATGATCATAGTATTATTTACTATCTATTAAAAAATAAGGGACCAATAAATAAAAGATCTACATTCTTCATACGCTGCACTTCAAAACATCCAATACCTATTTATATGATAATGGCTTCCTTTCTAGGTAGCCCTAGGTTAGTAGTAGCCACACAGTCTAGGACAGTTGGTTCTGAGAACCTAGGTGCCCTAAGGCCTAGAACCTAGGCCTTATACATGGTGGTGTAAAATAAATAGGTAATACATTTTTCGTTCGAATATTATCGTGAATTTATGTTTATTGTGTATATTATTTATTATCATTGATTGGTATTGTTTACTAATTACCTCTTCGTTTTAATACCACATTGTTAATAACAGTTTTTTTTTCTCTGTATAGAATTTTGGATACCAAATATACATTAAAACTTAATGATAATAAATTACGGAGTGTAGATATTTTGTTTATCCATTTAATTGTTACGTTTAGCGCTTTAAAAAAAAATTGAAAATGTGTAAATTTATGTAGGTTTTTAAATAGCTTTATGGGAATAGTTGTTTTTTTAGGATTAAAAGCTTAGTATTGTAATTTCATTTAGCCGCCAACGAGATTGCAGCTACGTAACCTGTTTCTTAACAAACAGCACCTCATCCTGTATAACGTTCTCCCTCAATGTGAACGTTATTACCTACAAGAACTGTGACTAGAACTTACACAGCCTAGCCGGAAATGGAGCTATTTCTTATGTAGGATTTTGATTACTGCTTATCGTATTGGTTTCGAGCAGAGAAGTGGGAATATACTACTATACTATGACTATACTACTACCTAAGATTGTCGATGGCCAAGTGGCAAGAGCCGTTGACTTCCATTCAGAAGTTCGCGGGTTCGAACCTCGGCACGTACCAACGTGTTTTAGATTTTCGAGTTCATATGTACGTTTATTCGACGCTCTTACGGTGAGGGAAAACATCGTGAGGAAACCTGCACACACCTGCGAAGTAATTCAAGGGTTGTGTGTGAAGTTGATCAACCCGCACTGCGCCAGCGTGGTCGACTATGGCCTATTCACCCTGAATTCAGGGTAGGCTCGAGCCCCTCGAAAAGCGAGGCGCGGCTTGTATGGCTCTTCCTTAGTGATTACGCCAATGTCGAGTGTTTATAGACTCTGTTTGTAGGTAATAACTAAGTCTCTGGTTTCGATGTTAAAAGGTTATTTTTTTATGGTATGGAACCCTAAAAAGGATCATCATCACTACATAGTATAAAACAAAGTCCCTTTCTCTGTCCCTATGTACATAGGGGTGTATGCTTAAATCTTTAAAATTACACATCGGATTTTGATGCGGTTTTTTTCAATAGATAGAGTGATTCAAGAGGAAGGTTTGTATGTATAATACATGCATAATATACTTAAGAATAACCCACAATAACCATTTTCCCGTGCGGAGCCGGAGCGGGTCGCTAGTACCAAAATAAAAAAAAGTTACCAACAAGTTTAAGTAAGTAGTTCATAAGTCAATTTTAATCTATAATTATAATGTTACTCTTACTGTAATTACAAATATTTCAATGAACTACGATAACCTATACATTAACTAGTTTGTTAGAATGTAGAAATACATGCTTACGTAATTTGCTTCAATGCAATCGACATATAAATAACTTTGTTTTACAACTCTTTCATTAAAACAAACAGTTTATTTTGTGTTTATGTATACTAATTATGTTATAGTATATATAAATATTTTCTAACTAATATAATAACATCTTGTTTATTTGTCTTTCACTCTAAAACTATCTGACATAATTAAAATATAAAAATTATTACAAAAGTGATGTCACGAAAAAGGACATGCTATTTTACGCCGGGAAAAATATCTCATTCCCGTGGGTAAATTTATAACACGGAAAGTGCTTCGAGGTAAAAAGCTAGTATCTAGTTTATTTTAATACTTACACGTATTTTAGAACATAGAGTATGGTGCGCACTATTCAAGCAGTTTTAAGACCTTTAACATAACATGCTACAAACGGCTTAAGCCAGGACAATGATCAACCACAAGGTCTTGTTCTTTTTAATACCTCGTAACTCTACCGACCTTACAGCTTTATAATCCAGCAAGACGTTTGCTATCTCCTTCTCTCTTATTAGATTGCCTGTAAGAGTGAAGAAGAAGGTTTTGGTATAATTCCTGTAGTATAGTGTTCATTCACAGAGACTTACTGCACCGCATTCTGGCGCAGTGCTGGGATTTGTTAAGATGTCGATAAAATGGAGATTTAGATTGATGTCGATTAAATTATAGAGTCAAAACTTAACTTTAAAAGGTTGCTTATATCACAACGCTGCACTTTTCTATATTCTGTGATATTAAGGACATCAAAAATTATGAGTAGGTAGTAAGTAGTAATTATGTACTAAGTATTTTAAGTAGAGAGAACATCTACTGAAAATAGTACAGAATTACTACTTATTAATTAGCTAAGAGGTAACCGAAATATTTTTACCATGAATACATTTTGAACTTTTTCATCAACATAAATTACGAAAACAAACACAAACACATAGGTAAATAAACACAATACAATTTACAAGTAAACGGCTTGAAAATATATATTTCAGAAATTCAAGTCAATACTGATTCGCACCGTGAAAAAAAAAACAAAATATATTGATACCCATAAGCTGACAAACAACAAATAATCCACATCAGTCTAATATTAGCAAGAAGATTATATTTTTATCGACATAATCCCATCACTAGTCCTCCAGGATAGCCAACCGGTTGCTCGGTCGAATTGGCGCGCAGGCAGTTTGGTCAGACGGGATATATTCACTACTATATTATATATAAAAGTAATTATAAGTAAGTAAGTAGGTATACAGGATGTAAGTGACGGCTTAGCAAATACAAAACAAAACAATACAATACAAATACTCAAAGGCTCAGTCAACGGTTATGAATGAGCATCTTTACTAAAGAAACGAATAGTAGTAATTTTGGTAAGATAAATATGTAGGTAGATAGATTATTCGGACAGTTTGTTTTGAGAAGATGTTTCTCTTTTTTAAATCGAAACGAAAAATGAAAAATATTCAACTCTGGCCAGGGTTTGAACTGCATATCTTTGGCTATCCGGGCCACACAGGCTCTACCGATTATGCCATTGATTCTCTGTTAAAACCATAGCGGTAGAATTTTCTTTTTTGCTTTGTAAGAACTCAGTGAAATTCTTTATTGCTTCTTAATAAGTGCAAATGTTTCTTTTACGTTTTCGAGAAGTTTCTTTGGGAAATTAGATCAAATATTTATTGCTATTACCCTGTATATCCTATATTATATAGGTCGTGATATAGGCTTCGGCAGACGCACAAGTCGTATGGGCCATATAGGGCCACAAGTGGAGTTTCATTCATACTAGAAGGCCCTTGTTTTTATGTTTCTGCACAGAATAAATAATAGTACTAGGTTTCTGTGAATAAGTCATAGATTTCTAGCGAATAACGTGGTCTATGTGAAAACTTTTGTTTTTTTTAGATTATTTTCACATACTTAAAATGAACGAGATCTGGAATCTCCAAGAACCTCCTAATAGACTAGGAAAATGTCAGTTTTTTTTCTGTCTGCGATGTCCAAAATCCCGGAAAAGCTACCTACTTGTTACATGATTTCTTTCTGACCTCAAAAACTAGTGTGAAATTTCTATTTCTATTCTAGACTATAAATTGCTATGGCCAACCTGAAAATCTAAAAAATATGAACTTTATTCTTATATTTGTGCTCATATTGTATTTAAGCCTTTCCATCGTTAGTTAAGTTATTCACCATTAATAATAATTATGAATAGAAAAACGATATATCATGGTGAGTAAACCAGGAAATCGATAATATTCATGATGAGTATTCTCGACTACTTATCGTGGTATGGGTGACTCATACTTAACCATTTATGTCTTTCTATAAGAAGTTTTCTAAGTATGTTTAATCTACCTGCAGGCACAACCAAATTTCTTAAGTCGGGTTCTCCTCCACAGCAGCGCACACATTGCGCGGACCTGCCATATGCCAGTTCTGTTCAAACTAATATCGCATCGCCTCTTAAAATTTTTAAGAGTTTATTTTTCATTAGTACGAGACGAGAGCCGGCCTTGGTGTGAGCAAAACTTCAAAAAAATCATTAATATTTGACGTCGAAAAGTGATTTGAAATTCTTACTTCGAATAAAAAACCTTTTGACTTTTGACGGTTTTGAACCACTACATTTTTATACAAAAGGAGAAAACGTTCTGCTACTCGTAAGGGCGCGTTTAGACGACGCGCGAGGCCGACGCGCGTCCGACGCGCGTCCGCCGCGCGGCTACCGCGTTCTAACTGTTCACTCATAGCAAGTTTATGTTTTATTAACTGGGGCATAAAGTTGAAATTCTATGAGAGTAACTAAACGCGCCCTAAACATGGTCTTTTTAAATCCTACTAATGTTATAAATGCGAAAGTTGAGGAAGGAGGTTTATTTTATTAAATGGATTTTAATGACACTTTATACATATTAAATTATAGCTTTTAAATCAGAATAAAACATTTACCGCTGGGAAGTCCCTCATTCTTGGGAAAAACCGCGGGGCGAAAAGCTAGTTACAAAAAAATAATAAAAGAATACATACAAATGATTTCATTGGTTGTTTGTTTGTTAACAGATTTTTCTTTCTTTCTAGTTAATAATATAATATAAATAACATTCATAACCGTCAACCAATTATTATTAAAAATGCGATGTATATTGTACGAGTTATGTTTATTTAAAATAGTAAGTTACAAAGAGACATCCGACATGTACTCGTAAAATCACTATCGTTGAAGAACTTGTTCGCAGATAGATGTAGATAGATTAGCTCTTAATTTTACATCCAGTAATTTTTCTATCAATTTTGTTACCATTTTCACTGTTATTATTATTTAGCAAATGACTCAGATGTTTTTTTTCCCATGCATATGAAAGTCCCAATTTTATCTAAAATTTAACATTACATAATATTTTTTACTGCATCGCATTACCTTGAGACTAGAACGACATTGTTTACCCAGCCTTACTTGTTATCTCGGATGCGGTAACAGCACTATCTTGATAAAATGACCATAAAACTCTTAAAAGATAATATCTTTGTCGAAAACAGCCGAAATCTTTAACAAACATCAGATACTGCTTTTTACTACGCGTCTGTGTTTGCGTTTTCTTAGCATGTTCGATATACGTTGCTTCTCTTATGTTCTAGAAATTATGTGCCTCTTTAGTTTGACTTATAAGTAGGTATATTTTTAAATTATCTAAAGATTGTAGTGTCTAAATTATCATGTCCATGTCTAAACTAATACTAAAATTAATTTAATCATGAACAAAATTTTACGCAGCACTGGAAAATGAGGCTTTATTTATGCCAAATGTCAATTGAAAACTCTGGCAACACCGATGCCGCATATCGTAAAAAAATAAAGCGAGAAAACAATTCGAAACAATATGTTCTCATAGAGTTCCATTTTTAAATTGCATAACGATTGTCTTTTCTTTTGTCATAAGTGGCCAGTTTCAAAACTTTCAACATGTTTAAACAAAACGTAATAAAGTGTTAGCCTGAAAAAAATTAAAAGTAGGTACATACCTACTTACTCTCGTAAATTTTGTAGTTTTGAATTCATCAAGGTCAAGAATATGGCTTATGTTATTATGTAACAATATGAATAAGTATTTTATAACTATTAAATAAACCGTAATATCCCGGACTTGATCTTAATAGTTATGACAACAACCGTGAAAGTTTTAAAAAATAAGTATTTTATAGTTACCTACCGGTAAAATAACTTGCATTTGAAAAGCAATGTAACCAATAATGCAGCGAAACCTTTTCGCGAACGAAAAAAACAGTTAAGACGCTAATTCGCGATGTTTGTATAACCTTGTAGTTACCTAAAGATGCCAGACAAGGAAAAACCATTTGTGTGTCCGAGACTTAAAAAAGATTAAAAAATCTTTCTTTTTAGAATTCCATTTTTATTATTTGTAGTCACATTTCAAAAGCATCTTATCTTCTCATGTCTATATGGAAGATGGACGATGCGGCCATGCTTAAAATATTACGTCATCAGTGACGTCATATCACTCTTCCCCTAAGATGAGAAACATGTATGGGAGACCAAGGTTAATACTCAACATATGTGTCGGTTATTTTTATATTTTGTGGCATTAAACTTTCCGAGTATAAATCCAACGTTTCGTTGTTAGTTTATAATAAGTACCCCACGAAGGGGCTGTTCTACCCTTAATTCTCATTGACTTTGTTTATAGGTATATCGGAAAGATCACAAAACTACGACAAAAAATTACAAAACATAGACATTTTTATTATGATTTAACAGAACAACAAATTGAAAAAAAAAAAAACATTTAAATATGTTCATTAATTTCAGCTTGAAAGCGGAACAAGGTATAATACGATAGTTTATCGAATTAATATGAACGTAACACGTAACACGTTTCACGTAATGAATTAAAAAATCGCAAAATTAAGAAACAGGGAATCAAAGTAAAAAAAAATACCGTTCTCCTTTTAAAATATCAAAACCTGTTCTTAAAAGCACAGCTGGTGTATCCAATTTGTTCGGCAAAAAGCGTACACACCATGTACAACCTGGACCTTGTTATTACCAGTGGATATTAAGTACAATATACATTGCGTTCCCAACATGATTAAAATATAAAGATTCACATCTGAGACGAATTGACTACGCAGTGAACATCAAATTGCTCATGCCCCAAGTAAAACTCGTTTAAGTCCAAGAATATAAATTATTGATGACGTGAAATCGACCCAATATTTTGATCGGGCAAAAACTCCCATATTAACTGTTGTTCATGCATGCATGATGAAAAAGGACGGAAAGAAAATTATAATTTGGGCAAGGTTCCATTGCAAACATTGATTGGGTATTTTCGGTAGATTTCAAGGACTTTTGGCGCTATTTTGGTACTTAAACCAAAACTTCTCAAAATTAAACAACATTTTATTGATAGATTTCTTCACTAATAGTAATTACCTGCTTGGTAAATGAAACTTAGAAATCGATTGCATGGTCTAGCTAGCTATTGCACAATATTATAAAAAAGCTTACGATAAACACTCATAAATAATAAGCCTTACGGACATCACGTTTGTATGAGCTCATGCATTGCCATACACATGTCATATTGTTGTTAAACGTGCTACGAACGAAGAGCGGAGGTATTCGTCATCGAAAAATAGAAGGAAGAAAATTGTAAGTAAACAAAGTATACAGAGGAGGTTTTGTTCGCCTTGTTATTCAAATTGATAATGATAACAATGTTCTACTTATAGAACAGAAATGAACAGACTGACATAATTGCCGCAGAAAGCGTATTTTAATTCGTAAGTCTCGCTAAAACTAGAAAATTTTAGTGTTGTTGTTTCTATAATACAGAAGAAACAAAGAAATAATTGAAAATAAAAAAATAGAGAGATGTAAATAGAATTTCTAGTAAGTACATACATAGTTCTTTACGGGTTAGTACTATTATTTTCTTCTGTGGTCCTGTCAAAAGAGGGGTTGTATCACTCTGATTTACAAAACTGTCATATGAGCAAAAAGGATAGCTCTCCGCAAAGCGTTGCGGATTTTTATCGCTCTTTCTATCAGTAGTAAATTCGTTATTCAGAGATCTCTATAGTGTGCAATACTCTATGACTGTGACTCATAAGAATACCACAAGTAATTCATTGTAGCTATTGTACTGCCCGTCAAATACCTCGAGATGCAGCGCGGCGCAGTGCGGCGCAGCTCAATGTAACCCGATGCACTTTTATTCAGACCGTTTAACTTTCAATATGTATGCGTGACTGGACCTAGCGGCCGCCCAAGTTATGAGCTTTGGAAAAACAAACTTTAGTTATTATTGGATTCATATATAAATTATGTCTAGTGTATAAACATAGATATAAAAGACATACAGGATAAAGCACAACAAGATATAAGGCATTCAGGACTTCATACCCGAAAGCCTAAAGTATGTATTAATGGCAATAATGGTTTCATTTTGGTTTTGGTCAATGGTTGTTTTTATTTTCCCTAATTCCTTCCATGAACTAGTTGTGGTAAAGGCTTACAGATCAAGAAAGTCTAAAAGAAAATTATGTATTTAATTTCGACTTAATATTTATTCTATAGGGACATATTATTATGAACTGTTAGTGACACATTTAAAGCACTAGCACAAATGTACTCACAGAATGCTCTTAAACACAGAAAAATGCCAAGAATTCGTCGCCAAGTCGCTTAACTTGCGCTGCACAAAGCGCTTGTAAAGTCACGACGCGTCCACACTTCAATTTGCTCCCATCATCGGAGTGAGTCAGTTGACGCCGAGTGTGTTGCACTCTTCACTCTTTCTGCTCTTTTTGTCCAACACTGTACAATGGAATGCCTCCTGAACTTTAACATAAACAATATTAATCGTAAGAAACGTTTGGTGCGGCTTGCATGCCGTTATAGGTACGTAATAATAAATCAAGCGTTTTTTAATAAATAAAAATATGGAAAGAGTTCTAGATACACGGTTCTTTCTTGTGCTTTTAACTACCTTGATAGCCTAAAGTACTCATTCAAATTGTACAAAGTTTTTCATGATTACTTTGTAGGTGCTGCCATCAGGGTCTTTCGCGCCTGACCAATAAGAAAAATCGCTTGATAAAAAAGGCGGCTTTTCATAGTTAATTCTTTTTACCATACATAGGTACGCACACTTTATTGGAGGTTCCATCCATAGTTTTTTTTCCACAATGTGGCCACTTGTATTGCTTTGCTTCTGTGTAGTATATATATTACATGAATTTTACATGATATATTTCGTATTGTTATGAAGTATATTAGTTAGGTGACGTTTTGTTTATCGTGCATCCTTTTCAATTAGCACTACTCCATGCTCCATCATTGTTTTCCTATACTCTAAGGCTGTCTGGAAGAGATCGCTAAATAGTGATAAGACCGCCTTCCGCACATTTTATTTGTAAGTAATTTGTGAAAATATGATTATGTGTATACATGATATAGTGCTCTATTTATCTGAAGCTAATTATTTTGCCGACTTAGATTTAAATTCAGGTTACTGGCAACTCCCTATCAAGGAGTGTGACAAACACAAAACAGCGTTCGTCACGCCATCTGGGCTTTATGAGTTCAACGTGATGCCTTTTGGTCTAAAGACTAGCGGTGCTATATAAAGAGTAACTTACTTATTGATAAGGAATCTTCTAGTTTAGTATATTATTTTCCTTTTTCCTACAAGTCACAGTATAACGAAGTAATTTACTGGTCTCGTCACATAACAATGCGGCCAGTCGATTGCTCGCAAACATCTTTATTATCATTGGGTCAATTAGCAAATAAATTGCTGTTTAACTGCGCCTGAGTGTACCACTGTGTATTTGCTTGTTAAATGTTGATTGTATTTCAATTAAGTTAGTAAATAAAGTTAGATTGAAGTAATATTGAGGCCTCTATTTATGCCGGAAGAGTATATTTTTACATTTTTTCAATTGGTTTCTTATTTTAAGTATCGTCATTAAGGGGCCTACAGGTGCTAAGTGGCGGTGAAATTTTTCCATCAATAACTACTAGCGAGATATAATAAATAAAGTTAATGGCTTCAATATATCCTACAAAACACCGTCTATATATTCGCCGTTTAAGATTTTTGAAATTTAGTTTTTTTTTTTTCTAATGTGGGTGCGTTAATTCAGAAGTACGTATCGCTTTCTTCAAATAGCTGGAAAAATACTCTCCAATATTTGGTACAGTCAAGCGTACGCTAAGCTGACTACTTTTACTACTCTGTAGTTTGACAGTTGTCTTCTTGTTATGCTTTTCCGCCAAAACAACTGATCCGATTTTGATGAATCTTTGTATAAAGATGGAATAAAGACGTTAGGAAAGGACAAAGGGTACCATTTACCCTAAGAAAATGCTTCATTCCTACGGGAAAAACTATTAACGGGGGCGGAGCGGAAATCTAGTTCTACTATAAAGATTCGTCATTCCTATTGTTTATACTACTCTCTAACTGTAGAATCTGGATAGAACACTTACAGTTCTTATAATTTCAGTCACGTCCGTCGAAATTAAAAATGTTAAGTACTAGTCATACCATAGAGAAGACAGTTTCACTCCATATAAAGGGTTGTAATAAAACTTATTCTATACCTAGACAGTAGACACTGGGTCATAGTCGTGACTGCTTATCTAGACTCTAGACCTTATACAGGCCTACGTTTATCTGAATATTTATGACTAACTGTCAGTTAAGTTACCTTTTATTTATTGGTTAGATACCAATCAGAGTCTTGTCAAAGTATTTTTAACATAGACCTTACAAGTTAACAGCTCATATATGTCCCCACCGAGGGGCCTGAGTCTGCTCTGAAATCGGGGTGAAAAGGCCTTAGTCAACCACGTTGGCCCAGTGCGGATTGATCAACTTCACACACAACCATTGAATTACTTCGCAGGTGTATGCAGGTTTCTTCACTATGTCCTGATGTTCCTTCACCATAAGAGCGTCGAATAAACGTACAAATGAATTCGACAATCGAAAATAAGTTTATGGAAAAGGTGTTAATTCTAAAAGTGTACGATAGTTGACGCTACACTACAAGTGCACAACTATCTTTATTGTTGCTACCAAATGATGCAGTGTAACTAATCGAGACTAGAAGTTTAGTCACAGAATAAATAATAGTACTAGGTTTAGTGAAGAATAATTTCTTGGTTTTAACTTTTGACTTTTCTTGTTACAGGTAACCCACGATCCGCATGCACGGCTTGTTGCATCATTACTACAGGATTAATACAAATTCAAATTGGTATATTTTCTCTCCAGATAAGTATGTACATTTCGACGATAATTTTATAACGATTTTTATTTTGATTTTTTTATTACATAACACCTTGCAAACAAAGAAAACTGGATCAAAATCGGCGCATCCTTTTAGGAGCTTCGATGCCACAAACAGACAGACATCGAATCACCTTATCATCAGCAACAGGAGTCATACGGGTCATACATTCAAATTGGAGTCACAGATTCGTCCTCTTCAATATCAATTTCATCCTATTCAAAGTCGATATTATATCGAGTCGTTTCTGAGAACTCTAATTTAAAATTGGAGATTTCGAGTGACTTAGTGTGTAGTAGGAAAACGAGACTAATAATTTCTGCGAATTTTATAGGGAAGTGTTTATAAGAAACCGAAAAATGTGGAGTTTTGGCCTACACTAATTCGCACTGACAGATACATGACACAAATAAAAATACTATCTACTACGTGCTATTACTGGTTATCTCAGAGTCAGTCACAGTCACATAATTAGAATTTCTTCGAAATCTGTCAAGGACTGGTGAACCGGTAAACGCTTTTTGGCTTTTCTAAGAATAAACTTTCTGTCTTTAAAAATTTACTTTTTTCAGATTTTCTTACTTACGAAATTTCAAAAGGATTACCTACGCATTTTCAGCCATGGAAAATAAACTGTCCGATTTAATGGCCACATCATTTTCAGATTTGTTTCAATACTAAGACATTAAAAGAACGAACTTCAATGTCACAAAATAATAATTTTTAAATTACAAGCTTGTGATTGTTGTATATTATTTTTTAATATGACTTTTATAAAAATTACAATATTAGGGACTGTTACCTGAATCTTTCGAAATGGTGCAGAACATTTTCTCTATCGATAGTGTATCGATATAGAATATTTGTTATTATTGGTTTATATAAATTACTAGAAATAATCGAACTTTAAATAATAAGTTAAAATTTAATATATTATTTATCATCATCTGATTTAAGAGCAAGGTTCGTATTTAATAACTCATTTAAAGAAAATGAACTTGCAACTTACATTTTATTAAACAAAGTAATTACAATTATTTGATACCTTCATTTTCACTCTAATTTATTGTTTTTAAATAAAGTTTCCATAAAAACTGCACAAGTAGACATTTCAAATTATTTATGTTTAAATTATTAACATACGATTTTTATTGACGACACTACGACCTGGCTAAATAAAATTTATAACCAACATCTGTCCCTTAGAGCAGTCATTCTCGCCTGTCGACCCCCTGTGGAGGTAAGCGTGATGATTTACTTTTATTATATGAGAAATATTGGGTATTGTCGATAAATTTGTGTATGATAATCGTGTGAACATTGGTGATTATTTTGTTGTATCTAGTAACGGTGAAAATAAAATAAAAATATACAAAAGATGTCAGCATAGACAGCGTTACATAGCGCAGAGCATATAATAAAAACCTACGCGAAATATTTCTTAACTAGCTGTCCGCTCGCGGCTACGCCCGTGTTGTTTTTCGTCTTTTCCGTGCACAGTTTCCCGTAGGAATGAGATATTTTATTTTCCCGTGGTAAAAAGTATCTAAGATGTTGACCAGGGATATAAGGCACCACTGTACAAAATTTCATTTAAATCGGTCCAGTAATTTCGAAGATTAGCCCATACAAACAGACAAACCGACAAACAGAGAAACAAAAAATTTGAAAAAATCAGGATATGTGCTATACCACTTCTTACATCCCCCTGACTCGATTTTAAGCAATTTTTTTGTATGTACAGATTTTCGACCTCTACAGTTTTATTATATAGATTATCAGTACCATATCAATGAATTTAGTAATTATCTAGAAAATGATTTCTAAACCTAATTTCTAAATGATTGAAGTTCAACTTTTTTATTTGTGGTCTCAGTCACTTCACCTGAGCGACTATCTCTTACTACCTTTAATATAACCATTAAGGAAAACATCACATTTGACTCAGCGACTTATACATTCTTAGCCAATCAATCAGTTGATGTAGTTTACAAGGAAAATAATAAACCTTACAAAATTAATAAACCACCTGGTACCTATCTTGGTGTTGAAGCACATAATTATTATATTAGTACTCATATTATCAAATAATTTATACTCTATGATTTATAAATAAAATAAGGTTATAAATATGTTTATATCGAAGAATTCGTAGCAACCGTAGCCATTTGTTTGCTACGAATCTACGAAAAATTGTAGACTCCGGCTACGTCGTCGTCGTAGCGGGCGCAGCTATGAGTTTCCTTCAAATAAGTAGAAAACAATCTGTAGACAGGCTACGTCGTAGCGAGCGTAGCTACTCGTATTTGCTATGGTTCTACTTAAGTTGCCATAACTTAGTATAAATTACAAGTTGTGAGTAAAATTATTTTCTTTATGTACAATTATTGTAAAAAAAAGCCACGGTGCTAGGCGTGTCCAAATGTTCTATTTCTATTACCATCCAATGACTCACCAGCCATCTCACCTAAAAAGCTTTATTACTGAGTAAAAGTACTAAATCTGCATGGAAACAGCCTAGAGAGGCGCGTTTGCCCAGTGACCTCATTCAACGTCTGGCGTCACCCTCTGAGCAAATTTGCGGAGTACCTAATGGTGTCGTGTCTATTTGCTCGGCCCAAAACGACAAGACGAAGACCCAATTACACGGGATGTTTGAGGATGTTGGCCTTGGGTCGCCCGTCGCTCACCCAGTTTGAGGGGTCTTGACCAAACGAGGGGTTGAATGGTGCCATTGGTTGGAATAATGTGGTTAGTGGGCAGGACAGAAGGAGCAAATTGGTAACCCTTTATGATATGAATATGACACCCAGTTAGAAGTATATGTTGGTACATTTTTCAACTCATTTCCATCAAAACAAGTGACATTCTAACGAACTTTAAATTGCTAATGGATTAACATTATTAAGAATGATAAAACTAAGTTAATCAGGGTATATAAATTAATTATAATATTATAAGTAATTCATTACACGGCAGCATTAACAAAAACCTCATTGAAGGAGGGTAGTAGGAAAGAAAAACTGAAGACGACCTAAAGGGCACAATATGGACCAAATCAAGAATGGAATAGACAGATAAAGTGTCGAATCAGAAACATGAATAGAATAGAATTGATTCCATCGATCAGAGGGCGATTATTTCATTAGAAATACATATATGATTTTATACAAAGTTACAATACAAATTACAATATCAACTCAAAGTTTATACAAACTGTAACTGTAAGAAAAGAACAAAAAAGTGTAGGACTATATTAATCAAAGAAATAAGAAGAAAAATAAAGACATTGAAGTATTCTGAATTATTGTTCGCTTGAAACGTGTTCTTAGATTAAAGAACTACAGTTTCATCCTATCAACAAGCTTTCTATGAAAATTACTATCGTCAACATATACTCGTATCATAAACCTAGAAACCTAGGGTTTAGATCACGCTGTGTCCTAAATGGGGGATGGCGCGGCGGGGCGTAGTGGCTCTGCTAACTTAATTAGGTCGATCGGTTTTGTTACACTTTGCATGCAGATAAATATTGGACGTAGATGTGCGTCATTCTAGTCAGTATTACTCTTATTGTTTTATGTAGACATTTTGTTCAAATATATACGGTGTAAGTAACGTCTCAGAAAATACTGAAAGGACGCTCAACCGATGGATCTGATAAATTTTCTTATACCTAAATAAAATCAGTCACGCCTCTTTCATCACTATTCACTAGTTCATATTACCATCATGAAAATTGTAATAATTGCAATATTTTGATTTTACAACACGAAACTTAAAATAATAATATTGTAATATTGTAAGGATGGCACATCTCGAAATGGCTTTTGATTTTGAACTCATCAAAGAACTACAAAATCTCATCGAAATCTTTTTAACAGTTTACGTTCTTGACATAATATTTAGTAAATTTGACGAATAAACTACAAAATTTTAAACATACCCAATTCTAGCGAAATTAATGGACAGAAAGGCATTCGCGTAAAAATACTTGCACGAAATTCTGACACTGACCAGCCACACAGCAAGGTCGGAAAAAGCTCGTTAATTTCATAACCCACATAAACATGTCTCTATAACTGCATTAGATCATCTTAGTATAATTATTCAGAGCACATTCGTCCTCGTTCTTGATGGATCATAAAACATACATCTTCATTCGGAGCTAAAGATCCATAACCATTATACTTCTGTTGGACGTAAGCAGGCCATTAAGGGGCGCGTTTGTTTTTATTGAGGAAATTCAGTATAATATAGTTATATTTCAGTAATATAATTTATAGTTTCGACCCCCGTAGCCTAGTTGGTAGTATGTCTGCCTTCAAAGCACAGAGTCGTGGGTTCGAATCCCACCCAGCACCTGGGCTGGGCACACCTGAGAAGTAATTCAAAAAGTGTGTGTGAAGTTAACCAACCTGCACTGGACCGGCGTGGTCGACTAAGGCCTATTCATTCACCCTGATTCAAATTAGGCTCGAGCCCTTCGGTGGGAAGGGGAACCGGAGACATATAAAGTAATATGATGCAAATGTAAAGGCAAACAAGTAAGACAGCAAGTAACCAGCAAATTGTTGTCAGTTGTTGCGTGGTTGTTGCTAGCTGTTGTTGTTGTGGCAGCTAATCATAATATGTACGAGTAATATGAATCAAATGTGAAGGCAAACTAGTAAGTCAGCGAGTAAGCAGCAAGCTGTTGTCAGTTGTTGCTAGTGATTGTTGTTGTAGCTAACAATAGTTGATGAAATAATTTTATGAATAAAATGTGAAGGTTTTGTATCCTAGAATAACTTATCTCTTGGGAGGTCAGATTATGATGATATGGCTAAAGCTGTCATAATGTTTTATTGTCTCATAAACCGGATCGTTTTATTTAACGATCTTTGAATGTGTAAAATGACAGGCAAATGGATATAAAGGGCTTTCTTATATAGGGAGGTAATATTGTGGTTAAACTTATTTAGAAATATAAGATACTAGCTTCAGCCCCGCTGCTCCGCCCGCGCTCGCAGTTTTTCTCGAGGCAATGAGGTATTTTTCCGCGATAAAAAGTACCCTTTATGTTATTCTGATTTATAAGCGATTTTATTGTGAATTTTCATTAAAATCCATTCAGTAGATTTGCGTGAAAGAGTAACAAACATCCAAACATCCATACATACATCCATCCTCATAAACTTTCGCATTTATAATATTAGTAGGATTGGTTATTGTGATTCTGAAAACCACTCAAAAAAAATACAAGAGTCAGAGCATTGAAAATGAACACAAAAATTTAATTCAAGCGATTGACAATCCAGCTTTGGCAGATCGATGTTGTGTCACAGATTAATAAGTAGTTACCACATTTTTTTAATTTATACTCTACTAGCGACCCGCCCCGGCTCCGCACGGGAAAATGGTTATTGTGGGTTATCCTTAAGTATATTATGCATGTATTATACATATAAACCTTCCTCTTGAATCACTCTATTTATATAAAAAAACCGTATCAAAATCCGTTGCGTAGTTTTAAAGATTTAAGCATACATAGGGACATAGGGACAGAGAAAGCGACTTTGTTTTATACTATGTAGTGATGATAGTTACGTTATGCGAGTTGCAATCTAAACGACCCTTTATAATACCTATACATTAAAGACAACGAAAGGTGGTGATAAAATGTATAAGTATAGAACAAGGATGATCGTAAACCAATGGACGGGCCATGTGTGAGAAGTTGAAAGGAGAGGTTTGGTGGACTGACCATGAAAACTAGCTACCAAACTATTTTTAGTCAAGTTCAAAGCTTATTTTTTAGAACGACAACGGATTGTTACCCAAATAGTAGTAAAATAAAGGAAAGTTTGATAAATAAGAGGTACCTAATGAGTAGGAGATAGGTAGTTAGTTGATTGATGTTATCTTGGAGCAAAGAGTATAAAAGATTATATGCAAATCTTAAAGAATTAAAATCTGTCAACTAACTGAGGTACGGGGGGCTGTCGCGAGGTTGTGATTGCTTCAAATGTCATGCAGCTTTCTATTGGTCAAAATTGACGGAAAACAAAAATATAATATCAGTATTATATCACTAAGGTATTCTTGTTTAATAATTAATTATGAAAAAGGAATATGTTTGGTAATTAAGTACGAACGCGGAAATACAACTCGATTTCTAATACGGAAAATCAATTTCTTGTTTGATAATTAATTACGAAACAGTGAAAAATAATTCCTCTTTCATTATCAATTATGAAAAGATCGTGAACGATAGTGTAGTTACAAAACATGCGAAGGTGCATTAAAAAAAAAAAATTATCACGATATATTAAAATGTTTTCAGTGGCGTGGCGTATAGTTTATTGAAGATATCAATAAGTCTCTTGAAAGTCATTTAGAGGCAACCACGAATGCCGAATAATTTTTCATGAAAGTTATGAAATTAAAATTACGAAAACGGACCAAACGGACAGGATATGTCGCTTTATACACCGTGCTTTTTTAACCGTCTTACAAACGAAGCCCAATGTATATGCCCGTGATATAGAATATCTTGGCAATGTTTTTTTTTTTTTTTAAGAAAAAAAATCTAGGATTTTTTCAATAAAATAATCGATCGAGAGATCGAAAAATGTGTTTATCTCATATTTTTCTTTTGTTTTCCCATTATTTACGATTCTCACGCATGCGCAAATTGTTACTAAATTGTAAATATTATGTACAGGTTGATTCAAAAATATTTTGCATTATTTTATTTTACTTCACGGTTTTATTATTTTATTGATAAAAAAAAAATAACATTGCCAATATATTCTATATCACGGGCATATACATTGGGCTTCGTTTGTAAGACGGTTAAAAAAGCACGGTGTATTTACGTCTCTAAACTATCCAAAAATAATTCTTCCTTACTCTATGTTTTGGAGAGAGCTTAGACCAACCGTACAATAGTAGGTACTTATAACATCCTTGGCTTAGATTGCTTCAAATGTTTATTATTTTTATTTATGCACCCAACATTTATAAAAAGAAGAACGCAAAAGACGCCTGCAGAGCCTGGGAATTTTTTTCAGCGATTTATTTTTTCAGATAAAACAAACGATAAACGATGATAGCCTTTGGATGAATGCCAAGCAGAATTTGAATATAGTTACAAAAGGAGAATTATTATTCGTTAGATTAGAATATACTAGCTTTCCGCCCCGCGACTCCGCCCGATTTAACAAGTTTTCCCGTGGGAAAGAAGTATTTTCCCTCGTTAAAAAGCAGCCTATGTGTTATTCTGATGTATAAGCTATATTATTGTAAAGTTTCATTAAAATCAATTCAGTAAGTAGTTTTTGCGTGAAAGAGTAACAAACATACATCCATACTCACAAAGTTTTGCGTTTATAATATTATAGTAGGATACTCGTATGGTGAAATTATAAAGGTTGAAATGACGATGCAAATTAAGTAGATAGCTAAATATTGAACATCAAAACATTTCTTGAAGTCCCTACTCAAGCACTAAGCATTGCGAAATTCTCTTTTAAGCACACACTCAACATGCAAAATCTTGTACAATAGGTACTTGGTAGGTGCTTGCTAAGATCCTAACATTCCTCTATGACTCACCGAACCACACCAAGAGAAACTCAGATTAATACAAACTGTTAGTTATGTCACAAATAATAAAAAAAATTACGGTGGGGCGCTTTATGCGTAGGCAGCAAAAGAACGAAAAAAGCTTTTTGCTACGTATATTTTTACACAAAAGCTTCTAATTATAATGCATTATATGCCTTTTCAATATTTTCAGAAGAAGATAAAGAATAAGAAGAGTTTCTCCTATTTAAACTTACCTACTTAGAGTTGTCATTTAAAATACTACTTACTTATAGTTGAAAATATATGCGTGTGATATATAAGTGTAAAAGTAAAGATGACTGACAAATTGTAGGCGGCGGAGGATGTTTATACTTGTAATATCAATATAATATCGTAATATCTTGTAATATCATTGTATAATGGGAGGTTGTCGGCTTGTAGCCTAGTTGGTAGTACGTCTGCCTACGTAGCACAAGGTCGCGGGTTCGAATCCCGCCCAGGGCAAACATTCGTGTGATGAGCACTTGTGTTTGCCTTGTGTCTGGATGTTGTATATTTATATATGTATGTTTAACAGATATCTGACATCCATAGTACAGGCTCTGCCTAGTTTGGGGTCAGATGGCCGTGTGTGAGATGTCCCACATAATGTTCCATAACTTTAGTTTCCCCAACTCCAATGTAGGTATATTTCAAGTTGTCTACTCAAGATTTATTTATGCGTCCTACTCGAAGCCTCGAGATTTATATTTTCGTTCTAGCACTGAGGGATTGGGAAAAATAATATATACTGTGAGTGATGGACGGATGAATGACGTGCGTTATGCTTGATATTAATGTTGTAATGATATATAAACAGGAAAGTATGAATATTTTTCTTGATATTCATCTATCTATCTATATGGGGGACGTTTGTAAGTGGCGCAGACGGGTGATTAGCTCTATATAACAGGTTTTCCCGTGGGAATGAGGTATTTTGCCACGGTTTAAGGTAGCCTATCAGATCTGATGTATTTAAGCTATGTTATTATGTTATTGTACAGTTTCATTAGAATCCATTCAGTAGTTTTTGCGTGAAAGAGTAACAAACATACATCCATACTTACAAACTTTCGCATCTATAATATTAGTAGGATGTAGGATTATAGGCCATTCTTAAACATAAACAACACACGTACACATTAGGCGCCGACCGGATGAACCCCGCCTAAATTAATTAATATTTCGTGTAAGAATTTTGTCTAGACAACCTAACCCACCCAACCTTAAATAAATTGCAGTTTTGACATTTGATTTTGTTCAGAAACTATAATTTAGATATAATGAAAAGCTAATAAAGTCATTTGTTATTTCTATTATAGCAAGTATTAGATTTAGTGAGACTTAAGATATGAAATGGTTTTATAGTAACATAGTTACACTCTGGTTTTAAGTATTCTAGAGATATAACGTAGTAACCATATAATCGTAATGAGGAAATCTGTAAACATCTATATTCTATACTATAAGAAAACTGAAGAATCGGCGTGTCTGTACATTGGTTTGTTTTAAAAAAAAAATTGTAGGTGATAAAGGGAGTGTAGCTGAACACAAAAATGCAAGTTTTGAAAAAAATGTCCGTCCGTCTGTCTGTCAGTTTGTACACGCTAATCTCTGGAACCGATGGACCGATTGCAAGGTACCTTATATCCCCGGGCAAGATCTTAGATACTTTTTACCGCGTAGCCGTGGGTGGACAGTTAGTCTGCAAATAAATTCAAAGGTTGTCCGTGAAATTAACTTACCCGCACTGGGCCAGCGTGGTCCACTATGGCCCAATTATCCAAATTCAGGGTAGGCTAGCTAAGCTAAAGCTACCTTCTGTGAAGAGGCTAATAGTTATAGGCTATTAACGTATACAAATAAAAGCCATATTTTAAATTAAGTACTGATCTGCCCGTGACTGACGCGAGGGCTCGTTTATTTATTTATTTTATTTTTTCCCTACTACGGCGCATCCAAAAGGAAGGTTATGGTGTGTATGTGTGTATTGCTTAATTTCGGTTTTCATTTTTGAACTTATCTTTTCATGCGTATGTGTGTAATATTGTTTTGTCATAGCTATCCGCCCCGCGGCTCTACCCGCGCTAACAGTGTTTTTTTTTTCGCGGTAAAAAGTACCTCTATCTCTGTACCAGGTTACATCAAAATCGGTTCAGTGGTTTTGGTGTGAAAGCGTAACAAACAGAAAGACAGATAAAGTTACTTTCGCATTGCTTTCTTGCTTATTGTGTGGGTTTCGAGGTTAACCTACCTCACAAACCCTGGTGTCGGAATTGTTGAGCCGCCTTAGGCTTCCGACATGGCTCCTATAACGACATAATAGTAAATTAATTCGCATCATCACTACATAGTATAAAACAAAGTCGCTTTCTCTGTCCCTATGTCCCTATGTATGCTTAAATCTTTAAAACTACGCAACGGATTTTGATGCGGTTTTTTTAATAGATAGAGCGATTCAAGAGGAACGTTTATTTGTATAATACATGCATAATATACTTAAGGATAATCCACAATAACCATTTTCCCGTGCGGAGCCGGGGCGGGTCGCTAGTTTATAATATTTGTAGGGATAAGAATTAATTTAGGATACGCTTAAACGAGCCCCTCTGTGAAAACTTATAAGAACATTTTCACTTTGCCTTTCACTTTTTAATGTAAATGTTAGCTAAGATAAATGCTACAGACAATAATGGCTTCTATGCAATAACAGGGTAACTTGAGCTTCCATACACATTCTCATTAGTTGTATGAATGACATCATTCACCCAGCGAGCGGATGTAACGGCAATAAAGGTTATTTTTGTTTACATCTCACCATACCGAAATAAATGATGGTGAACGTTTGTATGAGTCAGTGTTTTAGGGTTCCGTATTCAAAAAATACCATTATAAAATACTAGTGGTCGCACTCGCGTTGATTTTTATTAAAAAAAAGCCTTTGTGAGATGATTTTACTCAATAATATGAGATTTTTTTATTAAGGGACCAGACCAACCCTAAAATCGCAAAAAAAACACAAGTGTTCCATACAGGGTAGATGTAATTGTACAGAAGCCATCACATGCGGCTGAACACTAGCACCACAAAATCCATCCCTACTGCTACGGAATACAGGCGCTCTCAAGGTCAAAGTGTCCAGTCGCATGTGCTGGCTACTGTACCTACCGGACCAAATCATTACACGCGAATACTCTCAGTGAGGATGCACCTCACATGAAGGGATAAAACCCAAGGAAGGATAGAGATGATGTCTCTCTTGCATACATAATCAATCGCAAAACACGACACCGCGTTACCTTCACTATCACTACCATAGTATAAAATAAAGTCGCTTTCTCCGTCCCTATGTCCCTATGTCCCTCCCTTTGTACGCTTAAATCTTTAAAACTACGCAACGGATTTTGATGCGGTTTTTTTTAATAGATAGAGTGATTCAAGAGGAAGGTTTATATGTATAATACATGCATAATATACTGAAGGATAACCCACAATAACCATTTTCCCGTGCGGAGCCGGGGCGGGTCGCTAGTTAGGTATAATATTAGTGTGACTAGTGTGATAGTGTTTAGTGGGCTTTCCAACCGTCTATATTTTTTTTATTCTTCTTCTTTCGTGTCGATTCGGCGACTAAATTTTTGAAGACCAGAACTCCGCCACGGAAACAGCATTTTCCGTGGCATTGTAAAGGTCTTTTTTATTGGGATCGTTGCTTACTTACAATATATTATACTAGCGACCCGCCCCGGCTCCGCACGGGAAAATGGTTATTGTGGATTATTCTTAAGTATATTATGCATGTATTATACATATAAACCTTCCTCTTGAATCCCTTTATCTATTAAAAAAAAACGCATCAAAATCCGTTGCGTAGTTTTAAAGATTTAAGCGTACAAAGGGACATAGGGAGGGACATAGGGACAGAGAAAGCGACTTTGTTTTATAGTATGTAGTGACAATACATGCCTATACATCGTTCAGACTATGTGCAAATTATGTGCCATCATTTACTCTTTAATTTTAATCTATTTACTCTCACTCCAAGATCAAATCAACGTCAGACAATCTAACAAATTACGTGTCGTGGTTTAGCGATGGTGACAGAAACTTAATAACTAATTTATTAATCTGTGGGCATGCTTGATTCTGGCATAGTTTTGACAATGCCGTTTTTTGAGCGGCGGCGCGGCGTTCGTCTAATCCACTACTATATTTATTCAAAGATGTCTATGTCTGAATTTGTCTTGAACCTGTACAAATAAAAAGTAAAACTCGCACTTGGCCTGTTTTTAAGTGTCATATTCGGCGTTTCCTTTAGCAATTAGTGCAGGAGACAGATCCAGAGATAAGATTGGCAATAAAGAATCTTGTCTTGCATCTCAAATGTGCCCAATCGCGAATTCAGTTGGAAATACTGACTTTATTTAGACCGATGAGATAACTGGGATTGCACTTGTATTATTTTTTAACCGATGATACGAAGATCAAGACTCAAATATTCTTATATATAAAAATGAATTGCTGTTCGTTAGTCTCGCTAAAACTCGAGAACGGCTGAACCGATTTGGCTAATTTTGGTCTTGAAATATTCGTGGAAGTCCAGGGAAGGTTTAAAAGGTAAACAAAAAAGAAAAAAAAAAAAAAAACAACGCGGCCGTATAGCCGCGGGCGGACAGCTAGTATATAATATTTTTATCTTGTATTAAGCGTTATACTATTTAGTAATCTGTGGTTATACAGTGGTATCATTTACCTTTAAAATACCTACTGAATGGCCAGGGGGTTTCTTTTTTTCTTTTTAATTGACCTATGCTTGAGTCGAAAAAGTACGACGGATCAAGCTTCACCGGACTTGCGGAGGAGCGGAAGACTCGACCCCAAAAAAAGTCATATACCAACGCGTCTAGGGGCGGCTCAAGGGAGCCTCGGACCACGGCCTAGCGCGTTGATATTGAAAAACATCGTGAAGGAAACCGCCAGGGGTAAAGCCAAGGGAACGGTGGGTCCGAAGTGATGTCGTAATTTTTTTTTCTTTAGCTCTAAACGGAGAAAATGAATATTCAAATAACGCAAAAACTCTCAATTTTCGGAAGCTCAGATTCACACGCGCACACATTAAGTAAACCTAAATTTAGATCTACCCATCACCATGATGTTCTGGGAAACCCAAAGATCACGAGATAAATGAGCAAAATAAAGCCGTGATTTCATTGTGACATTCCAAAATATCCTGCAGCTGCGAATTAAGAAAATTTTGGGTAATCTTAGCTCAGATTGTTACTCTAATTCTTTGAATCTCAGAAAAACGCTAGCATTCGTTGCTAGAGCAAGGAATATCTTTAAAAGTGATAACAGAAAGCAAATCATACTAAAGGCAAACAAATAATGATTGATTAAAGAGAAGAGAAGAGAACTAGCAGAAAAAGAAGGGAACATAACACCCAAGCAAATACCACCATATTTCTCTTTCAGAACTGCGCTGCAAAAGATCAGTAGGCTTAAATTCTTAGTAAAAGGAAATAGCATGAACTAACAATATTCTGCTAACCAACCATGGTGTTACACCATCACGTAATACCGGGGTGTAACATTCTTCACCAGAAGCCACTACTGATGGTATTAAATTTGATGTTCAGTACCCATAGTTAAACTAACGACTACCTGAACCATGGCACAAGGCAAAACTAGAGATGTGTGGTAGGTAGGATTCACTTGCACGCCTAAATTATAATTTGTAAGTATAGCATAAAACTGTAAAAGTATTAATTTATTTTTCACTATTTTGCCTCACGCTTGTTTTGTTGTGAGGTTTATTATGGATTTGTTAACAACTTTATACATACATGCATATGCATGCATACATGTATGTTTTTTACATAGACACATGCGATTGGATATTCGCACTACGAAATTCACCCCTACCACTACGGAATACGGGCGCTCTCAAGGTCAACATGTCAAAATGCTGGCCACTGTACATAAATATCTACATCTGCTAGGACAAAAGACCTACCTAACTGTAGACTGTAGGTTAACCTAGCACAGGGTATGCTAATTTGGTACATCGGATCTGCGTTGTGACTAAAAAAAATTAAAGAACAATGCAATCAAAATTCAATAATCCATTTGGGTTCGTCCCCGAGCTTACCGTTCCCCGAGCTTACCGTCCCGGAGCCTACCGATTTTGATAAAATTGATTACATTTTATTTTGGTTTTTTTTCTACTATTTCCAACTTGTACAATAGACTTCAAAAGTGTTTTAAAGTAGGTATGAAATGTGTTTGTTTGGTTACTGCAGGCAGAATTATGTGAACTTAATGATGAAAGTTATAGGACTAAAAATGTATGTGTAACTATTAAATTAAATATAGCAAAACCATAGTTTTAAGATAATAATTGCCATTATTATTAATAAAAAAACAAATTATTGTGATGATTAAAACCTGTGATAATTACACCAGCAGATTAATAAACGTGATTATTAAACCGTGATCTAGAACTTATTATTTATTCCTATAAAGTATAAAATTCGACTTTGCACTTTTGCTGCTAATAGTACTTTAAAGCAAGATTGTCATTTTAATCGACTTTTTATAATAATTACAAATCGGTAAGCTCCGGGACGGTAAGCTCGGGGAACGGTAAGCTCGGGGACGAACCCATCCATTTACCTATATAGTCGGTTGATTCTAAATAATTATTAAAATTTGTTGCATTGTTAACTCCTGCGTATGTGCATTTATTTGCAAGTGGGTGGTCGTATGGATCATCTATCGATTTGTGCGGAGGTAGATAGGTTTCCTTTGATGATGATTGCGTAAGCTTATGTTTGAATCTGTAATTCAACGTCACAATGAGTCTTGGCGGAAACTTGTTTAGTCAATGAATTATCATTAAAAAACTGTCAGTGAAATCAATCGTTAAAAACAAAATTATACATATCTAAATTTAACATAGCATCTTCTGCCTTTCAATTTTCTTAAAAAGGCGAAAAGTAGGTACAGTCGAATTGAAATTAAGGATAAAAAACGTTACTTTCAGTATTGGCGAAAATAATTTATATTATGGGTTTTCCGAGACTTATAGACAAAAAACAGCAATGTATTTTTAACAATAATGTTTCACTAAGCTAGTAATAAACCTGCTTTGTTAAAAAATATGATCGTAAGTGATCTTGTGGTAAGTTATCTACAATTTCTGACAATCTAGTTCAACGTGCATAAAACCTAGTTTAGTGGGATGCCCTGAATTCGCTTCCCTGAATGAAATTTGGGGCAAGCATTATTTCGGGAGTGTACTAGTATTTTCATTCGCTTAGGAAGTAATTTTTCAATACAGACAGACATGCACGTTAATTTCACATTATGTGTTATGTTGAAATTGTACAAAAAAGTGATGTATCTCTAAACAATTTTAGAAAATAATATATAAGATAAGATAAGATAACATAAACATTATTTCAATAAACTTAATCTAAAACACAGAATAAGGTATAATATAAAACAATTGGACATATAATTTTATTGTATTTCAATAAGTTTTAAAAGCAAATTTCGACCATTATTAAAATGGCAACTGTATCTTTACCACGATCTTTACCACGGAGGACGGAAATTTACATAATGATATTTAACCAATAGCGCGGTTTTTTCCCACCTCCCTGTTTTGAACACTCTTTTAACAACCACCAAAAAATACTTCGACTTTAGATATTATAGTCGATATATTTTTAGTATGTTGGCAACGATTTCCCGCCAATTTTCATATTGCATAACTTTCATACACAAACCGATTCGGATTGGCAGCAATCCAAATCATTCAATACAAATACTTGACATTGTAACGGTTTGTTAGTGCTAGTTATGTAACACATTATGTTCAATTGTGCAACATGGATGGTAGTTTGTAACGCATCAAGTCGAAAATTATTGAGTGTGGTCGTGATCGTAACGGAACTTGCATTTATTCAGTTTTATTTATTTCTGATAAGTTGAGTAACCTTTCTTCGGCAGTCGGGTAAAAACGGCGCCATTTTGATTTTGGACTTAGTAAAAGAAAGAAAACAAGTTACCTATGCATTTTCGGCAAACAAACAACAGAAGAACAAAAAAATGCCAATTTAAACCAACAAATAATTAATTTTCGTTCGTAGGCGAAATGTTATTTCAAAAACACGGTATAATTTCTGGATTATTCTACATAGAATGAGATTCAATTGCTTTAGAAGGATAACCCTTATAATCCTAATGGTAAATAACCTCTAAAACCATTTCGAATTACAAAACTCCCACATATTATTGAACGAAATTCTTGTAAACAAAATATCCGTGTCAAGTATAAGACAACAGTTGTTCTAAATAAAAGAATTCATAAAATAGGAATAAGTACCTCCATGTTTTATTTCGGTTAAAGCCAACAAGTAGGGTAGGAAAGCAAATATGGGAACTGTTTGGAGGCGAAACACCTGTTTCTCATATTTTTCTAAGGTTTGGTACAAGTGGTAAGAATTTTACAATTTTATATTCTGACTAGCTTTTACCCGCGACCTTGCTCGCGCACGTTTACTTTAGAATTTCTTCCACCTTTCTTTATAGGTAGGGTAGACCGGGGGACAATGGTAACACTTTTTGTTAAATTACCTATAACACGAAATCTACTCGCTTTATCCAAAGTTTGGATCATTTGGTAGTAGGTTAATTTCATTGTCTTTATGCTTTTATTTTTGAATTACACTTAAATTGCATTTATCGTACCGAAAATCCAGTTTGAATTCGAGGGGTCTCACTGCTACTATTGACCCCTAGTGTGGGTCAATTGTAACAACATTTTAAAAGACAATAAAAGACAGAGTAGATTAATATCACCACTTTTATTCACTTTTTTGCGTAGTTTAATCACTTGTTTATCAGTCTCAATTATAAGGAAACTTGTTTTCATAAACTTATTAAATAATCAACATGAAAGTTTAACTAAATTAAAATAGATTGTTAGTAGCTTTAAACAAAATAAAAATTAACTTTAAGTAAACACAGGAACGCTTTGGGCCAAATACAACTTCTGATGATTAATATTAGTTGAATAACGACAGTAAAACGTATAAAAACACTATTTTATTTTTTGTATTAAGTTACAATTGCCCCTGTTACAACCGTCCCTGAATTTAAAAAATACTTAATAAAATGGACTTATAACGAACATGATTTGCTCACTAAGCAAACGGATCACTCTCAAAAAATATGCACCAGCAGGAGAAGGACAGTCGAAAATTTGATTTTTCTTCATAAAGTAAAATGTCTTTTGAGCCACGATCAGTTTTTATTCGTTTTCGAGGCATCTGGAAAACAAAACACAAAATTTAGAGTATTACCTATCACATACGACGTAAAATTCGATTGTTTTTGTTTTATTGGAAAATTTGAAAAAATATGAAATTATTACCTGTTGGGTCAATTGTAGCACGGGGTTGATTGTACCGTTACAATTGACCCCTTCCCTGCTGTTACAATTGCCCTCAAGTAGTATATTTTACAAAATATGAAATTTGCAAGAAACCTATCGAAATTTAGCAGTGGAATTATCACAATTATGGCAGCCAATCATTTGAGTAACAGAGTGATTACAATGATTTGGCTATAAATCCTTCACTAACTACAAAAAAAGCGCGTAATTCAGTGTAAAAAACTTACTTGTGGTGGTGGAAAAAAAAATTCCCTCTGAGCACGTCTGTTTCACAGCGAGCGCGCCGCCGATTGGTGAGCGGGTCGAGACACGTTAGACGCGTGATCTGACGGACGCACACATTTAAGCGTTGTATATGTGTGGAAATATCGCCGATGTTACTATTGCCCCTTGTTACTTTTGTCCCCGGTCTACCCTACTTTATTAAAAAATCCCTATATAGTCGGGCGGGCCGCTAGTATTGTATAAAAAACTTACCTAATATTTATTTATATACTTTATTTTTTGACATTTTATCGGAAGGTGCCAGTATTAGGTACCCGGTTACTCGGTGAGTTACTACGTGAGCGAGCATGCCATATAAAATTGGCCACGACGGTGTAGTGATTGCTTTTAACAACGTACCTACATTTGAAGCCTCATAATATTATGATCATGATCACAGCTTGGCTGGTTGATATTTATCTTTTTCTATAGACCATAAACGAATACATAATCATTATCGTTTCAGCCTAAAGACCAGCCGACGCCCCAAGCCCTGCTGTTAGAAAAAAGTCATTCCCACCGCATGACCAGCCATTATTGTCGATCCACCTTGTAGAGATCCTTTCATGCTGCACTTTTCAATACTCATCCAATGAGAACAATTCGCTAATCTTTCTTTCTCCCTTAGTGAATTTATTGAAAAGCTGGCTCTTGTCTGTGGATTATTCGTCAATTTTCTCTTTTCTCTGCTGGTTGTTTGACCTCCTGGTATAATCCAATCTTTTACTTTCTGTTTTATCTGTTGTATAAACGCTCTTCTTGGTCTGCCCTTTCCTATCTTCTCTTGATTTTCCCTTATAATTCTAAGATATTCTTACAAATAAATCCTGTCAACAGGCCAATCATCTTTTGCTTTAATATACACATTTCGAAAGCCTAGAGA
The DNA here is from genome assembly GCA_948473455.1 of Teleiodes luculella. Classification (NCBI taxonomy): domain Eukaryota; kingdom Metazoa; phylum Arthropoda; class Insecta; order Lepidoptera; family Gelechiidae; genus Teleiodes; species Teleiodes luculella. The sequence continues at coordinate 4,332,990 of OX419607.1, forward strand.
GAAATATTAATGTGAAGTTTTTTTTTAGTTAGTTTTTCATGTAACCCGCTTGTCGCCTCAGCATTATCCTACCGGAATATAATGTAGGTAAATATTAGAGGGCAAACACTAAGTGTTACCTCAAACGTTGAGCATTGTGCTCCGGCGCACTGGAGCAGTGGAACGCGCCTGTTTGTATTGGGTTAAGGACGCAATTTCAACACTCCAGAAGATCTGACGTCAGCTCACACACGTACCAATCGAGGGGTTCTATCCTTCTTTGCATACTCCTTTTATTTCTTGTATATCTATTCCACTCTTAAATTGCAACACAATTTCATAGAAGTAACGAACGAAGCTCACACAAAAGTTCATAATTTTATTTATTTATTTAAGATTTATTGCACACAAGAAAACTATGAAAATACAAACATAAAGAACGACGACACAACAGGTACTACTTATTTCTAAAGAATTTTGTAAGGATTCTTAAATTTTCGCGGTTCATTTCTAGATCGTCATTTCTATGGGTTTGTTAGATTAAGTGGCGTGGGTGGTGTTACACCATGATTGGTATAACCCGGTCGAAATACTAGTAAGCTCAATTCAAATGTATTACATGTATTGTAATATGAATTAACTTAATACATTTCTTTGATTCTATTAAAAATTAAATATAGTAGATCTCATAAAAATTACTCTTAAATATATCATCATCATAAAATTATTAAAAACGTGGAATATAGGTAGGTAGTGGGATTGAAGGGTTTGAACCAGCGCCTTCCAAATGAGAGACAATACCCCTAGCCACTGCGCCACCGACGCTCGTCAGCACTTCATGTCACATCTTCGTAATCGATCTCCGTCCTGTGGTTACAACAAGCAGTTAACTTTAACCGCCCTTTGCAGCCGCAGTTAAATGACTGACTGGTATGGTAATACGGAACGGGATCGCCCGGTTTGTTGAACTTGGTAAAATATGTGGAGCGATAGACGAAACGCCGAATAGTTTCGAAGATTTGAATAATGCTTTCGAGAAAGGTCAGTTTTCTTAATAGGTACTTTATTCAGAGCATATTTATCATAATTCTAGATTTAAAAAAAGTATTTAACTTAAAATTATAACGCCATCAAACATTATTGATCAAATAATTTTGTAAAATCATGATTAATAATTCATTATTCGTATAATAACATTTACAATTCATTTCTAAGAGACTATAATAAAATCGAAGTCGTATTCATTTACCTACATTTCCTAAATTTTTCGACGAATATGAATTTATATTGTTTGTAAAATACATCCTAGAATTATCTTATACAGAATTTACCTCTTCTTCTTTTCGAGTCAATAGCAAACTCAGACAGTCTCAGCCCAAAAACAGCCACTCGAATAGCGTCGTCAGTAGCCTTCATCAACTCTAAGAGCGTTTACACATTATGCCGCAGCGGTAAAAGGCCTAAAAGTCGATGTGAACGAAAGCCCTACTACCTTCGAAACCCCCTTTATTAGCATGTCAAATGAACCGCAAGACGCGCTATACTTCACAACGCGTGTCCAGATTCGGTATGTCAAGCTTTCCATCTCTTTCTCTCATATCAGGTCTCAAAAAGTTTAAAAGAGAGGACCCTTTCATGTCAGTCATAGTAGAAAATTCCCCCAAACATGGACCGAAACCGCAGATTTTAACGTCAACAATTTTAATGTAGAAGAAAAGTAGACAGTCCCGTAGCCCAGTCGGTAATACGTCTGCATTCACAGAGTTGCGGGTTCGAATCCCGCCCAGGGCAAAAATACAAATGACGAGCACTTGTGTTCGCTTTGTGTTTGGATGTCGTATATCTATATTATGTATGTAATATGTATGTATGTATGTATATCAGCCTACCTGGGATACCTACCTACATAACATATTTATTCAACTATACTGAAATTACAACTATCAAACAGTCTCAACTATATCGTATCGAATTTTCTTAGGAAGACCTTATATTAGAAGTTTATAAAGTTGTCCTTTACAATGGGCAATTCTTTACTGGTCGTTATGTCAATTTATTCAATGCATTTCTTCTTTTATGTTCCACTCCACATAACCATGGTATGGCACTTTCATATCATTGTAATGTTTGACATGTGTCTCATACGAGATATGACATGTGTACTGACAAATTTGAAATTATATTTCGCCGACAGCTCACTGGGCAATGAATAACACAAAGAGATTTGAAGAGCCAGCTTCTCTAAAGCGAAGCTGGCTCTTCAAATCTCTTTGGAATAACACATTCAAAATTCTTTATTTACAGACAGCTCTATGCCAATGTCATTATTGTGACGTCATAATCAGTTAGTCTTTTCCATTTCTTTTCAAAATCTCATTCATCTTCTCATTTACGCAGTACCCACCCTCTAAACCAAAATAATATAAAATTCGTTCATCCCTTCCGTTTTTCCCAGAAATTTAATAACGTATATAAGGGACGACGTAGTGATACTTTAGATAAGTAATATTGTAAAATTTGACACAAGTAACTGTCTTTTCAGGAATATTTATACAAAATAGTCCATCCATTGAGTCATTTAAGAAGAGACTGAAAGAGCACTTTTTATCACATTTGTCTTCATTATCATATAATTATTATGTGTATGTTTATGTACTGCATGTGGTATGTATGTATATATAGGTATGTATATGTGTGTAGGTATGTATAGGTATTTGTGTTTAGGTTTATGTAGGTGTATGTATAGTTATTTGTCATTTCTATTGTATTTATTGTAAGTATGGTGTATGTAATTTGAACATTAGTAAGTATTATATCAAATATGTACACAGCCTTGTTCCTGCAATTTTGTAATAGTTTTCTCACATTTGTTATGGGTTGGCTGGAAGAGATCTCTACTTAGAGATAAGCTCGCCCTTGTAAACTACCAGTTAAATGTACTGCTTTGTTATATTTGTGTGTGTACAATAAAGAATCTATTATTATTTTGAGCGGTTTAGTTACCTCAGTGCTTCTCCTTTTATAATTCAGGAAAATAAGTACTCAATACTTACTCAATAATCCTCAATATTTTATTTGCATTCCACAGTTTCAGTGTTATAAAGGGTTTTACATAAAATCTTAGATGCACGGGCACAACATAAAAGGGAAAGTAAGAGAGGAGGCTGTTAAAACATTTCTTTTAATAATACTCATGGATAGAACAACGTAGTGTTGCCGACCGATAGTCTATCGATAGCAATCGATGTTGAGCAAAAATCTATAGGCAACACTAGAACAACTTGTATTCTAATAGCGTTACCGCTTTTGTGCTGTTGACAGTACGCCGAGAGTGACGGAACTGTCTGTGCCCTTGTGTAGAGCAAGTTTTACTATTTATTCTACTCTCATTCATAACTCTGACATTTACAAATGCTGCGGCATTCTTTGCCGCGTCTTTCTGTTGGTTTGTTACTTTACTGTTTTGACGGTAGTTTGATAATATTCTATCTTTGAGGTTTTGTTTAAAATATTCTTTAGACCAAAATTAAGAAATGGCTCTCTCTATTTGTAAGTAAAACTATATTGTTCTATTATAGTTTTACTATATGTATCTAAAAAATCAAACGTGGGCTTATAAAAAAATGTGTAGGAGCATTATATTATATTTGTATGTTTCAAGCGGTTGGTTGGTTCACACAAAAAGTAAAAAAGAATGTACCTACCGTACATTTAGAGAGAAAGAAAAAATATTGTTTTGAACAAACTGATAAAGAATGCGAAGATACTTCAACCTCTTACTTTTTGGTAAAGATTGGCGATAATTATAACTAATACGATTTATTTCTCTGAAAACTATACTTATTAATAAACTTAAAAACACGTGTATACTGTCTGCCCGCCTGTCCGAACTAATAATATCATAAAATTATTTGAACAGCTGTAGGTATGTACGTACATTTATTTATAAAATGAATCACCACAGGATCTAATTCTAATAAGTTAGGAATAGTGACCATAACACTAGATTTAAAAAATTAAGAACACCCGCCTCAAAACCGTAAACAACAATCGAACTTGATCCTTTCAACAACTAGAAAAGAGCTGATAATGTCTAAATGACTGGAGATCATAGCTAAGAACACTCTCGATTGTGACACCTTGCAAACATAAAAACTATATCAAAATAGATGCATCCGTTTAGGAGCTACAATGCCACAGACAGACACACAAACTCAAACTTATAAAACCCCTCTTTTTGTCGGGAGTTAAAAATGGGCCTGTTATAAAAAAAAGTTAAAACTAAGTTTAAAATAGTAGTACTATCAACATAAAAGATGACCTGTTACATATATTTTGATGAATAAATAAAATAAAATAATTAAATAATTCGTGTTTATTCTAATAGCATCTTTACGTTAAAGTTTTTAATTTAACTTGACAAGAGGTAATTAAGAAGACTTCAAACCTTTCTTATGTTATTGAACTGAATTAATTCCTTTCCAAGTTCTTCCACGAAAATAATTAGTACTTTCTATTAGAGTTAGAAATATATAAGCAACCGTAGAATATTAAATTAAATTAATGTTATTATTAATCGACTATACGCGTATCGACGTCAGAAGTTAAAAGGTTTTATTCGAAGTAAGATTTTACAAAACTATTTTCGACGTCAAAACTAATAAGTAACGTATTAGTAGAATTGCCATACCAGTTCAGAAATAAATCGGATCTATGGGGTGGCCACTCATGGCTAATAGTAGAGATTGACCACTTGTCAGAGGTTATTATAATAGTTATACTTATCTCTACTCCACTTATAATAATTAAATCAAACAGTAATGTAGAACGTTGAAGAGGACATGGAGTTGAAAGTTGAAACTAATTAAATATAAACGCAAAGTAAGTCTATTTCAACTAACTTTTCTATAAAAATCGAGTACGAGTATCATTATTGTATTGATTTTATTATTTAATATTTTTTTCAGTATTTAAAATCAGCCGCACAAATCGCACAATGTTGCTTTGCTAAACTCTCCACCAAAATTAAAAGACTTTAACTAACTGATTTAAAATAGAATGTTCAAATTCATGTAATACAATACGGCTCCTATAATTTATTTTCATACTAAGTTAGGTCATTCAAAGGCTTATAAATCTAGCTGAGTTAATGTATTATGTTCTAAGAGGCATAAAGGAAGAAATCTATAGTTTTATCCCCACCGTTGTTCGGTCGAATGCAAGTGGAAGTATTTTCAATTTCCCACACAATGGCTAAAGCTATAAAGAGCTCGTGAAATGAAACCATAAACCCACTGTGGGGTCAGTGTAGGTCACTTTGGGGTCAATTTGACCCGCGTGATGGAATGTGGGGTTCAAGCGATATGATAGGGTATAGTTATTGCTTTTTTGAATACTTAAAATATGTTTTTACATTATTTAAAAATACTATTTAGACTTTGAAAAATTGTATGTTGGTAGACAGACCAAACCAAACCAAACAGAGCAGGCAGAGCCTGTGCTATGTGTGTCAGATGGCCGTGTGTGAGATGCCCCACATATTTATTTATTAAATTGCAAAAACAAATACAATTTAATAATGGAGAAGAACATAGGTTCCTTTTTACTATGGGAAAAATATAATATAATATTTTAATCGTCACGTCATTGTTTATTTTCATACAATTCTTGTAGGACATGATGGTTTTATAATGAATGATGATGTATGTGAAAATAACTGCCTCAATTTATTTGCAACTAAAACATCATCCAGTAGATTAAAAACAAGGATGAGCTGGTCCGATCTGACCCACAATTCTAATTGGACGTGTCGCTAGCATACTTATATATCGCAGTACATTGGACAGTTTACATTGAATGTTACTCTGATTAGATAGGTACTTAGATAGTATGAGAAGCACTAATTATTACACAATGCGATAAAAGGTATTAGGTAGGTATTTAGCCTGTGATGCATCTATGAATAAAAAAAATTAAAATTAAACTAACTATAATAAGTACCATGTTTGCTGATGAAATAAATAAATTAGGCATAACGTATTTCACACAGTAGTGTGAGGAAAATTATTAAATTGAAATTGAATACCAGAAGTAGATATTCTGCCTTTTAAGTCTGTAAAATTATATATAGTGTTATTGTTATTGTTGTTGTTGTCTGAGTGCGTTTCAATCCGGTGAAAATCTTTGACCTTGATATTTAAAAAGTTGCGTACACCCTACCATACCTACCATATGTAGGTTTTGAGACAACTTTTAGGGTGTCAATATACAAGTATTTACAGGGTATCTCGAATTCCGAGGTGAACTTACTGTAATGACTGGACTATTAGTTAAGTTGGACTCCCACAAAAGTCTAAATGCGTAAATTCCGACTGTGGTCAAATAGGCACCACAATATAGTCGCGTCCGACCATCAATTGCACTAATTGTTGCGACCCGGTTTCACCCGCAATTGCCACAATGCATAACACTTCCTCACTTTCAATGCGAATTTATTTCACTACTAGGAAATGTTTGTTATCAGCCGCTAAATGTCCCCACCGAGGGGCTCGAGACTACCCTTAAATCGGGGTTAATAGACCTTAGTCGAGCGCGCTGGCTCAATGCGGGTTGGTCAACCTCACAACCTTTAGATTTCCACACAGTTGCGTGCAGGTTTCCTTGCAAAAAATATTTTTATTTCATATAGTTGTCTGCCTGCGGCTACGCCCGCGATTTTCCTTAATAATTTTTAACTATCCCACGGGATTTCTTAAATTTTAAATAATTTTAATAATAATAATTTTAAATTTATAAAGTATCCAAGATGTTGACCGGAGATATAGGGTACTATCATGCAAAATTTCATTCAAATCAGTTTAACAGTTTCGGAGATTAGCTCCTACAAACAGACAAACAGAAAAACAAAATTTGAAAAAAATCTGCATTATGCTCTATGTCGCATCTCCCTGAAACGGTTTTTAGTATTTTTTTCTAAGTTTTATTTATTATATAGATACTAGATAGATTTAAACCTACCCAAAAATAATTCTAGTCACCATCAGTTTGATGTCGTCTGTAACTGATATTGAATATTGGTCTGAAATATTGTTTTTTTTTTTTATCTGAATACCAAAATGTTTTATTGGTATGACATACAGACCCAGTCCTGTTTGGCAATCTCAAATAGTTTACTTAGAATTTCACAATAGCTTAGTAATTTTATTTCAATACAAATTTTCTAAGCTTTCGTAGGCAGGTGCTAAAATTCGCCAGCAAATATAAAACTAAACTCATTACCTAAGCTGTATCTATATGTGAGGAATATAAACATGAATTATAGTAATATGACCTTATATCGTTAATTAGCGAGATTAATTCGCGAATATGGCCATGGCCTAATTGCTGTGTCCCATTAGGTCATCCACTCCCGCTGTTTATGAGCCACCCACAAAATATCGTATTACGTAATTTATGGCCAACTGTCACGGCAAAGTTTTTCAGGGATCCTTCATCACTTCGTGGATTTAATAACTTTTTTTAATGTAATTTAATGTAGTTCAATCAATAATACTCGTAATTCGTATTATGTGACACGGTCTCGATTAAATTATTTTCGATTCATTTTATTAATTTACTATTTTCATTTCAATATTATACTATTGTTACTAGTAATATTAAATTCATGGATCAGTTTTTGCATCACTATCACTATCACTACATAAAACAAAGTCGCTTTTTCTGTCCCTATGTCCCTCCCTTTGTACGCTTAAATCTTTAAAACTACGCAACGGATTTTGATGCGGTTTTTTTTAATAGATAGAGTGATTCAAGAGGAAGGTTTATATGTATAATACATGCATAATATGCTTAAAGATAACCCACAATAACCATTTTCCCGTGCGGAGCCGGGGCGGGTCGCTAGTTCGATAATAAATGGAATGGAGTAAGTAAAAATCTTCTTTGCTCGTTAAAAAGAAGTTTTTGAATTATACACCAATTAAATAACTGGTTGTATAACCGCAACATAGTGGTAGTAACACGGTAATACTCATGAAACTAAAAAACTTTCCCTAAGGAACATAGATGGAACTCACAAAAAATAAAATTCATTATTTCATACAAAGTGGCCGGTCACGTGACTGAAGTTTATTATGAAGAGTTGAAAATTATTTTTGAGATTTCGACCGATGTTCCTAAGGAAAAGTTGTTCAGCTTTATGAGTACTAATACTATGTTGCAAATAAACAACCAGTTAAATTTCACTGCGTATAGGTACTAACAGTTCCTGAAACCGGATTTTGAAAGTGAATGAGTGTCTGTTAATATTTTTAACTTGCAATAGAAAGAAAGAAAGAAGTTTATTCAAATCTCAGTGCACATTACTAAGATGCAACTGAAAATACTTACCTATTAATGCTATACAATGCAAAAAGACGTTAGGCAAATACAGTAAAAGGCATCATACATGACAAAGTAACATGCAGTGTGACATGAAAAGGTGCTGCCTCAGCATTAACGCTGCGAGCAACGTAGTCAACGTTACTTGCAACACTGATTTTCAGTCAACACCTAATAGCGTATTAATAATAATAATAATAAATCCATATATTTCAGGCAATATTTACATAAAGATGTTAATTATGTAAACAGAGGCCCATATCATAAATACCTTACAGACTAACATACATACGTATACGTATTATATTGTTGTCAACTTTTAGTTTGATCACACGTTACATAATAATATGCACGCTGAAAAAGAGGGTGAATGAAATTACAGAACCTTTTTTGTTTAAAGTAGGTATTTGAATCTGGTTTTCCAATAATTACTTCAATATAGCACTTCAGGATATTGGTCAGTAAAAGAACCAGTAGTAAGAGTACTTAAAGTAGTAAAACAGATGCCAGGTTTAGATAGGCACGACTATTTTTGGACACCCATTTTAATTTTCGCTAGCTACTATCTGTGGCTACTATAGATATTAACAGTCGCTAAATTACAGAGGAAATTTTGCGTGAAAAATATTTTTACATAATATATTTAGTTCGGAAGTTTTGATTAGGAAATTCAAAAGCGGAAATACTTAAATAATTCATCATCATCATCACATAAATAATTTGTACTAGATAGTTAGGTGTTGGATAAATGTTTCTTAAGCATTTGTAAAGTGTTAGTTGTTTATTTACATAATAATGTTATTTACAGTAATTCTTATGATGCTTACGGTTAAGAAAAGCATCGTGAGAAAAACATGCACACACCTGCAATTCAATGGTTGTGTGTGACGTTGACCAACCCGCATTAAGAAAGCGTAAGGCCTATCCACCCAGATTTCAGGGTAGGCTCTAGCCCCTCGGTGGGGACATAATAAGGGCTTGTAACGAACTTGACACATCGTTTCATCATCATCATCATCTCAGCCTGTAGACGTCCACTGCTGGACAAAGGCCTCCCCCAATGATCTCCACAATGATCGGTCCTGCGCTGCCCGCATCCAGCGGCACATCATTTGTCCACTATTACGATGTGCCAAGGCCTCAAGGCATCAGTTTCGTATTGGGACTCCCAATCCCAAAGAGGCCCGAATTAGGTTCCGCCTCATTTCAATCTGAATATGAGTCACTGTCGAAAATAGGCCCGACTATTGCGGTATTGGAACTATGATCACACGCTAGCAGAGGACGCCAACTAAGAGGGATGAGGGGTCGTGCGCAAAATGACTATAAATAAATAAATAGATTGAATGAATGAATGAATGAATGAAAATTCTTTATTGCACTTATAATGTACACAGGCGAACTTAATTCTACAAAGCATACACTAACGACCCGCCCCGGCTTCGCACAGGTAAATGGTTATTGTTGGTTATCCCTAAGTATATTATGCATGTATTATACATATAAACCTTCCTCTTGAATTACTCTATCTGTTATAAGAAACCGCATCAAAATCCGGTGCGTAGTTTTAAAGATATAAGCATACATAGGGATATAGGGACAAAGAAAGCGACTTTGTTTTATACTATGTAGGTAGTGATGAAATATGATATTTTGTTTTCTTTAATTATTGTGTGAGATATCCCACATATTTATTATTAGGTATTATTAAAGTGTATTTAACAAAAAAAACAGAGTTTATTAAAAATCAAGAATTGGTTGTTGATTGGTTCAAGTTAACTTCAGTCCGACCTCACCAAAGATAAAAACATCGCGCCGCTATGATTTATTGAAAGCCCGGCCAGAAAAGCAAAAAGACCGATGGAACTTTTTTTTATTTTTTTTTTGGTTGTCAATATTTTATTTTTTATTAACGCTAAAAACCATAATGTCAGCCCCCAGTTATTTAATTTTCTAGTCATGTTTTAAACCACCCTGCTATCAATGCGGGTCACTAAAGTAGCAATCCGGGAAACTTATTACTTGACCATCCCCGCATAGAATACCTCATAAAGCATTCCACTCACAGCACGACTTGTCGACATGCGGTCTTTCCGCCCTTATACATTCACGCCATGAATGCCATACAGCCAGGCCATGGAATTAGAATACACTTACATAATCATGGAGAGTAAGCTTAGTTTAAAATTTTTAATATTAGATTTTTAGTAGTTTGTGCCATTGCACAGTTTCGACTCAGCAACAAAAGATATTATTATTTTTAAGACATCAGACTGAAATTTAATCTCTGATGCCACACAGCTAAAAAATGTTTTTTTTTTATTGACCTATGCTTGAGTCGAAAAAGTACGACGGATCAAACTGCAACGGACTTGAAAAAAAAAAGAAAAATGGTTACTACTACGTATTTAATAAAATTCTATTAATTTTAATTCAGGGTAGGCTGGAGCCCCTCGATAATATCTTAATAATAATAATAATAATTAATCTTAATACTTGAGTTACAAATATTTTATTACATAGTGAAATGAGCAAGTAAATGGTTTTGGTGAAGGTACACCAAAGTTATTTACCTTGAGCAGTTCGATTACAATACTCTTCTAGACGAACATTAAGAATATTCTTGTTCCTGGTCCAATCCAGTTCTTATAAGTGTTAACTTGAAGCAAGCCCGTTCAGAAATAAAAGTCGCTTCATACTGGCTACTAATAAACAACATAACTTGTATGCCTGTCTGTTTATCGGAAGGCAAACAATCTCCTTGTCCAATTGGAGCCGTAAATGGTCAGTACAAACATTGTGCTTCAATTGAAAACCGTTTGTGGTTGGTACAGAAGCTAGGAGTGGTTTAAGGGAGGATAGTTGGCGATCATACTTAAAAACAAGATAAAAGAAAATGTACTGTTAACCTATATGGTTTGGACACCTCACACACGGCCATATTATGAACCCAGGGCTTTACGTAGGTAGTAGACTAATTTTAAAGTAAGACTTTCAAGCATCCAGTTTGGTGCAATCATTTTTGCGTGATGCCTTCATAAACATTGTTCAATCACACACACAAACAACCTAAAAACTGTCATTCCTTATTTATATTTTAAGTATAGAAATCCATCTATTACAATTTAATTATTTATTAGCGTTGCCGTGGCTTCGCTTGCGTGATCATCATATTTTGCCGGGATTTCTTTTTCCTACCTTCTACCCCATTCTAATTCTAGGCTTGTTACCGTGATAACTTAAAACCACGCCCCTCCTCCCTTACTAAGACTCTATCTAAGGTAACCTATCACATTTTCGAAAAACTGAAAACCGAATTTCAATATTCCGTAAACGATTCATACATTTTTCAATTTCCATTGTATGACTTGACATATTTTTAAATCACCACAATAACACTTTACAGAATTATTCTTTTTCCGCACAACGTTATCCCGTTTTACGATTAATCTTTTTTACTAAATACCGTAATCTCACTTGGTCTTTTTTTAAACGCTAGAATTTTTTTTGTTGTGTTATTTTTATTATTCCGAAGTAACAATTAATATTTTTTATAATTACGACACATAATGTTTTTGGAGTTCGGGGCACCCCGACATCTGTCGGTTAGGTTAGAAGGGTATGGCGGGCGTGGTGGGCGAGCAAAGCGAGCCCACCTCGCCCGCCATACCCTTCTGTTAGGTTTGACATGTATGCATGCCTGCTTGTGCTTGATTGCATGCTTGCTTGCTTGCTTGCTTGCTTGCTTGCTTGCTTGCATACTTGCTAGATTGCTTGCTTGCATGCATGCTTGCTTGCTTGCTTGCATGCATGCTTGATGGAGTACAGAATGTAGAATGGAGAAATTAAATTTTACCTTGCAATATAATGGTTCAATTGAGCTATCGCACATGTAAAAAAATGGTTAACGTTGTCATGGATTTTCGGTATATAGCGGAAATTTAAAACATCGGTGAACAAGTAAAAAGGTAAATTAAAACGCGGAAACATGATACAATGGAAAATGTTATTTCGGATAATAAATAAATTTTCTAACTGATAAATGTCAAAAAGTTAGCGGAATAACAATATTCGGAACAAAAAATATCGGAAATACAATAGGTAACCCCGTCACACAGTTGGATTTATCCCACAATGAGATTTTGAAATAGCCTCTTATAGACAACGAGTAGTAATTTTTTCTTTCTTTTTTTATTATTATTAAGGGTAATTTTCCGCCGCCGCCTGTGAAATGTTTGCCTTACCTCTCTAAACAAGCGTTCGGCGCGCGCCTCGAAATGCGCTTGCGTCGCGTCCCTTTTAGGGCAATGTTTAATGTAAATCGCTCTATCCTAACCGTCTGGACCTATTAGGGAAATTAGATAGAGCTTTCAAACAGATCTCCGACGTGGTTTCGGTATTGCAGACTTTCGAAACTTTGTAATACATTGTCATATCTACCAAGACTACCAACAAAGTATGTAAAACGGTAAACAATTATTGTTATAGTTTGTGGCAAAAGAAGACAGCTTAGACAGCAAATTAAATGTTGATACGTAAAAAAAAACAAAATGTTAATTTCGCAAAGAGAAAAGTTCCTTTTTCGAAAGAAACATAGTGAAGAGAGCAATAATGTTTCGAAGGGACAAAACCGTACAAATGATTAAAACTAGCTGTCTTCGGCCACATCTGCAATCATTTCATCAAACCCGTACAATCGTTATTGCGTGCAAGAGTAATAAAATACCTTTCTATCTGTCCATCCATCCTCATAAAATTTTGCATAATAATTGACTTTACAACTTTTTTTTTACAGAAGCTCGGCATTCGGAGCTGCGCAGGCGACGGTCGAACGATTACTTCAACGATGAGGCGGAAGACCCTCAGAATGACGAAGGTATTTCAGAAAATACATAATTCAAGAAAACACTCTTTAATTTAGCATTTTCTTAAGTCGCTTAACAACCAAGGACGTTAGAATGGCCCTGTTGTAAAAAATGATCATTTTCATGAGTAGGACGGTCCCCTAAAACAAAGTCTTTGCATTTCGTTTCCGGAAAAGGTGTCTTTGGAGAAATTAATCAAAAACGTTGACTTGGCTAAGTCATTTCAGTTTTTTCTGAACCGTCACTTGCACTTTGTATAAAAGGAGTTTTGCTTATGTTTCAGGGAACGATGCGAATGAAACGGAGGGCAATGTTGTGTACAGTATTACGTCAAGCCCTGAGACCTACCACGTGATGGTGGGGGGGAAGGTTCGCCTGTACTGCAACCTGGAACCCAAAGGTATGGCTACTTTTTTATATAAGAAAGAAAGGCAAACATTTAAGCACTTAAATGCCAATGGCTGGACGGAATGGTATGAAATTTGGCATTATAGATAGCTTATAGCCTGGATTAAAACTTTGCAAAAATGTTATTATGATACCGCTATACTTATACTTCTGTACGCAAGAGCTAATAGTAAAAAAATATTTTCCTAAAAGTCTCGATAAACTTTCAGTAAGAACTTATTAAAACCACGTGATGAACCAACACTATGTAAGAAAAAAATATTTAATCAGCCACATTTTAGAATTTAAATTCGCAACGCACATAATCACACATCATAGAATTGCAACCAGAATTTAAATCAGTTTTGACACTACCTATCAAATATCCATTCGGCCACTTCCTTCGAATTTACAACACGATAAATCAAATAAAGTATCAAGTCATAATTCATGGAGTGATAAAAATAAAAAGTCGTTGATTCACAAAATGGCCGCCTTCCGGTGGCGCCAAAAAGCACGCGTGCGCGTCTTCCGGTTAACTGTTTGTGGATGCGGCTACGACAATTTAGAATAGACAATATTCTAACCACGACTTTAAACTAAACTTCTGATTTTTTTTATTGACTAATTGTTTAAAAGCTTTACTAAACTTAGGTCAACTTTAGGCTACTATCTACGGATGACGTCATTAGGTATTATGATATTATGTCTTGTGCCTTACGCGGCTCAATAATTCTGACGCCAGGGTTTGAGTTAGGTTAACCTAGAAGCTTACACGATATGCAAGAAGCAGGTTTTGATACACCCAAATTCTTTGGTAGAGGCCTTTGTCCAGCGGATGACATCTTTCGACTGACAAATGATTATAAAGAACTTGGTAGCACAACAGTGGTCTGGCTGGGTCGTTCGGCCTAGATATATAAAAAAATGCGGGATCGAGACCCTCCCAGCTAAAAATAGGTGTGAACATAAACTTAAGCGTAATAATGATAGTATTTGCTTCCATCGTCTGTTGAAAAATAGCTATTTTTTTAGAACTTCGCGAAACTTCTGCTTCACATGAACATCCATTTATAAAGGGATCACAGTTTTTGACGATATCATTATTTCTATCTTGATTTCAGATTCGAAATCGGTGGTGTCGTGGATCAAAGGCGAGTCTGAGACTCTCTTTCTCGGCGGTGCGAAGCTTTTCTTCAAATACCCAGCGGACAAATTTCAGCTGTAAGTAAAAAATAAATAATTGATCGAATTTTGTTAAGACCCCATAAATATTTCCCACTGGGTTGGGGTTCGAGCCCTTATAGGCCTTATAGCCAACTGAGCTAGCTCAGTGCGAGTTGTTTAATTCAAAGTCACACGAATTTTTTTTATTGAATATACCTACTGAATTTAACATTGATTATTCGGACAATTTTTTCCTACTATACATTTACATACATTTTATTTCAATAAACTTAATTTAAAACGGTTATTACCGATGTCATCAGTTTTTTTATTATTTGGGGAACAACGGGAAAAGAAATACCCCTCCATGGGGGACATCGGGAATAACCGATAAACACAGTATAATATAAAACAATTGGACACAAAAATGTATCACGATGGCTAAACAAAGTTTTTTTTTTACTTGTATCTTAGGCATCAGAGTAGTAGATAAAATTATAATTCATCAGCAAAATAATGTTGCATGTCATCATCCACCACTGCTGGACAAAGGCCTCCCCAAAGATCTCCACAACGATCGGTCCCGCGCTGCTCGCATCCAGCGGCAGGATTTGCATTTAAAGAACAACATAGGAAAATCTAGGTTTTACAATAAAATAAATTTAAATAAAAAACTAAAGAATGTGTAACATTAGCCTGTCACAAATACGCATGTAGGTATTTGTTTGTGTTACGAGTCACGTTAGAACTGTTAGAAGCCATATGCTGTCACCAGAACCAGACCACACGAGAAAAAAATAATTGGATAAAATCATCATTTATTTATTGGCCACGGCCATATTAGCCGCGGCAATAATGGAAGGATATCTGAATTTATATGCAGTCTGTTACATAGAAATCTGTGTAACAGGACGCTTTTAAACTCGGTTATAGTCTCACAGCCCGCCCTTTCCCTCATTTTTTCTCTTTTCCTTTTTCTTTTTTTCATTTTCATTTTTTCTTTTATCTAACTTCTTAATGACCTGTCTCATTACAGTGAGGAAGGCCACAGCTTGGTGATCAAGGACCTGAGCTTCGAAGACAGCGGTCGGTATACCTGCCAGGTCCAGCAGGCGGATAAAGTCAGCCTGACTCACACCATCAGAGTGGAGGAACCAGCTCAAATCACAGGTGATATTCTCAACCTTGGCTTTATGGCGTCATGGACAGCGAAGAAATTATTATATTACATTATCTTATCGTCAATCTGCCCGACCGCAGATGAAGTAGAGAAGAGAGATGAGTTTGTGACAGGGGGAAGACAAAAACAGAGTCGAAAATCGGTCATTCTAAAAGTAGGGCGTTCTTCCTTTCCGATCCCGTTTCTAATTTGGGTTATTCTGGCTAATAAATCCGAAATAATACTTGAATAAGTTTTGTCAATACCATTGCCATTTTACATTTAAAATATGCCAAAAAACAGCAACAAGGTTCGTAAAATGGAGCCGCAGCTGAAGGGCTGCTATAAAATGTGAGAAGCTCGAGAAGTTGTCAAAATGTGATAAAGTGACACAACTACTATGACCTATGCCACTATGTCATGTCCCGTTTTGACATCCCATCGAAAGTCTCTCGCGTTATTTAGTCGTCCTACTTGTAATCTAAGATGAAGTATTATAATAGTATCTTAGCTGTTCGTAACGCCATTTGTATGTACCTATTACTTCTAGTGACCTACTCGTAAAAAGGGCCAAACAGAAGCTAGGCCACTAATTAGACAAGGAAAGAAATTGAAATATCGCTCTAGTTTTTGAGGTTAGAGGCAAATCTTGTAACAAGTTCCGAAAAGCACTTTGAGCAACAAGATTTGCCTCTGACAATCATAATTCAGATATTGTTTCCTAATCTAAATTGGGTTGACTTGGATTAATAATTTGAAACGCAAAGATAACTTTTATTGGAGTAGATGGACTGCAGTTGAAGTTTATTCTAAGTAACTTCACGAGTGCAGCTTTGTTGGTGGCAGGCAGGTTAATTTATACTGGTTTCTACAGATTTTTACTTCTTGTCCAAGACAGTTTGATACATTGGAACGTAAACCTTTCTTTTTTTAACGACAACTTGATTTTAAACAGCTAGAATCTAGTTCAAATGCAGTCCATCTGTGAAAAATATACCTAAGCTTCGTGTTTTTTTCTTTTTCATGTTTAATTATGTCTATCATTAATCATGACCCACTATGATCTGTGTGCACCAATACTGTTAGTTATTCATTTCTAACAATAACAACATTTGGTTTGAGGTTTATTCATGGTCCAAGAAAACAAGGTCTTACACACGAGCCTACCTCATTTCTACGTCATTTTGCCTATTCATCCTTGTCGAATGCGTGTAATAGACAAGGATGAACAACGAAAAATGACGTAGGCTCGTGTCAGTCACGTGGTCTAAATTGTAAGACCTTGTTTTCTTGTCCCATGGGTTTATTCAAAATTTGTAGGTTATATTTGGTATAACGTTCCCGTTTTCAAAATTCCTTCCGTATTTGTAAGTACGTTTATTTTTTGAGTTGTTTTTTGAAATAATGGTAGGCATAACTTTCAGGATAGTTTACGATACAAAATGTTTTTAGTACGTAGCAGTGAATAAAATGTAGTAGAAATGAGCTCAGATCACAAAGTATTTTCAGATCCAGAAGCTACCACGATGGGTTATGTCGATTCCGACGATGACGGAGCGGCGATTGTCAGTGAGTGTCCTGAGTCCTCGTACAATATACATTCAAAGGCCTGAACAGTAATTGGAAAAAATAATTCTTACATAGATACAAATTACAAACACAATTTTATGAACATTGCGTAGTTGAGGCATTAGGGGAATTTGACATCTAAACAAGAGGAAGAAAAAGGCTTAGAACAAGGGATAGATGGCTGGTGTGTTGATGAAAATGTACTTAGGGTATAAATAGAAAGGAAATGTATTTCTACTTGTGTCCAAAAAACAAAACCTACCACTGATTCTGTCGCTATCGTTGACGAAGTACCTTTTTGAGATTTTGTTGAGCATTTATTTTATAAATTCTTATTTTTTTTTAACATTTACTGTTCTATAACCCTGGCCAAAAACTCAGAACAACAACAACAAAAACGGAGCTGGTAAAATTTTGTAAAGGTTAAATGGTTTTTATTTTAGATGTCTTACTTTTATAGCTTAGTTTCTAAGTTAGACACAGCCTCAGCTTGTTTGACGTTACGGAGGTTCCGGGTTAGAATCCCGGCGGGGCACTTGTCGAACTTATGAGACTTTCCCCAGTTTGGTTAGGACATTGCAGGCTGAATATCACCTGATTGTCTGAAAATAAAGATGATTCCGTACTTCGGAAGGCATGTAAAGCCGACGACGGTCCCGTCCCGGCTACTATCTACGGATGTGGTCGTCTTAAGAGCCATGTCGGAAGCCGTTAGGCGTCTGAACAATTCCGGCACCGGGGTTTGTGATGTGAGGTAGGTAGACCTCGTAACCCACACGATGAGGAAGGATAGCTAAGAAAAATATATATTTCAGAAGTACTTATTCAGTAGTGCTTAGTTTGGCAGCCCGGTATATAATTCTTTAGTGTCACCGCAATGGATATAAAATTATAGTTGTAAATTGTATGTTTGTGGAACAAGCGCCGCCATTTTGGGAAAAAACTGATTGCTTATTTATTATATGTGGGGCCAGGTAACTGTTCATTAACTAATATTTATAAAGGCCAAATGGATGCGTAAAATATATTCGTATTGTTTTGCATGTAGCTAGTTTGTTTATGATATTGCAACATTGTATGCACAAAATTGAGGACAAAAATCTGTTTAGCAAAATCATAATTTTGATATATTCAGTTTATCATACGTATTATATTTAATTAGTTGTTTATAAGCTTATGAATAAAATTGGGTCTGCTATTCGTTTAGGATATTAAATATTACTTATTCAAAATTCAAAATTATATTTATTTGTTATATATTTATTTGTTTATAATAAGTTTCGTTTATAATCACAATTATGTAAGGCTACAATTATAGCCAAAAAGGAACTATACTTTGTAATTACTTAAGTATAAGTTAGATATTATATTCAATAAGTAACATCATCCTTTATTATCACCCATCCATATCATTAATTATTACTTTAGGAAATAAAATAAGATTATATTTTTTTACACCTATTAATTTTGATTGGTATATTTATAATCATGGTTGTGCATGATTTTCGTTTTCTACATCTCTTTAAAAGTATTACTTATTGGAATTCATGTCCCATTCAAAAAGTAGTTAGTAAAATCATCCCTAACGGTTTTAAAACGAATAACATTTCACGAAAAAACCGTGAAATGTAACTGGTTGTTTATCCACAACATAGCGGTCTCATCAAACTGAATAACTTTCCATAAGGAACAAAAAACAATTGAAATCTCAAAATCAAATTATTATTTTTTATGTACTGTAGTATGGACGTAACCTGTACTACAATTAAAAACTCACAGAAACTGTTTTTAACACTATATTACTTCTGAACACAATCGCACTTCACATTAATAATATAAAAAGATAAACAGAACCCGAAAGCAAGTTCCTGGAGCGTTTTATAACAGCTCCCGGGGAGAATCGGATAAAAACTGACTGAAACTACCAAAATCAATCAACTCGAAAATGATTTAAAGGGTATCATTCATTTTGGACCAAAAAAGTAAAAGTGCCGACCAGCAGTAAAAAGTATAACTTTCGGGTAGAACACACAATTCCTGTATTCTTTTACTATGACACTAATCCTGTGCACCCCATGGTTGTATTGTTAGAAGCTATTAATTAAATAATAAAAATGTTATTATAAAAGTATTATTTTGACGCATGTCACAGCGCGTTAGTCACATTGTATTGAATATATTATATTCCTATATTTTATGTAGTTTACCTTCTTTTTTTATTATTATAATAGGGGCCTACTTGGATTAAGTATGTATTTGTTTAATATAATTAAAAATATATTATGAAAGTAATATTATGCAGCCAGTATCAAAAGTAAAAGAGACGGCATAACCGATGCCACAGTACCTAAACTTCAGTCACGTGACCGGCCACTTTGTATGACAAGTTGAATTTCAACTTTAGGAATTCAACCTATGTTCCATAAAAAAAGTTGTCGAGTTTTATGAGTAGGTACTACCAGTAAGTTGCGGATAAACAACCATTTAAATTTCACGGTGTTGCCATACATAATAAAAAAATAAATTATTTATATTATAAATCGTACATTCATACGGGGCAAAATCATAACCGCTTTTTGCTGCGCTGTAGTTGGGTAAAAATTTAGAGATAACATGGACAGTTTAACGAAAATAATTTACTTTTATTATTTTAATCCCTTCATTTAATGTATAGTTAAGAGCACACTTAAGGTTGAACACTTTAGACTACGAATCGTTCTAATGTCACATGAATAAAGGTGAAAATCGCGATGCAAAGATCAACTTTAGCTGCTCTTGATCGTACCTATTGACTAAAACAAAAAAAAACGGAATGTTTAAAATGTCACTTCTTTGCGCTAATTTATAATATGTCATTAAACATCGCTTTTAATCGCTATTTAGATTAGTTGTGTGTAGTATTTCTTAACATCACTAATATTTTCAATACAGAAGTAAGAATGTTTGTTTGTTGGCATGTTAGTTTGTTTGTTTCGAAAAACAGCGAAGAAGAGCGAAGCTGATAGAAGTCGCGGGCGGAATGCTAGTGTTGTACAGTAGTAATAAAAAACTAAGAGTTCAGATCATCTTTCCATTTCATTTTTAAGATAAGTCTTTTAATATCCTATTCTTAATCATTAACGTAATATGTACTTATAGTGGGCATTGACTTATTTAATTGATTGGAATTGTAAAAGGGCTGTGTTTGTGTTTTTTTTTTACTTTGTTGTATTGTATTGTGTTATATTAAAGAAATTTATGTCTAAAGGGAAAAAAAGGTTGCATTTAAGATAACAGACTCATCAAAAACCACAATAAATACTGCTATAAATTTATCGGGCTTAATTTTAAATTTACGCAGCATTAAAAGAACAGGTAATACCACGCTTGTAGGGGGTTATTTCGTCCTTGGTGATTAAAAAACAACAGAAAATATAATATTTAAATCGTCATCTCAATGCAGGTTTCACGGTGTCCAACAATGCTCCCGTCGAAGGCTCCGATGTCCAGTTCACCTGTGTAACCAGGGGCTCTCCACAACCCAAGATCATCTTCAGCCGGCAGACGATACATCAGGCTAGTGTAAGTACTGTAAAGATCCCTCAGCAATAATACAAATGGGAACCTTCATTCAATACTATTTATTTCTTCTTAAAATAGCGATTAGGTCTTTTCACGACCCGAGGAATAATTATAATGACAAATATTCTTTTTTTTAATTTCGAGACAATTCCTAATTCAAAATGAAATAGTTTTTCTAGAATTGCGGCATAAGCGCCAGTTACATTTAAAAAGGAGTTGCAAACGCGATAATGCAAACTCCACAGTACCTTCAACAGTGGTCGAGTGGTCAAAAGCTCGCCTGGCGTTACGGAGGTTCCGGGCTTTAATCCCGGTGGGGACTCGTCGAACAAATATCACTTTGTGAGACTTTCCCCAGTTTGATTAGGACATTGCAGGCTGAATCACCTGATTGCCTGAAAAGGAAGATGATTCGAAAAGTGATTTGTAAAATCTTACTTCGAATAAAACATATTTCATTTCATTTCATTTCGATTCAGTGCTTGGGAAAGTAAAGCCGTTGGTCCCGGCCATGTCGGAAACCTAAGGTGGTTCTATAATTCCGACACCAGGGTGTGTGAGGTAGGTTAACCTCGAAACCGCCACGATAAACGCTTGCTTCTATTTTTTGTAAGTACTTGTTTGAGTACCTACAAAAAATACAAAGATGGCGGCTGTTTGAGGTAAATACTGACGTCATCTGTCAAGCCCGGTAGAGTGTCGGTGGCCAACTGTCTAGGGCTGTTGACTTCTATTCGGAAGTTCGCGGGTTTAAGCCTCGGCACTGGGCGGTCACTCCATACAGAAAACGCATTTTGACAACCTGCTTCTTTTTGAATAACAACTGAATATCAACTACAAGTCAGTGGCGGCACTACGGCACACGGCGCTATGTAAAACACCCCCGAACACCACCGGCGCGGCGGAGTCCCGCGGCGCCTGCGGGGTGCGGGGCGTGGGGCGCTATATCGGGCGGAAACACATTTTGGCGCGGGGGGTGAGTGTCCTTTCTGTACGGATTAGTACTATTATTTTCTTCTGTGGCCTCGGCACGCGTACCAATGTGATTTCGATTTTAGAATTCATACTATGTACGTTTATTCGACGCTCTTACGGCACACACCTGAGAAGTAATTCAAAGGTTGCGTAAGAAGTTGACTATCCCGCATTGGTCCAGCGTGGTCGACTATTCTAAGAAAGTCTATTCACCCTATAGCCCCTAGACAGTCACCTCGAAATCCATTTAGTAGTTATTGCGTGAACAATTAACAAACATCCATCCATACTCACATAAGCTTTTGCGTTTTATAAATATTAGTAGATTAGTTGGATAAGTAGGATAGGATTGGTAGTGTTAATGAAAACAAGGTTTCTTGAGGCTATTTTCGTTTATTCAGATATATTTTCATTACAGAGCACAAAAACACGTACAACGGTTGATAAAGCGGAGACGTGAGAGAGAGAGAAAGAAACTATTTCTTTCTCTATTACATTTTTTGTGTTGCCATTATATGGCATACAAGTAGGATTAGTAGTATAAGTAGTAGGATGTATGATGTATGAATTATTGATTTTCCAGACCGAGACGTTACCGCAAGGCAGGCATGAGATCAGCGGTTCCACTGCCGTGTTAAGGAATTTGACCAGGGCCGACACAGGCAACTACTTGTGCTACGCCCTCAACACTATTAACGTCAACGTCACTAAATCCGCCACTGCAATGGTCAAGCTCACCGTCTATGGTAAGGTTCTTTTTCCGTATTTTTCTTTTCGTGCGAGTCAAAGATAACCACCAGCATGGTAACGATTATGGAGCCGCCTTTAGGGCCTGGCCACAGCTTCGCGCTACGCACGGCGCGTCCTGCGAAGTGTTGCCAGCAACCCATAGAACTAAAATTTCTTTTTGTTTCTAAAAACCTGCTAGAAAATGTACCACCGAAAAGAAATCAAATTTGATTTAAGTAAGGGCTTGAAATTACCTAACTTTTGCAAAAAAGTTCAATTTTCACACAAACAATTATTTTGTGTGTGTGTGTGTATGTTTGTAATGAATAAACTCAAAAAATACTGTACCGATTACAAACATTCTTTCACCATAGAAAGCTACATTCACCCTGAGTAACATAGGCTACCTTTTACCGCGGAAAAATGCCTCATTCCCACGGGAAGAACTGTTAACACGGGCGGAGCCGCGGCGGAAAGCTAGTAATTAAATAAAAGCGCCTGATCAAATTCTGGTAGCGCCGCGACGGTGGCGGCGTGTAGTGTTTCGGACTATCGTCACTCATTGAATAAATTTTTATTTTCACTGAATACGATGAAATTCAGCGAGTATTTTTATTCAGTGATTTGGACTCATCTGACTGTAGAAACGTAAAACATGCAATCTTAAAGAAAGAAATTCTGTCAACTAGCTGATGTACACAGGAGGAGGGTTGTGATTGCTCCAGAGAGTAGGGAAGCCGCTTCGCTTTAGAGAAGCGGCTTCCCTACTCTCTGGATTGCTCTAACTAAATGTTATGCAGCTTTCTATTGGTGACTTTTTATTGCTGGAAAGTGACAGAAAAAAACATTATATCAGTACCAAATCACAGGATCGGGTTTCCTTTTATATCGTCTCTATACTACCTAAAACAAAATTCTTCCTTACTCTATGTCTGACGGTAACGGAGATTTTTTAAATATTCAATTAAATGTTATTCGTTCCAGGCAAGCCGCATCTGCACGCTCACAGACACGTTATCAACTCCGCCATTGGCATCAAGGCTGAACTGAAGTGCTCTTCTCTAGACGGACCCCAGTGAGTATTGATATTATTAAAAATTAAATATCCAAAACTAGTTTAAAAGCACATTTATATTGGAAAAACACAAGATACGCGTTCGCTGTAAAAACAAAATTTTCTTCTAGTGTCTAGTCTAAACATGCTATGTCGAAATTACGCAACCGAAGTTCTGCGGCTGAATTTACGTTTCGACGCGCGCCGAACTTACTCGGCAAAATAATGTGTGCTGAGTGCCGAGTGCGAGTTTTGCAACCAAAGTAAACGCGCTCGATAGCGAGAGCGTAAACGCGATTTTGTATGGAATTGAAACTACGCCATCTGTAGACAGTTCGCTGAACTAAATTTTCTCCATACTAAATGCTCGTTTACGTTGTAGTTATCGAGCGTGTTTCGTGAGTAAAAATCTCGCACTTGGCACTCTGATAGTTTTTTCTTTTTATGTTGTGTTCTGTGTTGTGATGTCCTATAAATAGGCATATATTCTATTCTATTCTGTACATCTGTGAGAAATTTGCCATATTGCCTTCCACCCTTCCAACAACATTAGAATACCTACAGACACGACAAAAATATGTCCTGTAGGAGTGTAACCTCTGCTACCTCGGCACATCCTTTTACCCATCAAAGTCTTTTACCACAAATGAGAAAAATGGCGGCGGTTCGTCCCTCACAGATGACTCACTCCATGGTCTCCATGCTGTGCGTCTGACCTCGCACGCACACATTGACGTGACATTTACAGGCCAGTTCAAGCTGTCGCAAGCAGTAACAATACTACGACAGTGACAACTAACCTCTATCTAGAGTCTTGACGCAGACTCAGACGCTTTGTATGATATGGTCATTAGCCATCTGTGAGGGACATAGTTTCTTGTTCCTCTGTATTATTTATTTAATCTCACTTAATTACGGTCGCTTCGCGGACCACTTGGACTCAGTGGTCCATGGACCACCGATTAAGAACCTGTGTTCTAGAGGGTCAGGCAAACTTTGTTTAAGGAATCGAGAGTGGTTCTTTTTAACCCCCGATGAAACAGAGGGGTGTTATAAATTTGACGTGTGTGTCTATCTGTCAATGATCCATTTTAAGAAAATATCTTCAGCCATTTGAAGATTATCAGCCCTTTTCTAATTGTTGAAAGGATCAAGTAACGGTTTTGTGGCGGGGGTTTTTAAATTTATTAATTTAATTTTATTGTAACCTTCTTATTCTGTGCTTTCAGTATTTGCTATTACACCCTTTATATTATTATTTGCAGCCACATCAGCTGGTTCAAGAACGGGCAGTCTCTAGCGTTATACGTCCCGAGTAAATACTCCATACGCAGGAGCGAGACGGAAGAGGGCAGCGAAAACACCCTCATTGTCACTCCCACCAGCGAGGAGGATTTCGGCACGTTCACTTGCGAGGTAACCAACACTACTACTACTACTATTACTACTACTATTGGTACACCGAAGGCACCAAGTTCGAATCACGCGTGGGGCACTTGTCGAACAAATTTCACATTGTGAGACTTTCCCCAGTTTGCTTAGGACATTTCAGACTTAATCTCCTGATTGTCCGGAAAAGAACCTGTCAAGTTCAATTTTAATCCGCCTGGAGAGGTCTCCGCACAAAAATAAATCAAATATATTTTTTAAAATTCAAAATTATTCATTTATCTCCAACAGAACATGATTAATGACGTCATTTCAGAAGTTAAAAGCTTTGCTCAAACCAAGACCGGCTCTCGTCTCAAACGAATGTACAAGTCTAAGCAATAAAAAAGAAATCAAACAACCACATATTTACATATTTTCAACTTAATCGGTCTAGTAGTTTCGCAAGAAACAGGCGCTGACAGACGGACGGACTGACACCCGAGTGATCCTATAAGGGTTCCCTCTTTTGTTTTGAGGTAAAACTACGTAAAGCCGTTGGTAACGTCTACTATCTACGGATGTAGTGATCACAAAGCCATTTCATGTGCCATAAGCAGCTCAATAATGCTTGCACCAGGGTTGGTACAACATTTGGTCAATTAAATTTTGCTATTTCATTTGTTGTTCTTTTAAAATTTGCTCGATGAAGTTTTGATTTTCTAATATGCAACCCTTTTAGACGATGTTTCCAGTTGAGTGGAGGCCATTTTTGGAAAAATAGTCCTGTTGTAATGTATACGTGTTTAAGATAATAGTGTCCAAAATAAATCTTTCTTTCTTTTTCTCTTTCCAGGCGACCAACCAATACGGCACGCACAGGAAGTCAGTGGAGTTGGTCCAGAGACCAGTGGTGGAGGGGGTGAATGTGGAGGGGAACAAGGTCTCCTGGATCGTGCTGTCACACCAGCCCTTGGAGGAACTGGAGATCGCCCTTAAACCGCTCTCGGTAAGCAATAAGCATGCTTTCACTAAATATCATAGAATAGTAAAACTAAATATCACAAATTCTACCAAAGGCACAGAAGAAAATAATTGTACTAACCCCCAAAGGTTCAATTTAAACTTCAATTACATGTCACACTATACACCGTGAAATTTAACTGGTTGTCTTTCTGCAGCATAGTGGTAATACTTCGAGGGTAGGAAACGGCTCACTTTTTGCGTATGCACGCCGGGACATACCTACGCCATCAGAGACATACAAAAGCCAACCAACCACCAACCAATTTACCAACCAACCAATGACAAATTTTAAAACCTGGCCAAAGAAAGAAAAAACCTGTTCTGGGGGCGCCACGTGTATATTTTTACGACTATAGCAACAATTTTCCTTTTAAAATTAGTTCCAATAGAATTTCGCAAGGTTTTTTATTTCTCTGGTTGGACTTTATATTTACTTTTCTAGCTGTTGTGCACATTAAATGCAAAAGAGTAGGTATATTCATGACAGAATGTATTCATGAATTCTTCTTTTCACGTCGTATCCAGAGCCCCGTCCTGAGAATAACCGTAAAGACAAATAAAAGTGACTTAAAAATCTAACTTTCTGTGTTTCCTTTTGTCTTTGTAGCATTTGTGTCTTCACAAATCCGCCAATGTCACGTGCCAACAGGATACTCGTACAAGATATGAGTGGATAGGACAGAAAGGACCTTATTTCTAATACTAAATTGTGTTATTACAGGAGGAGGGTGAAGCGAGGACGATCAAGGTACCCGCTTCGGAGCTAGTCGGCAACAGCACCAAACCGCGTCACCATTACGACATGAGTTACGAACTCGACGACAAGGAACTTTTTGGAAAGTACGAAGTGACAGTCGGTGTCAAGAACAACAAGGATTGGAGCACTCCCAGCGAGCCAGTCTACTTCCAAGGAAGTATGTCCTCAATTCAAACGAGGGACTTTCTGACAGCTAGAATAAAATTAGTACAATTATGTTCCGATAGGTGGCGTTAGCGCAGGCTGGGTATAGAAACTGGTGGAAAGGTTGAATCTCGAGTGGGGAAAATGCGAATGGAATGTTTGTTACGCGGAATTAAAATGATTTGGGGAAATGTTTTAACGTTTCATATCATAGCATACTCCATGTATCATAGGGAATAAAAAGTAAATTGCAGCATGATACCTACTGTGATGATACGTCGATGTAGGTTAGTAAAAAAATATTACCTATTATAAAATCTTAACGAAAAAACTGAATAAAATAAAATATATGGCAAGTAATTTCTCAAAAAGGTCCTTCGTCCTGCACTAACGCTATTATCAAATTAATTGGAAACATTTTTTTTGGTTGACAGAAAATCCTTCAGTCAAAACCTCTTCGATTTATTTTTGTAACGTTTTCATAATTCTTAATCACACTTTTATTAAAATTTTGTTTGCCTTTTTCACTGAAACCCACCCGTTTGTACAGTAGCCAGCACATGCGGCTGGATATGTTAACCTTGTGAGCGTATTCTGTAGCGGTAGAGGTTAATTTGTTAGTGCGAGTGTCCAGCCGCAAGTGCTGGCTTCTGTACAATACAATACGACACAAATGAGCGACAACAAAAATGAGCGATCTGAAACAAAATTTTACTCTGTACATATTGGCAACAGAAATCAGAAATTAGAAATCGTTTATTCGATTTGGACATTACAGCACAAAAATAAATAAATAACTACAAACAAAAATATAAACATTAACAACAATCAGCATTGATAAAGCATTGATATTTTCCCGCGCTGCGATACACAACTTTTCAGCCAATCACAATAATTACTTCCGGACTTCCGGTGGCTGTACGACCAATCAAATCAGTACATTTTTTTTACGGCTCTGGGTACGAAGACCTTTGGAGCCAGTCGTTCGTTAATGTCATTCCATAAGCCAAATATTAGTACAAATTTATGTGTTGTGGCCAGTGGTGATAATACTTTATTTTTTCAATGTAATTTAATTTCTGCTACGTTTTGTCGTATTGTATCTTTCATTTAGACACCTCATTTACGAGTATGATATAACCCATCCACATTTTGTTTTAAATTAATTCATTTAAGTTGCATGTTTTCACTTCTTTTGTTTTAGTTTTACAAAATCAAGTTCAATCAACAGAACCTACCATAGTTCATGCAGGGTTTGCAGGAGGTAAGAACATTTTATATTTTTCTTACAGCGTAATTACAGTTATCAATTTAATTAGCTCATAATTATTTTGAGCGCAATAAAGTCTACATTTCTGTCGCTTGCCCGGTGTAGGTACGTAGAGTAGTGCGGTCGGGTAAATACTTACCCAATTTACAAGAAAAATAAAATAAATCAACAGCATTTTTTTTATTTTACAAATAGTTCATAAAGAACTAGTTGCATTTTATAATATTTCATGATTGTGTGTTTTAAGTCAGTTCAGAAAACCCGAATGAAAAGCTCATAGAATATACATATTTTATCTATATACCGATTTGGATAGTTATGGGTAATTACCGGAAAAATATGAGTAGTTACCGGGTAGTTGAGTAAACCTGCATACGTGCCCATCTCTAGGTGTAGTATGTACTATTAACTGTAGAAGTATATTACTTAGCCCCTTTTAACTTGGAACTACTCAAATAACTGTTTTCAAATCTCCCATACATTAACAAAGAAGAGACCCTTTGTTCGGCAGTAAAGCTAAAAAGAATCTTGGAGTTAGAAAACAGTCCCATTTTAGTAGCTCCGTGTAAGAATGGGATTCGTTGTACAAATTCTTCCCGCACCCGTAGGTACTGCTACCAATCATACAAGCACTATGTTTTTGATTCATCACATGCAAAATTTTAACAAGCACTGATTTGGCTTACAAATTCACTTACTACTACATAATGTTTTGTTTACTCACTATTTACATTTAATTTTAGATTTTTTTGTTATACCTATACCTACAAATTGAAAATTGAAAACTCCGTTTAAAGCCATTAGTAGAGTTGTAAAATGCAAGCCTTATATTATAAAGGATCCGGGTTTGAATCCCAATGAAGCATTTTCGAACAAAAGATAACTTTGTGAGACTTTCTTCAGTTAAATAGGGACGTTTCAGGCTGAATCCTGATTGTCCAAAATTAAAGATCATTCCGTGCTACGAAGGAACGTAAATGTTGGTTCCGACTACATCAATGTAGTTGTTACACGACACGAGCATGTCAGAAGCCTTATGCAGCTCAATAATTCTTCACCAAGCCTCGAAACCCACACGTTGAGCAACTCATATTTTGTGGGCTTTGATTAGCCACGCTGCCCCAGTGACGGTTGTCGACAGTTTAATTTAACATTTTACAACACATAATACAGCGGTGTCCACATCTATAACATTTTTGTTATTTTTCAGAACTGGTCGTATTGCGATTCTGTACATTGGAAAATTGGTTGTTACAGTGTCTGTCTGATTATTTAAGTGTCTGTCTGAGTGACTGTGTCTGTCTCATGTGTCTGTTTATGTGTTACTGTATTATGTTTTAAATGTAGAATTGTCTCCAAGCTTTTTGTAGTTTCCTCACGATAATGTTTTCTTTTCTACCCCTTAAAGAACATCTATAACACAATTAACGAACATTATTTTAGACGTACGAATTCGAAAATCTTATACGTGTCGGGTATCAAACCAACGCTTCCTGATTAGGGAGCGGTGGCTGTAGCTACACTCATTTATTATATTTCTTTTTAAACACAAGAATTTACCCTAGCTTAGACAGACACGTTATTTATTTCGGACTTATTGACATAAGTCTAGTCTGTGTGTCATTAATTATTATTATTACGAGAATTTTTACTTCACAAATTAATCTTGTTTCTGTTTTCAGTTGACCGACCATCCACCAAAGGCGCGTACGCAACGCACCCAGCGCTCTTCTTGAACGCCATCATGATGTACCTCCTCGTTCGAATGATGTAAACGAATAAAGATCAACCCTATTTATTGTTAGCACACTGATACTACATGGTTACTTTTATAACAGTAACAGGTAACCTTAATGTAAAATGTCTTTGTAGCAAAATGTCCAAGTCGCGAAAAGTTCACATTTTGAATGGAAGTTAGTATAATGACGTTATTACTATTAAATTTCTTTAAGGGCACGTGTTTTACGTCGTAGCGTACTGCTACGTCGTAGCAAATCGCTACGCCTTAGAAGTCAATAGACCTCAAAACAACGGACTGATAAACATTAGCTCTTTCGACATATTAAATACCACAAACTCGTAACTACCACACATTTGTGGACCAAAATAATAAAATACTAGGAACTGACGAAGAAAGGGCTTCATTCAAATAAATGAAATTAGGGCTCAACCTCACCAGGATCTTGTTTTGACAACTTCCTAAGCCCGAGACCGTCTTGAAAAGTCCATCTAACCTATGTAAGCCCTCGAAAATCTAGTGAAGTTATAGGTACATTGACTTTGTGTCTCTGTAAAAGTGTTAAACAAAAGTAAGGTTACTGTACTGTTATAAAAGTAGTAGATATTTTTTCGAAATGTTGTTAATGATCGCGGTAGCCATGTTAATACAGCCCTACAAGGATCTAAATGAACGTGGGCAGAGCGCTGCTCGCAATAAAGAGACTCAAAGATGAGGGGTTTCTGAAGGGAGAAATTAAATTAAAAAGTAATAATCATTTGTACCGATATATGGCACTAGTACAGGCTTAGAAAACAGTAAGTCTTAAAAAAAAACAGTAAAGCCCGACCAGAAAAATATAAAACATCGCCATATTACGGAATTTCAGTGGAACTAATTTTATAACAGAAATTGTTGCCAAAAACATAAAAAATACATGGGCCGCCCCCAAAGCAAGTTTTTTATTTTTGTGGTCCGGCTTTATTATACTTGAAAAGGTCCTTCGTCTACAATAGCGTCAGTCAGTGGTATTACTACGCAAATCAAGTTGTCAAATACATCTTGTTATTTTCACTTACGGCAAAACCCCAGCCCGGCTTATGCCTACTACTGATGACATCTATCGAATTGATTAGAAGCTATTTTTTATGTAAAACGTCTATAGACGAGGGATAAAGCAGATTATTGGAGTAGCGACCGTAGCCGACCGTGGCGTCCAGCCGTGGCGAGATGTCGCTATATTTACTAAAAAAAAAACAATTCTCATAAAGTGTGTATTAGTATGATACATCTTGTACTACGCCATCTAGCAGATACCTGTAAAACCACTTGAATTGAAAGCAATCACAAACTTTCGCAAGATGGAGGCGTTAATTCCTTTTGGCCGCGTTCATTTAGTTTCTTGGTCGGTCTGTATCTGTCTATAATTGAGTATGATAACCAGTGTATAAGACAACGCTTAATGTATTGTTGATGATTGTAATATGTAATAATATTTTAATGGTAGTATTACAAGCTTCTAGCGCACACATGTGGTCTAGTTTCGGCCTGTTAGAGCAAATACATTTTGAAGTACAATTTACCATTGCATATTATACTTGTGAGTACATTACACGTTTAAGAAAATTTTGCGATTGCATAATTAATTTGCGTTCATGCAACAATATTTTCCATATATTGTGAATGTGATTTAAGAGCAAAATTAGTTTGTAAAACAACGATAGTTTTGCCGTTACTGGCTGTCACGTTACTTTGACTTTGTTTGGACGATCTTGGATTTTGTCATCAAATAAAATTGGTAATCGCATTATTTTTCACTTGAATCGTGACGTATTATAGTGAGTTTACGTTTTACATATAAGTTACTGCGCTTTATACAGTCACTGTGTTAAAAGTACAAAAGTCTATTGTGCACCAGGTCCAGTGATTTTTACAATTATGTATGTATGATATGCGTCATTTACCTACATGCCACGAATACGTAGCATTATATGAGATCATCCAACAAATTATGAAAAATTTGTTTTTTTATATTTAATTTAATGGCTAACCCGTGGCATGTAAAGTATAATAATATAAATCATTGTACAGAATTACAGATAAGAAAAAAATATACATAATTATTAATTATTTTAGTAAAAGACCTAACTACTATATCGGAGGAAAAGCCAAGATACTTAAATAATATCAACGGCATTAATTATTTGTATTTATATTATGCATTTTACAGCTGTTTAGAAGATAGCTTAATGTTCAAAATTTTAGCTTTTTCAAGTGTTTTTATTAAATTTCCAATACAATTTTTACATTTCCTTGTAAATATTACTTTTAATTTTAAATATATATCTATTGATCGATCTTTTTTAAGTAGGTTCAAAACTAATTCAAATTTACTGATTATTTCCAGTCTTGTAATTTTTTCGACGTTTTATTGTGAATACTACACAGTGCGTGCGACACAAAAGATTAGATAAATAACACAGATTAATAACCTATTAGTTTAAAAATGTGTTAATTCTGCGGATGTTGCTGGCAACACTTTATAACTTTCAACCAATCACGCCTACTTCCGGTGGCTATACACCAATCACTGTAGGTTTGTAAAGTGTTGCTAATTTCATGTCCTTTTTTTGTGTTGTACAATTCAAGACAACACTTTTATTATTTAAAATAATTTATGGCCAAAACTTATTAAGAAAAACACTTTTTGATATAATATATCTTATTTCTTATTATTTTTCGTTTATTTAACACATTTGCTTAGAACTTGTTTCTCATATTAATTTAGTTTAGAGTTTAAATTATAGGTAATAATTACCAAAGTGTAAGTAAGAATCACATTAATTATTATGTTCAGTTTCAAATCAACTAATATAACCGAGAAAGTAGCAAAAAAATCTGTAAAAAGCAGTAAAGCATCCGAAAATATCTCTTTCGGCCTGAAATAAATTGAAATACATAAATAGTACGTAATGTAGTTTTAATTTGAATTCGCGATGTCGTGATTATTGTTTATTAAAAAAATTCATAGAAATACTGCTTTGTATGTTTTATCTGTTACGATACCGACTGGTAGGTAGCTAAAGAGGTTGTGTTTTCCTTCGATATGGCTAAAAAAGCAGCAAAATATTCTAGGTCAATAAAAAAATCAAGAGTTTTTACATGGATTGCGTTTCCGAAACCAGTTTTTAACTATAGATTACTCGTAAATTTTAATTATTTAGTTCTGAAGAAATATATTAGGTTCATATAAATGGCATTTAAGTAATGCAACTAAATAACTTCTGGCAATACAGGCTAAAATTCAAAGATTTTCTTCGGTTTAGATACAAACTCTTTTCCAATTGTATACCAAGCCGATTTCCCTTTGAAAATGTTCTTCAGGTTTTTGTTATGAATCAATAGATTTTTTTGTAAATATAAAATCATAAATCATGTTTTTCCTACAAGTAGGTACAATTGCCATAATATTTAAACTGAAACCATGAATGTGTAAAAATAATAATCTCTTAGTTAAAATCTGTTAAAATATTTAATAATAAGGTTAGCATTTTTTATTTTATTGCTAATAATTACCGCAAACTAACAATATCAATTTATTTCGAAAACTATTTATATTCACGTCAACTTTTATGACCTATTTAGTTAAAAGCAGGCAACCAACTTTCTTGCAATAATTATTAAAAATAAGGTTTTTTTTTCACTTTCAAATGAGTCATTACCAGTAAGTATATAATAAATAATGTGTGCCTATATAACTTTGTAAACTTTACACAAACTCATCGGTTCCATTTACATGGTGCTTTTTTTTATTATATAATGAAATGACTTTAAAATCTACCTTATCTCTACAGTATACATAAACACCTATCATAATAATTTATGAATTATAATAGCAACTCTGTTTTTACTTAAATAACTGGTAACGATATTGTGTGGTTAGTAAATATGTACTAGCCTTGGTTATTTATATTATACTATCCCGACGACGACCAATCACTGCCGCTGTTGGTGCAACCTAATCCTATACACATAATTTATTATATATTTTCTATACATTTATCAATTTATAAAATATTTTGCTAGTATGAAGGACTGTGACAAGAGATGCTCTCGCATCTATCTGTCAAGAAGCTGCAAAAAACCCGCCATATTGAAATGACCTCGAATAGGACAACAGTAGACAATTTTTGAGTCTGTCAAATAGATCCTCAATTTTTGAGTCAAAATTTTCGGTCAAATAAATCCTTTCATCATCATCATCATCATCATCTCAGCCGAAAGACGTCCACTGCTGGACAAAGGCCTCCCCCAAGGATCTCCACCATGATCGGTCCTGCGCTGCCCGCATCCAGCGGCTTCCCGCGACCCTCACCAGATCGTCGGTCCACCTCGTGGGGGGCCTGCCCACACTACGTCTTCCGGCGCGCGGTCGCCATTCGAGAACCTTTTTGCCCCAACGGCCGTCGGTTCTACGCGCAATGTGCCCAAATCAAATCCTTTCACCACGTGTAAAATTTCCAAATTATTCGCCACACAGTTTTGTTATACACGTTATGTAGGTACATAGTGGTATTAAAATGGAATTTACTAACTACGAAATAAGGTACATATTACTCTCACTTTAAAATAATGTTCGACTAGTCCTATGTTAAAATCACAATATCACACAGTAAACTATAATATTGTTAAACTGCGAAATACGAACCGAAATAATAGATTGTAATTATTTTACAAAAAAAAATGGTTCCATAAATAGTAAAAGTATCGAATTTTCCAGAATTGTGTGATTTATAAGTTCTTTTGAAATTGTTGACAGTGCTTATTCTTTTTTATTATGAGCACTATATTAACTTGTTTCTGTATAAAAATATTTTTAATAAAGGAACACCTGTATATTTAATCTGCTTAAGGTGTCGCTGCTTTTAATAATTTTCTAGGAATAAAAAGCCTATATTTATAGGTTTTATAATAATTGGTTAAAAATTTTAATGAAGTTAAAACGGCACTAGGCCTAACAAATTTGGGTAGTAAGAATTCATTTATGATTTCTGCAAACTAAATTTTATAATGTACCTTGTCCAATATGAAAGAAATATTAGGTATATATGAAAGAAATATTAGGTATATTATACTTATAGTTTATTACAAAATATTTCTTTGGAGTGGGCAAGGTGCATCATAATTATTAGATTTCTTTTTATCTCGTAAACACCTCGATAGCAGTTGATTCTATATTATAGATGTTTGTCGGTGCCTTCTCGTATTAGATTGTCGAAGGTGATATTTTGTCTTATAATAAACGATTAATCTATGTACATAATATAATACAGCATTTTTATTTGCTTCCTTTCCCATATAGTGTAGATACAGAAGCTAGCACAAGCGGCTAGACACTCGCACTACGGAATTCGCCCCTCGACGCTGCTGTCAAGTATCCAGTCGCCCTTAAGTTCATGGACCACTTCCTAAAATATCCACTTCCATTTATTCGACGCTTTTACGGTGAAGGAAACATCATCACGAGGAAACCCGCACTGGTCCAGCAGCGTGGTCAACTAAGGCCAAACTGTTTCGGGCCCTCCTTCGCATAACATTAGATTCTCAAAATATGATATTTTTAAAATAGTAGCTTATCCTAATAGCCATGAAGGAAAAAAAATTTCCGCGCCCAGAACATAGCACCATGGCAGATGCAATAGAAGATGATGTTGTCAAAGATGAAGCTCCAGCTGACGGAGGAGACGATAATAAAATAGAAGAAGAAAAAGATTTAGACGAGGAAGAAATTGAAGAAGAAGAAGATTTGGGCTGGTTTTTTTTTCCTTCATTCTAATAGCAGATTCTCAATATAACTATAATTAGACATCTAAATTGAAAAGTGTTTTTTTAGTCTAGATTAGTATAGTCGATAATACAAACTACCTGTAACACAGATATTTTATAGCTAGAACAGGTTATACCTTTAAAGCTTCTTAATTTATTGTAATCTGTTCAGTGCAATTGACGTTTTTTCGTTTTACTTTTCTGTTTATACTAGGAATGTATTGCTTGGCTCAATTCGGTTTACAATGTTTACGTGTTTCAAGGTATACACAAAACAAAAAATATTTTTTACTTCTCATACAAACTGTTTGAATAAAATGACTAGGTATTTCGTACGGAAGTGTAAAGATTTTCCTAGAAAAGCTTCTTTGCCAAAATTGCTCAAAGAGACTGAGATATATGACTGTGATATGTGTACCTATATAATATCTTTTTAAAACCACATTTATTGCAAACTAGCGTGTTGTACGCTGCAGCCCGGACACTACGCCACAGGTAGTGCTGATAAAGGGGGCCTAGACGTACGGTTTTTGTACTATTTAGTACTTCAACAAAAACAATTGTACTAGCTTATTACAGGAGTTGTGTATTTTTTTTGGTGTCCGGGCTGCAGCGTACAACAC
The DNA here is from genome assembly GCA_948473455.1 of Teleiodes luculella. Lineage (NCBI taxonomy): Eukaryota > Metazoa > Arthropoda > Insecta > Lepidoptera > Gelechiidae > Teleiodes > Teleiodes luculella. The sequence continues at coordinate 4,369,545 of OX419607.1, forward strand.
CAAACTAGCGACCAGCCCCGGCTCCGCACGGGAAAATGGTTATTGTGGGTTATCCTTAAGTACCTATATTATGCATGTATTATACATATAAATCTTTCTCTTGAATCACTCTATCTATTAAAAAAGACAACATCAAAATCCGTTGCCTAGTTTCAAATATTTAAGCATACATAGGGATATAGGGACATAGGGACAGAGAAAGCGACTTTGTTTTATACTATGTAAAGTCCGACCAAAGAAATAAGAAACCTCGCCATATTGCGGAATTTTAATGGAACTAATTTTATAAGGGAAATTGTTGCCATAGTCGCAAAAATATACACTTGGCGCCCCCAGAGCAGATTTCTTATTTCTTTGGTCGGGCTTTAGCGATAAATAATTTATTTCTTTTTTTCTTTCGAAATTGTTAACTAGCCGAGTGAAATGAAACCGCAGTAGTTTGGAGATAAGGGTGAGTTTATTGCATCTGATGCTGTCGCAGCTTGGCGAGGCAGGAGGCGGGGTTAAAGCTGCACCAAACAGGCCAGATGGGCTGCACCTGCAACCCTCGCAGCAGCATTCGCCACCTGGAACATCTATTCATTACCTATCTATGTTACAGTCAAAACTCATTACCTATCAAAACACTCAGGTCCTAAACATAAGGTCTTGCAATTAGACCACGTGACTGACACAAGCCTAGGTACTCGTACGTCATTTCTACTTCATTTTGCCTATTCATCCTTGTCGAATGCGTGTAATAGACAAGGATGAACAGCGCAAAATGACGTAGGCTCGTGTCAGTCACGTGGTCTAATTGCAAGACCTTGTTTTTTGGACCATGGTACCGGGTAGGTAATGTGTACCCAATCAGCAAATTTCGACAGCAGGTATATGGATATGAAATTTAAGTTTGCAAACGACGTGTGGCTATATCTATACTTCTATACTTCTTCTTCTTCTGTCGTGTCGATGGCTAGTTTTAAATTTTACTTGCCCAATATCCTGCCACCCTGATTGCTCTGTCTCATGAGCTCCTTCTATCTAAACTAATATTATAAAGAGGAAATGTTTTATTGATTGTTTGTTTGCATAGAATAGGCTCCGAAAATACTGAACCGATTTCAAAAATTCTTTCGACTGCAAACATCAATCAAAAGAGGTTTGAGGCTCACCAAGCAGGCGGGAACCTAACCTAACTAAACTAGAAAGGGTTCTGACCGGTTATGAGTTTTGACTGTAAAATCTATGGTAATATTATAAAGAGGAAATATTTGATTATTTGTTTGTTTGCATTAGGCTCCGAAATTACTAAACCGATTTGAATGAAACTTAGTACAAAGTTAGAATAGACCTTGGGGAAGGACATAAGCTCCTTTTACGGCAAAAAAAACTGTTAACGCAGGTGGAGATTTCAACGAGCTTCCAGTAAATATTATACATAAAACACACGCAAAAGAAGTGCAGAGCAATCTTGATTTAACACTGACCATCTACACGGAAGAATAGAATAGAGTTTACACACTACTAATAACAAAAAAATATACTGAATACCGATTTGTAAACTCATGGCGGATTCAGCTTCGAGCACTAGAAATCTGCCTTAGAGAATAGCACTGCTGTTCAGAACAATGCTTGCTTATCGTGTGGGTTCCGAGGTTAACCTACCTCACTAACCCTGGTGTCGGAATTATAGAACCGCCTTAGGCTTACGACATGGCTCCAACAACGACTACATCCGCAGATGGCAGCCGGGACCAACGGCTAAACCTGCCTTTCGAAGCACGGAATCATCTTTATTTTCGGACAATCAGGAGATCCAGCCTGCAATGTCCTACCCAAACTGAGGAAAGTTTCACAAAGTGATATTTGATCGACAAGTCTCCTCCTACAACCTCCGCAATGTCAGACGAGCTTTTGACCAGTCGACCACGGAGGCTGTTGTTTACAACAATAAAAGTGTACATGAGCAGCCTTATTGTTAAGGTAGCAATTTCTACCAGACATCGTATAAAAGAAGACGTGACTCCACCTGTGGTTATCGAGGCGAATGTAGACGTCTCCACTAGCGGTGCCGTTCGCCACCAGGTCGGACCACAGCCTCTCGGCAACTGCTGCGGCGCGCGGCCACAGGTGGAAATCCAGATTACCTGCAACCATCAAACTCCTACATATTGGCGTACATATACAACGTGTTCATTAAATAACGCAACACCTCTCAGGGCCAATGAAAATGAACAACATTTTTTCCTGATTAACCCTCGTCGAAAAAGAGGGGTGTCATTCATAAGTTTGACGTGTGTGTCTGTCTGTCTGTGGCATCGTAGCTCCTAAACGGATGTGCCGATTTTGATCTTTTTTTTTTTTGTTTGCAAGGTGTGACAATCGAGAGTGTTCTTAGCTATGATTCAAGAAAATATCTTCAGCCATTTGAAGATTATCAGCTCTTTTCTAGTTGTTTAAAGGATCAAGTAACGGTTTCGTGTCGGGGTTTTTTTTTTTATTTAATGTTATTATTGCACTACTTAGGGTTACTTTTGCGCCTAAACAACTTAGTCCTGAATTTTTTTCATCGAGAAACTTGGTTTAAACGAGATCTGGCAAGTTGTTTATTTTTTTAATACGTCATAAAACGTAAACCGCAATTTGCCTTTCATTCAATCAATTCAGATATAAAAACAAAAAATAAAACATTCAATTTCATAAGCATAAACCTTAATTTTTTAAATACCTACACTAAAACATCGATCAAAGTTACAACGAACTACAAGAACTTTTATATTATGTCACTTGCTGATACGGAACCCTTCATGGGCGAGTTCGACTTGCACTAGGTTTTTTATGTTTCTGGTAACAATTTCCATTATAAAATGGCCTGGTTTGATATTTACCGGTCAGGTTTTAAAAAGTTTAGTAACAAAAAAAAACATGTTATGTTTAAAAACCAAGACATATTATAATCGCGTACAATAATTTGTACACATAACGTAACGTTTTATTACCGATTCGATTTAAGTATTATATTTGATTAGCATAATTAAGTACCTATAATTGATGGGGGGGTCTAATATTAATATTCTCACATTATATAAAGATTATTACTTTGATAAACATAGGTTATCGTAATTATTACTTTATTTTCAAGTCAACGATATATCCGATAATCGTAACAAAAAAGAATTACTTACAACAAATAAATTATACAAATATACAGGGTGTAAATGTCAGTTGGAAAATACCATGGTCCAAGAAAACAAGGTCTTACAATTAGACTGATACAAGCCTACGTTGGTTGGTTAGTTTTTCCACTTTGACTGGTTGCCTTCCTCTAATTGTTTATGTCGTTTGCACTCTTTGTTATATTGATAAAATTGTATAAAATAATCATTTCTAAGTTTGTAAAATATTCTGAAAAGATGCAACGCCTGTGGAGTTTCTTCCGGCGAGTTCTTCTCCACAGAAAACAGCCAAATTGTGAACTCGCCTCGACGTCTTAAAGTGATTTGTATAATCTTACTTTAAATAAAACATTTGAATATTGAAGAAAAAATTTTTTAAAGTGTTGTCGGCGAGCGCGCATTGGGGCAATGTAAAACATATATGTATGTACATGTATCTATAGTCTCCTTGAATATATGTACTATATGACGTAATCGAAACGTCATCCAGGGAAGTAGCCGCTCGCCGAAAAACAAAAAGGAATAACAAATTTCCTACCTTGACCGCCGGACCTCCCTTTCGCTTCGCTGATAGAACTCTAGCTCCGACCGCACTGCAACTGTCGCTCTCCGCTGACGTTGTGATAACCAGACGAGACGCAGGACACAAGACCAAGGAATCACTGCACAACCTGTGGGATTATGATAAGCTGATTTCCATGCATACTCACAAGTGATAGCTAGAGAATAAATATACGTACATATAGATATCATAAAGGTTGTATAGTCATGGTCAGTCACACACTCAACAGTGTGTCAATAGTCAACAGTATGGTCAGGTAGTCGTCGCGACAGTATTAGTAGTAGTCATACATGGCTTACCAACTGACTTATCGTTCCCCCATCCCAGACCAGAGCCTCATGGCAACCTAGGTCAACTGTAAGGCCAGATAAATGATGAATAACAATTTCGCTACGGCCAGATAAATGATGTCTGCAATTTGGAAAGTAATTTTGGGAAGGGGCCCTTTACCCCACTATATCGCCCCGCAAAACCCCTTTGGTCGGCACGACGAGCGATACTGGCGCCAGCTCCTATGTCCCAGACCTCAGTCGGGAGACTTGCACACTCGGACTCCCCCACAAGTGGCCTCCAGGTGGCGCGACCACCGATACAACATATAACCACCTCTCTACATCACATATCACAACCTCTCTACATCACATTTCACAGTATGATACATTTATCATACACGATACCAATTGGGAGGCCACATATCATAAGTTAAACAGTTCAGATAGCAAGTCAGTCCAAGTAATTAGTCTGTGGGGAAGTCATACATAGTCAGGTCAAACACGTGGCACAGTTATACATGACAAATATATATACATGGACATCTCTAAGAGCTCGAAACACATCAAGACTACTTAGCTTTATATTCCCAGAGTTCCACCGCTGCTCCAGAGTCTGCCGCCACGCGACATAGATTCCTCTTACACTTCTTGCTTCTCCGGCCACTGACACAAGACTGAACGACAGCTAACCACATTTGACCTAACACGACCTTTTTGGCGGGAAACAAACAACCCCTACCACTCAAAGACATCAACCAATCCGGAGCGAATCACAATTCCAATATGGCTTCTGCTGTAGCCAATCATCATCGACCCAAAACCAGTATGGCCGTTCTGTTAGTAAACAAAAACTACCCAACCTTAAAATAATCCAACTCTGTGTTGCCAATTATAAAAACATCATTATAGTTGGCCAACGGATTGGTCCAACATGGACAAATTCTGCCAATTTCGCGTTCGTCGCGACACACCCGGCCGACAAGAAGTGAGCCACGCGGCTCTTGCTTCATTCACGTATCTCGGCCAACAGTCGGTGTCACTATCCAGTTTGACAATATTTCACGTACACTAAGTGACATCATCATCAACACACCTTGGCCAAATATTCTTAATTTCAATTCCTTTTCTATAACACTTATTACAATCTCATGTCATACCCAATTACTTTCCCATGGAAAGTCTCCAGTCTCCATTTCGGCCTCCTGCCGATTAATTTCATTTCAACTTTCAATAAAAAGTCACATACAGAGAGGTGAAATCTTTCGTCTTAAATTCTGTACCAATAAGTTCAAATCACGATACCAAATTCTCCGGTTCTGTCTTCACCTGATAGGGCTTCGCAACTATCTTTTGAAGTCTCATATCTGTGTTATCTTCTAATATCATCAGTGTTGTTTGATTTGTGACAGTGCTAATAAACGAGTTTTCCTTTCCATCTCTCCATTTGAACGTTATCTTATTCAATCCCTGTTGGCATAGTGGTCCTTGTTGGCATTCCCCTAGTGGCTGGCTCAATATATCTCGTAGAGCAAGTTCTCTATGTCTTGACAACTCAATGTTTTCAATAGTACTATTCAACATTCTCACATGGATATGTACGCTTTAACCATTCCGACTTCATTAAATGTGAGAGTTGCTAGAAAGGTTATCTCAGTAGACTAAGTCCGTCCAAATTCGATATCACTTGAGCAGTCATTGGAATCCATATCTTTCTTTTTCCGTAAACTTATAACTTGTCAAAAAATTATAACCGTCTGCTAAATTTCCGTCAACGTAATAATAACTAACTCAATAATGCAGTTCGCTTTATCTTCTTTACGTTATTTTACTCAGATATGTTACTCAGACTCCATCATGAGACTTTCTTCCGATCTTGTTAGGAAGAACCTCCCGCGACAGGAAAAGTTGTTGTTCCAGATATCAAAGACCAACAACTCTCGTCTGATAATGATAAATTAGAAACAATTTACACCGTTTAAATTAGGTCGATCCAGTATTCTACGTTCCTAATCTTTAACATAAAGCATGGTAATCTGCATCTGTATCATATTAGTTTTTATTACCTTTATGGCTTTATACTGACCTATGTCGCGAGTAAGCTATTGTCATGATGAATATTACAATATTCAAATACAGCTCATTTCAGTTGAGTATACTTTAAACAATTTATCGAACCAACAGTACTTCTCAGAATAACAATAACAGCCTCAATCTTTCTAACCACCGCGTACCGCTACACAGCTAACTATTCAACCAACGCAACTTAATATTTTTCGAACCAAACCTCGCATGTTATCGAGTAGTCTCGCATCAGACCAGCCTTTTTACCGTAACTTCACTACCGAGTTACATCCCCTTACTCCGATACAACGACAACCAACATTGTTATAGGTCTATTATCGGATCATTATATCGCAACTAAACATTTACATGAAAGCTCTTCATTCTTCGCTACTCTCGGCGTTTCAATGTTGCTTTCAATTGAACAACTGTAACATCTTCAAACTCCAACATACTACAACGGATAATAACTGTTGTTCACAATCTACCCATCTTCAATATCCTACACAAGCATACTGCACTGGGACACGTCTTCCTGTGTCAAACCAGGCACAACTGAAAGGCAATACGACTCCACTTGTCTAACCAGTAATAACTGAATGGCAACACGACTCCACGTGCCCAACCTGTAACAGAAAGGCAACACGACTCCACGTGCCCAACCTGTAACTGAATAGCAATACGACTCCACTCTTCGACTTCAGAAAAGCTCGAACACTGAAACAATTGACACAACTTCGACCACAAGACAGCATAAGAGAAATCAAGTACTTAAAATATCCTTTTACATGACGAATGTTTGAGCTTATCCATCTAACCGTCTCAAATTAAACACGTATTACAGGTATTTTCATGTCCTAACTCCGTGTGTATTATAACTCGCCTTCAATTCCGTTTCCATCGCATCGCATAGTTCTCGTAAAGATTAAATCGCCTTCTTTACGATTCTTTTCCGTACCTTTCGACTAACGCATAGCTCCTTGTGTATCACGCTCAAACTTCTAAATTCGATATACCAACTTCATTCTAGTACTTCAGTTTCTGTCCAAAATTGATAACTTTAGTTCTTGTCTCTAAATGACTCAAATCTAAATTGGTGTATTCATAATTACGCCATCCTTATCAATTACACAATACAATACAATGCAAATACTATTCCTTTTTATGATACTATCAATTATTAATTAATTTTATGTTCAAAGTTGTTTAACTCCAATAATACTCGGTCTTTTAGTTTCTTCTGCAATAATAAACAACCAAATCAAAACTATCAGAAAACCTTTCTTTATACGGTATATTACATCAATCGCCAAACGGTGGGTTCTCTACTACAATATTGTAAGTAGGAATAATTTACCATCTATTACTACCGCATAAACCTTTCATACGACTGAACAACAATTATTTTCACAATTATATCCACAATTCGTAAGAAAAAATGTTTGAACCCGACATTTCTATTGTTCACTAAACAAATCGTATCGTATAAGAGTTATTAATTTCCCGCTAAACTAACCTTTCTTCAATATCTATGTTCAATTCACTTGAAACTCTGTTCATGATAATCAGTGATACTGCACAATAATTTATCTTGTTAGATGGACAACATTACCGACCTTATTTCAATCTATATTTTAGCGATTAACCATTTACCAATTCATTGTGTTTCAAACAAATAAAATCTTCGCGTAATAGTACTTATCTATAATAAGTCAAGTTACAAAAATTATTAGCAAATACCGACTACATTGTACCCAACCAAAACAATTGACTAAAATTGTACTCGTCAAATATTCGATGAAGAACACCGTTCAAAATCAAATACTATACCCTCAATGATCGGGAATGCAGTCGCATCGCACAATAACATCGAATCACCGCGATTTCAAACTTCATGAAATAACTACATCACTACTTCTAAACTTCTACGATTTCAAATATCATGAACGAATTTCATAAAAGTAGAATCAATTAATTATCAAATTATTTTACCCTTGGAAACTTAGTTTATCTCTAAAATGACATTTATGTTCCTTAATATATGCTATAAGCCTTTATACTTACTATTCTCAACAAGAGATCTGAACTACTACGTCAATAATAATGTTTGATCAAAATAAAATTTATTTGATACCATTATCTGTCACTATTTGATACCACTATCTTAAACGATCACGACTTTATCCCTTAAAGAGTTCGAATAATAAAAGTACTCCCATTTAACGTATTAAAATATTTAAGCACAACTAACACAAAAATTTGCACAGCCATGGGGTACATAAAACACAACTTGAATTCACAACTTTACATGATCTACAACTGGCGCATCTCTACGCAAATAAAGGACTACTTTTATGTAATTTGAACATTTCAATTACTCTGTCCGCGGTCTGAATGAAAAACTATTCGTGAACTCAATCTAAATATTCGATTCAAGTGCTCCGCCTGCACTTAGATAACCCGGCTATGACTAACCTTATCATACAGTAGGTTTCCTTTAACAAATACACTAGATCTTTCGCGTCTCTTTAACCATTCTGACAAATCATATTCACTTCCGTGAAGCTATCCAAATTGGAACATTATCGTATTGCTTGCTACAAAGACCGTATCTACAGTTAACCTTCAAAATTATAATTCCCTTAAATTCCACTGTTTTCATCTAAAGCGCTCTCACTTTATATTTTGTAGTCAATTCAATGTCAATTCACCTTTAAGACTTCGTTACGTTCACACAACAATATTTTAGCTGACAACAATACGTTACTATTAGTATCTAATTTTATACAAATTCCTTCGCGAATTTATAACAATAATATTCCAATTAATTCTATCAATAATAAACTTTAATAGCCGCATGTAACCTTCTCAAAAGCACTCTAACTTCTTTATCGATATTACCCGCTTCAATACTCTGAACTGAACGTCATTATTAAGAGTAAATCATTAAAAAGGCAAAATTTAGTTTACAATATTCAAATTCCCGAATGAATCCCTTAATTCATTTTGAACCGTAGATAACAACAAGTCAATTTGTGTTTCTATCTTTATTATAATATTACATTACATATTTACGTGTACCTATGTAAGTTCAAGTAGGCAGTTGTCGTTTGTCGAGGCCGTAATATCTAGTGGGGGGGGGGAGAGGAACTTGTAATTCTGATTCTGATAAATTATTCAAGATCATCACACAAAGATTACGATATTATTCCTATCTAAATACTAATATCGAGTTTATACTAAACATGGAAAGCTATTAATTAATTACGCTATTGAAAGAAAGCAAATAGAAACTATCTATTTATTTACTACTTATCGCGTTTCAGTTTCCAGTTTGATAATCTATTTTACAAGTAGAACCTGAAAATGATTAACTTTTACTACTACATTATCCAAATACTCATTACTTTCGAACACAGTCAAAACTATTTATGCAAATGTATCAATACAAATAAAAATAACTATTACTTTCCTGTTCCAGATTCAACTACAATTCAATTCCGTATTAGTATGAACCGAAACAATACTAAAAAATTATACTTCAATGAAACTATACATGTAGCTAAACCACGCTAAACTTAGAAAAATAACGGTCAATTCTGTAAACGTTATGTTAACTAAACGAATTACAAATATATATAAATAAAGTTATGTCCACAATTTTATACACTCGATCCTTCAAGAATAGGGTCTTAAGTTGTGACTAGTGTATCTTACCATATTTTGGATCGACATACCTACCAACGATATACTCAATATTGAACACTAACTACGAGTACTGAACGTAATAATACTATCTATATTCAATATAGTGAGCCAGACTTGACGTTAAAAAGGCTTATTAGTAAAATTGCAAAACCCGAGAAATAAGAATCAAGAAAAAATTACTTTAATCCTTTCGTAAATCTGAATTTATCTCAATCTTGTTAAATGAATCAAATCTATAAGTACCTACTATTATTTAATACATATTAGCAAAATTCGAAAACGACAGTCAGACTGGCTATCTTCTCATTACACTAGTAGTCGCGAATTCTTCAAATCATTAAACTAACCAAATCAATCTAAGTAAACAAGTATCTATTTACATCCATTCAAAGACTAGACGACTCGAACTTTATACACTAAGTAACTAACCAGAAATTAAAACACCTCAGCTACAGTAATACTTCTATGATAGAGAAGAAACTTCGTTATTTCTTCATACCTATTCTAACAATGCATCCTAAAATTCACCGGTCAACGTAATTGTATTTATTCAATGTCATTTAGCGAGTACGCATACTACCGGTACTAGTCTAAAACTCCTGTTTGTGAAAACTTCTAATTAACTATCCGGATAAATCGAGCAACCGTTCTCAAAAAATACGCATCAGCTATTTTTACTATCGTAAGCACTTCATCAACGCTTTATTTATTAGCTACATCAACAGTCTAGAATTAAATGGCAAAAATAATATCAATATCAATCTACTTATCTACCGTAGAACATAAAAAAATAGTATCAAGTAAATCCGAAAACCAAACCTAATACTGTTTCATAGAAATGTAACCCGTCGTAAAATACAATTATTTAATAAGTAATGCGTCTATAGTTGCTCATCACACGTATGGTTCGCGGCGGATAAATGTAGTAAAGAATTTTAAACGAGCAAATGAAATATTATAAACGCCAAGATATTTCAGATTAAGAAGTTCAATATATTTATAACGTTATAAACAGACCTAGACATCTCTTAATATTGTATTACATTTATTAGAATGAAGTTACAATTTCTACCATTCCTAAGATTTACTACTAACATTACCTTGAAAAAGTGTATAGGAAATTCAGTAAAATCAATAAGTTAAACAATGTAAACAAATGATTCACGCGGCAACTTAGTAAAGGTTAAATCCACTATGTACCCCCCTCTCTTCTATACTCAAAACTGACGCTAACTAAAATCTATAAAATCTTTACCTTAGTTCACGGTACTAAAAAATTATTAATTATCTAATCTCGATATAATTTAACTTTAAGTAGGTAGGTGCAAAAATGTTTCGTTAAAAATATGTAATCTCTGTCACAATTTGTTATTAACTATTACCACGCTTACAAATCTCTATGTAATGATTTCACTACCTACTCATATTAAGAAAATATAACAAACAACAGGTCCTACAATTTTTCATCATAATGAGCCCTGCAATAACGGATAAGAAAAATGATGACGTGTGTTAGCTAGTATCATTATTTCCGTTGCAAAAACATACTATTTAGTGCTATTTAGAAAATTCAAGTACCTACTTCCTAAACGCAGCACTACTACTTCATATCAATGACCGAGTAAATAAATTACAACTTCAAACTCTAATAGAATTTACCTATTTCTAAAGAAGTGAGTATGAACACCCACTTGCTACCATAATCGCTTGGTACGTGTCACACCACTCGACAAGAATAAGTCACCATTAAAAAAGAAATAACTGTCACTAACTTCGTCAAATTAAATTTACTGCCAAATTAGTTATTTCGATTCTAGGTTTTAACAATAATTATAACATTACACTGCGCTCTGTAGTAAAATTCCTTTACAATTTGCTAGATTTTTGAATTTAAAGATAAATTCTCACGCCCCACAGACTTTAACGGATAATAAAAAACAAAACACTACTACAAAAATGTAAAATTTTGTATTCTACTAATGGAACTTTACTCTCTGACAAACTCAAGTCAAGGCGGTATAACCCGTAAATCTTTGCCTACACCTTTCGCGAGTATAAATTTTATTGTGGGTGGGTAGACTAAAACGATATCTGACGCATATTCTACAAAGTCCAATTTTTACTCCTCGATACTCTGAGGTTGACTGGAATAATAAGACCTACCTTTCACATTTTTTCCGTACGGTACGTTTTATGTCCCCTTTTTTTTGCAATGAAGTACCTACACATCAACGGTGTGTATGCGCAACGATATCTTCTTAAATTTTGGAACGTCTGCTCTGCTACAAAACTACCTCTTAATTTTTCCAAAACAATTGACGTAGGTTTGCTAGGGACGTATTACTCGTATCTCGATTTATAATAATTTTATCGCGGAAAAGGATAATGCAAGACTCTGGGCCCAAAAAAAAAACGTTGTTGTGCATACATATCGTATGTATAATTTTAAAGCTCTAAGCAACACCATCTATTTTTATTATGAAGCCGGCTAAATTGGTCCACGGAAAAAAAAAATATAGGCTCATGAACATTTTTTTTATAATGACGTCTATTTAATTTTTTCTTGAGACCGTATTAATTACAGGACATAATATAATCCAATTGTCGGTGCATTTCATTCATTTTAGCGTATATCCCGGTTGTGCTCTCGCGCACGAGAACCTGGGGTCCGCTTTTGACCATAATCCAAGGTTCGGCAGATCAGGTAGGCCTTCTATCTGCGTAGTAGCTATCACTAGCACATGTCCTGTAATTGTATCTAAATAATAAATCATGTATTTAAAGCACTAATTGTTTCATTTAACCATAACACACGTAGGTACGTTTTTTTCTAACGGCGCGTAGTTGAATCATGTCATTTATATTTATTGAGTTTTGGCCTTTATTAGCCAGACGTCACTTAAGTCACGTAAGACAGGACTTTTTTTAAACAATAAAAGAACTAATTCACAATATTCAATGTATGGCAATAACTAATAATAATAATGTAAGTCTAGGTATTGAGATATATTTTTTCAATGGGTGGCGCTAGTTTCGTAGTGGCATTAAGAGTGGTGAGTATACGAACACAGTCAGCGATAACTGGCTGTTAATTTTTCATAGCAAAAATTAAAAACCTGGTGTTTTTACCATCAAACCCAAAATGTAGGTATTTTAGGTTATAACTTAATTTTCCACGGACGGATTTCTTTGGTGTCTTAACAAAAATTAACGACCTGTGCCCAATCTTGAATGTGACAGTCGTCTTATTCCTGCACAACAACTTTTTTTTTTTGGGCCCAATACACTATGGATTATTTGCATTGTCCTTTAACATCGCGTCCTACAAATATGAATTACTAAAGTGATAGGTTTAGAGGAATGGAAAATCAAGAATTATGATTATTAGACTATTATTAGTATACAAGACATTGTATGTAATATTTGTTCGTCTCCTCCCTATCCCATAGAAGAGGTCCCTTTAGACAGCTACCGGCAAATAGTATTGCCGTTTGATTAAATTAGAATTTTCTCAAAACACGCGGAATAAATATCTATTTATACTCCCTCATATTCCTAGCCAAGATCTCAATGTATGTACCGATTGTGTGAACTAGATGAAAAATACACTTGCAACAAGAACAGATACACAAGGAGCCGTGCCTATCAACGTATTCGATTAATCTCACGTAGTAGGTATTACCCTGTACCATGACGCCAAACAATGTAACATTAAAATTTCGCGTTACTACTTCTAATAACGACTGGTAGAATACAAGCGTCTAAGACCATTATCCATTTGTCATCGGTTTATAACGGGCCCTGTTATAAACCAATGCCATCCATGACAAGTATCAACCAAACCACCTCTTGGTATTGGCTGGTCCTTGGTACAGGTAATTAGATAAATGGGCAAAACAATATCCGAAAATTACATACGTTTAAAAGTAACTTATCGCTGCTTTGTACCAATAACTAACGTGTTCGTAACACTACCCGCAATTCGAAAGTTTATACGACGTACGGTAAAATCTCATTCACACTACCTTTCTGGGGAAAGGCAAATTTCTGAGCACGATACAGCCTATGCTGTTCTTCGATGTAAAAAATTATTAAAATAATTTTATCATATCTGTAGCCTCATCATTTAGCCAGAATGCCACTAGGTTAACGGAATGCCAACAAATTAAATCTTCATGTATAGCCACTTCTCTAAAAAGGTTTGTACATCATCAAATCTTGCTGAATCTCATATCCCAGCACATCTCCACCATGTCGGCGAGCGCGCATTGGGGCAATGTAAAACATATATGTATGTACATGTATCTATAGTCTCCTTGAATATATGTACTATATGACGTAATCGAAACGTCATCCAGGGAAGTAGCCGCTCGCCGAAAAACAAAAAGGAATAACAAATTTCCTACCTTGACCGCCGGACCTCCCTTTCGCTTCGCTGATAGAACTCTAGCTCCGACCGCACTGCAACTGTCGCTCTCCGCTGACGTTGTGATAACCAGACGAGACGCAGGACACAAGACCAAGGAATCACTGCACAACCTGTGGGATTATGATAAGCTGATTTCCATGCATACTCACAAGTGATAGCTAGAGAATAAATATACGTACATATAGATATCATAAAGGTTGTATAGTCATGGTCAGTCACACACTCAACAGTGTGTCAATAGTCAACAGTATGGTCAGGTAGTCGTCGCGACAGTATTAGTAGTAGTCATACATGGCTTACCAACTGACTTATCGTTCCCCCATCCCAGACCAGAGCCTCATGGCAACCTAGGTCAACTGTAAGGCCAGATAAATGATGAATAACAATTTCGCTACGGCCAGATAAATGATGTCTGCAATTTGGAAAGTAATTTTGGGAAGGGGCCCTTTACCCCACTATATCGCCCCGCAAAACCCCTTTGGTCGGCACGACGAGCGATACTGGCGCCAGCTCCTATGTCCCAGACCTCAGTCGGGAGACTTGCACACTCGGACTCCCCCACAAGTGGCCTCCAGGTGGCGCGACCACCGATACAACATATAACCACCTCTCTACATCACATATCACAACCTCTCTACATCACATTTCACAGTATGATACATTTATCATACACGATACCAATTGGGAGGCCACATATCATAAGTTAAACAGTTCAGATAGCAAGTCAGTCCAAGTAATTAGTCTGTGGGGAAGTCATACATAGTCAGGTCAAACACGTGGCACAGTTATACATGACAAATATATATACATGGACATCTCTAAGAGCTCGAAACACATCAAGACTACTTAGCTTTATATTCCCAGAGTTCCACCGCTGCTCCAGAGTCTGCCGCCACGCGACATAGATTCCTCTTACACTTCTTGCTTCTCCGGCCACTGACACAAGACTGAACGACAGCTAACCACATTTGACCTAACACGACCTTTTTGGCGGGAAACAAACAACCCCTACCACTCAAAGACATCAACCAATCCGGAGCGAATCACAATTCCAATATGGCTTCTGCTGTAGCCAATCATCATCGACCCAAAACCAGTATGGCCGTTCTGTTAGTAAACAAAAACTACCCAACCTTAAGGTACAGTTACACATGCTAATAAAACGTCATGCTTATTAGCATGCTTAAAGAGAGCATGCTCTTTAAACTGACACATTTGCTTATGTTTAGCATGCTTCTTTTAAGCAAACTTTTAAATAAGCATGCTTAAAGCAAATGATTAAACACACATGCTAATTGAGCACAGGCTAGGCTTCGGTATCGACATAGTAGCAAGTTCTCTGTCCGTGTCAGTGCGTGAAAAATGGAAATCTAAGTAGCCCTCTCCAGAAAATTTAATAGAATAACCATTTTGATTGCAATACAGTGTGTTCAAAAACTTGATGCAAACGATTGATCGATACTAGCATGCTCAATAAGCAAACCTGTTCACACGTGCTAAAAGCACCCCCCCTTCTACCCGCGCTGCAGGTAGCATGCCCAAAAATCGCACGACTGTCGATTTTTGAGCAAACTCGAAATTAGCATGCTTATAATTAGCAATGCTTCGATACACATGCTACTAGGTAGCAACTGCTCAATAGTAGCATGCTTTCGTGCTACTAATGAGCATGTGTAACTGTACCTTTAAAATAATCCAACTCTGTGTTGCCAATTATAAAAACATCATTATAGTTGGCCAACGGATTGGTCCAACATGGACAAATTCTGCCAATTTCGCGTTCGTCGCGACAAGTGTCGTGGGAATCTGCTGAATGCAGGTCTAACTGGACCAAGAGTTGTGATGGTCTTTGTCCAGCAGCCAACGTAGTATCATTATCGTGATGATTATGGGATGCTGAAGACCAAATTCACTGAGCAAATTCTTTCAGTATTTGCAAAACCCTCTATTTAGAAAATCTTTCGCTATCTCTTAAATGATTTATTGTAATTATGGGTGCATTTCAGCAAGATAAGCGATAAGATTACAAATAGGTACAAATATAAATTGATTTGGAAGTATTTATCATTCATAGTGATGTGTTTGAAAGTCGAATATAGTATCATCCAAACTTTTCTGTCAGACGCAATGTTGATTTTTTATATTTTGGTAGCGACTGTTTCGCTACTGGATGTTGTAACTGCTAACATATTAGTTGAAACCAATGTAGGCCCCATTTTGGGTGTAAGAGCCACTGATGGTAACTACACATCGTTTACGGGCATTCCTTATGCCGAAGTTGACAAAATCAATCCATTTGGGGCAAGTAAAAACTTATTAAAATATTATTCTGCTGTTTAATTTTTTTTAATAAAAATAAATATTAATGCTTCTGTACATGTATCTACCCGCTATCCAAAGTTTGAAGAACCATTTGAAGCTTATCATGACTCAGCAATTTGTCCTCAAATAGATACATTTAACAGGACATTTATGGGAACAATTGACTGTCTCCAGCTTAACGTCTACGTTCCAGATTCAGCCAGCACTACAAACCCCGTCCCAGTCCTTATCTGGATACATGGAGGAGGTCACAGCAGTGGCTACGCCAATAGATTCCTCTATGGACCTTCGTTCTTAGTCAGACACGACATAATTTTTGTGACAATCAACTATCGTCTAGGACCATACGGATACATGTGCCTTGACACTCCTCAAGTTCCAGGAAACCAAGGCCATAAAGACCAACTGTTAGGCCTTCGTTGGATAAAAGAAAACATTGAGTTTTTCGGCGGAGATCCAAATCAAATTACAGCTTCTGGACAAAGTGTTGGGAGTATGTCTGTACATTTACATTTTATGAGTCCTCAAGAAGAATTGTTTCAGAGAGTGATAATGCATAGTGGATCCGCTTTAACGCCCTATCTCATAGAAAATGTTGATAGAACAGCACCATTGAGGCTGGCTGAAACACTTGGGTATGTGACCAGCGATATTGAGGCAGCCTTAACATTTCTCGCGTCTCAACCCACAGATTCTGTTATACAAGCATACTCTCAAAACAATATTCGCCTTTGGCCCTGTATAGAATCAGACCACGAAGGGCTTGAGAAAATCGTAACAGATTTCCCTATAAATTTGCCAGTACCAAAAGCTCGAGGTAAATCAATTTTACTAGGGTTCACAGCTGATGAAACAAAAGCGCAATACGCAAATATGAATCCAGATAATTTTGAAAGTATTACTATATTTTACGATTACATTAAAAGCTTTTTTACTTTTGATGACGATCGGTTTTCAAACGTCTACAATATTGTCAAGAGTTTCTATTTGGGAGGACAAAACTTAAGTCGGGATATGATTGATGAAATTTCAAACTATCGATCAGATTTCACCTTCGTCTATCCTACATACAGAAGTGTGTCATCGTTTTTGGAAAATGGTGCAGATAAAGTGTTTTTGTACAAATTTTCATATTTAGGTGAGAGAAACTTTGTTAGAAGGCGTCATAATATTACTATTGGAGGAGCAGTTCACACAGATGAGATAGGCTATTTGTTTAACACGCAATTTATACCTGAAGAGCCGTCAGCTGAAGATCAGTTGATGATTGACAGAATAACTATTATGTGGACCAATTTCGTAAAATATGGGTAAGTAAGTCATATTACAATCAGATTTTACTATGCTAAAGATTATTTGGGGGTTGTATGATTGAATGTAAAATCTATGTTTGATCAGTAGATACATCAGGTCCATGACTTAAATGTTATAATAATAATTAATTAGGCAATGGCACATAATATTAATAATAATATTCGTTTAATTCAGGTTAAGTCCATACAATAAACACACAAATATGAAATAAAATAGCACATAAAAATGAAGTAACACAATACTTTTGTTGGCGCTGTGATGCGTCTTTAACTAGTGACGAAAGGTAACGACGACGCGACGTCCAGACAGACGCAGACGCATGACAGCGTAGAAATATTTCAGTATAAGTAATACTTAATAATATTATCAGAAAGGTGAGAATTTTTTCCCAGCCTTTCCGTGGTCTGCATATTTTTCCATCTTGGTGAACTACTGAAATAAGATTTAGACGACATTGATGGTTTTAAAAATGTTGGATGTTTCAGGGACCCAACACCAACAGCCACGCCCACAGTGCCAGTGAAATGGGAGCCGATAACCACTGGAGATACTGTCAGCAACTACTTGGACATAGATTCCGACCTCACAATGGGAGTGAACCCCTTTCATGAACGAATGTCTTTTTGGAATCTTATGTATGAAGGTTTTGAGGAATACCAAAGAGGATATAACAGGAATCACGCAAATTCTTATAAGATCGTGACGTTTGATTTTGTTATTGTAATGTTTAGTATCTTATTTTTTATTAACTACAACGTATCATGACCGTGCATGTCTTATGATGTCTTTCTATCAGTGGAGCCTAAATTATAAAAAATACTTCTATTATTTAAGATAATTTTAAAGTTATTCATCACTGTCGCTACGTAGTATAAAACAAAGTTGCTTCCCGTCTGTTTGTATGCTTGCTTAGATCTTTGAGACTGCGCAACGAATTTCGATGCGGTTTTTAGATAGTGATTTAAGAGGAAGGTTTATGCACATGTATAAATATTTGCATAGTATACATTAGGATAACCCAAAAAATATTTGTCCCGTGCAAAGCGGGGACTGATCGCTAGTTATTAATTATGTGATTGAAACTAATCTGTATTGGAATCAAGTTTATATCACATTTTGTGAAATTAAGGTATATATTATACTTTTTAAAACATTTACGCTTGTTTTCATAACCATTAAGATTTAAAACGGGATATTTACCGTGGTATTTATTTTGTGTGAGTGCCCGATATTTAGATGCAGTTGCATGCATCATGATTACGGGACGACTGAAGAGATCTTGCGGGTGGCTGCTATAGGCAAACATATCTGTCTACCCTCTTTCTGTTGCGTTTACTAATGTTTGTATAACTCGACTCCTCCGCAGTTATCGCATCACCACTCAATACACTTTCACGACACACAGAACTTATTACGTCTTTATTAGATACACTTTTTACTGGACGAGTTTTGCGGATTCCACGCAATTGACAATTTAAAGCCCTCACCTCGCTTGAAATTCGGATACTTGGCAATTTCAATCGCCTCTTTTACCATCCTAGGAGTGTAATGACGTTCAACTGCCAGTACTTGCGGCTTGTGAAGTTCCATCCAGTGATTAGGTCCGGCCTCAAGTATCTGTTCTGCGATCGCCGATTTCAGTGTATCTCTGTTCTTGACATCCCTGATGTGCTCCTTTACACGTCCTTTAATCGTCCGTTTGGTTTGTCTTATGTAGCTCCTACCACAGCTACAGTCAACCTTATACACAACAGGTTTCTCCAACGGAAATGAGTCTTTAAGCGAGCGCAAACATATGGAGACCTTACGGTGGGGCTTGAAAATAGTTTTAATAGCGTACCCATTGAGAAGCTTCCCTATTTTATCCGTAACTCCCTTGATGTATGCTGTCTGCCTTTCCACTCCACTGGGACGAGGTTTCTTTTGTCTATTGGACCTGATTAGGGAATGTAGGCCGATTCACTTTAGGAAATTTTAACCCAAACGCTTTGCCAAGAGTGAATATAGTTTAACACACCAAGAGGAAGACGCAATGTGCTAGATAAGACAATATCCTGAACATGACACGGCAGTGAAAGGTAGCTCTGGGATTGTTTTTTCAATTGTATACATCCATAATACACAACAAAGTAAAGTGTGGACAAACAAGGCATTGAAGGAAATCGAGGTTAACTTATTTTTTTTTAGTATCTATTATTCTTATGAATAAAATATTTCGTGCTACACATACATTTCTATTTAACCTAACCAAAAAAAATTTCATAACCTTATATTATAACTATTCTTTTTAATACCGTTTTCATCGATGCCATGCAAGTTCACCCCGGAAAATTCACCCATTTGCAAAACTCTTTATATAGAAAATTTTTCGCTATCTCATAAAGAATTTATTGTCATTGGGGGTGTATTTAAGCTCGATAAACGATAAGATTACAAATAGGTACAAATATAAATTGATTTGGAAGCATTTATCATTCATAGTGATATGTTTAAAAGTCGAATATAGTATCATCCGAACATTTCTGTCAGACGCAATGGTGATTTTTTATATTTTGGTAGCGATTGTTTCGCAACTGGATGTTGTAACTGCTAACATATTAGTTGAAACCAATGTAGGCCCCATTTTAGGTGTAAGAGCCACTGATGGTAACTACACATCGTTCATGGGCATTCCTTATGCCGAAGTTGATAAAAGCAATCCATTTGGGGCAAGTAAAACCTCATTAAATTATTCTGCTGTTTAATTTTTTTTAATAATAATAAATATTAATGCTTCTGTACAGGTATCAACCCGCTATCCAAAGTTTGAAGAACCATTTGAAGCTTATTATGACTCAGAAATTTGTCCTCAAATAGAAGAATTTAACAGCACAGTTACGGGTACAATTGACTGTCTCCAGCTTAACGTCTACGTTCCAGATTCAGCCAGCACTGCCAACCCCGTCCCAGTCCTTATCTGGATATATGGAGGAGGTCACAGCATCGGCTTCGCTAATAGATTCCTCTACGGACCTTCGTTCTTAGTGAGACACGACATAATTTTTGTTACAATCAACTATCGACTAGGACCATACGGATACATGTGCCTTGACACTCCTCAAGTTCCAGGAAACCAAGGCCTTAAAGACCAACTGCTAGGCCTTCGTTGGATAAAAGAAAACATTGAGTTTTTCGGCGGAGATCCAAATCAAATTACAGCTTCTGGACAAAGTGTTGGGAGTATGTCTGTACATTTACATTTGATGAGTCCTCAAGAAGAATTGTTTCAGAGAGTGATAATGCATAGTGGAACCGCATTCACGCCCAGTCTCATAGAAAATGTTGATCGAACAGCACCATTGAGGCTGGCTGAAACTCTTGGGTATGTGACCAGCGATATTGAGGCAGCCTTAACATTTCTCGCGTCTCAACCCACAGATTCTGTTATACAAGCAAACTCTCAAACCAATATTCGCTTTTGGCCCTGTATAGAATCAGACCACGAAGGGCTTGAGAAAATGGTAACAGATTTCCCTATAAATTTGCCAGTACCAAAAGCTCAAGGTAAATCAATTTTACTAGGGTTCACAGCTGATGAAACAAAATCGCTATACGCAAATATGAATCCAGAAAATTTTGAAAGTATTACTATATTTTACGATTACATTAAAAGCTTTTTTACTTTTGATGACGATCGTTTTTCAAACGTCTACAATATTGTCAAGAGTTTCTATATGGGAGGACAAAACTTAAGTCGGGATATGATTGATGAAATTTCAAACTATCGTTCAGACTTCACCTTCGTCTATCCTACATACAGAAGTGTGTCATCGTTTTTAGAAAATGGTGCAGATAAAGTGTTTTTGTACAAATTTTCATATGAAGGTGAGAGAAACTTTGTTAGAAGGCTTAATAATATTACTATTGGAGGAGCACTTCACACAGATGAGATAAGCTATTTGTTTAACATGCAATTTATACCCGAAGAGCCGTCAGCTGAAGATCAGTTGATGATTGACAGAATGACTCTTATGTGGACCAATTTCGTAAAATTTGGGTAAGATAAGTAACTATACAATCATATTTTCTTATGCTAAGGATTGTTTGGGGGTAGTTTGATTGAATGTAAAAGCGATGTTTGATCAGAACACACACCAGGTCCAGGTGTTTGTTATAATCAAATAGGCAATGGGGAGTATGACTAAGGCGCTCTTACAGAGTAATAACAAAATGGTTTTAAATATTTCTGTTTTTAAACCTGCATAAACAAATAATTGTGGTATGGAAGATTATACATTTTATTAAAATTCACACAGATAATTTATATTATTAATAATAATCGTTTAATTCAGGATAAGTTCATACGATAAACAAACACAAATCTATTTACAAATGTAGAGGTCGAAAATCTGTACATAGAAAAAGTGCTTAATATAAACTAATACAGCTCATCGCATTGTACGGGCTTATCTCAAAAACTATTCAACCGATTCGAATGAAATTATGCATGATGGTTCCATAATATATCCCCGGTCAATATCTTAGATAGTTTTTACCGCGGGAAAATGTCTTATACCTACGGGAAACTGCACGGAAAAGTAAAAGGGCGGATGGCTAGTATGAAATAAAATAGCACATAACAATGAAGTAACAAAATATTTTCGTTGGCGCTTTGATGCGTTTTTGATGATCAAGTCCGATGAAGCTTGATTCGTCAAGTCCGGTGAAGCTTGATCCGTCGTACTTTTTTGACTCAAGCATAGGTCAATCCAAAAAAAGAAGCGTCTTTGACTAGTGACGGAAGGTAACAACGACGTCCAGACCCTATTATACCCGATATTATACCCACATCATCACACGGACTATCCCAAAATGACGCAATGTGTGCATGACAGTATGTTTGACGACATTGATGGTTTTAAAAATGTTGGATGTTTCAGGGACCCAACACCAACAGCCACGCCCACAGTGCCAGTGATATGGGAGCCGATAACCACTGGAGATACTGTCAGCAACTACTTGGACATAGATTCCGACCTCACAATGGGAGTGAACCCCTTCCATGAACGAATGTCTTTTTGGAATCTTATGTATGAAGGTTTTGAGGAATACCAAAGAGGATATAACAGGAATCACGCAAATTCTTATAAGATCGTGACGTTTGATTTTGTTATTGTAATGTTTAATATCTTATTTGTTATTAACTACAACGTATCATGATCGTGCATGTCTTGCTATCAATGGAGCCTACATTACAAAAAATACTTCTATTATTTAAGATAATTTTAAAGTTAGTACAACCCTATCGCTACATAGTATAAAACAAAGTTGCTTCCCGTCTGTCTATCTATATGCCTGCCATGCTTAGATCTTTGAAACTGCGCAACGGATTTTGGTGCAGTTTTTATTAATAGATAGGGTGAATCTAAAGGAAGGTTTACATGTATAAATACATGCATAATGTACCTAGGGATAACCCAAAAAATAATTTTCCCGTGCAAAGCGGGGACTGATCGCTAGTTATTAATTATGTGATTGAAACTAATCTGTATTGGAATCAAGATTATATAACATTTTGTGAAATTAAGGTATAATTTAAAGAAAATTATTATATAGACCACACGCCCACGTATTGTGTGTCGCTATGGAAAATTTACGCATATAATACACATGTTCATTATTATAATACATAAAGACAAAGACAAAGACAAAAATATTTATTTGCGTAAATACATGTGTATACAAGGATGTTAGGTTTGCATAATTTATATCCAATGTATTAAACCGAACGCAGTCGGTGTGCAAATATTCGAATTAGTGGCTAAAAATTTATTTTACCATAGTATGCACATACTCAGACCCTTCTTTGATTTCAATGTATTCTTTAGCACTGTAAAAACAGTTTGATAAAAGCCATTTAGTTAAATGGGTTTTGAAAGTGTTGCAACAGGTCAAATATTTAATACGTGCAGGTATTAAATATCAGGTATTATTGAAAACTTTGATGGCCATGTAAACTATATTTTTCCCAAATATTTCTGTTTGACATTGTGGTATGTAGCATGAATTTTTAGATCGTAATTGCATATTGGTAACTTAAGAGTTTTTTTTTAAAGATCTGGATGTTTTTTGACGAAAAGACAAATATCGCTGATGTAGGTACTCGCATGGTAAAGGTAATATACAGGGTGTTTGGAAGATGGGTACAAAGCTTTAACGTGTTGTTAGTATAGACCATTTAGAACCATATCAGACCATACTAAGCTTTCATGAGGCATGATTTTATTTTTTACCGAATATTGACCATTTTTGTTGAAAAAACCCAAAAGTTTGCAATTACTTGCAAATAATGGCCAATCTGGAAGATAAGTGAGTTATTTATTATTTCATTTAAATAAAGTAATGTGTAAACAATCAAATAAGACATAATGTACGCATCTGTGTCATGAAACAATTTTGTTACAGAGATTTTAAGTTAATGAACTTTCTTGGATTTCGGTAATCAAATTTATTTGAAGCCATAAAGAAAAAAAACGATGACTGGGTTTTTTGTTCAAACATTTTTGAAAACATAACTGGTTATTGTTCTTTCTTTTGAGGTATCAACTACACAGATAGCTCACCAATTATTGAAATTATGACCTGTAAACCAAATTGAGGGACCAAATTACGCTAATAACCCCACACAAAAAAGTCAAGCGAAGTGGGGTTGGGTGATCGGCCGGGCCCACTTCGCTTGACTTTTTTGTGTGGGGTAGAGCCAAGGAGCTTGTTAATACACATGAAAAAATAGACACGAAAGAAGAATTGATCGAGAGATCAGTCAGATCAATCAGCCTTCGAAACAATAAAGCAGGAGATTATGCTAAAAATAACAATAACAGAGGAGAAGATGGGCCCGTGCTTGTATTAGGAATCGCGGTGAACATTTTGAACATGAAAAGAAAATAATTACGAAAAAAAAAATCACCTATAAGCGTAATTTGGTCCCTCAATTTGGTTTACAGGTCATAATTTCAATAATTGGTGAGCTATCTTTGTAGTTGATACCTCAAAAGAAAGAAAAATAACCAGTTATGTTTTCAAAAATGTTCGAACAAAAAACCCAGTCATCGTTTATTTTCTTTATGGCTTCAAATAAATTTGATTACCGAAATCCAAGAAAGTTCATTAACTTCAAATCTCTGTAACAAAATTGTTTCATGACGCAGATGCGTACATTATGTCTTATTTGATTGTTTACACATTAATTTATTTAAATAAAATAATAAATAACTCACTTATGTTCCAGATTGGCCATTATTTGCAGGTAATTGCAAACTTTTGGGTTTTTTCAACAAAAATGGTCAATATTCGGTAAAAAATAAAATCATGCGTCATGAAAGCTTAGTATGGTCTAATATGGTTCTAAATGGTCTATACCAGGGTTTCCCAACCTTTTTTTTGTTGAGGCTCCCCGGACTATTAAAAAATTGTTTCAAGCCCCCCCCTCTTACTTTTTCAAAAAATACAAAAAACTTGCACTTATAAGCCTTTTGTTCTGATTCTAATAAACAAACTTTAAATGTTTAAATTAAAATAATAATTGTTGTTTATGCAAAAAAAATCATTATTTTAAAAATGTTATTTATATAGGTATTTTTTCTTGTCTGTTTGCCATCTTAGTGATATGAAATGGAAAATGCGAACGCTTTCCGCCCCCCTTGACATCTCTCTATGCCCCCCTTGGGAGGCGTGCCCCCCTGGTTGGGAACTCCTGGTCTATACTAACAACACGTTAAAGCTTTGCACCCAGCTTCCAAACACCCTGTATTTAATACAACATATTTTTATAGTATAATGTTATCTGGGCCAGCTTCGGCCGTTGCCCTGACACTAGCAAAAAGTTCTTACAATAAAAAAAATTGCAGATAATGAAAACAACTTACCTAATGAATGTCGATAACATTGTCGAATGTACAAAACAAGTTACAATAATTAAATAAGTGTGACCCCAGCTTTATAATGGGACCATCCCATGTCTTCCCTTTAGGTGTGGTAGAAGGGTGTAGCACCCGGGGTTCGCCAGACCCAGTGTGTGCATACAATGAAGAAAAGGACGAAGAAATCTGCTTGCGCGGTACTAGGAATAAAAAATCATTTTTACTAACACGGTCTTTCACTGATTTATTAGAGTAGTATATCAAATCAACACATTAGTACGGTACAGAGTTTAAAAAATATATAAATTAAACTTTGAGAAAATGGCCTGACTAGTTGAGGCTTGGAAAAAAAGTGAAGGAATAATGAATGAAAAAATGACTAATAAATTTCAAAACGAAATATTCAAAAGACGAAAAAGAAATTTTAAATGCGATGAGAATGAGGTGGCAACGAGGTGGCATTCAAGGCATTTCGTTTTAAGGGGAATAAGGAAGATACCATAATGAATGACCCAAGCATTAGAATAGAACCATCCCATGTTTTCGGTTCGGTGTCGTACAAGGAGGATAAGGAAGACGGCGTGTGATCCCGGCTTTTAAAAATTTCCGTTTGGATGTTGTAGACAGGGAATTAGGAAGACACCGTGTGATCCCGGCTTTCAAATATGACTATCCCATTAATTCGGGAATAATTGCTGCATAGGCGACAGGCCGGCAATCTGTCACAAGATGCACTACGAAACACAAACATCAGTGTATCCTATCTTGGATGCATACCGAATCTTAACCTAAACGCTTTGCTAATGGGTTGATCACACGTAACGAGTAGAGTGGCGAGACAGCAAATGGGCACTGGGCCGAGAGAGTCGGCCAACCGAGTCGCTGTTCACACGTATTTACAAAAGTGGCGAGACAGTTCAGTTTGATGCTGTTGATTGTCGTGTGCAATTGATCGCAGAAAAACTGATTTTTATTTTATTTTCATTCCTTATTGCAATTAGGGCTGCATTACACTTGACTTTGTTTTTATATTCAGGTGACAAAAAATTCCATAAACATTCGTGTATTTTTTAACACTGTATGAATTTAATTGTCGTTTCTAATGTCCATTTCACATTATTCCACATACTACTAGCCATTTTTATTGAAAAAAACTAAAATAACAAAAATAAATAAACACACGCTGCTCGGTACAAATTGAACGAGTGGCGGGCGAGTGGCCAACCGAGTGCCTGTCCACACGTGCCGAGCGGGATAGCGAGTGGCTACGGGGGCTGAAGAATGAAGCGCGGGGGTGGGCACTCGGCCGAGCAAACAAATCATGATTCTAGTCGCTGTCTCGCCGTTTTGGCTCGGCCGAGCTCTCGCCAAAGTGTTCATACGTAACAACCACTCGGCCGAGTGCACTCTCTCGCCACTGTACTCGCTACGTGTGATCCACCCATAAGAGTGGTTATAGTTTAACACACCAAGAGGAAGAGGTCTTACAAAGGTCCGTGCTCAAAAACCAAAATTGCAATAAAGGAAGTAAGACAAAGCAAAATCGACCATACGTTTAATAGCTAAGCCACATTATTACAATGCTAGGAAAACACTTACTTTTTAACGGTCAAATACAGATGACCGCCGATAATCGGCTAGCTAAGAATCAGATGTTTATAGTATACAAGAGTTTGCCATAGCTAAGTATACAATATTAGGCTGCACACGCACACATTAAAAATACAAAATAAAGTATAACCGACACATTGAAAGTTTATAAATAATACGCGGGCGCGAACACGCAAGGTGTTAGATAAGACTATGAACATCCTTGAACATGATTAGGACATGGCAATGAAAGGTAGTTCTATTTTCATTCTATTCTATTCTGGGACATATGAATTTTGATTAACCATTCGTTGTATTGCTTAAATATTAAATAAGTGTATTCCGTAATACTTTAACTATTCACGTATCAAATAAATCAAAGTTTTAATATAAATAACCGATACTTAATTTATTTTAATGAGGCATAATACACAAGGTGAAGTGTGAATCAACACGGCAATGAAAGAATTCGAGGATTAATTATTATTTTTTGCCGAATCTTATCTATTAATCTTATTAATAAAATATTTAGTGATGCACATAGATTACTATTTCTAACCAGAAAAAAATGTCAAAACATTAAAACTATACTTTAAAATACCGATTTCATCGATGCCATGCAATTTATGGCCCCAGGAAATTCACCCATTCATTTGCAAAACCCTTTATATAGAAAATTTTTCGCTATCTCATAAAGAATTTATTGTCATATGGGTATATTTCAGCTCGATAAGTGATAAGATTACAAATACAAATATATATTGATATCGAAGCATTCATCATTCATAGAATTTTAAAAGTCGAATATAGTATCATACAAACATTTCTGTCAGACGCAATGTTGATTTTTTATATTTTGTTAGCGACTGTTTCCCTACTGGATGTTGTAACTGGTAACATATTAGTTGAAACCAATGTAGGCACCATTTTGGGTGTAAGAGCCACTGATGGTAACTACACATCGTTTATGGGCATTCCTTATGCCGAAGTTGATAAAAACAATCCATTTGGGGCAAGTAAAAACTCATTAAATTATTCTGCTGTTTAATTTTTTTTAATAACAATAAATATTAATGCTTCTGTACAGGTATCTATCCGCTATCCAAAGTTTGAAGAACCATTTGAAGCTTATTATGACTCAGAAATTTGTCCTCAAATAGATGTAATTAACAGGACAGTTACGGGAACAATTGACTGTCTCCAGCTTAACGTCTACGTTCCAGACTCAGCCAGCACTGCCAACCCCGTCCCAGTCCTTATCTGGATATATGGAGGAGGTTTCAGCAGCGGCTACGCTAATAGATTCCTCTACGGACCTTCATTCTTAGTGAGACACGACATAATTTTTGTGACAATCAACTATCGTGTAGGACCTTACGGATACATGTGCCTTGACACTCCTCAAGTTCCAGGAAACCAAGGCCTTAAAGACCAACTGCTAGGCCTTCGTTGGATAAAAGAAAACATTGAGTTTTTCGGCGGAGATCCAAATCAAATTACAGCTTTTGGACAAAGTGCTGGGAGTATGTCTGTACATTTACATTCGATGAGTCCTCAAGAAGAATTGTTTCAGAGAGTGATAATGCATAGTGGATCCGCATTCACGCCCAGTCTCATAGAAAATGTTGATAGAACAGCACCATTGAGGCTGGCTGAAACACTTGGGTATGTGACCAGCGATATTGAGGCAGCTTTAACATTTCTCGCGTCTCAACCCACAGATTCTGTTATACAAGCAAACTCTCAAACCAATATTCGCTTTTGGCCCTGTATAGAATCAGACCACGAAGGGCTTGAGAAAATCGTAACAGATTTCCCTATAAATTTGCCAGTACCAAAAGCTCGAGGCAAATCAATTTTACTAGGGTTCACAGATGATGAAACAAAATCGATACACGCAAATATGAATCCAGAAAATTTCGAAAGTATTACTATATTTTACGATTACATTAAAAGCTTTTTTACTTTTGATGACGATCGTTTTTCAAACGTCTACAATATTGTCAAGAGTTTCTATTTGGGAGGACAAAACTTAAGTCAGGATATGATTGATGAAATTTCAAACTATCGATCAGATTTCACCTTCGTCTATCCTACATACAGAAGTGTGTCATCGTTTTTGGAAAATGGTGCAGATAAAGTGTTTTTGTTCAAATTTTCTTATGTAGGTGAGAGAAACTTTATTAGAAGACTTAATAATATTACTATTGGAGGAGCAGCTCACACAGATGAGATAGGCTATTTGTTTAACATGCTATTTATACCTGAAGAGCCGTCGGCTGAAGATCAGTTGATGATTGACAGAATGACTCTTATGTGGACCAATTTCGTAAAATATGGGTAAGTACAATCAGATTTTTTTATGCTAAAGATTGTTTGGGGTTCGTTTGATTGAATGTTAAAGCGATGTTGGATCAGTAGATACATCAGATCCATGACTTACATGTTATAATCAATTAAGCATGTTATTTATAACAAATTAACTAATGACGAAAGGTAACGACGACGTCCAGACAGACGCAGACGCATGACTGCGTGGAAATTTTTCAGAAAGTAATGCTTAGTAATTATCAGATAGGTGAGAAATTTTGCCTATCATTTCCGAGGTCTGCATATTTTTCCATCCTGGTGAAAGTAGTAATTTACAAGTAATTTCTTTTGCTGGGCCGGAAGATTACGACGACATTGATGGTTTTAAAGATGTTGGATGTTTCAGGGACCCAACACCAACAGCCACACCCACAGTTCCCGTGAAATGGGAGCCGATAACCACTGGAGATTCTGTCAGCAACTACTTGGACATAAATTCCGACCTCACAATGCGAGTGAACCCCTTCCATGAACGAATGTCTTTTTGGAATCTTATGTATGAAGGTTTTGTGGAATACCAAAGAGGCTACAACAGGAATCACGCAAATTCTTTGAAGATGGCGACGTTTAATTTTGTTATTGTAATGTTTAGTATCTTATTTGTTATTAACTACAACGTATCATAATCATGCATGCATGTTTTTTTAATCTAGGCTCAACTGATAGCATCGTGTTGTGATTCAGGAATCACAACACGATGCTATCAGTTATGAATAATGAATATGAATAAGAGAATACTTCTATTATTTAAGATAATTTTGAGGTTAATCATCACTGTCGCTACATAGTATAAAACAAAGTTGCTTCCCGTCTGTCTGTATACTTGCTTATATTTTTGAAACTACGCAACGGATTTTAAGCAATTTTTATTAATAGAGTGATTTTTGAGGAATGTTTGCATGTACCTATCAATACATGCATAATATACTTAGGGATAACCCAAATATAATTTTCCCGTGCAATGCCGGGGCGGACCGCTAGTTATCAATTATGTGATTGAAACTAATCTCTATTGGAAACGAGTGTATATCACATTTTGTGAAATTAGAGTATAATTTAAAAAATATTTTATATAGATCACACACCCGCGTATTGTGTGTCCCTATGGAAAATTTACGCATATAATGTAAATGTTTATTATTATAATACATATTTTTTATAATAATATAATGTTATCTGGGTCAGCTTCGGCCGTTGCCCCTTGACACTAGCAAAAAATGCTTACAATAAAAAAATAGCAGATAATTAAAACAACTTACCTAACGAATGTCGATAACTTTTTCGAATGCACAAAACAAGTTACAATGTAAAAAGTGTAATCCCAGCTTTAGAATCGGACCATCCCAAGTCTTCCCTTTGGGTGTGGTAGAAGGGGAATAAGGAAGACGCCATGTGACCCTGGCTTTAGAATAGGACCAACCCATGTTTTCCCTTTGGGCACAGAATAAATAATAGTACCTTTGGGTATGGTAGTAGGGGAATACAGAAGACACCCTGTGACCCCGGCATTAAAATAGAACCATCTCATGTCTTCGCTTTGAATGTCGTAGAAGAGGAATAAGGAAGACGCCGTGTTATCCCGGCTTTAGAATAGGATTATCCATCCCATGTCTTTGTGGTAGAAGGGGAATATAGAAGACGCCGTGTGACCCCGGCTTTAGAATAGGAACATATCATGTCTTCCCTTTGGCTGTTGCAGAAGTGACTAAGGGTTTCAAAAATAGTTGCCACATAGGTGACATGCCGGAAACCTGTCACTAGATGCACTACGAAACACAAACATCGGTGTATCCTATTTTAGATGCATACTGAATCTTAACGCAAACCACCCCAAACGCTTTGCTAAGAGTGGTTATAGTTTAAATGATAAATATTAACCTATTCGGAAAACGCATCCTGTTATTTTCCCGTGGGAATGAGGAACTTTCCCGCGGTTAAAGGTAGCCTATGTTGTTATTCTAATGTAAAAATAAGCTATATTATTTTAAAGTTTCATTATTTTTTTCAGTAGCTTTTGCGTAGAATCAACAACAAACAAACATCCATCTATAGATTTAGAAAATTTGTTCGCGTTTATGATATTAGTAGGATACTCCATGGTCAAAAGCTCGCCTGACGTTGCGGAGGTTCCGAGTTCGAATCCCGGTGGGACTCGTCGAACAAATAACACTTTGTGAGACTTTCCTCAGTTTGATTAAGACATTGCAAGCTGAATCACCTGATTGTTCGTCAATTCAAGTCAACGTCAATTCTGACACCAGAGTTTTTGAGGTAGGTTAATTATCCACACGATAAGCAAGCAACATTTTAGTAAGATGACTACCTACTTCGCTTCATTTCATTTCAATATATAACGTTTCGAACGAAAGGGCTCGATGTGACGGATTAACGAATCTAACTTTATAAGTAACTAGATCCACTTAAGTGGCTTTGTGGTTGCAGCCCCACGCGATCATTGTTTAAATTGTGTTAATAATAAGATTTGGAACTTTACCCAAATGTGGGGAGAATTTAAGGATTCACTTTGAAAACTTAGAATTTTAAATCCAATAATATTGTATTTGTATTTTTTTGTGTCGTGATTTAAATACTAGGTACCTACTTATTACATAGACGTTGCTTTAGTTAAATTATATTTTTGTCCATGTCCATTGCTTTGTACAAGTACGTTAACTCGTATGAGATATATACGTCCCCACCGAGGGGCTCGAGCCTACCCTGAAGTCAGGGTGAATAGCCCTTAGTCGACCACGCTGGCCCAGTGCGAGTTGGTCAACTGCACAACAACACAACTTATGAACGGTTTTCTTCAACACAACGTAAGCGTCGTATAAACGGTTACGTATTACAATCTCTAAAGTTCATTTATCTAACGTCGTAATGCCTACGGACGAAAGGCCTAAATTTCAAAACACCTATGATCAGAAGGCCTAATTTTTAAACATCTAATAGTCGTTATAGCTAACTATTGTTATACCTAAATTTATAATGTCTAAGTTTAAGTAATCTAATGGACGAAAAGCTTAATATTATAATATCTAATAGTCGTTAACTATAAGTAGGCGACCGGGTATTTTATTTAAATAAAACAATAGGTATGTAATGCGTCTTTGTATTTTATGTTATTAAAATAAAAAAAATAAAATGCACCCCTTTTTACTTTTTTATATTATTTTTAATTTGGATATTTTATAAAAATTAAATGAAATAAATATATATATATATATTGCCCCCCTTTATTTTTTTTTATTAATACTTTTAATTGAAAAATTATTAAGAAATAAATAAGAAAAAATGCCCCCCTTTTGTTTTAATATTAATAAATATTAATAAAAATTGGCGCCCTTTTTTATTTTTTTATTTGCCCCCCTTTTTCATTGTTTTATTAATATTTTTTATTTATTGTAATAAAAATTAAAATTAAATGCCCCCTTTTTATTACCCGACTGCAAAGGCAGGGTTATGTTTTTCAAGCGTATCTGTGTATGTATGTATTCTATGTATGTATGTATGTATGTGGGATTCTTTATACCCTCGAATCATCCAAACGGCTGGACGGATTTTAAAGAATGAGGTGTCTATCGATTTGTCTGAAACGTGCGATGGTTATAGGCTAGGTTTTTCTTTAACAAAACCAAAATGGCGGCCGAAAAATACAAAATGGTGGTAGAGACGAAAACAAATTTTTGCGTACCATATAAAGTGGCACATCATTAGATAGGTCTTTCAAAATGAAGATGATGTTTCTTAAAACATATTTCATAAAACTAAAAAGTCTTCAATAAAAAAGTAAATTAAAAAAATCTAAAAACCCGACTGCTAGAAAAGCGAACTAAAAAGATGAAAACAAGATGATAGTTGCATGTATAATTAAAATCCTCTTTTTCTATAAATTAAAATAGTCATTATTGCAGTCGGAGGCATAAAATATGTAGCAGAAGTCTCAGCAAGTAAAATATGAATAATATGTATGAATAATTAAAATTAAATGCCCCCTTTTTATTATTATTTAATTTAATATTAATTTTAATTTGGAAATTTTATAGAAATGAAATAAATTGCCCCCCTTTATTAACATTTTTAATAATATTTTTAATTGAAAAATAATTGGAAAATAAATAAAATAAAATGCCACCCTTTTTTATTTTTAATATTATATTAAATTGGAAAAAATATTTTAAAAAATGCCCCCTTCTTCATTTCTATTATTTTATTACAAAAAAAAAAGAAGGGGTGCTATACTATGATCTTTTTAAATATTATTAATTAATGAAGTAAAGTTAAGGAGGGCTTTCTTTTTTATTATTACCTATAGTTTATTTATTTTTATATTATTTACTTTTTCACAAAAAAAAACAAGTACCAATATTTTAAAAACAAGAATGTTCGGTGATTCACCAGAAAGCTGAATTCTAAGTGAAATGTAATAAGAATTTACCATTTTACGTTGAATACGAATCGGCTCGCGGTTCTTTTAAAATTCAATTTATAAATCCTTTCGCAGTTCACTTTTCTTAAACGGCGCTTTTAGGCCCCCAGAATTATCAGCTGTCAGTTATTAAGACGATAAAATTTTTTTATTTTATTTTTAGTGTGTCTTTATTGGTAATATTAGTTATTCACAACCACTTTGCTTTAAAATTAACTCTTTCAAAGTCTTTCGTTTATGAGGTTATTTAACTTTAGGCGTTGGAAACGTAGGTCTTATAAAGTTTAGACCAAACAATGCTTAGTTGTTTTAAAATTAGATCTTCTGTCCATAGGTGTTTTACACTTTAGGCCTTTCGTCCAATAGGTGTTTTAAATTTTAGGCCTTTCGTCCGTAGGCATTACAAAGTTAGATATATGAACTTTAGAGATTGTAATACGTAACCGTATAAACGTACTTTTGAATTAAAAATTCTACACATTGGTACGTGCCGAGGCTTGAACCCGAGAACTTCCAAAAAGAAGTCAACGGCGCTAGCCACCTGGCCACCAACATCCTATACACACATTGGGCTCAATCCCGCTAAAATCTCTAAATTTAAGTTGTTGGTCTCTTTCATTCATATGGGAATCGAAAAGGATGGGGAGAAAAAATGAATTTAATTATGACTGAATGATATTTAAAATAAGCAGCACAGCTGTCAAATTCAGCTTAATTTAGTCGGGATGTTTTTAAATTCCTGCAAAATTACGCGTAAAATCGATGTTTGACGGGTCTAAATGTAGGTTGGCAATCACCTGTCAATTTTCGTTCTTAAGAACGTGATAAGCAAGCAAATATGTTGCTTTAGTAAGTTGAGTAGAGAAGTTGAGGTTTTTTAAATTTAAGGTAGAATCGGGCCCATTATGTAAAGTATTAGTTTTCCGCCGTGTTAATAGTTCTTTCCGCAGAAATGAGAAATATTTCGTAAAACGTCTAACGCCTAAGTCCTTCCCCAAGGTCTATCCTATATTTATACCAAGTTTCATTAAAATCGGTTCAGTAGTTTCGGAGATTATTAGATGCAAACGATCAAATCTTTCCTCTTTATTAGTTTATATAAATTGGTGGACGTTGTGTGGGCAGGCCCCCCACGAGGTGGACCGACGATCTGGTGAGGGTCGCGGGAAGCCGCTGGATGCAGGAAAAGCAGGACCGATCATTGTGGAGATCCTTGGGGGAGGCCTTTGTCCAGCAGTGGACGTCTTTCGGCTGAGATGATGATGATGTTATGAAATAGGTACCAGAATCCACCAGGTCAGTCCACAGCAACGCTTCGCCCCCTTCTGTTGAGAACACTTCAATGTTGCGCCACGACTTCCAGCCGTACATCTCTTGCCACGATCTGAAAATGAATAAGCTTTCAAATGCAAAACAAGCAATGAACGCTCACTCGTATTTCATTCCAAATTTGGTAAAGTTTGAAAGTGGGATTAAATGTCATATACGCAGGAAAAGACGATCTATTCTATAGGAAAGAACATAGATT
Source organism: Teleiodes luculella (assembly GCA_948473455.1). Classification (NCBI taxonomy): domain Eukaryota; kingdom Metazoa; phylum Arthropoda; class Insecta; order Lepidoptera; family Gelechiidae; genus Teleiodes; species Teleiodes luculella. The sequence goes on from OX419607.1 coordinate 4,405,189, forward strand.
ATTATATAGTGCATTTGACAGCGATTCTGCTAAAAGTTTAAACCGAAATAATAATTTCTACCTCTATGGGAAAGAACTATAGTAGTCTTTTAAAAATTTTTAGGTCCATTAGTTTCTAAGATAACAGGAGGAAATGGAAAAAAAATCTTCAAATCGTTTGAACAACCCTTAGATAATTTGATATACCTATCACATGACATAATTTGCCATTTTTTTTAAGACATAATTTACCAAACAAAAGAGTGCATGTTTGGAATTCATTATTTAATGGAAACAGATTAATCAACTAATTACTGAACTAACTTATTACGGCTGATGATGAAGAATTTCGTACATACTACGGGTCCCTCTTCACGTGAGTTCAACTCACTCTTGACAGCATTTTTATTTTTTATATTTGTGAGTTTTGTCTTAGTTTTTTTTTATTATAGGCTTTATGTAATTTAGTTTATTTATACTTACTTCCATTCCGCGGGCCTACTGAAATGTCTTTCGGTAAGATTCCTTGAAAAATAAGCAGGCCTGTCTGTTGTCTTTCTTTACATTACTTTTTACTATTGTGATTTTTTTAATTAGTTGAATTAATAATAAATACTCGCTTATAATAATAATAATCATATTATCATATCTACACCTACATCTACACTAATATTATAAAGAAGAAAGATTTGTATTTTTGTGTGTATGTGTGTGTGTATGTTTGTAACGAATAAACTCAAAAACTACTGAACCGATTTCAAAAATTCTTTCACCATTAGAAAGCTACATTCACCCTGAGTAACATAGGCTATATTTTATTTTCAAAAAAATTAGGGATCCTTGCTAAAACTTCAATAATGTACCCCAAGGTGTAAAAAAAAAACTAAAATTGCATGGGCTTCGAAACTACTGAGCCGATTTTGATGAAACTTGGTACAAAGATAGAATAGACCTTAGGGACGGACATAGGCTACTTTTTACTGCGGGAAAATACCTCATTCCTACGGGAAAGACTGCAAGCGCGGGCGGAACCGTGGGGCGGAAACTTGGTATATCAGTAACAATCAGCTTGGGGTATGGTATGATAGAATATACCTTGAAAATTAATATAAGCTACCTTTTACCGCGGGAAAACTCTTTATTCCCATGGGAAAAATGGCAGCGCGAGTGGAAAGTTTTGATAAAACTTTGTACAGAGATAAAATAGACCCTGGGGATGTATAAAGGATACCTTTTTCCACGGAAAAATACGTCATTTCGAAAATACCTCATCCCTACTGGAAAAATAGTAGCGCGGGCGGAAAATTTAGATGAAACTTGGTCCAGTAATATAAAAGATTCTAGGGTGATAAAGGTTACCTTATACCGCGGGAAAATTCTTTATTCCCACGGGAAAAGTGGTCGGGGACCCACCCGACCGAGTTTTGATGAAACAGAGATAGAATAGACCTTGGGAAAGGTAACAGACTACCTGTAACCGTGGGACAATAGCTTATTCCCACGGGAAAATGGTAGTTCGGGAGGGAATTTTTGGTAAAACTTGATACAGAGATAAATTAATTTAGATTTTGGGATAAACAACAATTTATTTTGCTGCCACAAAATATAACAACCTTCGATATAGTTAGTTAACGGGAAGCTATGAATCTTTAAATACAAAAAAAAAAGCGGCCAAGTGCGAGTCGGAATCGCCCATGAAGGGTTCCGTAGCAACCAGTAACATGATATAAAAGTTTTTGTAGATTGTGACTTTGATCGATGTTTTAATAATAGTGAAAGGAAAAATGCGGTTTACGATTTATGACGTATTAAAAAAAACTACTTACTAGATTTCGTTCAAACCAATTTTCGCTGGAAGTTTTCATGGTAATGCACATAATATTTATTTTTTTAGTTTTATCATTCTCTTATTTTAGAAGTTAAGAGGGGGGGGACACACATTTTTCCACTTTGGAAGCGTCTCTCGGGCAAACTATTCAGTTTAGAAAGAAATGTTATTAGAAACCTAAATATCATTTTTGAAGACCTATCCATAGATACCCCACACAAATAAGTTTGATGAAAAAAAATTTTTTGAGTTTCAGTTCTATGTATAGGGACCCCCTAAATGAGATGGCTAAACCACTGCCCTAAGCATGTCATTCATGTCATTAAACTTCTCACCAGCTAATAACATTACAATATTCAATCATTAATTATGACGTGTTGAATAATCTCCTACAACTTTCAGGAATTAATTAAACGATTAATAGTACTCTTTTTTTTATTTTATTGGAGACCATGATTATGTCGTTCCGTTTTACAAAAACTGTTGACACTCAACTAGCGCCATAAAAATCCTACTCTCGAAAATAGTTTTGTATGTCCAAATAAAGAGTTTTAACTGTTGTATCACTTATTTATTATTAAAAAAAAACATTGATCTGATTTGAAAGGAACGCACTGCGAGTAATAGTGCTGTACCTTTTCACTAAAAACTTACAATCGATTTTTCTCGATTCGATGGTTTTTTTTAATGATCTTATTCTTGTGTTGCAAAATCGATGTATTACTGGACTTTCGATTATTTACACTGTGCAAAGGCACGGAATAAACGATAGTTGCTACAGAAGGTGCACTTATTGATTTATTACAACTTCGAATGCTACTTTCATTTTAATAGCTTACCGAGCGTTGCGGCGCTTGCAAAAAAAAAACAAGCCTGTATTCCTCTTAGTTCGTCATGCACGCTCTGGCGCATAGTGCGAAAGGCATGGCAAAGTGCGTGATTTGTGAAGTGCGCCGAGTGCGCGAACATAAAACAGAGAATACTGACAAAGCTCGATATGAGCATTTTACTATGTGAAACACCGACACAAAGCTGAAACTAGTGTCATAATACCCTAACTTGAAGATAAAGGAAAAACTTTTATCAAGTAGGTACCTTATGTTTTAGTTTAGTTTTAGTTTTATTTATCTCATACTACAAGATTGCACACATTTTTACATTATTATAAAAAGGACATCCGTAGTATGATCGTCAATACTATGCGTGCCAAATAAGAATAGGACTGGCGCCATCTTGAATTGACAGTCCGTCCTTTTCTTATTTGCCAAATAGAAAGAAAAGGACGGACTGTCAATTCAAGATGGCGCCAGTCCTATTCTTATTTGGCACGCATAGTACTAGTATGTATAATTAGGAAAATATAACTAAAGAAATTCATTACATAATTGGTCATGTCAAGGGAATATTAAAAAGCGAATGTCAAATCAGAATTATGGTACAGACACCTTTATTTCCTCCGAGACAGTCACAGTACAGTATACAGATAGTTCAAAGTTATTTACCTCTGACCACACTTATCGACGGCGATCGACGGTTTGCCTATACAAAACGCGTATTTAGTATGGAACTCCTTTCGCATCGGACGCGGCGAAAGATGCAAAAGGATTGCTTTACTAAATGCGCGTGTAATAACAAAAAATAAAATGAATGTTGTGCCGATTTTAATTATACGAGATATAAGTGAAATGATTTGAGAAAATGTGATTTCATGAAGGTATATTTAGAAATTAATGTCAAGTGTACCATGATCAAGATAACTGAGAAATAAGTAGCCAGGAAGAGGAATCTCAATAAAAGCAATTTTGTTTAAAAGCAAAATAGGTATTTAATCATACAACACAGGAATTCCATAAAACTTTCATGTATTATTTAAATAGTACCAAAAATAACATTAGTAACAAGAAATATAAGCAACTTAACAATTACAATGAATCCATAATGGTATGGGTCATTATGATGAAACGTCATTATAAACAATTAATATAGAACAATATAATATACAACAATGTAATATACAACAATATAATATACAACAATGTAATATACAACAATATATATATACAACAATATAAGGCACAAAGAAAGTAGGTAAGAAAGAAGGTAAAGTACTTAACTTAATAGTCACCGGTTTCCGCTCTGCTCCTCGACTGGTCGAAATCTAATCTGTTTGCCAAGGTAGGGCCTTTATATACCCAGAACTTGACAACGATCACGTCATTTTGGACCAATCGGAAACCAGTGATAGCTTGACAGCCATCACGTCATCCTCGACCAATAGGAGGCCAGAATAACATTATGTCTACTTCGACCAGAAATAATAAATAATAATAATAATTAATAATAATAAATTTGTTTCAAACTTAAGGTACATAGTTTTACAGTTTCCGGAGTCTCCTTTTAGGCAGCAATTTGCCTGTGTTACACAACGACAAGAAATACAAAGCCAGAATAACAAAACGGAAACTATCGTTACACATCTTTTAAAATAAACTAATCTAATTTCAGGTTCTAGCAAATTTCAACTATATTTACAGATAACCAAATATTAAATACAATATCACGAGACAATAATACGATTTTTATACAATTATTCAAATGATTTGGCAATAATAAATAATTGTTGGTCAATGGTCCGTATTCATAACATCGCAAAATAATTTGTTTGTTTACAAACAGTAATTGATCTAAATTTATCTGACACGGCCATACTGATACAATTTCGTCTCGAAATTATGTAATACAGAAAAAAAAATATATAAAAAATTTAGTAATTAAATCAACAATTATTGAACAATATGTACCAACAAACAAAACGGCCAACTTCACAAGTTACCAACCCATGCCACCCGCTGCCTGTGACGATGGTTGGAAAAAAAATAAGAAGACCTACAGCGGTTTTCGGATTATTCGCATAGACGTCTACTCCTACCCTCCGCTGCCGGAAGCGATAGCAGACACCAAACAAACAACCCTTCAGCGGATAGCTGCTCAACTTGCATAGACATGTTAACACAAATCACCCACTGCTAGTGACGTTTGTTAACACCAAACAAGAGAACGCACAGTGGATTGCGGGTCAACCCCATAGACATGCCAACCCAATTCACTCGCTGCTAGTGATACTGATTGGCACCAAAGGATTGAACCTACAGCTGGTAGTTAGGTACATATTATGCAAATGAATAGAATACTAAGTACAATCATAGTGATGACTTACCTAATAATTCCATATGACTTTTTGTCATCAAATAAATTGATGTCAATTTAACTATGTCAGATAAATAAGAAGATAAATCAAATAACTTATAAATAAAAAAGTACAATTAAATATTAAAATCTATATCATCGGAGAGCATCTTCAACAACAGTATTTTCTTCTAAGCAACAGTAATATTTTTCAAAAATCCTATTCCTATAAGGGCAAACCAATCATTTGGAAGTATAGATACAATTTTATAAGGACCTTTAAATCAAGTTTGTAATTTGTTTGTGTCTTCTATGATTTTGATTACAAATACAGTATCATCAACATTAAAGTTTTTATTATCACGCCTAACTCGATCAAATATTTCTTTAAAATTTTCAGCTATCGCAAAAAGAAGTTGCTGAGCTATTTCCCTTTCAGCTAGTACATCTATGCGAAAATTCAGAGTTTCGTCATCAAGAACTTCGTTTAAGTGAACTTGAACAGACGGAATATTCGCATTGACGCCTATCAGTAACCGAAGTGGGAAGAAGCCCGTGGATTTTTGGATCGTGGTGTTAATGGATTGTTGTGTTTTCCATAGACCGTTCGGCCAGTCTGACAGACAAGCCATTGCAAGTGGCATTTAACATGTTAACAACGGTACCTACATAACGCTCAACTTGACCATTGCCTCGTTGTGTTCCAGTAGCTATCATGTGATGCTGGATTTGCAATTCCTCAAACAAAGTGACAATTTCACGAGAGATGAAATTTGTTTATTTATTAGTTATAATAAGAGAAGGGGTACCGAATAATGTAATTGTTTCCCTGATTAAGACAAAATTTAGTATGTCCGGTCTTTTTTTGCGTATATTTAAAATACATGGAATTCGCTAAATAATAATTCATAAATTAAATAATAATAATAATACAACGATACCAAACCTTTCATAATATGTAATAAAATCTTAATAAATTTATTTTTGCCATGATGAATTTTACGTTCTGCTCAGAAACAGATACTAAGATAACAATAGTAAACAATTTTTATAAAATATTTGTATTTCTTTACCAGCTGTAATAATAATTATAAAACTATTTTAAAATTGTAATCAATTTGAATTGTAACTTGCAGTACCCTAAGTCTTACTGTACTGGAATAAATGTATAAGACCTATTGTAAAAACAGCAAATGGCAATAATAAATGATATATGATATGATATGATCATACTACCTAAATTCTATTAAAAAAAAAGGTAAATTTGGCAGACACAGTTGGACTAAAAGTTGTAAATATATTTTCCGATAGATTGCATTAATTGGTATAGGGACGGTCCACAGATAATGTTTGACAAACGAAAACAATAAATAAAAACAAACAGAAGAAAAAAAATAACGCTCAATAATATCATGAAAAGGTTATCTCCAATTTCCAACGATAGCATCGAATTTAAAATGTGAAAAATGTTTATAGATTATAAAAGAAAATATTACCTAGTTTACACCACTCATTTGTGTTTTATTTATTCCACTTGTGGCAAGTGAAACACAGCAACCCTATCCGAATTTAAATTTGTCATGTTATGATAGTAAATGTCAGAAAATTTATTTAATTCGTGACAATTTTTCCTGTCGTAATAATATTAAATAAATTATATATTATTATGATGAGTATACTATGACCATGCAACTATCGTTATCGTTAAAACTATTGGAGGTACAAGTTCGGGACACGAATTATTAGGTCGTACACTATGGCCTCCCGTTACATCGATCGTTCGTTTCATTAATCACTATCCTAGAATTGTTTTGTTTGCCTCCACCATGAACTACCCTCTTTTCCTGAACGTAAAAAGTGATTATCGTCTAAAACGAACAGTATGTGAGCAAGTGACGTCACGAAAGCAAATTTTTAAGGTGGTAAAATAAAAATAATCAGTGATCTAAAAATTAAACTAAAAAGAAATTAGTTTCTTAAAATTTCTCAGAAAAAGAATATGCTTTTTTTTACTAAGCGGTAATTGGTCAATTTTAATTCACTGGTAAAAGAAAAGTGTAGGTACCTACCTATTTAATTTGAGGTTTTTGGTTTTGAATGACAAGTATACTCGTCATGTCCTATATTTCTTTTTTACAAAAGGAGCAAACTTTTTGCACTTATGATTTGATTTTGGGAATTGAGAACGAAAATCTACATTTTGTGACTAAGGTTAATTTTCGTTAGTCTCGACACTATTTGATTCAATATTTAATTTCTTTTTGCGACATTCAGAAGAGGTGTGTCCCATTTTTCCCACAGATTTTTTTTTTCGGGTTCGGGTCTTTCTCGAACCGCTTTCAATTATTTGAAAGAGTTTCTTTGTCTGACTCGTGAGTACGTTTGCCTGATTTTTTACATAAGAACTGAATAAAGAGATTAATTATGAAGTAGTATTAACGCCGTTGTTAAAAGATGCCATTCGAAGATTTACATCAGTTATTTCTCCGCAAATTAATTTTATTAGTTGGTTATAGATCTATATAATTTAATAACGAAAATTATCCTCTGTTCGGCCATCAGACGGATTCCAAGACTTGAACCAAGATAGCTAAGAGTCCCTTAAGGACCTTACCGGCTTTCCAACTTTGGTGATGCTGCTCCCGCCGAACTCCTCAGCAAGAGCTTCGATATTGTCGCACCACATTTTTGCGCCGTTGTTGTTGGTGGCAGGATTGAACATCGGCAGCGCCACGTGATCATCTCGACGGCGCGGCGCGGCAGCTGGATTTCACAGCATCTTTGAAGGCTGTGAGCAAAGGTTCTAGCTCTGGATCCATTCTGAAATGATTAAAGCGGTGTTAGTGTGCTGTGAAGGATCCCACTTCTGATAATAACAAAAAATAAAATGAATGTTGTGCCGATTTTAATTATACGAGATATAAGTGAAATGATTTGAGAAAATGTGATTTCATGAAGGTATATTTAGAAATTAATGTCAAGTGTACCATGATCAAGATAACTGAGAAATAAGTAGCCAGGAAGAGGAATCTCAATAAAAGCAATTTTGTTTAAAAGCAAAATAGGTATTTAATCATACAACACAGGAATTCCATAAAACTTTCATGTATTATTTAAATAGTACCAAAAATAACATTAGTAACAAGAAATATAAGCAACTTAACAATTACAATGAATCCATAATGGTATGGGTCATTATAATGATGAAACGTCATTATAAACAATTAATATAGAACAATATAATATACAACAATGTAATATACAACAATATAATATACAACAATGTAATATACAACAATATATATATACAACAATATAAGGCACAAAGAAAGTAGGTAAGAAAGAAGGTAAAGTACTTAACTTAATAGTCACCGGTTTCCGCTCTGCTCCTCGACTGGTCGAAATCTAATCTGTTTGCCAAGGTAGGGCCTTTATATACCCAGAACTTGACAACGATCACGTCATTTTGGACCAATCGGAAACCAGTGATAGCTTGACAGCCATCACGTCATCCTCGACCAATAGGAGGCCAGAATAACATTATGTCTACTTCGACCAGAAATAATAAATAATAATAATAATTAATAATAATAAATTTGTTTCAAACTTAAGGTACATAGTTTTACAGTTTCCGGAGTCTCCTTTTAGGCAGCAATTTGCCTGTGTTACACAACGACAAGAAATACAAAGCCAGAATAACAAAACGGAAACTATCGTTACACATCTTTTAAAATAAACTAATCTAATTTCAGGTTCTAGCAAATTTCAACTATATTTACAGATAACCAAATATTAAATACAATATCACGAGACAATAATACGATTTTTATACAATTATTCAAATGATTTGGCAATAATAAATAATTGTTGGTCAATGGTCCGTATTCATAACATCGCAAAATAATTTGTTTGTTTACAAACAGTAATTGATCTAAATTTATCTGACACGTGCATAGGCAAATCGTCGCGCGTGTATGTGACTATTTTAATCGATCGATTCTGTTAAATTCCAAAGTTATCTCACCATAGCCATTAGTACATCTCTATAAAAAAACGACTGACAGACTAGACATGGGCAAAATGTGTCCTTGAAAAGAAAAGATTGATATACATCTTTTATATCATATGATATATATCTATCTTTATATCATTCAATTAGGGAGAGATATATTGAGTGATAGATAGAGAGATAGAGAGATGGATACAGATTGATTGACAAAAAAGTGTAAACTCCACGTAACGTCACTCGATTTAGCGACATACTGCCTAGACCGTCAAAATTAGTCGGCTTTGGTTGGTTTAGTTGGTTTTCCATAAAATAATACTCTCTATATTATATAGCATTACTTACACCCACTCTATAACTATAAAAAAAGACTAATTTTGACGGTCTAGGCAGTATGTCGCTAAATCGAGTGACGTTACGTGGAGTTTACACTTTTTTGTCAATCAATCTGTATCCATCTCTCTTTCATGTTCTGACTGAACGCCAAAGCATCTTTTTCTCTCTCTCGCTCGTTCGTACGTCTCCTATCATCTTACTTGACTTATATCATCGTATCTATCCTATCTATCACTCTATACTGTCGCTCACTCGCTAACCAATCTATCTATCAGTGAAAGATATAGTGATACATTCAAATCGCTCGCGATATAAACATAGATTGATATATATATATAAGGATATATATCTTTTATATCTATCTATCGTGAGTTACACACCTCTACGACAGACGTCGTTTGATCGCTCTGCTGTTCGTTCGTTCGTTGTGTTTTTCTACTATTTTTGAACTTTATTTTTGACTCTTGCCATTTTATGCAAGTATATTATTATGTCGTTTAATCGTTACCTACGTCCTACGTTTAATATGTGTGTAGGGTGATTATTCCAGCAAAATATTATACCCGATTGAAGTTTGTATACAAACGCCATTTATTTTTTATTGAAGTTTTTACACCTTATGTCGTAGGAGTTTCTGCTATTTTATTTTCAGGATTATAGAAAAATTAAAAGCTCCTGAAAGTTTTTTCGTGTAATCTACTAATATTTAGCTATTTATCATTAAGTATTTCTAGGTACGACGTTTATACATTGCTAAGGCAGTCGCCCATACTTCAATTTAGCCATATCATTTATTGTTTTTTTTTCTATTTTTGTAAGAAAATCTTAATGCGGTTCACAGAATACATCTACTTACCAAGTTTCAACAGTATAGGTATTATAGTTTCGGAATAAAGTGGCTGTGACATACGGACGGACGGACAGACAGACAGACAGACATGACGAATCTATAAGGGTTCCGTTTTTTTGCCATTTGGCTACGGAACCCTAAAAATCGATAAAAAAAGTAAAACAAAAAACATGATTTAAAAAACATTGAATTAAAAAATATATATACCCGAGCGAAGCCGGGGCGGGCCGCTAGTTAATATTATAAAGAGGAAAGATTTGTATTTGTGTGTGTGTGTGTGTGTATGTGTGTGTATGTTTGTATTTAATAAACTCGAATTAAAAACTACTTAACCGATTTCAAAAATTCTTTCACCATATTAGAAAGCTACATTCACCCTGAGTAACAAAGGATACCTTTTACCGCGGGAAATAGCCTCACTCAAATAGCATTTTTACTTTAGCTTTCGCTAGTCGCTTATAAAAATGCTATTTGAGTAGGAACTGTCATTCATAAGAATATTTGAGCAAGCTCGGTCATCAACCTTGTTTAAATAAATAATATAACTGAGTAATGATTAAATTGCAAGGAAAATGCAATGCAAGACTGCAACGTAGCATGGCTTGCAGTTGCATCCGATGTCACAATGACCATTGCAAATTAAGGCTGGTTGCATAATGTTTGGTTTCATAGCTAGGTTTTAATAGAAGATAATTAGAATAGATTCTATAGGCATAAATTCGTCGCTGCCGCCCATTGAGTTGTCACAGAAGCAATTCGATTTGAAAGAATAAATTCTGAATACAAAAATCTAATCATCTGCGTACGGAAACATGCGAAATTCCGAATCTGAATTCCTGATCAGGAAACCCAACCCATGCGGCCAGCATACCATATTATCTGGTTTCTTAACCAGGAACAGTCACGAGCGACGGAGGCGGTTAATATGTACCTACCACATAATATGCACCATGTATGTTGGTGCCCAAACTACACTACAATAACACTCCAGGTTGCTTTTGAATAACGAAAATAAATTTTTTTAGTAGCGGGATTCCTGAATTTTTTACATTCCCTTTAAGAATTCTTTAAAGCGATGTAGAGCGTTTTGTCCGTCTTCTTGAGAGCGTAAAAATAACTCACTGCAATGTAGGTACATATCTGGCACGAGAAGTGTCTAATAATTATTATAACATAACTTTTTTTTTGCTTTTTCGTGAAAAATTCCTTGGGTAAGTTGCTCCACGAGTATTAGCTAAGTACGCGATACCTGTATTTAGTACATCTTTGTTTCTTGACGTCACAGGAAAGGTCCCATCGGCTGGAGTGAATGACCTTGTATCTGCTCAGTGACCTGTCGGGATAGTTCGGCCAATCATACACCTGGACTCCATACCTTTAAATAAATACAACACAATATTATATTATTTATTGACACAGACAAAGAGAAAACAGAAGAACGCAGCCTTATTACTAAGGTTGAAATTTCTCCCAAGCATGGAAATATCATAGAATAAGAAAAGCAGAATATAGAGAAGTCAATACAAAAGCAATATATTTTAAATAAACTACATAAGAACTTTGTTTATAATAATACTTAGCATGAATACATTTTATTTCGAACAAAAATAGCTATATATGTGCAAAATTTAATATTTTTTAAAATTTACCTTTGCTTGTGTAGCAAAAGTACGACGAATCAAGCTTGAACGGACTTTTTGTGTCTGGTCTGTTTGAATTAAAGATTAACAAATGATTTCCTACCTCTCCCAAATTTTAGCTTCCGCCTCCCGGTTCAAATGCTTCGTGTACCAAATAATTGGCAGTTTCGGCAGAAACCCTTTATTAGCCCGCCTTAAACGCTCCAACGCTTTCTCTAGAAACCCTTCCCTTTCATCGATAAGATAATAACAATTGGACAAAGAAAAGACGCTATCACTCAAATGGAATACGTCATCAACTCCAGTCATATCAATGATCTCAGAGTACAGATGTTGGAGTAATTGAAACACTCCATACTGCATTTTCAGCCGCAAACATGCAACATTTTCGCAAGTAAAATTATCATTTTTCTTCGGACAAGTAGCATCGTCAGACCACGACCAAGCTCTTCCTACTGGACCAGGGATAGCTACTTCTATTAAGACTCTTATACCCCTTATTCCAGCGCGAGTTACAATAGACTTGACATCCTGCTTGGTGTACACCATTGCTCTATCATAAGCACCATATTCAAAAAGGTTTGCTAGAGATGGCAGTAAAAGTGGAAAGCTGGCAGAATCAGTGATCCTCCAATGGAAAGTATTGAGTTTGCATGTAGCCATACCATCAATGGTCCTCATTATATCATGTACTGGAATGTAGTTTCTAGCAGTATCCAGCATCAGGCCTCTGTATTTATAACTTGGAGCATCTTTGACTATCACTTCAGATAAAGTAATGAGTTGTCCAGTGCTTTGATCTAGCAGAATGACTTGGCTTAACGTTTCAAGCCCATGTCGAACACCAGCAAACGAAGGAGAGTTAATGTTGATTTTAATTCTATCATCAACATCCAACACTTTTAGGTAGTAAGATTCATCTGTATTTACTCTTATTCTTGGATCGGCATCAGTTTCAACATCTATAGTAATGTGCATCTTCTTGATCACGATATCGGTAGTCCGGTTCTTACTCTTGGTGTCTATTCTCTCTAATTTGTATAAGTCACCGAGAAAAAGTTTAAAGGCCTCAGCTAAATAAAGATTGACCAAATCTGATGGCACTGACTGGAATTTGTACTCTAATCTGTAAGTAAACATGAAATTGGTCGTACAACTGTATATCATAACAAAACAGACATCATTTATGATAAGAAAACGAAACCAGCCCAATTGGGCCTAATTAGGTAGGTATCCATCTGGTGGGTCACTAGTCGAACAAACATCATATTGTGAGGCTTTCCTCAGCTTGATTGTCCAAAAATAAAAATGACTCCGTGCTTTGGAAGGCACGGAAAGCCGTTGGTCCCAGCTAGTCGCTACATAAGCCATAATGGCGGATCAATAATTGTGTGAGGTAGGTAACTTCGCAACCCACACTATAAGCAAGCAACCCTTCTAGTTATTTTTCTAGTCTAATACCTTATCTTGTTCTTATCAATTTAACCCTATATTTAGTACATACACAAAGTTTTTGTTTCACACTGACCTATCGGTAGCCAGCCCAACCAATTCCTTGCTAAAGTAGACCATCCCTATCGGGTAGGGCCATAGCTGAGGGCCAGAGCACAGCAGAATACATCGGCTCAAGGAAGGATAGGCGTCGGAACTGTTCTTCGGTTTGTAAACCTTCATGCAGAGATTCTTCGTGCATTGCCAAGCCCAATTTGGGTGAGCGAAGCTGGTGGTTTTGAAACTGGAATTCAAAATTCCAAATAAAATATTATTAATCTATTAATAAATATATTTATCATCATAATTAACGGCTTGCGGTATTCCACTGCTGGACATAGGACTATCCCAAGCTGCCACTGGGCCCGATCTTCGGTCGCATGCATCCAGCTGCTGCCAGCCTCTTTACGTAGATCGTCGCTCTATTTCATAGGTTTGTAAAGAGCTTTCCCAAACCAAGGCTGGTTATCGCCTCAGATGAATGAACCGGTCTAAACAAAATTTATGAAATTTATAAAATGGACGATCTCAATACAATAAGGCCAATACCAACGCGTCTAGGACCGGCGCAAGGGAGCCTCGAACCTAGGCCTAGCGCGTTGATACGGAAAAACATCGTGAAGGAGACGACGTCTGGTGGGCTCCGTCTCTGATTACTAGTTTTGATTTTGGCTGCGCCCCCGTTGGCGGGTACGGCCATTGGCCTGAAGGGAAAATTCTGTTACCCACCTTCGCCTTCCAGAGATATTATTATCTTCTTCTTTAAGATTTGTTAGATTCATTCCTTGTGATGATTTTTTTATTCCAATGAAATAAATCAGCAATCCTATTAGCAAGGCCATCGCAAACAGGGCAATAAGTATACCGACTATTACCCATATTGTTTTCTTCGAGTCAGTTTCATTCTTCTTTCCGAACATCGAATAGAAACTAAATAGTACAGTCTGAACTTTGGGACCCCTATGGAGCAAAATCACATTTCAGTTACTAAATATAACAATCCACAAAAAGTTAGCTCTTGGCCTTTGACTACGTATTTAGCTTAATAGCACGACCTACCAACCTTTAATAGTTTAGCCTTTGGAGTATAAAAAAAATCAAATCATAAATAAAATCATAAATCAAAAATATTTTTATACGAAGTAAAATTTTACATATCACTTTCCGACGCCAATTTTTAATGAAGTTACAAAGTTTTGCTCATGAAAACCAAGGCTAGCTCTCGTCTCGCAATTCTTCTAAAACGAGTCACCTCACCAAGAAAGTAAACTGATTTATTCATATACTCGTAATACTCTACAATATCTTATCGTTTGAGTAGGTATGAGGTCGACATCGCAAACCTTGTAGGCATATACTACAATACAACTCTGTAAATCTTCTCTAGACTTGAGACGTAAACGAATTACCTAGGGTTTATGTCAATCTTCTTTCTCTTCATTGGTTTCTCTCTGGTGTCAGCGCAGCCTTTGCAAGATGGCATGTCTCCAATAGCGTTATTCGTGTCATAGCTCATGTCGTCGCTCGTGGAAACGACGCAGCAGCAGGGGTCATCTTTTGAATCATCTGAAAAAACATCCTTTCATCAGAATGGAACTAAAGACATGTCTAACTATCACTACCGATGCTTTAGTAAATCCATAGTTTTAAGCTAAAAATTGACGTGTTCATTTCAAAGCACTTGGTCGAATTATTCTAGTACCTGTAAACCTCTAAACGTATATACCTAAAGGTTGCCTGGTACATATTGCTACCTTAGCAATAAGACCGCTTTTCGGCTTGTCTGTATTTCCTTTATAAAGGTATCTACTCTAAGTCGTCATTAATGTCTGTGAGTGAAGCTAAAGAAGTATGTATGTCTGAATGTTAACAAGTACAAGAAGGTTTCCGCTTATTTCTCCGGGAGAGAGGAAAACTTTATATATCTATTTATGTAATAATGCTGATAATATGGATGGAATAAAATACAAATACTTGCGTGATGCACTGCCGTCTACAAGCTGTTCGGGTGGCATGTAACAAACTTCCCTTTTCAGCTTGGCCTTGTCTCCTGCCGACTCCTGCGAATATTTTCTACTCTCCAACGCGTTATCGGGCTTTCGAATCGTATCTCTATATCTTTGCCTCTCTTCTTTATCCCGAATTTCTATAGATCTCATAGTCGCCCCTTGTTCTGCAGATGGTTTCACGTCTTTTTTCGATTTATTTGACACCACAGTTTTTGTTGTATCCTCAGTGCGGTTGCTGATAGAATTTTCAGATTTTCTAGACTTTTCAGATCTTGTGTCACAAGTTATTTGAGAGCCGGGATCCTTGTCCATAACATTGAAAACGGCTACAGAATCGACGGTAGTAGATTCGGAGTAGTCATCAAGTTTCAAGCTGTATGTGTCAGATGTTTCTAAAGAAGAGTCAGCATGTAAGGATGTTTTCGAATAAGACCCTGCGTTCACGGATATGTGTGACGGCATTACGGTGACAGATGCTTTGAATGTGAGAGTGGAGACTTTTTTGGCACGAATCTTTTTGGATGACACGTCTGAGACAGCAATGGATTCGGTTTCGGATATGAGCTGGTTCTCAGCGACTATTGCTTTTGAAACGTGAGGGGTTGGGGACCGCTTTCGCTTGCTGTTCGATGGACCCGCCTTTGGGACAAACTCACAGGCTTCTGCAAGACAAATTTTCATGTTAACAGCAATAAATATGAAAGTAAAAATCGAATTGTATAGGGATTTATTCGAAGTAAGATTTTAGATTTTCCAGATCTTGTGTCACAAGTTATTGCCGGGATCCTTGTCCATAACATTGAAAACGGCTATAAAATCGACGGTAGTAGATTCGGAGTAGTCATCAAGTTTCAAGCTGGCAGCGCGAATCATTTTTCGACGTCAAATGAAGAATTTAATAAACTTTGCTCTTCCAACCAAGCTGGCTATTATAGTATTTTTCACAATAGTATAAAGTTCGTAGAAAGCTATCTGAAATTACTTGAATGGATCAACCAATGATATTTTTTTCAAGAAAGTGAAACCTAGATTCTTATTCAATAATAACTCAATCAATCTATCTATACTCAAATAATCAAGTTCATCAAAGGTTCAGGTTCAGGTTCATCAAAAAGAATACCAACTAACTTTTGATAGCGACTTCAACATTATTGATAGTGGTCTCCATGTCGCTCAGACTCTCGCAGAACTTGAGTATCATCTCGCGGTCATCCTTCGGTAGCTTGGTGCAGATATCATTCTCAACCGCACCAGTGTGGGAACTGATGCAGCAATGGTACAGCAACACTGACGTCATCACGTAT
This sequence comes from Teleiodes luculella, assembly GCA_948473455.1. Lineage (NCBI taxonomy): Eukaryota > Metazoa > Arthropoda > Insecta > Lepidoptera > Gelechiidae > Teleiodes > Teleiodes luculella. The sequence goes on from OX419607.1 coordinate 4,421,818, forward strand.
AGCTTCTTATCTGAGTCTTTCTCTTCCGTGAAATATCTGCTGTAAAAGTTATTTTTATTGACGGATTTTTTATAGGATTGACAAAGATAGACACCGACTCCGTGTGCAGATTCATTTATTTACGAAAAAGACCAATTTTATGCACGTCAATAGTTATGAGGGACTATTTTCCCAAATTTCTATATTGCCGGGGACCACCCAGCTAGTTTATTGGTAATAGACATGTGCGCCGATTACGATTTGATCGGCGGCGGCGTGGAGGCTAAAATCGGTCGGCGGCGGCGGCGTAATCGGCGTGAAATCGGCGTAACCTTTTTTATTGATTTAACATAATGGAATATACATTTAAATTGCAAAAAAGAAAGGCGGCCATTAATCCTTGCCGAATTAGCGGTAGTAGCAGAAGTTAGGTCGGGTCCGAGCGAAAGGGTTAAAAAGTGCATATGAAATTAACTGATTTATGTCAAATCAAACATAAAATAGGTAGTTATGTAGTGATCGGTTCTCCGCCACCCGCGTCTCGCGGTTTCCCGGTTTATTATATGGCCCATCGTAAGCGACCACGTCTCAGATCCGTAAGTCATCAACTCATCACTGGTAACACACATTGGTCAAAGACTTAAGTCAATAAGATACTGCGGTATTTGGGACGAAAAGATATTGCGCAACTTCCCGAATGCTGCCCAGCCTAGTTGGATTTAACGATTGACCTCTTTCTCAAAATTTGATCTACCTAACTGGACTGTTTGTCCCAGGTAGACGATGGTCTACAACTTCGAGAGCAGTCTCCAACTTTTATTGGAGTGGGTGCATTCGACATAACTTTTGTCTTCTCCATGTTCATCTTCAAACCCGCTTGTTGGGAGACTATACTACTACTACTACTTGTCTTTTGTATAGTGCCGCCGGGCTATTCTAGCTCTGGGGTCAGTTGCAGCTTGGCTGATAGGTGACCGTCGTGTACAGCCTGTCCATATAACTTCTCGATTCTTTTCAGTAGCTCAAGCTTAGCTGTCACAGTTTACGTAGTCGCCAGGTTCGTCAATTTGGGTGTGCCCAACGGACAAATCTCTTCCGAACACTTTGGACCCTCATTTTTAGTAGCAATCTATTTTTAGATACAGTTTGCTCCTAAAAATTCAAGTCCTTATTGCGTACAAGGTGCAAATTTATTGCTTTTTAAGTTTTATCAAGCGAAAATTATCACGCCGATTTTACGCCGGTGGCGTCACCGGCGGCGGCGGCGTGGCTCAAAAGCGGCGGCGGCGGCGGCGTGGCGCGGCGGCGCACACGTCTAATTGGTAAACATACGGTACCTAAATGTAAATCTATATATATAAAAATGAAACCCGTTTTCCGTTGTCACGACATAACATGAAAACGGCTTGACCGATTTGGCTGATTTTTTTTTAAATGTTCGTTGAAGGCCAAGGATGGTTCTTACGGAGAGAAATTAAAAAAAAAAACCTCATTCCCACGGGAAAAATGTTTAACGCGGGCGGAGCCGCGGGGCGGGAAGCTAGTTATTTGATATATCTGTAAATGAAACGCATAATTTTACTAATAACACTTATTTACTTATTATTTTGCAAAGAATTGAAATAAAGTGGTTCGCGTTGTGGTGTTTTGTCGACTCGACTCATCTCATCACGTCACGTCACTTGTTTACGATCGCTTCAAGGACCATTTGGAATGCCTCCAGGGAATTATAGTGGTGCCTCGTGAAAATCAAGAACACGCTGCAACATGGCAGGAATTGAACCGGCGGCGGCGCCTTCAGTATAGAAAAAAACCATTGTTGCCTTGCCACTACGCCATCAAAGCTCTACAATTCAATACTAACAGGTAATATGTTACTAGGGTCCAGTTTCTGTTGAAGGATTTTCAGTTCGCCCATGGCAGTTTATGGTCACAGATAGCGGTCAGACAGCTGATACACACAGACACATGGGAAACACAAGTGCTCATTACACGAATGAGCCCTGGACGGGATTCAAACCCGCGAGCCGCGACCCTGTGTTTCGGTAGACGTACTACCAACTAGGCTACAGAGCCGTCAAAAGTACCCTCACCTGAGCCTGAGTATCGGATACTTGTACCGCAGAAACGGCTCCAGATCATCGGTGCAGAGGATGGCGCGGTCGATGTCGTCATCTACTATGTCCTCCTTATACTTGTTGATGACTTCCACCAGGCAGCTGGACGCCAAGGTCTTCACATGCAGTTCAGGGTTCACGCAACGGTTCAACTGGTATACCAGACAAAGGATGTCTAATATACTTAGGCCCGAATTCACCAACAAAAATATCAAGATTTAAACATCCTCATCGCGATCATTTAATTTTGGCATTTGGTTTCACACCTCTACTAAATTCATGCCGAAAGAGCTTTTTAATATACTTAGGCCAAAATTCACCAATAGATATATCAAGATTTAAACATCATCATCACGATCATTTAACATTTGGTTTTATTCTAAAAAATATAAAATAATAATAAAAAAATAATAATAATAAAAAATCTATATCGCGAAGTCCCTCATATTATTACGCAACAAAAAATATAATAATGCTCTCCTTGATAGTCAACACTCAACACGGAGTACGTAACTCTCCTAAGATAAGTAGACTATAGGTATTTAGAGGACAGGACTTATTGTTTGTTAACAGTTGATATAATGTCCTACCCTGTAATCAGGGTGAATAGGCCTTAGTTGACCACGCTGGCCCAATGCGGGTTAGTCAACTTCACACACAGCCTTTGAATTTCTTCGCAGGTGTGTGCAGGTTTCCTCACGACGTTTTCCATCACCGTAAGAGCGTCGATCGCTTGTGTCATTAATTAACAATAACTGCAATCCCCAACCCACCAAGCAGTTGGTATAATTCGTCAACAGGTATTGCCGCTATTGTCTAGTTCCACAGTTATGGAAGCTAAAGACCAAAGACCTTACCCAATGGAGCAGCAACTTGGTCCAAGTTTTCTGAACCAGCTCCATCTTACAATCTGAGCAGGACACTTCCGGAGACGCGCTCCTCGACCCCTTGTGGGAGAAATACATGTTTGAAAAATAATTTGTAAGCCAAAACACAGAATACTGATAACAAACAAAAAATCTAAAAATATCAATAAAAAATCACGTCAAAGTCATAGGTCATCAATATTTTCATAGAGTAAAATAATAAATAAAAGATGTGAGGAGGTTGATGAATGGGATTTTTGGCCTGGTTACAAGACCTTTAAGCCAAGTCTTATAAATAAAAGATACAAAAAACATAGAAAAAAGAAATACTAAGGAGCGAAACACATTTGTATGATACATTTAGTGGTGATAGTAAAATAAAACTTCAAGCACTTATATTACATTTCTATGCTTGTCTTGCAATTACATTAAAACTTGTTCACTTGTCTAATTAATGAGTGTACTAACTTCCAGTCATTGACATCGCTTCCGGATCCTTTTGTCCCGCTGTCTGAGAGTCTCCCGGCCGGACACCGACTTCCGTGGCCAATCTGGAAGTCTTTAAATAGACTTCGGACCCAGGTTGGCCGAAGCAAAGAAAACATGTTCAGGTGGGGACTCTCTAATGATCCAAACTTGGAGTGTATGTGCGGAGCAGCAGTTCAGTCCATGGCCCACTTGGTGTCCTGTCCTGCCTGTCCTGTCACCTGTTCTCAGCAGGACCTGATGGACGCCACGGACGGTGCAGTACAGATGGCTGTATTCTGGGCCACAAATATATAGTTCGATTTGTCATCGATTCGCAAAGAAGAAGAAGATTGATCTTGCTCTTCGATACATACTTTGAACAGTGACTAAATTAATAATAGAGAACCTCCCAGAGAGGTATTTAATACTCCTATACGACATTTTACACTGCTAAAAGGGGATTAGTTCCTTTAATTACGAGTATTTTACAAGGGCAACACTGAGTAGGATTATTACTGCTACACTAGTCCACTGTTGGACAGTGGGTTACGGTAGAGTTACGAGTAATTTGGTACAATTTTCTAAGCCGGAAACTACTTACAATTAATCTGATAACTTTAACACGCCTATAGAACAAACATCATTAGTTTATCAGTTGATATTCCTACGTGGGGCAAATTATCAAATCAATAAAAAATTAGAAGAATAATGGATTTTGGATTGATTTTCCGTTTAAGCTATTACCATATATTTGTTTCATAATATTACTATAGTTGTGCAAATACGTAGTAATACGGTACCTACCTAAATTAAGTTGTTCTCTGAAGGTTAACTAAGAATACTAATAAATATTATATTATAAAGAAGAAAGTTAGGCGGGCGGAGCCACGAGGCGAAAAGCTAGTAGATGAATACACTTTATTATACAATTTAGAACAAAAGAAAGTTACTTGTGTTTATTACTAGCTTTAAAATAATAAGTCAAGCATTTTTAGGACACAAAGGCTTATTACGCTGGGGTGATTGATAAACCAATTTTACAGAAATATACTTTGAAAATTATATTGCTACGATGTTGCTTATTGTTGCCTGCCGCAAATATACTGCATTTGTAGCATAACACAAGATTTCACATGCGAAAATTATGTATCATGCCTCATGCCGCACAATGTTGCCCTAGAGTAAATAAGCCTATATAAAATTCGAGCGTAAAATTGAGATGTAAGTAATTCTGAAATTTTTCATCATCATCTCAGCCGAAAGACGTCCACTGCTGGACAAAGGCCTCCCTCAAGGATCTCCACAATGATCGGTCCTGCGCTGCCCGCATCCAGCGGCTTCCCGCGACCCTCACCAGATCGTCGGTCTACCTCGTGGGGGGCCTGCCCACACTACGTCTTCCGGCGCGCGGTCGCCATTCGAGAACCTTTTTGCCCCAACGGCCGTCGGTTGCTAAAAGGTCGGCTGAAAATTTTACTAACACAAAATGCAGTCATCATTTAAAATGTTCTATACAAGCAAATTATTTAAAAAATATATATTATTAAAAATGGTACTTTATTTTAAAATTATATTCAGAGACAGTTAAACAAGACGAAAGACTTGATTAGCGTACAAAAACCACAGACAGTGTTTGAGATACAAATAAAAAAACAATTTGGACTTAAAGTGACCTCCGCATGCTTCAGCGAATCTACAAACAATTAGTAAAGCTAAATCAAACTAATAATGAGTAGATGAAAGATATGTGAGGCGGGACATCAAAAAATGTGTCAACAGTAACTTTTAACAGGCGACAGAACTCTGGAAGCGCTGATTGGATTGCAGTTATTGTCAGTTACACACTGCTGTAAATGAATGGATATGGATGTATGTATGAATATTTGTTACTTTTTTACGCAACTACTGAATGGATTTTAATAAAACTTTATAAAAATATAGCTTATACATCAGAATAATACATAGGCTACCTTTTACCGCAAAAGAATTCTTCATTCCCAGGGGAAAAACTGATAGCGCGGGCGCAGCCGGGAGGCGGAAAAAAAGGTACAGTAAAATATATTCACACTGTATAATAAGTTATCTTCTTCTTCGAGTCAATGGTCAAGAGATCATATTTGTTTTGCCCAGTACTCCGCAACAGAAACGGCGCAATCTGTTGCCCCAGACAGATCCTTCTTGGTGCAGATGGCTGAACACAAAGGGCATGAAAGAAGGTGCGCCATGGTCTGCCGGGGGCTCCACAGTCGCAGCTTGTCAATGAAGCCCCATGTAGGCATAAGTTATTTATATGAACATTGAACATTCTTAGATTTTCGCGGTTGTTAACTGCACTAACACACATTTTCACGGGTCAATTTACAACGAAATCGAGGAGAAAACCCGTGAAAATGTGTGTTAGTGAAGTTATCTATAGTTTCTTAAGCAGTCGGCAGCAGACAATCGAGTGATTATTATATAACTGTGGCAATGAAAACGCAACAATAGCGACTGTGGAATGTCGGTCAAGCTCAAGGGAGTAAGGTGCTAAGTAAACCACTCTTACAATACTATATTACATCTGTTTACTTGATTTTTTGAATAGGTGAGTGGTTAGGCAAACGGGGACCTCAAGGGAAAATACCTGATTTCGAGTAAATCGCGTTTAAAGTTCCGAGAAAGACTCGGCTCACTAAAAAAATATTTAAAAAAAAATAACTACGAGACCTAAAAATATAACACCAAAACAAAGGTAAAATACCACAAAATGAAAAATTCATAAAAAGAATGAAAGCAGTTTCCAATCCCTCCAGGTCCCTCTTTGCCTAACCACTCACCGAACGATACCATCAGGGCCCTCTTTGCCTAACCACTCATCGAACAATCACTTTAGGTCCCTTTTTGCCTAACCACTCACAGAACGATCCCTCCAGGTCCTTCTTTGCCTAACCACTCACTGAACAATCCCAGGTCCCTCTTTGCCTAACCACTCAGCGAACGATACGTTCAGGGCCCTCTTTGCCTAACCACTCATCGAACAATCACTTTAGGTCCCTTTTTGCCTAACCACTCATCGAACAATCACTTTAGGTCCCTCTTTGCCTAACCACTCACAGAACAATCCCTCCAGGTCCCTTTTTGCCTAACTACTCACCGAACGATACCTTCAGTTCCCTCTTTGCCTAACTACTCACAGAACGATACCTTCAGGTCCCTCTTTGCCTAACCACTTTCACAGAACTTTCTCGTTCTCAGCTCAAACTACGTCCCCGCAACCCCCTTGGCTGTATTAGAGACGATCTATGCAAAATCAGCCAAATTTTTTATTGACCTTCTTTTTTTCGCATTATCGACGTATTATCATCGCTTTATCAGACTTGCATGTGAATGATTGCGGCCGTATACCCGACCATGGTAACCTTGGAGACAGAAGCCTGGAGGTAAAAAAGGAGCTTTGCTTTTTACTTGCGTAGTTACACGTGTTAGTCATCCATCACTATACCAGCGCATGCTACACTTTGAGGCGCATTGTCAGACTTCGAGTATGTTTGGCACTTTAAGTTGATGTTTTTACACAGGATATTACTTATACATTACTAGCTTTCCGCCTCGCGGCTATCACGGTTACTCCCCAAGGTCTATTCTATCTTTATACCAAGAATGACCAAGATTAACTAAAATCGGTTCAGTAGTTTCGGAACATATTCAATGTAAACAAACAAACAATCAAACTTTTCCTCTTTATGACGGCGGACAATCAAATCTTACCCCTTATGACGACCCGCGGCTACGTTCACATTATTTTTCGATATTCCCGTAGAAATAAGATATTTCCCCGCGTTAAAAATGAAGCCTATGTCACTATTCGGCCTTCAATGTATCTCTGTAAAAAATATTATCAATCCATTGATAAGTTTCAGTGTAGAACAAGGACAATACCTTTCTTTCGTACTATTTATGCCTGAAGCTAGAAAAATACCTCACATCCACGGAAAAATAAGAATGCTTGCGAAACCGCGGGGCGCAACGCTAGTAAATATATTTCTTTGAATAAACGAAGCTTAAGTCAGAAACTATTAAGTTGTTTCTTAAGAAGAAGAGATATCAAGAATCATGAATATAATAAAAGAGATAAGTAGGTAGGTACTTATTTATACAATAGCTTATATATTAAACAATCATCTTGAAATTACATAATACTAGGTATCAATAGTAACCAGTATTACACAATGAAGCAAGTCTCCGTTATAACTGTGTTAATTTCGAAAAGATAAACTTTAATTTCTGATTTGATTGTACGCACTTTGTTTTTGCACTGCAACTGCGCACGCGATATAATTGTTTATTTATTTATTTATTTGCAGGAAACTAACATTATACCTATAGACAGACACAAGAAGCGTAGTTTATTTTTGTGAAACGATTTTTAACAACGAAAACCCCGGCTCCGCACTGGAAAATGGTTATTGTGGGTTATCCTTAAGTATGTTATGCAGGTTTTTTTTTTCTTTTTTTTTTTGAATTGACCTATGCTTGTGTCGAAAAGGTACGACCAATCAAGCTTCACCGGACTTGCGGGGGAGAGGAAGACTACCCCAAAAAAAAAGTCATATACCAACGCGTCTAAGATGGGTCTAAGGGCTTCCACGTCACGGAAAGTTTTAAAATTATATCTTCTTCTATTATATCGCCCGCATTATTATTTTATCCCGCTGTAAAAAGTTCATACAAACCTTGTCCTGCAAACTGAAAAAAGTATCCAATTCGGTTCAGCCGTTCTGAATTAATACGAATACATTATTTCGTTAGTTCATTTTTATTTATGTAAACTATCTAAACTATTTACATTTTATCCCTATAGACACAATTTTTTCCTTACTGAAATCATTAGTCGAAATACTAGTAATATTAATTGGTAATATTGTAAAAATGTACCTATGAATTCTCATATTTAATTTTCGCATTTTTATTTTATATTCGTATTTTTCCACATTGTATTTTTCACACATATTTAACATCCTTGTATTTAAGCAAAATATAAATATTTTTGTATTTGTCACAAATCCCTGACCTAATATTGTTACTAAGCGATATACAACATTTAGGTTAGTTCCGTATCTAACCAAATCATATTTTAATAACATTGTGTAATCTTGTTATAGTAACAATAATAATCTTTGTAAACACATTATATCGAACGTGACTGGCCCCTTAATCTCTGTTATCCCAAAATAGTTTATATAGAGGTATAGAGGTATTTAATTAGGAAGTAAATTAAAAACAAATTTTAATAAAAAACAGAGATCATTTACAGATCATTCTTAAAATTTTCATTTAATTTCATAAATAAATAAATTAGTACGAGACGAAAGCCAGCCTTGTAACTTCATTAGATTTTGACGTCGAAAAGTGATTTGTAAAATCTTACGTCAAATTTTTTTTTTGACAGACACAGACCATATAAATCCCTACCGAGAGAGGATTGAGCCTACCCCGTTAGTTCGTTAACAGCTCATATATGTCCCCACCGAGGGGCTCGAACCTACCCTGAGATGAGGGTGAATAGGCCTTACTCGACCACGCTGGCCCAGTGCGGGTTGGTCAACTTAACACACAACCTTTGAAATACTTAGGTGTGTGCAGGTTTCCTCACGATGTTTTCCTTCACCGTAAGAGCGTCGAATAAACGTAACTACACATGAATTTGAAAATCGAAAACACATTGGTACGTACCGCGAGCCTATATAGGTACACCGACTCAGGATGAATAGGCCTCATTCGACCACGCTGGGAAAGCGCGGGTTGGTCTCGAAAACACAACCTTTGAATTTCTTAGCAGTTGTGTGCAGGTTTTGACTGACTCCAGTAACTTGATGGTTTAATGAACTAAATTAAGATGCAAAGGTAAGCCAATAGGAGTACCTAACCTAATTTTTAGGAAAATATTATATAGCCGCTACATACTAAAACTCCAAAAATGTATGTAAGCAGGATGTAAAAAAAATGATCTAAAAATATTCTTAATAATTGAATACGCTCCGAAACTACCGAACTGATTAGATTTAAAAGAATAGACTTTGGGAAAGAAAGAACATACTAACTTTTACCGCAACAGCAGCGACTAAATACTATAATAATATATAGCGATTAATGCGGTGTGATGCAACGCCTGTGGAGTTTCTTCCGGCGAGTTCTTCTCCACAGAAGACAGCCAAATTGTGAACTCGCCTCGACGTCGAAAAGTGATTTGTAAAATCTTACTTCGAATAAAAACTTTTCGAACTTTGAACTTTGGTTTAGTAGTTTTTTTTTAAGATCAAGTTAAAGAAGTTGGAGAGCCGCGCTTCGCTTCGTTATTCTAAGTAGAGTTTGGCTATTGAAAGTAGAAAATCGATGAAATTGGAAAACATTGTACTGGCAGCACAGTTACATAGATACGGCTGAAAGGACTTGGATCCAGGCCAGAAAAAAATAATAATAAAAAAGATAAAACAAAAAAGTATCAAATAGGTAAATCCAAAGAGGTTTGAAGAGCCGCTTAAAGCGAAGCGGCTCTTCAAACTCACTGTTTGCATGCTGTTATCACCTATAATTGGAGTAGCAATTAGCTGTATTTTGTAATTGTCTTATAATTTTAATGTATTGTTGTATACTCTGTTGGTGATCTTTATAAATAAAATAAAATAAAATAAATAAACCTCTTTGGGTAAATCCATAAAAGTGATTTCGGGGTTGCCACGATATATTTTTTTAATTTTGCCGCGTTTTTTCATTGCCTACTTTAAATAGCCAAACTCCATCAAGTCGTATCGTACCGTACTTACTCGTATTACATTATTTAATCATGTCACCAAAGACATGTCACATGAGGGAAACTACACCAATACTGAGTCATACATAAATAAATACTTATATCACCAGTACGCACCTGTGACGTCTTATGACGTCTTATTTACTTCGTTCATTTCAAAGAAATTCTTGTTTATTAATGGAAATTATTAGAAATTATTGTACGTGATTCTATGATTTGATTATTCGGTTTTCTCTTGGAAATGATTCTACTCATTAATATCATTCTACCACGGAAAACGGAAACTACTTTAAATACACGAACAATAATCTTCTGTTACCTGTTTTATTAAGTTTGTATATGATAAATAATAATATATATTTCAGAGGCTTATTTGGTGCATAGAATTTCTTTGGCGATCCAGAGGGGGGCAACAGGAAGTAAAAGTGTTCCGTGGGGGCAACGCTGCTGCTAGCATAATGGGCACGTTGTTGCCGTCGGACACGGTGCGGGAAGGTTTTTTGACTTAGCTTCCATTTAGCTTTAGTTATTATGACTATTTTGACTGTATCGTGTGTATACTGTATAGTATTTTGTATGACTTTAAAAAAATACTTGGAAATAATACATTGCATTTTATAAGTTTGGATGTTTGTTCCGCTCTTCAGCATTACGGAAAAGGAAAACTGGATAAAATTTGTTTGTACCCCGTATTTACTGGACAACAGCTACATACTCTAAGTAATTTTATCATTCGTCCATGTTTTAGAAAGTTATACCAACACAACTGAACATTAAGATAATCATTTTCACCATTAAATGAAATAGCCGTGAAAGAATAATAAAGTTAAAACGAAAAACGTGCCGAGCATATCCTTATATTTAAATTAAAGCAAAAATATGAAATAACTATAATTCCAAGATCACGCTTTCATTGGAATATCCTCAATAACGCAATTACCAGAATAGGTAATTATTTAATATTTTTCATTAGGGGGTGAGAAGAGTCTCCAAAAATGGAATGTAAAATATTACCCATACAGACAAACAAACAGATGAGACAGCAAGTTAATAAAAACAAACAAATAATAATCTTAAAAAACATTTATTGCTATAAAAAACCAGACACTTTTTTATTGTATGTCCGTCCACGGTCCATTAACTTCAAAACAACAACTTTTTTTAGAACGATTAAAGTGACAATTAACATTTTAATAAGGGATAGGTATGATTAAAATATAACACTTTGGTACGTAGGTACAGTGGCCAGCATATGCGGCTGGATATGTTGACCTTAAAGCGCACGTATTCCGTAGCGGTAGGGTGAATTTCGCAGTGCGAATGTCCAACCGCATGTGCTGACTTCTGTACCTAAAGATGACAATGTATTTGGGTAACTATCTTATCTCAACTTATTATACCTACCTACCTAATTTAAAATTGAAAATTCCTGTACCAGCCTGTACCAGCCTCTGTGGTCCAGTGGTCATATACTCGCCTCATGTTACAGAGGTTCCGGGTTCGAATCCTGGTGAGGTCTCGTCGAACAAATATAACTTTGTGAGACTTTTCCCAGTTTGGTTCGGACATTTCAGGCTCACTAATTCTGCAACCAGGGTTTGTGAGGTAGGTTAACCTCGAAACCCACACGAAAAGCAAGCATTTGTCCGAAAAGAAATATGATTCCGTGCTTCGGAAGGCACGTAAAGCCGTTGGTCCCGGTTACTATCTACGGATATGGTCGTTACATGAGCCATACATATATAAATATACAACAACATCCAGACACAAGGCAAACACAAGTTCGAACCCCCGACTCTGTGCTCCGAAGGCAGACATACTAGCCTGCATACTAGACATACTGGTCGTCTAAAAACTTTAGAGATTATAAATATAATATGTATAATACGTAAGTACCTAGTATTAGTGTTTTGTTATAGATAGTATGCATAATAATTAATTATTGAAATTAAATTATTAGAACATTATAAAACCAGCAACTAATGTTTTTGAGTTCTATAAAAATGTTTAGGTACTTATTAATTTCAGTCAAATCTTTTCATCGATCCTTTCTTTATTACTTCCTGGATGACTGGTAAATATTGCTACACAGCAATAAGGCTTCCTACATGTACACTTACTGTCCTGTTTGAAAATTATACATTACATACTACTGTTTTTAGTGTACAATAAAGTACATTCTATTCTGCATCAATGAGGCTTTACCTATATTTTTCAAAATTAAAATAATATAGAAAAGGAAAAAAAAAGAACGTGGGGCATATAGAAATAAAAATAAAGCAACAAAAATGTTTTAGAAGATGAATCTAAACACCCCACGAAAATAGAGTTGTTTGCTAGTTGTAATTTTAGTGTACAAAAATTATGCAATAGGCAAATTTTATATGCCTAAAAGATTCCCACTGAATTCGCTCCTTATACGGACCCGTTTTGCACTCATAAAATAAGGAAGATAAAATAATTACAAACATAATAAATATTTATAACTGTGTTGCAATACTTACCCAATCTTTAAAAAGTCAATGACCTATCAAAACTTCCATTATAATTAAATTAGAGTAAGAGTAATTAAAGTTAACCAAATAAATAACGTACCTACGGAAGTCCAGTTAGCATAATACATTGTCTAGCAGCACCAAAACGCTTGTACGACTTTTTTTCATATAAATTGTGGAACAAACGCATGGCACTGGCCATTTGACTGTCGGCGTCGCGCGCGGCTCAACGACGAAACAAAATAAATATATTAATATTTTTTTCAAACGCGTCCCTTTCAGTTGATATACAAAAAAAATCGTTCCACCATTTTTTCGATCGCGATCACCTTGATAAACGCAAAAACCGGTTTCTCGCTCCAGTTAACCGATCCATTGCCACTCGTTATACTAATAAAGTAATACATAATACTTAAGTACAATCTCGTGTGCTGTTAAAGTGACGTTTCTGATCGTACGCCAACATTATTGTGATTCCAGCGCCAATTTTTCTTTTTAATTTTAATTTCCCACCGCGTGTTCTAAATTTGAAAATGAAGGAGCTGAATGGAGCTGTGGTCATGCCCGCCAGCCAGCCAGAGAAGAACGGCATCGTCTCTAAAAACGGGAAGAAAGCTGATAACGGTAAGTAGATTTTTATCAGTTACTTCTTTGATTATAGGTAATTAATTACTTTTTAAAGTTTCAAATTTACAATTTTTTGTCACAAAACAAGGTAAGAAAAAAAAACGTTTTACAAACAAAATGTTTGTTTTCAGCGACGCATATTTCTTTAAGTCGGGTTTATCCGTTCGCAAAATCGATTTTCATGCCAATATTTTGAAAAACAAGCCTAATCCTACCTATATTTTATAAAAGTGTTAAATATTTTCATGGTTGTAATCACAGGTACGGTCGCGTTCATAAGTTCATTCATATCACGTGATTTATACTTTAGACTAACTTTTTTTCCAAAAGCATTCAGGTCTCTCTCAGGATTAATTTAATCAATCTGTATAATGTAACTAAATATAGATAAATAAAATAAAATTTCATTAACCACCAAAAATTTAACTAAAAAATAACTTGAGCAAACTACCTTCTCCAAAACATAACTAATTAAAAAATATTATGTGATATTTATTATATTGTATGTCTACCTACCATATAAATGTGACGACCAGCGGTGTACGGAAAAGCTTTGTAACAGTTTATGTGACACCGCTTTCAACTTGTAAAATGTTACTTTTTTAATAAACAAGATATAAAAAGGACATAATATAATTTGATGTAAAATGTTGAGTCCCGTACACTGTATACGTATCACACAAAAATAAGAATAACGAGCCTTTAGGAAAAAAGTTATTTGGAAGAATAAAAACACGTGATATGACAGAACAAACACGTGCAGCGCACATATATGAACGCACCCAGAGACTATACACATTTTTATTTCCTAACTTGGACCCAATAAGGACGGAGTTTTTATATTCTCGGTTATTTTTATGTTCTCGCATTCTTGGTATGCATATAATCTAAAAATAAAAGATTCGAGAAAAACTAAAAAGAATTTTTTTTTCGAAAATTCCAAAGTCGACAAATAGCGAATTTTCTCCACGGTAATTAGAAATATGATAAAATTTACTTGTTTACATAATATTATAACTATAATAAGCAATATTCCAACGAAAAATACAATAAATTACTCGGAAAGAATTTTTTCACACTACTTAATTTTTAAAACCGTCGTTTTTTCAAATGAACACAGAAAAACTTTTGATTTCCCGCCATAACGAAAAACAAAAAACACTAGTACAAAATATCATTACCTATTTATACAGCCAGTATATCCTTATACACGTTCAAGATAAGATATCAATATAAAAATTAATGGTTTTTATTATTCAAATTAACAAAGTTTCTAAAGTCATCCAGCGTAACCATACAGTCACCTAGTCCTTAATCGTCGTTAACAGCTCATATATTATGTCCCCACCGATCGTGTGTCGCAAAACCTTCGTATTCACTGGACTTCAGGGAGAGCGGAGGGATCTACCCCAAAATAGTCAGATACCAATGCGTCTAGCTAGGGTCTAATTCGGACCACTTAGTTTTTTAGTTTATTCATTACAAACATACACACACACACATACACATACACAAATACAAATCTTTCCTCTTTATAATATTAGTATGATAGTATGATTTTGGCCTTCCAAACTAAATTACTAGCTACTTTCTTACTATAGAGCCTGTTTATTTAGACTCGAGCTACATTTTCTTACATTTTTATTCGACGCTCTTACGGTGAAGGAAAACAACGCTTTAGTATAGCTTGTTATTCAGCCATCCTCTCGTTTCTCCGTTAGTTATTTCGCTATTTTCCATATTTATCATGTTTATTTTCGAAAAGCCATTACAATGATTATATTATAATAATATGTGCTTCTGTATCTACTTATTTATCCACGGGACATAATTAATAGGTAACATACATCGGTCGTAATAAGTAGATCCTCCCAGAGCCCGGCTGGACGGACATAGATTACTATGGCCAATCTGGAAGTCTTTAAATAGTCTCCGGACTCGCGTTGGCCGGAGCAAGGAAAGTATGTTCAGGTTGGGACTCTGGGAGAACCCAAGTTTGGAGTGTGTGTGTGTAGGACGGTGCAGTCTATGGCCCACCTGGTGTCCTGCCCTGCCACCTGCTCGCAGCAGGACCTGATGGATGCCACAGATAATGCAGTCGAAGTGGCTAAGTTCTGGGCCACAATGATCTGATTTGTCATCGACAGGGGAAGAAGAAGAAGTGTTTTTTTTGTAGTTTTTGGGCTTCCTTTCTTACTGCCACGGTAAACACTAGCCTTTTCCATGGTTTCCATGTATATTTGACACTCGCATACAAAGTAGTCATTTTAAATCCGACAATTTGTATGGAGTAGTCAAACTTTATTAACATACAAGAAGACTTCTTTGGTAAAGCTGCTTAAAACCCTTGACTGAGCCTGACTTCTCAGTATCTACTGAGCATATTCTTCCAGTTTTTGCTAAACACATTGCATTAAAATTTTGATCTCGATCCATTCAGCCGAAGAACGTACCAGACTGACTGAAGGAATATAACATTTACTTTTGTTTTCTTAAATTTCCTCTTTTTTCGTCTTCTTCCTACAATTTTAGTAACTGGGTTGCTTCACGGCTGTAAATCAATTGCTAACTTCGGTGGTACATTTTTCTAGCAGGTTTTTAGATATGAAAAGAAAATAGTTTGAGGTGTAGCGTAATGTCTTTTCAAAAGAATGAAAAATATAAAATTATTTTATATCGTATCTACAATTTTTCTACTCAGATAGATGTATGTACCACCGAAATTATCAATTGATGGATGCAACTGATTCCCACTATGTACATTATACACTTCCAAATTATTTTATTTAAAAATCAAAACATTTAAATTTATTTAATAACAAAATAAGATAAGTAAGTAGATACCTATTTAATTTGCGTCAAACGTAGTGTACCTAGCAATAATGAAACAGTATCACAAAATTGCGTCACTCTATATAATTCTGACATATCATATTTAGACACAAACTAATGAAAAAATATGCCGGTTTGCATAATCAATTTAGACAAAAATAAACTTCATTATCATAGGTCATCAATTTCTATCGCGTCCAAACGTCTACTCAAGCAAAAAATCAAAAACTAATAATAAAAATAAAATTTCAACACTAACGAAAAACCTAAAATTGCATAAAAAACCTAAAATTGCACAAAAGTTACCTAGTTTCGTCTAGGATACGCTTAGATCGCGTTATTATTTGGTTACCTGATGAAAAAGGAATATCAGCTCTTGCTATTGTTGTAAATTTTATTGCTTGCACTGCATTTTTGGGTGCAATAAAGTATAAAAAATAAGCATATTAATTGAACATCAAAGCCAAGCCTACTTTACAGTACCTAACTGCATGTAGGTATACTATATGAGTAGAACAATTATAAAAGTTGGGACTGCAAGAACACTCCCGAACTCCAAACTGCGCTAGGATATTCCCATATTATTTTTTGTTGTAGGAATAAGGGTATTCGGACATAAAATGTAGCTTTCGCGTTAATCCCATAACTACGTCCGTAGAAAGTAGTCAGGATGGCTTTACAATACTTTATTATATTAATAAATAAATATAAAATAATTAAATAAATAAAATATTGTATTGTATTACAATATTCTTTATTGACACCATCCAAAGTAAAACATTACACAAGAAACAATTTAATAACAAATAGAAGAGTCAAAAGGCGATGGCTTTAGGTGCTTTTTGCACGGAATCATCTTTAACAATCATCAGCAAGTGATACAGCCTACAATGTCCTGACCAAACTGAAGAAAGTCTCTCGAAATGCCTTTTTTGTCAGTGCCCGAAACTTTAAAAACTAGCAACTTTTGACTAGAAAAGCTATCAGTTATAGCAGCACTATACCACAGAAGAAAATAATAGTACTAACCCGTACAGAAAGGACATTCACCCCCCCCGCGCTAAAATGAGTTCCTCGCCCGATATAGCGCCCCACGCCCCGCACCCCGCAGGCGCCTCGGGACTCTACCAGGGGTGTTCGGGGGTGTTTTACATAGCGCCTAGCGCCATTGACTTGTTGATATTCAGTTGTTATTCAAAAAGAAGTAGCTTGTCAAAACGTGTTTTCTGTATGGAGTGACCGCCCAGTAGTGCCTTAACGATACTTTTGACTGCAAGGAAAATCTACAAAGCGGGCTACAACTTAGTAATAAACTGACCCTGTTATACATTTACCCCCCGTGACTGATAACAAGTGGTCGAGTCGTGATAATCGAGTATCTCGGCTAATTAGGCATCTCGCCCCAGTTATCTCAAGACATTGTAGTTCAGTTCAAGTCATTAATTAGGGTGACAAGCATTTAGCTTCGTAAGCAGTGTCTCAAGTAAACGTGTAAACGATTACCAAGTTTATTTGCAGCCAAGGGCGCACGCATTCCAAGCCAATTAGGCAACCGAAGCGGCAAATATACCTTTGTATTGCAAATTTGTTTTTGCTGCCGCCCTACGACCACAATGTTTTATAAAAGGAGTACAACAAGCGCAAATACATTTGTAATCGTTTGCACGTTTATTTGAAACAGGTCCTATGTAGTGTCGCGTGTATTCACGTTTCATTTACCAACAATAATGTCTTTGAACTATAAACTTGAATGATATAGTACAGTGTTTTTCAACCTGTGGGTCGCGACCCCCTGGGGGGTCGCCAGAGGTCGAGAGTACTATTTAAAGATTGGTTTATTAAGTAGGAGAACTTTAACAAAGGGATATACCTACTCATAAACATTTGTATGTTAATACAAACGCACTGTGGCTTATTATTAATCACAGTAAACACGAATTTCAAATAATTGTCCCACTCTCACCAGAAGTTGGCGGTTCTGTTGATCTTTTCAGGAAATTTATGAATTTTCAATGATTAAAAATCACTTAAAATGCGTAAATATTACTAAAATGTAACAACAATGTCTTACGGTCGTCAAAAAATTGAACTGTCGACGTGAAGTGCAACTCGCAAGCTAGCCACTACACTTGCCGGACGGCCGGCATATAGGCCTTGGTCGTACGTTCGTCTTCGTATACCTATGAGCCTAAATTGCGTTAGTTATCAATCGGCGACGTATTCGATGTATGTAATTGTAAAATAAATAATGTGTTTTACGTACTATATTATGTACTTATATCTGAATCCTAATTATGGAGACGCATAAAAACGTCGTATGGAATGAATATTTGTAATATTGCAACATACATACATTACATGATAAAAAAGCGAAGGGTCGAGGGGTCGCGAATTTCTTTTCATACCAAGAGGGGTGGCATCATGAAAAAGGTTGAAAAACACTGATATAGTAAAACAAAAGTTAAAACAATTCAATTCGGAGTGGGTAGTCTACAGAGCAAAATGACCACGTATTGTATTCTGCTGACATTTTTGGATACTTCCCACACACACACACACACACACACACACACACACATACACACGAACACACATATTAATTATACACACATCACACGCACACATTACTGGCTTTGTGGCGTTCGTTTTTAATTTTCTTGTATTTACGACATTTCAAACATGACCATAAGTAGATCCAAAGAGGTTGGTAAGTCGCGCTTCGCTTTTGTTATTCTGAGAGAAAAACACTCCCCTAAAATACTTTTATAGCATGTTTTCATTCGTCTTTAACACCTCATACATGTCCCCACCGAGGGGCTCGAGTAGGGACTACTATTTGGTATTCTGTGGCTCGAGCCGTTAGTACTTTTTTTAAACATATATATATGGCATATAAAGCTAGGTATCCTAAATAAGTCTATCGCATCTACTTGTAACCTAGGCTATTTAATATCAATATTACGTTACTATGTGGCAACAAGCATGAAATTCCATACGATTGGTTACAAAAACCGCAGGATATCTAAGGCTTTGACCTAATACTCATATGACCCGAAAACTAGCAATATGATACACGACAAGACAAGACTAAGACAAGTGCTTCTAGGTCTTGCGCCTTAGCCTATTTGGTCATCATTAACAACTCATGTATGTCCCCACCGAGGGGCTCGAGCCTACCCTGAAACCAGGGTGAATAGGCCTCAGTCGACCACGCTGGCCCAGTGCGGGTTGGTCAACTTTACACACAACCCTTGAATTACTTCGCAAGTGTGTGCAGGTTTCCTCACGATGTTTTCCTTCACCGAAAGAGCGTCGAATAAACGTACATATGAATTCGAAAATCGAAAACACATTGGTACGTGCCGGGGTTCGAACCCGCCAACTTCTGAATGGAAGTCAACGGCCCTAGCCACTTGGCCACCGACGCTCTTATCCTATATCTTATCCGATTTGGTCGTATGACTGGTACGAGTATGTCTGCCTTCAAAGCACAGGGATGTGGGCTCGCTCGAATCCATCCCGGGATCAAGTCCAGTAAAGCTCGATTGGTCGTACTTTTTCGACACAAGCATAGGTCAATTGAAAAAAAAATAAGCGTTCATGTGATGAGCACTTAGATCTGGATTAGACATGTACCGGGTAATGGTTTTACCGGGCTCCCGGCACAGAAGAAAATAATAGTACTAACCCGTACAGAAAGGACACTCACCCCCCCGCGCCAAAATGAGTTCCCCGCCCGATATAGCGCCCCACGCCCCGCACCCCGCAGGCCCAATGTTTACTATTTTTCCCGTCGTCGGGTACCGAGTCCTAATCGGTTACCCGGTACTGTCAAGCGCATAGCGACTCTATCTCCTATCCTATTCCACAGGCATATAAATAATAATTGTGCATAGTTGAAATTGCTTAGTATGACTGCTCGTGACTATACGTATAATTATTTATTTTGCTACTGATTAAGGCGGATAAAGTCGTATCTCTTTTCGAAGTGATGGATTAGCCGGGAAGTACAGGGTAGGGGGCACTTCATAAGTAACTAGATCCACATAAGTAGCTTTGTGGTTTCAGCCCCATAGGATCATTGTTTAAATTGTGTTAATAATAAGATTTGGAACTTTACCCAACTTTAGGGAGAATTTAAGGATTCACTTCACTATTGTAAAGCTCAAAACTTTTAACAATCGATGAATTTGTATGTGTTCTTTTGTTATTATATTCATTGAGGGGATGAAACGCACCATTATTTAGGGTAAGAATAGGCCTTGTTATAGTCTACTGTGGCATTGGTCATGCCATCTCTTTTAGTTTTGAGCCTTCAGCCTGGCCTGGCTGTAAGCGCAATCCAAATTTAAATCATTTTCGAGACGTTTGTTTACATTAAATCAAATTAAATCTATTGATGCATTTTGAAAAATGAAGTGCCGCTCCAATCTCTCTGGTTTTTGACGTAGATGCGATTTCTTTCAGAGGGGTGAGGACTCGTTCCCTTCCCTCCTCCCGCTACTGATAGATTTCCAGTAGCTAATCAAGAAAAAATTAACAAAAATTAAAAAAAAATCTTTTCAAAACAGCTCAACAGATGGCACTAGTAAGTAAATAATGAGGTAATAAATACCGAATTATTGCATTATAAAAAAACATTTACATTAATCAACTATTTAATTAATTAATCTCAGTCACAATCATGTACATACAATCCGACAAAAAAAGGCAAAATGTCTACAATAAACACTGTTCTCATTATTTTACTAGCGTCATCTGTGGAAATCTTAAAGAACGCTTGTTTATTAATTTCAATCTGTTACAAAATCTCCCATTGTGTTAAAGTTATGTTTGTATGAAGTGTAAAGTTCGTACTTTTATTTAGTGAAAATTAATTTAAAGTTATCTCGATATTTTCAACCAATAAGGCCCCGGGGCGGTACTACCTAGCCACTACGCCACCTACGCGGGTGTGCTATAAAAATATATTTACGTTCCTTTGGCTTCTAATCCCAACAGTTGAGAGGTCGAATCGAGGGTCTCCACTCCACAGCTTTCCCGCCTCCGGTTACACCACAAGAGCTTTCAAGCTCACTAAGCTCCTATATGTGTACCGTCAACAAAAACATTGATTGAAATATTAGTATTTGTTTTCTGAAAAATCTTTATAATTTTATATTATTTTATTTTTACTCTCGTACTTACATATTTTAATTTAATTCTGGTTTGTATTTTTATTTTTATTTGTTTGTTTTATTTACACTATGGGTAAGAAAGAAATTTATTTATTATTATTATTTACATTAATATATATTAGAGTCAAATGCGATTTTTTTAAAGATAGATAGCACACAAAAAAAAGATTGATTGATTTTCCTTCGTAGTGGCTAATGTGTGATGTGTAGGTACTGGTACACTACTCGAGAAATGTGTGATTTTGCATTACTTTTTATGGTAATAATACTTGGCTTCGGCCGGTGCAAAAAAAATCCTCTTTGGAGAGAAAAAAAAAAGAAAATAATAATAATAATTTCTTTATTATAAAAATATTTTTTTTAACATTGTGGCTAATGTCTCCTTTTAGACTTTATGGTGATATTACTTTTGTGATCATGGTCTAAGAAACACGTGACTGACACAAGCCTACGTCATTTTGCTCTGTTCATCCTTGTCTATTACACATATTCGACAAGGATAATTAGGAAAAATGACGTAGAAATGACGTAAGCTCGTGTCAGTAACGTGGTCTAATGGTTAGACCTTGTTTTCTTAGACCATGCGCATAACCTACACATGTCTAGTTAAAATCACAAGGTTTTGTTTTGACCGACAACAGTTAATGAACTTGACTCTACATCCTTGACTTTCACTTTTTTACACATTTTAATATTACTACCAATATGGTTTTTAGATCCAGTATATCGATAAAATCTCCTACTGACACTTTGAAGTTAGAGTAAAAAGCAATTTTTACTCTAACTTCAAAGAAAACAATTACATTTTTTGTTTTTACTATTAACCAGCAACGTTTAACACGCGAGTCATTATTTTCTAAGAACCTCGCCGGCTGTGACGTCAGAGTGACCGTGTCGGTTGACATCTGTCACGTCACGTCACAGAAGTTTCCTTTCTCAGTTAGCTCTGGGCACTGGGGGTTTACCTGTACAGCCTCCATTTAACTAACCTCAACTAACCAAAATGACTGTTTGTTTTTTTTTCAATGACGTAGCTTGTTCCCGCTAATGACGCTATTTTGAACCAAAATTAGTTCCGTACAAATCATTTGTGATTTAGATTATTAAATGAATCACGGTTTTCTTAAAATCGGTGTGGATTAGAATTGGAAATAGTTTTTTATGCTATTTAGACGGAACCATAATTTTAAGGCTGTGACAGATTGGCTGTAGATTTACATGACTGTATATTTTGTAACGTACGTACATACGTACGTACCCACTCGTATTTTGGACCAACGTGCATGTAAAATAATAATTGTTTTTTACGGAAAAGGAGATAGTCAGTCACTATTCGGTAATGAATGCACCAATCTGATATATAAACATGCTAGAATATCAGTATACTTATGCAGGTATGCGTAGTATTAAAATAAATAATTACGCACCAAGCTTATTTTATTAGGTACTTAAAATTTGGGTCACCTGATGCAAAACGATTTCGGATTGCGTCATACGAGTTTCGACCGTTGACCCTTCAACATGTTGAGATTCTAAAACAGTATTAGACCAAAAAAAATACATCTTTTTATTATGAAAAAGGTAAGTACTGGTACAACCAAATCCGAGTAATCAAGCTTCACCGGACTTGAATAAAAAAAGATATCATGGTTTAACTGTAATACCTTTGAAAACTTTACCAAAGACTGAACGGACTTAGGTAATATTTAGGTTGCCTGGAATAAAATACTAACTTTGTACTTGTAGCCAATGCCGAGAATTTAAGAAAAATATTCTTCATACTTGAGAGACTTGACTTTAATACTTTTACTTTTTTGTCGGAAGCCTAAGGCGGCTCAACAATTCCGACACCAGGGTTTGTGTGGTAGGTTAACCTCGAAACCCACTCGATAATTAAGCAAGCACTGCGAAAAGCAAAAACGGAGCCTTTTGTCTGTCCGTATCCGTCACAGCCAATTTCTTCCGAAACTATTGTTTTTTGAGTGTGCATAATATGCAAAACGTTCAGCCCCCCTACTATGTAAAAAGCGACAGGCTCGAGAAGCTGTCAAACGCGACGTAATGACATTAAAGCCATAGTAGTTCTGTCAATATGTCGCGTTTGACAGCTTCTCGAGCCTGTCGCTACTTACATAGTTGGGGGGCAGAGGTGAGGTAGGTTATCTCGAAACGCACATGATAACGACGCAATCAATGCAAAAGTGTCCCAATAGCGTCTTTTTGGACAATTCGGAAGTGAGATGAAAATTATCGTAAAATATTAGTCAGCTGATGCAAATAATCTGTTTCACAAAATCTCGATAGTTTTTTATTACATTATTAACTGACATAGTGTACGGTCACGTTCATAGGTCCAGTCACAGATAATATAATACTAGTTACACTGTCCAGTCTTATCACGTGCTTCTTAACTTTTTTCCCAAAAGCATTCAGGATACATCATTTAAAGTAAAATATTATTAGTACAAAAAAATAAAAATAACGAGCCTTATAAACACGCGATATGACTGTACTCTACAGTCAACCTTAAAAATATGTGGGTATCCAATGTAAATGAGCATCTATCGTCAAATTACGTAATAGTTATAAGCCTTGTTGTTTTCCTTAAAATATAATATTTTCAAATAACGACTTACTTTTGTTTACTTGCTTAAAAATACGTCAGTGATGAGTTGTCTGTAACTGTGACGTGAAATTATCGGATGATTCGAATAAAATCTCTATTTCGAAAATATCTTTGATTTAACAAAATTGAAGCTAAATTACTTTTTACCGGGTGACATGTAGTAATTGATGTTTTGAGGAAAATACTTGATTTCAATCGAATTGCAGAGATGTAAATGTAAGGTTATTCAATCCTTAAGGAAAGGCAACTGAGCCGTTTACTTTTAATATAGGTACTAGTAAAAAAAATAATGATCTTTAGGTATTTTTTTTCAATCATCTTTAGGTATTTTTAATGGGTATGATTGTAATTATGATGGGTATGAATATAGTTTTTGAAAAGAGTCATATTTTACAAATTTTGTAAATGAATTTGAAACTATATCTTCCAATTTCGTATCAGTTTCAATATCTAAATCAGACCCCTTTAATATTTTTTTACAATTTAAACATCACGAACAGACATTTGGTACGTTTATATTACTTCAAAGTCAAGTCAAAGTCAAATAGTGTTTATTCAAAGTAAGATTTCACAAATCATTTTTTGACGTCGAGGCGGGTTCACAATTTGGCTGTCTTCTGTGGAGAAGAACCCGCCGGAAGAAACTCCACAGGCGTTGCATCTTTTCAAAATATTATTACATAGGTAATTATTATTTTATACAATTTGATTAATATAACAAAGAGTGCAGACGAAATATGAAATTAAAGGAAGGCAACCAGTCAAAGTAGAAAAACTAAACTATATAAACAATAAAACAATCGGCAATCGACTAGAGCAGACCAGTCCCCCCAAGCAGCACCACGTTCACTACTTTACTTATTATATTATTGTTATACAAATCTGTGACTCTTACTTCATACTTTGAAAACAATAATTAATTATGTTTTCCTTATATTATGTACTAATTTAATTAAAAACATTGATGACAAGAGTACATTATTATTGAATCACATTATTCAATACCAATATTCTTGTAATTAATTGATTCAATAGAATTATGCAATTAAGTAAGGACAATGCTTGTTTAGTATTATTACAGGTAGTGGCATCAATTACGTTAATAATTTACTTTGTTAAGAAATTATTTTTAAATCCTGTCACGCTCTAATTCCTAATTTAACTATAGTTTTTTTTTTCTAGTTAAAGAAATAAAGATGTGCTGTCAAAATAGAGTAAGCAACACTTTTTTTGTATAGAGATGTATACATCATTTCATAACATTGTAAAAAAGAAGCAGTGACAGTGAACATTTTTGCAATAGAACAAAATTTTGAGTACTCATAGAGTTAGGTTTTATAACATTTTAAACTCTCGCGATTTTTACAAATTTAAATCCATATGTAGCACCATAGCCCAAGGGTGAACCGATTTGGATGCGATTTTTTAGTTGAAAGTGGGCTTTCTAGTGGTGGTCCTTAGACATCCAGATAAGTGCGTGCACTGGGGGTATTTAATTTTTTTATATTAAGTATAATTGTAATAAATAAAAGTAAAAGCGCGGCTCCAATCTCTCTGCATTTGATACTGAGATATTTTTGTTTTCCGTCAGTTTTAACCAATAGAATGTCACCAATAGAAAGCTGCATGATATTTGGAGCAATCACAACCCCGAGACTACCCCCCCTTACCTCAAATAATTGACAGAATTGATTTCTTTAAGATTTTCATTTATTAGGTAGGTACGAGTACGTACGGATCTTAGTCACTACATAGTATAAAACAAAGTCGCTTTTTCTGTCCCTATGTCCCTCCCTTTGTACGCTTAAATCTTTAAAACTACGCAACGGATTTTGATGCGGTTTTTTTTAATAGATATAGTGATTCAAGAAGAAGGTTTATATGTATAATACATGCATAATATGCTTAAAGATAACCCACAATAACCATTTTCCCGTGCGGAGCCGGGGCGGGTCGCTAGTGTACTTATAAGATCCTTGGTATTACGTGTCGCAAGCAAGTTGCTCGTCGTAGCAAGTGGAAAGAAGTGGTCTCTGCCTAGCCTTCCGGGAAAGAGGCGTGACTTTATGTATGTATGTATGTATTACGTCTCATAATGTTAGATACTCTATGACTGTCAATTATAAGAGAAAAATTATGTAGAATTTAATCTCAATTGACAACTAAGCTTTCATTTACAATATCAATCATTTGCAATATATTTTCAAAATAAAAATATGTAATTAAAGAAACAAAAATTCAAAAATACCTGTCCCATGTGTATAGGTACATATATTTTTAATGAAAATTGTAGATACCTTTTTCTTCTGACCATACGCGTTGAAATCTATGGCCTTGGCAACTACTTAACAGTAGCATCTGAATGAGACGGACTCCCTTTAAGTCTTTACTTAGTTTTTTACTGTGGTAGTACGAAACACCGAATACAGAGAGTACAAAAAAAGTACTAACTTTAGCCAATCTATAGTTATCACTAACGTCAAGTACAGGAAAATGCACTTACAAATGTAACATCAAATTTATCATTATTTCAGTAAAGTAGTTAACTACTACTTGGTATTCTGTGGTAGTGGTATGGGCAAACAGCGAAAGTGGGCAAAGCACTAACAAAAAGTATGGGATTTCGAAAAGTATATGTGTACGAAATTCGAAAGGGGGCAAATAGCGAACAGATTATAAGTATAAGTTTTTAAAATTCATTTTTATTCTACCCTCAGACCTGCAGTGAACTTTTATACGTTTTAATTTCCTCTTATATGTAAGAAAGTCAATGTACCTACCATAAATATTTAGGTTTTCCCCTTATAACCCGTATGTTTGTCCACTCCACACTCTCAACTGCATTTACCGTCACTATATATCTCTCTGTCATTATACACCAAACAGAGTGAAATGCAGATAGCGGGGTTAGGGGAAAGCCCTAAGCCAGAGATTTAAGGCTTACCACATTTTCCACACATATTTTCCGTAATAATTATAAAATGGTATGACAAATAGTTTTGCTATCTGCCTCATATTTTTGAAGTTTTTCCGTTTCAAGTGATTAATATTTCGATAAAATAGTTACTTAATTAGTCTGGTCGTTAAATTTAGATCAATAATATTAACATGTCTGTGTTTGAACACATTCCTTTTTTTAAAGAGACTGCCAACTTGTATATAATTTAGAACAATTTTATTAAATCGTGATAATTTTAGAACCCAGCAGCTTAATGAACATTTTCCTTTAAGACACGATAGTTCTAGGTTCGGTACCCAGACCTCATCAGCTTTTTCCAGCTAATTAAGAATAATCAACTGAATTTCCAAAATCAAAATAAGATTCAGTATTTACGAAGGCACGGTAAAAAGTAAGTCTTAGTTACATTCTATATTAAAATAGGTACTTAATCATTTTTAACAGCAGCACACCTGCTGGTATGGTTAGTTTTCCTTCCGTGCTAATTCTGAGTCAGTTATTTTTATAATAACACTAGCTGTCCGCCCACGGCTACGCCCGCGTTGTTTTTTTTTATTTGTTTTTTTTTTTTTTTGGGGATGAAAAATAGATGTTGGCCGATTCTCAGACCTACTGAATACGCTCACAAAATTTCATGAGAATCGGTCTAGCCGTTTCGGAGGAGTATGGAATCGAACACTGTGACACGAGAATTTTATATATAAGATTTGAATGCTTGAACAATTTTATTTCTATTTTTAAATCGAAGCGAAAAATGAAAATCATTCAGCTTGGGCAGGGACTCGAACCCGTATCTCTTTGGCTATCCGGGTCATACAGGCGCACTACCAATTGTGCCTCCAAGTCTCCGTACAAATAAAATAAAATTCTTTGCTTCTTACTGAGTTCTTATAGAGTGCACACCAGATCCATTTATCTTAGTTACATACGAGTACGAACTATTTTGACACTCGTGCTTTCAAATTACATTGAAAATATCACAAGTACGATGTCGCCAACTCTATGTTTTTGTTTCTATTATATGTAAGACTAGCGACCCGCCCCGGCTCCGCACGGGAAAATGGTTATTGTGGGTTATCCTTAAGTATATTATGCATAAAAACCTTCCTCTTGAATCACTCAATCGATTAAAAAAACTCATCAAAATCCGTTTCGTAGTTTTAAAGATTTAAGCATACAAAGGGACATAGGGACATAGGGAGAGAAAAAGCGACTTTGTTTTATACTATGTAGTGAATTGTAGTGATAATACTAATTTTATTGTAAGTTTTTTTTCTCATATATTTAAATTATGAATTATTTTTTTTATATTTAAATAATTCGTAAGGTATGAATAAGAAAAACTTCAGCAATCATTTAAATTTAATTCATAATTTTATAGTTCATTGATTTTATGTTAATTTAAAACCGAATAAAAAATTATTTAGCTCCATTGTGTTAGCTGGCCACATTTGCACCTACATCTCACGGCAGGGCTGTCAATGATGAATCAAAACAATTAATGTGCACAATTACCCACAATTTCCCACGGTACTATTTTCTAATGGTAAAACAATGTAAGAGCCCTATGTAGTGCTGTTAAGGTGTATTTTGTTGCGATAGGCAACATCGCAACGTATAAAATGAATCTAAGGGTTACCTACTCCAGGGTTGAACTTAGAATGAACACTACCCCCTTTAAAAATATTAATAATTTTGGTCATAATGCAGGCACCATAATTTAATAGTATAAATTACTCGTCTGGAACTCCCTTATATATATTTTTTTTTATTTGTAAACCAAAAGCTATAGTCACATTTTATTACGAGAGCTCTATTTACAATAACTAGTTTTTGACAAAGTGGTCAGTTACATGTTTGAAATAATAAAAAAATATATAAAAGTAATCTGAGTAGAAACTCCAAGAGCGAAGCGATATTTTCCTGTCTCTTAGGTAGGATACTCCTTTCTTAAATAAAAGATAGAGTCATTCGCGTTCGAAAAATAAATAGACACATTTGTATATACAAAATTTATAACCAAATAAGTTTCCTTAAAACCGTCATAATATCGATTTCTGACCATTTTGACTCAAATTTTGTATGGACAGCGAATTAAATCATCTTTTCCGGGTAATGTCTGTTGATAAACTCGGGCCTAAGTCGTCTTTTTTCTTCAGGTGTTTGACGACCCCTGCGGGTTTCCCTGCCGACGTCACTGCGCCGATTTTGACGCATATATCGATTTCCCGGGCTCTACACAAGCGCAGTGACCACCTCCATTCACATACAAAATCATCTGTTGCGCGCGACCAAACTCAGTCAGCCATACGACGGAAACGTGCACACGCGTTTCCTTAGCCATAAAAAAAACATTTATTTTTCTTTTTTTAAACTTTTCGCGGCACCAGTGTTGACAGTTTGTTATTTTTTTAATTCCGGATTTGAATCGACGAACCGTAAGTAAAAACTTGACCTTCAATATTGTACGGATTGCGCGCGGTTTTTATGCTTTACTTTTTTGACCGAATCGTTGATGTGCCAGTATTTTTCTTATTGAAGAATTTTCATAAGTTAAACTTTACTTTTTAGGTACCTACTCGTAGGTTAGATTTTACTTCAAAATACGACTCTATCTAAATTATTTTGTATTGTTTTGACTGACGTTTATAAAGGTGCTTTATTAGAATAATAGATTTATTAATCAAATATTAAAACATATATTTTGACTTATCACAATAGGTCATGAAGTAAACAATCTCATCAAATGTCTTTTATGTTATGATGATTGAAATACAATCATAATTGTTATCAGAAGTGATGGAAATATTCGGCCACGATGATAGACAATAAAAAATTCTAAAACGACACTAGCCTTTTTTATTTATTTTATTTGTATTCGATATATTATAATTATATAATTTATAACATATATAATATATTAACTATTTGTGTATATCAAATGTAAATTAATTAATTAGGAGGTTTTTTTAAAATTATGTACCTACTATTGCACTTACATAATTTGCAAACTAAATATGAGAGCGATGAAAGTCCTCAGCGTTGACATATTATATCTATTTATTTATTTATCATTAATCGTATTTATATATAACGATCATATTACAACAGTAAGGTCATACGTGAAAGGTAAGCTTAACACTTACCGCGTTTTTCCCAACTAACCTACACTTTGAAATCGGAATATTCTACTAATGATAAGAAATAAATTTATTAATGATTTGACTCAATTTAGGAAATAAATAAAATATCACTCAACTTATTACAATTTTAGATCGGTGTCGGCAAACTGTGACGTCACGTTTTCCTTTTCCCTTTCATACATTCCATCCATTAAAATAAAAGAAGTTCATTTGACTACACAATCAAGTCTCCAATTAAAAACAACTTTTTCAAGTCCAGTGAAGCTTGATTGGTCGTACCTTTTCGACACAAGCGTCGGTCAATTCAAACAACAAAAACACTCTGAAATCGCTGAAAAAATACCGACTATTTAATACGTTCTTTTTTACATTGCCAATTAGGCCTTGTATCTGATAATAACAAGAAGAGTACTGTTACTAACTGATAGATAACATACTCAGCTCTGAGGTCATCACACAAAAAAATAATTCACAGGAATTCGGAAAGACTGTTTTTTTTAAATAAATAAGTTATTTCAGAACAATATCAATAGATAAATACAAGCAAAACTTTGACGGTCGGCCCCGTAGCCTAATTGGAGCACTTTGAAGCACAGGGTCACGCATTCGAATCCCGCCCAGGACAAATATTCGTGTGATGAGCACTTGTGTTTACCTTGTGTCTGGATGTTGTATGTTTAGATATTATTTCATATCTATTGTCTAACACCCATACAAGCTCTGCCTATTTCGATGGTAGTGCATATGTCATACACTCCCCAAGATGTCCCCATATTTTATTATATTATTTTTATTATTAGGTATATCACGCAAGAACTAACAATATATACCTAATGTGAGTCTTACACGACTTAATTTAAGTATTCTTTATTAAAGAAATAAGTACTGATCATGTCGCGTTGACTGAGACTCATTAAAATTTTATCACTATCACTTAACTTGATTGGAATTGTAAATGAATCTCTTTTGATATTTTTAACTGCAGATTAGACAATACAGGTAGAAACAGATATACCTACAAGTAAATTTATATTTTTAAAGGATTTCCAAACGTATTTTTAGTTTAATAGAATTGGATTGAATTCTTTTAATTAGCAATATCTACATCGTAAGTATCGTTTTTGTTTTTTATTTTGTTAAGCAGTTATTTTTATTTTTGTCTTATTTGTTGTTTTTTGTGTTGTGATGTGCTACAAATAGACATTTCTATTCTATTCTATTTCTTATGGTCTTCTAACTCTTAAAAACAATCAGATCTTGAATTCGTGGACCAAGAAAATAGGCGACCTCTACTAAAAACGTATTTAAATGTGAAAAGAAATCTTGCGAAATTACAGCTGGCTGGCCTTGGCTAAGATAAGAGATTTTCAATCTAGGGAAAACTAAACGAAACTAAAAAATGATCAGTTAATTGAAATTTTTAATACTCAAATGTTAATTAGTCACTTATACGTACAATTTGTCAATAAATTGTGTAAATTCCGTGAAAATTTACAATATCTATGATTCACGAACTCGTTAAAAGTTTGTATTGTAAAATTGTCCTGTGAACCCATTAACTAAAATTTGAAGAACCTGTCAATTCCTGTCTCGTCACAGACAAATTTGCTCTCAGCGTCTCGGTGCGACGCGTTTTTCTAGGTAGGTATATATTTTATTTTTTTATTTATGGTCACGTTCTTAGTACAGTTATATCACGTGTACGTACTTATAATTAATAATTACTTACAATACAATACAAAATACTTTATGCACGCAACAATTTACAGTACATGTATAACAGGTACATAAAGGCAAAAGGCGGCCTTATTTCTTACAGCAGACTTTTCTCCTAAACTAATGTTTGTGTAATACATTTTTTTTTTTTAAAGTATGTTTTATTTTTAAGAAACTTACTTAATTTTTCCGTATTTATTTGATAATTTTACATAATATCTAGGTATACCTACTACCACATAACATATTCTAAGAATAATTTAGGATTAAGGTCTATTTATCTATCTATATATTATGCTGTGTAATTCAGCTTCACCATTAGAGCTAATAGGTATGTATTTTCGAATATCATGGGTGTTCAAAATATTCTAACAACACCACAAAAACAATGCATATTTAAAGCAATAACGCTTGATAATATAAAACACTTAAACATATCACAGCAGAAAATAAATATCACATTAGTTATGTACGTACAGTAGCCAGCACATGCGGCTGGACATGTTGACCTCGAGATCGCCGCTATTCCGTAGCAATAGAAGCGAGTTTCGTAGTGCGACTGTCCAACCACATGAGCTGTACTGTACATGTAGCAAACAAGTCACTCACATGTCATATTTTGCAGCGTCACTTCTTTTTCTCATGTACTTGTATGTATCACATGATAACACCTCATTAACTTTTTCTGCGAGTTTGAGTTTTTTTGATGTTTTTAGATTTAACTATTGGGAATGAAGAAATATTCAATTGGGCGAAAAAATCCTAATATAACGCCTGACCAGAAAAATAAAAAACCTGCTCTGGGGGCGCCACTGTATATTTTTCATCCATGGCAACAATTTCCTTTCCAAAAATTAGTCCATTGAAAATCCGCAATACGGCGAGGATTTTTGTTTTCAAGTTGGCCTTTTATTTAATATAGGATAGGATTAAAGGTGACAAAACCGAAACCGAAATATCTGAAAGCAAGGATTAGGATTTGAAAAAGAAAGGATTTGAATTTTGGCAACCGTATGTTTCTTTTCGCATTTGGTTTTTTTTTTTCGAGTTTTGTTTTTTAATTACTTAATAAATATTATTAGGGATAGGTTAGGCAAGGAGGAAGAAGAGAAGAATAATATTATTACGAGTATTTCAGACTCTTTTTACAAGCGACACCCAAAGGACAGGAAAAAAATCGTATGGGGCCCGGTCTTTTATTCACAGAAAAATCTAACCACTATACACCGTGC
The DNA here is from genome assembly GCA_948473455.1 of Teleiodes luculella. Lineage (NCBI taxonomy): Eukaryota > Metazoa > Arthropoda > Insecta > Lepidoptera > Gelechiidae > Teleiodes > Teleiodes luculella. The sequence continues at coordinate 4,454,845 of OX419607.1, forward strand.
TTTTTTAACCGTCTTACAAACGAAGCCCAATGTATATGCCCGTGATATAGAATATATTGGCAATGTTATTTTTTTTTTTATCAATAAAATAATAAAACCGTGAAGTAAAATAAAATAATGCAAAATAATTTTGAATCAACCTGTACATAATATTTACAATTTAGTAACAATTTGCTCATGCGTGAGAATCGTAAATAATGGGAAAACAAAAGAAAAATATGAGATAAACACATTTTTCGATCTCTCGATCGATTATTTTATTAAACAAATCCTAGATTTTTTTTCTTAAAAAAAAGAAATAACATTGCCAAGATATTCTATATCACGGGCATATACATTGGGCTTCGTTTGTAAGACGGTTAAAAAAGCACGGTGTATAGAAAAAATATATAGATTCTAGACATAAAACTGAGTCCACATGTCCAGTTGTGGAATTTAAGTGCCCCCCATTTAGGAGATATTAATTTTTTTCAATGTGAAAAAGTTGTACACTCAGCAAGTCTATATAACGCACCTGCCACTACCTATCTCTTTCTAACACCTAGCTAAGGCTACTCTTGTCTTCTCTTTCTTACAAGGTTATTAAAATAGTTAACTAAACCGCGAAAACGATTTTCAGTGACATTATGCGAGACATTTACAGTACATGCTATGCTCATTTTTGAAGTTTTGAATACAGAATAAATCGTTTTCGCGGTTTAGTAACTATTTTGTAAGAAAGAGAAGACAAGAGTAGCCTTAGCTAGGTGTTAGAAAGAGATAGGTAGTGGCAGGTGCGTTTTATAGACTTGCTGAGTGGACAACTTTTTCACATTGAAAAAAATTAATATCTCCTAAATGGGGGGCACTTAAATTCCACAACTGGACATGTGTACTCAGTTTTATGTCTAGAATCTATATATTTTTTCTATATAGTGGTTAGATTTTTCTGTGAATAAAAGACCAAAATAAGCCATGTCCTTTACCCAATGGGAAGACACGGCACGGCCTATTATTCAAACAACAAAGATAACTCCATATAATACAATAGAGGATTAAGTAAGACAAACTAACTGATTTACATGTGTTTTAGACATACAAATATATGATTAATATCTAAAAAGGTGGAAGTTACCTACTTTTTTATTAAGAACTAGCTTACCGCCGCGGCTCCGCTTGCGTTAACAGTTTTTCCCGTGGGAATGAGGCATTTTCCCGGTAAGGTAGCCTATGTTACTCAGGGTGAATGTAGCTTTCTAATGGTGAAAGGATTTTTGAAATCGGTTCAGTAGTTTTTGAGTTTATTCATTACACACAAACAAAAATACAAATCTTTCCACTTTATAATATTAGTATGACTAGGTTCAAACTGTTACGCTTGTCGTGCCCTCGACTGTATGTTCCTTTCCTAAGCTCAAATTTGACCATGTCCTTCTGTGGCCATTCAACTATCTGTACAGATATTATCTAGCTAGATCTAGGTGGTCTAGACCAATATCAAGATTATTGCCAACGCGACATGGTTTTCATACATTATTAACTGGCTATTATTTTGAAATTACCAATGTTTTGTGCCGTTTTCCGGCTAAATGTTATTTAAACGAATACAGGAAAAAAAACTTCTTTACAAATTATGCATATTGTATTGTTTTGTACCAAATCAACTGTCCTGGGTGGTGTAATAAAATTAATATTTTATTTTATTTTAAAAGAATTACTTATACCTAAAGTCCAAATTAAAAATCATATATTTAACAAAATAAATCTACTATATAGCGCGTTGAACAGGAAGAAAACGCATATCTTTACGATCACAAGACCGGATACTACATAACAGTACATAATAAGTAGCTAGCTATATACAAAGCTGCCTGGCTGTCTGTGCGTAAGGACATGCGTTCTCTTTTGAACCGAGGACATGCCCAGGTTCAGTACTTTAGTTCTAACATTGCAACTCGCCAATTAAATCGGCTAATAAATCGTTGTAAGGTCTTGGCTCGCTTGAACTACCTGAGCTAGGTCGCTTCACGAACTTAACCAATCTTTTTAAGTTTACTTTTTACTTAAAAACTAATAACCTTACGGCAACATGGAACATAACTCATAATATTCATTTATTGAAATTTATTTGAAAATGGTGATACTACAACTACAACAGGCTACAAACTCTAAAAAAGCATTAGTGCCCCTAGAGCAGGCTTTTTAATCTGGTCAGATTTTACCTATTTTTTAACCCCCGACAAAAAAGAGAGGTGTTATAAGTTTGACGTGTATGTCTGTCTGTCTGGCTGACTGTTTCTCTCTGTGGCATCGTAACTTCTAAACAGATGCGCCGATTTTGACCTAGATTTTTTTTTGTTTGCAAGGTGTCACAATCGAGAGTGTTCTTAAGGTGCTCCCTCACCGGGAGCATTCACGTGTACCTACTGTAACATTATAGATTCGTCTTTGAGCATTACATTACAATAATACCTCCCTGACTGACGAGCATTCGCGTATAATGTAATATTATAGATTCAACTTTGATGTATGCCCGTTTTGGATGATTACAAGGTGCGCATTGTAATGCTCGGTTCTCCTCCTTCACTGATGTAATGCTCAAATCTGTAACGTTACATTACACGCAAATGCTCCCGGTGAGAGAGCACCTTTAGCTATGATTCGAAAAAATATCTTCAGCCATTTGAAGATTATCAGCTCTTTTCTGGTTGTTGAAAGGGTCAAGTAACGTTTTGTGGCGGGGGTTTTTAAAATTTTACATTAAAATTCCTTGAAATTCCGAAATATGGCGAGGATTTTTATTTCTGTGGTCGAACTTTACCTATGTTTAAAACCATATTCCATATGCGTAGATATAGACTGACTCTAATGTGGTAGGAGCCAGTATTCTTATTATTTGCGTTCGCTACTGAACTGGATTACAAAATATCCAATTAAAAGTAAAAGTGTATCGCGAACGAGTCCACTTTCGATGAATATTACGCAACAGCACCAAACTTTCCTCCACAATTTAAGAAAATTTATAACGGACTCCTATACGGCTACCGGCATGCCATGCGAAGAAAGTTTTTATCACCAAAACATTGATGATCAAATTTTAATTGTTTGCTACAAACAGTCCCGATGGCGGTACAATTTGAGCAAGTTGAGGAGGGTGAAGAATGAGCGCGAAAGGAATATAATACATTTTACTATGAATTTTTCGTGCGCGCGCAGTTGTACCACGTAACATCTTGTTCAAGTTGTTTGCAGCTAACTTCACCTACATTTTCTTTCAGTCACGCACGACTGACGTATTATAGGTAACCTACCTTGTTTTTTTTTTCTTTTAATCCTTCTTAGCTTTGTAGTGAGTGACTAGTCAAATCAGCTACTTTTACAATATGGAGTTACATGATTATGACGTCACGCCTACGTAAACAAACGAATCGTATCGTTTGTTCACTTTTATACTGGAGTTACAGTCAATTTAATTAAATTAAAGAAACACATTTCGAATATTTTTAGATAATTACTACCTATACAGATACAGAAACTTTAAAACAATAAACGTGATTTTATTCGAAATATAGAGTAGGTAAACTAGGTAATGTAATTTATTTTGGAAGGTGACTACTTTTGAATCCAAGTTCAAAGCTCTTGTGAAGAAAAGACTCCACAGGCATCACGTGTTTTACATTTTTGTAACTCAAGAAGGTAGATGGTCGTTTAGCTCAGGATATCATATGTTCATTAAAACACATTTGTCTTATACGCTTCCCAGAACAAAGCAACAATCATTTGAAATTTAAAATTTGAGCTTGATTTCATGATTCATGGCCACATTTGGGTACCCTGAACCACAGAATACCTAATAATCGTTCCTAACTGAACTAAATTATGTACGCCAATTTGTCTACACGCGTGTAGACATTCGATATCTAAACGGCTAAATTACAAAAATCGCGAGTAAACTACATAGTATAGGTAACCGGAAGACACATTACCTTGCACCGCAACCTTTGCCGCTCAAACTAGGTTATTGTACCAATATCAAGGTGAGAAAACCTGTTCTTTTTTTAAATTGATTGTTCTTGTTACCGGCCAGCTACTGGATTTTTTTTAGTTTTGGTGCTCATATGAGTCATCGATTCTAAAATTTAAGTATTTTTCTGTGTTTATATTGACTAATTAGGGTAAAGCGATTTGTTTATTCTCATTTTATTTTAGGTTTAACCCATAATATTAATTTTGTTTATGGTAGGTTTCATTTATTTATTTTTGTAGTAGACTATTTTTCCACTCGCGACTTCGCCTTAATTATTTTTTCTTAAAAAATAAATATTCTTCTAAAATAAAAAATAGATTAAAGCGACCTTCTCGGGTCGCCCCTAGGATTAATGTATAATTAACATTATTATTTTATTCTGTTAAATAAGCTTAACTATCCAAAAGAGATATTAAAAAAGCTTTTCGTCCTAGCTTTATAACGTTAACGTTGCAAAAACCGCCACGGAAAAAAACTAAGTTAACTACCTATAAATAGATAACAAGAATGATTGCTTATATAGTAATGTATCTAACCGTGATCTAATAAGTCTTTTTGCTGGCTGGCATCTGTGTCATGATCTTAGTGTCCATATTTATATAACTAGTTGCTCCGTGAGCTATAGACCTCGAGAGTCAGACCATGTCAGACGAAAAACAAATAAAATAAAACAAAACTATAAAACTATCAGGCCTGCTCACAAGTGTTTACGAAAATCGGCTGAGAAATGCCACCTTTCAATGAAAACAGCGACAGCAGTAAAGTTCACGAGCTGGAAAGCCTTAAAAAAATCCAAAATGACTACAAAAAATCTACTCAATTAAGACTGTTCGCAAATTTCGCTCAAAACTGATCGACAGAAGAAGAGGATGGACATAAACTAAGATACGAAATATTTTTCGTCTAAGCTGAAACGGATATACTTTTACTTTAAAATATTTTCTCTTTTCTTTTTCTTTCATCATTCATTTCATTCATTGCACAATGGTCACAATTTATAAATAGGCGGGATCATAATAAATTATGCAAGTGATAAGGAATAATGTGGCTTAATGGCACAGTTCATAATGAAGATGATTAACAATATTCGAAATTTAACCAATTTAACCATCAGGAACAGTTAACAGTCGCTAGGTTAACGACCATCCTAATAACTCGTTATCGCCATTTCGAATGTTATTTATTATAAAGACACGATATAATAATTATTATAATGTACGCAAATTGATAACCTATTAGAGTTCGAGTAAGTAATACAAATTGTATCGCTTACTATCTCTCATTATTTGTTAGTACCGCACCGCAATCCGTACGGCTCATACGTGTTACAAAAAAAGTATTTATTAAAAGCATAAAAACTTTTTTAGACATTTAATGAAACAAAAATGGCCGCAGTCAACGGAAAGGATTTAAATTCAGAACAGCCCGCCGTGCCGCCATCTTCTTTGATCAGGCGTGTGAGTTCGAGCCGCGTTCGAAATTCGTTTTCGGAAGAAAAGGAGAATGGTGACAGTTTACCGAAATCTTTCGTCGGCAAGTACAAGAAGACACCAGAAGCTCTGAAGAATTTCCACATAAACGATGCAGATAGCGAAATCGAGGTTCCCGGCACACCTATGACGCCCAGAACATCCACCACGCCTGGTTTGTATTACAATAAGATTATGAATATTTCAATCTATTTGTCTTCACCCTTCTTCGTTCTAAATTTAGGTTGTTTTTTTATTGACTTATTAGGCTTGTGTCGTAAAATCGACGTAAGCTTCACCAGCCTTGATTGAGGGGAAGAGAGAGAGGGCTCTAAGGGCCGTTTTACCGGGAATATTCCCACACTAAGAATGCTACTTTCCGCTTTCTTTCCGTTTGAGGCCAACTAGGACGAGTCAGTGAGATCTGTAGGGTCGGTCGGGTCGTTAGGTACCTAACCGGAAAACACCAACCCGGTCTACCACATCTAGCCAGCTTGAACAGCAAATTTCGTTGGGAAAATGCCTGGGAACGGAAATTTCCCGGGAATGGTGGGAATGTTCCCGGGAACAGCACAACTATATATAGCTCTACCCCTAAGTAGTCGTATACTAACGCGTCTAGGGGAGGGAAGAGGGATCCTTGGACCTGGTTCTAGCGCGTTGATACGGATAACATCGTAAAGGGCTCTGCCCCTATAACTAGGGCATTTTGCTGAGTTTGATTTGAACTCTTTCGCTGCTTTAGATGTTTGGAGTGGTGAGAAAACCGCGTGTTAAGATCGTCATCTATGTGCAATCGTTTTTGTTTTGTGTTTCTGAATCTCAATCTTGGTTGTGGCCAAAGAGTTGAAAATTAAAATCTAACTTTTTTTAAATATTCTTATAATGTATGAAACCTTATGCAAAAAACTCTACGCTGCTATTTATTTATGCATGTTATTTTATAAATACGAAAGATTTTTTTCTTTGCCTATGTTATGGTACCTACCTCAATTATCAACTGCAAATTCATAATCATATTACCAACCCATAAATTAAGGTTGTTCACATTACAAGTACCTACCTACAACCGGTAAATAAATGTCATTGAACTAAAATGTTTCAGCATTTATCAAACCCATGCAAATATCCGCATATATTGCAACATAATGTTGTAAACATGCCTGCTAATCAAAATGCAAGAATTTGGCGCCCTCTCGTGTGTCACCTTACAGTGTACAGTAGCCAGCACATGCGGTTGGACATTCGCATCACGAAATTCACTCCTACCGCTACGGAATACGGGCGCTCTCAAGGTATTGACCTACAACCGCATGTGTTGGCTACTGTAATTTTTTTGCAAGTTTTATGCTACCTGTTATATTTTTCGCCAATCACGACATTAATAACTTCCATAATTTTTGTTAAAATAAAGAAACATGAAACAAAGAGCCGCAAATTCAACCTTACTCAAAAAAATCTGGTACCTACTCCAATAAAATAATAAAAATCAAGAAGAATTACAAACAATAAAGTTAAAAACATAAGGGTGATATTTCTAAAAAACTCAAATACGTGTTACTTACTAATGTGTAAAAAAATAAACTTGTTTTCTTTTGTTTACTTTTTCGACCTTGAAGAACAATTTATTTCTAACACTCTCGATTGCAAACAAAAAAAACTAAATCAAAATCGGAGCATCCGTTTAGGAGCTACGATGCCACAGACAGACAGACACACACGTCAAACTTATAACACCCCTCTTTTTCGTCGGGGGTTAAAAAATTGTGCCATTGAAATTCCACAAGGATTTTTATTTATCTTTTAGAACTTTATGAATACTGTAACATGGCCCCCACGTTGCATAAGACATCAGACTACTTATTCGTAGGCTTATAAGCAGCGAATCAGTCACAGCCATGATCTTGGTCTATAATATGATCAGGTTTGACTAGTATAGTAGTATAGAATCAGTGATGTCTCAGGAAGAAGGTAAACTATTTGTTAAATATTATATATTTTTTACATATGTCTATTTTTTAATTACGCATTTATATTGCTCCTAACTTTCCACCCCCAAGGTTTAGCCCTCGTCAATCTTTTTCCCGTAGGAATTACGTATTTTTCCGCTGGAAAAAATACCCTTTCTCATGATGCCTTTTATCAATCAGAAATTATTTTCATAATCCGATAAGCTATTTTGGCTTGATAGTGTTATAGACAGACATATAGAATACTTTGTAATTTATAGTGATGGGTTTCCTTTACAGGTTGTCTCATTTACTAATTCTAGTATTTTTAAACAGATAATTCATTGCATAGGGGTTTTTTTGCTTCACCTCTCTTCATCTTCTATTTATCTGTCCATTGTAACTTATTGTGAATATTCCCTTCTTGAAATAACAAATTGCTGTCAATAAAATATTATGGTTAACCACAAATATTAGGTATTGCATCAATTTGCATTGTCATTTATAGTAATGTTTTACCAAGTCTTTGTTATACATATTGTGTGTTTGAAATAGGTACTTAAATATTTATTACATAGTATATACTATATCCGCTTCATAAATAAATAAAGATATCAAAAAAAATATTATTATGATATTTATAGCGCTGTTTTTATGAACATCTTGAAACCAAATATATTCATCATTTCTAGATGTATTTACAGACGTACGACGTCCACTGCTGGACAAAGTCAGGCATTTCTCAAAAACCTCCTCAAATAAATACGATACTTTAGTAATTGTAGAGAAATTTAAAATGTACCATATTTTATTACATCAGTCATCTTGGAAATCGTTGATCATCCTCCGATTTTGTGAAGATCTTGTGACAAGCTGTACTTACACGTAACGTAAAGTACAAGTATCTTCACTATCAATGTATATTTTGGTATTTAAGTGCAATTTTGCGTGTAGACTCGTTGAACAAAGTTTTTGCCGTCTTTTTTCCATCAATATTAAATGTTTTTGCTTTCTTCTTTCCTTCAAATAAGGTCGCCTATTGACTCCTTGTTTCAATTCAGAAAAGTGTAACTATCCTATTTAAATTGGTGTCTGTCTTTAAAGAATATTTGTATTGTATTGCAGACGTAGGTACGTCTGCTCTCGAAGCATAGGGTCGCGGGTTCGAATCCCGCCCAGGGTAAACATTCGTGTGATGAGCCTTACGTCTGGATACAGTTTATTTATTTATGTACCTATCTAAATCATCTATCTGACACCCATAGCACAGAATACCAAATAGTAGTCCCTAGTACAGGCTCTGCCTAGTTTGGGGTCGAATGGCCGTGTGTGAGATGTCCCCACATATCGATTTATTATTATTTATATTATAAAAGTATGTTTGCATTGTTCCAGGTCATGAGAACTGCACATTCCACCACGACCTGGAGCTGGACCACAGGCCTCCCACTCGGGAGGCGCTGCTTCCAGACATGGCCAGCTCTTACAGACTGCTGCTCACAGGTTAGAATAGAACAATTTCACTAGTTACAATTACAACAGACTACAGCAGTCTGCTGGCTGGAGTAAGGGCCTGGCCACAGCTTCGCGCGACCTGCGACCTACGAAGTGTTGCCAGTGACCCATAGTCAAAATTAACATGAGAGAACTAACTTTTTTTTCTTCATTTCTATAAACCTGCTAGAAAAAATGTACCACAGTTTAAAAAAATATTTAAAGGCGTGAAATTACCCAACTTTTGCAAAAGCTGCGCTAAGCTGTGGCCAGGCTTGTATTCTTTATGCGGCCGTGCGACCAAACAATCCAGCCGCCAACTTACTTGATAGCTTCGCGGCGGCTCACCTTCCCCTATACATTTCCTTGTGATTTTGCGGCTCAGTCTCTCAGTCGCGGGGCTGCATACATACTGCCCTGATACTTATTGAAACTTACTTATACTGATTGAAAGAAGCAATCGGATTGATTATAATATTGATAATTATCGCTTGTTTGTGGTTTAGAGATATATATATTCTGAAATAATAACGATCGACAAATGTAATTAAATATTACAGTTGACTTCCAAAAGCCTTCTAAGGAGGCTCAACAATTATGACACCAGGGTTTGTAAGGTAGATGAACCTCAAAACCAACACGATAAGCAAGCAGAAGACTTCCAAAGCGCACGTCTATCTACAGACTTTATGAGTAGATGGTCAGTATTTGAGAGAGCTAATGCCTTAGTTTTTCCAGGTTTGGGCGAAGACCCCGAGAGACAGGGTCTCCTGAAGACGCCAGAACGCGCTGCCAAAGCCATGCTCTTCTTCACCAAGGGTTACGATCAGAGCCTCGAAGGTTAGTACTCTTTAAATGTGACCGCCTTTGATATCACACATTATTTATTTAACATAGAAAAAGCAAAAGAAAAGAATAAAACACAGAAACAGCAACACACACAAACACAAGCAACAGAAACACACAGAGAAAGAAAAAACAAACTTGCTTAGAGTTTATACTCTAAGCCAAAAAACTTAGGTAGTAAAAATTAAGGTAGAAAAATTTCTATTCTCTAAGCAAACTTGGGTTAGAACTACAGATATTATATTACACAGAATACACCGGCACCGGGTGTGAAATCACTTATCTTTATGAGACGTAGGTTCAGAAATAGGACAACTATCTCCGGAAATTTTCCAGAATACCATTCATAAATGATTTAGGTAACTCAATCATGCGATTTTGGTTGTATTGTTTTAAGCTTTAAACGGAACTTTGTAATACTAGTATTATATTATCTGTGGTAATACTCTGTACCATTTAAACTTCAATTGAATTTGTATTCTCTCCCAATTTTTAGATGTGCTAAACAATGCGATCTTCGACGAGGACACGGACGAGATGGTGGTTGTGAAGGACATCGAGATGTTCTCCATGTGTGAGCACCACCTGGTGCCCTTCTACGGGAAGGTCTCCATCGGATACCTGCCTCAGGGCAAGATCCTGGGCTTGAGCAAGTTAGCCAGGTAAGATTGGTGTTGAATTTCAAATGCATGGTTTCGAATCCTACTTCCTATCCCATCCTACCGCGAAAGTTAGTGAGGATGGGTAGATGGATGATGGATGTATGGTATTCTTACATGCAAAACCTACTGGATGGATCCTAATAAAACTTTACAATAATATAGCATATAAGTACCTACATCAGAATAACACGTAGCTACCTTTTCCCGCGAGAAAATCCCTTATTCCCACGGGAAAGACTGTTAAACGGGCTAGTTCTTTATAAGTTTCTTTCTAAGCCTCTAAACTAAACTTTCGCCAAGTTGCTGGAAAGTTGGAGTGTTCATTAATGGTCATCTACAGGCGACTATGATGATGTGATGAGTCAAAGATCTGGAAACTTTATTTTCCTTTGATGACTTAGATGTTAAAGATGATCTTGCTATGGGTTTTTACGTTTTTTTTACGTACCTATTAGAGACGCAGCTCAGCTGAGGGATAAAGATTCAAATACCTATAAATTTTCTTTTTTTTCGGAAAGTGATGAATTAACTTTGGTGAAATGATTCACTTAGTTTTAAATTAAGTGTTGCTGTCAAATGTTTAGATTTTTAAATGAACCATAAGTTATGAGATCGAAAATCCATTATGATGCCGCATCATTGATGCGTGTAGATTAAATAACCGTATCATTGAATCCACATTGCAAACAAAATATCTACTTCAATTGAAGATCAAAACGATCGATTTTTCGTGTTGCGCTTGACGGTCGTATAAATATTGGAATACCTGGTACGACATGCCACCTTTTTAAATCACAAAGAATAGGACGTACATTTTTAGACCAAGCGAAAGAAAAAGTTGAGGTCATGACGTACAAGGCAGTCAAGGAGCTAGCAATGGACAGGAAGAGGTTGATAATGATGATGATGATGATTCTTCCCTTTCGAATTGGTAACACTGTGATGTTAGTATGATTATTACTGATACGATGCTCTTTTGTTTCCAGGATCGTGGAGATCTTCTCCCGCCGACTACAGGTGCAGGAGCGGCTAACGAAGCAGATCGCGCTGGCTGTGACGCAGGCCGTGCACCCCGCGGGTGTAGCCGTCGTCATCGAGGGAGTGTGAGTATTTGGACCGGCTGATTTGCTACTGCAGTTCTTAATTATATTGCCATAGGGTTCCTTTTATTGAGAAGAACAATTTTCTAAGTAGATAGAATTGAAATTTAAAGTTGGAATGTATTCGCAGGCACGTGCGCATGGTGATGCGCGGGAATCCGAAATTATTTTAAAATTGGAATGTATTCGCAGGCACATGTGCATGGTGATGCGCGGCGTTCAGAAGATCAACAGCAAGACGGTGACGAGCACCATGCTGGGCGTGTTCCGCGACGACCCCAAGACGCGCGAGGAGTTCCTCAACCTCGTGCACTCCAAGTGAGGCGCCGGCGAGGCCTTATTACCACCCAGTAGGGTTGTGTTCGCCCTCTATCCTTTAATGTACCACACACACAGTTCAATAGCGATTGTGAGGCAGCGTACGAGTTTTTTATTTTATTTTTACGTGACTAGTTTATGCTTGCTTTGTGCCAGTATCAAATGCAAGGAAGGATGTCAAAATGTATTTTGCTACTTCGATATTTATTTACTTTTTAACTCTGTATTTTTTGTAGCACTACTGGTTGATTTGTTTTGTGCCAGTTCCAAGTTTAAACAAGGTATTTTTTTTACATGGCACTGGTAATCTTTCTACCATTGGGAACTATCTGTTTCTATGGGATTCACTAAACTGTGGTACACTTTTGGATACGGGAATAGGTCACAGAAAATAAAGAGCTATGGTTCATTATACGAAAAACGAAATATTTGAATATGATTGTTACATAAATACATTGTTTTGTTTTATACGATCAACTAAAACGTCTATGAAGCTCATTTTACCCTTGGCCTATCTAAGACGTTGGTGATCGGAAGCGATAAAAAGTGTTCATTTTAACATTTAAGTAGTTCATGTTCCTAAATCTTATGTTTTATTCAGCCCGTCATCAACGTTTGAACACAACCTTACTTGGTATTCGTTTATTTCTGTGATTTGTCATGTCAGTCATGTATGTCGTCTTGCCCACATTATTATTTGATTTTATTATTTTTAATCTTATAAGATGACAATGTGTGTAGCACAAAATTATATTTTCACGAGTTCTGTTCTGAGTGGCTGCACTTTGAAATCACTTTGTGTATGAATGAAGTTCTTTGTGCGAATAATGTTTATTTAGTAAGTTAAATTTTGGATACATATTTTGTATTTTTTCGCATCTTTGCTATACAAAATTACTTGGTCTACCTACATGTTGTAGGCAGTTGTTTTCCGTTTACAATTGAAATGTTGTGATAGTTGAAGATCTAAGCTTGAGAAATAGCGATGTTAGAGTTTGACACAAGAAAGTAGACAATTAAAAAACGCGGCTTTGTAAAAAATCATCGTGGCAACCCCAATTCTATGGATTTACCTAATTTGACCCCTTTTTTTTTCTATGTAACTTTGTTGCCAGTACTATTCTTTCCAATTTCATCGATTGTCTACTTTTATTTGCTAGACTTCTAGGAACAAGGATTTTATAAGTACCTACCAATAGTATTTACAACATCCTTGTATAGGAATGACTGATATGAACGTGCCAAAATATTGGGGACTACCGAATGTATAATTTTGTTTCATTTCGAAAAGTGCGTATTGGCAGTTCAAGTCGTGTCAAAATCACTTCTTTTTCAAAAAAGGTAGGTATGAATAAATGTTACCATTTTAATTTTATGTGTTACCTTTTTTGGAAAAATGAAATTACAGTTGTCGAGCTTACTTATTATAATTATTACATAAGAATATTTGTTTGCTATCTTATAATTTGCAGCTTTGCTTAAAGACTCATATAGAGTTAATATTGTTAATATTATTTTATAATATTTGTACATCATATTTTTTATTTAATTTAGTTTTGCAATAACTTACATGACAATAAGTAACATTTTACATAATATTACTATTATTTTTTAATATTTATAAAATTCCTGGAAAATGTGGTTAGTATTTATTGCCCAAATTACCACATTTTCTATAAATTTAATATTATTTTTAAAAAATAAGTACAAATATATTTCTTTTGTAATTATACTGGAATGATTTGAGGACCAATTAATTTTATTTGTTACAAATGTCCAAAAATCTTAAGCAGTCAATGGCTGATGCTTGACATTTTTGAGAAAATATTTTTATTAAACTTTTTCGAAACAATGCCTAACGTTGCCTTAAAGTTAAATTTTTAATAAAATTTACGAGATTTTGGTATGTCTAAGATTGTACTATGAAATTTCAAAACGTTAAGTCTAATCTGAATTTTAATAAAGGTGTTTATTTTAAGTTGATCTGGATTTTTATTTATTTAAAGCGATTAGTATATGACCCTCAATCCTCATGGTGGATGGATACCATATAGGTACTTACTTATTTAAATTGCATCTGTTATTTACATAGAAAAGTATAACTTACTTACTTACATTTTTTTTACTTTTTTATCGTATAGGCTGCCTAAGTCTTCTTACATAGCTCAATGCTACATTCATCCTGAATAACATAGGCTACTTTTTACCGCGGGAAAATTTCTCATTCGCACGGGAAAAACTGTTAACGCGGGCGGAGCCGCGGCGGAATCCTAGTCACAAATGAAAGGACGGTGAAGGAAATCATCGAAAAAACAACTTCCTAAGACGTCTGCGAAGTATTTCAAAGTTGTGTTCAAATTCTAAACACCTTGATTTTAAGGTAGGCTCGAGCCCCTCGGTGGGAACATTATATGAGCTGTTAAAGGCGGCACCTTGAAAATTTTAGTGTTTTTTTATTCGATGATCCTCGTAATCTACGAATCACATTCTCTGAAAATTTTATCTATAGAAAATTGCGCCGAAGTAACACCATTTATATTTTTTTTCTTCTTATAGATAAACGGCAACGTATAGCAATGACTAAAGGATTAGACGTTGAAACTTGGTCACAAGTGTGATATTTAACCTTACCTACTAAAATCTAGTACAGAAACATTTTTATTACATGTTTTACTTTTTGTACGAGTTTAAATGAACACACACGAACTTGGCACTTACGCTGTTTAGTTCTATCTTCTAGCGCGCAAACAGCATAGCTTTTTCTGTTCCACATGACATTGTATACGGCACCGCTTATCGCTATTACTTTCCTGCATTGCCATCAGTGGTCCGTTTACTTTGCCGCGCAGATAAACCTCGCCTCTACCACACCTCTACCTCTACTGCGATTAGATTTTAAGTTTTTCGAGGTGCCCCGCCTCACTAAGCTTTAGATACTCAATGACTGGCTCCTCGTCTCACACTTTGAACAAATATAGAGCGATGCGACATTGTTTAAAACAGAACTGGCAAGTTTGCAATGTATGTGTGTGTGTGTGTTTTTTTTTATTTTTTTATTTACAGTATTTCTATTTTTAAGGTCAACGCTACGGATTGGGGGTGAAGATAAAACCACTGCGGAGCAACTATATGGAATACATTTTCTGATGAAAAGTAGTTTGTAATAATATTTTAATAAAATATAGTATTATTTTCTGAGACCTAACTGGTTATTTGCGAAAAAGAATAAAAAGTACAATAATTTTATTGTAGGTGTATGAAAATTTTATTTTTCTCTTAGGTATGTTATGTACCTACTCGTAGCTATATTTTTCCAAAGAAAATTAAAAGAATACCTTTTCGGAACGTTCTACCTACAGCACATGCAGGTGGATTACGAAATTCGGCCTACTACTACTTCTCAAAGTCTAGCCGCATGTGCTGGCTACTATACCATTTACTTTAGTTTTAGTTTAGGAACTCTTCTAGATGTAAATCCACTTTTAAAGATCCCTCCGGAGCCATCAGCGGTCCACTTTCCCAATCGGTACATTTTCACTCATTATGACAAAAGTGACTATAAACCGAAAAATTATTTTCTGGATTAACACAAGTCACAATAAAAATTACAATTTTCTAGTAGACAATAATTCACAACTTTAATTCAAAATTAATAATAATTTTCTCTATGTCGAGTTCATTAGGGAAATTATAAACTGAAACCCTTTATGATGCATATAAATTAAGATGACTTCGAGCCCTGACAAAAGAAATAAAAAGCCCTGGTCTGGGGACGCCATGTTATATTTTTACGACTATGGCAAATCTTCAAAAAGTTAGTACTTTGAAATTCCGCAATATGGCGAGGTTTTATAATTCTCTGGTGGGGCTTTACATAATTTTATAAGTTTGGTAGGACATCCCATGGACTTAGTAACATATAGTTACACTAACTATGGTAATACGTCCATACTAAATTCATGTTGGGAAAGCAGCAAAACAAGTTTCGTTTAAATTAAATTGAAAAAGCTATAAGGAGCGTATGAAAGAAGAAGGTGTAAGGCGTAAGCCAGAGAGAATCGTTTCGGACGGTTGGTTCCGTCCGCCACCGCTAGGTTCCACTAGTAGGTCCACCTGGATTTTCAAGTACTTATGGTCCCATTTTGGTAGTGGAACCAACAGCATTCGTTTTAGCCAGCGTTTTTAGTACTAATCGCCCCACTAGTCATAAGTATTTTAGTTAAACCTTTGTTTGTAGCAAAAACTATATTTAAAAAATATCAGACTCTAATTGCTCAAGCGGCTTAGTTATTGTCATGCTGTGTACAAAAGTTTGTGAGTGTGTGTCATCATCATTATCATCATCTCAGCCGAAAGACGTCCACTGCTGGACAAAGGCCTCCCCCAAGGATCTCCACAATGATCGGTCCTGCGCTGCCCGCATCCAGCGGCTTCCCGCGACCCTCACCAGATCGTCGGTCCACCTCGTGGGGGGCCTGCCCACACTACGTCTTCCGGCGCGCGGTCGCCATTCGAGAACCTTTTTGCCCCAACGGCCGTCGGTTCTACGCGCAATGTGCCCAGCCCACTGCCACTTAAGTTTAGCGATTCTTCGGGCTATGTCGGTGACTCTGGTTCGCCTACGGATCTCATCATTTGTGATTCGATCACGCAAGGAAACTCCAAGCATAGCCCTCTCCATCGCTCTTTGGGTGACTTTAAGCCTTCTTATGAGGCCCATTGTAAGCGACCACGTCTCGGATCCATAAGTCATCACTGGCAACACACATTGGTCAAAGACTTTTGACTTGAGACACTGCGGTATTTGGGACGAAAAGATATTGCGCAGCTTCCCGAACGCTGCCCAGCCGAGTTGGATTCGACGATTGACCTCCTTCTCGAAGTCAGATCTACCTAATTGGACTGTTTGTCCCAGGTAGACGTAATGATCTACAACTTCGAGAGATGAGTCCCCAACTTTTATTGGAGTGGGTACTACATGGGCGTTCGACATGACTTTTGTCTTCTCCATGTTCATCTTAAGACCCACTTGTTGGGAGACTCTGTTAAGGTCATCGAGCATTGTGCCGAGGTCCTCCAAGGTCTCAGCCATGACTACGATATCATCGGCAAACCGAAGGTGAGAGATGTAGGTACTCGCCATTGATATTGATGCCATGTCCTTCCCAGATCAGAAGCTTAAAGACATCCTCCAATGCAGCGGTGAACAGTTTCGGAGAAATAACGTGCACAGAATGCCGATAACAAACATACACACACACGTTAGTGTGTGTGTATGTTTGTTACTTCTTCACGTCTAAACGGCTGGAGCGATTATAATAAAATTTGGTATGGAGTTAGCTGACACCCTGGATTAACACATACTTAGGTTACCTTTTTTTACCGAAGGAAAATAACTCATTCCCACGGGTAAAACTGTTAACGCGGGGCGGAAAGCTAGTGAAGAATAAACTCAGAATCGCAATTTTCCTTCCTCTTAGGATATTTCGACGGTCCCTACTGTAATCACTACGTTTTGTGTAAGCACGCAAAATAGCTGGCGAACCTGCCATTTCTGTTTGTACTGTTGAGGATGTTTTATGTACTAACGAACGATAGTACTTATAACATTGGTTGATAAGTACTAATATCGCATCCTAAGAGGAAGGAAAATTGCGATTCTTTAAGAGTTTATTCTTCACTAGCTTTCCGCCCCGCGGCTCCGCCCGCGTTAACAAGTTTTACCCGTGGGAATGAGGTATTTTCCTTCGGTAAAAAAAGGTAACCTAAGTATGTGTTACTTAATCCAGGGTGTCAGCTAACTCCATACCAAACTTTATTAAAATCGCTGCAGCCGTTTACACGTGAAGAAGTAACAAACATACACACTCACAAACTTTCGCCTTTATATAGTATATTAGTGTGTGTGATTAGAATGACACGAGAGCTAGCCTTGGTCCTTGGTATAAGCAAAACTTAGTAACTTCATTAGGACGTCGAAAAATGATTTGTTAAATCTTGCTCGAATAAAAACCTTTTCATTTTGAAGTTTACGAGTATAAAACCTGCGACGTTAGCAACCACGCAACGCAGCCGTTACATTTGTAAATCAAGTAATATAATACTTACAGTAATAATGTTTCAAAGCTTTGTAAAAACACGGGAACGTAACAAACAAGTTTCATATTTCCAGAAGATTTGTCTAGTATTCCTTCCAGAAATGCCAAAAAAGCGTCTATCTAATTATGTATTCTAAACTTGTAATGTGTAATTTAATTAAAAATTATTATTAGAATTTTTTCGTAAAATGTTGTGTTCGTTTTCAAAGTTTCGATTCTTGCGAGCATTATGACTGCAAGCGATCCACTGAAAAAAAATGAGGAAGATATTTTTAAATAGAATTTAGAAATAGATCAAAGGAAATAAATACTAACCATACGGTTAGGTTGTACTACAGTGATTTTGCCCTTCTCTTTGAATGAATATGAAAAAACATGGATGAACATGACATTGACACAATGACATGATTGAGGGTTTTACGCGGGAATCGAGAGGAAATGGCGGGTTCATTGTTTCGTCCTTTTTAAAAATAGTTTTTCATGGTAATTGTGGTGTTAATATGGTGGAATTAGTGCGATAATGTGCCGTTAAAGAAGAACTATTCATTGAAAGTGAGAAATAATGAGTGGTTAGCTGTTTCTGGTTTGATAGCCCGCGTTAAACTTCAGTATCATTGGAATGTAAGAACCACCCTTGCATTCCAATGATCCCGTAACAAGAAATAAAACTACTGAAGAAGTTTAACATAGATGCAAGAAATGACTAAAGACGACGAAATGAAACTGAAGAAATAATGACTGAAGATGAAGACATTAAACTTGGATAATGCAAGAAACTACTGAAGACTAGGCTGTATGGGCTTAGATCCCTTTGCCTTTCCCATAAGGGAGAAAGAAATAAAAAAAAATTGACATGATTGACACTTTGATTGAATTGACAACGGGGGTTTTACGCGGGAATCGAGAGGAAATGGCGGGTTCATTGTTTCGTCCTTTTTAAAAATAGTTTTTCATGGTAATTGTGGTGTTAATATGGTGGAATTAGTGCGATAATGTGCCGTTAAAGAAGAACTATTCAATGAAACTGAGAAATAATGAGTGGTTAGCTGTTTCTGGTTTGATACCCCGCGTTAAAATTCAGTATCATTGGAATGTAAGAACCACCCTTGCATTCCAATGATCCCGTAACAAGAAATGAAACTACTGAAGACGTTTAACATGGATGCAAGAAATGACTAAAGACGGACGACGAAATAAAACTGAAGAAATAATGACTGAAGATGAAGACATTAAACTTGGATAATGCAAGAAACTACTAAAGACTAGGCTGTATGGGCTTAGATCCCTTTGCCTTTCCCATAAGGGAGAAAGAAACTTAAAAAAAAAAAAAATGAATTGACAACCAAAGAGATTTGAGCGAAGCTGGCTCTTCAAATCTCTTTGTTGACAACAGACAGTAGGTAGTGAGAAAAAGAAAAGGATTTTTTTTGTGACGGGTGTACAATACAATTTCCCCGAGCTTTTTCATAAATTATTTTATCAGTCCACTCATCTTTGGGATATGAAATAGCAATTTTTCTCGAAAATTTATTAGAGGGTGTTCCATGTGAAAATCTTTACCAACGATTGTTTTTATAGCAAGAATAACAAACAATGGCTACCGTCAACATTTCGGGTCTACCCCTTAGTGTAAGTACATAGCTCACTAGGATTTTAAACAGCTAATCAAACAGCTCAAGATCAAACAGGTATAAAAGTCTGATTAGACAGGCATTTAACAATAAACAAAATAACATACCTAACCTCAAATTCACAGATAAGACTACCGAAATTGGTAATAGTATTCAGAAGCATATTCAAACAACATGGTGTCATAAAATTCTGGATTAAAGAAATGGAAGAAGTGCGCGGAACTGACTCAAAGTCAGCTAAAATAGAGTTTGATTCACTTGATGAAGCTTACACGGCTTCAAGTATATTAAACGGCTTCGAGTATAATGATGGCCAGTATGTCTACATTCTAACTGCTCGTGTGGAAAATGA
This sequence comes from Teleiodes luculella, assembly GCA_948473455.1. Lineage (NCBI taxonomy): Eukaryota > Metazoa > Arthropoda > Insecta > Lepidoptera > Gelechiidae > Teleiodes > Teleiodes luculella. The sequence goes on from OX419607.1 coordinate 4,474,770, forward strand.
GCAGCGTGGTAGACCGCGCAGGAGATCCCCAAGCCCTTTTAATTATCAGTCAAGACACAGAGAATATGACGATGAGCCGCATTACTATTCTATGGAGAGGTCCCGTAGCCCCATAAGGCGTGAGAGTTCTAAACTTGATGTAAGTGTTGAATAAGAATAAGAAATATTTATTTGTAGGACATCACAACACATGATGTGAACACATGCAACACATGGTGTTGGATATTATTTTATATATTTTAGAACCTTGAAGTAAAAACTTAAGTAGGTAATAATAAAGTAACAAAATTCTAAAAGAGCTGCAGTTCAGATAATAATCATTTCTATTAAGGAAATTTAAGTATATAATAATAATATTAAATCCATATTTATTTCAGGCAATATTTACATTAGATGTTAACCTTTTCAACTCCAATGACGGATATATCCGTACATCAGGTTGACCGCCAATGACGGATTAATCCGTCATAAAAATAATGTCAGTAAAAGGCTAAAATTGAGTATTATGTAAATTGAATAATAATACAATGACTTAATCTGGAATCACTATTATTCTATTAAACTGGATTTTCCGTGGCGTGGAGATCCTGTCACCAATAAAATTGCGGCGGTGAAAAGGTTAAATATGTAGTCATTACTACTTACTTACTAAGTACTTGTTTTTATAGTAATAAATAACAGTACAATTAGCCAGGGTAAGATAAGTTTCGGTACCCATAATATGAACAGAATGTTAAAAAGGTACTTACCAATCATTCAGTTTGTATTAAATCTTGCAGTGTATCGTGACAGGCCCCCCACAACACAAGGTGGGCCAATGATCTGGTGAGCGTGGATGCTGATATACACCATAGGACCGATTGTCGTGGAGACCTTTGAAGGCTTTGTCCAGCAGTGAACAACTTTCGGTTAAAGGATGATGATGATTGGATCATGACAGAAATATTGTAACAGAAACTTGACTTATTTTGTTGTTTCACAATTTCAGCTGGAAATTGAACTGCTAAGGAAGCAGAGAATGATCATTGAAGAAGAGAGAAGAATTTTGCTGGAGAGGAAGAAGTTAGAGCTGGTAAAGGTAGGTGAAGAGGCAATCAGTAAGGTTCATATGTCACACCGTCAAAAATGCTCAGTAAACTTCAAATTAATTTGATATTGAATTTTTTACTTGCTTAATTATGTAGAATTATTCAGGAAACAATACAAAGGGATGCTTGAAATCGTATTTTACAAATAGAAAATAATTTTCGTAATTTAAGACTTTCCACAGCTTTCCGACGAAAAAACCTTTCCGTAAAATGGGAAATATTAGACCAAATAAAATGGTTAAAAAGAAAACATTCGATTTCACAGGAGTTTGGGCCAAGTGCCTTAAAAGAGTTCAAGTCTCTAGAAGACCACCGTGGTCGCGATCGAGACCGCGAGCGGCGGTACCGCGACGACCGCGCGGATTACCGCCCGCGCCGCCGGTCGCCGCCACCGCCGCCGCGGACTCGCCCCATGCCAAGACAACGACCGCCAAAACGCCAATCAGTACTCCCACAGTTCCTACTACCTTGCAAACTCATCTTAGCAGAACTCAAGGAAACCATGGACAGCCAGTGCGATCCAAAAGAAAGAGCTCTCCTTACGAAACTGATGCGAGCAACCATTAGGAAGCGACTCGCCGTAGCTCTTGAAGGGAAACCTATACTGCCTGGGTCAAAAATTGTAACTCTCTACCGAGTGAAGTATCCACCGCATCAAGATGAAGATTTCGTTAAAAAACACTTAAACGATGTAAGGGCTAGTCATATGCTTTCTAAAGGCGATGATGACGATAAAAAAACAGCAACAGTATCCGAAGATGAAAAAATGGAAACTGAAAAAGAAGAAATTGAAAATGAGGAAGAAACTAAAAATCAGGAAACCGACAATAACGAAAGTGAAACAGTGGATACAGGTACACTGAAGGGTACATTATAACATGAATATTATAAATCAACTTCGTGAAACCAAATAGCACATAAACTGCTATGTTAGGAATAATATTTTCAGTAAACTGGTGATTTAAAAGCATCAGTAAAATGAGTTAACAAGGCAACTGATCTTAATGGTAACCTACCAAAGATGTTGCACCATAAAAGCCACCACTTCATAATATTTAAAAGCCCAAATCCATAAAATTGGATATTAAGTCCAAACAAGGAGAGGGCAAAAAAATTGGGATGATCTGAATAAACCCAAAAATATTCTTAACAGAACCTTTTCTCTCTTACTCTTGTATAAAAAAATATTTCATTACAATACAGTATTCTGATAAAGGTGCAATTCGAAATCACTAATCCATCTTTTCTCATATAGGTGCCGCAAATCCCGATGCTGAATGTGTAAATTCTGACCCAGAGGAGAAAATTACTGATGAGACAGTTACAGAGGCGAAAGAAGAGCCTAACGCTGCAGCCGATGCACCAGATGAAGCTATTGAGTCTGAAGAGCAGGCCGCACCACAAGCAGAGCAGACCGAGTGCAGTCGCTCTGTGGGGTCCTGTGAAGGCATAACTTTGCTCGATAAGAACGACGAAGACTGGGCGGAAGGTGAAAACGACTTTGATCTATCTGACACTGACGCCCAGGTAAGATTTTTCTGAGTTTCAACTTTAAAAGACAAATTGATAAATGAAATCCACTAAATGATGGATGACAAAAAACTCGCACATCCAACGTCAAAAGGATGACAATGGCCCCAGGCCTATACCTACATCCTTTACTTAAGAACAAAAAAAGGGCCAGGTCGATTTAGTTTTTTTGTGACAGCGAAAACATCCAACTTAAAATTTAAGAAAAAATATTTCAATTTTCAGGTAGCTCCAGAATAAGTATGAAACCTCATCTAACACTGAAAGGATTGTAATAATCAATTCTAATGAATAGTTCACCAGAGTATGTATTTGATATAATAAGATTCTTGATTCTAGTATTTATAAGTATGTTATGCTAAGAATAAAATAAGTTCGATTGTAATCAGCATTTTTATTTCATGTCTCAGCATATTCGTGACAATTCCCACAAAATTTTCACAGAAATTCATAATAACTAAGTTAACTGAAAAAACAGCACTTCGCTACCATTTTCTTTCATATCCAATACAAAACCAATGCACCAGTGTTAATTATTTAAATTATGTATTAAATGCAGAGGCGTACTTTTATTAGCTTTTTGCTTACATCTATAAAAGATAAACGGTAATCAATCTCTTTATATTGATCAATCATCACATTATGTGAACGAAACATTCCATCACTAAGATATTTCTGATAATTCATAATAATTCATAATTCATTTATTTTTGCTATCATGTACATAAATAACAGGTGTTAAATATTATATTAGGTAGCACATACATGAACCCTGTAAGGGTCTGATTGTAACATCATAATATGTAACTATCTAGTAGATTTAATCTTGCAGCTGATTAATAATCTTCTAGATCATCTTCGTCGATATTTTCATCTTCAACGTCATCTTCCTCGACTGGAAAGATTTCATCTTCATCAGGATTTTCATCATCACCAGCGTTATCGGCTGCATCATCATCTTCCTCTAATCCTACTTCAACGTCCAAATCAGTTTGGTTTTCTAAAAATTCAACTTCGTCGTCCAAATTAGTTTGGTCTTCAACAAATTCAACTTCGTCATTAGTTTGGTCTTCAACAAATTCAACTTCGTCATCCAAATTCGTTTGGTCTTCAACAAATTCTACTTCATTGTCGAATTTGGTTAGGTCTTCCTCTTTTAACGCTACTTTTTGCATGTATTCTTTTGTTGTGTTGCCAGCTTTGTTTGCGCCAGGCTTGTACACGTAGCCTGGTTGTAAAATGTTTTCATCGGTGTCAATCATTTGAGACTGGCGTAATTTCTTTATCTTTTCCTTGTGTTGAAGAGCGAGCACTTTAGCCGACGGCGGAGGCCCGCACACATGGAGTGCTTTGAACGAAAACGTTACGCCATCTGAAATGAATATGTTATTTGTTTTTACATCGGGTTTTTAATCTCTGAATGATGGACTTCTCTGTCTCATCATCATCATTTCAGAAGTCCACTGCTGGACAAAGGCGACTAGCTGACTAAATTAAAAATATTATAATCCCGCGAAATAACTATCGATTTGTTTGTTACGTTTTCAAGCCTGAACGCCTGATGGATTGCCAAAAAATTTGATAAATGGTATCACGGTAAAGAACATCTCATTCACAAAAGTTAAATCGGAAAAATGCAGGGTAGAAAAAGTTTAATGCACCAGATAGGACATATAAGCCTAGTAACCGCCATCCTGACTCTCACGTCATCACTTGAGGATGCTTCCCACAAGGCGGATCTCGTGTCTGTAAATTGATTTGTTTTTCAAAGAACTGATTGTAGGTGATAAAGGGAGGGTAGCTGAACAAATAAATACAAGTTATGAAAAAAATGTCCGTCTGTCTGTCTGTTTGTACACGCTAATCTCTGTAACCGTTGGACCGATTTAAATTAAATTTTGCATAGTGGTAGGTACCTTATATTCCTGGTCAACATATTACATACTTTTTGCCACGGGAAATAAAAAAAAACAACGCGGGCTTAGCTGTGGGCGGAAGCTAGTATTTCAATACTTTTGCTTCGCTAGATGTAGGTATGTAGATTACGGAAACAGTCCATATCTACAATAATGTGTTACACCCGCGGCTCGCCTTGCTCTGGGGCAAGCCAGCGGAGTAACCACGTTAATACGTAGATAAGAAGAAAGGAAGGTTCTGCACTACAACACACACTGTGGAATTGGAATAAAAGCCGGCGTTCACTGTTACTAAGTTAATATATATTTCGAGAGTTTAAATAAAGATAACAACAAATATTTGCGAATACATTTAAGAAGTATGGCCGTGTTGTACTTGGCCTAAAGGTAGAAGGTGGACGACTGACGAAAAATGGATGACTGACTGATGAAAAGGATGATTGACGGATGATTTTGAATGAATTCCAAAATTAAACATATTTGAATTTAGATGAAAATGGTAAATGAGGTGAGAAATGAAGTAGAAAATGTGGCAACGAGGTAGCACACAATGCACCTCGTTACAGTACCGGGGGGGGCCGGGTAAAAAAAAGGCAAAAAGGCTCTTTTTTTTTTAAAAAAAACAAAACTTAAGCTAAATGATACTTAAACTAAACTAAACTAAGTATGGATTGTGAGTGATAATTTTGTAGGTGTGGATGTAAACTACAATGGGAATGTACACTAAGTTAGTTCATACATATATCCTTCTATTCTTTCATGCATCAACTTTCAATGTCTCGATCCACAATAGGAAAACAAAACCCTTTCATAATGAGGAAACTTATATAAATGCATAAGTATTCCTCTATGAACTGAACTTAGAATGGTGAAGGCTTATTTTACTAGTCACTACCCGCTAGTGTGAAAGATGAAAGAATTTATATGTACAATTGGTGCCGATGCGCATTGCAAATGCGAGGCAAGAGTAGAAAAGAAATGTGATAAGGGCTTATTTATTGTGTTATCAACCGCACAAGTGTGATAACTACGTGAAATGTGTATTTAAGATATAGGCTTATTTTATGTCGTTAAAAGCTTGATCTGCCTCAGATGACCATTTAAACGGGGGAGCTTTTTTACTGGTAGAAGTAAGTTTGGTAAGTGGGGCTGCTAAAGTACTTAAGTTAGGAACGAAACGTCTATACCAACTAGCGGTACCGAGAAATCTTTTAACGTCTTTGGCTGTCTTAGGAGTTTGGATATTAAGAATAGCCTGAACTTTGGTAGGATCTGTTTGGAGACCGTCTTTGTTAATAATATAACCAAGATATTTGAGTTCCTCACGGAAGAAAGAACATTTTGGGTAATTTATTGTGATGTTAGCTTGAGATAGCTTAGAATGTAGTTTGTTAAGAAGTTCGACATGTCGTTCGAATGTGTCTGTAGCAATAACTATGTCGTCTAAGTAGCAAAATACGGAGTTGTCGCACATTAAGTCGGAAAGTAAAGTGTCCAAAAATCTCTGCTGTGTAGCAGGGGCATTAGTTAGGCCGAAGGGCATTACCTTGAATTGGTACATACCACGACCTGGTACATGAAAAGCCGTTTTGGGGCGATCCTCAACTCGTAGCGGGATTTCCCAAAAAGCTTTGGCAATGTCAATAGAAGAAAGATATTTACTATCCTTCAAGTTATCTAGAATGTCAGAGATAAAGGGTAGTTTATATGCGTCTTTTAAGGTGATGTCGTTTAATTTTCGACTATCTACGCAAAAACGCCAAGTACTGATGACTGATGAAAAGGATGATTGACGGATGATTTTGAATGAATTCCAAAATTAAACATATTTGAATTTAGATGAAAATGGTAAATGAGGTGAGAAATGAAGTAGAAAATGTGGCAACGAGGTAGCACACAATGCACCTCGTTACAAATGTCTCGAAAACGTCACAGATGATGAATGTGTGAAAGAAAATTTCTTTATTGCACAAACGCGGCGCATTATGCTACAAAGAGGATGATAGATGTCACGGTCCAAGAACACAAGGTCTTACAATTAGACCACGTGACTGACACAAGCATACGTCATTTTGCGCTGTTCATCCTTGTCTATTACACGCATTCGACAAGGATGAATAGGCAAAATGACGTAGGCTCGTGTCAGTCACGTGGTCTAATTGTAAGACCTTGTTTTCTTGGACCATGATAGATGTGTGCGTGCAGTGAAACTTACCGATTTCAACGGATCCCAGCTGGACTACTTTGTCCATGTTATCGTAGGAGTCGAAGTGCGCCATTAACAGCTGCGGTTGTCTGTCAGACTTCTGCAGCGCGATGCAATTGTAACCTATGAGGAACTTCTCCAATGCCTTGCGCAGAGCCGCGGTTATCCCGCGTCCACAGTGCACGCGGACCACCAAGTTCTTAGCGTCGTTCAGGAGACGCTTGCTCACTTGGACGCGAATCACCTGTGAACGGTAAAATAAGAAAAATGAAATGCATGAATCATAGCATGCATGTGAATCGTTAACAGCTCATATACGTCCCCACCGAGGGGCTCGAGCCTACCCTAAAATCAGGGTGAATAGGCCTTAGTCGACCACGCTGGCCTAGTGCGGGTTGGTCAACTTCACACACAACCTTTGAATTTCTTCGCAGGTGTGTGCAGGTTTCCTCACGATGTTTTCCTTTACCGTAAGAGCGTCGAATAAACGTACATATGAATTTGAAAATCGAAAACACATTGGTACGCGCCGAGGTTTGAACCCGCGAACTTCTGAATGTAAGTCAACGGGCTTAGCCACTTAGCCATCGACGCTCTTGATCTTGATGTGAATAAGTGCATTTAAAAACAATCATTCAAATTAAAATAAGTATCCGTACGCCGCTTACGATAGGCCTCATAAGAAAGTTCTAAGTCACTCGGAGAGCAATGGAGAGGTTTATGCTTAGTTTCCCTGCGCGATCGTATCGGGAACTATAAGATCCGTAGGCAAACCAGTCACTGACATAGCCAGTGGACAGGCTTTCGTCTTCTGTCTTTTGTCTCCCGTGAAATACCCGTTTTAAGCGGCAGATGTGGGACGGATACGTTATACCTTCAAATGTTGTTCGTACAAAATGTATAAAGGAGATGCCTTATAAACACACAGACAGGATACGGCGTGGATATATCTTGCAAATCGTATCCTTTCTTTACGTGTAAAACCGGCGGCCGTGGGACAAAAATATTCTTTAAGGACGGCCGCGCGCTGAAACATGTAGTGTGGACAGGCTCCCCACAAGAACTGACGACGATCTGGTGAGCCCTTTTTCCAGGAGTGGAAAGGATGCTTGCTTCGAAAGAAGTTTGAGGCTGAACAGCACTAATATAACGTGACTTACCTTCATGAAGTCATCGGACACGACATCGGCGATCTGCTCGCACACTGGTTTCTCGATCTCGTTGTCCGGGTTCATACATTCATTCATGAACTGTTAAAAAAACGAATTGATTTACAACAAGGGCAGAATAGTAATAATTGTTCCTACTTTTCATTACATCTGTCTTTTTGGTTTAAGCCCAATACATACGTAGCTATAATCTATATTAATATGCTCAGCTCTAACTCTTATCATATCTCGCCACCACACACGGTAGCTGTATTGAAATATATATTTTCAGCCTTACTGCGTCTACTTACGGGATACCTATATGTCGAGATTTATATTAATATACAGAGATTTATATTAATATGCCTTGCTACGAGTATATCGGTCGACATATTTTGGTGACGTCACAGCAAGCGACCGATATAGCACGGCATATTAATATAAATCTCGACATATAGGTATTCCGTAAGTGAACGCAATAAGGGTGAAAAAAACAGGTACCGTGTGTAGTGGTGATGTATATTATTATACATAAGTTAGAGCTGGGCATATTATTAAAAATTATAGCTACGTGTATTGGGCTTCTGTATATCACCCGCATGCGAGATATCAATCACGTGCCAAGTCGCAGTAGCACGAGCACGCCTAAGGGCATGGCCACAGCTTTTGACGACGCGCGAAGCAACTGGCGATGCAAACTGCGACGCGGGGTGGTACAGAAGCCAGCACATACAGTTGGACATTCGCACTACGAAATTCATCTCTACTTCTACGGAATACAGGCGCGCTCTCAAGGTCAACAAGTCCAGCCGCATGTGATGTCTACTGTACTGTACAGCTATTCGCTCGATGTTCTTCGCGCCGCTGCCGCTGCCGTAAGATATGGCCAGAGGGTTATGTGGAGTCATTCTAATCGAAGACGGTAAAACGCACTAATAAAAGTCAAATGATTTGTCTTATTTTTATAGGTGCGACTGAAAACTATATACGCTGAGTCGTGTCCTTTTCGCTGTTGTGACACAATGCATGCTGTGATGTGCCTTTAGTTTTTAAGGTAGGTGCAACTTAGTATGTATATCACAACATTAGCTGAATAAATGTTTTTTTCTTTTTTTCTTCTTTCTTATATTAGGCACTTACAATGTCACACATGGTATCCACTTCCACACCCAACGCTTTCTTCAAGTCTTCAGGAAGTTCATGTTTTTCCTCATGCCAGCCTTTCTTTTCCTCCGCCTTGGTTTCTGTAAGTGTATTTATTTGTTACTTGTTTACGTCCTGACTGAGGGGCTCGAGCCTTCCAATCTATAAATTGACAGATTTAGAATAGTTCTATGTCTTAAATAAATTTCTTTTAATTCCCTGAAATTCCACGCAGACAAAAATTCGAATCCCGGAATCAATAAACAAATCAATCAGTTTTGAATAAAAAATATTCAAAGATATCCTTGCTGTATGAAGATATAAATTTATACCAATATACTTACTCTTATATGAAATCTTATCTGAAACAAAAGAAATATTTTCAATGAGATGAAATACCTTACTATAAAAAAATACAAATTAGTTATTTAAAACCGGGTCAAATGATACAAAAAAAATTTGACCATTAACTCTAAAGGATTAATCATATTATGAATTTAAAAAATTAAAAGCACCCGCCATAAAACCCTAATTTGATCCTTTCAACAACTAGAAAAGAGCTGATAATCTTCAAATGGCTGAAGATATTTTCTTGGATCATAGCTAAGAACACTCTCGATTGTGACACCTTGCAAATAAAAAAACCCAGATCAAAATTGGCGCATCCGTTTAGAAGCTACAATGCCACAGACAGACAGACGTCAAACTTATAACACTCCTCTTTTTTTCGCCGAGGATTAAAGAGTTAATGGGGCGCTGGGATCTCAAATACTAATGACATATTCATAATCAATATTCACCTCCTTCCGGGAAGTTGGGGAGCAAACGTCCGCTGGGGAAAACCTTCGGCGGCGGCTTGCTTGGAGTCTTCTTGGCAGGCTGGCTGGGTTTAGCCTTGGGTCCTGCATATCCCTGCTTGTCAAACTTGGTTAAGGCCAACGCTCCCAAAGGTTTGCCCGGTTTGAAAGCCTTGGCAGAATCTGCAAGTGACAGTTTAAAGATATTAGTTGATTGTTATAAACATAAGCTGTCACGCGGTCATGGTCATTTTGGTTTTTTTCACGATTAACTATGGCTCCTATTTGGTATAAATAGCGATAGTTCGATACCAAAGATTATGATGTGGTGCCTCTTGCCAGCTATGTGGTCAATTGGCCATTCGTTCCAAATATCACCTTTGGAGCTTTTGGCTCTCTACAGGATTTTACACAGTGTCACACACGTATTCATGATATAATCCATCGTAGAAATGCAACGCCACAGGTTATGATCCAAATTTAAATGTCCAGTGTATTGAAACATCACCTTAGTGTAGGTGATGAGGACTGTAGTAGGCCTAGTATTGTAGACCAATAAATACCATCTTTAAACTATCCCTTAAAAACAATTAAATGAGCGTAACATGGTAAAAGCAACTTTACCATCAATCTTTTACGCTCGTTCGTGACCAAAATATAGCAAACGCGTTTGATGCTACTTAGACAATGAGTGGAACAAATCGTACACAGAATGAGGAAATATTCATATAACATCCACGCATACTCCTCTTTTAAACCAACCACGTAACTAGTGGAACGCCCGCGCGGCAAGAGGTAGGTGGGAGGGAGGAATTATCGGGTGGTTCGGAGCTGAGAGGCAGAACTTCTGCAGAAGCATGGTGCAGGGAGCTTAAATGACTCTGTCAGTGCGCTCACAATCTCTGTGTAGAAGTCTACTCCTCTTGCCTCTTTCTCCACTCTTCCTGGTAGATTATCGTTCCGCCAGTTGTGTAGTTTGTCTATTGAAACTGTCCCCGTTCACCGCCATCTTATTTTTAACTATTTTCTTATTTCTACAACAAGTTGAAGAACCTTTCGGCGGCAGACGGGGTCAATGCTTCTTTGTCTTTATAAATTCCTCAATTTTACGCTATTCACATTCTCTTTGAAAGAACAGAGACTTATGGTACAATAGCTCTTTTTATTTAACTCGGTCGGAAACCATACAAAATGATAATTAAAACTTAACGCCAATGTCCAAAACTGATGACACTCTTTGAGACATTGCACATAGAACACCCAGAGTACAAAAGGTCCCCGTGTCATGCTTGTGTAAAAATTGCATCAATGAAGATACAGAACATCCGCATCGTGATATCACAAAGGATTAAATCCGATTAAAGATGTCAAGCAGGCAAGCCGTTGTCGTTGGCCGAGTTACAATCCGGGAAATTCAGTGCAAATAGTTGGTAGGTACTACCTATAATTTAGCACGGATATTACCTAGAATTGGAGCAGACTCAGTTTGCCAGTGAGTGTCTTACGACGCAAATTAGTCCATAACCCAGGGAAATTCACCTGTGTAATAATCAACAGTAGGTATCTGCGTTCCCTAACCCACCTGCTGCATTCATGCTTATAGCAACACCTTATACAGGTGAAGGAATATTCCTGTAGTTGTAGTTTGATAGATGTTCTCCGCATTTCCACGAAGCAAAATTAAGACAAATCAAGCTAAGAACTTAGATGTCTAAAGTTATAAATTGAGAATAACTACTCAAGGCAATAAATAAACATTTTGTGCACGTTCGCATCTTCGGAAAATACCAAAATCACTTTTGGCCCTCTTATAATATCATGTTTTTGAGAAAAGTACCTGTTTATGTTTAGGTATCTGAATCGTGTAAAAAAAGAGAAGTTAAATACTTCGGTTGTTACAACATATTTTACGCTTGAGATGGAAAAAATAAAACAGTATTATTTTGCAACTTCTGGATCTCACGAGTTCAAAATCCTACTTGAGTAAGATTTTTCGTTACCCATTTTGATCAAAGTTACGTAAGGGCGTGAATGGCTGCAAATTACACCGCCAAATAGAAAATTTTATTAATTACCTGATCCTGTAGTAGTATCCGTATGTGACGCTTGAGAGGCTTGTAACGATTCCTTTTCTTTGAAATGATTCACCACACTTTTGTAAAATCTCTTATCGCCATGAGAAGGAAATTTGGATGCGTACATTTCCATGATTTGAAGTCGCTCCATAATTTTGTCTCCTAACATAACATTTATGCGCGCTCTAATACTACTCTTTAAATGATGAAACAAACTTGGAGCTAATGGACGTTTTATGCCTAAACTGTCCACCATAGCTTTAGCAATGCAGGAAGTAGCTTGCCCTCGCCATGTCTCATCCTTATTCAAGAGTTTTTCAACAGTCATTTCAGTATTATCCGAGTTTAAGAATTGACTTGGCTCCAGTTGTCGCTCCCTCGCATTTGGTGCATTTGGTGCATATGGAGGTTTAGGACGAGCATTACCGATTGAAGGCCTTTGTATACCCGGCCCCATGGGAGCGAATCTCTTAGCTTGAGGTTCTTCTTGCCATCTTGAACTATCACGTTTCACAGGTGCCTTAGGCTCCTCTCGCTGGCGTTCAAATGACCGAGAGGGTCGAGGTTCACCTCGAATAGGTCCCCGCGGCTCATAAACCTCTTTCATGTTCTGTTTCGGTGCATCACGACCAGGAGGTCGTTGAGGTCTTTGAGACTGAAAAAGTTCAGATTCGAATCGATTTTGATTATCTTGCTGCTCCCATCTGGAAGATTTTCGTTCCATATTTCGCCTGCCAAACATGTTAGAAGATGGCTCTTCAATAAATTGTTCTGAATCGCGATAATTTGATGAGGAGAAATCAACTTCACGAGGAGCGCCAAAATTAGAATTAGATGGATTCTTTCGTGGCCCTCCAAAGTTTGGAGCAGGTGCATTCATGTTACGAGGGCCTTCGAAATTTGGATTCTTATTTCTTGGGCCCCCAATATTAGAATTGGATGAATTGTTTCGAGGGCCTCCAAAATTAGAATTGGATGAATTGTTTCGAGGGCCTCCAAAATTAGCATTGGATGGATTGTTTCGAGGACCTCCAAAATTAGGAACAGGTGCATTCATGCTACGAGGGCCTTCGAAATCTGGATTCTTGTTTCGTGGGCCTCCAAAATTTTGATTGGGTGGATTCTTGTTCCGTGGGCCGCCAAACGAATCGGGTCGATTATTATTTCGGGGGCCTCTGAAATTCGATGCGGAATTCATGTTGTGTGGGGCTCTAACGTAATTTTGTGGTACGTCATCATGTGCCATTTCTGGCGGGTTCTCAAGGTAGTTTTCGGACCGGTTTTGGAAGTTATCGAGACGATCACGGGATTTCCATCCACGTTGTGGTGAAGGGCTGCGTCGACGATTTCCTCTAGGCCCACCACTTTCATCCCATCTCGACTGATTCCTGTTCATGGGCGCATCAAGTCTCTCGCGTGGCGGAGACTCGGCACGCCGATCCTCATACGGCAGACGCGACCTATCGGGTTGTGTGACGTCATTGGTGATCCATTCGACTGCGTTTCTTCCAGTATTTTCGCCATCAAAGCGTAAAGGTCGGTCTAATAACCGATCAGTCATTGGCATCATTGACATAACTGACTGTTGTTGACCTCCACCGAAGCCCATATAAGTATTCTGTGAACAAAATGTGGGTTATATTTTTAAACACAAAGCTTTTGAGAACTTTATGAAACAGGTAAGACATAGTTAGTTTACCTGTTTCATGGGTCACCTTTCTTCTGTGATAATATCGTAAAGAAAGGTAGTGAGACATCATCTAATGAGTTAGATATTAGGATAACGTAGCGAAAATAGTGTCTGATTTCATTACACAATGAGATCAGGGGTAGGTAATGCACGACATACTTTGATGTCAGTCAGACCATTTTGTGGTTTCAAGATTTTTCCTACTTACCTCAACATTTACGATGTTCAATCCTGAAAGTATTTGTATTTACTCACGGCAATAACACAGATACAGATAAACACTGTTGTCAGTTACCATCAAGTAAGACTGCAACTGTCCAAAATTTGAAAGTCATGCTTCAAAATTTCGGTTTTTAATAGTCATCCGTTCAATGTTCCCCTAATATCTTTGACGATGTTATAATAAGGTTGTCAGCAGCTAGCATCAACAACCATGACCGAAGAGTTGGCTTTTTGCCAGTGCCCATGCTTAATATTCAAATTGCTTACTGAATCGTAAAATAATGCTCGCGCAGTCTTAATTGAAAACTTTACTATATTACCATGTTCTAAAGTAGACCATTGTATTAATATCAGTGCCGCGTTAAGTGTCATCTCTCGCATGCAATTTTCTATTTTAGACTACGATTTTATGGTCCAGTTTTCAATGGATTCAGTATACTAATTGAGCTATTCTTAAGACACTTAACATCCAACCAATCTGCCATGTCTGGGCATGCAAGACTTTGGATATAATAATTGTTCACTGTGTCAAATAGCAATGCCAAATTGTATTGGCATTTTCTGTCGTCTGCACTTACCAAATGATGCTCAATTTAGTTAAAAGCTAATACATGACTTCTTAGTTAGCTTTCTAAGTGAAGAGCTCACAGCTTGCTTAATCGGAACCACACCGGACGATCAGATCGCACGCGGTAAGAGCGCGCTCCACAGAGTGTTTATAGTGGACACAAAATAAAAAGTTTCCTGAAAGTCCACTCCAGCCGTCCTTAAAATTAACTACCTAAACTTGGTTGACTCCTTGAAAAACGTGTACTAATCGTCATTTTTGTGTTGTGTTTAAACAGCCAAATACACTACAACAGAAGAACTCTAATCCATTTTTTAGCACATCGAACATCAATACGTTGTTAATAATCGCGAGAGCGATGACTGCACGTGGTCCGAGCATGGTCCGACCAAGCCTGTAAACGCAATGATCAATGTGTGCGTAAGAATATGGCTCTTAGTTCCGAGTGGACCATCTGTCTAGGCGCGCCGCCGCTATACGTAATTTGTGGTATGGACGTGCCTCGCACGATCCAAAGGAGCGCGCCCTACTTGCCGTGAGCGATCTATTGGTAATGCCCCTTGGTGTGGAGTGGCGCGTATTGGAGCGGAGTGTATTGGAGCAGCGCGGCAGGATCGCAAAAAAGTTAAAGCCGTCCAGACCAGTATGATCATGATCCATGCTCCACACTTCTGGATCGTGGATCGCAGGATGGCTGGATCGTCTGGTGTGGTTCTACCTTTAACTTTGAAGTATATCAGTTGTATTACTTTAATATTTAGAGAATATCAATATTTGGACCAGCAGGTCATAACCAAGTAAGAGCTTGATACTCCAATTGATTATTGATACCATCACACGATGGTAGGTAACACAGACTGTTTAACATGAATCCTAAAATAATTTTTTTTTTCTAGTTCTACCGAAGTTTATTTGCAAATTGATAAAGTAGAATGCCATTGCAATGATACATCTTGCTTGCTGTATAAATTCGTCCAAATAGATTTTTGGAATATATTTTTTTTGCACAGTAGCAATAAACTTAGCTGTAATAAGATTACTACTCACATTTTTATTAAATACTTGATAATATTATGCATAATATAAAACTTACCTGGGCTAAAGGCATAACCTGCATGAATGGCATGGCATATTCTGAGTACATGTTACTCATAGGTACCATGTTGTTAAACATCATATTGTTATCCTGATTCTGGTGCAATGGAGCAACATCTTGCATGGGAACATGAGCATAATTGTCTTGCAGTGCCGGCAAGTTTTTTGAAGCTCTATAAGGCTGCTCGGAGTCCTGAAAAATGGAATAATTTAAATGCAATTTAGTTAATAACTAGCGACCTGCCCCGGCTCCGCACGGGACAATGGTTATTGTGGGTTATCCTTAAGCATATTATGCATGTATTATACATATAAACCTTCCTCTTGAATCACTCTATCTATTAAAAAAAACGCATCAAAATCCGTTGCGTAGTTTTAAAGATTTAAGCATACATAGGGACATAGGGAGGGATAGAGAAAGCAACTTTGTTTTATAATATGTAGTGATAAAACATTATTTTAAGTCTTTTTACGCAACTTTATTTAACAATTAGTAAATAGGCACCAGCACTTCTGTATTGAAGTATCATACACCTACCTACCTACATGGGGCTCACAACATTAACAGCATCTTGTTGTAAAACCCAGTGTAAACAAATTAATAGCGAAGTAACAATTCACTACTGTAATAATATAGATGCAACTATGTCAGTAACGCTTTCACCCCAAAACTACTGAACCGATTTTGATGAAATTTAGTGCAGAGATGGAATTAACTTAAGCTAGCTTTTAAAGGCGGAAACTTTTTCTATAGTTTCTACCAGGAAAACTCACTTTGTTCTTCCTGACATCTTCAACGTAAAGCTGTTGGCCGTCGATGTAGAGCCCGTTGATCTTCCGGACTAGGATCGCGCCGTCACCTTCGTCTGCTAACCCCACTGTCACACGCTTAAACGAACCTTCATTCGCCAAGTTGTCCAGAATCACATCTTTCAACCCACATTTGGACTGAATCAGAGTTTTCACGTCGGCATATTTGGTCTAGAAAAGAACCAGAAATCGATTTCAAATCTAAATGACGATCGAGATAAACGAAACAACAAATAAAATGGCTGAATGGAAAATGAAGGGGTGCACTTACATTGAGGGGTAGGTTATGTATCACTAACAACATTTTTAATATATTTCCGTCAAGTCAATTATTGGTCATACACTGGCACTAGGAGGAAAATGAAAATTAATTATTCACACTAAATAAAACCCTCAGTTCCCATTTCTTTCGATCGCTCGCTTCGCATAAAAGTGAGTGAGTGAAGTAAGTAAAGTGACAGTCCTTCTAATGCACAGCCCGATATTGTACAGCCAAGAATGCACGGCCAATAATTATTGGAAGCGCAATGTCGGCACGAGATGATATTATTGTCGATGATATTATTATTGTCGATGGTTGAAAAGTCATACTGTTTGTCAATCATTATTATTTATTTTAGTTCTATTTTTACCTTTACACGGGAAACATTGAAAAATATATTTATAGGGAAACAATATAACGGGATGATATTGTATGGCCAGCTTCGATAGTTACATGATTTGATGACTTGGAACATTGTCAAGATACTGAAACGTCTATTGGCTTAAAGTTTATCTTGTCTATTACTTTGACTTGATTTTAAGGATTATGTGAAACAAATTTTGCTCAAGTAGGTATAGCTTAATTTTTACTTTTTAAATGAATTATCTGGTGTTTGCGGCCGCTACCATGGCAGGCTTGCTTTGCTCGCTCAGCTCGTTCCACTATAACCTAACCTAACCATACACAGTATTATTTTATATATACGAGTATGTGCCATTTAGTTCTTGGATTTTCCGCAATATGGTGAGGTTTTTTATTTCTTTGGTCAGGTTTTACCTAAGGCAGATATTTCACCGGCGACAGCGACAAAAAACGAAAGGGACGCAGTTATGCGCAAGAGTGAGCGCGCGTCTTTGGGGCATATTACATTATCAAAGATCTTTGATCAAAGAGACTCAAAGATCTATGAGTCAAAGATATTTGACAGTGTAATATAGACATATGATTCAATTTGATCTTTGATCATAGATTTTTGACATTTGTTGTTAGATTGGATCCAATACGGTCATAGAAACAGGTGTTGCCAGTTACTTTTTATTTTTTCTACTCGGAATTTAAAAGCAAATATAAAAACAAAGAGTTTTTCATTTCTTGTTTGTTAATATGTTTCAAATATTGTAATGTAATTCTTTTTCTAATTATATACTTGCATAATCTTGCTGTCCAAATTTTAAATAACAGAAAACAAGCCATACTAAAAATTACGATGTCTTCGAATTCGCTGAGATCTGGTAACCCTAACGTCAATACCTGTCATCAATCTGTCAAATGCCGAAACACTAGTACGTGAGATAGGATCAAAGAACTTTTATAGTGTAATACATAGATATGACTCAAATTGTCAAATAAATAGGATCAAATATATGATCATATATATGATCAAAGATCTTTGATATGATAATGTAATATGCCCCTTTGACTACCGTGAAATACCTGCTTATTATTGAGATTTGTGCAAACCTGGTACATCAATTATTTGGTCGTACATTATTGTGTCTCAATTCAATTCAATCAACGCGTAAAAATTGTGGATTTTTGTGGATTGGATGGAATATAATTTAATTTTAAAGTTATCTAACATGCAAATTGCGAAAACAGTAATAATTTCGTGATGAAAGCTGCTATCTCAATCTAATTATTTGCAAGAAGTAATATAAAATAGATTTACAAAATGATGCTTACAATCCATGGGCTGCCTTTGTCGGTAAGAACCTTTTGACCATGCCTAGCTGTGAGTTTCTTGTTAATTTGTGTGTATTCTAAGTACATAGGTAATTCTTGTGTTTTAGATGAAATATCGCGAGCTGAAGGATTTGATACGAGAGAAATGTAATATTACGGACTTTATTCTCGATAACTTGGTGTCTGAGGGCGATGGTACCAAGAAGGTCCGCATAGGTTTGAGTGACGAGCGTGAAGGTTCTTATTTTATAAAATCTCTCGACGGACTACGTTTCTCCGGGAATTTGCTAAGAGTGGTGCCGTTGGGGAAAACTGAGGCGGTAAGCGGCATTCCTTTAGCACATTTCTACTCCACAATTCTACTCCAGCAATTATGATACTTTTGCTATCGAAATTTGACTGATAAATATTTGACCAATTACTATCGAAAAACTATTGTGTCCCTTGATAGTATCATGAAAGTTTACTCAATACTATTGAATGAAATTGACTTTCTGTCCAAAACTATTGATAATATCATGAAAAATAACACAATACTATTGACACACACAGTTCAGGACTATGATATACAATTATTAAATTTTTAATAATACTTTTGACAAGGCCTTTGCCTCACTTTGGGACATGCCAGCCTCATAGAATTAATCTTAATATGATTAAGGAATGCTAGTCCCACCTAACAATCCCTAACCAACCAAATGACCAGCTGTGCCAATAATTTAGTCCCCTTGATAAAGGCAATATCCATGGTCTAAGAAAACAGGGTCTAACCATTAGACAACGTGACTGACACGAGTCTATGTCATTTCTACGTCAATTTGCCTATTCATCCTTGTTGAATGCGTGTAATAGACAAGGATGAACAGTGCAAAATGACGTAGGCTTGTGTCAGTCACGTGGTCTAACGGTTAGACCTTGTTTTCTTAGACCATGGCAATATCAAAATAACGTTAAGCTGCCCTCCGTGCAGACCTGAAAGGAACATTCTATTCCTGAGATCTGGCTCTAGTTTACACAATACTATCAACACAGTTCAGTAAATATCATACAATGTTAACTATAGCATTAAATACTAATGAGGGTCACATTAGTTTCAATATCAATGATTTTTCAAGGTCACATGGTTATTGGTATTTTTTCACTATTACCACAGCTGGCTTTGCACTATACAGGTGTATTCTAAAAGCATGTTTACTTAGTTTTTACTTTATATCAGCTACAGTCCTTTAGCATATATTTACTGTTAATAATTATAATTTAAAGTGAAAGATGAATGTTTACTTTAATTCCCCAAGACTTTCATGGACAGAATACATTACAACACTAGTTGATGTATTGTAAAAAAATAAAAAAATTACGATAATAGTTCAATTTATTTCATATTTTGAACTGTACATATTTTTGAACAAAATTATGTACCTATAATAAGAGTTTTTAGCAGATTTGTTTTTTTTTTATGTTTGTCTAGCCATGACGTGTTAACTTAGCTTTGTATTGCAAAACACAACTTAAGATTGTAACTGAAGTCTGCCATCGCCAGCTTTCTATCAATTTTACACTCAATTTACAGCCCCCAAACCAACAAAACTTTGACCAAAGAGGTGGTTATCCCCCGAGAAATGACTATCCAAACCAATCGATGCAAAATTATGGGCAACAAAATCAACCAATGGACCAGGGCCGGTCCGACATGATGAGACAAGATCCCTGGGGGGCCGGGAATAACCAATGGGGGCCAAGCCAGGGAGCTAGTCAGATGAACCAGACACCCACACCACAGAACAATTACAATTACCAACAACAGCAAGGAATGAATGCTCCATATAGCCAACAGGTAATCAAATCAAATCAAATCAAATATATTTATTTCGGACCAGATCCATAGTAGACTACAGGCCCGTGCTAAAAAAATGATGGGTCATTTGAACCACCAGATGACCTATGTAGAACGATATAAGAGCATAAAATAATAAGATTCAGCATTATGCCGTCACTTGTAAGCTGTCCAACTGAGTGCAGGTGAGAATTCAAAAGTACAGGTAGAGTGAGTACATTTTGGTCATATATTTTTGTACGGCATTCTTACCATCGATAGATTCATGAAAAATAATAAGAAAACGCGTAGTGCCGTACAAAAATGGTGCGCCAAAAAGTCGGATTTTTTTATTTATTTTCCGACAATTTCCAGGGTGAATTTGGTCATTTGATTTTGTACGGCATCAGTTTCATACTATTTCAATACTGCTCCTAATCTATTATTCCGCAACGCCGTACAAAAATCATGCGACAAGGGGAAAAAACCGAGGGTTGCAACCCCCTCTCTTTCCGTGGTCCAGGGGGTGATTTGAAAAAGTACGGCTTCGGTTCCAAAACATTATCTAGCACTTAAAAGTACTATTAAAAATAATGCCGTCAAAAAATGATTGTTCATTTGAATTTATATCAATAATTATCTTAATTTCATCGTATTCTTGATTTATAAAGCTGTAAAATCATTTGATCCTGTACGGGAACTTTTTTTTTAACATGATATTGTAAAATGCAATTGTTATATAGTATTGCCGTTCAAAAGAAACTGTTCTGAAAAAAATTATAGAGAAATACAAAAACTGAAATTTTGCAAATTATTGCAGAAATTTAAATATCATAGGTTAATGAAATATAGCAGTTTTGTACATTGTATCCCATGTTTTAAATAGTATTAACATAAATAAATTAGGAAAAAATGATGCCGTACATTTTAATGCAGACCATATCTTTTAGGCTGATGAAAATGACGCTACCATTTTAAGGGTACTTTATGGTCATCTGATACAGTACGGCATTAACATATTTTCGAAGAGAACAATTGATAATATGATAAAATCACTATGACGTCTAACTGAAGTGAAACGGTGTGTATATTATATCCAAAAATTGAAACTGTCAATCACAGTATCAACAGTTTTGTATACTTTTTGGTTTACTATATACTTCGAACATTACTGATACATATATATAATTTATGTGTTTCATTGTAATGGTGTGAATAAATAAAACAATCATTTTTTAGAAAAATTCGATATATTTAATGATGATGATAATAAAAAATATGGTTTTTCTTTAAATTATTCAGTATCGGAATCAGCCGCTGAGTTGTTATCAGAATCAACGTCTTCATCGACGTCCGAATTATCTTCTCTATCTAAATTATGAAGTTCTCTATGAAAATTAGTACAAATAAACTATTTAAATGTCGTATAAAAAAATATCGTGATGAATTTCACCTTACTTTTCGTTATATGGATTTTTTCTTTTTGATTTTTTCTTTTTCATTTTTTTTCCCCTTTGAACCAACGAAAATGTACGGCATATGAAAAAATATTATCTATGCATAAAATACTTTCGAAATAAATTAATTTGATGTTGTGTCAAATCACCCCCTGGACCATGGAAAGAGAGGGGGTTGCAACCCTCGGTTTTTTCCCCTTGTCGCATGATTTTTGTACGGCGTTGCGGAATAATGGATTAGAAGCAGTATTGAAATAGTATGAAACTGATGCCGTACAAAATCAAATGACCAAATTCACCCTGGAAATTGTCGGAAAATAAATAAAAAAATCCGACTATTTGGCGCACCATTTTTGTACGGCACTACGCGTTTTCTTATTATTTTTCATGAATCTATCGATGGTAAGAATGCCGTACAAAAATATATGACCAAAATGTACTCACTCTACCTGTACTTTTGAATTCTCACCTGCACTCAGTTGGACAGCTTACAAGTGACGGCATAATGCTGAATCTTATTATTTTATGCTCTTATATCGTTCTACATAGGTCATCTGGTGGTTCAAATGACCCATCATTTTTTTAACACGGGCCTGTAGTCTATAGGTGTTAGTAACAATTCATAGCTTAACCTAGTGTTAGTAGTACATAATTTAATTTAAGCATGCGCCGGTGTGTTTGCCGGTCGCATGCAGACTCATCCACCGCTGAAAGAGCGCGGAGTCCCACCGGTTAGCCAACGCGTCCAGGATGGTGTTCGGGGTGCCGCGCACGCGTGCGAGGAGCGAGGCGCTGCGCTTGCGTATGATTGCATAGAAGCAATCCGTGTGCGCCTCAGCAAACATAGTCGACGCGCTGCAATAACGCGGCAGCCCAAACAACACCCTAAACGCGTTGTTATATTGAACCCGCAGAGTCCCGTACACTCGCTGTGTGTAGTTGACCCATAGACTGCACGTGTAATAGTCATCATTATTTTAGTTAGTACATAAATCAGATTTCACTTACATTTCAATTTATTATGCCGCCAACCCGCCATACACTATCTGTTTTGATGTTTTCTTAAATAAATCAATCAATCAATCAATCAAATATATTTATTGTTTCAAACACGGTCGTAAGTTGGTATAAACATAAAATAGAACAGCGTGTTTCGCCGATATAATTCAGCATACAATAATAGTCACATACGAGTATAATTATTACATTTAAATAAAGGTTGCCTGGTAGAGATTGCTACTTTAGCAATAAGGCCGCCTGTTGACTCAAATTTGTCTATGTACAGTCTCCTGCAAAGAAAACGGACCCCCCTGCCATAAGCTATGACTACCCGCCGCTTACGATAGGAGGGTCCGTTTTCTATGCAGGAGACCGTACCTATTGTAATATGTGTTTTCTTTTGGTGTCTGTCAATAAAGAATATTTGTATTGTATTGTATTAGTTGTAAATTTAACTGGGTTTTGGTGAGGAGATTGGCTGGCTTGAGTGGTTATCCTCCTCAACATAGGCACGCTTGACGTTGATCGAGTTATGGTAAAATTCCTATTTTTCCACAATAACATTAAGCCTGTGGTCAGACACCATACTAGTTAACTAATATTATATACGCGAAAGTTTGAGTAATGATGTATGTTTGTTACTCTTTCATGCAAAAACTACTTAATGGATTTTAATGAAACTTTACAATGATATAGCTTATACATCAGAATAACACATAGGCTACTTTTTACCGCGGAAAAATACTTCTTTCCCACGGGAAAACCTGTAAACGCGGGCCGCCCCGCGTCTCCGGAAAGCTGTATGTATAATTTACGGTCACATTTAAAAACAAGAATGTGGTTTTGGTATAACTTTCCATGCTAGCATGAGGTTTCTCACCTGACAGGCATAGTTTTGCTGTGCATATACCTACTTTTATCCCATTGGAGGATATTCGTCAGCATCGCATGACTTAAAAGAATTAAATTTTGATTGGTCAAAAATTTAAACTACTACTATTCAGTATTCCATCTATAACATTGTATATTTTTTTCTGGTGTCAATAAAGATTATTTGTATTTGTATATTATAATGTTAATTGTTGTACAAGCTAGGGTCTTCTTCTAAATCATGCGATGCGGAATTATTATTTTATTTTTATTTATTTTTTATTATTTTGATTGTGTTTTCAGCAAGGTGCCAAAGAAAATCAATACCAAGGAAGAGCCCCCCTGCAACATCCAGATATTGGAGTGAGTTCATTGTTTCATTTTGCTTGTTTCACTACCTTTTCCGCCCCGCGACTCCGCGCTAACAGTTTTTCCCGTGGGAATGAGGGTCTTTCCCGGTAGCCTATGTGTTATTCTTATGTATAAGCTATATTATTGTAAAGTTTAAAATCCATTCAATAGTAGGTATTTGTGTGAAAGAGTAACAAACATCGTTCCATACATACATCCTCATAAAATTTCCCTTTTATAATATTAGTAGGATAGGATTTGCCTTTAGTCTTGGGTTTACCTCTTATCCAAAATATGTGCCAATTGTGATATTCAAGTCGATAGAAAGCTTTCTGATGTGACCCTATCTCCGTTTAACATATGGGGGCTATCAAAGTGAATATTATGCCTGCCAGTTATTTATGACATACAGCGTTAAACAAAAGGTAGCCTTATTGCGTAAAGCAATTTCTTTCAGACAACTTTGTTCCCTGTCCATGTGCTAATGCTTGTTGAGTAGTGACATAAACTGGTGTCGCTTGCAGGGGCAAAGGCGTGCGGACAATTTACGCAGCGTGGAGATAGTGGATGAGCCCTTGAACCGGCCCATTGCGCAGGCGCCGCGCTACGCGGGGCCGGACTCAGGCTACAACCAGCACCACAAACCGGTACAACCACTTTTATATTATAGCACAGTATAACATTAAAAAATTGTTATAATAATATTTGCCCCCATCGTTATTTCTAGTACCGGCGTAGTCCCAAAACATATACTACCAGCGGGCCTAGCATACGCGTTTACGTGGGACTTGAGAAATGAAAGACAAAAAATGTCCATTTGGGGGATTTTGTCATTTGTTGCGAACATACCGGGCGTTTTGAGAAACTCAATAATCGTGAAATCATTTTGTCAATTTTTGTCACTCCAATTGTTGCCATTTTACAACAGTTACTCGTGGAACTAGTAAATACTATGAAATACTATGGTTACCTAATACCGTTCATTCAATACTAGCCGATCCGTGCTTTTGACAGATATTAAAATAACACTGTTTTACGAAAGAAAGGGATCGCGCTATACAAAAGTTGATGATGTTGTCTTTATCTAAATTTGCTGTTTATTTTCATTTAGTGAGTTATTAATCACACCGGACGTATAAAAAAAAAAGTTACAAAAAAAGTAAACAAACAAAATCAAATTTTATTTTATACATTAGCACGATTTATTCGTGTTTAAACAAAAAAACAGCTAAAAACAATAAGTAAGTACACACACATGGTACATTTACCGTAATCTAACTAGTTAAATGCAATGATATTCATCTAACTTTGTTTGTTTCAGAGGAAAATACTGCGTGTTGAACCATTATTCAAAAATCTTGTTTTACCCGTTTCAATAGGAAGATTTCCTGAAGTTGACTCTCTGACCGATTTAAATGGCCCTCGAGAAAAGCTGCAAAATAAGTAGCAGCAGTGGAAAAAGCTTCGAATAATCTTTGTGTAAGCAACGCTACTCAACGAGTTCTACTTGTTGTTGTTGGAACCCTAAGGTACCCAGGGGATACATAGGGCCTTCAAGAGATTCTTCCAGTTCCCCCTGCCCTGCGCCGTGGCCTTGGCTTCGCTCCATGTAACTCCGAGTTCTACTTGGCGTGATCTCAACCGAAACCCAAGCAAAAGATGAAGAATTGCGTGTCAGAAAGTCAACATAATGCATACATGCAAAGTGCCTAGTCAAAAGCCTGATTCTTGCGCAGTGGCTTTAGACACTATGTTTTGTGGTTCTTTCTCAAATAAACTGCTGTAAGAAATCCTTAAATTGTGTTAGTAAATTAGTGTTAAGCATAGTGCAATGTGCCTTAGCTTTCTGGAAGTGAGGAAACTGGGATAAATATTATTTAGTAGTAGGTACCAAAAAGATACAATTTTAACAATTATGTGTAACGAAGATAAGGTAGGTGTAATGAAGATGAGGAGTGCTATACTTACTTCTTACTCTTACTTTTATTATGTTATCAGACTACTATAATACTCATGTATTGTAGTTAAATATTTATAACCATTATATACTTAGTATGCTAGTTCCTCATAGTTAAAAGAAAGCTAAATTAGTAACTATAACGGCTGCAGTTGTAACTGAATCAACAAATTTAGTGTTTAGGTTTTAAAAAGAGGGAAAGGTGACATGATTTTTTATTTATTTAGTTATGTAAGACCACATTTATTATGCATTGTTGAAATAATAAATAAACAATTTACTTTGTAATAATGTTGACTATGTTAATTTGTTTACTAGAATAGAAGTAATAGTTGATAAATAAATATTGTATCAAAAAATATTATTTTATTTCATCGGATTGATATTGATTTCTAACTAGACTTGTAGACTTGTTTAGTTATTTACTTACATCTAGTTAGATTATATAGTATTGAACCGCTGCTTGTAGTTTTAAATTCCCTATAACCAGGGACAAAGATTCTTTACCCATGCTATAACTATATGCGCAGGGAAGTAATTAAATCTCTGAATGTGGCTCATGCATTTCTTTCTAACCCCCGATGTGAGGCAAAGATACTTTATGGGCAAAAACTCGATTTAGCCAGTCATATTGGCAAAGGCATACTAGAGACTTAGCCCAGCGTTGGGTTTTACTAGATTAATGATGAAGGAAAGTTAATAAAAGTATGTCAGCTTATTTATTTCATGGACTAAGCGTAGGTAAGTAGTACTAAGCTTGGGTTGTGATCGGTTCCAAACTTCTGAGTCTCCGACAAAGTCCTTACAAACGAAGTTTACAAAGATCTCTTGAATGAGCACTTCCTTTCTATCGCTGTTCTTTATCTAAATTTAATAGAAGCATGCTGATTAAAACTCTTTATTACTTTGTCTGCAATCTATGAATGTTGTTGTTGTTGTTGTCCTATGGTACCCCAGTGGTACAGAGGGCCTTCGTGAGAAGTTTCGAATCTATGAATAGTGTAATATTAATTACTTACAACTATTACATTTCTATTGTTTGTTTGTTTGCATTGAATAGGCTCCAAAACTACTGAACCGATTTTAATGAAACTTGGTACACAGCTAGTATAGACTTTGGGGAAGAACATAGGCTACCATTTACCGCGGAAATAATCCTCATTACCACGGGAAAAGCTGTTAACGCCAGCGGAGCCGCGGGCGGAAACCTAGTAAAATAGCAAAAGCTAACGGAAGAGAACATCTTTCAATTACTTTAGTTTAGTGTGTACAAACATCCTTATAGGCAAACAATGAAGAAAATACGATTTTTCAGCCAATATTACAGTCCCATAAAACCCACAAAGAATCTCACGCTCCGTATTTGAGGTTGATAAATATTGACAAATTAGCCTTATGAAACTGTCATTTTGCGACAAATGAGTCGTAAAAAGTGGTGGTATGTTCGCAATTCTGAGAAAAACAAAAAAAAAAAAAAAGAATTGTCAACCCACATGGATTTTGATAAAACACTGACGTCACAACGTGCATCCATATTCGCTAAATTGACAAAATTTCAAAATGGCGGCGTTTTCGTGACATTTTGACAGCTCCGTAAGGGATTTAGAGTTTGTCACAACTGGCGTGTTAGCCCCGCAGTATAAGGCTCATTGATCTGAAACCCATACTTACATACAAATCCAGAAAGCAGCGATTCTTAACACTTGCCGGATAGTTCGCAAATTCCTCCAAATAGATGAATATGTGACAGACTGACAGACCTAATTTTTCCTAATATTTAAAATTACCAGTTACAAAGAAAATGATAATAATAAAGCGTTTTTTATTCCTTAAATTATCTTTTTTACATTTCAAATGTTGGTTAGTATTAGCAGTTTGCTTAGAGTTTAGTAAGTATTAAAAATCAATGTTTCTTTTTTTAGTTTCCGTTAAGGATCCCATTTTTGGGTAAAAGCCTCTTCAACAACTAGGAATGAGTTGATAATATTCAAATGGCTGATGATATTTTCTTGGATCATAGCTAAGAACACTCTCGATTGTGACACCTTGCAAACAAAAAAAACTAGATTAAAATCGGCTCAATCGTTTAGGAGCTACGATGCCACAGACAGACAGACAGACACACACGTCAAACTTATAACACCCCTCTTTTTCGTCGGGGGTTAAAAATTGAATAGAAATCAGTTCTGCTCTCTGATAAAAAAAACGTTATCCACAGATAACAATAATGAAGGACAACTTCCAAGGCCCGCAGTACAACCTGGACCGGCAGGGCGCCCAGCCGTTCCAGGGCTCCGCGATGAACCCGGGGCTCCACGGGGCGGGGGCCTTACACGCCTCTAACCCTCCGATGGCGGCCCAGCCACACTGGCCGCAGACTGTAAGCATCTATTTTTTTTATTGATCTATGCTTATTGCTTGTGTCGAAAAAGTACGGCGTCATGTACCAATGCGTCTAGGGGCGGCTCGAGGGAGTCTCGGACCTAGGCGGTAAAACTACATCTTGACACGCTGGTAATCGTATGCATAACCAGCTGGTTGCTAATTCGTATATAGTTTTTTTAGAATCATCTCAAAGAAGTTCGTAACGACGCTAGTGGTTAAGTGTGTTTCATTATTTTAGGGAATATAATTTTCTGTTAACCAAAAAATCGAATCTTACAACAAATATATTATTCGTGCACTAAAAAATACTAATCTTGCACCAAATATCCAAGGGCGTGAACCGAAGCAGGGGACGGGGGGCACAGCCCCCCGCAAAAAAAACAAATCTACCCAGAATCAAATCGGTTGGTTAGGTTAGGTTAGACTGATGTCAATAACAGAGCGGAGGGAGCCGAGCGAGCGGAGCGAGCGTGCCGCGGCAGCGGCCGGCGACCGCCGTAGTTTTGAATTTTTCAAAGTTGATAACTCAAGAAGTCTCAAGTTTGCATGTTTTGGTGCACAATTAGTATTTTAGGTGGAACAAGAGAATAAATTTGAGGTACGGTTAAATACTATCCTTTTTAAAGTGCTTTCACATGTAACCCAACAAAAAATAGAACAGGACCAAATTGTTATTGTTTTACAGATGCATCAAAATAAAGCGCCCTTTGAAAAGCCCAGCCCCAACGCTTTCGACAGAAAATTCCCTGAATCTGACAAGTCAAGGTTCTCGCCAAGACGGGATGTCCCAGACATGCACGGTGGTAGAAGAATGCCTTCTCCCGGACGAGGAATATCCCCAGGGAGACGGATGCCATCGCCTGGTCGTAGAATGCCATCTCCTGGTCGTAGAATGCCATCGCCTGGCCGTAGAATGCCATCTCCTGGAAGAAGAATGCCTTCGCCTGGGAGAAGGATGCCATCCCCAGGCAGACGTATGCCATCCCCAGGCAGACGTATGCCATCCCCAGGCAGACGGATGCCATCGCCTGGGAGAAGAATGCCATCTCCAGGTAGAAGAATGCCATCTCCTGGGAGAAGGATGCCATCTCCAGGCAGACGAATGCCTTCACCAGGCCGACGAATGCCTTCACCAGGAAGACGAATGCCTTCCCCAGGCAGACGCATGCCTTCCCCAGGACGTAGAATGCCTTCCCCAGGCCGACGTAAGCCATCACCCGGACGGATGCCGTCTCCCGGTAGAAGAATGCCATCCCCTGGGCGAAGGATGCCGTCGCCCGGAAAGAGAATTTCTCCTGGTACGTGTATTATTAAATTATTCAGATTGAGAGCGATTTGAAACCAACTTTGAGTGGTATATATGTCACCGTAAAATTGTGAATACCGTTAGATTACAATTTAACTCGCGTGATTATAAACTGTCGAAAGATTGTGAACTAAACGTACAGATTACAATTGAACGCATTAATTTTCGGTAGATTGTAATCTATCGAAATGAAACTGTTAAATCACAATCTGTCGCGCGTTAAATTGTCAACTGTCCAAAGGCTGTTCCTGATTGGTCGGTCTTACAGCAGGCCGTTCTATGTCCATACAGTTAGGCGTCAGTTGAATAAAATTAATGCACTCTAAGAATTGTGACATCAAGTATTTATCTATTATTCAGTAGATAATCAGTAATTTTGACATCATATTATATTATGGTATATTTTTACTTACACTAACACATTTATCATTCAAACTTCTATTCTTCGATTAATCATGGATTCATTTTACTTCTACAATAATTTCATAGAAATTATTATAAGCAGTGAGTTATTTTCGACACGATATTAATTGAAATTCACTTAAACACAGATTGTTTACATTAGATAATAAACGAAAAAAGAAACAAATATGGCGGCGCAGAGCATATGACGATCAACCTATCAGCGCGCGAGATGCGTTCCATCCTATGCCATTTCACAATTTGACGGTTTAATTTCGATAGATTACAATCTATCGAAAAATAATCTGTTAAATTGTAATCAGTATGTTTGGTTCACAATTTTTCGATAGTTTACAATCTCGCGAGATAGATTGTAATCTAACGGTATTTATAATCTTACGGTGACATATACATTTTCTGTCTTCTTTATTTAATTTTCATGGAATTTAACTGATTAATTTGATTGTTGCAGGTCGCCGTCACGACTCTCCTCCGCCGAAGCGCCACGGTTCTCCTGGAAGGTAACACACACACACACACACACACACACACGAACTTTTGATTCGATTCGATTTATTTTATTGACATTGCTTACACTACTTGTGAAGTAATTCAAAGGTTGAGTGTGAAGTTGACCAACCCGCACTGGGCCAGCGTGGTCGACTAAGGCCTATTTACCCTGATTTCATGGTAGGCTCGATCCCCTCGGTGGGGACATATGTGAGTTGTTAATGATGATTGTGTGGTTTAGGCACTGGTCGGTCACTCCATACAGCAAACGCGTTTTGACAACTTTTTGAATAACAACTGAATATCAACTACAAGTCAAACACTGACGCGCTATGTAAAGCACCCCAGAACACCCCAGTAGAATCCCGCGGCGCCTGCAGGGTGCGAGGTATGGGGAGCTAGCGGGCAGGGAAATCATTTTGGCGCGGGGGGGTGAGTGTCCTTTCTGTACGGGTTAGTACAGTAATCTGACGAATAAGGTGACCCCCCCCCCCACCCTGACACATCACGCTACTTTCACCACGCTGTAACTTAGAGAGACCGTTGAAATAAGGCAACACATTCTTAACTACAGTAAAGTTTTATTAGCCATTCATTCGTTATTTTCTGCCCCTTTGTAGCGATAGATGGCGCTTAACGGCCATGGGGCCATGGGGGGTCATCTCATTCGTCAGCTTACTGTGTACTATTATAATGTTGTATTGTTTAGGTACTCGCCCGGACGCCGCGACAAGCCGGGAGACAAGTACAGCCAGGAGCGGCCGCCGAAGGACGTGCGGCCCGCCTACGACCCCGCACAGGTCAGTCACACTAGCTCACCGCTCCACCGACAGGTGCCGCCCTAAACTATAGCCCATTTCATATAACATTGTGGAATAGATCGGCGGCAGTGAACATTCTTGCAATAGTACTCAGATAGATAGGTAGCATAAATAACATTTTAAACCCTCGCGATTTTCACACATTTTTATATGTTTTAACGGGTTTTATCGCGATATAATGATTTACTAAGGTAAACAAAAATAAAACATCATTCACTCCATTGATTGCGCAATCCAACCGAATGGGTGCTAACAGAAAAACAGCGCTGTGAAGTGTGGGAGCCGGACGTCACAGCACATACTGAGTTGGTGCCTAGTTAGGGGGCGGTACACATATTATTTAAATGTAAACTTGTTTTTAAGCTGTGTTTTTTGTTGTCTAAATTTTTGTTCTGTATTTATATTGTATGTATACCTTCTTTCTGATTAAACGTTTTTCTATCTTCTATCTATCTATCAAAACATTGTGTTACCTACGATAAGACCCGTTAAAACATTAACAAATGTTTGTGACCACTGTCTTCTTAGGTCTTTTTAGGCTACACTTTACGTGGATATTAAAAATACGTCCTACGCGAAGTGTTACTTTTAAATACCGTTTTTACTTCTTCCAATCCAGTATGGAATGGAGTATAGTATAGTCTAAAGTTAGGGGACATGTTCGAACTTCTAAAGTTTTACTTGAGGATATTTTATTTCAAAGCAAAGGAAATTACTAAATAATTTGAGCTCATACCCCTTTAGAATAAGTAAGCAGAGGCCTAAATTCACATGTGCAATTACAATTTAAATTCGCCAATTACAATTTAAATTCGCCAATTACAATTTAAATTCGCCAATTACAATTTAAATTCGCCTATTATAGGATGATCATCATGATGATACAGATCAATGAAGATTTATTCGTCTCTTGGTCTATTGGCTCCTTATGTCTACGAGGTAGTGTTATACTCTCAGCTAAGCAACTACTCAGAGCTTCAAAATGTTGTCCTAGGGATAATTGGGATTTACTAGAGTAAGCAAATTTATCCGTTAAATTGTTTTTAAAGGCACAATAAATTAATAACATATATTATAAGTATCAGTAAAATCTAAAAAACAATACTTTGTGTCGAGGAAAATATATTTAAATGTTTAGTTAAATAAAACAAGCTAGTGAATTAAAAAAATAGCAAGATTTGCACAGCATACGCTAGATATAGAGAAGCGGAAACTAGAGCGTTCTGTTATAGGGTATCAACTTTTATATAACACAAAAAACGGACGAAAGGATGTCATCTACACATAGATCCAACGACTCGACATAACTGATTTGGGAAATAAAAGATAAAACGGATAATGATAAATGTTGAGTATCCAACTTACTTGACGGACACGAATATATTGAAAGAAAGAAAGAAAGAAATATAAGATACCAACATACATTTCCAAGTAATTGATATGAGCTGGTTGAAAATGGTAAGAGTATTGCTAATAGTGACGGTGAAAGCTTCAAGATTTATAGAGCATTACAATATTTGCATCTTAAACAGAGCACAGAAAAGCATGATGTTATAACAAGGAAAATGCAATATCAATTATGAGGTAGGACAATCAAACAATCTGCAATTTAATCTTAAATCCACAATTATAATGTTGAGAGGAATATTAGAAGCAAATTCTAAATATTGGTAATAATATGTTCACAAATGAACCAACGAGAGAAATGAAGAAATAAAGGATTACCTAGAATGGGTTATACGGGTATCGGAAGATCATGCTGACACTGAAGAAATTAAATATTGTCTACTGACTATAAAGCTGACATCTGTGTTTAAGACAATAAAATACGGAATAAGTATAAAATGCAACCATAATTTATTATGATTTAACGATTGAATAAATACAAAATGAAGTTAGACAAAGATGAATATAGCACATTGCTTGTGATGTAAAAAATAGCAACGGCTTCGTTGCTTCTACAGATTGTGAATGAGAAAAGAGTTATTTTAAAGATCATTGCTGACAGAAAGGGGACGAAGGATGAATCATCTGATTGATACGACAAAATTACGCAATTCACTCCTTTGAAAAAGGGATACTTCAACATCACTGAAGGACTTACAATAATGAAAGTCAAATGACTTTCAAAACCCAAAGTTCTAATTCAAAAGAGTATGCGATCACACCATCAACAGGAGAGAGAGAAGCTATAGGGAGAACTAAAAGAACAAGCATGAATCAAATCAAGAAAATATTAAATGTGGTGTCGTATTGAAATGTCAAGCGGAAGACTTAGGATAAAGCAGAATGGTGTACTCAAGACAAGGTGGACGGTGGAAGGTGGTGCGGCGCGTTTCTTAAATCGGTAGTAATGAAAGCTGGCTCTGAATTTATGACAACACTAGCCAGTAATGTAACCGGTAAACAGCAGCACTATCAAAATACGGGACTATTACACGGATATGGACGTTTTGAAATAAATTTACTTGCAGCAATAGACACAACCATCTCTACATACTTGACTACAATCAAGCCACGTGCATCCTTTGTAAGACTGATTTTGGTTTCATGCCAGATTTTAAATGTTGAAACTACACTAAATCCTGCTACAACTTCATCTTACTGAAAAACGTGGTAATATTAGAAAAAAATCAACTTCATCGGCGAAATACCTCTCCACTAACAAACAAATGGATCCAAATACCTCTGGTGAACGATTTTAGATAACTTTTTGGTTTATTACAATTGAATATGATTAAAACTTATTCACATGATCTTGAGCAACTATAGTTACTGGGAAATTCAAGACCAATATTCCAAAGGTCTAGTTAGATCGTTAAATCGTCAGACCAAGACCATTGATGACTAGACTACTAATCTACATGATGCGCTCTATGCAAAATACAGACACAGTTGGCGTACTGAAAAAACTGATTCCACGGATCGCGACTCCAGTAAGTAGAAGAAGAAAACTTAAAACACTATCACCCATGCTGCTGGTCATTCGCCCTGCATTATCGTCGAGACTACTTCTGGTTTTCTTTGGTACTGCACCGAAAAGAAGTTATGGTTAACTAACAACAAGCTAGCGCAGATTAAGATGATGGTTCAAGATTATCATTCATCATTTTTAAATCAAAATGAAATTTCTCACCGACTTAAGTTTGCCCTGAATCAGACCCAGAGCGGTTGGCACAAGATTTGTGATATAAGGAAAAATTAAGAATCTAAGAAGATACGACGAATTAACCTCACTAATACACCAGTTAACTGAAAGGTTTTATACGAAGTAAATGTTTTTAAAAACCAATTATCTATGTCACATCTAATAAGTAGCAAGGTTAACCTTTCAAAGGTGGAGTTGGTCTGTTCAGAAGACCAGAAGAAAACCTGACAGTGAATCAAAAAAGAAAAGTACACTAGTGTACAAATCAATGGAGCAAGGTAGTTACTATATAGTTCATCGTGTTGATATACCTAATTCAAAAATATTTATCGACCTAGAAGCATTTCGTCAAATCGATTCACGGCAGCACATTATTACCACAAATAAATACACAATTAAATATACAACGAAAATGCAGATTTATACAAGGAGACTCCTTCTGATGTACCGAAGCATTCAAATAAATAATATAAGAAACTGAATAAAAAAATGTTAATGCCATATCACCAGCTCATATATTTACCTACGGGCTTATGTCAACCAATTGCAATGGTCCGGTGTAGAAAAATCTATTTCTCATTCTGTATGCTCCAAATCGACCAAATTGCTTGAAATGTGTTACTCCACGGGCATAATTTCAGATTAATTTTCAACTATAAAATGAAAACATTCTAGAAGCTATTATTAGCTTGTTAAGGCAGTGTTAAATCTAAGTACTGAGCCTCGACCTGACTGAAGGTGATAGTTTACGTAGCCATCAGCCTCATTCAGAGATGGCATCGCAATCATTTGTTACATCATGTTTTCGTGTTTGCAAATAAAGTTTCAATTTTCAGGCGCCAAACCAAGCTATGTACTCAGGTGGCTACCGGCCGAGTCTCCACGAAAACGTACAGTATCCCATACCCGCCGCAAGAATGATGCAGCCGAGAGCGCCCTGGCAAGAGCGAGACAAACCTGCGTTCCCAGGCATGAAGAAAGAGGACGACAGAAGAATGCCCAAGTTCGAAGGTCGGATGGATATCGCTGATGCGAATAGATCGCGGTCGCCTCGCAAATCGCGTTCGCCGATTCGCCGGGATCGTTCGCCTCTGAGAGACCGGTACAAGAAACATTCCCCGTCGCCTCGCTCGCCGAGACGTTCTTGGGCGCTGGAAAAACGCCGCAGTCCTGAAGTGGGCGAAGCTCCTCCGCCCCCGATTTGGCCTGGCCAATCTCGCAGCGACGAACAGTTCAGACGGTTCCCGGACAGGATGGAAGAGGAGAAAAAACGAGTGCCGATCTGGGAAGGCCGTAGACCGGAAGATGAGAGAATGTTTGACAATTCAATCAGTGTTCGCACGGATCTTCTAGCCCGAGCTGACAGAGCGCCGTCTCCTCGCGGCGGTTTCAAAATGGACGAGCGTTTTCCTCCCAAGTTCGAACCACGCGATTCTAAGTTTGAACCACGCGATTCTAAGTTTGAACCACGTGATTCTAAGTTTGAATCACGCGAACCAAAGTTTGAACCACGCTTACCTAAGTTTGAACCACGTGAACCTAAGTTTGAACCACGTGAATCTAAGTTTGAGCCACGAGACCCTAAGTTCGAACCACGTGGACCCAAGTTTGAACCCCGTGAAGACTTCCATGATGTAAGCGATATGAAACGATTTGAACGAGACTTCAGAAATGACGATCGTGTAGGTCGCCACGATAGAAGAGAAGATTTCATCAGGGAAGATATTCCGCGACGCGAGGAGCATCGTAAAATCACCAAATTATCAAGCATCAACGATGAATTTGAAGATGTTTACAAAAGAGCACAGGAGTTGAACAAGCGTGCCGAGGAGTTACGCAGACGCGAAGAACGCCGCAGAAATGAGCTCGAAAGACCACGTTCCCCTGATGAGTTTGACAGAAAGATCGACCGCAACGACGCTCGCCGCGAGTCAGAATGGAAGGCCGAAGAGAAAAGAACATTCATGAGTCCCGCTCTAAAAGCGAAACGCGAGAAAGCCGTCGATGAATTAGCTAACAAAATCATCGACAAAAATGCCATACATTTAACTGGAGAGACAAAGTCACGCGTCCTGGACGAACTGAAGTTAGTAGTCAGCAAAGCAATCCACGAAATGTTCGGATATAGCGACGTGTCATTCATCGAGATGGTTGTCAAATTCAACGCCAAATTCGACTCTAAAGCTGAAACCAGAATGTTCAAGGAAATAATGAGCAGTCTTCCGAGCCATTTAAGAACTATGAAGCGATCGGCCAACGGTAAGATTTATTTGATATCGCCATCAAACGCATTCCCAAAAAGTATTATTGATATGAGCTCTAAAATTGTTCAAAAGTGGGTGACACACAAAATAACTGAACGTATTATCACAAGCTCCGTAGCAACGTTATGTTGTTTAAATTTGAAACATTTGTTATTATATTTGCAGAACCAAGCGGGGCTGAAGAATTGGCTGCTAAAAGTGCTAGACTTTCAAAAGACAACGTCGAACAAAACAGAGGTAAGAATACAAATAACTTTAACATTGATATTAATCTTGATGCCAATTAAAAAATGCAATAATTCCAGTAGAGGTATTTTAAATGCGAAAGGTTAATCTCGTTTTTACAGATGTCAGTTCTACAGCACCGAATGAAACTTACGGTAAGTCCCATGCTATAGATTACTCATCTTCGTGCCGTTTTTTATTTTCTGATGTAAATAGTTTTCTTTGTTAGTTTAACTGCATTTTTCATGTCATTGTTTGATCCAGTTCCAGATTGGCAGCCGAATTTTGTGCCAAATATGCCGCCGCCGACGCTACACATTCCTAATGCAATGATGATGAATTTCGATATGGTTCAGCAGATGGGAATGATGCTTCCGCAGCCGGTGATGGTCCCTGCTCCCACTTACGGTGACCAGAACTATCCCGCCAAATACACAAATTCTAGAGGACAGGATAATTTTCAGGTTACAGAAGCCGAAAACACAGCAGCATCGCAAAATGAAGGGCCATTTAACTTGTATCTTTGTAAAGACGACTTTGAACCTTTTTCGGAGAACCAAGCCGAATACCTCAAGAGATTCCTGGTAGCGCAACTGGTTAAAGCCTCTCAGAGCGGTCACGGCTGGTCGCCAGATTTCACTTTAAAGGGTCTCCAAAGTGTGTTCCGTTACGAAGTAGAAACGCGCGACGTTCAGACGAGCGAGTGGTTGCAAAAATTAAACTTTGAGGAATTTCAGTTGTTTAACGTTCTTGTATACACGAAGGAAGAGTTGTGGTATGAACGCGCCGCTGTGTGGCTGCCGGGACATTCTAAGGTACGGAACATAGAGCCATTCACTAAACTGCAGCTTCAGAATAGGAAGCTAGCTGGCGTTAACGTAGGTAAGTGGAAATTCGTTAAAAAGATCGTAGCAGCCAACGGTACCAGGGTCTATGTAGACATGCCGCCGTCTTCCGCGCGCGCTCTCGAAAAACACAACATGTTACTAAGCTACGAGTTGCAAAAAGTGAGCGTGTTTCTGAAAGCCGTTGCCGTCGACAAAGAAGTATTCGATTCCGGCCTAAGGGTGCCCTCTTTGACGGACGCGGCCGAACTGAGCGCAGCCGCCCAGAACTCGCCCATGCCGTCCCTCGGACAAGACCCCAAAATCGTCAAGATATGTCTAAAAGGCAACAAAACAGTAACTGTCGATCAAGCGCGTAAAATCAAGGATATGGTCATCTATCAACTGTTCAAATATCACCAAGAGTTCACGACCGGTTCACGGACGGATTTCGAGAAGTTCGGCTACTGTTTACCTGGGCACTTCGGGGTCATACCAGAGAATAAGGAGACCAAACAATGGTTGACGTCTCTGAATATCGGCAAACTGAACCGCCACCCGGTCGTGGTGCTAGGCGCCGACGACCCAGTCGTCAAATATATCAGAATGACTATCCAAATACGGAACGAAAACAGCATTAACAAACCTCTCCTATTCGAGCGACTGAAACAGAGTAACCAGGGCGTGAAAGGGTTGAACTTCCATTTGTGGAAGCCAGTCGACATCCAAATTAAATTATGCCGCGACAATCGCACCGTCAAAGCTCATTTCGATATCGAATGTGACTTGGAGTCCGTCGAAACCATTATGAATAAGTTGAACTACAAGCTGGATTATGTAAACCAGTCGCATCAGAGTTCGGTATTGGTTAGCTACCATCAGTCTAACAAGCGTTTGGAGGAGTTGGTAAAGAAGTATAAAGCTGAAATGAGTGACAGTTACGATGTGGCAAATATGGACTTAGCCTCCTCTGACGAAGACAACGAAAAAGACGACGACATCATTTTTATGGGAAAGTTTAATTAATTAAATTTAGATATAGGAGTCTCCTCTGGTTTTATTGTGTTTGATGTTGCAGATCGCATATTTTGTTTTTGAATTAACTAGATAATAATAAAACTTTGCTGATATGTACTACTTTCTTTTCTTTTGTCGTAATTCTTTGTCTCCATATTTCAAAAACGGGTTTTCTAGGACAATGAGGCATTTACAAGATGATATGACAGAATGTATGATAAAATGAAACAAAATGAGAAAATTTTTGAGAAAGAGTTTACGCGAATCTATAGTTAACTGGGTCAGTCGCAATGTAATTTTTTATTCTTCAAATCGAGCGAAAAAAACGTAAAGGGAGTTTTTAGGATGTTATCTAATTTAAGAAATTATTTGTTACAATCGTTTCCCTCTAATCTTAAAGAATTCCAGATATAAGGGGATGTTGGTATTACGCGGTCTACAAAGAAAAAAAAAATTTGTGAAAGTCTTTCTAACAAAAAATTTAAAGTAAGTAGGTATTCTTCTATAGATAATGCAATTCAAATTAATTAAATTATTTTTTTAAACCATGTGTCAATTTATTCCAAAATTTTTTCAGCGTCATAAATCAGTTGCTGCTAAGAAAATGTGAATATTATGCTGTAATTATCCCCCGGGCCCTCCCTCGATTTGGGAGTGATACAAAGAAGAAAATCACTGGTCATCCTACGCCGTTGCTACTGAGAACAAGGAAGGTAAGGTTCAGAAGTGTGTCCTTTTAATGGCAGTATTTAATGTAAACACCTGAATTGGTCAAGGAGTCACAGGTCGTTGATCTGCAACCGAGATTCTTCGAAAAATTGTAGCAGGTAACTGGCTGTTCATTTAAGGCTCTCGTTGTATGCATGCATACACATTTTAACGTTTTGACACGTTTGGTGAATTGGTAAAAGCGAAAGCTCTCAATAGCGAGGTCAAACTAAATCATTTATTCTATTAACAGTTTAGTTTTCATATTTGTGTACAAGATATCGATATTCATCGCCAAACTTCTGATAGTGTGATGTAAACTTGCTTCTAAACAAACAAGATTAATAATAATGCTAATCGCCCAGATGCATGGATGCAACTCCGGACGATAAAGTACCTCTTTTCGTTACTAAGATACTTTTAACTCGTGTCAAAACGTTAAAACACTCAATTTCAGAAATCTAACGAGTTAAAATCGTCGAATGAATTGGGGAGATTTCAGAAGATTGCTGCTTGCTCAGAGGACATCAATTTTGAGAAACAAGGAGTCTTCTCTTCACAGTATATTTATTAGAGGTCCCGTATTAGTAAGTATCAGTATAATTCGTCTACTCAAAACAAATATGAACATCAATAACATATTTTACTTCAAGTTGAATTTAATACTGTTCCATCAGCAAATTGGTATGCCGTCGTCGGATATTTCAAGGTAATTTTCAGCATATCGTAAACTTGGATGATATCATCGACAACATACGACTTTAAGCCAATACAAAATTTGGTTAGTGCTCATCAAGGGTAAGAATTAAATAATCATTAGAAATACATATTATGTATTGCTTACTATCGGCAACATATTGTATGATCACAAAACATTCAGAAATTTATCGAAAGCGTCTAAAATAGTGTCTGCTGATAATATTCCAAACTATTTCTGAAGCTTTGCAAAGTCATCAAAGCTGCTTTTTCCTTATTATAGAACCAATCATAGAAGAATCAAATTGTTGTAT
This sequence comes from Teleiodes luculella, assembly GCA_948473455.1. Classification (NCBI taxonomy): domain Eukaryota; kingdom Metazoa; phylum Arthropoda; class Insecta; order Lepidoptera; family Gelechiidae; genus Teleiodes; species Teleiodes luculella. The sequence continues at coordinate 4,515,070 of OX419607.1, forward strand.
TGATCTTTTTTAAGTTTGTTGTCTTTGTTCTTGGGGTTCTGTGTCACTTTCACATCCGAGCTTGGGACCGGCAACGGTGAAGATTTTTAAGTCTGACCTTAGTATATTCCATCTGAAAGATTCTTTTAAGTTTTTTCCAGATGTCTTCGCATTACTTTTAAATACTTTTAATGGTTCTTTTTTCAGTCAAATCTTTTTATTATAACTCAATAGTTTCTGTTTTAGCTCCACGAGTTCATTATGAAGACTGTGTGATGAGTTTTTTCAATATATTTCTAGCATAGGATTCTAGATTTTTTCTTTTTCGGCAGCAGTTCATTCGTGGTTTGTGTGATATTTAGTTTTTTAACCCACGACGCAAAGAGTAGTGTTAAAAGTTTCACGGGTCTATCTGTAGCATCGTAGCTGCCAAAAGGATGAACTGATTGTGATAGAATTGGTTTTTTAAATGTGATTTTATCGAGAATATTATTAGCAATAGCAACGTTTCAAGACAATATATTTAACTATTTGAAGATCGTCAACTCTTTTCTAGTTGATAAAGGGATCTAAGATTTGTTTTATTAACAAGTTTCCTAAGAAGACTCGTCGACACAATTGATTCAAAAACTAATATTCTTTTGTAATGTGCTGGAGTACAAGTAATCACCTGGAGTCTAGATGATATCAAATTATAGCAAGAGGTATCATCACATTTAGTCTTATTTCTGACTATGCTGAGTTTTTTTAAATTGTTCAGTTGAATGTGTATCACTAGACATTGCATAAGATCAGTTTTAGTGAATGTCCTTGCGCTTGCCTTTATTTTCACTATATATATCTGAATTCCAGTTACAGAACTCGAAATTCAAGGATGAAATACTTCTTTAAGGGTTAGTCAACAGTATTGGTAACAATGTTTCTGTTACATCCTCAGAAAATCAAAGAAACAGTAGCAACAAATGCGTTCAGACCAGATGCGTCGAATTGTTACAGATAACCTTCCTTCGCCCTGTTCCTCCCACTATCTACATTATCTAGCTCTTCATTGGATTATTAAATTAGATCGATATTTCTACGTACGTCATAACGAGTGATATAAAAGTGGTTTTATCCGAGTGAGAGGATTGTTTTTCGGGCTGTAAAACATAGTCGACAATCATTTTAAATTTTTTCTTTGTACTTTAAATGTCAATATTGTCTTTAAGTTTAACATGCTGCTAAAAACTAAAGGTGCAAGACCGACATGTACCAAGAAAAGAAACTTGATCATAAACAAGGATCTTACTTTATAGATGAATCCTGCGCTGCCCAGCATCCAGTGGCTACTCAAAATCACTGTCTAATAACGTCATCTGCTTATGTGTGGTGACCCTCGCCACTTGTTATCGATATTATTCTGCCTTAGCGGCCGCCAGTTCTGCGAGATAGTTCTGCTATTCTGCTACATTGTAGGGCTGGCGATTATTTAATTCCAGGGTCTGGCTAGTCGTATTGTAATCTTTTTTGTATGATGGATGCTGAAATTATTGCAACAGTTAGTGTGCATATGTTTTCCATAATTTTGTAATAGGTTACCCAAAGTTTTCGTATTTTGTTTATTTCCATATATTACTAATGGGTTGATGACTTCTAGGTGGTGATATTTGACGAAGGTCTGTTCTTTTTTCAGTACCTATGCTACTGCATACGTGTATTTAAATAAATGTTGTTAGCATTTAAAAGTTACGTTCGCACGAATCGGGTTTTTGGATTCTTTATTTCGAAGAATACGACCCTCTCCGTCTTACCACAAAAAATTTAAACACGCGCACGTTGGACACGTGTCTAACAAATCTTAAAATAAAACACGCATTCGACGTGGGCTTTACTTCTTTTGCTTGTTAATGGAACCATATATTCGCGTGGACATTCTAGAATTCTTCAAAAGCTGTTGAACGTTTGCCGTATTACCAGTGTATCGAAAGATTTTTCAGAGAAAGCATTTTAGACAAACGTTTAACGTGTGTTTAACTTTTTTGTGATCAGTTCGATTGTACATATTTTATTAGAACCATCGATTCGTGTGGAGGATCTAGTTTCCACTTCTAAAACCGAACTGAACGCTTGGATTATTCTTCGGTCCATGATTATCCAACATTATTCCTATATCTTAAGGTTGCCTGGAAGTTATTGCTTCCATAGCAACAAGGAAGCCGTATGTTGGCTTCTTGCATGGTTTTTTTTTCTCCCTGTAATGTTTTTTTTTGGTGTCAATAAAGTATATTTGTATAGTATTGTATTACGAACCCTGGACATCCTCCAGGTATCCGCGGCGTGAGGCCGGTGAGGTCAGCTCGTCCCCTCCAGTTGGAGCCGAAGCCCCAGCGCAAGACGCTGAGGAATAGACTGGTGGAGCGCGTCAAGAAACCTGCGACACTGCTGAGAACTACCACGAAGGTTGTGAAGAAGGATGAGGAAATCAAGCCTAAACTGCCTAAAGGTACTAATTGTTTAACTTTGGGCTCTGTTTGATGAATTAAACGGCTTTTTGGGGCCCTTTTAATGCGGTTGTCGCAATACAGAAGGATGTTTGCGTTAGGTATATATATCGTTGTTTAGTGTATAATTTTTCATTATTTTTTGTCTAATATTGTTTTCTGTGTTGTGATGTCCTACAAATAAATATACAGTGTAAACTCTATATAACGACACTGAAGGGACTGTGCATTTTATGGCGTTATAGAGAGTTGTCGTTAAATGGAGAGAAGAAAAATCAGAATTAGAAAAAGAAAACGTTTATTTTTTCATATCTTGCGATATTGAGAATAATCTTAAGGTATTGATAATCAATGACTCCTGAGTATTAGTCATGGTCAAAAACAGTCTACACGTGCAAGCAATCCCAATTTGTAAACAAAAGAAGAATTTCTTAGAAAGTTCGGTATGCATGATGCCGACAGTCGAGTTTATTGCGGGCTAGGATAACAAAGCAACAAAAGAACGTACACAGCTGCGCAGTTTTTACTAATTTTAGCAACTTAAAAGGTACTTTTTATTACTCAATTGTTGTTATTGAGAGTGGGTGTGATGCTATGTAGAGTGTATCATTGTATGGTAGACAAGCTAAACCAACCAAAGTCAATTGATTTCGACGCTTGTCGTTAAATCGAGTGACGTTACATGGAGTTTACACTGTATTCTATGAATGGCGTAGTTGTTAGGGACAAAGCTTTCGGAACGCGCAATTTCTAAAGCCACTACTTTCTGTGTCTAAAGCCGAAGGCAAAACAGTGCAACAAAACAGTTTGATAGGACAGTGGCGTTTAAGTACAGGACAGTTTAAAGAGAGACAGCGTTCACGAGCGCTCGCGATGGATCATCGTTTTTTATTTATTTATTCGACCTATGCTTGTGTCGCAAAGTACGACGAATCAAGCGTCACCGTACTTGAATCGACTGCGCTGCATCACAGTAAAACCAGTAAGTTATCTTCATACATACGTGCCGGTGTGGGTTTAAATGTGTGCGTCCGCGCCGCGCGCCGTATAAGGGGAAATAAGATTGCGGCAGTATGGGTATGGGCTAAATGCAAGCGTGTGCGTGACGGCACGTGCGTGACGGCGCGCTCACATCCAAACCGATGCGGCCAGTTGGTATAGAGATAACTTACTGTTCTGAGTCTACTGTGGCTGCATTCACACGAGTCAGTCAGTCCACAACCACAAGACAATCAAGCGAGGAAAGTGGTGGGGAAGCAAGCTGCCATAAAAATAGACCAGGCGGCTATTAACTGTTCTGCCTTGGTAATTGTCCTTACTGTATTGTTCTGTCTCGGAATGCGAGTGCGAGTTCAAGCAAGCTATAGCCTATTTCACACGAGGACAGTACAGTGAGGCAAAACTGTTCTGGCTTCTGAATGAGATTAGATTCCGAGTAGTAGCTGTAGGGAAGAATATCGTACTGCGATTTCTAGCCGCAAGTGCTGGCTGGTTTATTCGACACTTAGGACAACATCATGAAGGAAATAAAGAAAAGGCCAACTCCAATTAACCTAGCGTTGTCGACTAAGGTCCGTTCATTCCAACTCAGGGTACATCCAAGCCTCTCTAGCTCTCTCTCTCTCTTTCTCTTGGTGGGGACGTATATAAGCTCGTAGCTTATGTATTACAGTTAAAAGTTTTGACGTGACAACGTCTTATAATTCGATAGAGCCGGCTGCACGCACGAAAAAACATGACGCAATGCGGCGTTACCGCGCGGCTGAGGCGTTCCATTTAAGGCTTGAAGTGCAAGCGAGAGCGCGGAACGAGCAACAAAGAGGCACAATCCTTGTAACGTTCAACTATCGTCAGTAAAACAACTTAACCGCTTTTTTATAGTCTTTAAAGATTTGTATAAAACTATGATATTTATTTAGTTGTATATTTTTGTTGTTTAGAATTAAAGGCGAAAGTAGCAAGTGTACAATCGGCAGAGCAAACGAGTGAAGGGCATTACGAACTCAACGCCCTTATGTCGAGTGCTCTAGAGAAGGAACTTCAAGATGTCATGACTAAGGTACATTGCTTCACTTCAGATTAGGATACTTGCTGTGGAGTTTCTTCCGGAGAGTTCTTCTCCACAGAAGTACAGAATACGGAAGACGTAGTGTGGGCAGGCCCCCCACGAGGTGGACCGACGATCTGGTGAGGGTCTTGGTTTGCCGCTGGATGCGGGCCAAGCAGGACCGATCATTGTGGAGATCACAGGGAGAGGCAGCAGGCCAGCAGTGGACGTCTACAGGCTCAGATGATGATGATGATTTATGCAATCTTGTTCAAATCAAATATCCTTTATTTGTGAACATAGGTAAAATTTACTATTAAAAGCAAGGTGTTAACAATTTTTTTTTTTTTTTTGACGTAATAGGTACTTGTATAGTTTCTGATCGTAATGTTGGTATATTTGTTGTCAGGCGTTGCTGGCGATTCCTGAGCCGTCTACGGAGGATGAACAGGAAGTGGCGGACAAGTTCAAAACCACTGTTGGGGAGGATCTTAGAAACGTGAGTTTAAACTAGTTTATTGCTTTTTCAACCGATGTCGTCTGTTACCGTATATCAACTATATCTTTTATTCGAAGCGAACCCTGCTCAAACTCAATGAATTTCATTTTTTCGCTTCGAATAAAAGATATAGTTGAGTTTAAACTAGTTCTTCCTACGTGTGGCTACCGGCTTGGAAGAGGGAAAATTATTAAACTTAAAAATAAACATGTACTTGTGATTAAATTAAAGTTAACGTATATTCATATTTTCATGGGAAATCTATTTAACAGTCGTAATTTTTTACTATACCAACTGCGATCCTCAACTGCGCCCGTATCCGTGCTATGACAAAAGTTTGTCGCGCGAGAAACCCGCCGTATTGAGATATCCTTCAATAGGATAAGAGAATACGCACGACAAAATTATGTCTGTCACGTGTAGACCGGGCATGTTAGAGGGGCTGGTCTGCCGAAGATTGAGACTACCTAAACAAGGGGAAGAAAAAGTCAAGAAGCAGTCTTGTTGTAATAATTTCGGCTGTAGCTAAGCTCGCATAGTTACTCTGTGTTTTCTTAATCTCACTATATCTGACGAGTAATTTGATTGAACATAATTTTAATCTTTAATGTTTTTTTCTTTTACAGACTCTAGGGCTCAATGTGTCGAAGCGCATCCTTAACGTCTCAAATCCGCTGTTTGTAAAGGTAAATTATACAATGATCTTATTTATAGTGACTCACAACTTAAACTAAAGTTGTCCATCTTTTTCTTTCATATTAGAACTGAAAAGAACGGGAAATGAACGGAATCGGTTTTGAACGAATGTTATCCTAAAAATAAGAATTAAGCTAAGCTGTCAAATTGTAATTTATTTCAGGCTAGCTTTCCGCCGCGGCTCCGTCGCATTAACAGTTTTTCGCGTGGGAATGAGGCATTTTCCCGCGGTAAAAGGTAGCCTTTGTTACTCAGGGTGAATGTAGCTTTCCAATGTGAAACAATTTTTGAAATTGGTTCAGCAGTTTTTGAGTTTATTCATTACAAACATACACACACACACACACACACACAAAAATACAAATCTTTCCTCTTTATAATATTAGTATGATTATGTCGCAAACTCTAAAAGGCCAATTTTTAAAGGGTTAACCCCCATCCCACGCGCAAATATTACACTAACAAATCTTTTACAGTTTATCTGACACCCATTAGTACGGGCTCTGTTTAGTTTGGGAGAATTTCACGACAATGGTCAAGTCGGACATAGGTCAAATTGGTCAAATCCTCTTTTCGACAAATTATGAAATTTGCCAAACATGCCATACGTTACATCCATGTACAGTAATACGAATTACGAATTCCCAATAGTTCCAAGTAAGCTGTTTATTACTAAAACTTTTTGTTTACATTCAATCCATTAGACTTACTAGTAAAGTTTTGAAAATATACGTCACTATCAAATGGCCGTGTGTGAGATGTTCCACATATTTATTTACTTGAGTAACGTAACGATTACACGTGTGTTGTAGATCGAGTTCGATCGCATGCCGCACCCGGACTTCACGGCGAGCTTCGTGCGCTGGCTGAACTGCGCGGGGCTGAAGCGCGTGATGGACGGACAGCACACCTACGTGGCGCAGCTGCGGCGCCAGAGGGACCTCGACCGGATCGTCAGCAAACCCGTCATACGCATCGGTATGTCACAATTACAATAACAACATGGCATACGCATCCGTATGTAACAATAACAAGCTCGTCATACGCATCGGTATGTCACAATAACGATAACAAACTCGTCATATGCATCGGTATGTTACAATAACAAGCTGGCATACGCATCTGTATGTGACAATAACAACCTGGCATACGCCTCGGTATGTGACAATAACAAGCTCGTCATACGCATCGGTATGTTACAATAACGATAACAAGCTCATTATACGCATCGCTATGTAACAATAACAAGCCCGTCATACGCATCGGTATGTGACAATAACAACCTGGCATACGCATCGGTATGTTACAATAACAATAACAAGTACGTCATACGCATCGGTATGTAACAATAACGATAACAAGCCCGTCATACGCATCTGTATGTTACAATAACGATAACAAGCTCGTCATATGCATCGGTATGTTACAATAACAAGCTGGCATACGCATCGGTATGTGACAATAACAAGCTCGTCATACGCATCGCTATGTAACAATAACAAGCTCGTCATACGCATCGGTATGTCACAATTACAATAACAAGCTCGTCATACGCATCGGTATGTTACAATAACATGCTCGTCATACGCATCGGTATGTCACAATTACAATAACAAGCTCGTCATACGCATCGGTATGTTACAATAACATGCTCGTCATACGCATCGGTATGTCACAATTACAATAACAAGCTCGTCATACGCATCGGTATGTTACAATAACATGCTCGTCATACGCATCGGTATGTCACAATAACGATAACAAGCTCGTCATATTTATTTATTTATTTATTATTATTCAGACAAACATGCGGTTAACAGAATAGCATTCCAAAACACCAGCATTTTTAACAAGAAAAAACAAACAAGTAGGTAAAATACAAAGAAGATTAAATATTGCGTCGACTATAAAATACAATGTCAGATTAAATTAAATATGTCGCTTAAATATATCACAATCATCAATTCAAATAAGTTTACATAAACAGTCATATACATTAGAAATAAATAATCCCATTTTGTCATTGAACATATCAGATGCATCGGTATGTAACAATAACAAGACCGTCATACGCATCGGTATGTGACAATAATAATCCCGTCATACGCATCTGTACGTATCAATAACAACCCGGGATACACGTCGGTAAGTACCAATAACAAGCCCGTCATATACATAGGTACGTAACAAGAACATCCTGTCATACACATCAGTATATAACAAGCCCGTTATACACATCAGTAAATAACAATAACAACCCGTCATATGCATCGATACAAAACAACATTACTTTAAATACTAAGATCGAGGCAACAAAAGAGACGACTATTTACTTAGATATTGCGATGAGCCGACACCTCCGATAGTAACCCCAAGATATTATCTTAAAAATAAAACTAAAAGCTGGCAACACTAGCTGTTCGTTATAAGCACAATCCTCATAATTATTACACTCTAAACTGCTCGATATTTATAAGCCCCCACCCCAATCACGCTCTCCATTGTCGCAGTATCATATTGCACAACCCATAATGTGGTATTACCAGAAGTAATGAAACGTTCTATTAAAATTATATTCTGCTTCTTCCAGGTGGCATGAAAGCAAAGATAAAACCGTGCTACAAATTCACCAAGTGTCCATCGAAACTGAAAACTACATACAAAATATCATGGGAAACAGGAATCCAGGAACAGAAAGACAACAAACAAAAAACAGAAAATATTAAAAAAGAAATGACTGACGATGCTAACAAGAAAGAGACAGCTGAAAAGAAAACATCCGCAGCAAATACTGTGGCTAAAACAACACAAAAACTTGGAGCAGTTAACACCAAACCAGCGACACAAACTCCTACAACAACAGTTACCGCTAAGCCAGCAACACAAACCACTAAAGCAGTTACCGCTAAACCAGCAACACAAACACCTAAAGCAGTTACCGCTAAGCCAGCAATACAAACTGCTAAAGTAAATAATGTTGAGCCAGCAACACAAACTCCTAAAGTAGTTACCGCTAAGCCAGCAACACAAACCACTAAAGCAGTTGCCGCTAAGCCAGCAATACAAACTGCTAAATCTGTTACCGCTAAGCCAGCAACACAAACCACTAAAGTAGTTGCCGCTAAGCCAGCAACACAAACTCCTAAAGCCGTTGCTGCTAAGCCAGCAACACAAACTCCTAAAGCCGTTACCGCTAAGCCAGCAACACAAACTCCTAAAGCAGTCACCGATAAACCAGCAACACAAACTGCTAAAGATGATAACTCAAAGCCTATAGCAGAAACGCCAAAGATAGTTGATAAAACAGAAACAAAACCCGTAGTAAAAACAACTACAAATACTAAAACAAATGAAGTAAAAGCACCTAAGACAACGGTTCCAGAGACGCCGAAACCAGTGGTTGCTAAAACAACTTCACCAGCAAAACCGGGCAACCAAACAACAGTAAACGCTAAAACAGCTCAAACTGCAACGAAACCAACTACAGCTACGCCAACTAAAACTAACCAAGCATCAGCTACGGGAAAAACCAAACCAGCTCAGGCTACAACGAAACCTGCAATCAAACCGGCCGCAACTGCTAAAGTAACAGAAAAAACTAATCCTATTAAACCTCCACCGAAACCTGCTGGCAAAATTAGTAAAACTAAACCATTGGCTAAAACTACTGCAAACAAAATGAAGCCAAAGAAGAAAGGTGATTTTGATGAACTAGACGATGATGATATCATCGCTCTTATGTCTAATTCTATTATCTTAGACGAATGTACTGAATCTGATTTTGACGAATGATATGAATAACTAAAGGTACATAATACATAACTTACAATGTAAATCCATCCTAGTAATATTATAAATGCGAAAGTTTGTGATTATGGATTGATGGATGGATGTTTGTTACTCTCTTTCACACAAAAAGTAATGAATGGATTTTAAAAACTACAATAATATAGGTTATACATCGGAATAACACATAGGCTACCTTTTACCGCGGGAAAATCCCTTATTCCCACTGTTAATGCGGGCAGAGCCGCGGCGCAGAAAGCTAGATATTATGTTTATGTAATTTTCGCTTAAGTTGTGATATTTGTTTTGTTTTGTTATGGGTTAAATTAAGTTTTTGTCATTTAATTAATTATGTTAAGAGGTCTAGTTAAAGAACGTGTAACTTTAAGTGGGTATTCATATTTTATCATAAATTTTGTCACAATCATAACGGATTGTAAACATCTAATGTGAAATACAATAAAAACTTATATAACTTTTTTTCCATTTCATTAAAACGTAATTGGATTGTATTTTATTGTATAAGCCTGACCAAAGTAATAAAAAAGCTGCTCTGGGGGCGCCACGTGTATATTTTTACGACTATATGGCATCAATTTCCCTTATAAAATTAGTTCCATTGAAATTCCGCAATATGGCAAGGTTTTTTATTTCTCTGGTTACGCTTAAAATCTATTGTTTCAGTTTTTATTTTATTCTTATTTTGATGATATCATTTTCAAATGAAAAACAATTCTCACTACTAAGAATTTATTCTCTTACAATCTCAGTGAGTATTCTAAAGAGATTTTAAATCAGTGCTGAGTATTAATGTTCTACAATTTCCTAGTGAAATAAATGAATAGGTGAATCGCAAAGTTCTCTACGAAATTTTCATTTCGATGGTTCTGTAGCACTTTCCCCGATTTCATCTTCAACCTGAAAAAAGGAATAAATTATTAATTTAATGGAAATTACACGCACTGCGAGGTAAAAAATCGAGTGAATTTGCGAACAAAGTAAAAGGCCTAATGTCGGTAGTAATGGATACTTTTTATTTAGTGTGCAATAAAGCCTTCTTCAAGATACCATTATTGCAAAGCTGTTGACTGTACAAGTCAAGTTTAAACCGACCACGCGGCGATTAACATAAAGGGTTGTAAATCTTAGAAAGAGTCTAAAGTCCTGGTTACACGGTGCGAGCTGACCTAGTCAGTTACTGAGGTGCTGCTACTTGCATCGTGTGACCGCATCATACCGGTTACTGTCATGTCAGTTGCTCGCCCCGAGTTAATACAACATTTTTTGTTTTTACTCGCTACTCGCCTCGCACGCCGCTCAGTCGTCAGTTCGCACAATTTATTCGAAATGACGTCTCGAGAGGGAAGAGATTGGCATACCGATATTAGCCGTCTATCCGTCCGTAGGCGTCTACTTCGCGTTCTATGACAGTTTCTCGAGCTTATCGCTTCCTACGTAGTAAGCCTACTGGACGGTTAACGGTGATAGATAATACTAACAGTACTATGACAAATCCCTAGCAACGTGCAATGCAATGCAAGTGCTACGAAAATATTAAGTCGGCGCCGGCGCTTGGGCTTCCCGCAATAGTTCAGAAGCGCGCTTCTTTTTAGGCGCCAACTCTTCAAGCTTCTTTCTTTCCGCCTCGAGTTCATCAGCAGTATTGTATACGTCGAGTGGTACCACCTAGAGAAGAAGGAATTACTAGGTGAGGAAGGAGGGTGGATTGGATAGATGAGGGATTTTTAAGGGCTTTTGGACTAAGAATTTGAAGAATTTTTTGCAAGTAATTTTGATGTTCTATGAAGCTGATCATCATAATTTTAGCCTGTATGCATCAACTGGTTTGCCGAGGTCTAGTCCACGTTTCAATATTGTGGTAAAGCCCGACCAGAGAAATAAGACACCTCGCCATATTGCGGAATTTCAATGGAACTAATTTTATAAGGGAAATTGTTGCCATAGTCGTAAAATTATACACGTGGTGCCCCCAGAGCAGGTTTCTTCAGGCTTTAGATACTATGCTAGAGTCCGCGCCACCAAAGGCACCTATTTCACTGGCGACAGAAGACGAAAGGGACGCAGTTATGCGTTAGAATGAGATACAGATACACCGCGCTCACTCTTGCGCATAAATGCGTCCCTTTCGTCTTTTGTCTTCTCTTCTGTCGCCACGTCGCCAGTGAAATACCAGCCTTATCAGTTCCAATCCAATCCAAGTTCAACATAGGAGAGTTCATGCCTTTATTGGTTGACTTGACACAAAACCACACAAAACACAAAAATAAATACTCCTACTTTAAAACTTTATTTAATTTATTACACCACAAATTACAACAGTCCACAATGTAATTTCAAGCACGAAAAGAAATTACTAAAGACGACGGCTGTATGGCTTAATTCATTTGCTTATTCCCAATAGGAACAAAAATGGAAAAAAAATGTTAGGTTTTTTTTAGCTGTCAGTCAAAGTCAGCGAGCGAGCGGTCGATTGTCTACTTAATTTGTTAAATAACTATAATTATTGCAGTTCAAAGTACCTATCGTACAAAATGCGTGGTATAAACCGAAATAGAAATGTCCGTGGACAAGGCAGAAACTTCAATTCGAACCGGGGCCATACTGTGCAGCCTTTTGGATCGAATGCGTCCCAAGGGCCGCTGATGACGAATCATCTTCAGCTCGATGTAAGTATCTACCTACTCGTTTTCCTTTAGAAAAATAGCATGTTCTTAACTATTTCCCTGGTCGGAATAGATTCTAGGGTGTTGATGTTTCGCCACCAATACCATAAAATCACCACGTTCGTTTTCGATTCGCGGCGCAGCACTCTGAGATGGCCGCCGCACATAGGGGTATTTGAGCCAAAAACTTGGACATTGGTCGAAAGTAACGAAATTGAGATTTCCTTTACACAGTTAATGAAAATCACTGACTGATTGTTCAGGTAATCAAAAAATATTTATGTTTCGATAAAAAGTGTAGAGAATTTTTGTCTATCGCCTGTAGTTTGAGTGCTTTATTAAATGTACGTGCAGTAACGGCGTACGAGCGATTTTAAGTGTTATCATTTAATTTGCATTTTATATGAGTTTAAAGTGGTTTTATAGTTATGTCTACACAACAAAATGTAACACCGGGTATGTGAAAAACTATTCAGTACAAAATATTTTAGGTTTTTTGTTTGGTAGTAACAATATTTTGAATTTGCGTAACTACGTTTTTCGACATTATGATTTATTTCACTTGGTTTCGAGTCAAAAGCCTAAAAGTTCATTGCCCCACCTTCCCCCACTGATTTTCTTTTTTTATCTAGTAGTCGACATCGTCTTCTTTTGTTTCGTTAAAAAACTAGCTGCCAAAAAGTGCCAATAGAGTATATGTATATTTTTATTTCAGGTTCGAATTTTACCAAACAAATTTAACTTTGCGGTTTTTTTAGATTTCATTTAGATTTTTACTTACATTTTCTTCTGGGGTGAAAAATATGACGCGGAAATATGTATTTCACATTAGCAAGGAATAGGGAGACCTAGATTTCTCAAAAAACTTGATGCAGTGGAGAGTAATAATATTAATAAATTATTTTTGACCAAAACCAAAAACATGAATTTTCTTTGCAAATTTTCACGTTTGTAATCTGAGTGTAGGTAGGTTCCTACATTTCCAATTTAGGATACTTCTAAAAAAATACAAAATTCTTTTACGGACGACCAACAATTTGATTTTTGCGGCTGAATGGAATTTATAAGATTTATTTTTAAAGATTAAGGTGATTAACAACCTATTGTTGTTTTAAAAAACTATCTTTTGTTCTTTTAGAGTATTGCCTCCTGAACTTACTTACACTCAGATTACAAACATGAAAATTTGCAAAGAAAATTCATGTTTTTGTTTTTGGTCAAAAATAATTTATTAATATTATTACTCTCCACTTCATCAAGTTTTTTGAGAAATCTAGGTCTCCCTATTCCTTGCTAATGTGAAATACATATTTCCGCGTCATATTTTTCACCCCAGAAGAAAATGTAAGTAAAACTTAAAATGAAATCTAAAAAAACCGCAAAGTTAAATTTGTTTGGTAAAACTCGAAACTGAAATAAAAATATTCATATACTCTATTGGCACTTTTTGGCAGCTAGTTTTTTAACTAAACAAAAGAAGACGATTTCGACTACTAGATAAAAAAAGAAAATCAGTGGGGGAAGGTGGCAATGAACTTTTAGGCTTTTGACTCGAAACCAAGTGAAATAAATCATAATGTCGAAAAACGTAGTTACGCAAATTCAAAATATTGTTACTACCAAACAAAAAACCTAAAATATTTTGTACTGAATAGTTTTTCACATACCCGGTGTTACATTTTGTTATGTAGACATAACTATAAAACCACTTTGAACTCATATAAAATAAAAATTAAATGATAACACTTAAAATCGCTCGTACGCCGTTACTGCACGTACATTTAATAAAGCACTCAAACTACAGGCGATAGACAAAAATTCTCTAGGGTCAGGTGGTATACAGTGGCTCACTTTTTTTCCGAGGGCTGTAACTCTGCTTTAAAACATATTGTGGAAGTTTTAATTTGACAACTATATTGCTTGGTTATCCTAGTTTCATGCTGCTAAGTCACTTTTCTCATATTACTTATGGAAAAATAGATAAATGACATTTTCTAAAAACTTAGAAATGATCCATTGTGTACCTAGGGGTTGACACAGTGGCTCAGTACCGCATGTACAATGGATCGGGGTAGTACAGAGTGGTTACTAAGAAGATATACTGACTTTTTGTCGAAAATTAATTTACAATTGACTGTTTATAGAGTTAGAATGTCTGTATTTATTATTTTTTATAACTTAAGAGATATCTAGTAGTATCGTTTTATGTAAATTTAATAACTAGGAAATTATAATCAGAACATTATTTATAGGTAATCGATGGGTGAAATCTACGTATTATTGGTATTTTTGTCTCCATTGTTAGTTTAAAATATTGATGATATTAAATAAAATTATACTAAACATAGTAAGTAGTTAGAATTCAGGAACTCACAAAATGTATAAAATACGTGAAAGAACTCTTATTTACTAGTTCTTCGATACCTAGCAATATATAGTATTATATTCAGCCAGATTTTGAGAATTATACAATCATCTATTAATAAATCAAAACGATGATTTTTCCAGTACTGTATTAAAAGTATGAAAAAAGTACCTATACAAAAATAATAAGTGCACAGTGAACCATGATTCACTGTGTACTTACAAGTTTTGAGCCAGAGTGCACTCCACGGCCATTTTGAATTTAAATCTTCTTAAGAAAAAAAGTATTCTGTATTTGCTCACGAATAAAGCGCAAATATACTGGTAATTAGTCGTAATACGCGAGAAATAAACAAATATATCCATTCACAAGACTGAAAATGAGGTGGAACAAATCAAATCTTATCAAAAATCTCAACTTTTTCCTACGAAAAAATTAAAACTTCTCTGTAAAAAACAATATACAACATAGCCGCCACCCGATTGGTTTTGATACGTTTGCATACCAAACGCTCTTGGAAAGTGAATAGGACAGATAGATATCATTTTTACTTCTTCGAAAACTGCCCCTGCGCCACTGTTGCTGCTATAGCCACTGTATGACAACTTACCCTACACTTTTTATCGAAATATAAATATTATTTGATTACCTGAACAATCAGTCAGTGATTTTCATTAACTGTGTAAGGGAAATCTCAATTTCGTTACTTTCGACCAATGTCCAAGTTTTTGGCTCAAATACCCCTATGTGCGCCGGTCGAATGTCAAGTGAATAAAAATTTACCGCTATGTTTACAATAAGTTAGCTTTGTTCGTAACAGCAAGTCAACTGCAGTTTTTATGACGTGGTATTTACAAGTAAATTTTAATTTTCGGTGTGAGAGTCCACTTTACGGCCGAATTATACACTAGAACTATGCAATTTTGCTATCAGCTAGGTACTCATTCTTTAGATACGATGGTAACAATGATAATTTTATTGAAATTACGAATGTCTCTTCAATCTATTATTCATTGCAGAACAGGTATTTTATTATGTTAAACCCGACAAGTAAAAACCTTGCCATATTGTGCAATTTCAATGGAACCATTAGGAAACATTTTTTTAAACTAGTGGCATCCCCAGAGCAGGCCTTTTATTTTTCATCAGAGTTGTATTTTTAAATATTTTTTGTATATTTTTTATAATTTTATAATAATGTGCCCTTTTTTCAAATATGAATTTTTAATATGTTGAGTATTTTGAAGGAACAGGATACATGCATAGTGACTTTTATAAGGAATTACTCATTTTGTTGTCGTAGGAGCTTGATTTGGAGCTGGCATTGTTGAAGCGCAAGAGGGAAATGATTGAGAAGCAACACACCTTGCTCGTCAACGACTCCATGTTTGGCGGATCATCCGTATGTATATTCTCCTACTAGTCTACAACTACCTGGTTTTCAGTTACGTTACATAAACATTATCTTAACAGCCCAGTTACAAATTGATATTATAGTTGTTAATACTTGATTTAAGCATTGATAACAAATGCCAAAGGATTCAAAAATGTCTTTCTATAACAAAGAGCTGCTTGAAGTATTTGCCATATTATTATGGATTTGACTTAGTGCGTGCTCTCTGTGTAATTAGATTAGCTCATGCAAACATTTGGGCATATCCATATGATGATTCCTGAAACCCTTTGATCAGTGGTAAAATTACTTGCTAAGCCGAAGATCAAAGTCAATTACTATTACTTACATGTTATTAACACATGTATTGATGAATCACATTCCTTGGTTTTCATTTATTTGGATATGCTCAAGCACATGAGTTGTTCTAATGTTGTAATGTTTGTCAGTATATTGAAGACACATGCATACTTACTGTGCAATAATAATAATTATTATTATATTAATATTGGTTTGGTAAATCAGTTTTAGGTTATACTGATCTGCTAGCTTTCATTAGCTATGCATTTAGTTATCCTAGAACTACTGTGAATTGCACAACCAAAATAACCAAACCACTGGTGTAAAACATTTATACCAATGATGGTATTGAAACAATCTTGAATATTAATTACAACTTTGTCCATTTGTAATAATTTTTCAGAGTCAGTATGGCTTTAACGAAGCCTCCCAAGGTTACGGTCAGCGCTTGGAGCCCACTCGTAACTTTTCTAACATGTACAACGATCCCGAGCCCCAATACAACCGCTTCAACGCCCAGCAGGGTATGAAGCGCCCGGCTATCGACCCGTGGGACAATTCCAGCCCCAAGCGTTTCAACGCTTCTTCGGGGTATAAGAAACCTGCCCGTTACGAGTCAGCGCGTTACGAGTCTCGGCCCTCGCGCTCTCAGCCTGCCAGTCATCCCCCTCCCCTCATGTCATCCTCCTACCGCCCGCGGAGGCCTCCCCCACCAGCTACACGCTCTAATTTAAAATCCGGTAGAGTTACCAAACCCCGTCAGAATACTGCGCCCAACAATTTGAACTCTTTACCCGTCGAAGAACGGAGCAAATTGGTGACCAAGGCTTCTAGCCTCGTGCAGAAGACCAGCGAACTCATTTACTATGAGGCCGACAAGCCGCCGAACTCCAAGCTACAGGGGAGGCTGGCGTTGGCCCTGGGGAGCGTCGTGCGGGAGATGAGGGACGAGTATGGCGCTGTGGATCCGCATGTCGAAACCTTTACGAACATGTCGTGTCTGCGTGCGCTGAAGCACAGCATACGCGAGCGCATCCGCGACATCACAGTCGGCACCAAGGTGGGCTCCGCCGTCGATGTCCTCGGTTTATACCGGAAGAAACACCCTAAGGACACCGACATTGAGTTGCTTTACGATGCGCGAAAACACATGGTCCAAAACGGCAACCTTGCAATTGAAATTATCAAACAAGGTAGTGATATTTTTTACGATTGTTTAACATCTCTAGCAAAAGCCTTCGTTAGATATGGTGCTTTTGTTTGAGGATTTTTATTTCCCAATATTTTCTGTGTATGTTTGTTTATGTATTTGATACATAAAACATACTTTTCAATGACTAAAAATTCTTTGATACATTTTCTGTACTTCTGTACCCACATTGTCTATCTATTTATCAATGTATCATCCATGATCACCGAAAAGGTAAAGAGTACATTATGTTTACTAATTTTATTATGTTGAATATAAAATTTCAAATCATAATTTTTGTGGTGTTAAATAAAAAAAATATTTTTAGGACATCCGGAAAAATATTTTAGAGTCAACTTCAGAAGACTGCTGGATGCATCGCTGACTGAAATGTTTGAGAAGGTAAGGAGTAAATTGATTTAATGTTATATAATTTTAAGGGCAGTTAGCCAGAAACAGTAAGAAGAAAAAAAAGCTAGCCAAGAAGAACCCAGAATTATCTTTCCGAACCTGACAATGAAATCACTGATGCAGTCAAAGCAGCCAAACAATATTTAGATTATTACACCTAACAGAATGCCCTTCAGGTAACAACGCCGTAACCGCCGCCGGCGGGGGTGCGGCCAAAACCAAAATCAAAACTGATAATCAGAGACGGAGCCCCTCAGGCGTCGTCTCCTTCACGATACAGTATCAACGCTCTAGGCCGAGGTCCGAGGCTCCTTCGAGCCGCCCCTAGTCGCGTTGGTACATGACTACTTTGGGGTAGTCTTCCGCTCCCCCGCAAGTCCGGTGAAGATTGATCCGTTGTACTTTTTCGATTCAAGCATAGGTCAATTTAAAAAAAAAAAACAGAATTAAAATTTTGCATTAATTTTGGTAAACTTACATGCATGATATACCTACCTACATCTTATTATTCAGTAGACCAGCTAATTTCCTGTGATTATTTTTAGATGCAACTTTTGTATGCTAATGTCAGAGATGGGAGATCTATTCAAGAAGTGATTGACGGCCTTTTGGTGGAGCTTGACAAGCCCTTACAAGAAGCAATAATTGATCAAGGCAATGCAGAAGGTACTCAAGCTGCCGAAAATGCTGAAACAGGAGAGTCTGGTGATAAATTAGATGAAAGTGGGGCTGAAGTCGATGTAACTCCAAACAAGTCTGAAGAAACAGCAGAGCAGTCTGAGGAAAACGCTAAAGCTGAAGGAAATGACGTCAAACATGCCGAGACAGTTGAAGAACCTAAGGAGAACGGCGATAAACCTGCAGAAGAAAACAATGGTACACATAAGAAAACGAGACCACATACTAGCAGAGAAGAGATCGTTAGAGCAAAGTTTTACAGCAAGTTGATGGATACGCTGATGAGGAGGCATCTACCATCCATTTTACCAAAATATAAGGAGGTCAGTTCAATATTAGTACTCATGCATTTATACAATACAATACAATACAATATGTCTTTATTGAAATATAAATGATAACATTTCTAGTTTAACACTACCTTACCTTCATTTACAGTTCATTTTGAAAATTCTCAACACTAATGAGGCATTCAAGGAAACCAAAGCGTATCTGATTCAAACCACCAATGAGAAAGTGGAGAGAGAAAATGGAGAATCAACACCAGCTTCCGCCGCCTCAAAGAAGACCTATTTTGTCAAGGTACTCCAAAGCTTTTTTAAGTAACGCTTACTCATAGAATTTTTATTTTCTTAATTGTCCTTCTTATTTTTTTGCCAGGTAACTAATATAAGCTAAAAATGTTTTTCATTAGATTGCAGGGCGTCCCCAGTTGCCGAAGAAAAAGCTAATGAAAGCCTTTCTGGATACTTTTAATCCGACACTGATTAAGAAACACAGAACCATGCATAACATTTTATTCGTGTCTTTCGATAAAGAAGAGAATTTCAACAACATCCTCGCTAAGAACGGCGAATCTATCGGTACGTACTACGTACTTATTTCAACATATTAACAATGTTTCTACTGTCGTCTGTACCATGTGTGTGTGTTAACAGCTCATATATTTCCCCACCAAGGGGCTTGATCCTACCCAATCAGGGCGAATAGGCCTTAGTCGGCCACGCTGGCCCAATGCGGATTGATCAACTTCACACACAACACATCCTTTGAATTTCTTCTTCACCGTAAGAGCGCCAAATTAACGTACAAATGAATTCGAAAATCGAATACCGACGCTCAATTGACAATCGACGTACTATGTGTATAAGAAGAAAAAGGTTTACATTTTATAATATAAGTTTTATTTGTAGGAAATTACCGATTGGACATCAGAGTCAGCGAAAGAGTAAACAAAAAAGAAAATGAAGAAAATAAGAATGAGCAAAATAAAAAAACTAATGAAAAAGATGTTGCAGTAGCTGAACCCAAATCGGAAGATAATAATATTCATATCGACCAAAATCTTGACAGTCAGATAAACGATCTGTTGACTTCTATAAGAGAGGAAGAAGAACATATTGATAATGCAGAAGGCCAGAATGAAGAAGAAACTCTAAATGAGGGTGAAGAATTTGATGAAAACGCAGAAATTGATGAAGGTGCACAAGCAGATCAAGAATCTGCAAATAACGAAAATACTGAAGATGATGGCAATGCTGTTGAAGAAGATCAGCAACAAGAAGAAGAAAAGCCAGCACCTAACGAGACTGATAACAAAGAACCAGAGACTAAGAATACAACGCCAGATATAGAACCAGAGACTAAGAATACAACACCAGATAAAAATACAGCACCAGTTAAGAACGCAGTACCAGCTAAAAATGAACCAGCAGCTAAAGGAACGCCTACTAGAGCGTCAGCAAGGAAGCCCGTTGGCACTCCCAACACTGCTGGGACTCCGAGCGCTGTTCGCACTAGGAGAGCAAGCAAACTCGGTAACTAGATTTAAGCCTTGTCATTGGAGACTAGAAAATATGACTAAGTATTCTAATTTCAACTATAGTGTTATAGTTAGTATAGTGTTATATGTAGTTACTATTCTTTAAGTTCTTCAACCTAGAGAAGATAAAGATTCGGTTAATTTTATGTTAATTACTGTATTGTAGCTTAAATAAGGCTTTGACATGGTCTAAATAAATAATATGGGAGTTAAACGAAACAGTATGAACTTGAGTTTTTGCGTACAAAAATGTACTGTACTGTTCCGTTACACTTCCCAAGTACATATTTAACTTGCGTTTCTTTTACATAAGTATAGCTGGAAACACTTGAAATAGGTTTGACTTATTTCTCTGCGATTTACTGGATATCTGCAAATAATAATTCTGTAAATTACCAAGTGAGTCTCAAATCGCAACGCGAACTTTTCCGCATCGTACCCTGCCCACATTGCCCGGAGCGGGCACGTACCTTGCAGTAGCATGATTAAATATGATATGGCGCACGGCGCAGGTATTCAGAACCCGTTGATTGTGTATCACTTGTGGCTGGAGTGTGCCACTACGGTTGGGACTGAATAAGACTGAACACCCATCTTTTAGTTAGTAAACGTCTAGCATGTTAAATTGTTTATCGCATTCATCAGCATTTATGATGGATCTTCCAAGATATAAAGCCCGACCAAAGAAATAAAATTGCGGAATTTCAATGGAACTAATTTTATAAGGGAAATTGTTGCCATAGTCGTAAAAATATACACGTAGCGCCACCAGAGCAGGTTTCTTATTTCTTTGTTCAGTCAGGCTTTACAAGTAAAGCTTGACCAACGAAATAAAAAAAACGTGAATCACTGTTACCATAAACTTAGTTCTATTTTTTTTTATATCTCGATATTTTCCTATTAAGGCTTAGGTAGCCTCGTTTATTGTTATAATGATATAAGATTTATTAAAATTAAATTGGCCTTGTAGGTTTTTAGAACCTGACCAAAGAAATAAAAAGACTCGCCATATTGCGGAATTTCAATGGAACTAATTTTATTATGGAAATCGTTGCCATAAACAAAAATATACACGTGGCGCCCTCAGAGCAGAATTTTTTATTTCTTTGTTCAGGCTTAAGATTGACACAAAAAGTGCATGAAGGGTCAAAAAAATAAATAAAAAACAGACATTTAATTTTGTAAATATTAGTAACCACCATACGCACCATCAGTTGGTTGATGTAGTATTCGTAGGTGATTGTGTCCGTGACTGGGTCGAGAGCGGTTTGTAGCGTCTCTTCTATCTCTTCCTGTGAACAGAAAACATGGACTGTTGTCTCGTGAATAAACATTTTATTGGCACATTTAAATTGTCCTCTTTTTCAAAGTTGTTCATTTTTGAGAATTCTTCATTGATACCGCTCTAAAATGACCTTATGTGTGTTATTATTTGGAGTTCAGTCACAGAATACTAAATAGTAGTCCCTAGTTTAGTTCAGTTTGTCGCGAACCCTTCCGGCTCATAAGGGCCCCACTTCCCAAAAGGACAACATTTTTCAATTTTTAATCCCAAAACGTCAACTTCCCAAAATGTACATTGTCGCCTTCTAAAGCCCGACCAAAGAAATACGAAACCCCGCCATATTGCGGAATTTCAATGGAACTATAAATGTACGTGGCGCCCCCAGAGCAGGTTTCTTATTTCTTTGGTCAGGCTTTACATAATTTAGGCATGTGAAATGTGATATGCTTCAATACAAAATATTTGCGGCATGTGCAAGTCTATTTTACGTTGACGCAACATCGAGGCTAGTAGATAATTTTCAAAGCATTGTGGCGTGCGACACTGTTGCACGATGTTATCGGTGTAAAGGGCGTACCGGTATGAAGGGCTCCCCTTCCTCGGTCATGAGCTGCACAAACCGCTCCTTGGTGAGGTACCCGCGGCCGTCCTTGTCGAAATAACGGAAAGCCTCCAGCAACTGTTCGGCAGTCGCCGGGTAGTATCTGCACGTACACAAACAATTATACCTAATAGTAGGAGCCTACGGGCATATCGGGATTTATTCTGGCGCGGCAGATTTAAATTGTACAGTATAGGGTGAGGCCAGACGAGCGTAATTT
Organism: Teleiodes luculella; assembly: GCA_948473455.1. NCBI lineage: Eukaryota > Metazoa > Arthropoda > Insecta > Lepidoptera > Gelechiidae > Teleiodes > Teleiodes luculella. The sequence continues at coordinate 4,537,505 of OX419607.1, forward strand.
TAGAGTTGTGAGTTACGCATTTTCGTTCGCGCCATTTCTGTTTCATACAAAATACGTAACTCATTTGAGTCGCTGGGTGAACGGAACAGGAGTTTTCTATTAAATCGACTAAAAAACGCGACATACAAGTATTCACAATCACAACTCAGAAAATTACTCTCGTTAGACCTAAACCACCACGAACGTGCGAAGGAATTCAAAGTGGGATATGCAATTAATTAATAAACTATCTATTCTATTTACTTAAGTAACACTCGGCAAAACAATTTTTTGAAAATAATTGGCGGGCGCTGACTTGTAAAGTGACGCCATCTTACACGAGATCTCTTTCTAACCTACAACCTCAATCAAATTAATATAGGTATAATTTTTTTTTAAAGAAGTCTTATTTAGTTGTAAAATGTTGATTTAAATTCATATTATTTAGACTTCTATACTAATTAATTTTATATTATAAAGAGGAAAGATTTGATTGTTTGTTTGTTTGCATTGAATGAATAGGCTCGGAAACCGAATAGACTAGACTAGACCTTGGGGAATGGTGAGTAACAAACATAGGCTACCTTATAGAATTCCTCATTCCCACGGGAAAAACTGCTTACAAGATGGAAAGCAGGTTAATTAATAAAAACAATCATGCATAAGTATTCCGATTGGTGACCGAGAGAGAAAGGTGGAATCTCACTTGTGTTGTATGATAGCATTGACCATGAACGGCAGGAAGTTGGCGAGTGGGACGCTGCCGGTGGCTTCTTTGTTCTCAGTCTCCGCTATCACTTGCTGGACCTCCTCTTCAGTAGGGCAACACCCTAAAACACGGCAACGATAAGTAGGTACCTACGACAACTAAACGCCATCGGACATTACGTCAACTCGACATACCAATCCAACACCGAGTCGTCGACTCGTCGAGTGGGCAACTTGACGTCAACGAGTGGGCAACGCGTCATCAACGAGTGAACAACACGTCGACAATGAGTGGGGAACAGGTTCTGACAGTCGTTATCATTTTTTTAGGTTTTTGTTGGTTTCCGCTAGCTTTTAAGTTCACTCTTAAGTAACACGACATAAAGCTTACATTTCAATGCCATACTATGAAATAAGTTGAAGTGGAGTCGGCGGCGGCGGCGTTGAGCTATTAAGTTGGTCTAATGTGCTATAGCCAATCAGGAATTCAGATTCGGAAAACTGAATGCTCCGCTAGCATACAGAATAGACACGGAATTCCGAATCTGAATTCCTGATCTGAATAAACCTGACGGACGTGTGCGCCCTGGCTTAGCCGTGAACGTGATTGAGCAAGAAACAGAAACGTTGGTTGCCTGGTAGGATTTCTACTAAGACCACCTAAGACAGCCTATGGGTACCTACTCACACCCTAATTTGCTATACTTACAATGACTTAAATTCCTACTCGTTAATATTTTTATCATTGTCCTTGTGTGCAAAGTATAGTCTAATTCTAACTGAAATGACTGACAAAGGCACAGAAGCACACAGAAGTATGCCTGCTTGTCGTGTGTGTTTCGAGGTTAAACTACCTCACCTCACAAACCCTGGTGTCAAAATTATTGAGCCCATGGTCCAAGAAAACAAGGTCTAACCACTAGACCACGTGACTTGACACAAGCCTACGTCATAATGCTGTTCATCCTTGTCGAATGCGTGTTAATAGACAAGGATAATCAGCATAAACCGCACCTGACGGTGGCTTGTGTAACAATTACATCCGAAAATAGAGACGAGATCAACGGTATTACGTGTCTTCCGAAGTACGGAATCATCTTTCTTTTCGGACAATCAAGTGATTCAGCCCTCAACTGCAAATTGCAATGTCCTATACTAACCAAATGGGGAAAGTCTCACAAAGTGATATTTGTTCGACGAGTGTCCCACCGGGATTCGAACCCGGAATCACCGTCCGGCGAGTTGTTGCCTACTCGACCACAGAATAGTATAAAAGTACTACCCGGTAAAGGCCTTTCTGCGCTTATCTTTCACTGTTCCCTATGTTATCTATAGTCTTTTAAATGAGAACGGACATAAGAAAAGAAAACGGTACATAGTCCAAAAAGTTCAGCTTAGCATGCTCTTGACTTGATTGACTGTACTAGGTACCCGATAAGGTTGATGATGAAAAAAGTTCTTTACAAGGACCCACCTAAAGACCGAAGCACAGTTCCCACTTCGCGAACATCAACGCTCTGTTTTGCGGAGTGGTCGAACACTTCGAAAGCTTCCATAATTTTTCTTTCAAGTTCATTTTCAGCTACAACTGAAAACGCAAATATTTTTGTAAGCAAAATAAAGTAAATATAGATTATCTTTAGCCATTTTCATCTCGCATGTAATTTACTTTTAGGTTCTTCCTTTTTGGCGGCGGCAGCCATTTATTTTATTCACTGAGATTCCAGATTAATACCAAAAGGTTTCATAAAAATAAATCAATAAATAAATAAATCAATACATAAACAGTTTCCAAAATAAACTTTTTGTTTGTATCATAGCAACTTCGCCGCCAACCGCAGCCGTGGGTGGAGGATAGACCGGAAAGGGATGTAGATGTCTACGAATATTGTCTATTACGATTTCCGGTTATTACGTAAAGCGCTCTATTCACACTCATTCCACGATTGAGTAAAGTAAACAAGAAAATAAATATGCAAAACAGGCTATAATTTGAAAGGAACTTTATCCTACTTACCGATTTGTGACAAATAAAACTAAAAACAGGCCATGGTTTGGGTGGGCGCCCGCCCTTTCCATAGATGAATAATGAATGATAGGGAATTAAAATTGGGTTGTGAATAGATATCGAATAAATATTTATTTTAAATGGCAATACTTATTGTCTTGTCTATGACACAGAAAAAAAAACGAGAAACGCGTGGCGCCATATTGGTTTTCGGCTTCGCGCTTTCAGTCTCAACGTTATTTAATTTTTGCGAGTAATGCTGAATAAATTGAAAAATAGTGTTTATAGGACGTAATTAATATTGTGTTGTGGTTATTAAAAGGTGACAATGGATCCAGCGAAGATGAAAGTGGTGGACCTGCGGTCCGAGCTTGGGGCGCTAGGTTTGGACACCAAAGGCAACAAGCCGGCTTTAGTCGAAAGGTTGAGGAAAGCACTAGAAGCCAAGAGTGGAATAGGTAAAATTATAATAACTAGATTATTTTAGAGTCTTCCAAACAATTTTCAGGGTTAACAACGTGAAACATAAAATTTTTGCTAATGTCGATGCACGTGGACAAATTCTGTCTGCGACATTTTGGCATAATCTTTTGGCTATTTTCTGTTTATTTTGGCGTTCCAAGCATGACATCACTTCATTATATAAAATGGTTTTTTGCTCAACACTGATTGTTTTCCGTTTCCGATACAAATATCGTTGCTAGCTGGGAAATTTCCATTTTGTCCATTTGATTATGGCTGATGTTTGATTGATAACGATTATGATGACTACAATATTTGTGAAGGACGAGAGCTTTCATACTTACTAATAAAATGTAATTAGATTTGGCCTTATAACGACCCAACTTACAAAACAGAGTGATTATATTGGAAATAATTTCATTTTGCAACAGATACTACTAGTTGTTGACAAGGTTAGATATCATGAGTTGTAATTTTTGTTGATCCAGTAAAAAACCGAAATCGGTACAACACAAAAAAATAAAAACACACACACAGAATGATACTTTAATTATTAGCTGAAGATGACTCTTTGGTTCTTTGTGATTTTAATAGCACCTGGCAGCATTGCTTTTAATTTTTTAGCCTTATTTCCTACCTTCACAGTCTTAATTACATACATACTTCCTGTACTTCTTAATTTCAACTAGAGTTCCTACAAATTTGTTATGTGTATTATTATTTGCTGTTTCAAATAATCCTACAGCAACAAGGTTCAGAGTTTTACCGAGGTACAAGTTAAAGAAAATAACCTGACATTATTATTAAATGTCAGAAATTTTTCGATTTACTCAACTAACCTTAATATTTGAAGAGAGAGATAAATATCAACACTCAGAGTACTTGTCTCTATTAACAAATGTATGTTGTTTTATCTAAAATTAACTATATTATGTAGTTATATAAAAATTCACATAGCTATGGTTATGTAAATACCCTCCTGCAGACAAGTAATTAAAAAAAATGTATGTTTAGTCATACAACACCTCAGTAGCAATAAATAGTTTTTTTATTTGTGTTTGAAATTGTCAGGAGATGCTTTGTATGAATTTTTTGCAGCTGGAAAATACCTTTTTCCACTGGAAAATTTAATAATATTATGAGTAAAGTTGTAGGCAGCATGATAGCAAAAAAATCTAACTAGCGTAACAACATGTTTGAAATATTTTTATGTGCAAATGTGACAGAACTGATAATAAAGTAATTTCGCACTTGGCATTATGGTTGTAACAGTCTTAGCCACAACACTTGTGATTGTGATAAAGCTGATGTTTTAAATGTGAAAATATTTTCTCTTTTATTATTTGAATAAATGTTTATTACCTAGAATGAGTGGGATACTTGACTTGTGGTATGCAGAATTTACAGATTACACAAACTGTCATCATGATGTTTATCAAGAAATGGTAGACATTTTACGATTTATTCAGTCACCTCATCCACTTAAAAAGTAGAAAAATATTCCTTACAAACAGTGGGCGTAATGCCACGCGGCATAAAAAGGAAAAAGGCGACAATATAATATTTTTCTCTTCAGTCTGGTTGACGAGTAGGAGACAGCTCAATATACTGCCATCCTGATTGCTCTTTCCGAGATTGTCATACTTAACTTGCAAGAGGCAGCTAAAGAGTGGCTAAGTTAGTCCATTTCTGGGCATAGACATAGGCTCGACTTTCCTTATCAAGTTGCTGTCAGCTACCTTGTGTATGTACATCTAGCCACACAATTACATAATTTATTTGTTACAATAATCTTCATAAATTTGTTTTATATGTAAACAGTCAATATATGCCCCCATCTCACCCTGCCTTAGTTGACCGGAGCGTATTGGTCAACTTGACTCAACCTTAACTTCTCAGCTGGCTTACTATGTAACATGTGGCAGGCTCGAAGCTGTCAAACGCGACTTAGTGACATTAGAGTCAAAATAAATCGAGAACGCGACATGATGACAATCATGTCGCGTTTGACAGCTTCTCTAGCTTTTTGCGCCTTACGTAGTAAGCATACTGGTGTGAGCAAGTTTCCTTACGGCGATTTCCTTCACCGTACGAGAATTACATGAATTCTGAAATGAATCGAGTAAAGTTTAGGTAGCAGTGGTCTTGGGTATTTAGTTCCCTTCCCTCTCCATCCAAATCATAATCATAGGTACTATTAATTTTTAAATACTAACATTGAACCTTGTGTCACAGCGATAGCGGACTCGTCCGTTTTGGACACGTCGACGGAGGACGTTGACGAGCCGAGCACGCCGCGGCGCTCCACCCCCGCGCCCCGCACCACCCGCCGCTCCTCCTCCTCCAAGATCACCGCCACTCCTGCCAAGGTATGGAAAACCATCATCATATTGTATTGTCCTATGACAGCCGCCACTCCTGCCAAGGTATGGAAAACCATCATCATATTGTATTGTCCTATGACAGCCGCCACTCCTGCCAAGGTATGGAAAACCATCATCATTGTCCTATGACAGCCGCCACTCCTGCCAAGGTATGGAAAACCATCATCATTTTCCTATGACAGCCGCCACTCCTGCCAAGGTATGGAAAACCATCATCATCATTATCCTATGACAGCCGCCACTCCTGCCAAGGTATGGAAAACCATCATCATCATTATCCTATGACAGCCGCCACTCCTGCCAAGGTATGGAAAACCATCATCATCATTATCCTATGAGAGCCGCCACTCCTGCCAAGGTATGGAAAACCATCATCATCATTATCCTATGACAGCTGCCACTCCTGCCAAGGTATAGGAAACCATCATCATCATTATCCTATGACAGCCGCCACTCCTGCCAAGGTATGGAAAACCATCATCATCATTATCCTATGACAGCCGCCACTCCTGCCAAGGTATGGAAAACCATCATCATCATTATCCTATGACAGCCGCCACTCCTGCCAAGGTATGGAAAACCATCATCATTGTCCTATGACAGGGGTCACTCCCTAGTTTAGGTATGATCGGACGATGCTCCTCTCCAACAAGCGTTCGTAGGGAACTAAAGGTAGGTAGGTTAGTAGAGAGGCGCGAATGGCGCGTTACGCGATGGAAAGAGAGACAGATACTTCGTGTTTTTAGCTAGTGTCGTGCGATCTGAATTGCACTTTATTGTAATCGAGCTAGAGTTGCTATTGCTAAGTGAGCGTTCTGTAGGGACTACTACTCATACATAGTACTGTCACCTCAGCATCCCGAATTTCTGTAATAGCCATGACATCTTTTATAAAATAAATGATATTATTAATCAAATATTGTGCTCATATCATTACCGTTCAAGTGGTTTAATCATTTCGTAAGTCAATTTATCCAGTTGTTATGAGCCTCTTTAATAGTTGCTCATTAATTACTGAAAGCCCATATAATTTCCTTCGTCAATGGAACCAACCATTTGTGGCTTTATAATTTCAAGACATTACTTAAATAATTCTGGGTGGGCCTAGGTCCTAAGAATAAAATCCGCTAAAATATGCGCGGGCGCGGGCCGAAAAACATATTCAGGAATCCTAAACAAAGTTTAGTATTTAGTTTTAAAAATAAAGGTCCACTCAATAGTGGAAGATAGAATAATGAACGTATTTAGAAAAAAAAACGAAATGAATTGCAAGCAAGACCATTTGCATTTTCGATCTTAGGCCAGACATCGGTAGGTACAGAAGCCAGCACATGCAGTTGAAATACGAAATTGACCCCTACGGAATACAGGCCGGGCGCTCTCACGGTCAACAGCCGCATGTGCTGGCTACTGTACATAAATATGTTAAAAGCACTAACAGACGTCCGGATCGGTGCGCTCCGTACCGTGACCTTGGGTGCCGTCCGGCCAATCACAGACTACTAACGTTCTTCTAAGTAGTCTGTGATTGGCCGGACGGCACCAAGGTCACGGTACGGAGCGCACCGATCCGGACGTCTGTTAGTGCTTTTACATTGCATTTTTTATCGTTTCTACAACTACCTACAAATTCAAAACAGTACGTACAAGGATATTTTTGCGGATTTACAGTATAACAAACACGGAAAACGAAGAATACAAAATATGTAATACATATTCATCGCCAAACTGTTGTATGTGATCGCGATAAAGTACATTTTACGGGTTAACTCCGCGATTTAATTTTCGAGGAACTATTACCCGTAATAATTTAGTTAGTTAGTTTATTTAACAGATGCGAAAATCTAAGAATGGCGAATTCAAATTGCGAACTGATTCTACTTTGGACAGATTCCACTTTGGGCAGATTCTACTTTAGACTTTGGACAGATTCTTCTTTGGACCGATTCTACTTTGGACAGATTCTACTTTAAACAGATTATACTATCAACATCGGTCTTGTCATTTGTCAAATTTCTAAAGAAAGCAAGTGTGTGTAAGCTATCATTATATTTCTCTGAACAACTTCTAATTTGTTAGAAAAATATCCACAGTAACACTTTAAACTTTTTTATCCATAGCAACCTCGAATCGAGGAGCTCCCAGAACCGATATCGGAGGAACCTAAGCCTCAGCCGGATCAGGACGACGTGGACTCGACACCGTCTCCTCAGCCGGTACAGGCACCCCAACCGGTGGAAGCCCCGAAGCCAGTGGAGGCCCCAAAGCCAGTGGAGGCCCCGCAACCTGTGCCTGCTCCGGAGCCCTACAACATTGATGATGAAAGGTTATTATTTTCTTTATCCGTTTCGTTTCGTTTCGTTAACAGCTCATATAGTCCCCACCGTGGGGCTCGAGCTTACCCTGATACCAGGGTGAATAGGCCTTAGTCGACCACGCTGGCCCAGTGGGGGTTGGTCAACTTCACACACAATCTTTGAATTTCTTCGCAGGTGTGTGCAGGTTTCCTCACGATGTTTTCCTTCACCGTAAGAGCGTCGAATAAACGTACATATGAATTCGAAAATCGAAAACACATTGGTACGTGCCGAGGTTTGAACCATCGAACTTCGGAACGGAAGTCAACGGGCCTAGCCACTTGGCCACCGACGCTCTTTCTTTATCCTATCCTTTCTTTATCCAACACATTTATATTGTGATATTGTGTTATTATTAGATTATGTTAAGGCCTTTGTCCAGCAGTAGACGTCTACTGGCTGAAATGATGATGATGATAATGATGAAATTGTGATGTAGTAATGGAAAAAGGCATTTACCCATAGGAGTGGTCTCCTACGGGTAAATGCCTTTTTCCATTACTATTTATTATGTGCCTAAGAAGGTTAAGTTTAATAGAGCCTTGGTTGTTATGTTATAGGCCTATGGGCTATAATTATGTCCGAGAAGTACAAGCCTACTCAGAATTCAGAGTAAACAGGCCTTAATTTTAATAATAATAATAAAAAAATAACTTTATTCACCAATAAATATTTTTTAGTTGGTCACACAATTTTGATTTTTGTTTGAAGTTGTGTGTAATTTTCTTCACAGTATTTTCCTTCACCGTAAGAACTTCGAATAAACGTTATTATGATTTCGAAAATCGAAAACACATTGGTATCTAACTACCAACTAAACCCCAAAATGTTTGGAAACATAGATAGTTTAAACACATATCTACCAACTAAAACATAGATAGTTTATAGGGGAAGTAAATAAACAGACGCGTGGTGTAAACCCACTACGCGGTTCCGCCGCCGTCCCAAACATATCCTTTCCGAACCTGACGACGAAATCACTGATGCAGTTAAAGCAGCCAAAGAATTTAGATTACACCTAACAGAATACCCTTCTGGTAGCGAATACCCTTCAGGAAATAATTACCATTCAGGTAACAACGCCCGTACCCGCCGGCGGGGGCGCGTCCATACCAAAAATCAAAATTGATAATCAGAGACGGAGCCCCTTTAGGCGTCGTCTCCTTCACGATGTTTTTCAGTATCAACGCGCTAGGTTGTGGTCCAGGCTCCCTCGAGGTATATGACTTTTTTTGGGGTAGTCTTCCACTCCCCCGCAAATCCGTTGAATCTTGATTGGTCGTACTTTTTCGAGCGTGTTTTATAAAGCGTGTGTAAAGTGTGTGGTTCGAAAGCGTGTTGTAAAGAATTTGTAAATTGCTATGTGATTTCACGCGATTGTGACGTCATAATAACCATGCTGTACCGTGAAATGGACGAGCGGACGGAAATCAATGTCTTTTTATTTTTATTTTGTTTATTAAGGAAAACAAACAGCTTAAAATAGTACATGATTACAACAGTAAATAGGTGGTGCATGAGCCAGTAAAGTTTCCACACATTTGTAATAAAATAAGTCGTTTGGAACTACATGAATGTCAAAAACAAACTAATAAAAGAAATTAACTAATTTGGAAAACAGAAAACAAAAAGCAATTAAATACAACAAATAAATAACAAATTTAAATAACATAATCTAATAGATTCTAACCAACGAATTATTCTAACAGATTCCAACAGATTTACTTCTGATTGCACTGACATAAGCATTAAATGAATCATTAAAGATATCACCGACATTATTATAGAACTCATTGTGCCTATCACACGCCCTCACAGTAAAACGATTTTTCGCATAATTAGTTTTACATATCGGCGGCGCAAATAAGCATTTGAAACGAGCATTCCATCTTGGGCATTTAATATTAATTTTACTAAGTAAATACGAAGACTCGACCAAACCATTTAAAAGTTTAAATAAAAATACCTGATCCCGTTGTTCACGGCGATCCCTTAAACAAGTTATCACATCAGGAGAAAAATTAAGAAATTTATATTGCAATCGTTTAATAAATTTATTCTGGATCCGTTCAATTTTATCAATATGAACAGAGTATTGGGGATTCCAAACTGTGGAAGCATATTCAAGGTGGGATCTGACAAAAGAGTTATACAATAACATTAACGTGTGGTAATTTTTAAAATCCTTTCCCTGTCTAAATATGAAACCCAGCATTCTATACGCCTTGGCAGCTATAATATCTACATGAGAACCAAACAGTAGCTCACTGTCCAACTGCACTCCCAAATCTCTCACCTCGGTCACACGCTGCAGATCATTTCCGAATAAACTATATTTAAATGTTATGGGGCACCTCTTTCGAGTAAAAGTTATCACGTGGCATTTTTGAACATTTAAATGAAGTCCATTATTTGAACAGTAAGTACATAAATTATTAAGATCAGACTGTAGGTTAATACAGTCATTAACGGTTCGAACAACTGTGTAAATTTTAGTATCGTCAGCATATAGCAGGACGTTAGAATGTCTAAAAACATCAACTACATCATTTATAAAAATGTTAAACAGCAGTGGACCAAGATGAGAGCCCTGGGGAACTCCAGAAGTAATTGGAACGAAGGAAGAAGTATAACCCTTGACTGCAACAGCCTGGGTTCTATCTCTTAGATAGGAAGTTAACCATCTTAAAAGATCACCGTGTATACCGATCGCTTCGAGTTTCCTGATTAACAGTGAATGGGATATTTTGTCAAAGGCTTTCGAGTAATCGGTATACACAGTATCTACCTGAAACCCCTTAGCCATAGAATCTAAAAGCAGATCAACAAATTCTCCCAAGTTTGATTCAGTAGACCGCTTATCAACAAACCCATGCTGATGTACCGTTAAAATTGGCCTAACAACAGGGTACACGGCGTCAAATATAATTCTTTCAAAAAGTTTCGGCAAGGGCGATAGCTTGGAAACACCACGATAATTTCTTGCATTGTGCCTGTCACCACTTTTAAATATAGGGACGACTAAAGAACGCTTCCACACTTTTGGCAGGGTCCCTGAAGTAAGCGAAAGATTGAACAAGATTGATACTGGAAGCGACAAACTTTCACAACAGTTTTTTAGAAATACGGGATGTATTCCATCAGGTCCACTGCCCTTGCTTGTGTCAAGACGCGAAAGATACTTTTTAACTATGTCTACCGTTATAACTACTGAACCAATCAGATTACTGCTTTCGGTCCCATAATATCCAGTATAAGTCGTCTGTGAATCCATCTCAAATACAGATTGAAAAAAATTATTAAATATATTGGAAATAGATTGACCGTCATATCCAATTTGATTATCCAAATAAATACCGTCAGGTATACCCGAACATTGCTTTTTCCCTTTAATAAATGACCAAAAGTGTTTCGAGCAATGACGTATATCCCTCTCAATTCGCGACAAATACAATTCGTAACATGACTCCTGGAGTACCTTTACGTCGCGACGTAAGTCAGAAAAATAACGGTAATCACTCATTCGACCATAGATCTTCCACTTTTTGTGTACTTTTAATTTTTTATTAATTAGTTTAATTAAATAATGAGAATACCAAATCGGATACTTATACTCATTAGAAACAGTTCTAGTAGGTACATATCTTTCAATTATTCCGTTCACTATATGATAAAAATTATCGACTGCCAATTCAATGCTCGTATCGGAAAGATACGATTCCCAGTCAATACATGCTAGTTGTTCATTGATAACTTCATAATTAGCTGCGTGAAAACGGCGCACGATTCTGGGAGCAGGCTTCAGTGCTCGGGCAACCTCGCCGGCGTCAACATCAAAACAAAGGGCAGGGTGATGCGCGTCCTCCGGAAAGGATAATGGCGTCGCGCGCGAGACCTTACAATGTAAATTACTTAGGATCAAGTCTAGATATCTATTATTCTGATTTTCGATTCCGTTGTATTGTGACCAATTTGTAAAGCTTAGCAACACGTACATTTGTGAAGTTAGTACGTTTTCTGATGGGTTACTAATCATATACCCATTCGGATTGTTTGGATCAATTGACCACGTGCCGTCGCGAATGTTAAAATCGCCCACAACCAGATAATTATCGTTTGGAAAATCTGCATTGAGATCTGACAAATAATCGAAAAATATATGTTGTGACTGTATTTGATCTTTGGATTGTGGAAAATAACAACAAAACAAGCGTAAGTTTATCGAGTGTGAGCAGTGAAGTTGACTGTGTTTAAGATTAATGCAGATATGCGAAATCTCAGCATCTGGAGTAGCGGGAGGCGCGCGCGCCACCCTCAGGTCTACCGTGAGCTCGCGGCGCACTGCCACCAGCGCGCCTCCGCCCATCGTCACACCACTCTGTGAGTAGTCGCGGTCACAGCGAAAAACACTATACCGTGCATCAAATATTTCGGCATCGAATATGCCTGGTAATAACCAGGTTTCAGTTAGACAAATAATATCGTAATTACATTTTAATGCGTTTAAATAAAATGCTTTAGTTTTAGTGCGCAGCCCACGTACGTTTTGATAAAAAACCTTAAGATTTGAAGCCATTTTTAAAATATAATTTATATTGTACACTACAATGAGAGGTAAAATGTTCTGCTCTCCCCGTTGCTTTGATAGCACGAAGAATCCCGTTAATAATTAGTATAAAAATAATGCTCAAGTAGAAATTGCAATCAGAAATAAAAGTAAATTCTGTTAAAATAAAAATTAAATCGTGAACAAGGTTAAAAATTGAACAATTAAGTGATCGGCTAAAATAATAAATAATAATATTGCTTATTTTATTTTGTTTAAAGCATCTTCCGACGTTATATGTAAGACAGGGGAGGTAGGATCACGACGAACCATAATCGTGCAGTTTCGCACCCAGCAATACTTATAGTTATATTCGGTCTTCTTCTTACGAGCCTGTTGCAGTAAGTATTTGTTATATCCGGATAGATGGTCATTTACATACACTCTAGCATTGTTACCAGGAAAACCTATATCACTCGCTTTAAGGTCTCTCATGGCTCTCAATGACGTAATGAAGTCATCCTTCCTGTACCGTGACTGCATTTTTAGTACAATAGGTTTTATTTTAGTTTTATCAGCATCGTTTTTAACTGCAACACGGGTCACGAAATCAATATCGGTTTCTGGATTTAGACGGAATCCGCTACGGGATGCAAGAGTCTTGACTACCTCAATTAGGTTTTCGTTATTAGTTTGGGGGACTCCATCAATCTGTATATTAGAACGACGAACCCATTGCTCGTTCTTACGATTGTTCATTTCGAGCTCAGCAATCTGCTTTTTTAAGGTGTCATTATCCGCCCCCATTACCTCCAGTGAAGACACTCTGTTCTCAACATCATCGATTCGCATGTTTAGTTCCCCAAATTTGGTATCAACAGATTTTTTCAAGTCGTGTATTTCGTCCTTAATCAGCTGTATCTCGTCTCGGAGGGATGAAGATATTTTTTCAAATTCCTCTCTGATGACGTCACGAAGATTATTCTTAGTTATAACTTCATCGTTATTTTGAGATTGCGACGACGATGTAGCCTGTGGATTCTTCCTGGGCATAGTGTTTATGTTATCAGCCGGGGAAGAAGACGCTGAGTTAGCCGTTTTCCTGGTGTAACTCATTTTGATGATAAGTTGACAGATAGGAGATACTTAGTCAGATACACGATCACTCACAACCACTGTATTATAGAACGGAGTTGAATTACTATAGATTATTTGCACAGAAACTAATTAATTTATATAAATAAACACATATTTTACTTGGATTACAGTTTAAAGATTAATATTTATAATTAAAATGAAAGGAGTAAAATTCAAGATGTAGTTTCCGTAACGACGGTAGACGAGAAAAAATGTCGCTTGTTATAACTCCATAAAAACCACGCTGATGGTTGTATATGAAATTATGCTGTAATTTTATAAATATTATCAAAATCGTTGCAGAAATAATATGGATCGTATTCATATTAATTCAATATATTTTTTATTTAATTTCATTGTCTATCTTCATCTTCTTATCTGTAGAGGTCGAAATGTACATAGAAAAAGAATCACTACATAGTATAAAACAAAGTCGCTTTCTCTGTCCCTATGTCCCTCGCTTTGTACGCTTAAATCTTTAAAACTACGCAACGGACTTTGATGCGGTTTTTTTTAATAGATAGAGGGATTCAAGAGGAAGGTTTATATCTATAATACATGCATAATATACTCAAGAATAACCCACAATAACCATTTTCCCGTGCGGAGCCGGGGCGGGTCGCTAGTTCTAAATAAATACCGAATCAGATGTACGAAGTGAATTAGAACAAATCCAATTTTTTTTGTTTCTCTGTTTGTTTGCTCATAAACGGCTGGACCGAATGAAACTCTGCATAGTGGGACCTTGTATCCTTGTTTATCATCTTAGATACTTTTTACGACGGGAAAATATCTCATTCCTACAGGAAACTGTGCACGGAAAAGAAAAAAAAACAAGGCGGGTGGACATCTAGTCGGTAATAATAGATAGATAGATAAATCTAATAATTGCATAAACTAACCCACACACAAATACAGACAGGCAATAACATAACAACAACAATACAATGGGAAGTTTTCCAGTAGCAAACTAAGAAAAAATAATCCTTACAAAATGGTTCTATAAAGCTGGTGGTATAATAATGTCGTTGTGTTCCCCAGTAGCGAGTCTCCAGAGCCGGTGAAGGAAGCAGAATCTGATGCAGCCATGGAGACGGACGAGAAGCCACCGACTGAGCAGCAACAGGAGGAGAAGATGGACCAGGATGGGGAACAACCTAAAGACGGAGCCGAAAAGGAGAAGATGCCAGAGGTAATACCATCAGCATTTCACAGACATGTTTTTCAGCCCAATATCAAAATTGATAATCAGAGACGAAGCCACTCAGGCGTCGTCTCCTTCACGATGCTTTTCAATATCAACGCGCTAGGCCGTGGTCCGAGGCTCCCTTGAGCCGCCCCTAGACGCGTTGGTATATGACTTTTTTTTGGGTAGAAACTTTCACTTCCCCGGAAGTCCGGTGAAGCTTGATTGGTCGTACTTTTTCGACACAAGCATCAAAAACAAAAACACATCAAAATCAATTCAAAAACAAAAAAAGAATCATGTGAGCAATTTGTATGTTACTTTCCTAAGTAGCAATATATGGCTGTAGCTACAATACGACTTTTCAACATTGATAAGGTTTATCAGGATTGTAATAAATAACCTTTATTGGTTGCGATGTGATGAATTCAAAATAAATTTAATTATTATTATTGTTCTGTTTCTTACATTTTTCTTAATTTAGATTTAATAACATAGCTGAATGGAAAATTTTAAAGATTTATAAAAAAATGTCCATCCAAAATAGCAAAGGAAAGTAGCTTATCTGGGTCACATAATCAGACATGAGCACTACCAGTTATATTGATTTATGAGAGACATATTAATAGTACTAGGTACAGAAGGTGCACTCTCTGATAGCAAACGTGCGAATTTAATTCTAGCTACCACGCCACTAACGTTCAAATTACATTGAACGCGTCGAACGTGACCCTGGCTACCGTTACCGTTTGTCGTTGCGCTCGTATTAAAAAAAAATGCACCTTAAGACCGCGCCGCGAGAGTCCGTATTACCACAGACTAAACAATAGCGTCTTTACAACCGCGCGCGTTTTAGGGTTCCGTAGCCAAATGGCAAAAAACGGAACCCTTATAGATTCGTCATGTCTGTCTCTGTCTGTCTGTCTGTCTGTCTGTCTGTCCGTCCGTATGTCACAGCCACTTTACTCCGAAACTATAATACCTATACTGTTGAAACTTGGTAAGTAGATGTATTCTGTGAACCGCATTAAGATTTTCTTATAAAAATAGAAAAAAAAACAATAAAGGATAGTGGGCAAAAATGTATGGGCGGCACACCCACCTCCGCCACAGATTCGACTACTTTAGTTTGAAAGGTATCATGTTCATATTTCTTTGTGCCAATGCGCTTCAAATTCTGCCCCGAGGTTCTCTATTTATTTGAAGTTAAAACAAGCACAAACATATTTTGTTTATTGTTACTTTACAAGAAATAAAAAAAACATTTTATAATTATATTTCGTCAAAGAGCGTCGATGGCCTAGTGGCTAGGGCCAGCGCCGGTTCGATCCCCGCCACGTACCAATGTATTTTCGAATTTCGAATTTAAATGTACGTTTATTCGACGCTCTTACAGTGAAGGGAGACATCGTGATGAAACCTGTACACACCGCGAACGAATTCATTTTTTTATTATTATTATCTATAATAACTGAGTCTAAGAAAAGAGCCGGTCGGTGGATGTTTTCCTCGAGTCTTGCCAGCCTCAAAAACCATAATATAATGAACATGACATGGGCGCAGCAACCCAAACCTATTTTGCGCTAGGGGTAAGGCCTTATCGTGGGCGCATTCTAAATCAGACTCAGCGCTGTCAGCGACCAGAAACGCCAAAAAAAAGGATAGCTGACAATGATTTCGGTGACGGTGTCGACGCGACGACGATGTGGGGGAGTGCGGGGGATTTTATGGTCGTCCAGCCTTTTCTCCATTATATATAATTAAGATTCACATTATTAGAGTTATTAATAATTATAAAAAAAAACGGTAACTAGCGAGTAAAAATATTTTATTTATTAGGTATGTATACATATAGTTTTATGTGATGATCTGTCGGACTGTCCGGTGAAGCTTGATTAGTCGTAATCTATTCAACACAAGCATAGGTCAATTTAAAAAAAAAACTGTCGGATATTTTACCACGGCGTTATAATAAAAAATGTTCATTTTTAGAAGGTGTTTTCAGTTATAATTAGTATATGACTGGCGGAGCTGGGTGTATCTTGCCCACCATCCTTTAGGGGGTCCCCATACATAGAACTGAAACTCAAAAAAATTTTTTTCATCAAACCCATACGTGTGGGGTATCTATGGATAGGTCTTCAAAAATGATATTTAGGTTCCTAATAAAAAAATAAATAAACTGAATAGTTTGCGCGAGAGACGCTTCCAAAGTGGAAAAATGTGTGTGTCCCCCCCCCCTCTAACTTCTAAAATAAGAGAATGATAAAACTAAAAAAAATATATGATGTGCATTAACATGAAAACTTCCAACGAAAATTGGCTTGAACGAGATCTAGTAAGTAGTTTTTTTTTAATACGTCATAAATCGTAAACCGCAATTTACCTTTCACTATTATTAAAACATCGATCAAAGTCACAACGAACTACAAAAACTTTTATATTATGTTACTGGCTGCTATGGAACCCTTCATGGGCGATTCCGACTCGCACTTGGCCGCTTTATTCCTTAGTAGGGGGCTTAGTAGTTCTATATCTGGGGCCAGTTAGTACTGCCCCCAGATATGGGGCCGCCCGGCGTAGGTACTGTGGAGTTTGCATTAATGCGTTTGCGAACTCTTTTCGAATGTAACTGGCGCTTATGTCGCTATTCTAGAAGAATGATATTATTTTGATTTAGGAATTGTCTCGCATTTTAAAAAAAGATGTTTTGTCATAACAATTATAAGAAGGGTCGTGGATAGACCAGAAATTGATTGGAAGAAGTAATAAATTGATACTATAGAAGATTCTACCCTTTTTATTGTTGAGGAAATCTTCCAGTGTACACTCTGGAGCTCTGGCGCGGAGTGCGCCGGGCCTGGTAGTGGAGAGGAACTAGAAGAAGAAGAATAAAAAAGTGATCCGTATCATATGTTTGTTTGTTAACAGAGGAAGCGCGAGTTGACGGAAGAGGAAGAGTGGGCGCTACTCAACAAGCGGCTGATAGAGAAGGAGAAGGAGAGGTTGGAGCGAGAGAAAGCACAGGCCGAGGCAGACGCCAAGAGCTTGGAGGCGCTCGCTAATGTGAGTATTGCAGTTATTTAATCTCTTGAGCGCTGGTGATCTCTACTTGTAGTGCGCGCGGCACGTACCAATGTGTGTATTTTTTAGAATTCATAATATTATACGTTTATTTGACGCTCGTACGGTGAAGGAATACATTGTAAGTAAACCTGAACACACCTGCGAAATAGTTCAAAGGTCTTGACCAACCCGTACTGAGCCAGTTTAGTTGACTAAGACGTATTCACTTTGGTTTAGTGTAGGCTCGAGCCCCTCGGTAGTAGAGGCTTATGCTACGGAATTAAATGATAATCTGCTCTTTTATTGGGTATTTTGATACTTGAACATTTCGCTAATGGAGTTAATGGGTCCTGGCAGACTGGCTTTATTAGAAGGGACTATTCTTTTATCAAATCATACTAATGTTATTAAGAGGAAAGATTATTTTTGTTTGTGCGTGTTTATGTTTGTAATGAATAAACTCAAAAACTACTGAACCGATTTCAAAAAATCTTGTGTACCATTGGAAAGCTACATTCACGCTGAGTAACATAGGTTACCTTTTACCGCGGGAAAATGCCTCATTCCCACTGAAAAAATCTGTTAACGCGGGCTTAGCTGCGGCGGAAAGCTAGTAAAATTATATAAATACTAGCGACCCGCCCCGGCTCCGCACGGGAAAATGGTTATTCTGGATTATTCTTAAGTATATTATGCATGTATTATACATATAAACCTTCCTCTTGAATCCCTCTATATATCTATTAAAAAAAACCGCATCAAAATCCGTTGCGTAGTTTTAAAGATACATAGGGACAGAGAAAGCGACTTTGTTTTATACTATGTAGTGATGAAGCGGCAAGTATGCAGTATGCACTCGCAATAGTAGGGAACTGTGGAGTCAGTAGTGAATGATGTGTTGTTTGACAGGACCCGGTGCGGCTGAACCGCTTGAAGCGCAAGCACGAGAAGAAGAAGCGCTGGAGCCACTTCTACCGGAACATCGAGCACACCGCAGAGGTGCTCACGCCGATCACGCAGGTACACACACACACACAGACACACCACCACAGAACATTTAAAAGAGGTCCTCTTTTAAATGTTCTGTGCACACCACACACACACACACACACACACATATACCTGTTTTCATACATTCGTATTTAAAAGAGGAACATCATATTTATTTTACTGAACAAAAATACCTAAAATTCAGACAACAGTTTTTTATGAAAAATATAACTAAGAAAAGTATGAAAAATAAAAAAAAACATATCTATCGCCATTTAATTATCATGAGTTTGGCATATTTAAATTAATAGGGCACTATTAATTTGAATATGCCAAATTCATGGTAATTAAATTTAATATTTCTATTGCACAGGAGGAGGAAAAGAAGAATGAGAAGGACAACAAGAAGGAAGCAACGGACTCCAAGATACCGGAGCCGGAACACCTCGATGAAAACAAAATCACACTCTCCTGGTGTAAGTACACCACTTTACATTACCTAACATAAGGTTTACAATGCATATCATCATTAGCCATTGTTATAAATAAGTATGCTGCAAATTTAATTTATCAGTAAGAGTCCCCATTGGTCTAACAAAAAGACCACGTGACTGACACAAGCTTACGTCATTTCTACATAATTTTGCCTATTCATCCTTGTCGAATGCGTGTAATAGACAAGGATGGACAGCGCAAAATGACGTAGGCTTGTGTCAGTCACGTGGTCTTTTTGTTAGACCTTGTTTTCTTGGACCATGGCTATGCCCATGCACGCCGCCATCTATCATCTAATAGATGACACTACTTGGTGATAGATGAGATAGAACAATGTAGGTCGTTCGTTTCGGTGTTCCCCGATTTTAAATAACGACAGGTTTGAACTGTTCTTATCTTGACTGCAACATTGATAATAGTCAAATGTGAAATCATAAGTTTTTAAAATATAACTTATACTTTTGTTGAAAGAACAATTGTTGTGTGGACACAAGCATTTTTGAGATTTTGAGGACTACAAATTAAAGTGTGTGATTTATGTTTTTTTTTTTAGTCGTATGAAAGCTTAACTATTATAATGCATATTATAGGCCAGCTGGAAGACATTTCGCGAGAGATAAGCAGTGCCTGTTGTGTCTACTTTTTTAATACATGTATTTGTAAATTGTTTGTGTGCAATAAGGGATCATTCAACAATTACGTGATCACCGGAAGGGGGAGGGGGGGGTCGGGTGCTTGTATATACATCGGATTATTGGGGGGGGGAGGGGGAAGAATCCATGATTACGTCATCAGCGCTTCGTTTCCGAAAATAAATTATATTAAATATTTACGTCCAATTTTGAAGTTTATTACTGGTGACACTAACTATATTAGATAGATGAAACGGGATTTCCCCTGATAGACAAACTGTGAAACAGTGTGACCAGATTCAGTATTTTTATACTTTTTCGGCATATTTTATCGACTTTTCCAAGCATCAGTATTGTTATAGGTATATTGGAGGAAGTAAGTATTTTGGGTATATTTTAAGACCCATAGAAACATGACATACGTATCAGTGCTAATAAACAGCAAAAAATTTAAGCACGGCCGAAGATTACGTAATCAAGGCGAGGGGGGGGGGGGGTTAAAAACAAAAGATTACGCTGTGATCACATAGAGGGGGGGGGGGGGTTAAAAAAACGGCCAAAAATGATCACGTAATTGTTGAACGATCCCTAAATAATAAAATAAATTAATACAAAAATATTGTTTGGCACAAAAGATTGCAAAAGAAAGAGTGCGCCACTTACATCATTTCGTGTTGTGCTATCTTATTTTCACCTATTATACGTACCTATATGAGTTTCAATCAGCTTTGTTAGTGTGTGATGGTATTATTTGTTTTGTTCAGATGACAGCGACCTGAATCAGTACTTGGAGTTGCCGGAGCTGAACTCGGTGGTCCCACTGACCGAGGGCGCGTTTGCCCACGCGTGGGCCGGCGCGCGCGCTTCGCACGGCGTGCTCTACGGACGCGTCTGCTACGAGGTAAACACACTTTTAACACGCTTTTATTAGGTCGACTCATGGCCTAAAAAAAACAAGACCTTCTCTTCGGACTGTCAAACTTGACATAAGCTACGTCATCATGCTGTTCATCCTTGTTGAATGCGTACTATTCGACAAGGATTAACAGCAGATGACGTAGGTTTGTCACGTCACGTGATCGGAATGTTAGACCTTGTTTTTTTTTACTATGGGTCGACCTGTATTTGTATGTAACTAACTATGTAATGGAATCTAAGGTAACTAATTTATTATATTGCGGCACTGCACGTAGTTAAAGGTCAAATTTAAACAATACCGTAGTTAAAAAGTATTTATTTCTTTGCTACTATCGGCCGCTCATAGCTAGACGGTTTTATTTAACTTTTCTGTTCGTCTTCGAAATTATACAAGACATTCACGCCACGTCACGTTATTATATAAACTACAATTTCAGTAGCATCATTTGTTGTTATTAAAGCCGCATTGACACAGTCAGAGTATGCTTGAACTAAGTAGACTCGTAGGAGTAATCTGTATAGGATAGTCTTCCGGGTGCGCTCGGATTAGGGGTTGCCACAATACGATTAGCGTCCGAGTAAGTATCCCCAACCACTCGGTCCGAGCATACTCTGTGTCAATGCGGCTTAAAGCAGGGGGGTCTCTTACTCCGCAGTTTAGGTAGTTATGCCCAGTCGCAGAAAATTATGATCGTTAAATTAAACAATGGCGGAAGGAATGTTTGAGTAGGCTTGTAACTGTGTGTGTGTGTGGTTGGTTGGTAGAAAATGTTATGGCGCATCCACACATGCCCGCCGGCAGGTTTACGTGTCCTGCGGCACGCGCGGCTTTGCATGCAAGACAGTCTGACAGCCGGCGGCAAACCCGGCGGCGTGTGTGGATGCGCCATTAGCAATAAGGCCGCCTTTTGACTCTTCTGTTTTTTCTGTGTGTTTGTACTTCTGTTTGGTGTCAATAAAGTGTATTTGTAATGTATTGTAATGTGTGCAGGTGTGCGTGGGCGCGGCGGTGGCGACGACGGAGACGCTGGAGGCGAAAAGCAAGGACGCGGAGGGCAACGAGACCACCGCGCTCGCCAGCGGGATCCGCATCGGCTGGTCCACCGACCACGCCAGCCTGCATCTCGGTACAACACACACTGCTCAACATCGCACCACTAACAACGTCCACTGCTAGCCGTAGCTCAAACAAGTCCACTGCTATACCTTGCTGGCCGTAGCCCCAAACAAGTCCACTGCTGTACCTAGCCCAAATAAGTCCACTGTTGGATGTAGCCCATACAAGTCCCCATGCAAAATTTCATGTAAAGCCTGACCAAAGAAATAAGAAACCTGCTCTGGGGGCGCCACGTGTATATTTTTACGACTATTGCAACAATTTCCCTTATAAAATTAGTTCCATTGAAATTCCGCAATATGGCGAGGTTTCTTATTTCTTTGGTCGGGCTTTACCTAGCCCAAACAAGTCTACTGCTGTACCTAGTCCAAACAAGTCCACTGCTATACCTTGCTGGCCGTAGCCCCAAACAAGTCTACTGCTGTACCTAGCCCAAACAAGTCCACTGCTGTACCTAGCCCAAACAAGTCCACTGCTGTACCTAGCCCAAACAAGTCCACTGCTTTACCTAGCCCAAACAAGTCCACTGCTGTACCTAGCCATAACAAGTCCATTGCTGGCCGTAGCCCAAACAAGTCCACTGCTGGCCGTAGTCCAAACCAGTCCACTGCTGTACCTAGCCCAAACAAGTCTACTGCTGTACCTAGCCCAAACAAGTCCACTGCTGTACCTAGCCCAAACAAGTCCACTGCTGTACCTAGCCCAAACAAGTCCACTGCTGTACCTAGCCCAAACAAGTCCACTGCCGGACGTAGCCCAAACAAGTCCACTGCTGTACCTAGCCCAAACAAGTCCACTGCTGTACCTAGTCCAAACAAGTCCACTGCTGGACGTAGCCCAAACAAGTCCCATTCATTCAATCAGTCCAACAGTTTCGGAGATTAGTACGTACAACAACAAAAAAGAAAAAACTGGATTTAATTATGTTCTATAGAAATCACTACGCTCTACTCGATTTTTAGCACATTTTTCTATGTTCCTACAGATTTTCGACCTCTACAGTTTTACTATATAGATTGTAATGTGTTTGTTTAGGCGAGGACGACATCGGGTGGGCTGTGGAGAGTACGGGGCGCGCGGTGCATAAGGGCGAGTTTAATGACTACTGCAACGAGTTCAAGGAGAGGGACGTCATCGGCGCATACGTCGTGAGTACACTGATATAATGTGTCAAAACATTTACAAGGCAGCGCCCACCGTACCACTGGCACAAAATAAAAAGTTTCCAGAAAGTCCACTCCCGCCGTCCGTCCACTCCCGCTGTCCTTGAAATTAACTACCTAAACTTGGTTGACTCCTTGAAAAACGTGTATCGTCATTTTTGTGTTGTGTTTAAACAGCCAAATACACTACAACAGTAATAAGAACACTTATCCATTTTTTTAGCACATCAAACATCAATACTTTGTTAATAATCGCGAGAGCGACGACTGCCCGTGGTCCGAGCTTGCATAGAGCGTAGTCCGAGCGGCCTGTAAACGCAATGATCAATGTGTGCGTAAAAATATGGCGCTTAGTTCCGAGTGGGCCATCTGCCTAGGCGCGCCGCGCGCCGCCGCTATACGTAATTTATGCCACTGGTTGGTCACTCCATACGGAAAACGCGTTTTGACAAGCTACTTCTTTTGACGTGACAACGTCTTATAATTCGATGGAGCCGGCTGCACGCACGAAAAAACATGAACGCCGGCTGAGGCGTTCCGTTTAAAGCTTGAAGTGCAAGCGAGAGCGCGGAACGACGACAAAGAGGCACAATCGTTGTCACGTTCAACTATCGTCAGTAAACCGACTTTAAAGACAACAGCTTTTTTTTTTTAAATAAAAAGGCAAATTATTAGATTTTTCTGGATTTAATTTTATAATATTTGTCGAATGCTTTGATTTCCTGCATTAGAATTGTATCACTACACTACACTGAGAGATGATATGAGAATACTTTATGCAGGAAGACTAAACATATCGTTTTTACTCTTGCAAGCTTCGTGGTAGCGTGTGAGATCGCAAGCGATATTACATTCACGTGACAAGGAAACGTTGCCCGACCAAAAAATTCGTCATATTGCAGAATTTAAATGAAACTTATTTTATAACAGTAAATTCGCAGAAAAAAAAGCTGTTGTCTGTAAAGTCGGTTTACTGACGATAGTTGAACGTGACAACGATTGTGCCTCTTTGTCGCTCGTTCCGCGCTCTCGCTTGCACTTCAAGCCTTAAAAGGGAACGCCTCAGCCGCACGGTAACGCCGCATTGCGTCATGTTTTTTCGTGCGTGCAGCTGGCTCCATCGAATTATAAGACGTTGTCACGTCAAAACTGCTACCCCAAACCAGGTTATTTTTTGATGTGAAACATCTATATGCGAGGGGTAAAATTGATTATTAACGTGTGACCGAGCGGGCGTCGTCGGTCGCCACGTTATATTTACTAAAGAAAACTATTCTCTAAGTACCATTAATAAAGTGTATATATTTGATTGGAACTAAAAAAGTTAATCGTTGACATAGTTTTCTTATTAGAAATAACTTATAATATTATCTGCCAGACGTCCCTTGCTCACCATTTATTGTTTAACCGTTATTCTCCACTGAATATTTGTGTTAATTCCCCCAGGACCTGGACTCTAGTCCGTGCAAGATAGTGTACACGCTGAACGGCTCGGAACTGGGCACGGCCTTCGAGTTCGACAAGGAGGTTCTGAAGGGGCGGCCCCTGTTCCCGCATGTGCTCACCAAGAACACCTGCTACCGGGTCAACTTCGGATACGACAGGTAACTAGCAATCCGGCACTGAACGTTTCCTCGAACGACTACTTTCCCGGACAACAACCAGAACCGACCATTTCCTCAACCCGCCACCAGAACCGACCATTTCCTCAACCCGCCACCAGAACCGACCATTTCCTCAAACCGCCACCAGAACCGACCATTTCCTCAAACCGCCACCAGAACCGACCATTTCCCCAACCCGCCACCAGAACCGACCATTTCCTCAACCCGCCACCAGAACCGACCATTTCCTCAACCCGCCACCAGAACCGACCATTTCCTCAACCCGCCACCAGAACCGACCATTTCCTCAACCCGCCACCAGAACCGACCATTTCCTCAACCCGCCACCAGAACCGACCATTTCCTCAACCCGCCACCAGAACCGACCATTTCCTCAACCCGCCACCAGAACCGACCATTTCCTCAACCCGCCACCAGAACCGACTATTTCAGAAATGGCGCAACCCGTTGCTAGACTAGACAGATACTTCTTGGTGCAGTTGAGACACAAAGGGCATGAAAGAAAGTGCGCCATAGTCTGCCTGGGGGCTCAACATTATTTTACTGTATTACCTCAAACCTCGAACTAATATAATGAAATAACATTTGACATCAACAGGTACACCATGAACACACGCACAAAAATCGTCCGCAAGCGGCTCGAGATCCCGATCGAGCAAGTTCTAGAAGAGAAGAGAGCTATGGAGGAGGAGCTGAAGCGGCAGAAGGAAGAAGCCGCCAGGAAGGAGAAGGAGAGGCGCGAGAAGGTGCGCCGCGAGAGAGAGGAGAGGAAGCGCAAGAACAAGGAGGTTCGTGTGACCAGATAACTAAAACAAATGCTTCGTTTGATAAACGCGCAACGAAAAGCAATTTAGTATGTGTTACGTTCCGTTTTAGTTTCGGAAATTAGAAGCTTTTTTTCTGCGTAAAACAAAACGAAATTGCAAAATATAACTTTGTGTCGATTTGTTGTACAGTAGCCATCACATGCGGCTGGACTTGCTGACCTTGAGAGCGCCCGTATTCCGTAGCGGTAGGGGTGAATTTCGTAGTGCGAATGTCCAACCACATGTGCTGGCTTCTGTACCTTCCCAGTAAGCAGTCAAAGATACTTGTGCTGGGAATGAGACTTTTAATACAATATTTTCGATATTCTAAGTAAAGAATTTGATATTGTTGCGTACATAAAATGTGAATGTATCATTTATTTTAAGAGCCGTGCTCTTGTCAGTGCAGTCTACGCCGCGCCATTATATTCTCTGCCTTCTGTCCGCATTCCTTGCGACATTAAGGGGCTCCCTGCAATATGCTAACTGGCGCCGCCTGCCTTTAAAAAATAATAACTCTGAAAATAATCAATTTTTCAAAAATCTGGATGACAAGATTGGAGACAATGTTGTAATGGGGTGGCCTGGCCAGCTCAGCCATTTACATTAGAGACTCGGGGTTTTCTAGCTAGCAGGGGTGGTTTGATCAAGAGAAACACAGGACACAGGTTATAACACAGTTTTATTTCTTAGGCAAGGCATCGGCGGTCTTATTTCAACGAGTTGGCTCGGGGCGGACGGGAATGGTTTCCAGGTCGGGACGAGGGTGCGGGAAAGTTCAGGAGAAAGGGCCGCGATTTCGAGGGGATGTATCGCGCTGAATACAAATACAAATATTCTTTATTGACACCAAGAAACACAGACATATAACACATACAAAGAAAACATCTAGAATGAATGAATGAATGAATCTAGCACCTCTGGTCGGCGTGAAGGGTTTCTCGGCGTAGGGCTACGTACGCCCGGGGCTCTCAACCAGGATATATCCGGGACCGCCTCCGGGGTCGCGAACGTGCTTAGGGCAGGGGCTCTCGATCGCACACTAGGGCGAGACCGCCTCCTTGGGCCCCTCAGGGTTTTCGACCGCGCTAAAGCTGGGACCGCCGTCGGTAAGGGGTAGGTGCAGGGGCTTTCAATCAGGGTGGCCCGAGACCGCCGCCTGTTCACCCTCGAGGCTCTCGACCGGGCTTTAGCGGGGACCACCGCCGGTATTTCGTGCACAGGGCAAGGGGTTCTCAATCGTGGATCGCCACGAGACCACCTCCTTAGTCCCCTCAGGGTTCTCAACCTGGCTTGAGCTGGGACCGCCGTCGGAAAGTGTGAGGTGCAGGGGCTCTCAATCAGGATAACCTGAGACCGCCGCCTGGTCACCCTCGAGGCTCTCGACCGTGCTCAAGCTGGGACCACCGCTGGTTTTGCGTGCACGGGGCACGCGACCTACGTGAACTACCCTTCGCGCCAACCAGAAGTATTCACTATGCGAAAACAGTACAAAAGGTGCGGGTC
This sequence comes from Teleiodes luculella, assembly GCA_948473455.1. Taxonomy (NCBI): domain Eukaryota; kingdom Metazoa; phylum Arthropoda; class Insecta; order Lepidoptera; family Gelechiidae; genus Teleiodes; species Teleiodes luculella. The sequence continues at coordinate 4,564,590 of OX419607.1, forward strand.
AGGGAACACAGGGCGCAAAGGGATACGTAGTTAAATGAGAACACAAACGCGGATCAAATATAGTTAAAAGGTGGATAGGACTTACTGGATTTAGGCTGGAACGGAGAGAACGCCAACAATTCTAACGTTCGAGAAGCGACAATTAACTGTTAAATTAACTGAGTGGTTAGCCGGGTACAAGGTGTACTGGTTTACGCGCCTAGTCGCGGGACGTCCTTCTTCGCTGGTGGCCGGTGCGAGACTGTTCTCTCGTCCTCCTTGACTGCCCGGTAATAGCCCGGCGGGCAACGCTATCCCCAACGCCGAAACCGGTCGTACTCAGGCTCAGGGCAGGGCCGTATTCGGCGGTGAAGCAGGGCAGAGACCCACGGCCGGCGTGGGTCGTTGCAATGTTCTAGGATATAGCGCCTTAATGAAATTTAAAAAATATTCTTTACTGCTCAAAAATTGAAGAGTAAATTATTAACGCAGAGAAGAAGATGTACAATTTGGCGGCCTGATTTCTTGAGTAGCATTTTCTTTTAGGCATCCAGTGTTTCCATACATAACAAACAAGCTACAAAACAATTTTCGTTCTCTCTCTGGTAAATGACAGTAAAACTATTAAGTAAGGCGGTGTCCTAGAAATTGAGCGGTCATTACCGTAGCAAACAATAAACGTATTAAAATAAAAATAAAAATTCAAAAGAAAACCTGTATATTACTTATCACTCTAATTTGTACTTCAAGTTAGGGGAATCAATAGCAGGTAGATCAATATTTTGTTTTTACTCTTGCGCACTTGATAGTGCGTGAGATCGCAAGCATAATTACATTTTTACTTTTTAAATATACAATATTTTAGCGTATTTTTAGCGAAAAATAAAAATGATTGAGCTTGAGCAGGGACTCGAACCCGCATTTATTAGCTATCCGGGCTATACAGGTGCACTACCAATTGTGCCACCAAGCCTCTACTAATCCATTGAAATTTGCGTTAACCTCAAAACCCACACGCTATGTAAGTGCTTAGAGTGCATAGAATTACATTTCCCGAAATCTGAACCATTCAATAGACTTCGCCCTTTGAACGAGTCAGTTAAACCTTTACAAGGCAGTGGCCACTATATTGCCACCTTAATTTTAACCTTATAACCCTCAACATAAAGTCGAAAACGAATGCATTTTAAAAAGTTGTTTTGCCTTATTAAGGGCCAATAACCGAAAAGGAAAAATATGTCAAGAGTATTGTATCTATCTAATCTATAGCTGTATATTACGTATATGATTGTGATTAATATAGTAATACCATCGGACAATGCGCCCCCGGATGGTGTTCTTAGAGATGCGCGAATCGGCGCGATACAAGATAGAAAAGGGAGGTGTAGTTAGCTAGTGCCGTGCAATCTAAATTGCGTTTTATTATAACGGAGCTAGAGTTGCTATTTATTTGAATTATGTCGCCGAGTGGAGTTCTGTAGGGCCTACTATTTGGTATTAAAGCCTGACCAAAGAAATATGACACCTGCTCTGGGGGCGCCACGTGTATATTTTTACGACTATGGCAACAATTTCCCTCATAAAATTAGTTCCTCTGAAATTCCGCAATATGGCGAGGTGTCATATTTCTTTGGTCGGGCTTTATGTTGTAATACTTAACAGAAAACATGTTCAATTAACAGGAAAAAGAGAAGCAAGAACGCGAACGTAAAGAGAAAGAGAAGAAGGAGTTGGAGGAGAAGCGCGACCGCGGGGAAGAACTGACCGAGGAAGAACTGAAGAAACTGGAGGACAAGAAGGAAGAACCCGCCAAGGAGCAACCACAAGTAAGTCAGTAGCACAGTCAAACCAGGAAGCTATCTTCATACAAACGTGCCGCTGTCGTCGGTGAGAATGTGTGCGTCCGCGCCGCGCGCCGTGTAGGCACGCGCTGTCACGTAGCATACAATAAGGGGGGGAGCGGCAGTACGAGTATGGGCTCAATGCAAGCGTGTGCGTGACGGCGTGTGCCTATACGGCGCGCTCACATGTTGCGGCACTTTGGTATGAAGATAACTTACTGTTCTTAGTCTACTACATTTTGCGCGCAATACTACTTCCATAATTATCGACGCTCAAAAGACGCTAGTGTGGGGGGGAGGGTTAGGATTGAAACAATATCTATAGAGTATGTTATTTTATTAATTACTAGCTTTCCGCCGCGGCTCCGCCCGTGTTAACAGTTCTTCCCGTGGGAATGAGGCATTTTCCCGCGGCAAAAGGTAGCCTATGTTACTCATGGTGAATGTAGCTTTCTAATGGTGAAAGAATTTTTGAAATCGGTTCTGTAGTTTTTGAGTTTATTCATTACAAAATACACACACACACACAAAAATACAAATCTTTCCTCTTTATAATATTAGTATGATCAGGCCCGGCGCACTTCGCGCCAGAGCTCCAGAATGTACCTACGCCGGGCGACCACCTTAAGGCGGAAAGTTACTAGGAAAAACGCGCGCGCTTGTGAAGACGCTATTATTTAGTCTGTGGTAATACGGACTCTCGCGGCGCGGTCTTAAGGTGCATTTTGTTTTAATACGAGCGCATCGACAAACGGTAGGCTATTATAGCCAGGGTCACGTTCGACGCGTTCAATGTAATTTGAACGTTAGTGGCGTGGTAGCTAGAATTAAATTCGCACGTTTGCTATCAGAGAGTGCGCCTTCTGTACCTAGTACTATTATTTATTCTGTGGTATGATTAAAATGTATATTTGTTAGGAGAATGGTGAGAAAGCGGAGGAGCAGGAAGCCAAGCCCGAGGGCGAGGCGCCGGCCGACAAGCCCGCCGACGACAAGAAGGAACACACTAAAGACGACGCGGCGCCAGGTATACTATTTTGTTACTTTATTTTATCATTGACCTGCGCTTGTATCGTAATTGTTCCTTCGGCATTCGGGTAAAACATGGTGAGCCGTCACGGAACGACTGGCTGATGTGAAATGTTTCGGAGCAAAAGGTCAAAAGAGCAGAATGACAAGTGGACGCAAAACGTCAAAAGCGCAGAATGTCAAAAGTGCATAATGCCAAAAGCGCACAATGTCTGACTTAAGTCAGACTTAGCAAAAAAAAGTAAAAATTGATATCCAAGTAGTTTTTTTTTATAAGTAATTTTTTGTCATTATGCGCTTTTGACATTGTGCACTTTTGACCCTTTGCGTCCACTTGTCATTTTGCTCTTTTGACCTTTTGCTCCGAAACGATGTGAAACATCAAAAGTAAAGTACGTACGATTGATTCAAGTGGTTTTACAGGTATCTGCTAGATACAACAATAAATACCACAAAAACTCATACGCTAATTATTATTAATATACACTTTATTAGTGATACTTAGAGAACAGTTTTCTTTAGTAGTGACCGACGCCCGTTCGCCACGCAAATAATCAGTTTTATCTCTCGCCTATTGGGAAGTAACTTTGTCACGCCCGCGGCTGTTGGAACCGCTTCCACAACACAAAACTTGAAACAGGCACTATTATATTGATTACTATGATTGACTATATTGATTGATTTTTAAAAGGGAAACTGGAATTTTGACATCGGCCGATATGGCCGGGAGGTGAGACAAAAAGTGACTAGAAAAATGGACGAAATGACGGATGACTGTTGACTGAATTCCAAAATTAAATATATTCGAATTTAGGCGAGAATGGTAAATGAGATGAGAATGAGGCAACGAGGTGGTATGGTAATGCACCACGTTACAACTTCTCAAGAAGCCTTGTTACTAACGAAGGTATCCTTCCTTTACCATCCTCTACTCTCCGCTCTCCCGCAAGTCCGGTGAAACTTGATAGGTGGAATTTTTACGACAAAAGCAAAAGAACAGTAACTTAACTTAAAACCGTTTTAAAACGATCCGGCACCGAACGTTCAATTCTGTTATTAGTCTGTAGTAATACGGACTCTCGCGGCGCGGTCTTAAGGTGCATTTTGTTTTAATACGAGCGCATCGACAAACGGTAGGCTATTATAGCCAGGGTCACGTTCGACGTCAATGTAATTTGAACGTTAGTGGCGTGGTAACTGGAATTAAATTCGCACGTTTGCTATCAGAGAGTGCGCCTTCTGTACCTAGTACTGATACGCCCGCGGCGCGCCCAGGACTTAGGCGCGCTTACAGAGCGACGACACGAAGTCGAGGATGATGTGGTGGTTGGTAAAACACGACGTAAAGAAAACAATAGTCACTGATAAATTTTAAAGTATATTCGCACAAACACAACAAGACTTTGTAAACAAGGTTTTATAAAATAATGATATATAAAGTTACATTTTATAGAAAGGCCGAGTAGCATGATTCCAAAATGAAATATTCAAATTTAGAGAAAGAAATGGTAAATGAGATGAGAAATGAAGTAGAAACGAGGCAACGAGGTAGCATGCAATGCACCTCATTACAGTACTATTATTGATTGTGTGATGAGAGCAGAGGGGAATATGTAAGTGTGTGGTTGTTGCAGAAGGGCCGGTCCCCGAGCTGACGGAGGAGCAGGTGCTGAAGGGCCACGTCTTGGACAAGAGGATCAAGTTCGTCACCAGGTAATGGCAAACACCTAACATTGGGCCCCATTCTACATATTACGCTCTAACTTTAATTTAAGAACCATATGTCCCTTTCACCAAAACCCTACCCGCCCCGGCTCCGCACGGAAAAATGGTTATTGTGGGTTATCCTTAGATATATTATGCATGTATTTTACATATAAACCTTCCTCTTGAATCACTCTATCTATCTAAAAACCGCATCAAAATCCGTTGCGTAGTTTTAAAGATTTAAACATACATAGGCACATAGGGACAGAGAAAGCGACTTTGTTTTATACTATGTAGTGATAGTGATAAACACATTATTCCGTCGGTGGTACTCGATGAAGAATTAAAGACTATTTTATTTTCGTTTGATTTTCATTGAAGTCTGTCTGTCTGGCAGTTGTCTTATAAATAACATTTCAAATTGCGTTCGTTCTTTGGAGCGTTAAACGCAAGCGTGTGTATGACAGCGCGTGCCTACACGGTGCGCTCAAATTCAAACCGAAGCGGCCAGTTGGTATGGAGATAACTTTCTGTTCTTAGTTCTCTGTGAGAAAATCAGCTGGACTTTCCGTCCAGAAAAAGCAACGAAGAAGTCTTACAACTTGTGAATGAGGAAAGGACTATTCTGGGGATTATTGCAAATGAAGGAAGATGCTAGGTCACTTGATACGACACGACGACTTTGTCAGAAACATCATTGAAGGAAAGATAGAAGGGAAAAGGAAGAGAGGACGACCTAGAAGGACATATAGACCAAATTAAGGAAGGAATAGATGTGTCGTACCTGGAGATCAAACAGAGGACGGAGGACAGAACAGAATGGCGTAGACTCCACCGACAAGAGCGCGGATCTTAAATATGATGAAGAAGACATAACCTCGCATAATTCATTGTTAGTGGCCGATGCCTCCTTTTAGGCTTAAAATGCCTGTGTTAGAAGACACCGCTCTTCCAAACTTCCAATAGTATATTTATAATAGTTGTGCTTAAAATTAAGAGAGTGTGCGTGCGTGCAATTCCACTAGTATTTTGTGTGTCTGTGAGTGTTGTATGTTAGATAACTTTTTGTTGTTAGTCTTCTGTGGTTTTACTCTCCCTACATAAGCTCGCATAATTAGAGGGATGTGTTTGTGGCAGGCACACGGTGGAGGAGGAGTTAGACGGGGCGGAGGCCCAGCTGCTGCCCGGGTACATCCTGATCGCGCTCGCGCGGCTCGAGCCCGGCCCCAGGCGGCCCGACACCAAGGCACAGTGCGAGGTACACAACACACACCACACACCATTGTAAAGCCCCACCAGACAAATAAAATACCTCGCCATATTATTGCGGAATTTCAATGGAACTCATTTTATAAGGGAAATTGTCGCCATAGTCGTAAAAATATACACGTGGCGCCCCCAGAACAGGTTTTTTATTTCTTTGGTCAGGCTTTACGTGTACAGTACCCAGCAAAAGTGTCACATTGATTTACTTTTTTAACAAATGCGTTCCAGGTACATTATTTTAACTAAAACGTTAGGTCTCGTACACTGTATTCGTAACAATAAACGAAAAGGAAAATATATTTTGGTGTAAAAAGTTTTATAGTATAAAAACACGTGATATGACTACACACACAGAACATTTAAAAGAGGTTAGAATGGCGATAATGCGCCGTCCGTATGAAATCCGGTGTCGCCGATTCCACCCCACCTTTCACCTCCACTACATCTGTACTTCAATAAAGATGAAGTTTACGCACATATTTGCAATTTCAAATCTAGCCAATCATAGCGCCGCTCAATCACGCGATTTCAAATGGAAACGAATCATACGCATGCACGCATACCGATGTACATTTTTATAGCTATGTGTGAGTTAGACAGCGCGATCGCGTCTTTGCGTGGAGTATGAGCGTTTGCTCATAGTCTTGGCGCGCCGGCCCCGCCCATAGCGCCGCCCTAACCTCTTTTAAATGTTCTGTGACTACACACTACCTACCTAACCTATCTACTTGCTTAAAATTGTTTTTTTGTTTTTGCTACGTGTTGCTACTTGGATTATTTCATTTGACACTGTATGTAACCCATTCCTATGCAAGGATAGATAGATAAAATCTTTATTTACTACAATGACGATAGCATTTACAAAAAATCAAAGTGGGTATCACAACAATAGTTTATATCAAAGCAGTGAAAGGGCGCTGCCTCAGCGTAATGCTGTTAGTGACAGATGATCACGAACAGCGCTGATGTTCCGACAGTAGTAGTTGTTGACGCCTTGTATGTGTGCTGCTGCACTCACACAACGACGTATAGCCAGACTGCCACATTCCATCTATTTCTCTACGTACTTTGTACTTCTACTATTTTTTCATTATATTTAATATCAAAAAAACCATCTTTTCTTCAACATCCACGACCATCTTGACCTATAAACGCCCTAGTTCATTCAAGTAGTAGTGATATGACGTGATCTCCCAGGCGGAGACGACTATACTGTATGGTGTAACATGTTGTTTGTGTATGGTTGTGTAGGTGATACTGATGGTGGGCATGCCCGGCAGCGGCAAGACGTACTGGGCGCAGAAACACGCCGCCGAGCACCCCGACCGGCGGTACAACGTGCTCTCCACAGCCGCGCTCGTGCACCGCATGCAGGTACACGCACACCACACACACACACACACACACACACACACACACACACACGGACACATGTACACGTAGCAACACACGGACTTATAGGCACACACGGACACATAGCAACACACTGACACACAGCAACACACGGACATATAGAGACGAGTCACGTACACGTATACATATAGGCACACAAGGACACAAAGCCATACATGGACATCCACACACGGACACAACGCGGACACAATTATACACTTACACATAGCAACACACGGAAATACAGTCACACACGGACAGTTTGCCGCACATGTACGGACACAGGCTTGCACAATAGCTGTAGATACTCGTATAGCACCGAAACATACAATTAAAAATGAACATTATCCGAGATCAAGCACGAATTCACGTTTATACGAATATATCACCGCCAATAACACCCTAATCTCATATCACAATACACGAACCTCGCAATACCTTAATACTCAATACAGTAAATAACACGCTTATAGGTTGTTTATACATTAAATTCAATAGCAGACGTACTGTTTTGTATAAAAGGTTTTGACATGTTGCGATTTCGGTTTCCCAATAGTACTCATTGATTTATTTTGTCTAATCTATGTTTTGTTCTACGGTCGACGATTTATTAAACATGTTAGTCTTCACAGGGTAAGAAAATGTGTATGGTAATACTGATACAAGTGATTCGGAATCAAACCAACTGCTAGAGTTATGTACAAGAAATGTGTGGCTAATAAATATGGTGAATAATATTAGCTACATGTGAAATAATGCCCTCACAACAAGTCTGTCATGATCACCTTAAGACGAAATTGGTGTAGTTAATTCTGCATTTATGTTTTTCAAGAAGAGAGTCTATCATCAAAGAGTGGAAAGTGTAAGTATGTTTATACCGTTAGGATGACTGCTTTACTTGACGGTGGTACTATCATGTTATTTTATCAGTGGCGCGAGATATTTGTCATAGACAAAAAATCACAAGGCAAATCTAATCAGAAGTGGGATAATTATGAAGATCTAGCTCTGCCTGGATTAGAGGAAACTTACATACACCTGCGAAGAAATTCAAGGGTGTGAAACATAGTGGACCACAGCATTCGAGGATATTTCTAACACAAGATGAAACAGCTTAGGATAGCGACACCGATACATTTGGTAAGTAACTAACTATAGATAAATGGTAAGTTTAGTTATGTAAGTTATACTATGATAAGAATGTGAGTGAGTTTGTAAGTAAGGTTGAAAGGTGAAGAAAATATGATAAATTCTTTTACCCAGAAAAAACCGATATCGCAATATTTTAAAACTTTAAATAATAACTTGTACTTACTACATTTTCAAACATACACACGCACACACAACAAAACAGAAACTAATTAATCGAAAAGTTTATTTTCAGCATTGATAAAGGTTTGACAACGAAACAAGCAAAACCAAGCTAAAGATTGTTACTAATGTTCGTCTGTTATTTCAACAGGGCACAGCTATAATATAGTGTATATTGCGTCCTAGACGCCAGCGATACCTACATAATACCGATCCGATACTAGTTATATGATACCAGTGGACTGCGAGCAGTGGACATAAGAGTGTCGCCGACAGCGCGGACCTCCCTGGTATCAATAAACCATTATCTCTTAGAGTAAGCTAGCGTAAGGCGCGCGGCCGCGACCGTTCACTGTATGAGTTTACCTTGACCAGGTGGATTGTAAACCCTTCCGGGGCATGTTCGAGGGGCGCTGGGACGCTATGGTCTCCAAGTGCGCTAAGTGCGTGCTAAAGTTAGTCGACATGGCCAAGGGCAGGCGCCGCAACTTCATACTGGACCAGGTGAGAACCTCTCCCCGTCTCATTCACACACAACCCCCCCAAACACGGCAGCCCCTTTGTACAGGAACAATGGAGACCGAAATCGATTTGGCAATGTTACTTTGTGTTTTTAGCGTCTACGGCAAACAAGGTTGTTACTACGTGCGACAAATGAACCCCTCTTTACGTACAATGTGTTGGTTAAATCATGTGAATCGACAATTGAATGCTTGCAAAACTCGACACAAACCGAGTTAGTTCGTATTGATGTAATTTTCTTTTTTATTACGAATAAGATGTGCATTATTTTGCTAATATGTTGTATGTGAATACAGATATTATTTTCTCTCCTCTAGCAATATTGTCTTAATGTCGAGCGTAGTACAACCAATTTTTAATCTGTGCCGATATGTTCCCTTCACCCCTATGTATGTATTTATCTTCGCATCTTCACTCAAGGTACGTCGTAGTCATAAGTTAGTATAGTATTACCGCACCTTTACAATAGTTTTTAGTGAATGGTAAGTAACATTAAGCGGTGCATACATATAAGTTGCCAAAACGACTAAAACCAACCGATTGTAACCACGAGTCGGATCTCTATTGAGCTTGTTCTAGGACTGCCTAAAGGACAACGATGTTAAATGAGAAACTGTTTTGCTTCACATCTGTTCGGCGTGGCGGGGTATATTGCGGTTTCGAATATCGCTGTGTATAGACGAACGTATACCCGTCGGCGCAACGGCGCAAGTTGCGCGAGTTCGAGGGCTACACGCGCCGCGCCGTGGTCGTCGTGCCCAGCGCAGAACAACTCGCGCTGCGGCAGCGCTCCCGCGAACAGAGCGCCGGCAAGGAGGTGCCCGACGGAGCGCTCATGGACATGAAAGGTTCGCGACATCGATTCTGACAGCTTCTAGATATAACACCCCCCCCACCACCACCACCAACCGTAACGCTCAAACACTTGGGACTCTACACAATCTTAGTCTATCTTATTACGGTCTTTTCACGTAACGCGCTGAATCAAAACGTAATTTTTGTTTTTACGATCTGGTTCAATCTTACTATGGTATCATTTTGTATGTGCTTGAGTGCCATATTGCCGTCCCATTTTTGAAGCGTTCACGTTATATCTAGAACTTGTTATAAATCAATGGTTCGCACACTCACCTCAAGGGAACGATCCGCCTGCCAATACCTCCTCTAATCTCCCAATTTTAATTTACAGCTAACTTCGCGCTGCCTGAGAAGAGCGCCTTCCTCGACGAAGTGATCTACGCGGAGTTGGACGAGGAAGAAGCGAAGAAAGTGGTAGAGGGTTACCATGCTGAGGCTAAGGCGGCCGGCGTGAGTCGCGAGCGGAGAGAGCGCTCCGGGAGCAGGGAGCCGCCCCACAAGCGAGCCCGCCAGGACGACAAGAGGGGGCGCAGGGACGACAGGAGGAACAGGGATGTGCACTCCAGGGATAGAGGTCAGTGGTACAGGGTTACCATGCTGAGGCTAAGGCGGCCGGCGTGAGTCGCGAGCGGAGAGAGCGCTCCGGGAGCAGGGAGCCGCCCCACAAGCGAGCCCGCCAGGACGACAAGAGGGGGCGCAGGGACGACAGGAGGAACAGGGATGTGCACTCCAGGGATAGAGGTCAGTGGTACAGGGTTACCATGCTGAAGCCAAGGCGGCCGGCGTGAGTCGCGAGCGGAGAGAGCGCTCCGGGAGCAGGGAGCCGCCCCACAAGCGAGCCCGCCAGGACGACAAGAGGGGGCGCAGGGACGACAGGAGGAACAGGGATGTGCACTCCAGGGATAGAGGTCAGTGGTACAGGGTTACCATGCTGAAGCCAAGGCGGCCGGCGTGAGTCGCGAGCGGAGAGAGCGCTCCGGGAGCAGGGAGCCGCCCCACAAGCGAGCCCGCCAGGACGACAAGAGGGGGCGCAGGGACGACAGGAGGAACAGGGATGTGCACTCCAGGGATAGAGGTCAGTGGTACAGGGTTACCATGCTGAAGCCAAGGCGGCCGGCGTGAGTCGCGAGCGGAGAGAGCGCTCCGGGAGCAGGGAGCCGCCCCACAAGCGAGCCCGCCAGGACGACAAGAGGGGGCGCAGGGACGACAGGAGGAACAGGGATGTGCACTCCAGGGATAGAGGTCAGTGGTACAGGGTTACCATGCTGAAGCCAAGGCGGCCGGCGTGAGTCGCGTGGTGGAGAGAGCGCTCCGGGAGCAGGGAGCCGCCCCACAAGCGAGCCCGCCAGGACGACAAGAGGGGGCGCAGGGACGACAGGAGGAACAGGGATGTGCACTCCAGGGATAGAGGTCAGTGGTACAGGGTTACCATGCTGAAGCCAAGGCGGCCGGCGTGAGTCGCGAGCGGAGAGAGCGCTCCGGGAGCAGGGAGCCGCCCCACAAGCGAGCCCGCCAGGACGACAAGAGGGGGCGCAGGGACGACAGGAGGAACAGGGATGTGCACTCCAGGGATAGAGGTCAGTGGTACAGGGTTACCATGCTGAAGCCAAGGCGGCCGGCGTGAGTCGCGAGCGGAGAGAGCGCTCCGGGAGCAGGGAGCCGCCCCACAAGCGAGCCCGCCAGGACGACAAGAGGGGGCGCAGGGACGACAGGAGGAACAGGGATGTGCACTCCAGGGATAGAGGTCAGTGGTACAGGGTTACCATGCTGAAGCCAAGGCGGCCGGCGTGAGTCGCGAGCGGAGAGAGCGCTCCGGGAGCAGGGAGCCGCCCCACAAGCGAGCCCGCCAGGACGACAAGAGGGGGCGCAGGGACGACAGGAGGAACAGGGATGTGCACTCCAGGGATAGAGGTCAGTGGTACAGGGTTACCATGCTGAAGCCAAGGCGGCCGGCGTGAGTCGCGAGCGGAGAGAGCGCTCCGGGAGCAGGGAGCCGCCCCACAAGCGAGCCCGCCAGGACGACAAGAGGGGGCGCAGGGACGACAGGAGGAACAGGGATGTGCACTCCAGGGATAGAGGTCAGTGGTACAGGGTTACCATGCTGAAGCCAAGGCGGCCGGCGTGAGTCGCGAGCGGAGAGAGCGCTCCGGGAGCAGGGAGCCGCCCCACAAGCGAGCCCGCCAGGACGACAAGAGGGGGCGCAGGGACGACAGGAGGAACAGGGATGTGCACTCCAGGGATAGAGGTCAGTGGTACAGGGTTACCATGCTGAAGCCAAGGCGGCCGGCGTGAGTCGCGAGCGGAGAGAGCGCTCCGGGAGCAGGGAGCCGCCCCACAAGCGAGCCCGCCAGGACGACAAGAGGGGGCGCAGGGACGACAGGAGGAACAGGGATG